>CM046673.1:55744486-57038848 GCA_025594165.1 Tamias sibiricus | reverse complement strand
CTTCGTGTCCCAGGTAACCAGGCATCCTGAGAACTGAGCAGAGGCCTCTGGGTATGTCCTCTGATCACAGGTGGTGGATTGTGGGAGTGTTTAAGAGACTGAGGAGTGTGAGGGGCTGAGGAAACCTCAGTGAGGGACTAGAGGGCTATTGACATTTTCAGTTAGAATCCCCCTTTGTGGGGGCTATTCTGTGTCCTAGATACTAATATCATATTCCCCCATTTGTGACCAGCATCCTCAACAACTTAATGACAAGAGTCTACTTATTGCTCACTAGTTGAGCCTTTTCGAGTGACAGAAGGACTCTACTTCACAGTGGTCCAGAGGCTTCAACCGATGCAGTAGCCAGCAATTTTCTTACCTCATGAGTTGTCCTGCCAGAGGGAAGCGTCTCAAATCAGCAGTCGGAGCCTTCATCTCAGAAGTTTCCTGTCACTGGCTCTCATAAGCCATGAATCAGAAGTAGACCCAGCCAACCACAAGGAGACCAGGAATCCCGGGCCAGCAGTAGGGTGAATAGCCAGCTCTGTCTCCTTCTTGGTCTCCCTTCTGTATCCGTGTAGGACGAGAACGTGTCAGAGTCAGGAGGCGCTTCCAGAACACCGCAGCCATCACAGCAGCAAGGTGATAGGGACTCAGTTCAGCTCAGGTTTGTTACATGTCAGATAACTTAGCTGTCACACAGCAGTCCAGTGAGGTGAATTCTTTTGTTCTTTTCATTTTTACAGATTGGCCAACTGAGTAACTTGCCTAGAACGTCACAGCTAGGAAGTAGCAGATCCGAGGTCCCCCGGACATTAAGCACTGAGCTCTCAAACCGCACTTTACAAATCACTTTGGCTGGTGTGCAAAATTGCTTCCTCTCCATATGGGGCGAGGGGAGAAGTTGTCTCCCTGTAACCTGCTCTGCACGTGTGTGTGCGTGGGTGCAAGTGTGTATCTTCTGTTAGAAGCATGACTACTATGGTGTGTGCAAATTCCTCCCATTCTTCCATTCTCTCATGGTTCTCCTTAACGAATTCCACCATTCATAGAGCATTTGAAGGGCACCTTTAGTCACTCCATCATGGGGGATCATGCTCAGAGAAACAAACAGAGTCTGTCTGCAGACATTTAGAGAGCACTGAGCTCCACTTCAGTTTGCATACTGAGAAAATAGGTTCTTATATCAAAATCAGGTAGCAGATTTAGCAATATGAATATTCTGGGATGGTATGATCACCATATTTGAAGTAGGCCTGGATACAAATGTAGAGTGTTTTTTGCATCCCAGATGTTAAGGCCAGGGGGTTAATTAATAAAACAAGCAGTAATAAAAAAAATGATTAACACTTATGCTAGGTATTGTTAAAACTGTGCATTATCTCCTGCACAGAATTACTATGGATATCACTATTTTAGAGATGAGATCACCAGAGTTGAAGGAGGTTAAGTAGCTGAGGTTACACAGTAGGTATTTGGAGGACTTCCAGATTTGGCTCTGAATCAAGCATTTATCCACACTCCTGAATGCATCAAGTTGCTGAAAGTTTCAACATACACACACAGCTCCAAGTCAAGCTTATAGTATTTATTTCAAAAAGACGACTAAAAGAAATATTTATTTCACTTTCCTCTTCCCGTGGTCCAAGAGGTTACCTGAGAGATATTAAACTTGCTATGTCTAAATATAGGCAATCAGTCTTCCCAAGCAGCCTTTAAAAGCAGATGACAGGGCTGGGGGTTGTGGTCAGTGGTAGAGTGCTCACCTAGCACGTGGGAGGCACTGGGTTCAATCCTCAGCACCAAATAAAAATGAAATAAAGATATTGTCCACATACAACTAAAAAATAAATATTAAAAAAAAAAGGAGATAACAATAAGTTACGCCCACTGAGAGGACATGTGCATTTGAATGTGGAATAACAGCAGGTCCTAAGTCCTCCTTCCAATGTTGCAGGCCATATTTGTGAGGTTGCTGGATTATTTAAATGGAGGGAGGTAAAAACAGGAGGATATAGTGAAACAAGAGACAACTTGAGATGGCGTTCAGAATCTTTCAACAAATTTAAATGAATGTATTTTGGGAAAATTTGAGAGGAGTGTTAGATTTAAGAGAAACTTCCCTGAGAGTGGTAAACAGATTGCTAGAGGTAAGGAGGAACACAGAACCTCTCTCTGTCTCCCCGCTGAAGTCTGGGAAGGGGTCACCCTTGCCACGTGGCAAGGGTCGGTGTGGTAGCAAGTTCGTGGACACTGCAGACTCTGCTTCTGGGTGGGAATTTCAGCGGTCACTCACTCAGCGTGTGACCCTGGGCGGGATGGGCTTCAGCCTGGGGACTCCAGCTCCCGCACTTGCAAAAGGCAAATGGGGAAAATGCCCCGCTTGCCTGGAAAGGTCATACTCATCATCTAGGCCCGTAAGAGCTGCGCGAGTGCCAGTCGAACTGACATTCGTGACCTGGCAGTTACCAGAGGCCTCCCGGGCAGCACCAGCTTTGCATGGGATCCTTTGCAAAACCTTCTCCCAACGGGGAAGAAGCGTGGGAAGCCCCACGACTCCGCAGGTGCCTCTCCGTGGGGCATCCGCCGCTTTCCCAGGCCGCTGTTGAGAAATGACAGTGTGTCTTTGGGTGCGAAGGCTACACGTTTTAGAGTGTGCGACTGTTCCTGTAGAGGCGGCAGTCGGTGTGACATCAGAGAAAAGACAGGTACCAGGCCCTTGAGACCAGCTTGCTCCCTGGATTGCTCACCCACCGAAACCCTTCCTTTAGGTGAGTTGTGCTAATTTTGGACTCCATATAAGTGACACTATGAGACTGATGTGCTGCCTGGTGCCCTAATGAGGCACCATGTATAAACGAAGTTCTAAAGCCCTCTCTTGCCAACTGCATGTCTCCGAGGCTTATTTGTTTACGTCTTGCAGTGAACAGCACTTCCCTCCCATTCATCACTCCTCCACTGTGCAAATAGGCCCAAATTGATCTACCCGTCTTAACTGTTAATGAACATGTGGGTTGTTTCCAGTTTGGGAAAGAGTCAAGCTCTTCTGAGCCATCCTATGCATGCCATTTCATGCGTGTTGGCACTCGTTTCTTATTTCTTTTGTAGTTACCCAGGAGCAGAGTCCTGGATCATGAGATACATATGTATTCAGCTTCAGTAGGTAGTGCCACTTGTCCAAAGTTGTTCTTGTTGTTGTTGTTATGTTTTGTTCTGCTTTTACTAATAAACATTGTTTCCAGCAAGGTAAGAGAGTTTGGATATTTCACATTTTCATTTGCAAAATAAGCCTTGCTTGTGTTGTCCTGAAAGAAATGACATTGAGGAAGGAAGGAAGGAAGGAAGGACCTGTAAATATATAACCTACAAATCTGTAAGAACCTGTGAAAATATAATATGTAAGTCTAAATAACTCTCCCAATGCCAGGTAGACCCATGGATAGAACAGGAACTTGATTCTCCTGTGGGATTTTTTTTTTCCTTGTCTTATGACCCTTAAGGAAAAAGGAGAATTTCTGTTGGATGTGATGACATTTGTGATCCTAGTAGCTCAGGAGGCTGAGGCAGGAGGAACACAATTTTGAGGCTAGCCTCAGCAATTTAGTGAGGCTTTAAGTAACTTAGTGACACCCTGTCTCAAAATAAAAAATAAAATGCTCTGGGGGTGTGGCTCAGTGGTAAAGAGCCCTGGGTTCAATCACCAGTACCAAAATAAATAAATAAATAAAAGGAGAATTTTTATTTGAGGTTTTTTTTTTTTTTTTTTTTTTGAGGAAAGAGACAAAATAAGCAAAGGGGTTAATTACTCTGGTTAGATATTGTTTTTACTTCTGCTAGAATCTGGTATTGTTTTGTCATTAGCCATTAATCAATATGCCTAATGGTTCACTTAAAGATAGTGCACATCCGCTATATCCTCTGCAAAATTAGAAACAGAAGAGATCTTGGATCCCTGTAATTAAAGATACAGCAAATGAGCCTTCCTAGTAGAGTGTGACTCACATCCTATGAGGGCTCCTCTCGTGAAAGCTGGATCCTTGATTCCTGATTGCCAGAAGCAAATTCTCTGTCCCTCTGATATTTGTGGTGGAGACCTGGTCCTCTGAGAACCTCATGGTTGTTTTTATTTATTTGGAGGAATGTGATCTTCTGGGACCACAGTTTCATTTCACAGCTCAATACAGAAAAGGCAAGAGTTCCCATCCAGGAAAAGAGGTCTAAATGCATTACTGATGCGGTAAAGAACAATGAAGGAAATTGGTTATTTTTCTAACTGAGTGAGTGAATTCAAAAGTCCCCTGATGGAGCCCGTGTGGTGGCACACACATGTGTGATCTCAGCGGTTTGGGAGACTGGAGGATCACAAGTTCAAAGCCAGCCTCTGCAACTTAGTGAGGCCCTAAGCAACTCAGGGAGACCCTGTCTCTAAATAAAAAACAAAATAAGGCTGGGGATGTGGCTCAGTGGTTGAGCACCCCTGAGTTCAATCCCTGATACCTCTGCCCCCCCAAGAAGTCCCGACAGACCCGAAGCAGCCTCTACCAGGGTTCAGTCTGTGCTCAGCCAGCATTACACACACAGCTGCGGACACTGACTGCCCAGCCCCCATCCTTTGGTTATCAAGGGTGGAGCTTTGCAAATACCACTGTGTGTCCCCTTCAGCCTGCTGGGCCCCTCCCTGCTCCTTCCTCTGTGCCTTTAGTCAGAGTGGCATTCTGCATCACAGCCGTGTCAGAGAGCAGGCCGTATGGTGCCCTGCTCAGGGCCTCCTGTCTGAACCCAGGCTTGGTAATTCCAGCAACTGGGCAAGGTGTTCATGCCTCAGGGTCTGTGGTGGTAAGGCCTCCTGTCGAGCAGCGATATCAGATGGAAGCCTGTAGGATGCTCAGTGAACATCTGCTTCTGCCACCACTGCTGTCAATCATGCGGTCGTGATACCTCTAAATCCCTGATTCAGGAGTCTGGGCTGGTGGCTTGTCCTTGGCAGTTAGTCCAAATGTAATCGTGGACTTCACTCATAGTATGACCTGAATAAACAATAAAGGGGGGCACGTGAGTGCTTCCCGCAGGCCAGGCAGTGTCTAAACATTGTACACATGTTGGTTCACTGAGTCACTGTCCAATGCTGTGTGGGTGAGGGCGGGGTACTAACATCATTCCTCTCTTAGCAGTGGAGAAAAGGGAGACACCGAGTCGTTAAGTCACCTGTGCAAGATGACATAGCTAAATTAGTGCAAAAAGGGGGTCTGCCTTGGAGATCATGTATTTTTCATTTGAACATTTATGGGCTCTTCTGTCTGGCCTCCCAGTTAGTGTTAAAAATTCCACTCCTCAGTTTATACCCAAAGAACTTAAAATCAGCATAGTACAGTGACACAGCGACATCAAGGTTTATAGCAGCTCAATTCACAATAGCTACATTGTGGAACCAACCTAGATGCCCTTAAATAGATAAATGGATAAAGAAAATGTGGTATATATACCCAATGGAATATTACTCAGCCTTAAAGAAGAATGGAATGATGGTATTTGCCAGTAAATGGGTGGAGCTTGGAGAATATCATTTTCTCTGATACACAGGTGCTAATTCACAATATGGGGGTGGGTGGCTAGGTAAAAATCAAGTTACTTTAGATTAGGTAGAGGGGAGTAAAGGGAGGGGAGGGGTCAAGGGAGTAGGAAGGACAGTAGAATGAATTGGACATTATTACCCCATGTGCATATATGACCATATGACTGGTGGGGTTCTACATCATATACAACCAGAAGAATGAGGAGTTAGACTCCATCTCTGTATGGTGTGTGAAAAGGCATCCTACTAATTAGAACAAATATTTTTTTAAAAGGGAATGGAACTCGCAGAGAAAGGTCTAGACCTGTCCACTCTCATAGCCACTGGTCACGTGCCACTATTAGTTAAAACACAGGAAAGCTTGACATTCAGTTCTTTGGTCACGCTAGCCACATTTCACATACAGAACATTCCCATCGCTGCCCACAGCTCCATTCGAGTCTAGACTTTGAATAAGGGAAGCAAGAGGAAAGAAGGCCAGGTTGCGTTTGGGGGAATGATTGAGAATTTCAAGGTTGGCAGTTTATGGAGCTGGGGAAGGACTGAAGGTCTGTGAGTGGCATTCTTCCAAGCCGTTTGACCGGGAGGCACAGCCTGCTGGATACCTGCCGTGTCTCTGCAGTCTAATGTCCCCCTTCAAACTCTGACTCACTCAGGAATTGCCTGTGCAACCTGGAGAGGCCACGCGGCTTCCCGTTTCCCCAGGTGTGTCTCACCTCATCCTAACACAGTGGAGGGGCAGCGGGTGGATTTTCAGCAGTAGACAGTCATATGACCTTTTTTTTAAAAAAAAAAAAAAAAAGTAGTTGTTTTAATTAGTCATACATGGCAGTAGAATGCACTTATGCACTGTGATATATCATACATAGTTGGGACATAATCTCTCATTTTTCTGAGTGTACCTGTTGCAGAATCATATGGGTCATGTGGTCACATATATACATACAGTAAAATGTCTGTTTCACTCCACTATCTTTCCCATCCTGTCTTGGGAAAATTTCAGGCAGAAAAACAGAGCAATGACAGTCAGGAAAATGAGTTAGGATGCTGGTGCCTACATGGAGGTCCTCAGACTGGCGACGGCCCTTGGAGGAGTTTTCACTAATCCATTGCAAAGTAAGGAAGGTCACGTGCGTGTCTGGTTGTGTATCACGCACATCACCATGAGTGAGAATTCCCAGGTTCTGGTTGGACTCTTCGGAGAATGCCTTGTGATTGGCAAACTACTCTTTTTCTACTTTTGTGGGGTGTGAAGTGCATTTTGTTCATGAAATAATGTTTATAGAAGAATACTGTGTATCAACAGTAGGGATAGTCATCGTGGGAATTCTTTATGTCCTTACCTGGCAAAAATCAAAACGTGTCTGTGCCTCAGTTTGCTTGTTTTTAAGTTGTTTTGTTTTTGTGGTCCAGCGACGGAACCCAGGGCTCTGCACATGCTACACCCCCAGCCCTAAATTATTTCTTACTCCAGAAAACCCCAGATCTGAGAACTTCTGAGTTAGATGCCTTTGCAACGGTGTCCATGTGAGAGTCACTGGAATAAGCCAGAAGGTCTGGGGATGGGAAAAATATCAAGAAGGAGGGAATGCAGGAACGGCCGTGTTCCCAGGGTCCTGGCCACTGACGGGAAGGTGAGGGTCCCTAGTCCCCCGCACCGTCCTCCCTTTTCTCTTCTCCCCCATTTACAAAGCCCCGAGCTCCATCCTCAGCATGCACGTGTCAAGGTTAAGCAGATGCAGGACGACAGCTGGCTCTGATCTCACGGTGCCAGAAAGCCACGGTGACGAGTTCCATGAACACTGGTCCCCCCAGGAGGCTGCGCCACCTGGGCCACGCGCCACCCTTTGCCCTTGCTCTGTCCTGTCCTGGAAACCTGATCCCCCAAGGCAAAAAGCTCTCCACAGCCCTAGGCGGATTCTGCACCACATTCTGCACCTCTCTCCACCAGAAGCTCCCCGAAAGGCAGGAAGGGAAACCAGCCGGCGCCAGCCTGCAGGGGACTGCCTGACCACAACAGCAGGCTTCTGGCATTTTAAGCAGCATATGCAAATTAAATTAGCAAGGGTTCCACTTCATCTCCTGAGTGGCTCAGCCAAGCTCCCCAATAATTCCCAAGCCAAACTGACCCAGTTTGAAATTTAAATCAGGTTTATTTTTAGAAGGATTTATTTTCCCCTGTCTAGGTCTCAGTGGATTTTTTTTCTTTCTTTCTTTTTTTTTTTTCCTGTTTGGCTTGATAAACATCCAAGTACATTATCTCCAGGCCTGCCGAGTCCTGCTGACGGCGGCCTGATAGATCAAAGACAAAGCACAGTCTACCTCAGGTGTATTCCAAGGGCAAGGTGAGCCCTCCTCGCCCTCTTGGTCCAAAACAGGGCTGTCTATGCTCTGTCCTTTTTCCTCCCCCTGCCTGCCAACCTTCAGGCTGGCACAGGGTTCTTTGAGCTGGAGAAACCTCCCTTTAAGATGATGTAGAGCCTGGTCACAGCAGGGCTCAGCAGACTATCCTGGCATTCACTGAGACCTGGAACATCTTCCCTTGATAAAAATCTAGTCCATATGAATCGCCTCCTTGTAGCCAGATCCAAGAACATTCTTCTTCCCAGATGAAGGGCACCATGTCTATCCTTGGAAATTCTGCATAGGATTCTGTGGTTGTCATCAGCCTCTCACCTCCTAACTGGGAGCTCCCTGAAGGTCCAGTCACCTCTTGGGAGGTTGCACCCCTCACCATCCTGAGACTAATATTGCCACAGAGCTGGGAACTTCCAGAAAGTGAAGCAGTGTGAAGACCCCCTTTTCAAACCCCGATTCTTGCCATCAAGTCAGAAAGATCTCAGACCTGTCGCTCAGAGTGACAGCAACGATTTTTTTTTTTTTTTTTTTTTTTTGTGGTACCAGGGATTAAACTCAGGGGCACTGGACCTCTGGGCCACATCCCCAGCCCTTTTTTTTTGTGGTTTTTTTTTTTTTTTTTTTATTAGAGACAGGGTCTCACTGAGTTGCTAAGTGCCTCACATTGCTGAGGCTGGCTTTGAACTCACGATCTTCCTGCCTCAGCCTCCCAAGTGCTGGGATTACAGGCATACACCACCGCGCCCAGCTATCAGCAATGATTTTATTGAAGGGATAAGAAAAGAGAAAGGGGACACTCTCAAGGAAGCCAGTGGGTCCTCTCAGAGAGGAGAAGGACCGTGCGCCTTTCCTGCAGTCCAGTTGTATTGGGGATCCCAGAGAAGTCTCCAGAGAGTCCCGCCCAGGTCCACCTCTTGACTTTTGACTGACAGCAGGGTGACATCAGACTTTCAAGTCCCCACTGTCATGGCAACTCGAGGTCACCTTGGCCCATGCTGACTGGTTCTAATTGGATTCCTAACCATACATTCTTACAGATTTTATGGTTAGGAGGAACTATCCTGATCTCCCAGAGTTTCAGGGTCTGGTCACAAAAGGCTCCTGAGCTTCTCCCATCGACATTATCTTGGGCCTGCCTTCCTCCTGCAGTGAACAGGTAGCTTGCTGAGGAATGTGACATGTCCTGTCCACTGAGGCCAGGCAGGGCTGCAGGCAAATTGCTTCTTGGAAAAGAAAGCACGTGGGGGTCGGCTTTTTAGAGGGCCCACTTTTTAGAATTATTTTCTTCACCTTATGTTCTCACCATTCACATCCGTCTGTCCCCTAAAAACATGATATTAAATCCTCAACAAATAAGTAAAATTAGGTGCTGTTGTACCCAATTTGCAGGAAAAAGGTCTCACAAGCCACTCAAGTAACAGCCAGAGAAGCCTTTATTCCGGCCGGGGCCACCAACTATGACCAGCACAAAGCAGGGTGGTAGAAAATGGCACCCGCTCACAGGATTTATAAAGCACAGAGTGCTTTATAGGCCCTCAGGTGGAGACGGTTTAAGGTGCCTCTGCTTATTACAGTGCTAGGCCAGTGGTTTAGGGCTCGGGGCAATTTTGGCACCACCCCCACCTCCCCCAAACATCTGTCAGTTTTTGGTTCAATGCAGGATTGGGGGTGTTGCTCTGGCATCCAGTGGAGAATAAAGACCCCAAAGCTAAACGTCACACGGGGCACAGAACAGTTCCCCACAACCAAGAGTTGACCGGCCCTAATGCCAGAATTGCCCAGGTCCAGACACCCAGAGCTGGATCCATCCTTGTCTGTGTGGTCACGCTGCCCCACTTGAGAAAACTCTGAGGTGTCCATTTTTAGCTGAGAGTCAGACACGCCATCACTGTCATTGGAAAAGAAGCTGTTTATGTTAGAGAGATTTTTCCTACATTTAATGAGGACAGAAGTTAACTTACCCAAAGGCAAAAGAGTCTGCTGACGCATTGAAGCAGCTCATTTTCTGGCTGCAGTTGCCCACTTGAGGGACACAGATCTCAGCCAGCCCTGGAATCTCCTCCACTGACTCCTAAGACGTTCACCCGCCTCTAATCCCAGTGGCTCGGAGGCTGAGGCAGGAGGATCGCAAGTTCAAAGCCAGCCTCAGCAAAAGCGAGGCACTTAGCAACTCAGTGAGACCCTGTCTGTAAATAAAATACAAAATAGGGCTGGGGATGTGGCCCAGTGGTCGAGTGCCCCTGAGTTCAATCCCCAGTAGCAGTCTCCCCAAAAAATGTTTGCCAGTGTTCACACCCTTATGTATGAAACTGCTTCAAGGGACACTTCATCCCATCCCTCTACCACTGTTCTCCTTAGAGGCACTGGCTCCCTCCAGGAGCCCTGGGTTCAGGGGCTGGCACCTCTGCAGAAGCCTGGAGATGTCCTGCCATCCTGGCCTCAACCAGGGGGCAATGCCATTTGCACACAGAGGTAGGAAGAAGCAAATCTCTGTTCCCAATTCCACATGGAACGGGAAAGAATGGGCATTCTGGAGCTGGATTTCCTGGGTGTAAATCCAGGTGCTGCTATATACTAATCTTTTAAATGCTTTTACTAATGCATTATAGTCATACCTAATGGCTGGGTTCATTTTGACATAATCATACATGCATGGGATTTAATTTGCTCCATGTTAGTCCCCAGTGCCTCCTCTCTACCTCCCCTTCTCCCTCCCTCTGTTCTCCACCCTCTATACTGCTGGTCTTTCTTCTATTTATTTGTGGCATTTTTAGTTGGTGCTTTATAGATATACATAAAGGTGGGATTCGCTGTGGTATGTTTATGCATGTACATAGCATAATTTGGTCAATTTCATTCCACATTTTTATTCCTCCCTTTCCCATCCCTCCTCCCTCCCTCCCTCACAATTTCCTTTTTTTATTCCACTGATCTTCCTCCTTTTCTTCTCCCTTATTTTGCTCTAGTTTCTGCATATATGAGAAAACATCTGACCCTTGATTTCTCAGAGCCTGGCTTATTTCAGTTAGCGTGATGTCCTCCAGCTCTAGCCATTCACCAGCAAATGCCATCATTTCACTCTTACCGCTGAGTCAAACTCCAGTGCGTGTACATACCACGTTTTCTGAATCCATTCATCTGTTGGTGGGCACCTGGGCTGGTTCCACAACTTGACTATTGTGAATTATGCTGCTATAAACATTGATGTGCCTCTATCACTGTAGTATGCGGATTTTAGTACTTCTGAATAAATACCAAAGAGTGGGATAGCTGGGTCATATGGTGGTTCTATTCCTATTCTTCTGAGGCATCTCCATATTGCTTTCCAAAGTGGTTGTCCTAATTTGCATTCTCACCAACAATGTATGAGTGTACCTTTTTCTCTGCATCCTTGCCAGAATTTATTATTATTTGCATTCTTGATGACTGCCATTCTAACTGGAGTATTATATTTGGAATTTGGACAGGATTCTTCACCTCTTCAAATCTCAGCTTCCTACTGTCAGGTTAATGACAGGACCAACCCCGTCAGGTGGTCATGAGCACTAAATGAGATGATGCAAGCACTCTTAGTAGAGTTCCTCGCACTGCATAGCTGATTCTTTATTTTTTTTATATATTTTTTTAGTTGTAGGTGGACACAATACCTTTATTTTATTTATGTGGTGCTGAAGATCGAACCCAGGGCCTCATACATGCAAGACGAGCGCTCTGCCGCTGAGCCATAGCCCCAGCCCCATGTATAGCTGATTTTTGCTGAGTTCTTTCTTTTACTGTGTTATTGTTGTGATCAATGGTGGGGGACATTAGCATTGTCTTTTAAAGCCAGATTGGGACCTCCACCCCAGATCTGATGCTTACTGTCTCTGTGAGGTTGTGTGATGAATTAACCTCCCCCTACCTCAGTTTCCTTATTTGCAAAATGGAAATTAAGAATAGTACCTATTTCACAAGGTACATTGCACACTAGATAAATTAAATAAAATGATTTTCCTAAAAGTCTTAGAATAGTTCCTGGCATACAGTAAGTGCTAATGATTATTATTTTCACATAAAATTATTATTTGAATAGTTATTATTAAATAAGAATAATGTGGATGCTGTTGTTGTTTTGCAGTACTGGGGATTGAACCCAGCCCGGGCCATGCCCATGTTGGCCAACCTGTACTGAGCTGCTATACCCTTAGCCTATAGGTCATGTTTGGCTTTGCTTCTCTTCTGAATCTGAATTGGAAAGTTTCCTCTGGCAATGTAGTCAAACGGCAGAACAGTCTGGAAGTTACAGCTTTTTCTAGAAGCTTTACAGCAGAACAAGAAAAGGTTTATTGGGTCTTTTAGGATGGAGGGACGTGGTGATCTCTGAATCTATTTGCTCACCTACCCAAAGCAGACTGAGCTTGAATTTTCTAAGTTCCCCATTGTTGTTTAGGCATAAGGAAAATTCTCCTCACAAATAGAGTGAATTCATCCATAAAATCTGCTCCTGTTTCAATTCTAGCTAAAAGGCTCAAGGGTAAACAGTATGGCCAAACGTGCATTTAAGGGGCTCCAGGCTTCCTTACTGCCAAAAAATTCTTTCAGGGAAACTCTATCCCAAGATCCTATTGCTGGTCTTACTTTTGGAGCAAGAAAGTTGAGATTCAGCTCTTTCATCAATCAGCATAAGCTTCATTATGCTGTGGTAACAAATAACCCCAAATCTCAGTGACTCATAAGAAAAGGATTTATTTCTTTTTTGTGTTATGTGTCCACTGGAAGTATGCAAGGAGGCTTTGTTCACAATGGTTACTTGATAATTCAGGCTGACGGTGAAGCCCCCATTTCAATTCCTCCTCCCAGCATACCAGAGCAAAAGAAAGCTCCTGAGAGTCTTCTACCTGGAAATAAAGGTTCTAACTTAGAAGAGACACAGCAGTTTTGCTCCCAACTCATTGTCCCAAATGAGTCATGTAAACCCACCCAGTCCAAGATTATAGTAATTCAAATCCCATCCTATTAGCACATGTAGACAGTTGAAAATATTTTGCTAATAAATAAATAAATAGTGATGACTGCCCCTCACATTTGCTTAGCAAAATAGTAGGATGAAACTTTTCTTTTGCCAGTAGCTATGTTTTTCAGACTGTGTGTTTTCCAGGAATGCATCACCTTTTTTCTTTTGCAAATAGCCTAGTTATTTACATTTAATAACTGCTTACTGAAGGTGGGCAGTATGCTAGGACTGGGGATGTAATGATAAATAAGGAAAGACACATTTCCTGCACCTGCATACTGTGTAGATCATTGAAGGATGACAGGAATGAGTGTGTAGTTATAAATGGAGATTAAATCTCTAAAGGAAAGAAATAGACCTCTGTGGGGGAATGAGGTATAGATGTGGGGTCCAGAGGTAGTTTCTCTTAATGGATGCCTGGGTTTGATGTGTAAAGGATGCATAACTGTTCCCCAGGTGAAATAGAGAGGGAGTGAGGGGTGGGAGTGAGGGACATTCAGGATGGTGGGAGCAGGATGTGCAAAGGCCCTGGGTCCCGAGAATCGAGAAGTATGAGTGGTTTAAGGAGGTCTGCATAACCAGAGCAGGGCCAATGAGGGGCATGGAGGAAGAAGAGTTGGAAAGACAGGCAGGGACTGGGCCGTGCAGATCCCAGGTGAGGTCTGGGTAGGGTCTGGGTCTTTCTCTCCACCATTAGTGGGAGGCTTTGGAGGACTTATCTCAGGGGCCTGTCACTCAAACCCACATGGCCTCACCTTGAACTCTGAACTTCCTCAGGGAGTCTCCCTGTTGGGTAGGCATCCTCTTTCCTTTCCCGTCAGAAAGGCTTCGAAATCACGGATCTGCGTGGCAAGCTGCCGCATGTTAAAGCTAACACCTGAGCCCCAGAGCCAGCGCCTGTGCCACAGATACCCCCTCTCGGGTGGCACTTCTCACGCCCAGGGAGGCCTCCCACAGACTCGGGGAGGGAGATGTGACACCCAGGCACAGCAGCGCAGCTGCCTGCGGAGAGCACACGCGCGCTCCTGGGAAGACTGACGATGTGTTCCCTCCCGAGAGCGAGAGCGTGGGCTGCGCCCCGGCTTCCAGGAATTGAGGGTGGGAATGTGTCACCCCCCCCCCAAGCCCTGTAGCATCAAAGAGGCTCGGAGTCTCCAGATCTGCCAAAGCTGGCCTACTCACCGAGCCACCCAGCCTCGTGTCTGCATCTTCACGAGGGTGACAGTGGCACCCGCATGAGCAAGGAACAGTGACTCCACTGGCAGGCATCAAAACTCCTCCAGCTGGCACTGGAGGAGCTGCACTGGCTGTGCTGGAGGAGAGAGCGAGCTGGATTTTGCTCTTTTAGACCTTTCCAGAAAAGCAGCCAATTCCTGGCCACTTCCTTTAGGTGCAAAGATAATAGTCTGCAAACCCGGGAACCTTGGAAATCAGTTCATCTTTGTACATGGGTGGGGCCTACAGTCCCTGGTGCAGGGTGGGTGCAGACGTTTAAGTGGGCGGGGTTTTTGAATGCATTCATTTGATGGGTGTGGTGGCGCACACCTGTAACCCCAGCAGCTAGGGAGGCTGAGGCAGGAGGATTGCAGTTCAAAGACAGCCTTGGCAATTTAGCAGGGCCCTAAGCAACTCACTGAGACCCTGTCTCTAAGTAAGATATAAAAAAAAGGGCTGGGGCTGTTTTGGCTCAGTGTTTAAGTGCCCCTGAGTTCAATCCCAATACGGGGGGGGGGGGGGGGGGGCATCAATTTTCTTATTAATGGGATCATCATTTATTGCACACCTACGATGCTTCAGCCACTGTGCCAGATGCTGGGGATGTGACAGATGTTAGCAAGATAAATGGTTCTGTGGGGCTTTCACCTAGTGAGAGAAGACAGACAATAAACATGTAACTGATGAAATGCGATAATTGTCACTGGTAGTAAGTGCCATGAAAAAAAAATAAAAGATGATAGGAGAGTGCACAGGAGAAAAGGAACAAAAAAAAATTTTTTTTTTTAGCTGTAGTCATCAGCAGGAAAAAAAAAAAAAAAAAAAAAAAAAATCCCGCAAGAGGTGACTCTGGGTCTAAGGACTGAACGTGGAGAGGAGGCAGGCCGGAGCTCCCCGGGGGACAACTTTCCAGGAAGAGGGATGAGCAAGGAGAAAGAGTATGCTATGTTTGAGCACCCCTGAGTTCCATCCCCAATGGGGGGGGTGGTGGAAATTAGGCATCGATTTGCTTATTAATGGGACCATCATTTATTGCACACCTACATGGTATCTTGACAAGGAAGTGATTTCATTTTGGGGGGTTATGTGCCCAGAAGATGTTTTATAGGGACACATGGGACAGGGAGGAAGGTGAGAAGAGATAGAGTCAGAACAGTAGAAAAGATCCGGATCTTACGGGGTCTCATAGACCAGGACAGTGAGTGTGGATTTTATCCTACCTGCAGCAGGACTGGTGCATTTAAGCAGAAGAGTAATAAGAGTTTATTTGTACCCAGAGAAGATGACCCTTGGCTGTTTTGTGGAAACTGGCCTGAATGGTGGTTGTAGGAAAGTGGGTAGGAATCTGTTCTGTGGTCAGGTGTTTTGGGGATACCAAGTCTCTTAGATTCAGCAGAAAGTGTGGATCAAGGCCTAGCAAGAGCTGCTGGACTGGATATGGAATGCAAGAGCCAAGTGGATACACTCATGATGTCCAGATTGTTGAATAGGAGCACTGGGATGGATGTGGGGTTATATTTTTTTTTATTATTTTTTAAGTTTCTACATGCAGGTGAGATCATGCAATTCTTTTCTTTTGGGGTTTAACATATTTAATTTATCGTAGGGCCCGCCATGCTTATCCACTGTTAGGGCACCTGGTGGGATCTCATATATTTTAGGGCTGCATAATATTTCCTTGTTTGTATATACCACAGTTTTTAATTTGTCCATCAGTGAACACGTAACATTGTTCCCATTGTTATGAGGAGCCGCTTCAGAAACACTCCAAGTCTGAATTTAAAACAAATTAGAGAGCTTTATTACCTGGCCAGGGGCTGCCACCCACAGAGACTGAAGGTCTATGGGAGAAGAGCAGTCCTTCCTGGCTTTCCTTGGGAATTTAAGAACGAAAATCACAACTTTCTCAGCGTCATGCAAGCGAGCCAATCACAGAAGCTAAACCAGCATTTGCTGGGTTCAGATAGCAAGCAAGCAGATTACAGTAGCTGAAAAAAATGTTATTAGTAGGGCGACTCAGACAACTGCACCTTAGGTCCTAGCAGGTGTCAGACAAGCATAGCCTGGGCGTGAGCAGGTGGTTAGCGGGGCAAGGATCTACTTCAAAGTCATATAGGTCACCAAGACCATCACGTCCTGGGTTGAGTACATTTTGTGGGGTTTAAAGTACAGAAAAAAATATATTATAAGAAAACAGCTTTCATTTCAGTTTTTCAGAAACTGCTCTTGTAACAGTTTTTTTAATAGAAGGCAGCAAAATGGAGTCTTAGGCCTGTGTGTGACAGTTCTTGCTTTATGATTGTCTTATCTTACCTCACTTAGCAAAATCTTATATCTATAATCTATATTTTTTACTACTAATCTATAACTTATAACTTACACTCTTATTGATTTTATTGGTTAGTTTACACCACAACACCGTGTCTTGCCTGTGGTGGGTAGTGCTGCAATAGACGTGAGAGTGCAGGTATCTTCACAGGGGAGTGATTTCATTCTGGGGGGGTCTATACCCAGAAGAAAAATTGCCATATTTTTGAAGACCACAAAGGAACAAGTTTGGGTATGGGTAGAGTCCAGATTTCTCTTTTGTGCAATTGGGCTTTTAAATTTTTTTTTAAATTTTTTAGTTGCCAATGGACTTTTTTATTTATATGCGGTGCTGAGAATTGAACCCAGTGATACATGCGAAACAAGTGCTCTACCACTGAGCTACAGCCCCAGCCCTTCTAACACAGATGAAGCGCAGGGCCAGGGGTGTGATAGCGGTGTTCCGTGGTACACAAAGATGCCAGATACCACAGGATTCGTTTGCATGGTTACCAGAACATTTGGCATTGATCTGTTCTTTCATTCAACAAACACGTGTTCATTACAACAGTGTGTGAGATTCTGTACTGAACCCTGGCAGATCTTATCTCATCTTGGTTGGTGATGAATAAGTAATAGAGCTCTTCATTGGTTGTTTTATCTATGTTATCTTCAAGGTAGTGGGTCTGTTGAGTGAAAGGTGAATGAAATGGAGATTTTTGCATGCAGAAAAGGAAAAACACAAAATCGATCAGTTCCAGTGTGTAGTTATTCTATGAATGTTACTGCAAGAGAAAATTGTCCTACTGCTGAGAAATCCTGAGACAGGCCAGGATTGTGGCACATGCCTGTAATCTCAGCAGCTTGGGAGATTGAGGCAGGAGGATCACGGGTTCAAAGCTAGCCTCTGCAAAAGTGAGGCACTAAGCAACTCAGTGAGACCCTGTCTCTAAATAAAATACAAAAAAAGGGCTGGGGATGTGGCTTGGTGGTCGAGTGCCACTGAGTTCAATCCCTGGGACCCAAAAAGAAAAGAAAAAGAAATCCTGAGACAGTATAAGAGGGAAGGGCTGTCTTGGGTGGTCTGCCTTGTATCTCACTGGTCTTTAAATTTTCTTCCCACCTAAAGTTGGTCTTATGAACATTTCTAGAATCTGCATTTATTCCACTAGGAAATTATATAGCTTGAAACACAAACAGTATATTTTCAAGACTTTGCAATACTTCGACGCTCTCCAAAATATCCGCTGATTCAGTCAGAAAAGTCAATCAAGCTACATGACAGATGTTAGATGCTCAAAAGGATCTATGACGAGGGAATGAATATACTCTTTGGCTAATTGTTCTGATACCCATAAATCTAATCTAAAATATGAAGAGCATGTTACCTCTGTGTTCCAATTATGTCATTTTTCAAAACATTTAGTTTCAAGACAGGCATGGTGGCACACACACCTGTAATCCCAGCAGCTCAGGAGGCTAAGGCAGGAGGATCCCGAGTTCAAACAGAGCCAGCCTCAGCAACTTAGCGAGGCACTAAGCAACTCAGGCATACCCTATCCTTAAGTAAAATATTAAAAATGGATGGGGATGTGGCTCAGTGGTTAAGTACCCCTGGTTTCAATCCTCAGTACCAAAAAAAGAAAAAAATTTTGCTTTCAATACAGACAAGTGATAGAAAACAGCAGTAAAGTCTTCTCTGGGTGAGAGTTTGCAATGTAACATCACTTTCAGAAAAGGACAAAGTATCTTGATTCTCCAGGCTGACCATGTAGCACGCAAATGATAGGAAACATTCTGACTTTGCATAAAAATATGCCTTCACATGTAGAAAAAACAAACTATCTTTGGATATTTGAATCATATGCTTTCTAGATTTTTCCAAATGTTCTCTCTCTTCGTCCGTTTTCTACTGGTATAATAAAACTAACTAGGCACTTACAAAGAAAAGAGTTCTGTTTACCTCAGTTTGGGAGGTTGAAAGTCTGTGAGCAGGGGGCCACATCTGTCTGGCCTCCTGGGAGGCTCCCCTGGGCTGCCTCACAACATGGAGATACCAGTGTTCTTGGAGCACGTTCAAGGGGAGAGCAGATGGTGGACAGGAAACCTGAGAGGGAATGGAGGCCAGATGTTCTTTTCATAACAACCAGCTCTTGCAGGAACTAACCAGAGGTCCTGAAAGAGTAACATTAATCCCTTCCAAGGACAGCAAACCAATCCCCCAAGTACCTTGCATTAGGCCCCACCCCTTAAAGGTTCCCCCACCTCCCAACACCACCACACTAGGACCATGCAGGCAGCACTGAAGGACAAGCTAACAGTATATCCCAGGCATAGCAATCTCCTACAGTTCTCTGTTATATCTAGATATATAATCGTACAAACTGAAATGCCCTACCACGTGTTACAGTCTGGTTTTTTTGTCTATAAACAATAGATAAATGTGAATTTGTATAGTCTGATAGAATTTTAAGCACTATACTATATTCTAAATATGCAGAATGTTTTGACATTTTATTTAGAAATACCATAAATCTTCAAGTAATATTTGGGATAATCAACATGCATGTGTTAATATGTACCAGAGATTTCTAAAGGACACGTAAACTCCACAGATATGGTATCTTTTGTGACTCAAGTAAAGTAATAGAATGTTTAATTCTCCAGCAAATATTTTTAAATTTCAGGTATTAAACAAGTCATTATGGAGATTACTCAAGTTTAAAAGATGACCCCAAACCTTGAGGGCCTTACAGTTCTCTAGAAAGGAAAAGCAAGTTCCCAAAGATATATTAAAAACTAATAGGGGCTGGGATTGTAGCTCAGTGGTGGAGAACTTGTCTAACATGTGTAAGGCACTGGGTTCAATCCTCAGCACCACATAAAAATAAGTAAATAAAATAAAGGTATTGTGTTTATCTATGACTAAAAAGTATTAAAACAAACAAACAAACATAATAGACCAAGCATGGTGGTACATGCCTGTAATCCCAGCAACTCAGGAGGCTGAGGCAGGGAGATTGCAGTTTGAGGCCAGCCTCAGTAACTTAGCAAGGCCTAAGCAACTTAGCAAGATTCATTCTCAAAATAAAAAATAAAAAGGGCTGGGGATATGACTCAGTGGCTAAGCACCACTGGGTTCAATCCTCAGTACCAATAAAATAGGCATTCAATGAACATTAAACTAATAAATTCCTCAAATTGTCTCATATCCATTATTAGTGATCATAATACTAGTAGTAACAGAGATAAGTAGGAGAATGTTGACTGAGTTTTTATAACATTTCCTATACTGGGCTTCATGCTTTATAGGGATTTTTAGCTTAAAATTCACAAAAAGTCTACAAGGTAAGCTTTATCATTATCTCAATTTTAAAGATGGAGATCCAAAGAGTTAAAATAACTTGTCCAAGGCCTGACATTTGAAATGTTTGATATGAGACTCATACAAAGCACATTCAAAACCTAATAAATATTGGAGACAATGGCTAAATTGAAAAAAAAAAATTATTGACATGGGTCCATCATATATACAAAATAGTAAATATAGTATATAGAGAGAATTTAAAGAATAATAAATAATAAAATGAATTCATAACCCCTAGCTTAAGAAACAAATTTTTGCTGACTATAGTTAACTTTTTATGGAAAATCTTTAATACATGCTAAAGCATGCTAAAGTAAAAAAATAAAATAAAATAGCGTAATAAGACCCCATGTAGCTACCATCCAGGTTTTGCCACCTGTCACCTGATAGGTCATGGTCATCCTTATTTCATCCTTGCCCCCACCCAATCCCCTACCCTCCGATTATTTTGAAGCACAATTCAGACACCATGTTGTGTATTTATTTCAGTATGTTTCTTGAAAAGATAAGGACTTTTAAAAAAGCAATGTGCAGGGCTGGGGTTGTGGCTCAGCGGCAGAGCGCTTGTCTCGCACATGCGCGGCCCGGGTTCGATCCTCAGTACCACATAAACAAAAAATGCATTGCATTGTGTACAACTAAAGTAAATAAATAAATATTTTAAAAAAGCAATGTGTAATCATAACCATAAAAACATTATTACACCTAAAACAAGTTTAAAATAGACCCTATCATTTACTATCACATATGGTCACATTTCCATTTTTTTTTTTTTTTTTTTTTTTTTTTTTTTTTTGTACACGTGGATTTTTTTTTTTTTTTTTGCAAGGGGAGTATTGGGGATTGAACTCAGGGAGACTCAACCGCTGAGTCACATTCCCAACCCTATTTTGTATTTCATTTAGATGGGGTCTCATTGAGTTGCTCAGGGGCTCAATAAGTTGCTGAGGCTGGCTTTGAACTCGCGATCCTCCTGCCTCAGCCTCCCAAGCTGCTGGGATTACAGGCATGCACCACTGTGCCCAATATATGTGGATTTTTTACTACTTTGCTTCAACTAGGGTCCAGTGTGTACACACCCAAGTGAGATCCATTCATTGTGATTGGTACTATGTTACTCATGGCTCTTTTCGTCCATAAATAGAAACTTTCTTTTTCAAAATAATGGTTTTCCTGGCCCCAAGAAATGTCAGTGTCATACCTGGCAAGAGATTTTGTATAAGCAAAAACTTAAAATGACAGGAATATTTTGCTTCTAGAAATCATTTCCTTAGGACACTAGCCCAATCACATCTTGTTTATATCTGTGAATTTGGCCAAATATTTTTATTTCCTAACTTTTTCTGCCCACCTAATCAGGCACCTAATATTTTGCAAGCAAACTCCTTTTTCTCTTAGAAGTTTCTTGTTTTGCCCAAAGTGACACCTTTCTCCCTTCCCCTCCATTTCTTTCCTTTGTCCTTGAAATCACAGCCCTGCAGTGATTGGCTTTCTTAACAGTTCCCTGGCTTCCATTAAGAATAGCTAAACAGCATTTCCAAAGAAGTCACCAGGAAGGCAAAGTCTTGACCCTTGTTAGGACCTCAAAACTGACCTAATGGAGATGCTGGTTCTCTCAATCATCTCTCCAAAATTAGGAACGTGTGCAGTATCAGGTAGCAAAACTTAGCAAAATGAGCAATTAATTAACCATGTTATAAGGCTACTTAATGTTGTAACACAATCCCCTCATTATGAAAAGGACTCTTTAGTTGAATTGTTTTGTTGCGGAGAAATTTCCAAAGTTCATTGGCATTGCGTGCTTGCCTCTCTCTGTACTGCCTTGCCTTTGATCTTGGTTACGGATCAGTTTATGAGAGTTTATGGTATTGAACAGATTATGGGTAGTCTCACTTCTGTAATCTGCTAGCCAAGAGAGCCTCAATTACTTCAGCTGTAGAATGAGATTAATAAGAATACATAAAAACTGACTGATTCAATTCAAGGAGAAGGCATTGACAGGATATGTAGAATTCAGGTGCGGTGGCACAAGCCTGTAATCCCAGTGGCTCTGGAGGCTGAGTCAGGAGGATTGTGAGTTCAAAGCCAGCCTCAGCAAAAGCAAGGCACTCAAGCAGGATCTCACTGAGACCCTGTCTCTAAACAAAATACAAAATAAGGCTGGGGATGTGGCTCAGTGGCTGAGTGCCCCAGAGTTCAATAATCCCCAGCACCAAAAATAAACTTTAAAAAATAATAAATAAATAAATAAATAAAACTAAAAACAGATGCAAAACAGCTTTAGAAAAGTAAAAAAGCCAGGTACCTCTAGGGTTCTAAATAGCAAGGACTAATGCAATAGTCCCCTAGGGTATGACCTCCCTAAGGATCAGCTCCAACTGCATGGATTTGAAGTACTTGGAGAAGGACACTGGGATTGCTGGGTTACAGGGTCACTTCTTGACAAGGCTCCCTACTTGACAGGTCCTAAACCTCTGAGAGAAATGGTAGTCTTTTACTAGGAATGGTCTGGACAAAAACAAAACAAAACCAAAAAACACAATGAAATAAATGCCCATCACATTATCTCACAGAGTTTTATGAGGGTTAAAGAAAATAATGCATATAAAATTCACAGTGTCTGGCATTTGATAAAAGCTCTGTAAATGGTGCCAGTGTTGCTATTACAGTGTAAGGACAAATGAGCAATGATTCAGCCGTAATGCAAGGTTATACAGCCATTAGCGATTCCTTTGCAAAGCGAAGGACCAATGTCATAACTCCTCTGGAAATCTCAGAACTAGACAGGCTTGAGGTTGGCTCATTTGCATCCATTAACTTCACAACCTTGAGTCCTCACTCACGCTTCTGGCCAGTCCCTCCTTGCACGAAATGGTAGCAATAATATTGAACTATGTCAGGGGACCGCTATAGGGCACGATTCATGACCACTTGTCAAGGGCTCAGGAAAATAGAGAGGGCTGTTAGTGCCCAATGTCTCTGGGAGAGTTGAAGGGAAGATCTGAGGTGAGTTGCATAGAATCATATTTTACATACTTTAAAAAGTGTACTTAATTTATCACCAGATCTCATTCCAAAAGGATTTTTGGCTGCTCATATTTTATACAAGTAGCAATGATTCAACTCTTAGCTAATCAAATTCAGGAGGAAAGCTGAAGAAATGAAATTCAGAGGTGAAAAATACAGCTTTATTTATCCATTCATCACTGAAGAAACATATCTATTCCCTAAACAGGAAATTGAGCAAAGGGCACAAACAACAAATAAATATGAAGATGCAGTAAGCATATGGAAGAAGTTTCTGTTGATCCAAGACACAAAGAAAAGACCACCAACTCCAATCTTAAATCAAATTAAAGCAAGCTTATATTGTGTACACAAAGAGAGCTGGCCAGCGGCTGCCCCTCCCAAACACTGGGCTCAGGATCAGTCCCGCTCTCTGGGAAGACAAGGTTTTTATAGCACAGAAAGTTACAAAAAAAGGGGGGGAATGTCTTGGGACCTTACAGCTAACAGGGTTTTGGCAAATGTGATACAAAGGCAGATATCAGACTAATGATCTAGATGGCTTAACATTTCAAGGTAGGGAGTAAATTAAGATTCCTGTTGGAATTTATGAGGCGCCATGAGGTTTTAGGGAGGGTTGTTATCTGGTCAAGGAGAGCCAGGCCTGTGTGAGTTCAGAGCACGGGCAGGAATTCCAAACAAGACTTGCCCCAGAGTTTGATCGGGCCAAATAAATAAATAAATATCTTAGTAAAACAGAAATGAACTCTTTTATTATTTTTAACTTTATGGCTCCCAATCTTAGGATAGAATTAGGTTGGGTTCATCAGTTTCAACACTGCTAATAATCAAAGAAAGGCAAGCTCAGCAGCATTGTCAAAATTTGCACTTTACTGGCAAGGATCAAAAATAAAAGCTACTGATACCTTGTATGTGTAGGACAGCAGGGAAACTATATCCTCACAGCTTTCTGTGAGGAATATAAATAGGCACCACCTTCTGGAAACCAGTAAGTTAATATCTTCAAAATTAAATAAAACTCCATTTACCCCAATAACCTCACTTCTAATAATCTGCATTACATGAATATGCTTTGGAATTTATATATATATATATATATATATATATATATATATATACACACATATATGTATGTGTATATATATGTGTGTGTGTATATATATGTACGTATATACACACACACACACACACACACACACGTACATATACATATAATTGAGCCAAGTGCCTGTAATCCCAGCAGCTCAGGAGGCTGGGCAGGAGGCCCTAAGCAACTCAGGAAGACCCCATCTCTAAATAAAATACATTCAGGGCTGGGGATGTGACTCAGTGGTTAAGTGTCCCTGAGTTCAATCCCCAGTACCAAAAAAAAAAAAAAAAAAATATTGTAAAAATAATTGACACATAGTTGTTGAATACATTTATGGGATACAGTGTGATATTTCAATGCATGTGTATAATGTGTAATGATCTAGTCAGGTTTACTGGTACCTCCAACACTGATCATTTCTTTGTGCTAGGAATGTTCAATATCCTATTAGCTATTCGGAATTGTACAATGGTGGGCAACCGTGGTTATCCTGATGTGCTGTGGAACACTTGAAGTTATTCCTCCTATCCATCTGCACCCCTGTGGCCACCAATCTCTCTTTAACCTCCCCTTTTCCATCCTTCCCAGGCCTTGATAACCAATCTTCTACTCACTACTTCTATGAGATGGACATTGTTTTTTAATAGGAAAAGAACAGAAATGATCGAAAGGTCACCAATTGAGGAATTTTTTTAAAATTCGATGCAACGATACAATTGAAATTCTGTGTGGTTTTTTTTCATGCAAGAAGTGTATCTACGGAGATGAAAAACCAGTGTCAAACAATACATTTTAAAGTGCAAAACCAAGATGCAGAGAATTGATAGCATGATCCTGCTTTGCAAGTGTTTCTAGACGTTTTAAAAGGACTGAAAAGCTCTCACTCAAGAATGGCTTGTTTTTTTGTTTTGTTTTGTTTTGTTTAAGTTGTCATTGAGTTGCTGCGATAGGACAGTGAGGCCACAAAAGAAGAATGAATTCTGCAGTCATGCATTTTGCTGTTAGAATATAAAGCAACACTGTGAATAATAAACATCCTATGCAAACCTGGCACAAACGATGGAGAATAATCAGTTCGTACCAACCTGCTGGAAGTGTTCACACTGGGGATTCTATGTCCCCTGCCAGCTGTTGATCTCCATTAGCCACTTCAGCCCTCCCTATCTCCGCTTCTTTGTAGGGAAAAACCACCAAGTTCATTACCTTCAACCGACTCATGATCTAGAAAGTCTTACACAGGAGATCCAAGGGGGACTTTTAGAGGCAGAAAACAAATTGCATTTAGGAGGCCCATGGAGTCAATTGGAGGGGAAAAAAATTGCATCTTTCTATTGACTAACCTTTACGGGAAACTTAGCATTTCACTCAATTATGAATGTCGGCCACAAATTACAATCATATTAATAAAGACTTGCATATCATGTGGGTATTTTTTACCAATAGTTTGAAATATTGTTTATACTCATCACCACATAAAAATGACCATATGTTTTAAATCTGTTGCTAGATCTTATTTAGTGAGTTAATAAGTAAGCACATAATTTAAATTGTGTTTCAAATTATTTTTTGTGTCTGTATATCAATGGAATTGGTTTTGCAATTCTACAGGTCTTACTTTATACATTAAAAACATTATGCTATATTACAGTGACACAGCCACTTCAATGTTTATAGCAGCACAATTCACAATCGCTAGGTTGTGGAATCAACCTAGACGTCCCTCAGTAGATGAGTGGATAAAGAAAATGTGGTATATATACACAATGGAATTTTACTCAGCAATAAAAGAGAATAAAATAATGGCATTCGCAGGTAAATGGATGGGGGGGGGGGGGGGGGGGGGGGGGGGTGGGGGGGGGGGGGGGAAGTTGGAGAATATAATGCTAAGTGAAGTTAGTCAATCTCAAAAATCCAAGTACCGAATGTTTTCTCTGATATAAGGAGGCTGATTCACAGTGGTGTTGGGTTGGGGTACACAGGAGGATTAGAGGAACACTAGAATGGTCAAAGGGGAGGGAGGGGAAGGAAGGGAGCAAGGGGGGATGGAGGGGAAAAAAGAAAAGGTGGTTGAATAAGATGGATGTCTTTATCCTAAATGCATGATTGAAGATTTGAATGGTACAAATATACATTGTGTACAGTGTTATATAAAAAGGTGCTCTATATGTTTATTATGAATTATAATGAATACTACTATTATAAATACAACAACTTTGAATAAAAAAAAGAGCTAAAAAATTATGCTAAGATGGGCACCAGGGTGCATGCCTGTAATCCCAGTGGCTCGGGAAACTGAGGCAGGAGGATCACAAGTTCAAAGCCAGCCTCAGCAACTTAGTGGGGCCCTAAGCAACTCAGTGAGACCCTGTCTCTAAATAAATACAAAAAAAGGGCTGAGAATGTTGCTCAGTGGTTAAGCACCCTTGGGTTCAATCCCTGGTATCAAAAAAGAAAAAAAAATTTTTTTTTGCTAAGATGAGGCGTAGGCGTCACCAGACTATACCAGGGAGCTCTTGGCACAAAGGAAATGAATTACCCCCACCTTTATTCTTGTTGGCCTTTCTGCTACAGATGAAGCAGTGACTGGCTTCAAGGGGAGGGGCAGGGACACAGACCTCAGAAAGATAGCAATTCACTGGAGGATCACGAAGAAACAGGCACGAAGGAAATCGTAAGTCAGGAATGAAATGAGCAAGTGTAGGCAGCAATGATAAGCTTGGGTTAGAGGATTCAATTTCCTCTTTGCCTGGATAATTAACTTAATTAACATTCATCCCATTATTTCTTGTTCTCCCTCACCTCATGAAGAAATTGCCCAAAGACAAGTTCACAGATGTGGGGAGGGGGTGGCAGAAGTGCAAAGTCCTTGTTCTAGATTCTAAATCGGGGCTTCTCAGCTCGGGCTGCACGTTAGAATCTTCTCAGGGAGGACTCAAGCCTGTATCCATGGATCCCGTGTGTCACTGCTTGGAAGAGGCAGGAGGAAGCTTTCCAGAGGGCTGGGAATAGCTCCCGCCTTCCTTGATCCAGAGGGTGGTTCAATGTGCGTATCCACATGTTAAAATTCAGTGAGCTGGATGTTTATGATTTGTGCACTTAAACCTCCGTTTTTAAGAAATAGCAATTCCCAGGTCCCACCTCTGCGGTGTCTAATATACCTGCGCCAGGGTGTGCCCAGGAGTCAGTATTCCTTCAAAGTCTCCTGCTCTTCCCTCCTCCTGGATTCTAATGGGCAGCCAGGATCAAGAACCACGTAGAAACTTCAGAGAATGGAAACATTCACTCTGCCATTACATCTGCCAGTACTTGAGTGCTGGTAAGTAGTGGTGATAAGCAGAAAGACCATCCCCCTCTTTATTAATGAGATGAAGTAATAGTACCACTACTGAGGCATTAGCTTATCACCTGGGGCTTCTCCAACTTCAGCTCCATCCTCGAATAAGGACTCACCTGGGGAGCATATTGCAACTATGATCCCCAGGCTTCACCCTAGAAGGTCTGATTCCATAAATCTGGGCTGGGGCCTAAGGTTTCTATAAAGAATGATAAGTAACAGGACTGGCACAAGCCTAGCCCACAATAGGAGAGCAAGAGAAAGCTGTTCAGTGAGTGGGCCAAGTACTTCCTTTAAAGGCTATAATTTAATAATACCTAACAATTCCAGGAGGGTATATAGTTAAGAGAACTTTGTTTAATAGAGGAGGAAACTGCTGATTGGATGTGTCCAAGGGTTGTCAGCTAATAAGCTGGGGACTGGAGTTCAAGCACACGTCTCCATAATTCACAAAAGGCAGACCTCTTTGCTTGGACTGCTGCAGTGGTCTGCATAAACTTTTTCAAAATCAGATCATGCGGGGGGGGGGGGGGGATGTAGTTTTGTTTTAGTTGCTCCCTGAGCAAAGTTAGTGTAAGGGGAAGAGAAGAGGAGGGAGCCACCCTGTTGCTCAACTTCATGCTTGACACATTGAAACCAGTATTAACCATAAGATGCAGGAAGAAGGATCTAGAAGCTCTTGTTCCTTGCAAGGCTCTTGCAAGTGCCTTCAAACGCCTTTGCAGAGAAAGGGGAGGTGTTCTGGTCCCTGAGCTCCTTTCCTCACATCCCGAAGAGCCTGTGCTGGGGCGGAGCCCTTCTAGACAGAGAGGCTGCTGTGGCTAATTGCTCGGTCCCTGCACTTGCTTTCTGCTTGATTTCCAGTCCCCAGAGCTTCCCCGAAAATTGAATCGTGCTTACGACACCTCTGCCCCCTTCTTTCTCCTGTTCAGCTACTGCAGATGCCACAGCTGCTCCGCTTTCTGTCTCTTCATTGTTCTAACAATGGAAGCAATTACAGGAGGGTGGCCCATGACTCGACTGGGTGTCTTCGCTGTGTCTGATTAGGCAGAGTCCCCATCAGACTGGGGAGGAGGCTGGGTTTCTTTCCCACAGGGTTCCACACCCCCCAACTCAGCTGTCAGCTCCTTTCAGTGCTTTTACCCTCTCTAAATAGACAACTCTCTGGGGAAAAGGAAGCAGGACAAGAGGGAAGGGGCTCTGGAGATTAAGTGTCTGGGTTTAGATCACCACCTAGGCAACCTTGGGCAAATAACCTTGTTACTGTCTAGGGGCGCTGGGTCTGCTGTCTCCATTCAGCAAAGAATTGAACAGGACACAGAGGTGGCAGTAAAGACGTGGTTCATTGCAAAAGTGATAGAGTTCTCCCAAGAGAAGGGTCCCCAGAGCTGGGAATCTGGTGGGGGAGTGTGGGCCTGTTCTTTTGGGTCTCTGGAATTTCCTCCTTTCCTTATCCCCTCCCCTGTCCACGCTCTCCTCACTCTGCTCACCATTACTGAGGGGTGCCCCTCTGTCCACGCTCTGCTCACCATCACTGAGGGGTGCCCCTCTGTCCACGCTCTGCTCACCATTACTGAGGGCTGCCCCTCTGTCCACGCTCTGCTCACCATCACTGAGGGGTGTCCCTCTGTCCACGCTCTGCTCACCATCACTGAGGGGTGTCCCCTCTGTCCACGCTCTGCTCACCATCACTGAGGGGTGCCCCTCTGTCCACGCTCTGCTCACCATCACTGAGGGGTGCCCCTCTGTCCACGCTCTGCTCACCATCACTGAGGGCTGCCCCTCTGTCCACGCTCTGCTCACCATCACTGAGGGGTGCCCTCTGTCCACGCTCTGCTCACCATCACTGAGGGGTGTCCCTCTGTCCACGCTCTGCTCACCATCACTGAGGGGTGCCCCTCTGTCCACGCTCTGCTCACCATCACTGAGGGGTGCCCCTCTGTCCACGCTCTGCTCACCATCACTGAGGGCTGCCCCTCTGTCCACACTCTGCTCACCATCACTGAGGGGTGCCCCTCTGTCCACGCTCTGCTCACCATCACTGAGGGCTGTCCCTCTGTCCACACTCACCATCACTGAGGGGTGCCCCTCTGTCCACGCTCTGCTCACCATCACTGAGGGCTGTCCCTCTGTCCACACTCTGCTCACCATCACTGAGGGGTGCCCCTCTGTCCACGCTCTGCTCACCATCACTGAGGGCTGTCCCTCTGTCCACACTCTCACCATCACTGAGGGGTGTCCCTCTGTCCACGCTCTGCTCACCATCACTGAGGGGTGCCCCTCTGTCCACGCTCTGCTCACCATCACTGAGGGGTGTCCCTCTGTCCACACTCTGCTCACCATCACTGAGGGGTGTCCCTCTGTCCACGCTCTGCTCACCATCACTGAGGGGTGTCCCTCTGTCCACACTCTGCTCACCATCACTGAGGGCTGTCCCTCTGTCCACGCTCTGCTCACCATCACTGAGGGCAGTCCCTCTGTCCACACTCTGCTCACCATCACTGAGGGGTGTCCCTCTGTCCACACTCTGCTCACCATCACTGAGAGGTGTCCCTCTGTCCACACTCTGCTCACCATCACTGAGGGCTGTCCCTCTGTCCACACTCTGCTCACCATTACTGAGGGCTGTCCCTCTGTCCACACTCTGCTCACCATCACTGAGGGGTGTCCCTCTGTCCACACTCTGCTCACCATCACTGAGGGGTGCCCCTCTGTCCATGCTCTGCTCACAATCACTGAGGGCTGCCCCTCTGTCCACACTCTGCTCACCATCACTGAGGGGTGCCCCTCTGTCCATGCTCTGCTCACAATCACTGAGGGCTGTCCCTCTGTCCACACTCTGCTCACCATCACTGAGGGGTGTCCCCCTGTCCACGCTCTGCTCACCATTACTGAGGGGTGTCCCTCTGTCCACGCTCTGCTCACCATCACTGAGGGGTGCCCCTCTGTCCACACTCTGCTCACCATCACTGAGGGGTGCCCCTCTGTCCACGCTCTGCTCACCATCACTGAGGGGTGCCCCTCTGTCCACGCTCTGCTCACCATCACTGAGGGGTGCCCCTCTGTCCACGCTCTGCTCACCATCACTGAGGGCTGCCCCTCTGTCCACGCTCTGCTCACCATCACTGAGGGGTGTCCCTCTGTCCACGCTCTGCTCACCATCACTGAGGGGTGTCCCTCTGTCCACGCTCTGCTCACCATCACTGAGGGGTGCCCCTCTGTCCACGCTCTGCTCACCATCACTGAGGGGTGTCCCTCTGTCCACGCTCTGCTCACCATCACTGAGGGGTGTCCCTCTGTCCACGCTCTGCTCACCATCACTGAGGGGTGCCCCTCTGTCCACGCTCTGCTCACCATCACTGAGGGCTGCCCCTCTGTCCACGCTCTGCTCACCATCACTGAGGGCTGTCCCTCTGTCCACACTCTGCTCACCATCACTGAGGGGTGCCCCTCTGTCCACGCTCTGCTCACCATCACTGAGGGCTGTCCCTCTGTCCACACTCTGCTCACCATCACTGAGGGGTGCCCCTCTGTCCACGCTCTGCTCACCATCACTGAGGGCTGTCCCTCTGTCCACACTCTGCTCACCATCACTGAGGGGTGCCCCTCTGTCCACGCTCTGCTCACCATCACTGAGGGCTGCCCCTCTGTCCACACTCTGCTCACCATCACTGAGGGCTGTCCCTCTGTCCACACTCTGCTCACCATCACTGAGGGGTGCCCCTCTGTCCACGCTCTGCTCACCATCACTGAGGGGTGTCCCTCTGTCCACGCTCTGCTCACCATCACTGAGGGGTGTCCCTCTGTCCACACTCTGCTCACCATCACTGAGGGCTGTCCCTCTGTCCACGCTCTGCTCACCATCACTGAGGGCTGTCCCTCTGTCCACACTCTGCTCACCATCACTGAGGGGTGTCCCTCTGTCCACACTCTGCTCACCATCACTGAGAGGTGTCCCTCTGTCCACACTCTGCTCACCATCACTGAGGGCTGTCCCTCTGTCCACACTCTGCTCACCATTACTGAGGGCTGTCCCTCTGTCCACACTCTGCTCACCATCACTGAGGGGTGTCCCTCTGTCCACACTCTGCTCACCATCACTGAGGGGTGCCCCTCTGTCCATGCTCTGCTCACCATCACTGAGGGCTGTCCCTCTGTCCACACTCTGCTCACCATCACTGAGGGGTGTCCCCCTGTCCACGCTCTGCTCACCATCACTGAGGGGTGCCCCTCTGTCCACACTCTGCTCACCATTACTGAGGGGTGCCCCTCTGTCCACGCTCTGCTCACCATCACTGAGGGGTGCCCCTCTGTCCACGCTCTGCTCACCATCACTGAGGGGTGCCCCTCTGTCCACGCTCTGCTCACCATCACTGAGGGGTGCCCCTCTGTCCACGCTCTGCTCACCATCACTGAGGGCTGCCCCTCTGTCCACGCTCTGCTCACCATCACTGAGGGCTGTCCCTCTGTCCACACTCTGCTCACCATCACTGAGGGGTGCCCCTCTGTCCACGCTCTGCTCACCATTACTGAGGGGTGTCCCTCTGTCCACACTCTGCTCACCATCACTGAGGGGTGTCCCTCTGTCCACGCTCTGCTCACCATCACTGAGGGGTGCCCCTCTGTCCACGCTCTGCTCACCATCACTGAGGGGTGCCCCTCTGTCCACGCTCTGCTCACCATTACTGAGGGCTGCCCCTCTGTCCACGCTCTGCTCACCATCACTGAGGGGTGTCCCTCTGTCCACGCTCTGCTCACCATCACTGAGGGGTGTCCCTCTGTCCACGCTCTGCTCACCATCACTGAGGGGTGCCCCTCTGTCCACGCTCTGCTCACCATCACTGAGGGGTGTCCCTCTGTCCACGCTCTGCTCACCATCACTGAGGGGTGTCCCTCTGTCCACGCTCTGCTCACCATCACTGAGGGGTGCCCCTCTGTCCACGCTCTGCTCACCATCACTGAGGGCTGCCCCTCTGTCCACGCTCTGCTCACCATCACTGAGGGCTGTCCCTCTGTCCACACTCTGCTCACCATCACTGAGGGGTGCCCCTCTGTCCACGCTCTGCTCACCATCACTGAGGGCTGTCCCTCTGTCCACACTCTGCTCACCATCACTGAGGGGTGCCCCTCTGTCCACGCTCTGCTCACCATCACTGAGGGCTGTCCCTCTGTCCACACTCTGCTCACCATCACTGAGGGGTGCCCCTCTGTCCACGCTCTGCTCACCATCACTGAGGGCTGCCCCTCTGTCCACACTCTGCTCACCATCACTGAGGGCTGTCCCTCTGTCCACACTCTGCTCACCATCACTGAGGGGTGCCCCTCTGTCCACGCTCTGCTCACCATCACTGAGGGGTGTCCCTCTGTCCACGCTCTGCTCACCATCACTGAGGGGTGTCCCTCTGTCCACACTCTGCTCACCATCACTGAGGGCTGTCCCTCTGTCCACGCTCTGCTCACCATCACTGAGGGCTGTCCCTCTGTCCACACTCTGCTCACCATCACTGAGGGGTGTCCCTCTGTCCACACTCTGCTCACCATCACTGAGAGGTGTCCCTCTGTCCACACTCTGCTCACCATCACTGAGGGCTGTCCCTCTGTCCACACTCTGCTCACCATTACTGAGGGCTGTCCCTCTGTCCACACTCTGCTCACCATCACTGAGGGGTGTCCCTCTGTCCACACTCTGCTCACCATCACTGAGGGGTGCCCCTCTGTCCATGCTCTGCTCACCATCACTGAGGGCTGTCCCTCTGTCCACACTCTGCTCACCATCACTGAGGGGTGTCCCCCTGTCCACGCTCTGCTCACCATCACTGAGGGGTGCCCCTCTGTCCACACTCTGCTCACCATTACTGAGGGGTGCCCCTCTGTCCACGCTCTGCTCACCATCACTGAGGGGTGCCCCTCTGTCCACGCTCTGCTCACCATCACTGAGGGGTGCCCCTCTGTCCACGCTCTGCTCACCATCACTGAGGGGTGCCCCTCTGTCCACGCTCTGCTCACCATCACTGAGGGCTGCCCCTCTGTCCACGCTCTGCTCACCATCACTGAGGGCTGTCCCTCTGTCCACACTCTGCTCACCATCACTGAGGGGTGCCCCTCTGTCCACGCTCTGCTCACCATCACTGAGGGGTGTCCCTCTGTCCACGCTCTGCTCACCATCACTGAGGGGTGCCCCTCTGTCCACGCTCTGCTCACCATCACTGAGGGGTGCCCCTCTGTCCACGCTCTGCTCACCATCACTGAGGGGTGCCCCTCTGTCCACGCTCTGCTCACCATCACTGAGGGGTGCCCCTCTGTCCACGCTCTGCTCACCATTACTGAGGGGTGCCCCTCTGTCCACGCTCTGCTCACCATTACTGAGGGGTGCCCCTCTGTCAACGCGTCTGTTTTAGTTTTTCCATTGGGCCCCCCACTCAGGAGCACGAGTACCAGGTGTCTGTCTGATCGGGTCCCCGCTAGTGTCCATGAGCACTTTGGTCAAGCAGGAAGGTGGCCTCATCAGAAGACCCTCCCTGTGCTCCTGTTCTGGCCCCGCCCCGACCTCCTCGCGCCACCCTGCCCTGGCCACCTAGGCCCTTCTGCATCTCCCTCAACCTGACCTCCTGCCTCTTCACTCTCCTCATCAATGAAATGAGGACAGTAGTAGTAGTAATGATGCACATTACCTTGGATCATAAGGATTAAAATGAGATTTTTCCTATGGAGTAGCCATCCCTCAGGATCCATAGGGAATTCATCCTCGACCCTATAGGTACCAAATCTATATAAGCTCATGTCCCTTATATAAACGGTGTGATATTTGCATGAAACTTATGCACATCTACCATATACTTGAAATCCTCTCTAGATTACTTATAGTGCCTTATAAGTAATCTTATAATTACTTATAATAACAATGTAAATGCCACACAAATAGTTATTATACTATGTTGTTTAGGAAATAATGACAAGAAAAAAGTCTATACACATTTTCAGTATAGAAATGTTTGCTTTTAATCTGTGGATGTGGAATATCTGGCTATTGAGGGCCAATTTTACTTAGCATGATGGATAGATGCACATATTCCTATAAAGGAAGCAGTTATAAGAGGGTGACCAGTGACTCAACTGGGTTTCTTCATTATGTCTGATGAGGCTGAGATATTTCAGTAACCTGTGCACATACCTACCAGGAAACACACACACACAACTGTTGCTATTTCCAAGCTTCTTTCTCCTTCCTCTCCCCACTCCAGCTCTTTCTCTATGTTCCAAACACATCTTCTACGAGCACTCTTCAATACAGATACACTGCATGCCATTGAAAATTTCCCAGAAACAACATTCAAGAAAGGAAAAGTAAGCAGGCAAAGTTGATTTCAATCATACATTTCACTTCACCAGATAGATCCAAAATACTCTCATTTCAACATATAAGCAGTTGAAAAAGTGAGAATGTGTTTTATGGTGTGGAGTTTTCTTAACATATGCATTTTTAAGTCAGAAAGCTGGTGTGTCGTTTGCAGTTGAAACACAACTCAACCTGAATCAGCCATGCTTCAAGTGCTCACCAGCCACATGGAGTTAGTGGTTATAAATGGACAACAAAGCCTTAATCCATTACCCCCTTTATGAAAATTTACCAATCCGGTGTTTCCCTTCAGCCCTATGACTCTTTTATTCATTCAGGAAGTGCTCATCAAGTGCCTGCTACGTGTCTGGCGCTATGTCGCGTGATGGACGTGAAAGCTAAGTAGACCTTGTTTGTTTGCCAAATAAACTCGTGCGTTGGATTTCTGATCACCAGTAAATATGACTTTACTGGGAGATAAAGGGTTTCTGGGGTTTTTTTTTTTTTTTTTCAATTCTTTCAACATTTTATTTTTCCCCCATATTTTTAATTGGTGGATTACAGTTATACGCAATGGTGGGACCTGTTGTTACATACACATAATATAACAATATAACTTGGCCCATATCATCCTCAGTATTTCCCCTTTCCTTTCCTCCTTACTCCTCACAGTCCCTTTCCTCTCTTCTACTGATCTTCTTTGGATTTTCACAAATTCCACATGCCTCCCTCCCCACCTTTCTTTTCCTTTTTCCTATCTTCCACTTGTGAGAGAAAACATATGACCCTTGACCTTCTGAGTTTGGCTTATTTTGTTTAACATAATGGTCTCAAGTTCCATCCACTTTCCTGAAAATGCCATGATTGCATTATTCTTTATGGCTGTATAAAACTCCGTGTGTGTGTGTGTGTGTGTGTGTGTGTGTGTGTGTGTGTGCGCGCGCGCGCGCGCATGTACCACATTGTCTTTATCCACTGATGGACACTTAGGCTGGTTCCATGGTTTGGCTCTTGGAGTCTTTACAGAGGAGATCAACTTAAACTGAGGCCATTAGGGTAAGCTCTGATCCACTGGGATAGCGTTCCTATAGAGAGGAACTTTAGACAGACACACAGAGGTAGTACATAGTAGGCTTTGTTGGAGAGGTGCCATTCAAGTTCAATATCAAAAATGGCAGGCAAAATCGCATCATAAGCAAGCAGAAACACCCGGACCAACCTCCCCTCGTGGCCCTCAGAAGAAACCTCCCCTGCCTCCACCTTGATTTCAGACCTCCACCCTCCAGAACCGTGAGGCAGTACAGTCCTGATGTGTGAGCCACCACTTAGTGACACTTAGTGACACCCACTGAGTGACAGCTCTACCAAACTGATATTCTTCTCTCCCCTGTTGGAAGCCAGGGAGAACTTCACAAACTGTGACGGGATCCCACCGCGCCACTGTAGCTAGCCTCTGTGATCAAATCAAAAAAGAAAACAAGATGATTGAAAGGTAATAAAGACAACACATATGTAAAGAAAAAATATATATGATTATGAATTAGGACAATGAGTCACAGTGGCTGAGAAGACTGTGAGGGTAGCAAACACTCACTATGATCCTTGGTCACAGTGGGTGTCATGAGGGAGGTGCCATCCAGGTCTCTATCTAAAGGAACCCCAAAGGATCTTGGAAGGCTCTTGGGCCAGAGGGTGGCAACCAGGTAGAGGCACCAGAAAATGAGGGTTAGTAAGAAGACAGGAGCCAATCAGAGGCCATCGCTGACAGTGCAAATTTTATTCTAAGTACAACAAGTGAGCTGGGTGCAGTGGCCCACGCCTGGAATCCCTGCAGCCAGGGAGGCTGAAGCAGGAGGATGGCGAGTTCAAAGCCAGCCTCAGCAACTTAGCGAGGCACTAAGCAAGTCGGCAAGACCCTGTCTCTACATAAAATACAAAAAAGTGGCTAGGGATGTGGCTCAGTGGTTTAGTGCCCCTGGGTTCAATCCCTGGTAAAGGAGGGAGGGAAGGAAGGAAGGAGGGAAGGAAGGAAGGAAGGAAGGAAGGAAGGAAGGAAGGAAGGAAGGAAGGAAGGAAGGTAGGAAGGAAGGAAGGAAGGAAGGAAGGAAGGAAAAGGAAGGAAGGAAGGAAGGAAGGAAGGAAGGTAGGAAGGAAGGAAGGAAGGAAGGAAGGAAGGAAGGAAGGAAGGAAGGAAGGAAGGAAGGAAGGAAGGAAGGAAGGAAGGAAGGAAGGAAGGAAGGAAGGAAGGAAGGAAGGAAGGTAGGAAGGAAGGAAGGAAGGAAGGAAGGAAGGAAGGAAGGAAGGAAGGAAGGAAGGAAGGAAGGTAGGAAGGAAGGAAGGAAGGAAGGAAGGAAGGTAGGAAGGTAGGAAGGAAGGAAGGAAGGAAGGAAGGAAGGAAGGAAGGAAGGAAGGAAGGAAGGAAGGAAGGAAGGAAGGAAGGAGGAAGGAAGGAAGGAAGGAAGGTAGGAAGGAAGGAAAGGAAGGAAGGAGGAAAGGAAGGAAGGAAGGAAGGTAGGAAGGAAGGTAGGAAGGAAGGAAGGAAAGGAAGGAAGGAAGGAAAGGAAGGAAGGAAGGAAGGAAGGAAGGAAGGAAGGAAGGTAGGAAGGAAGGAAGGAAGGTAGGAAGGAAGGAAGGAAGGAAGGAAGGAAAGGAAGGAAGGAAGGAAGGAAGGAAGGAAGGAAGGTAGGAAGGAGGAAGGAAGGTAGGAAGGAAGGAAGGAAAGGGAAGGAAGGAAGGAAGGAAGGAAGGAAGGTAGGAAGGAAGGTAGGAAGGAAGGAAGGAAGGAAGGAAGGAAGGAGGAAGGAAGGAAGGAAGGAAGGTAGGAAGGAAGGTAGGAAGGAAGGAAGGAAGGAAAGGAAGGAAGGAAGGTAGGAAGGTAGGAAGGAAGGAAGGAAGGAAGGAAGGAAGGAAGGAAGGAAGGAAGGAAGGAAGGAAGGAAGGAAGGAAGGAAGGAAGGAAGGAGGAAGGAAGGTAGGAAGGAAGGAAGGAAGGTAGGAAGGAAGGAAGGAAGGAAGGAAGGTAGGAAGGAAGGTAGGAAGGAAGGAAGGAAGGAAGGAAGGAAGGAAGGAAGGAAGGAAGGAAGGAAGGAAGGAAGGAAGGAAGGAGGAAGGAAGGAAGGAAGGAAGGAAGGAGGAAGGAAGGAAGGAAGGAAGGAAGGAAGGAAGGAAGGAAGGAAGGAAGGAAGGAGGAAGGAAGGAAGGAGGAAAGGAAGGAAGGAAGGAAGGTAGGAAGGAAGGAAGGAAGGAAGGAGTACAACAAGTGAATGACATGCTGTGATACATGTTTTGCAAAGATTGCTGTAGCTGCTGAGAGCAGAGTGGAATGGAGGGGAGCCAGGGAGACCCTGGGCGGTGCTTCTCTCTCTCTCATGAGAAATGAGGAGCAACTGAAGAAAGAAGAGTGAGCTGGGGAAGAAGGATCTGTGGGGAAAGGAGAAGAGTTCCTGCAGCAGCTGTAAGGTAAAGATGCTGCCTGCCTGGCAGGGGTAGGGGGATCCAAAATGGTCTCATCCCAGACACTGTGAAGGTTTGTGTCAGAGTCTGTGACAAAAATGCTGAAAGAGTTGGTGCCAAGTCTATCAGGTGAAAGAGACAGACACAGCAGAGGAAACTGATTTTACCCATTTTCCCCCTCTAGCTAACCCTCCCTTATGCACAGGATTATGATCTTTGTCATGGATTATTCTTAATAATGATATTCTTAATAATGATTTTTGTCATAAATTATTCTTTTTTTTTGGGGGGGGGTACCAGGGATTGAACTCAAGGGCACTTGACCACTGAGTCACATCCCCAGTCCTATTTTATATTTTATTTAGAGACAGGATCTCGCTGAGTTCCTTAGGGACTCCCTAAATTGCTGAGGCCAGCTTTGAACTCGCGATCCTCCTACCTCAGCCTCCCAAGACACTGGGATTACAGGCGTGCACCCCCGTGCCCGGCATCATAGGTCATTCTTAAAAACGTCATCCAAGTCCAGGGATTCTGAGCTTGATGAACTGATGTGAATTTTTTGTGTGTGTGTTTTGAGTCTTTCTACATAGTGACTCCATTAGGGGTATTCCGCCATATTGGGCTTTCCAGACATATTACCATAAAGAGGTGGAAGAAAATCTTTCCTTGCTATGGCATGTTAATTGATTGAAATGACAGGTGTTTTGCAGAACACCTGCAAAATTTCTGTAAAGGCAGACATTTTCAGGTGCAATTTAATGCAGGATCCTCCTATTCCAGCTAAATGTTGATGGTACTTCTTTATAGATTAAGGAGTGCCATGTCTGACTGATGGTTTTTTTAACCTGGTACAAGAGGGCTAAGTCATCTAAATGATGCCCAGCACTTGTCAACGATGATAACTTCAATTTCAGCATGGCAAATCCAAGGTCATTAGCATGAAGCCCGGAGTGGGTGGATGAAAGGAAGTCTGCAGGCTAAAGGAAGGACAAATTAGAGATTCTACTTGGGAGCAAAATAAAGTGAAGAAATAAAATGGCAGTTAAAACAAATGGAGATTCAAAGGCGACCAGCAACTCTTCCTAGAAATCATTAAACCAAACGTGAGCAAGGGAATAAGTAAGATGAAAGTCAAATTTATGCCCACCTGGGCGTAGCACAGGCAGGCACCTCACATTTCCAGTCTTTGAGGAGTGATTGGTGGAACACATGCACAAAGCTGGGAAGGAATATTTTCCAACAGGAAAGAGTGAAGTTACCTTTTATGACTCAGACCAGGAGAAATGTCCCTCTATAGACCACTGTATATTATTTTTCTTAGTCCAGGTAGAATTATCCCAAATTATCTTCCTGGCTTAATGTTCTTGTTGAGAGCTTTTCCCTGCTAGAACATAAGCTTTGGTGAAGACCTAGTTTGACTCATTCATTGCTCTGTCCTCAGGATCTAAAATCTTGCCTGACCTGGACTCTCTGACGCCCCATAAATGGGGAAGGAAGGAAGGAATTCAGGGCTATGTCCTAAAGCAGGATGGCGTAATGTCATTCAAGGAGAAATTTCTCCTAGTCCCAGGGATTCACTTGTGGACACCCTACGCTAGATGCAGGAACTATCAGAGGAACGTACTTTGACAATAGGCCAACTGAGCTGTGCATTGCATTTTACAGACGCACGGCCTCATTAGGAGTCTATGCATCTTTCAAAATTGAGCCTTTTGCAACCAAACATTGCATCTCAGTATGCAATGCCTGCCTTTCTTCTTGAAGTAACACATTTTATGACCTTTGCCAATCTCCGGTGGCTCTGCCACAGGACCCTAGGAGCCCCGGGTTCACATCTATCTCAGCCTGCCACACACTATGACTCCTTCCCTAGGGTGTGCCACTTCAAGGCCCCTCTCTTCAGATTGCCATTAATCCTACTGAAGAAAACACTGGCATTAGATTTCAATTTCAGCTTCCTGGCAGGATAGGCCAAATGTCGGCAATGTTTGAGGACTGTAGAAAGATGTTCCCAGGAGCTTTCTCCAATCCATACAACCAAGTCCCCAACTGGGAACTCTAATGCCAATTCCCTACCCTGAAGGCAAAAAATCAAAATTAAAATTAAATGCCTATTGACTTCATTTGATTAACTACAGGACTATTCTCCATTTCTATCATGAAGTTCTTCCCTGGATTAAATGACATCAAGAAATGGGTTTGGAGTCCCGTAAGCAGTTACTGCATTTCCAGAATTCATTAAGCACTGTCATTCGGTGGGAGATGTGAACCATCCTTAGCAAATGTCCACGGATTTTTCCAAAGAGTTGAATCAGGATGTTCACACACGAATTCAAAGAGCAAGCTGCCTTAATTCTTTATAAGTAATTCTACTATCAAAAATCTCACAAACTTTTTTTTTCCCCCCAGAGGGGTGGAACTCAGGGGCACTTGACCACTGAGCTGAATCCCCAGCCCTTTTTTTGTAGTTTATTTAGAGACAGGGTCTCACTGAGTTGCTTAGGGCCTCGCCATTGCTGAGGCTGCCTTGGAACTTGCGATCCTCCTGCCTCAGCCTCCCAAGCCACTGGGATTACAGGCATGCACCACCTCACAAGCTTTTAATACCACATTTGTTACATAATGGTGCTCATCTCCTCAAAAAGATACTATGTGCAGAGTGCTGATGTCCTGATGGAGCAGTGGAGAACATGAGCTCAGGGACAGGGAGGTCTCGCCTCACATCCTACTCACTGGCTGTGTCATCCTGGGCAGGTGACTTCACCTCGCTGTGCCTCAGCTTCCCTGTCCGTGAAATGGGGCTACTGAGGGTGCCCACTGAATAGGATCGTTGTGATAAGTCCATCATCCACCTAAAGTGCTTAAGGATAGCACTGTGCTGTCCAATAAGGTAGCCCCTAGCCACAGTGAGGCTAGCTGAGTTAAATTAAAATTAATTAAAGTTCTACACAAATTTGCTTCCTCAGTTACACTAGCCATATTTCAAGCATTCAGTCGGCCCTCGTGGCTAGAAGCTTCCATACTGAACAACACAGCTATGACACGCCCATCACGGCACAGCATTCTGCTGGACAGAACGCTGTCAGAACCACCAGACTCCAGCCACCCCAGCGACTCCTGCATTTCCTTTGCTTCCATGCACCCAGGGATTCCTGAGCCAAAATTTCCATGTTCCCTTTTCTCTGCGCTCACCATCACAGATCCATCTTCTCCTTGATGATAACACTGGTCCTCCTCCCTCGCCCCTCCTCTTAGCATCCTCTGCGACTCCCCAGGCTGAGACCCAGGACTCTTTCATCGCTCCTCCTCTGTCCAGCTCATCCTAGCATCACGATCCCAGGAGGCCTTGGTCTTCATGCCGCTTGAAAGCAGAGACCCCACTTTATTTTTGTGTCTCCCACAGTTCTCATCTTCTAATAGGCATCTAAATGTTTGCATGAAGGAATAAACCTATGAATAAATAGACCATCCAGGGAACAGGAGACTCTATCTAGTTCTTCATCAAGGTACCCTCCTCTCCACACCTGTACCCCTGAGCAGTGCTCACAGGTGTGGGCCTGCAGGTGCTGGTGGGAGACCAGATGGCCAGCAGGTGTCATTGTCCAAGCATTGCTTTGCTCTTGGGCTTTTGAAGAGACTCTGCAGTGGTTTCAGAGTCCCCTGTTACCACCCAGCATCTAGGATCCTGTCTACTTTCTTGGTGTGTGTGTGTGTGTGTGTGTGTGTGTGTGTGTGTCCATCAGCTCTTTTTTTAAACTTGTTCTAATTAGTCACACGTGACAGCAGGATGCATTTTGGCACATCATCTATAAATGGAGCATGACTTCTCATTCTTCTGGTTGTCCACTTTCTCCTCGTGCTTGTGCTGCTAAGCAGGGTGGCCACAGGCCTCCAACTACAGTCTTCTGGTCCTGGGCTTCCACTCCCCCCAGCCACTGTCACAACAAAAAGAATCCATTCCCCTAATAGCTGCCCTCTTCTCTCTCTCACTCTCCTCTTACGGCAGAAATGTGGGTGAGACCACAGTTCCTGGGATCCAACTAAAGGGTTCCTATGTGGAAAACCCAAATCCCAATATGATGGATGAAGATAGTGCTCTTGGTGAATGGGACCAGTGCCCTTCTAGAAGAGACCCCAGAAAGCACAGAGTGTTCCCTCTCTCTCCCCCCACCCCCAACTGAGTACACAGAAGCCAGGTCTCTGCAACCCTCTGCAGAACCTGGCCATGCCGGCACCCTGACCTTGGACAGTCAGCCTCCAGGACAATGAGAACTAAAGGTCTCTGCTCATAAGCCACCCGCGGTATGGCATTTTGTTATTGCAGCCTCACCTGACTAAGTACTCATGCCACCTCTATCTCTAATATGTGACTTTAGGGACTTAAGAGTTCTCTGCTCGCTTCCCCTAGCCTACACCGAGGAGCCCAACAGCACATCCTTCTCAGCTATTCTGACTAAAGGAGATGAAGCTCGTGACGGGCAGGCCCCGTGTTAGACTTGGAATCCTGAATTTAATGACGCCCGTGAGTCATAGCATTAGGTCCCCAATTCCTTCCTTTAAAATGCAAAAAGCATCCCTAATAGGGTGACCCATTATCAGGGATTGATCATTATAAAATGAGAACTAATATTCACTTAATGATTTTCTATGTACCAGACACTATGCTAAATGCCTGGCCCGCATCATTTAATTTAGTCTCCTGAGTAATAACATGAGCATCCAAAATGAAAACCACAGTGCTTTTGAATGACCTGTCTCCAAAGTCACTATTCATCATTTCTACTAGAATATTCTATTCGTTACAAGCATTCTGCCATGTTCAGCCCATGCTTCTGGGAAGAAGAACTGGGCTCTACCTCTTGAAGGGCGGACTCCCGTGAAGACTCTGCGGACATATTTTTAAACCTACTGCAGATGTGCAACATATTTCTTATGATAGATTATGGTCTGAAAATGTTTGAAAGCCAGTTCTATGGGTTATATATATTATCTACACTATCAGATAAAGATCATGTGTATAGTGTGGTAGAGATAGAAGACCCTGGGAGTTCCTACAGACTTCTAGAAGTTTTTTCTAAAGGGTTAGTTAGCAAATATTTTTATGTTTAGTAAATATAGAGGTTTATAAATATTTTAGACTTTGTGGGGCACATGGTCTGTTGCCATTGCTCAACTCTGCTGTCAGCACAAAAGCAGGTATGGTTGTGTTCCAATAAAACTATTTACACACCAGGCGTGGTGATGGACACCTGTAATCCCAGCCGCTTGGGAGGCTGAGGCAGGAGAATCGGGAGTTCAAAGCCAGCCTCAGCAACTTAGTGAGGCCCTAAGCAACTTAGGAAGATCCTGTCTCAAAATTAAAAAAAAAAAAAAAAAGGTTGAATGTATCAGTGTCTTGGGTTCAATCCCTGATACAAAAAAAAAATAAAAATAAAAAATAAAAAATAAATCACTTTATTTATAAAAACAGGCCTTCGGCCAGATCTGACCCATGGGCTCTGATTTGTTGACACTGATCTAGAACAGTATTTACAAACCCTGGCCTTACAGTAGACTCCAGAGGTTGTGTCTGTGTGTTTGTGTCTCTAAATGACTAATGTCTAGGCCGCACCTCAGTTCAAATTAATCAGAACCTCTGGGGATGTGAACCCAGACATCAATTTTTTTTTTTTTTTTTTTTTTTTTGGCCGTACAAGGGATTGAACCCTAGGGTCTCTACCACTGAGCGACATCCCCATCCCTTTTTATTTAGAGACAGGGTGTTGCTAAATTCCCCGGGCTGACCTCAAACTAGTGATCCTTCCCCCACAGGCTCCCAAGCCTCTGGGATTACAGGTGTGCACCACCACACCTAGCTTAGACATCAGTATTCTTTTCAAAAAAGCACCCAGGAGGTGGGTGCAGTGGTACAAGCCTGTGATCCCAGCAGCTAGGGAGGCTGAGACAGGAGGATTACCAGTTCAAAGCCGGCCTCAACAAAAGCAAAGTGCTAATCAACTCAGTGAGACCCTGTGTCTAAATAAAATACAAAACAGGGCTGGGGATGTGGTCAGTGGTAGAATGCCCCTGAGTTCAAAAAAAAAAAAAAAAAAAGCACCCAGGAAATGCCAAAGTACAGTTAGAGTTAGGAAAACTCATTGATGTTGGAGGTATTCACTCTATTCAGGACATTGAGGGTCTGCAGGGTGAAAAGAAGAGCCCTAAATTCTACCTTTGTTGGGTGGCACTACCTGAATTAGCTAACATTTAATCATGAAAAGGGATCATAGGAAGATGCATTTAAGCAGGTGTTTGTATATCAGAACCTAGGTGTGAGGAGTCACCTGTACAAGACACACCTGGGTAGGCCAGGGTTCTGGGCCCCTCACAGAGGGGCTTCCAGAAGATTTGTACCACTAATGAAAAAGCAGGACGGCACCTGCATACAAAGAGGAGTGGGAGCCCTGCAGTCACCACTTAGTGACTTTGGGCAAGTAAATTCCCCTCTCCAGTTTCCTCTTTTCTCACTCATAGACTCTACCGCAGGAGGCAGTGTACCAGGTGCTGCACGTACTTTCTTTCTCTGTGCATCACGACAGACAGGTGAGGTTCTCCACACTTGTGGAAACCAAGGAAAGCAGCTTCCTGAACTCTCTGACTGAGAACATCTGCTGCATCCTGTAAGAAAGACCCTTGGTGACCGTCTAGGGGTGCTGGGTTCGTTGTCTCTGTTCAGCAAAGAATGGAAGGACAGGACTCAGAGATGGCAAGCAAGCTGCAGGTTTATTGCAAAGGCGATAGAGACACAGAGACAGACTTCTCTGAGGAGAAGGGCCCAGAGCTGGGAGTCTGGCGGGGCAGTCTGGGCCTGTTCTTTTTATGATCTCTAAAATTTCCTCCTTTCCTTATCCCCTCCCCCTCCACAACTCCTCACCATTACTGAGGGGTGCCCCTCTGTCCACGCGCCTGTTTTAGTTTTTCCATTGGGTCCCCCACTCAGGAGCACGAGTACAGAGGTGTCTGTCTCGTTGGCTCCCCGCTAGTGTCCACGAGCACTTTGGTCAAGCAGGAAGGTGGCCTCATCCGAAGACCCTCCCCGTGCTCCTGTCCTGGCCCCGCCCCGACCTCCTCGCGCGCCACCCCACCCTGGACGCCTAGGCCCTTCTGCATCTCCCTCACCTTGTTTCTTCAGGACCACTCAGTCTTTCACCTAGATGAGTTCCTCTGGATGCTGTGGTTTGGCGTGAGGACTGTTCCTGCGGTGGGCGGAGCCCATTGCTGCACTCCGGCGTTCCTTGAGCAGACGTGAAGCTGTGTGGGACGCCCTGCGGGTGGACGGGGCGTTCCATGAGTCCCTGGAGGGTGGCGCTTCCAAAAGGATTATGGGCCGAGAGGGCGAATCCATATCCAGAACATTCCAATTAGGACTGATTGCTGTGCCCTCCATGGTGGAAAGAGTCTGATGTCACCAGCCTGTCACTAGCTCACTGGCTGTCCCCAGGACAGGGTTCTGTATAAAGACTCACGGTGGATCTCTGCTGTTACCAGATCAGCACTGGTACAGGGAAGTCCACGTGAAGCCAGCCCATGTGCACATTCTGTCCCTGCCACCACTGTCCCTTTGTATATGAGCCCATGGAGCCAGCGCTGGGGTCAAGGCAAATTCTACTTGAGCTCTGGTGGTCGAGAAGGACCCCTCTAAGAAGCAGATGCAGCTGAGACCTAAAGCGTGGAGAAGAACCGGAATGAAGTAGGGAGGGGCTGAGCCTTCCTAACACAGGGAAGATTAATTGTGGGGAATGTCAGATGGGGAAGGACTTGATAGTCAAGATGTGGGGGAAAAAGAGAAGTTCAGTGAGGAGGAGAGTGCCTTGAGATGAGAGAGGTTATTAGAAGGCTAGTGGAGACCAAACCATCTGCTCAGACATGATCTCCTTTACATAATAGAGATGTCAACTCTTTCTAAATTAGTCTAGAAATTCAATGTAATCCTAATTTAAAAAGAGAGAGAGAGAGAGAGAGAGAGAAAAGAACAACAGATCTACTGTTTAAAAAAAGAAAAGAAAATTCTCACTTGGATTTGTGTGACTGCTGTATTATAGAAGGTAAGCATCAAAGTAGTGCCACCAGGTAGAGGCAGATGCTAAGATGCTATTGCAACTGTCCTAGCAAGCAAAGATGGTAGCTTGGATTAGGACAATGGGAAAGAAATGAAGAGCATCCTTCACCATATGGTTACAAAGTCAGATTTTTTGTTTTGTTTTGTTTTCTCTTTAAGCAAACCAGATGTGGGCTTATGCATTCCAACTATTTAAAGAAGACTAGAATAATATATAGTTTTTTTTTTTTCCTCCTGAGCCAACTCTAATTAAGTATTAGTCTTGGTGAGCAATTTGAGGCTTAGTGGGAAAGAGTGAAGAGATGGATTAGTAGTGTCTGCTACAAGGCACGGTGGGAAATGTGCCAGGTATCTGCCTTCTCTGGAGCAAATGCCTCCTTTGTCCTCAGTGATTCTTATCCAGTGGTTCTTAATCACCTGGGAAATATGGTCTGTCACAATGCCCTGGAAACCTGAACCAAGGCTTGGGGTGAGCTCTGAGCATCTGTATCTTTCTAAGAAGTTCTGATGCAATCCTGATATAGACCAGAGTTTGAGGACCTGTTCTAAAACACCCTCATCCATATTGATTGGCAAGCTTGGTAAAGACAGACGTACTGTTAAAAATTTCAGGTGATGGATGCTAAGTGGCAGCCAATGTGGGTAAAAGAAAATCACTTACATCTGGAGTTTTAAATGCATTTCCCAAGAGAAGGCCATACATACCATCATGCCCTTTCATTCATTGTTAGTAGCTTTCCGTCACCATGACAGAGTAGCTGAGATAAGCAGCTTGGAAGGAGGAAAGCTTATTTGGGATCACAGTTTCACAGGCACATGCCCAGGGTCACTTGGCCCTACTCCTTTGGGCCTGGTGTGACACAGTATATCATGGCAGGAGCACATGGCACAGAAGACTTATCTACCTCCTGGTGACCAAGAAGTAGAGAGAGGGAGGAAGCTGCAGGGTTCCAATATTTCCTTCAAGGGCACATCCCCGGTGACCCAACTTCCTTCCGCTAAGACCACCTGGTATAGGTTCCGTCACCTCCTGGCAACACCACACACTGGTGACGCCCCTCGGGAGACGCTTCTAAACCACAGCACCATCTGAACCCGAGGACAGCCAGGAGAGGAAGTATCATGCCTAACTGTTGTTGGAAGAATCATTCTTAAATACAACTAAGATTATCTAGAACATCCTTAGGTTTATTTCAAAATTGAGTGGGAAGTACAGAGGTCTCCTACACCCCTCCCATGCCCACACAAGCACAGCCTCCCCCACGCCCCACATTTCCCACAGAGCGGAACATTTTTTTAACAATTGATAGGTCTATATGGACACAGAATTAGCACCCAAATTGTTTTTTTTGCATTAGAATCCACTCTTGCTGTAGAACATTCTATGGGTTGGGACAAATTTATAAGCCCATACATCTACCACCATAGAACTCCTAGAGTGTAGTTTTGCTGCCTGAAAAATCCTCCGTGCTCTACTGATGCCCCCTCCCTCACTGCTAGCCCCTGGCAACCACTGACCTTGCTTCCCTCTCCATAATTTTGCCTTTTTTAGGATGTCACACTGTGGGAGGGGGTCTTTCGGATGGTCTTCCCTCTCTTTGTAATATGCCTTTAAATGTCATCCATGTCCACTCATGGCTTGATAGCTCTTATCATTTTTTAATTTTTTTTTGGTGCTAAATAATTTTATTGTTTGGAGGTTTGTTTATATGTTCACCTACTGAAAGGCACCATGGTTGCTTCCAAATTTTGACGATTATGGAGAAGGATGCTGTGCACGCCCACATGTAGGGATGTTTTTGTGGATCTAAGTTTTTGACTCCTTTGGGTACGTTACCAAGGAGTGGATAGAGTCATCTCTGAGATGCACTTTCCTCTGGGTCCTAGGATGTACCTTTAAGAAATTCTGTGACTAGGCAGGTTAGTGTCTCTACCTGTCTGTCTGTCTGTCTGCCTGTCTGTCTGCCTGTTTATCTACGTATCATCTGTCTATCTCAGACTCGTGCAAAAGTCCAGCTTGACCATTAATTTAGGTTTCTAAATTGAAGCCCTAAGATCCAGGAGGGGAGTTTGTTGGGGACTGAGTAGAACTTGGTGGGTGAAAAATTTGCTTTCCATGATGCTGCAGTGAACAGAGAGATACCCAATTTTTTAATTTATACAGAGAGATAAGAATGGCCTAGGAAGCTGCTGCGTTTGATTGCTAAGTCAGGCACTGTCTTCCCCTGTGGCCTTGGAAAGTTATTTAGCATCTCAGCGGCAGTCTCCCAGCTGGTAAAGAAAAAAGCCTGCTTTTCACCTTGGAGGAATTTTACAAGGAAGAAAATGTGAAGTTCTACATGGCAGCCATGGTGGCAGTGAGGTGTACGCCTGCGCTTCATCACTCTTCATTTAATGAGCACCTACTGTGTGCCAGCTGCTCTTCTAAGTACTACAGTTACTGTCCTTAAAAGCAGACACTGGTCTAGCTCCCGTGGAGACAGTAGAAAGGTTCCTGAAGGAAGATTTGTGATTGATTGCAGGGTTGGTTAATGGTGGTGTGTCCAGATAACCTTTATAGTTAACCATCTCCAGGTCACTCACCTTGAGTGGCTGCATCACATCATCAGTAAAATTCACCTACAGTGTCTTCTTGAACACGTACGTAACAGCACGCACACTTAGGTAATAAGCACCTTAAACTGATGCCAACCAATTTAATGGATTTTTTTTTAAGAAATAGTTGAGCCATCAGACTTGGGATGCAACATCTGGGAGAGTAACAGCTGCAAATAATTTTGAGCGGTGTCTATCATATATGAATGACCCAACTTCATCTTCATTCTGTCCTTGTACTCCTCTACTTATAATTTGAAAAATGTCTGATTGACTTATTAGATATCATGTCCATATTTGCCTTGGGTACAATGGTGGGCTAGTAGGCAGGAAGGTCATCTCTTGCTTAAGATTGCCATTCCACCAGAACATGATGGAAATAGGGGTAATTCACTACAAGGTAAGCCATAAGGCAGTGCACTGTTGCCCTCTCCCCCAAAAAAAGACAGCAAAACCCAGCAGAGTTCTACATCATACAGAGGGGTGCAAATGATTTGAGGAGGCCAGATAATGACAAAATGGCGGCATGGTATATGGAACCAAATGCCACATATTCATACACAGCCCCACACAAGTTTTCTCAGTTTTAGAAACATCACGTGGGCAATGCCTGATTCCCAGTGTCACTGATGACAATGAGAATGACCTACGATGCTCTACGATCCTAGTCAGTGACAGATTATTTAAAACAAACCCTATCATTTTGTCTCTGTACTTGCTTTTGCTTCCTATCCTCTCAAATTCAGAAACCCTGGTGATTAAGCCTTAGCTTCTTTAATAGATTCACTAACATAGATTGTTCTTCAACTCTGTCTTTTACTCCCTGAAGCCATCTTGCCCCAATGGAGTCCTCTAAATTCACTGGCCCCACCTCAAGTCTCAGCTTTGACCCAACTGGCCACACCCTTTAATCTCCACCCACCCTCTTTCCAGGCTCCCATAATGCTTTGCTCTCTCTGACTCCCCCATGGCCTCCTCATGACTCCTGAATGTGGCTCCCTGTCTTCATGTGGTCTCCCAGCTTCAGTGACCCAGATTCCATGGCTGTCAGCTGCATTTTCCATGAAGTGGACTTCCACTTTTCTGTCCTTTGCTTCCATCTCTCCATTATGTCCTGACCTCACATTTTCAACTAATCTGTCCACATCCTTCACTCACTGTGTAGCATTGTCCTATGTATAGAGCACTATTAGGGTTTGGATGTGAGGTGTCCCTCAGAAGCTCACGTGTGAGACGATGCAAGAAGGTTTGGAGGAGAAATGACTGGGTTATGAAAGCCTTAACCCAATCAGTGAATGAACCCCTGATGGGATGAACTGAGTGGTCACTGGAGGCAGGCGGGGTGTGGCTGGAGGAGGTGGCATTGGGGGCGTGGCTTATGTATCTGTATCTGGAGAGTGGAGTCTCTCTGCTTCCTGATCACCACGTGAGCTGCTGCCCTCCACCACACTCTTCCTCCATGATGTCCTGCCTCACCTCCAGCCCTGAAGAATGGAGCTGCTGTCTGTGGACTGGGACCTCTGACACCCTGAGCCCTCAAATAAACTTTCCTTCCTCTACAATGTCCTAGTCAGGTCTTTCACTCACAACAGTGAAAAAGCTGACTAATGCAGACACCTATAAAAATAAATTGAGCAATTGTGTAGGTGTTCCATAAAACTGAGTAGGCTTTTATAAGTTCTATAGCCAGGATAATGGGAAGTAATGGGTTCTTCAACACATCCAAAAGGAATTTATCATCTCAGTATACCATAGTTCCTTCTTCCAGTTCTCCAATTTCTGATGTCACGTACTCAGAAAGCCAGGATCAAAATTCCCAACATTCTCCTTCTTGCCTGCCTCTGAGCCACTCTGTCCTTGTCCATGGCTACTGCTCCACCCTGGTGATCTGCTGCCTCCTGCACTACAGTCACCTCTTCATTGGACTTTCCTTGAGCACCTTTCTTTCTTCTCCATCTGGTGTGGTTTCCCATGCCCAAACGGAGATACCATTTTGATACCATCATTCCCTTCCCTCAAAATCTTTTTTTTTTAATAAAACTCTTTTCTTTTCTTTTTTAATATTTATTTATTTATTTGCTTTAGTTGTACACAATACGTTTATTTGTACGTGGTGCTGAGGATCGAACCCGGGCTGCGCACGTGCTAGGCAAGCGCTCTACCACTGAGCCACAACCCCAGCCCCCCTCAAAATCTTTTAAAGTCTTCCCCCCTCTAAGCAAGGGTCATGATTCCAAATGACAGAAGTGAGCTTGCTGTAAGTAAAGGCAACTTGAGTTTGCATGACCTAAAAGTACAAGAACAAAACACCATACAAACTGCATCTTTTAGGGGATCATGATTCTCTACCAGAAGAAAAACCTTACAATAAATTGCAACTGCCTTTTTTCTCAGTGCATGGTGAAGACACTAGGGGCCATGGGGATTGTGGCTAACTGGAGAAAAAATAACCTTCCTAACATGGGCCACTGCTAATCAGCCAAAGCTCCATCACTGATAGATCTCCCAGAATGTCAAGAGATGTAATTATTAGATAGATAGATAGATAGATAGATAGATAGATAGATAGATAGATAGATTTGTTTCACAGGACAATGAAAACATATCCTCACTCCAAGATACATTTTGGTCTAGACAAAAACCTGTACTCTTTCCAGCAAAAACATTTATTATGTCTCTCTGTCCAAACCAGGCTACTCATCATCCTTGTAAAATGGCTTTGGCTTCTCTCCACCCCACTTTGTCGTTTGCTCCATTTAGATGGCCTCCTCACCTCCTCTGTCATTCCCAGCTTTTGAAGCCTTATCCATTCTCCCATTTCAAGACCGGCTTTTTTCCAGAAGCTTTTCCAATTATTAAAAGATGAACACAACTCCGAGGGCAAAAAAAAAAAAAAAGACTCAGGAAGCTATTTGCACCGTTGTGTGAATTGATTTATCAACCAGAAGCAAAAACCTAAGGTTTTGAAAGGTTAGGATTAGAGTCGGATAAATTTTGGCAATTTGACAGGAAAAAAACCCATTCTAGAATGTGAGATATACCCACGTCCAAAGGGTGTTTCAAACACATAGTCCAAATACAAGTTAACGTTTCGTGCCCTGTGACCCGCTCCTGAGAATGATGGAGAGCTGACCACGTTTTATAAAGCAATGAATCAGCTCTCGCTCCCCAAGCCCCGGGCACTAGCACTCCACAGAAGGTCTTGGCTGACACCCAACCCGGATGTCTGAACATTAGTTTCCTTCTCCTTCCACACTTTTGCAGAAATTGGAGGTCACTGTCTCAAGATGACATTCTATTCTCAGCATTATCTCTTAATTATGTTTACATTATGATTTTAAAGTTCATTGCATAGAGTCCCTGTAAGTTCATATTTCTTATTACAGGGAGAGTATTCATATGCCACCTAAGGTAATAATGGGAAAAAGTGCAATAGGGGAATGCTTTTTTTTCCCCAGCTCAGGTACAGCTTGGAAAAATTAATTGCACTGTTTTGCCTAGATAAAACACTTTACTGCTGGAGGGAAATCAAATGTCAGCTCTTCTTCATTCGAGATGTGTTCATTGTTAGAACTAGGAAATTTTCCTACAAATAAATATCACTAAAATTCTTGAAAGCTGTCACATCACAGCCTAGTAACAAAGGAAGTCAAAAGAAGATCATTTGTCATAGTTTTACTCTTATTCACATTCTGGAAAGATGGTTTTGTTTTCCTGGAACTCGTGCTTGACAATGTCAACTTGGTTTCTCCTCTTCCTCTCTTCCCACATCACCTCCTGGTGCTACCAGGCATGCATCATGGACAGGGAGTTACAGTGTCCTCAGCCCCTTCTATCACTCAGACATTGAGGGATTTGTGCTCTCTTGTGTGGATTGTTCTTGAAAAGGAAGAGCAGGTGCCAGAGAGCCTCTAGGTATGGCCATTTCTAAAATGTCAGCTTGAGCAAAGCCTTTTTTAAAAGTTTTTATTTGGGGTTGGGGATTTAGCTCAGTGGCAGAGCGCTTGCCTAGCACGCGCAAGGCCCTGAGTTCGGTCCTCAGCCCTGGAAAAAAAAAAAAAAAAGTATAAAAAAAAAAAAAAAAAAGGATAAAAGTTTTTATTTGTTCGCTTTAGACATACATGACAGTACAGTGTATTTTGACATATCATACATACATAAATATAACTTCCCATTCTTGTGGTTGGACATGATGTGGAGTTTCACTGGTCGTGCACTCATATATGAACACAGGAAGGTTATGTCCCATTCATTCCACTGTCTTTCCTATTCTCATCCCCCCCTTCCCTTCATTCCCCTTTGTCTAATCTAATGAACTTCTATTCTTCCCTACCCCCTCCCTTGCTGTGTGTTAGCATCTGCATATCAGAGAGAACATTTGGCCTTTGGTTTTTGGGGACTGGCTTATTTCACTTAGCATGAGAGTCTCCAGTTCCATCCATTTACCAGCCAGTGCCATCAATTCATCCTTCTTTATGGCTGAGTAACATCCGGTTGTGTATATATAGCACATTTTCTTTATCCATCCATCTGTTGAAAGGCACTCGGGTTGTTCCATAGCTAAGCTGTTGTGAGTTGAGCTGCTGTCAACATTGATGTGACTGCGTCACTGTAGTATGCTGATTTTAAGTCCTTTGGGTATATGCCAAGGAGTGGGATAGCTGGGTGAAATAGTGGGTGAGAGTCCATCTCAGTCCAGTCAGGACGGCAATTATCAAGAATCTAAGTATAATAAATGTTGGCGAGGATGTGTGGGAAAAGATGCACTCATACATTGCTGCTGGGACTACAAATTGGTTCAGCTGTTCCAAAATGTCAGTAGTGCTGCAGCTGAGAAGCCTCACTTGAAGGCCTTTATTAAGACCTGTTTCCAAACATCTTCTAACCACAGTGCTCCACCACTCACCAGTGTCCTGTGATTTCACACTGAGCAAAGAGTGCTCAGTGCCTGGTGATTGAATGAATGAAGGTATAACAGGATTCAATGAATGATTTATTTTAGGAATTTCTACCTTTCTGGGTCTTGATTTCCTGGACTGCAAAAATGGGCATGGATTATTTTAGCTCTGCCTGCTTCACAGTGCTCTAGAGCAGTCCAGGTAGGATACTGTCTTTGAAAGTTCTAAATTGTAAAAAAATAAAGTAAGAAAGAAAAATATAAAAGTATAATAATAATGGATTTTTACCATTGATGTGTTAAGATGGAAGCAAAATCAAATATAAAAGTGAACAATAACCAGGAAGCAACATTAAAAGAACTCAACACATGATGTTGAAATATAAGGACAAGATTTAACATTACATGATATAAAATATTAACAGAAATTTGAATTAGTTACGGTAATCACCTTGAAAATTGAAAATATTGCCGGGAGTAGTGGTAGATGCCTATAATCCCAGTGACTTAGGAGGCTGAGGCAGGAGTATCACAAGTTCGAGGCCAATCTCAGCAACTTAGTGAAGCCCTGAACAACTTTGTGAGACCCTGTCTCAAAATAAAAAATAAAAAAGGACTTTGGTGTAGCTCAGTGGTTAAGTGCCCCTGGGTTCAATCCCCAGAACCACGAAGAAAAAAAAAAGGAAAAAAAAAGAAAAGAAATGTTGAAATATTGAATATACTCCCTCCTAGCCCTAAAGTCCTGGCACCCTGGGATCTCAAAGGCCTCCCTTTCTGGTTGTCACCTTCTTGTCATTTAATTAGAAACAGGAAGAAATTCTCTCACCTGGAATCAGTTAAGGGCTTTTTCTTAGAACCTATTGAGTCACCCAACAAAATGCCCCAGCTGTCGACAGAACTCGTTTCTACTTGAATCAGATGCACTTGGCAGTATTTCGGCCCCATGTAAAACTTTTTCACAGATCCTCTGAGAAGATCAGTGTGAACTTGTGGACCTACAAACTGAGGTCGAGGACAGAGTTTTTTCCTCCTCCTTTCGAGTGATGAATTTTTAGCCATTTTAAATCATTCTCTGACATCAGCCCCTTAGAAAAACAAGAACAGATGGGAGGGATTTGCCACCCCCCCCCCTTTGGTCCCCCTCAACCCTAATCTACGCAAACAAGACTGTTGATCTCTCTTCTCTGCCATAGCAAAGCTGCTTGTGGTGTTCCGAGCTGCAAGCCTGTGGCCACAAAGGAAGAAACCATTCCTGATGGCTGTCCCAGGCTGTTGTGACAGATGCTGCAGCTGTCCTACGTGGTGGCAGCCCTCAGCCATCCCCATCATCACAATTATATCATTAAGAACTAGCCTGCGGCCAGCAGCTCTTGGTCATTACTGTTTGGGGGAGAAGCACAGGACCAAAAGGTTTTTCTAATGATGACAAATTCTCCAGGTCCCTGAATGCTTAAAAATACACTCCTGCCTAATCACCCAGTGCATTCTGGGAAGCTCCCTCAGCAAAGGATGCGAGCTAAGTGCAGAATGTTCAAAAAGTGGTCCTCTGGAAACACACACTCAAATGAGTTGAACGTTGCTCACGATGAGCCACCAGTGCAAGATAGGGAAAGCACCATTGTGAAATCAACTTCATAAACAGGCACAAACAGAAAGAATGGAAATGACTCATCTTTAAATAGATGCTATTATGAAGTCTAGGGATTTTACTTGCCTCTGCTTGTCTGCAGATCAGCAACAGCTCTTTTTTTTTTTTTTTTTTAATGGTATGATGTAAAGTGTACATTGATTTCACTTGTCTTTCCCCAAAATAAAAAGCACCAGAAATTCAAGAGAACAGCTGTCAGGTTTACAATTACAACTGTATTTCTCTTGTTGGGGACAAAAAAGACACCTCCCCGCCCACTGCTGTCAGGTGATCAATCCGTTGATTCCCCCGCCCCACGTGAATTTCTAAAATAAATTTGGATTTTTTTACCCCCCTCTATAGGAAAGCATAAACATTTTGGGCTTCTGAAATGTTACATAAAGAAAACTGAAATGCTCTTCAGTTTACCCAAACATGTAGGAACTTTTTTTTTTTTTTTTTTCATTTATTGAAAAGCAGTTAAGTATTTCCTCGGCTTTGTTCTTCCTTTCGAGTCCTCTGACTGCTGTTTCCACATCTGGACCTCAGTCCAGTTATCTCTAAACTGAAATGGCAGGATCAGAGTATTTTTAAGCAGCACCTGTTTTCTTTTTTAATGTTAACATCTCTGTCACGACCTCTTGGATTTTCATGTGTTTATTCTTCACCCAATGCTTATGCAAAAGCTCTATTAATTGCTAGTTTCTTTGATTATGCATTCCTTTCATCTTGATTGACTTGTGTCAGGCCTCGTGTGTGTGTGTGTGTGTGTGTGTGTGTGTGTGTGTGTGTGTGTGTTTTAGCAGGTCAAACTAGGAAATCAAAGTCCTGCTTCTTCTCGATTTCAGTAAGTTTTCTTAGTTTTGGAATGAAATTGCCTCTCCCAGGTTTCAGTTAATTCATGTACTTTTTAGCCTTGTTTGCTGGAGGGGTTTGTCGTACCTGTACCGTTTTGGAACCCACCTAATTCTTCCCTGAGCTAGATTATCAATCCTAAGTATAAGAACAGGTGGGGGACACACCGTCTGTAAATGGTAATGGAATTTCCACCTGCATGTGATCTCACTTTGACTGATAGCTATTAAGTTCAGGAACAATGTCCCACCTTCTTTGTTTTTCTCACGACGTGCCTCATAGTCTTCATGTGTAGTAGGGTTCCCTTACAGTTCCTTTCACATTGAGCAAGAACAGAGAATTTTCCCTGAGGGGACCCAGAACACTTAGGATACTAGGAGGAACACTACAGAGGTCCAAATAAATTATGGAGTTTAGTTAATAATTGTCGGGACCTTACACTGCTTTCTGGCTGCTTGCCACATTACCATGCCCTGTTACAGGACCTAGGCTAAGCAGGGGGCGTGGCTGTGAGAACTGAAACCACCCCAAAGATAGGCCAATGGCATCCGCCTGTGCTCCTTATGTGTCCCTATGATCTTTCTGCTGATTGGCCCATGTCCTCTATGAGACCGTCCAACTTCCTCAATAAACGAGTTCCGGCATTCTACTGACTGGGCTCCCCACTCGGCTCTGAGTCTTTTGAAGGTGGGGGAGGAGGCGTTGGCGGCCTTTACTTTCCCAATCCAGTCTCATGGTTGAGGTAGGCCCCTCTGGCCTCTTTTGGTAGACAGAAGAGGTCCATCCTGGGTACTGGGGGGGCTATAGACCTCAACCCCTTATAACTTAACAACAAATAATGATAATCAATATATGTGATTCACTGATTTTGATAAATGAATCATGGGAATGTAAGATATCAAGAATAGGGGAAGCTGATTCTAGGGCTAAGGTAAGCAAGAACTAAGTTGAATCTGGAGCATCATGTTTAGAGCCAAAAAGGCAAGAGCTTTGAAAAAATTCCATAATGATGGGGTACATTGTAAAGGGACATGGGAATCCACAGAAAGAATTCCCAATGGCCAGAGTTGTGGCTCAGTGGTAGAGTGCTTGCCTAGCATGTGTGTGGCACTGGTTCAATCCCTGGAACCACATAAAAATAAATAAGATATATATATATATATATATATATATATACCTTTATCTATATATATATGAAGAATTCCCAATGACCAAATTTAAGCAACAAATTAAATAATGCAGTATTGGGTTATAACTCAAGATATGAAATACACATCCCTAAGTCCATTATGAAATAAATAAATAAATAAATAGGGGATCAATAAATAAATAAGTAGAAGATGAATATCCCATACAGAATAATTCCAAGGAATTTATGTGGACATATTAAAAGAGGTAGGACATAACTTGCCCACAAGTGTTGGCTGTAGGTAGTGACTTGGTGACCAGTCACACTGAAGGCATAAACCTTTACTAGGCTTTATTGAGAACAGACATTTCCTTCTGTGGTCTTCCTCTCCCAAACTCATAAATTCATTGTGTCCAAGAGAAAAACACTAGGCAAACCCAAATTCTACAGATTACCTGACCAGTACCCCCTCCAAACTGTCAAGGTCATCAAAAGCAAGAAAAGTCTAAGAAACTGTCATAGTCTAAAGGAATCATGGTGGTAATGTCACATGGCATCCTCAGTCGGACTCAGAACACAAAAGGACACAAGGAGAAAATGAAGGAGGTCCAAATAAATTATGGAGTCTAATTAATAATTATCTGTTGATATTTGATTTACTTGTTCTGATACATGGAACACGGTAATGTTAGATATCAATGCTAGGGAGAGCCGGGTGGGGATCTACTGGAACTCTGGTACCACCTTTGTAACTTTTCTGTAAATCTCCGACTATTCTGAAATAAAAATGTCTTCAAGTATTTCAGCAGCCTTCTTTCCTGAACTGTGATCACAAACAGATTGACATAGTATACAAGCACCTCGCGCACAGTACACACTGGGTGTGTTTGATGGGCTCCCTTCCAGTCCACCCCCTACATAAGCCAGAATGGTGCTCAGGAAGGGCTAACTTGAACTTCTCCTCCTTACTTCCTACATTTCCCACTCTAACCTCCTGATTGAGATCTTCCAGTGACTTCCTACTGCATATAGGATAAAAAGGCACAGCTGTTTCAAGACCTGTGAGACCCCCTGCATGGTTGACCCCTGCCTATCACCCTGTCTTAGCTCTTATGATGCTACCCTTCACCCTCTACGGTAGCCAACGGACCAGCTTCTCCACTCCTTCCTTCCTGGGCACATCCTATTCCTGTCTGAAATCCTCTTGCTCGCTCTGCCAGCTTCATCTCCACCTGTCTTTAGTTCTCCCATTGAGAGATGCTCCGTCAGACTTCTTTCATAAAATCTTTTCTTATTCTTTGGAGCCATTATCTCTTTGTAAGCTGACATTAATGTGTATGGTCATTTGATTCATATCTTGTCCTTCAGTGGATTATGAATTCCAGGATGGGAGACCAGTTCATTGATACTCCTCATTTAGATGCCTGACACCTAGTACATGCCTAACACCTGGCTCAGCGTATGTTTCATAGATATTAGTGGAAAGATGGGAAAGAAGGAAGGAAGAATAAACTGCCTCTGGTACATTTCCCTTTAGAAAGTGGCTGTGTTTTCCCCTCCCCCAGGAATACAGAGATCATATTTATTTAGTTATTTATTTTTGCTTCTTTATCCACAGGGACTCACACAGAGCAGGAAGCACTGTTGTAGATCTTTATTTCTTTATTTGTGGTGCTAGGGTTCAAACCCAGGGCTTCCTGCATGCCAGGCAGACACTCTACCATGGAGCCACACCCCTAGCCCAAAACAGATATCTGAAGTAAAATTTTGGAAATGTTAAGCTAGCTTCCTGACCCTCCTGCTTCAACTCCATTGAAGAGTAAGGTGAAGGAGAGTATTAAAATGGGCTGAAAGTCCTGTACCTCCATGGACAGTGGAGGCTTCTGGAGACGATCTTGGAAGCATTAATTGTAGGCTAGCGCTTCCAGAACATTTGCAAAAGGCAGCCATGAATTTCTAGTGTCTGGGGTCGGGGGTTTCCTTGCAAGGATTCTCAATTAAGCTGTTGACCAGTCTGGCATTTTCTGGTCATTTAGTGATTCATTGCCTTCCTAGGGGAATAGATTGACTCTGCCAAAGCAGAATAATCAGTGGGGGATTAAAAAAAAAAAAAGCTCCTGAACATACTCTTAATGTCAAAAGGAGGAGGAGGAGGAAGCAGCAGCAGCAGCAGCAGCAGGGGAGTTCCTCCTTGATTCTGGAAATACTGTTATTGTGGTATCAGGACACAGCCATAGAATCTGTGGAGTGTGAAATGGGATTTCAATTATTAAAGAAGGAGGCCTCCGCCTTCCCAAACTGTCTCTGTCCCTTGTGCAGCCAAAAATAGTTCACTTTTATTCCTTCTGATTATTTCCCAACTGCCTCTGAATTCCTTAGTTAATAAGATGGTCCTTCAAGAAATGCTTTGTAATTCACCGGCAGGTGTGCGCACAGTGTGTCTCTGTTGATAGGGGTTTTGCCCAAATGAGTTTCCCTGGAGAACAAAGAGTCCAAAGGGTCATTAACATTCAGCGTCCCTCCTGCCTTCCCACTTATGAATCCTAGAGACAATGTAGAGGCACTGAAGTCATCAAGTCAATGTCCCCAGCTCTTCCAAACAAGGCTCTGTAGCAAGGACTCGCTTGATGAGCTTGGAAGGACGAGAACCCAGTGTGGATTTTTGTGTATGTGGTTTTGTCAACCAGCACAAATCTTTCCCATTTATTTATTTCTTCAAGGACCTGTCAGGGAACAGGAGAGAAACCAGTCATAGTCCCTGTTCTTGGTAGTTCCGGGTCTTTCTTACAGGAACATGAGATGTGTTGCAAGCAGTACTCAGATGAGGGTGGATGGAGGTGGGTGCTGTGGGAGAGACCCTGGGAGGGCAAAAGATGGAAGCTTCGTTTCCTTCTTCCTTCCCCCATGGGTGTTTATTAAACCCCTAGCGTAGGCCAGGCCCCGCGCCCGTCTCTAAGGCCCTCATGTTGAGCAAAAACTGTGGAAGTCAGACTCTAATGGCGGAACAGATGTCAATCAAGCAACCACACCAATGGATGTAGGGACCCAGCTACTTGATATCTGTCACCTGATAGAGACGACATGGACCCCAGGCCACTTCTGCAATAGGGTGCCAAACGGGATTCTGCCGTTCAGGGAACGGGTCATTCACACCCTCAGGAATCACCCAGAACACAAACCTGTCAATGGCTCCCCTTTTCCACCAAGACCCTTAGCGGCTCCCCATGGCCTGTAGGTAGACTTTTCAATTTTTAAAAAGACATCTAATGCTCAGTAGACATTTGGCCCATCAGAAACCCATGCCCCTTAGCCACACCAGACAGTGGTAGTAGAGATAGCGCCTCAGAGGTCCAGTGCACCCTCCTGTCTCTCTCTCTGGTTCTCTTTGTGTTTCAGGTCTGCCCGACTAGACAGAGAGGGCAGGTCGACCAGTTGGCTGCAAGACAGACCTCCGGCAAAGTGGTGAAATCAAGATGCCCACTTTCTCAGCCTCTAGAAGGGGTTTTCTCCGAGGGGAAGCAATAGGAAAGCTCACAGGGAGGACAGAGAAACACAGCCATCTCTTAGGCGCATGTTGCAGAAATCCCGATGGCTTTCTCATGCTTTCTAATCAGACCCTCTCGCATGTCCTTTCCCAGATTTGAGGATAGCAGGGCTAGGCCACGTACCTTTAAAAAAATTGTTGTTTTTAGTTATACATGACATTAGGATTCGTTTTGACACAATCATAAAAGCATGGCATATAATTTGTTCTAATTCAGTCCCCAGTACGTCCCCTTTCCCTCCCCTCCTCCCTCCCCCTGTCCCCTTTCCTCCACTCTAAGGATCTTTCTGCTATTTACTTTAGTTCTTTTTTAAAATTAGTGTCTTGTGGATGTACATGATGGTGAGATTCACTGTGGTCTATTCATATATGTTCATAGAAATGTCAAGTCAGATTCATTCCCCTGTCTTTAGGGAAAGGCACCCTCTCCCATCCCATTCCCCCTCCCTTCCCTTCATTCCCCTTCATCTATGCCACTGATCTCTCTTCTATTTTTTTTTCTATCCCCCACCCCTTATTTTGGATTAGCTTCTGCACATCAGAGAAAACATTCATCCATTGATTTTTTTTTTGGGGGGGGGGACTGGCTTATTTTACTTAGCTTGAGTCTCCAATTCCATCTACTTACCAACAAATGCCATAAAGTCATTCTTCATTATGGCTGAGTGATACTCCATTGTGTAAACATACCAAATTCTCTTTATCCACTCATCTGTTGAAGAGCACCTAGACTGGTTCCATAGATTCACTATTGTGAATTGTGCTGCTATAAACATTGACATGGCTGCGTCACTTTTGTATGCTCGTGTAAAATCTCTTGGAATGGGACAGCCGGGTCATAAGGTGGTTCCATTCCTCGTAGTTTGAGGAATCCCCACACCGCTTTGCTATTGTGAATGGAGCTGCTGTAAACATTGATGGGCCACATACCTCTTAATGAGCCCTGGAGAGTGTGAATATCTCAGTAAAGTTTGTGCCCCCATTTCCAGGACAGTAGGACTGGACACCACTGGACAGAAGTGGTCTGGGGTCCAACCAGAATTTCTTCTCTGCAGCTTTGTGCGTGTAAAAATTCCATGTAATAATGTGCCGATATTGCTTAAAACATTTTTAATGACAAATGAATGATATACACCCTGGGCCTAGAAATCTCAAGCTTACCCTCACTGCAAGGAACCTTCTTTTAGAGAAGAAAAACTGGCTTACAAGATCTCTATAAAATGGGCTCATTGTAGGGCAGGCATGGTGGTGCATGCCTGTAATTCCAGCGGCTCGGGGAGGGGAGGCTGAGGGAGGAGGATCGTGAGTTCAAAGCCAGCCTCAGCAACTTAGTGAGGCCCTAAGCAACTCAGTGAGACCCTGTCTATTTTTCTTCTGCACAAGATCAGTGTGGTTTTACACTTCACAAAAAGAATCTCCAAAAGCACAGATGTTGGAATCAAGCTTTGTAAAGGGTTTTTTTTTTTCCTCTTTTTACGCTATAGGGGCATTAGCTGAAAATGGAATTTAGCAAGGAAGGGAAGCAGTATATTTTGCCATGCTAGGAAAAAAACAGTCTGGGTTTTCCTCCTGTCATCTGAAGGTGAACTCAGTGAAGGGCAGCGTGATCGCCGGCCCGGGACCCTGCCCCTTGCCCTTTTTCTACCCACCCCCAGCTTTTCTTTGTTCTGATTGATTCAGGTGCATCCATCGTGGGATTTTAAATCGAGGAGAGGAGGCTGTGTGTGCGGCACACTGTCTCTGAGGGACGGGCTGCGGCCTGCCCGTGTCTCCACCAGCAGGCCACCAGCAGGCGTGCGCAGGAGGCAGAGGAAAAGGGGAGCCGCCGGGAGCCTGCTGCGGCTGGCCCTGGAACCCCGCGGCTTGTAGCAGGGACAAGCACACAGCCTGGAGGCCCGGACCTGCTGGGAGCAAGTCCCCAGCAGCCGAAGCCCTGTGTCTCACACGCCTCACTGAAATCAAGCCCAAAGCAAGTTCTGCAGACACCTGTCTGGATGATTCTTGCAAAACAGCCCCTTCTGGAACAGATTTCTTAACCACAATATCAACTGTCAAAATCCCCCCACCTTTTTTTTTTTTTTTTTTTTTTTTGGTACCAGGGACTAAACCCAGTGGTGCTTTAACGCTGAGCCACACCCCCAGCCCTTTTTATTTTCATTTTTTAAATTTATTTTTTTTAGGTACTGGGGGTTGAACCCAGGGGTCCTTTACCACGGAGCCATATCCCCAGCCCTTTTTATTTTTATTTTATTCAGCTATTTAGGTACCAGGGATTGGACCCAGGGGTGTTTTAGTACTGAGCCACATCCCCAGCCCTATTTTTGTATTTTATTTAGAGACAGTCTCGCTTACTTGCTGAGGGCCTTACTGAGTTGCTGAGGCTGGTCTCAAACTTGCCATCCTCCTGCCTCAGCCTCCCGAGCTGCTGGGATAACAAGCGTGCGCCACCACGCCCGGCTGTAAAATTCCCACTCGGTCTCTTTCCTTACTCAAATGATTTTCGCTCTCAGTCCAGCTGGCAGTATTAGAAAGGGCTTAAACAGCTAGAGGATTAACGCTACGGAGTTAAGCCTCCATGTCAGTTTAACAACTTTTTCTTTGCCTCCATAATCACACGCCGTCAGTGCAAACATCTTGCTTCCCCGAGGTCAGCATCTATAGCAGGGCTCTCACCTCAGCCCTGTTGACATTTTGGACTGGATAATTCCTTGTCACGGTGAGCTGGCCGGTACGTTATAGGATGCTGAGCCACATCCCTGGCCTCTACCTACTAGATGCTAGTGTGGCACCTTCTCCCCAGTCATGACACCAACACTGTTTCCAGGACTTGTCAGCTGTCCCTGGGGCGGTGGGGCATTGCTCTGCTCTCCCCACCTGGGTGAGAACCCGGGTGAGACCCACCCACAGAGATTGTAGGATTTTGTCAGAAAGCAATCTTCAGTTTGCCAGGTGCAGTGGCGCACGCCTGTAAGCCCAGCAGCTCCGGAGACCAAGGCAGGAGGATCGCAAGTTCAAAGCCAGCCTCAGCAACAGCGAGGCCCTAAGCAACTCAGTGAGACCCTGTCTCTAAATGAAATACAAAATGGGGCTGGGGATGTGGCTCAGTGGTCAGTCAAGTGCCCCTGGGTTCAATCCCAGTACCAAAGAACAAAGAAAAGAAAGAAATCTGAGTTTGAGTTAGTGTTGAACCTAGACCTCTTTTTTTGAGTCGGGAGGAGAGTGGACAGACTCGAGTTAGGGGAGACGTGAAGCCTTCATTGTATAAAGGACCGTGGCGGATGTCCCCGCTGCTGCAGAAGACCGTCTCCAGGATTTCTGCAGCCTTGCTCTTCTGATAAGAAACGGAAGGTCGCCATTAATTAATCACTCCGGAGGGTTTGCAGAGGGGGGAGCTCCCCTCCCTGGCTGCCCTCCAGGGTTGGTCAGTACGAATGGCCGGTGCTTGTTGACTTAGAGATTAATAATCAGTGATTAGGAAGCTTATGAATTTTTCAGGATTTTCTGCTCACGGGGTGCGTGTCGGGCTTCCTATCAGGAGTGTGAGATCCCTTCCAACCATCCTACATCAAAGCCACAGGCTGTCACCGGGGCATTATCTCGCTCCGTACAGACTGGCTGCGTGTGTGGACTCTCCATGTTTCCATCAGGTGTTTTCCAACTCAACTGTACATGTCAGTCGGCGGAGGCAGAATCCATTAAGCACCGTCGGAAAGCCGCAGGGGCCTTGTGACATCCTGATTTGATAATCTCTGTGGCAGAATTTCCCAAGGAGAAATTATAAGAATACATATTTGGTGGAAATATCAGCAACATGCCTGCAGGATTTAAAAGGGGGTGAGACACCATGAGCGGTGGTGATCTCTGCACATCTTTTTCACCGTTTTGAAGGATTTTTGTGCATGTTTGGGTATCTCATTTTCTTTGAACCCTATTACTTCTAGATCATTCTCCTATTTTTACTGAGTCAAATGAATAGGCAGCTGACACAATCATCCCTTTCTGAGTAGATTTGACAATGATGGTTATCCTATGTTGGACGATGTATTGCAGAGGATGATTTTTCAATTAGAAAAAAGATAATACTAAAAACTACCAGATGTGGCAGTGCATGCCTGTGACATCAGTGGCTGAGGCAGTGGAGGCAGGATGATCACAAGTTCTAGGCCAGGCTCAGCAACTTAGTGAGAGCCTGTCTCAAAATAAAAACTAGGAAAGGGATGGGGATTGGACTCAGTGGTTAAGCACCCCTGGTTTCAATCCCTTGTACCAAAAAACAAAAAAAAAAGGAGGGGCTGGGGGTATGGGGGTATGACTCAGTGGTAGAGTATTCCTGGGTTCAAACCCTGGTACAAAACACACACACACACACACACACACACACACACACGAGTGGTCCCTGATACATGGAGGATGAAATATTTATAGACAGTTCACCCAACAAATATATATTGAGTCACTATTTTGAATCAGGCACTAGCTGAGCTATTAACCTAAAAATTATTTGGGTTTCACTTAATGTTAAAACTATTTCTCAAAATGTATTTTTCTTGAGAGCCAGGCGCAGTGGCGCATGCCTGTAATCCCAGCACTTGGGAGGCTGAGGCAGGAGGATCGTGAGTTCAAAGCCAGCCTCAGCCATGACGAGGCGCTCAGCAACTCAGTGAGACCCTGTCTCTAAATAAAATACAAAAAAGGGCTGGAGATGTGGCCCAGTGGTCGAGTGCCCCTGAGTTCAATCCCTGGTACAAAAAAAAAAAAATGTATTTTTCTTTTCTGCTCTCCTAACTTAGAATACAACAAGGATTTGCCCATAGGTATCCTTGTGCAAGTCAATTTTATATCTAGCACCACTGCATAAAAGGGGCTTGGTATTGCTTTGAAAAACATAATTCCCATTGCAAACTTACTTTCCGTATAAGTACTTTTCCATAAAAATAAGTTTCTTTTTTAAAGATGGTTAATTGAGGTTGTTGGATAAATCTTTGTTCCTTTTGAGATTTTTTATAGTAGTTTATGGGGAGAGGGGATTTTCTCTTAAGGGTCTAAAGAACATTCCCTTGTCTAAGAAAAATCAACTTAAGAGCTTTTGCAAATATTAAAAGGCAACATCAACAAATGAACTAAGTAACCCTAAAACTGGTTTCACAGAGCATTTGTCTGGCATTGAATTACAAATAAAATTTTGAGAGATGAGAAGTCCTCTGTCTGGATGGTGGTCTACCGCTCAAGTGTTTCTCAGCCTGGGAATTTATTGGCACATTAAGAAGAAATTAGGCTGGGAGACCCTTGTGATTGTGAGGGCCATCTTGATTTGAACTCCCCAAGTGCTGGACATGTGTATTTCTGTCAATATTGTATTAATTTATGCTGGTTAAAATACCGCTTACTTTCAGGTTCCTCTTTCAGAAAAGAGGACTGCTTTCTTCTACATTCTTTCTCTAAGCCAAGGTCATATTTGCCTTTCTCGATGCAAATTTAATTATGTTACACCATGTTCACTTGAATTAATTTAAATTGATGTAGAATTGTCCACACAGGCCAGGTAAAATGGAGAATCTAGCAGATACTCAATACAGATTCTATATTTGCAGGAGGATGGGGGTGGGTAGCAGATACCAGGGATTGAATTCAGGGGCACTCGACCACTGAGCCCCATCCCCAGCCCTCTTTCATATTTTATTTAGAGACAGGGTCTCACTGAGTTGCTTAGTGCCTTGCTTTTGCTGAGGCTGGCTTTAAACTTGCAATCCTCCTGCCTCAGCCTCTCAAGCCACTGGGATTAGACATGTGTCACTGCACCCACCTAGATTCTATATTATAAGGCACTTCAACCAAAATCCACAGTAGTGTGTTTGCGTGGATGCATGTGCACACACTAGAGACAAGTAATGCTTATGAAATATTTCATGTGTTTTTTCAAATTTTCCAGTTAGTTTTGGAGTTAGGTTAGGGCCATACTATTAGTTCCATAACAAACAGGCTATGAATTTTCCATGGTCTATTCGTCCTGTTCCCCTAAGCCTGGGGGCCACGTGTTGGGAGAGCAGAGATGCAAAACAGGGTGCGTCCATCTGCCTGGATCCCTGAGTGATTATGTGGAAGACAGTCCCCCGTAACCAACAATGGACAGGTAGATTAGGCAGGAAATAAACTGTTGTGTTAAGCCACCGAGATTTCCGGGTTAAATCTCAGTGGACTGAATTAACTTCTTCTTATTATTAATTCATCTCCTCTTTTTAATTTGCTTTCTCAATATTTACTTATGTTTTTGGTATAATACATGATTGCCCTTAATTATAATTGATGTGGACTCATTGACCTTAACTTCATTAAAAATACAAAATCGTCTTTCAACTTGTTGAATATAGCAAGAGTTAGGCATAGCTATATTCTAACAAATAAATTAGAAACTGGCGTGTATGAAAGAAGAAAAGATACCCTGATGCTTTTGCTCTCCTATAGCACATCATACGGCATACTGTAAGCAGGAGGCACTTAATAAATGCTGATGATATAATGTCATATTTTTTAGCCATTCTTTTTTCCCCACCTATTGGAGAATTTGGGGCCTGCTCCTTTTGCTTTTTTGTTTTTGTTTTTGTAACCAGGGCTTGAACCCAAGGGGCACTCAACCACTGAGCCACATCCCCAACTCTTTTTATTTTTTATTTTGAGACAGGATCTTACTGAGTTGCTCAGGACCTCACTAAGTTGCTGAGGTTGGCCTTGAACTCATGATCCTCTTGCCTCAGCTTCCTGAGCCTTTGAGATCCCAGACATGCACCACTGTGCCCAGCGGGACTAATTCTTTTAATCTTACCTCCTCCTCTTGCCTACAGATAACTTTTAAAAGAACTAATTAAAAAAAAAAACACATCTCCTTGGTTATGGATTTAATACCACAAACTGATTGTTCTTTTGACAGGTCTTCATCAAGGTGAAACCCACTCTTTATAAATATTTTTGACTTTGAACAATGGGGACAGCATGGTAGACACACCCTCAGGGCAAGCCCAATGAGATAATGATATATGTGGGTAGACTTTATGAATAGACCCAACTGCTACCAGGTACTCATGTAATGATCAGCCTGAAACTGGAAATGAAGCATGTCTTGTATTTGTGACATGCTGCTCCAAGGAAACAGCACGTGTGTGACAGTTCTCATATGCCCTGGAAAAGGCACTTCCTCGCCTCAACTTTAATTGGCATGAGTTGCTCTATGACTTGTCGATTTGAATGCTTGCTACTGCTTAAGATCTCTCTTACACGTTCACACAAAGGTGCATGCGTGTGAGCACACACCCACACACACACACTCACCTGCATGCACACACATTCACTAAAGCCCTAATTGCAGAAACTAGAAGCTCAACTTCATTTTGATCTTGCAAGTAACTTCTTTTTTAAGTATCACAGATATTTTATTGTGTACTTTTTTTTTTTTAAGATCAGAGTTTTATTAGGTGGACAAATGTGCCAAGGGTATGTCTACTCCAAATCTCAGTTGCATGCTCTGAACTTTAACCTCTAATCACTTCCAGAGCCCATGCAACTGGCTCTCATTTCCTCTGCAAGTCCAAGTATTCTTTTTTTTTTTCAAATTTATTTTTTATTCTAAGTTGTTAGAAATGACAGTAGAATGTACTACACTTCATATTATACTTGTAGAGCACACTTTTACACATCTCTGATTGTATACAAAGCATATCACACCATTCGTGACTTCATACATGCACTTAGGGTAATGATATCCATCTCATTCTACCATCTTTTTTTTTCCTCACCCTTTTGCCCCCTCTCTTCCCCTCCCTCCCCATTGGCCTTTCTAGTGTTCCTCTAATCCTCCTATGCTTCCCATCCCAACCCCGCTGTGAATTGGCCTCCTTATATCAGAAAAAAACATTTGGTATTTGGATTTTTGGGATTGGCTAACTTCACTTAGCATTATATTCTCTAACTTCATCCATTTACCTGAGAATGCCATGATTTTATTCTCTCTTATTGCTGAGTAATACTCCACTGTGTATATATACCACATTTTCTTTATCCATTCATCTACTGAAGGGCATCTAGGTTGGTTCCACAGTTTAGCTATTGTGAATTGTGCTGCTATAAACATTGATGTGGCTGTGTCCCTGTAATATGCTGTTTTTTTAAGTCCTTTGGGTATAGACCAAGGAGTGGGAGAGCTGGGTCATAAGGTGGTTCCATTCCTAGTTTTCCAAGGAATCTCCATACTCTTTCCAGATTGGCTGCACCATTTTGCAGTCCCACCAACAATGTATGAGCGTGCCTTTTATTCCACATCCTCACCAACATTTATTGTTGTTTGTATTCTTAATAGCTGCCATTCTGACTGGTGTGAGATGAAATCTTAGAGTAGTTTTGATTTGCATTTCTCTAATTGCCAGAGATATTGAACATTTTTTCAAGTATTTGTTGATTGATTGTATATCTTCTTCTGAGAAGTGTCTGTTCAGTTCCTTGGCCCATTTATTGATTGGGTTATTTGGTTTTTTTGGTGTTAAGATTTTTGAGTTCTTTATGTATTCTAGAGATTAGTGCTCTATCTGATGTGCGTGTGGTAAAAATTTGTTCCCAATTAGTAGGCTCTCTGTTCACCTCACTGATTGTTTCTTTTGCTGAGAAGAAGCTTTGTAATTTGAATCTATCCCATTTATTGATTCTTGATATTAATTCTTGTGCTACAGGATTCTTATTAAGGAACTTGGGGCCTAATCCAACATGTTGGAGATTAGAGCTTACTTTTTCTTCTATTAGGTGTAGTGTCTCTGGTCTAATTCCTAGATCCTTAACTTTTATACTACATTATCAATGTCTGAAAATGAAGTTCACTTCCCCTTAAAATAAGAGCAAGGATATTTAGCTAAAGCATTCAGTTTTCTTACAGATAATGTAGACATCATTGGATTCTTCTGGACTTTCTGTTGAGCACATTTATTTTTGCCCTTTATCATTTTATTTTAATCAAGACTTGATGCTACTGAAAGGGCAAAATTATTCAAAGCACCAAAAAGGATTTTTCCCATAATATATCAAAAGCTCCAGAGAATAAAATTAACTTTGGCTCATCTTGGAAAAGTGATTATTTTCCATCAAATTGTCTTGCTTGAACAGAATTTGCAAAATTAGTAAAAACTAAAACCAGGGCTGGGGGAGTGGCTCCGTGGTAGAGTGCTTGCCCAGCACATGCATGGGACTGGGTTTGACACCCAGCACTGCAAAAAATAAACTCAAAAAATAATGACTTAGATGGCTTGGGGACTGAGGCAGGAGATCGTGAGTTCAAATCCAGCCTCAGCAAGCAACTTAGTGAGGCCCTAAGCAAATCAGCAAGATCCTGTCTCTAAATAAAATATTTTTGAAAGGGCTAGGGATGTGGCTCAGGGGCTAAGGCCCCTGGGTTCAATCCTTAGTACCAAGAAAAAGGAATGACTAGGATGAAGGTGTAGAGCAGATAGTGTGCCTGCATGAGGCCCAATCATCATTATCACCATCTAGTAACAATGAAAACCATTTGCATTTGTACAATACATGACTAATTTTGAAAAATACTCCTTGTTTTTTCTAAGATCCTGAAAGTTCTCCATTTCTGTGCTTACCCTACTCTGGCAGCTGATAGCCCTATATGCTAATGAAAAAGCAAGTGTTTAGTAAACATTTTCTAAATAGTGAGCAGAGCATTTATCATCCCAATTTCCAGATGGAGAAACCTAGATACCTCTATGATCCATACCATTTTTGTCAGCTATTTCCTGACCCTTCTGCAGCACTTAGTCAATTTCATTTATTCAATCAACAAGGCTTTAGCTGGGTGTGGTGGCACACTCTTGGAATCCCAGGGACTCAGGAGGCTGAGGCAGGAGGATCACGAGTTCAAAGCCAGCCTCAGCAACTTAGGGAGGCCCTAAGCAACTCAGTGAAACCCTGTCTCTCAATAAAATATAAAAAGGGCTGGGGATGTGGCTCAGTGGTTAAGCACTCCTGGGTTCAATCTCCAGTACAAAAAAAAAAAAAAAAAAAAAAAAGATGTAAACCATTTGCATTGAGAATTCTGTTTAGGGCTGGGGACATAGCTCAGTGGTAGAATGCCTAATATGCACAAGAGCCTGGGTTCTATCCCCAGCATCGAACACACACACACACACACACACACACAATTCTATTTCAGTGATAATCTGACCACCTACTAAGCATCAGCTGAATGCCTAGACCCACATGTCATTAACTCATGCAGTAGCCTCTCTCAGTCGGTATTATTGTCTGTACCTGAAATTTAACTATGCAAGTATTTCTTGCTTATCTACCTTGCATGCCTCAGTTACTGATGATCTTTATAGTGTACAACATAGACGCGGTCTTTGCCCTCAAGGCGCTTGCCTCTTTGAGAGAATAGACCAGAAGCAAATCTTGCGTGTGGGATGGGGGTGGTAAATGAGGAGGTGCAGGCTGCTAGGGGAAATGACCATGGCTAGGACCAAGAAGAGGCCACAGGAAGCAGCAGCATGGAGACTGGAACTTGGGTTCATGACTTCCTTTAGCCACACAGAGGTGACAGAGGAGGGGAGAGCATGCGCGTGGACGGGGGCTGTGTGAGGCTGCAGAACAGCGAGGAGGAGGTCCAGGCTAGCTGAGCTCGGGAGGCGAGCGGGGGGTGGGGGGTGGGGGCGGGGTGAGAAGCTGTGCGGAGCCGGCGGTGACAGCTCCCTGAGCCTCCATAAGGATCTCAGACTCCTGCTGCCACGGAAAATGGAAAGTTACTGAAGAGTGTGGGGCAGGAGAGGAACGGAAGCAAGTGGGAAAAGATGAGCGGACGCTGTGCAGGGCTTCGCTGAGCTAGAGCAACAGCCTCCCCCGGCCGCTCGGAAGACGGGGAAATTCTCAGGGCCCACCCCATCCCTGCTGAACCCAGATTTCCAGGGATGAGGCCCAGTACTCTTCTTCTTCTTCTTCTTTTTTTTTTTTCTTTCAATTTTTAAATGTATATTCTTTATCGGTGCATTGTAATCATACATAAGAGCAGGATTCATTCTGCCCTATTTGCATGCACATAATTTGCTGGCTCTCATTCCCCAGAACCTTCCCTTTCCCTCCCCTCCCTGCCCTGTTCTACGAGCCCTGCTCTTCTGATCTCCTCTCTATTGTTCAGCACTCTGTCATTGACCAAGTCCTCTGGTTGATGGTTAAGTGCAGCAGAAATGGAGAACCACTGGATTTGGGTAGAGGTTTCCAATCTTTGATGCATTGGAATGACTTCAAGAGTTGTTTTTTTTTAAATTTACATATATATTATTTTTTAATTTTCTTTTATTCTAAGTTGTTAGAAATGACAGCAGAATGTACTACACTTCATATTATACTTGTAGAGCACATTTTTACACATCTCTGATTGTATACAAAGCATATCACACCATTCGTGACTTCATACATGCACTTAGGGGAATGATATCCATCTCATTCTACCATCTTTTTTTTCTTCACCCTTTTGCCCCCTCCTTTTCCCTCCCTCCCCACTGGCCATTCTAGTGTTCCTCTAATCCTCCTATGCTCCCTGTCCCAACCCCACTGTGAATCACCCTCCTTATATCAGAGAAAACATTCGGCATTTGGATTTTTAGGATTGGCTAGCTTCACTTAGCATTATCCTCTCCAACTTCATCCATTTACCTGCGAATGCCATGATTTTATTCTCTCTTATTGCTGAGTAATACTCCATTGTGTGTATATACCACATTTTCTTTATCCATTCACCTACTGAAGGGCATCTAGGTTGGTTCCACAGTTTAGCTATTGTGAACTGTACTGCTATAAACATTGATGTGGCTGTGTCCCTGTAGTATGCTGTTTTTAAGTCCTTTGGGTATAGACCAAGGAGTGGGATAGCTGGGTCATAAAGTGGTTCCATTCCCAGTTTTCCAAGGAATCGCCATACTCTTTCCAGATTGGCTGCACCATTTTGCAGTCCCACCAGCAATGTATGAGTGTGCCTTTTTCCTCATACGTGTACACACATGCCCAGATACCTGGGCCCCAGCCCTTAAGGTCTAATTTGGTTGGTCTTTGTGCAGCCTGGACATTGCTATTGCCTTTTAACTCTCTTGGGGGATTCTAGTGTGCAGCCAGGATGGAGAACTGCTGTATCAAAGAGAAGCAAGAGAGAATGCAGGTGACATCATTGGTCCAGGTTGGAGGTGTGGCAACCCAGCCCAGGAAACTGGGCAAACAGAGCAGATGGATCCAAAAGAGATTAAGAGGTGACTGCACAACTAGGAAGGGTTAGACCAGACTGAATCCCCTTGCCTTTTCTTTACAAAACCACCTGCTGCTTCTCTACCCCGTCTTTGGCTGCTCCCACCCAGAAAGACAATGCCCATTCTTTTCTTTGAATGGCTTGTCAGTTCCTTGTGTTTCCTGATAGTGCAGGTGAACCGAGCTGTCCGCCCATCCAGCTGTGAAGATCACAAAGGTGATTCATTGAAAAGGTAAAAAAAAAAAAAGAGCAGTATCCTCCTCCACACTGAATTAGAATCGTGGTCTCCAGCCTCAGTAATAAAACATTATAGCTACAACTTTTGCAAATCCTCTTTGTATGGGAGGGATCGGGCTAGGAGGTGCTTAACAAGCTTCTGCTATACTGGCCTTGCTACTGCTGGAACTCCTGCTTTGACAAATGAGGCTGCAGATGGAGAGAGCTCCGTATTTGGGTCCAGTGTTGCAGAGCTGGGATTTGAGGTGACATCTGACCATTTCCAACTCCTGGGTGCCTGGCTACAAGTCCCCATAGCAGCTCTGGTTGGAAGGGAATCCTGAGACACAGGACCCATCGATGGCTTAGACATGACACCAGCCAGCCTCGCCTGTTAAAGCAAGTGGGTGCTTGGCTACAGTCGTGAGGAAGGCCTTCTTGAAGAAAAGCCACGCGATGCCAAACTCTGAATAAGATATCAGATTCGCAATGAGAGGAAGGGGAGGGGAGGTCATTCTGGGACCGTGGCGGCATGGGGAAGGGACTTCGAGATTACTAGAGGCTCGTCAAGGAGTGGACTGGCTCTGTGTGTGTGTGGGGGGGGTGTTTGTTTGCTGCTTGCTCCGAGACCTGCTGCATTCGGAGCTCCAGCGTTATGCTTGCTGCATCGCCACAAGCCAGCAAAGACATAAAGCCGGTGACTCAAATGCAGGTGACCTTCCCATTGGCTGGCAAAGGCTGGGAGCCAAACCCCGCATTTGGCAGTTGAGGGGAAGTGCCTCCTTCAGAATGGAAACTCTGACCTGCCCAAGGTCTTGTCTTGCAGAGGAAATGAGGCCTGGTCAAGAAAGATTGCAAACGGTCTTATTTTAACTCTCCTGCAAATGAGGTAGTACCTCCCGGGTGATTTTTCTAAAAACAGAATGTAACTGAATGTGCACAGGATACCTGATTCCACGTTCTCGCTGCAAATAACCCTGGCACCGAGGCCGCGGTACAGACTCAGGTGGGAGTGGAGGCTGCGTGTTTCATCAGAGGCTCTGCCACCCCCACTGTGAGGCAGTGTTTATTGCCATCGCCATTGCAGTTGTCCCTGAGGTTATGATTTTGGAGCTACAGGCACAGATGATCAGAGAGGTCAAGGGTCCTGGTGTGATCACACCACACAATGGAGTTGAGCTGTGTTCAACCTCAAGATTCCTGATTCTGAATCTCGGCTCTTTCGTTTTTTGTTGCTACTGAGTATTGAGCCCAGGTGCTTAACCACCGAGCCACATCCCCAGCCCATTTTCTATTTCATGTAGAGACAGGGTCTTGCTAAGTTGCGGAGGGACTCACTAAGTTGCTGAGGCTGGTTGTGAACTTGCGATCCTCCTGCCTCAGCCTCCCCAGCCACTGGGATTACAGGCGTGCACCACCGTGCCCCGCCTCTGTTATTATTATTATTTTTTTTTTAAGTAAGGGATAATGCCTCTACGCAGAGCCAGTTATCCCTTGAATACGGGCAAGCTACTTCACCTTCTAATGCTCAGTCCTGAATGGGGGTACCCGGATCTGTCACTTTGAGTGACATAATCCTAATAAATCATAAACTGCATGAGGGTGAACACAGGCGGTGTGTGGAAGGCCAGGGTCTGAGGAACGTTAGCTTCACCTAACGTGTCTGCGTGCCGAGCTCTCTGCTAATTACCCCACATACACCATCTTACCTCAGCTCAGATCAACCCTGCAAAACGGATATCACCCTTAGTATTCCCACATGAGAGTTAAAGGAGTTGAAAACATAAAATAAAATCTAAGGCTCAGAGAGGTCCAGTAACTTGCCCAAGGTCACTCAGCTTCGAGGTGCGAAGGCAAAGATGTGAACCCGGGTGGTGGGTAGAAGGAAGCCCCTGCCAACCACATTCCACAGCCTCGACGTGAAAAGTAGACGAACAGGAGTCAGGAGGAAAGAAATGGGAGGCAGCAACCAGGCACTGAAGGTGATTATACGATCATGATTCAAAAAACCTCAGTACGTTCTAGAGACAGGGGCACCCCCCTTCTCCTGGTTAGGCTCTGACAGTGTCCAGACTGTCACTTTCCAGGCTATGGTGCGCCAGGGAGACGGACGTTCCTGGGGCAGTTGGCTTTTAAAGGAAGATTTTCTAAAATAATTTAAAAATAAATAAAATCGTGGGGCTATGGGGGAAAAGGCGGGCCTTGCCAACTGATGGAGAGGCTTCTGAGGAGGCGCCTCTGACTGCTCCCCAGTGGTTCTTGGCAGCCTTCCCCTCCAGTCCGAATCCCTGGGGCCCAGGGCCCTGGCTACAAGGCAACAAGGTGAATGGATGGAGGTAAGCCAGGCCCGCAGGTGGCTTGCACCACAGCCTAAACATGACCCTGCAGCATCCCCGAAAGCCCCGACTGAAGGACGCCCCATCAGGACCGCGCCTGGCTCTAGGCCAGCCAGAGCCGTCTCCACCTCCGGCTGCACAGAGCAGAGCTTTCCTTCCCCCTGAGCAGCTGGGCCTGGCAAACCAGAAGTTAGCGGGCTGGGAATTGGTTCCCAGCTCTCTGGATGATGATGATGTGACTCTGGGCAGGTCGCTTTCCCGCTCTGGGTCACAGTTAATTAACTCAGTCCTGTCACCAGCCAGGCGGTCGTTTTATTCCTAGGCAAGTTATTTACTCAGAGTGTGCATCTGCTTCTGCGTTGGGTGCTGGCTGGGGTGCGGAGGTGAGCAGACTCCCACCCATCCTTTGTGCCGCTCACAGCCTCCTGGGGAACATCAGGGGATCACAGGGTGTGTGTACAGTTATGATTGTGACAAATGCCAGGAAGGAAAGGGGCATAATCCTTGGAGAGCGTGTGACTGGACAAATCCACTAAGCCCAGAGCTGGTGGAGAAGCATTTGCTGCAAAGCTGAAGGATGAAGGATAAGAAGATGTCAGCATCAAGGAGGAGGCAAAGAGGCATGAGTGTCCCGTGCGTGAGAAACAGCATGTGCAAGGACAGCGAGTAAAAAGGGCTAGGAGGGCTGAGTGCGTTGGCGCACACCTGTAATCCCAGTGGCTCAGGAGGCTGAGGCAGGAGGATCGCGAGTTCAAAGCCAGCCTCAGCAACTTAGCGAGACTCTGAGCAACTCAGCAAGACCCTGTCTCTAAATAAAATATTCAAATAGGGCTGGGGATGTGGCTCAGTGGTTAAGCGCCCCTGGGTTCAATCTCTGGTACCCCAAAAATATAAATAAATAAATAATTTTAAAACATATATTTTAATAAAAGGGCCAGGAGTCTTCTAACCCTTCCAAAGACCTCTGCTGAGGGGGGCACGGTGTCTGATGAGGTCACAGAGCTCAACAGAGACCAATGGCCAGCACGAGGCTACTGCATCCTGTCGAACGCTCCTACTGGCCTCGGTTCTAGGTCACTTATATTTCAGTCCCCAAGTCAAAGTTGGTTCATTTACTGAACCAACTGAGTTCCACCGATTTCTTTGTTTCTTTCGTTCTTTTTGAAAGTAGGACGATTATTCGAATAATGCATGAAGCAATCTGCCTATCTCTGCGTATACTTCCTGCACGTTGGAATCACATCTTTCTTTGCTCGACTGCAGCAGACATAAGGATGACCCTGGACCAGCCCACAGCGGGGCTGCCTCCTGATGGCTGTGACCTCCTGGGAACCCCCAAGAGTTCAGGCAGCCCCTGAGCAGAGCTGGGTGGGTGGCTCTTAGGTGCAGCTGTGAAGGTCAATGAGGAGACTCCACGCCCAGGCCCCCTTCATGACTTCTCCATCACCCCAGAGGTCAGACAGGGCTTTCCCGGGCAGGATTTTCTTGTCTGTTTGTTTTCTGATTTTGGTGATAGGGACCACGAGGCAAACCTATCCCACTATGTGTTCTTAGGGGGCTCCAATATGCTGCATAAGTGATCAGATCCCGGGCTGCAGGAGACTGGGGTGCTGTGGGACTTCTTGCTGCGTGCCCTGCACCCCTCTGTGGAGAGAGCAGAGCAGCAGCGTTCCCAGGCTTGATCTGACCTTCGACCTCTTTCTCATATGGATCTAGAGAAACTGCAGGACTGCTGGGCCCCAGAACACCACTTTAAGAAATGCTAGTGAGGCCTTTCAGAGCCTCCTGGGACATGGTCGCTAAAAACTTTTCTCACATGAAGGGGCTGTGACTTTGGCCCAAGGCCCCACAGGAGAAGGCAAATCCAGCACCAGACCTCAGGCTCCTAATATCCATTCCAGGGTTCCCTGACTGGTAAGGGTTCTTTCATAAATCCCAAAAGAAGGGAGGGGGGGGCGTATATCCACGAGTGTCCACTCTAAAATGGGATGACTCTAGAAGTTATCTGCTAAACTGCAGGACCTACTGTGTGCCGGTACCATGCTGGGAGCTTTGTACATATACCATCTGAACTGATCCTAAGACAGTGGTGGTGGTGATGGTGGGGGTTACCTTATCCCAGGTCTACGGAGGAGGAAGCTGAGGCTTAGTTGAGCCATTTTTCAATCCCTTCAATAAGTACATTTGTAGGAGCCCTGTTTGGGGAGATGGCTATGATTGCGGTTGACTTTGGGCCATGGAGTTTTGGACATTGCCGCCTTCCGTAGTCTCACGAGACTTGGCCCGGGATCTCGAGAGACTTGGGCCGAGCGCGGAGCGGGTCGGGGCCATTTTGGTTGTTGGTTGTTTGCTGGTGTGTGGTACGTGTTAGAGTTGCTAAAGCCAGAGAGAGAAGCTGACCAAATAAAGATCCTGTTTGTTTCCAGTCTGCCTCTGAACTTATTCCCGCGGCTTTGCTGCTCCAAGTGGCCATCGCTTCAGGCGGCGACAGACATTGCAGAGCCAAGATTCGGACCTGAGTAGGTCTGACTTCCCTTGCATAATTCCGTCCATTACGTCATTTCTTCCTTTCAATTGCCATCCGAGATATAAAGGTATCCACTTTGCAGATGAGGAAACCGAGGTTTGGCAGCTCCAAGAGATTTGACCAGGTTGCCCAGCCAGGGAGTGGTTGGGTGCAGTTCCCCTTGGCCAGATCTCAAGTCTGCGTCCACAGGGCCCTGCAGCAGTGCTGGGCTGAGTTCTTCCCTCCGCATTGACTAACAGGGCCTGAGAGTGAGCAGAGGGAGTCACAGGCCTCGGGCCCCTTGAGCTCGTGACCTTCCTCTGTGCATCTACGCAATGCGAGGCTCAGTTCCCCATCTCTTGGAAAGAGAGGCCCAAGGAAGGAGTCCCCTGTGCTTGACAAGTTGAAAACAGAGGCACTGCCCCTGCTTACCTCTGCGAGCAGGAAGGTGACTTTTCTAATTAGCTAAAGAGCCTTCCTGCCCAGGCACGTCTTGAACCCTAATGAGCTGTCCAAGTGAAAGGTGTGCCCTTGGCCTGGTCCTCCCCTGTCCTCGGTGGAGAAGACCAGCACAGCAAACAGAGCCCGTTCCCATGGAAGCCCCCTCTCTGCCTTCTCCTTCCCGGCACTTGAAAGGGTGATCACTTGATTCCTCTCCATCTGTTTGGATTTCATATGCTGCCACTGGAGCCACCCAGCCCTGACAGAGGATGGCCCTCTCTGTCACTCTATTTTAGGGAACTTGGGTCGCCTTTCCCTTTTCTTTCTCTCTTTAGATCATTAGCTGTCAGGCAGACGTGCCCGCCTTCTGGTCCCTCCTGCTAATTAGAGTCTCACCAAGGGAAGGGACGTGACCCCACAGAAAGCAAGAGACTGAGAAGCCAGGGAAATGCGTCTGGAGAGCCTCTGAGCTCATCCACATCAGAGGCCACTGTCCCATCTGGTGCCTGTCAACTGGGCCTCTACCGCCCCACGGTGGCCCATGTCAGAAATGCAGCCAGTGCAGGCTGCTCTATTAACAGCACAGATAGCCCCAGCCACCATTTCCTGAGGGTTCCCTGCATGCCAAGCCCTGGGCTGAGCACTTTTGTATCTGTTGTTCATTTTCATGGCAACCTTAGGTAGAGTTATTCTGGATGTTCAGATGAAAAGACCTGAAGCACAGAGAGGGTAAGTTACTTGCTCAAGGTCACGCAGCCACCGAATGGCAGAGTCAGGGTAAGGACGCGCCCATTGCTGTCATTTCTTAGGATTCTGGCAGTGCTACAGCCTCCCCTGAGGAAATCAGTCAGTCACAACAAGTGACAGAGGGTGGCTGTGTATGGCAGATTGACTCACGTGTACAAAGTACAAAGTGAAGATGCTGAGTTAGTTTAACCACCAGGACCAATTAGAAAATCGAAACAAGGCACTCAAGAAGGAAGCCAACAGATGCCGGGAAGAATTTCAGTTTGAGGCAGAGCAAAGATAGGTGCAAATGCCTAGCTCCCGCCGTGCCGACTGGGGCCTGTTCCTCCACACAACTGAGGCTCGATTTCCTCATCCGTAAAATGGAGACTAATGGCACCTACATCTTAAGGTCGCTATTTTGCCGTTGGGAAATGTGAAATTTCCCAAACCATTCTGTGGAAGGTTTGTTTTCCATGAAATAATTGTGTAAAGGACAAAGTCAGATACAGTTAAGTAGTGAACATTCTCAGTGTCTTGATGATGCAAATGTGGGTGATAAATTTTCAGGAACGGACAGATTTTCCTGACCCCAGTATCTTTTTCACTTGGGAATGCATATTAGCGTCTGTTTTGGGGGGGACTCTTCAGAAAAGGCTGTAAAACAGGTCAGAGGGTATTTAGTGTTTGCAAAAGGGACTAATAAATGCTAATCCCTTTCTCCTTTATGCCCAATTTGTTCAAATGACCTTACCTGGTTTTGCTAGATTTTAGCTCCAGGACTGGGTCTTCCTAGTTTGTTTCTGTATTCCATTATCTTTATATATCAAAACTTTAATGAATGAATGAATGAATGTGGGAATAAATGAATGCTGCTTCGTGTAGACCCTGCCTGCTCATCTTCTTCTCCAGCTTTCTCTGTTGTACTCCATGAGGCCCCCGGGAGAAGCAAATGCTTCAGTGAAACTCAGCAATGGGGCTGGTTCTCAGTGTGTTCCCTTTTCAATTTTTTTAAATTTTTTTGTACTGGGGATTGAACTCAGGGGCACTCATTCACTGAGCCACATCCCCAGCCCTATTTTGTATTTTATCTAGAGACAGGGTCTCACTGAGTTGCTTAGGGCCTCGCTTTTGCTGAGGCTAGCTTTGAACTTGCAATCCTCCCGCCTCGGCCTCCCAAGTGCTGGGATTACAGGCGTGCGCCACCGCGCCCGGCAGCTATGGCAAATTAACAAAACCCAGTCTCAAAATAAAAAGAAGCTGGGCATGATGGCATATGCCTGTGATCCCAGCCTCTTAGGAGGATGAGACAGGAGGACAGCAAGTTCCAAGCTAGCCTCAGCAACTTAGCAAAGCCCTGAGCAACTTAGCAAGACCCTGTCTCAAAATTTAAAAATTTTGAAACAAGGGGGCTGGGGATGTGGCTCAGGGGTTCAACGGATCTGGGTTCAATCCCCAGTACCAAATAAATAAATAAATAAAATGAAAAGAATTGAGGATGTAGCTCAGTGGTAGAGCACTCCTGGGTACAATCCCTAATATGGTAGGGGGAGGGAAAAAAAGAAAAAAAAGAAGTAATCATTATGTTTCAGAAGTATGGCCATAAACCTCCTAGCGATATCGTTTGCATCATATTAGAGGTGACTATTTTCCATACCATTGCATAGCATGGGTAGGAAGCAAGAAACTTCAAACTTATGAATAAAAATGGCTTTTAGAACAAAAGGCCTTTGGAAACTCATCTACTCAGCTGCATTTTATTGCGAGTTGATATGTGCTCCAAAGAGGAATCCTGCTCATCCTATTTGAATACCACTGTTTCTTATTAAGATTTTCTGTGAATAAAATAAATCATGTCTTACCAGAAAAAAGCAGACTCAATTACAGTGCGAAGGAGAATGGTAGGCTTGCTTGGAAATAGAAAAATTCAGTTCATAGACCAGGAATCCGTAAGCGTGGTCTGCCACCTGTTGCAATAAAATTTTATTTGGAACCGAGCGACGCTCGTTCATTTACATGTTGTCCCTGGCTGTTTTCACACTGTGATGGAGGAGTTGATTCATTGCAGCAGGGAGCTTCTGGTACTCAAAGCATAAAGCCTTAATTATACGGCCCTTTACATAAATGTTTATCAACCTCTTTCATAGATGTATAGGAAGGAACGAAGATGACAGAAGTAGATCTTTTCATTCTACAGATGGAAAAACTGAAATCAGAGACCTCGAGGAATTGTCCAGGTTTATTCAGGCAAGGGGTTTCTGATCTTGGTATCCCCATAGCTGGCTGTCATCAACAAGGAAGGCAAAGAAGGATGTCACCTTAGATACCGACATGGCGGCCACCTGTAGGTAGGGTTGAGAAGGTCTCAGGGCTCGACAAGAAGGAATGTAAGACTCTCTGGTTTCCTATGGTCCAGGGATGGTGTAGCTGTGCGTGAGCTAGACAGGCATGTGGGGGTCCTGGCGTCTCTTCCTACATCTCTAATGGTGACTCGCCACCATCTCCCTTCTTGCGTGTCCACTGTAGGAGCACTTTATCGACTGGGCCAAACCAGGGGTGTTTCGTGGGGCCCCCATCAGAAGCGCTTACGCAGACCAATCCAGAAGACACTGGCATCCCACGCAAGGTCATGCAGGTGTCTCTCTCGGCAACTTTCTGCCACGCCCTGCCGCACCCAGAAGACCTTAACTCGGGATTTCACTCAGACTGGGTGTGTGGGCCACCAGGTGCTTCTTCTAGTGAAATATGTCCGCGGATCCCAGAGCGGGCTTGTAAAATGAAACGTGGCGCGTCGGGTGGCCTCTGGGACCCACGCTGAGAGTCTGTGTGTCTGTGCTTTCGTGCAGCTGGACAATCCGGACGAGCAGGCAGCCCAGATCCGAAGAGAGCTGGACGGACGTCTCCAGATGGCAGACCAAATAGCCAGGGTAAGGAAACCGGGGGCCCGGGGGACCTTTGCTGGGGACCTGGCCAAAAGTCCAACCCAGGAAATGCTCCGATTATTAATAGCCTTCAAAAGATGAAGTTGAGCTGGGCACGGTGGTGCACGCCTGTCATCTCAGCAACTCAGGAGGCTGAGGCAGGAGGATGGCAAGGTTGAGGGCAGCCTGGGCAACTCAGTGAGGCCCTGCCTGAAAATAAAAACAATAAAGAGGGCTGAAGATGGAGCTCAGTGGTAGAGAGCCCTGGGGGTCACTGCCCAGCTCTGATCGGGCCCTTAGCCCTCTCGTGCCCTCCAGAGGAACCACGAGCTCCAGCGACACCCAAACTCCGATCGCCCCTGAGCTGTGTCTCCCAGCGCCCCCTAGCGTGCACTCAGACGTTCCCCTGGCGTTTCAAGGCCGATGTGTTGGGAAGCTGGCTCCTGGCCTCTTCCTCCCACCCCACACGTACACCTCCGCTTCCTGCTCTTCGTCGATTCTCTATCCAGTGGCTGTGGATGAAGCTTCCCAGTCCCTGTCAGCCTCTTCTTCCTCCCGCCCACACCCTACACTAGCAGCCTCCCAGCCTCCTTGGCGCAGCCTCCTGCATGTGGGCTGGCGGTCTCCTGTCTCCCTGCACCCCGGCTGCTCCCATCCAGCCCCGCCGTCTGTAGCCCTTGAAGCCACCCTAGAGTCCTGACAGGTCCCTGGCTCTGGTCCTCCCCAGACTGTCTCCTGCTTGCTGTTCCCATGGCAAAACCCACAGCTGCGACCCTCACAACACAGCTTCAGAGCCCTCACTACATCGCACACAGACCCCACGACAGAATCTAACCTCCTTTTTTCTTTTTTTAAATTAAATTATTTATTTATTCTAATTTGTTATACATGCTTGCAGAATGCAACTCATTTCACATTACATATAGAGAGCACGATTTTTCTTTTCTTTTTTTTAAATATATTTTTAGTTCTAGTTGGACACAATACCTTCATTTTAATTATGTATTATGTGGTGCTGAGGATGGAACCCAGTGCCTCACACGTGCTAGGCGAGTGTTCTACCGCTGAGCCCCAGCCCCAGCCCTAGAGCACATTTTTCAAGTCTCTGGTTGTACACAAAGTGTTTTCACACCATTCGTGTCTTCCTTCATACATGTACTTAGGGTAATGACGTCCATCTCATTCCACCGTCATTCCTACCTGCTGGCCCTTCCTCCCCCTCCCTCCCCTTTGATCTATTTAAAGTTCCTTCATTCCCCCCATGCTCCCCACCCCATCACCATTATGAGTCAGCCTCCTCATAGCAAAGAAATCATTCGGCCTTAACCTCTTTAACATGGCATTCGAGGCTCACAGTCCACAGAATACAGCTTCCCTTCTGGGCCTCAAGGCCTACAACTCTCGCCAGGCCTCCCTGATCCAGCTGCAGAAGGTGTCTCCCTCCAGCCAGGCGTGGTGGTGTACCCTGTAGTCCCAGCAGCTGGGGAGGCTGAGGCAGGAGGATCGCAAGTTCAAAGCCAGCTTCAGCAAAAGCAAGGCCCTAAGCAACTCAGTGAGACCCTGTCTCTAAATAAAATACAAAATAGGGCTTGGGATGTGGCTCAGGAGTCAAGTGTCCCTGAATTCAATCCTAAAAAAAAAAAAAAAAAAAAAAAAAAAAGAAAGAAATGTCTGCCTCCAAACCTACCAGGCCCTTTCCAGGCTCAGTTTCTTTGTACCCACTGATGCTGAGCCTGGACGGAACTTCCTTCTCCCTTCCACTTAGCAAACTCCCAACTCAGTCTCCATCCCACAGTGAGCCTGTCTCCTCTGACCACTGAAGCATTGGCCCTCTCCACTCAGTGCACCCAGCACACTGCACGGAGGCCTTTATGACAGCAGGTCATTGAATGGCGACCCTCTGTTTGCCTGCCTGATCTCACAGTGGGTTGGTCTCCCCTAGGCTTGAGATCTTCCTCCTTGTTAATGAGTGTAGCTAGGAGTCACCTACCATTATTGCTGTAGCTGTCGATCGTGTTATCACCACTAGCTGCAATGCCTGTGGTGTTTCTTGGGTCCTGATTCTGTGCCCTGATTCTGTGCCAAGCATGCGCAACGCTCAGCATGTACCATCTCAGTCAATTCTGAAAGCAGCACTCTGGGGATGTCTCAGTCAGTCATCATTCTTGTTTTAGAGATGGAGAAATCTCCATTAAGCGTGATAGGCACTAATTAAGACGCTGTACTGGACCCTCACTGAAGATCTGCCTAAGCATCAGGGCTGGCGCAAGGCCAAGGCCCTTACCTCAAGGACAGAACATAGTGGGAGTAGGCACAGTGACACAGGCCAATAATCCCAGCAGCTCTGGAGGCTGAGGCAGGAGGATCACGAGTTCAAAGCCAGCCTCAGCAACTTAGCAAGGCCCTAAGCAACTCAGCAAGACCCTGTCTCTAAATAAAATATTAAAAAGGGTTGGGGATATGGCTCAGTGGTTTAGTGCCCCTGGGTTCAATCCCGAGTTAAAAAAAAAAAAAAAAAAGGAGATTGTAACAGGGTCCCAGAAACTTATTAATCAAAATAAATAATATTTTGATGAGTCTTTTCAAAAGTCATATTTAATGTAAAAAAATCCATGAAGAATAAAATACCCAAAAATTAAATAGCTACCGGTTCTGGCTGGTTCCTACTGAAGCCACAGGCCCTGTGGGCATGTAAGGGTGGGGAGCTGTCAGAAAAGACAAGGAGATAGGAGAGACAGTGGAATGAATGGGACATCACTCTACCACGCTCATATGTGAACACAGGACCAGTGAAACTCCACATCGTGGACAACCACAAGAATAGGACGTTATACTCCATGTATGTATGATGTGTCAAAGTACACCCTACTGTCATGTATAACTAAAAATAAATAAATAACTAGATAGCAGGGAGGACGCACACAGAATAGCACCTAGCCCTGGCCCTTACTCTCCATGGAGAGAGGTGCCCCAGGATTGGGACATAGAGAAAGGAATTTTACTGGATCAGAAACCAAAGAGAGATTCCAGGAGGCAGGGGAAGTCCTCTGTTTTTTTTTTTTTGTTTGTTTGTTTTTTGTTTTTTATTTTTGCTCAAGCAGTTTTACCAAAACACTTTGCATTTTGTTTTTGGACACCTTTACAGTTTATAGTCAAGTCAGTCTGGTGGGTAAAAACAGGATGCCGTTATAGATTTGGCTAAAGGTAGCGTAGAAGGTCCTTATGTTTTGAAATCCTGCTTAATGTGAGAGTAAACATCGAAAAGTCTTTAGAACTAACTCCTCCTGTAAACTCAGTGTCTCAGCTTTTCTGCCGCTGTGACTAAAAGACCTGACCAGAACAATTGGAGAGGGTGAAAAGTTTATTTGGGGGCTCACGGTGTCAGAGGTCTCAGTCCACAGACAGCAGCTCCATTCCTCGGGGCTGGAGGTGAGGCAGGACAGCATGGAGGAAGAGTGTGGTGGAGGGAAGCAGCTCACATGGGGATCAGGAAGCAGAGAGAGACTCCACTCTCCAGATACAGATGTAGACCCCACAGCCAGCCCCCAATGCCACCTCCTCCAGCCACACCCCCCTGCCTCCAGCTACCACCCAGCTCATCCATCAGGGATCAAGTCACTGACTGGGTCAAGGCTCTCACCACCCGGTCACTTCTCCTCTGGACCTCTCGCACTGTCTCACACGGAAGCTTTTAGTGTCACCTCACATCCACACCACAGCACTGCCACTGGAGGATTAGCTGGAAAACGGAAGCCATTCAGTCCATTCCCCTGCCTTTTAGGCAACTGTTACGCCTAACACCCCAACTAATAAGTATTCTTATCTACATAAAATTACACACTTCAAAAACAAGCTCATGGCACCTCTAATTTTTTTTTTTTTTACTTCGAGACTTGACATGATTGACATGATGATTTTTAAAAAAAACTGACGTTATGCTAATTTTAATTTGTTAAAGGGCACTGATGAACAATTGGTGTATAGTGAGCCATGATGCTCACCCCTAAACTGATCAAAGAACTTTCTCCCCTAAGCCCACACCCTTAGTATTCTCTCGCTCTATAGGATATTATTATTAATAACTTAGCACTAAGCTTTCTTTGATGAAATGTGCCATTCAAATGAATCTTGGTTAGTTAGCATGTGCAGAAAATGGAGAATAATTTCAGAATGCATGGAGAGACCCCCCACCAAACATTTAGGGTATTGCAGATTTCTATAAGGTGGTCTTCCCACTACTATCTCCTTTTCTCCTAAAGATTGGCTTCCTTCTTCTGCAATATTTTTTCATGCCAATGACCCCTTTTCCCTGGCTCTTTGCCCTTGGAGTAAAGTGATCTCTTCACAAATGGGGAACATATCCCAGTTCCCAGCCTTCCTGGCCATTGGTGATTGGTTCAAAAATGCATGTTTGGTGCAAACCAGACCAATGATCCCCTTCCTGGGCCTGCAGACTGCAGGCCAATGGGACTGTGTCTTCCAGTGATGGAAAGTTGTCTGCAGTCATGTTTGATTCTTACATGTAGGGGAGAAAAGTTGAAAGGATACAGCCAATGCAGAGAGAGAAACAGAGAACTCACAGAGATGCTAAGGAGTCCTCAAGGTGCCCGCATACCTGTTTCCCGTTATTTTTGTGTTCTGGTTGTTTTAGCTATAACAACTCAGTTAAAAAAAAATCAATTCTCCCTTCACCCAAACCAGCCAGACTCATACTGGGGAAAAGTGAAAAATAGCTCATCTACCAAAATTTAAATAAAATATCAAGATCTCATATATTGGCTAGTTCATGAAGAGATATTAAAACAAAGCACCTTGCTTCTTTCCTTTTAGCGTGTCCTGATTTTCTATTTCCAGCCCCACGTGAATTTCAGTGAAGATGTGCCATCTATTCCATATGGCTGAATGCTGGCTCCTGTGCATGTGACCAGAAATCCCTGCATTTAGGCGTTACCCCCAGCATGGATCATTCACTCTGTTCTCTTACGTAAAGGAAGGGCTGAGTGCTGTTGATTGCCACTGGAAGGTTCCAACTTCAGAAAGCTAATGTGAAACAGGGAATGATGTTAGGAATCAAGAGATCCATGGTCAAAGTACAGCCAGCCTCCAAGAAAGAACTGGAATCAGGGGCCACGAAGGGGGCAGGACTTTCTGTCCACTTCCGTCTCTGTGCGTCACACTGATGATCCTTTCTCTGTAAAGCCAGCTTTCCTAGCATCTCAGTAGGGTGGGGGGTCATGGCTGTCCCATAGCTCTACTTGTTTCTGGTGTATACAAATAGGGAATCAGTCAACCATTCTGCCTCCCTCCCAGATCCTCCTCCTTCATTCCCCTTCCTCTGCCTTACTACTTCCTTGAAATTCACAGTTCCAGAAATCAACCCCTGATTGGCCCAACTTAGTTCAAGGACCGACCCCTGTTGCAATCAACCAATCCACAATGGAAAAAGGGTGTGGGTCTCCCTTGTCTCAAAGATGCTGGAGATGTATCACCTAGGGGGAAAGTGGTAGGTACATAAGGTGGTTGTAGGTAGGGTGTCATTATGAATTTGAGATGCCCCAGATGTGTCTAATACTATTAACTATCACGTATGCAGCATTTGCTACTTGTTAGAATCTCTTCTAAGCATTTTAAACTCCATATCTAACCTCCAGTGACCTTATGAGATAGGTACTATCACAGTCCCCACTTCTTAGATGAGGAGGCTGAAGCAGAGGCATGAAGAGTATTTGACCAAGGTTCAGAAACTGCATTCTTAACTAATATGCATACTACCATGACAAAATCCCTTTTAAAATACAGGCCATCCTGTTCCTCTTCACCCCAGTCTGAGAATCCAGTATTCCTTATCCTAGCTCTCTCTGCTAAGCAGGGGTCAGGCTTTGGCTCTGTAATTGCACATCAACTCTCAATGAGGTCTGTGTTAGGCAATCCTTGGTGTATTTTTTAGGTTGGCTTACCCAACCAGAAGCTGGATTAGTCCACCATGGCCCTCTGCAGGCTGGAGAGCTGGAGGAACCAGTAGCTGCTAGGTCCAAGATGCTGATGCCTCAGAACTAGAGGGATCCATGATGCTATCCCATTCTGAGACCAAAGGCTTCTAGAAACTCCCTGGGGAATCACTGGCAGAGACCACTTTGGAAGAGCTAAGGAGTCTGACGTCCTCAGGCGATCACAGCAGCAATCAAGAACCCCTTCAAGAAGAACTGAGCTTGCATCTGCTGCTGCTTCCTTGTTCTTCCAACTTTTATTCCATCCAAGCCTCCGGCCTATTGGACAGTGCTGCCCACACTTAGGGAGGGTCTCCTCTCCAGTTCGCTATCCCACATGCCAATCATTCCTAGACACACCCTCACTGACACACCCAGAGCCTCTTCATCTTAGCCATCTCTTAATCCCATCAAGTTGACAATTCAGATTAAACACTTGGAGTTGCAAAATTCACCACAGTTTGGGCAAGTCAAAGCTGAGGATGTAAGAGCAAGTAGGCAAAGAAGCTAAACCAGAACACCATGCCTGAGTTCCAGATGCCTTCTAACGTGTTGCTGGTTTTGACAAATTGTGACCAAGACCTTTGTTTCTCTCTTTTTAATGTGCCCACCCCCTCCTTCTCACTCCCTGCACTCTATCCCCACGGTGTCCATGTCGACTGGGATACACTGGAGTGGCCATTGCTGTAGAGGACTCAGCTATCAGCCCTCTGCCGAGTGTTAATGGCAGGTCCAAGTTCACTCAGTTAGTAAGCAGATACCTGAATCCTCTTGTTTTGGTCAGCTTGTTCACCACTGTGATCAAAGACCTGGCAAGGAAAAAAAATAAAGAAGGAAAAGTTCATTTGGGTTCATAGTTTCAGAGGCCTCTCTCTGTAGATGGCCAACTCCATAGCTATGGCCCAAGATGAAACAGAACATCATGGTGGAGGGGCATGGTGGAGGAAAGCAGCTAGGAACACAGCAACCAGGAAGCAGGGAGAACTCCACTCACCAGGGACAAAATATACACCCCAAAGTCACACCCCCACCCCCAGTGATCCACCTCCTCCAGCCACACCCTACCTGCCTATAGTTACCACCTAGTTAATCCATATCAGTGGATTAGTACCCCCACTGATTAGGCTACACCTCATAATCTAATCATTTCACCTCTAAAAGTCCTTGTATTGTCTCACACATGCACTTTTAGGAGATACCCCATATCTAAACCATAACACCTGTGATTCTAAATTTCATGCATTTCCTTTTGAATAATCAGGTGAGAGGTAGGAAATTACTCCAGGACAAGAGGGCTTGCCGGTCCTCTCTCCCTAATACTTGCCCCTGTAGGAAACAACTTTCTTCCACTAGGATTTGCTATATAGTCCCTTCAGCTTCTCTAGAAGCCCACACAGGTAGCAGCATGAGGCAGAGCTGGCTTGTGGAATTCAGAATGCTTTCTGCTTTGATTTCTTTGCAATCTTGAGAAGAGGTTGTCGAGACCCTGGAGTTTCTGCCAGTAGTGTTTTTAGCATCAGACACTGCCACTGCAAGGCATGTGTTTGTCCTCTCATCCTAGGAGAGGAGGGAGGCAAGAACCAGTCATCTCTCCCTCATCCGCAGCCCTGAACTGCGACCTGTCAATTCCATCACACCAGCATCCCACACACCATCAGACAGAGACGGCGACACAAGGACATCAGAGATAGTCCCCCTGTGAACATCAGTCACGCTGCCTTAAATAAAATTCCAGGAAGGAACTGGAGTACATTTTTTTTTTCTTTTAATCTGGTAGAAAAATCCCTGTTCAAATGTTTTCCCAAATTCTCTCATGTTAATATTAAAGTGTCCCCACATTTCACCCTCAAATTAGGTCTAAGTTATTTAAATTATGTGATCAGAAGTTGACATTGAAGCTTAAACAGGCAGATTGTGGCATTAGTGATGGTGTGATATTTACCAGTTCTGTTGGCCACATTTTGGGGATAAAATTCCAAAGTTCCTGAGCTAATTATATAACACAAATAGTACAGCTTTTGTGGTCTCAGTGGCGGTAGTCAGAGTGACACACCATTGATTGTTTTAAAGTTATCATTTAAACATGGAAATGCCATTTAGACCCCTATTTTAGACAGAGCAAAATTACCCTCTTCTTCCCTGGCCCCGTTGCAAATACCAATGAGAAAAAAATATCTAAATAGTTCCTCGATGGAAAAGTTCCTTTCTGTATATTGCCATAAATCAGATGAAGATATCTCATCTCCTATTAGAGAAAGATACTAACACCTGAGCTTACAAACTAATATTGCACCTGGCATTCACCCTGTAGCACACGTGTCCAAGCACACAGGAGGAATCTAGTTCAATTTATTACCTGGAAAAAAAATACAATGTGTGTATGGGCATCTTCCCGATTCTGGCTTTGGTCAGAGAGCTAAGAACCCAGGGAAATAGGTGCTTGAGGAAAAAGCTAAATTCCAGGAAGGTTCTCTGAAGAAGTCCATCCAATTTATAAAATCTAAGGAAATAAAAGCAAGTGGGTAAGGAAGCTAATCCAGGAAATTATCCCTGAGCCCCAGGTGCCTTCTTAGGCCTATAGATTCTGATTTTGACAAACTACTACCAATGCTTTCTTTCACTCAATGGAAGAACTGGCCCCTCCTCCTCCTTCCCTACACTTGACCCCCATGCTGTCCATGTTGGCTGGGAAATGCTGGAGTAGCCATTGCTTTTGGCCATTGCTCCCCAGCCTTCTGCTGAGCAATTACTGCAAAATTGCATCCAGGGTATACCATGTCCAGTGACCACTAGCACTGTCAGCATTTGGGGTCAAATAGTTCTACTCTTTTATGTTGTAGTTAACGTGGGCTCTGGAGCCAGTCTACCCAGTTTCAAACTCAACTCCTTTTCACCTTAACATTTTTGCCTTGTTTTCTTCCTGGAAATGGGGGTTAAAGAGCAGCACTTGCTTCTGTGGGTCATTGGAGAGATTTAAAGAGGTAAGGTGGATAGAACATTGAGACTGGTTCATAGTTAGCCCTCAGTAAATGCCAGCAAGTCTCATTTTGTTTTTTGAACTCACTGTCATTATTACTAGTGTTGTAGTTGTTGTTGGTGGTGATGATAAGGTAGCACTTGTTTGTGCATGTGTGTGTGTGCGTGTGTGTGTGTGTGTGTGTGTTTAGAGGGAGAAAGAAAGCAAGTCCATGGTCACCACAAAGGATCCACCTTTGTGATCTCGTACCCTTCACAATAATTGTGAGACTTATTATTGCCATTTCAAATGTGGAAACCAAAATTCAGACGAATGAAGGTGTCTGCATAACATCACAAAGCTAGTACGTGGCAGTCTGTTTCATGAACACCAACTGCATAAGGTGCTTCTGGTGCCTTCTCTGTGCCATGTGCCTGCCTCTGTGACTTCTGTGTCTCACTGGTGGCTTTCTGGCAGGCCTCCCCACTCCCATCACTCACCCCACTCCCAACTCCCTCCTCCCCTGTGACAACCACACCAAAGGACACATGATAGGAGCCCAGAGTGTTTGAGGGATTGGGCAAAGAAGCTGCCACACTCTTAGTGAGCTCCTGTTCCTAGACAGTATCCTTTGCTCACATGCCTCCTGAGTGACACATTCCAACATACGTCATGTGAGCCTTTGGGTACCAGGATCCTCTCTCTGAGCTAGGGCAGCATTATCAGTTTTTACCTATCCCCCCTTTATTTTCTCTAGGTAAAATAACAATCCAAAAACAGCAAAAACAAAACAAAAAACCAATGGCTAAAGGAGCTGTTAGGACTTTCAAATGCTGTTTTTTAAGATGTTCCAAAAATCCCTCAGCATGGCCAAGCATAAATAACCATGGTGAGGACTGTCCTTGAAAGCCGTCCCAGGGAGGAGCGTTATCATCCCCAAACCAAAACAAATGGCCAGCAGAGATTTTCTTTGGAGGACTCTGTCCAACCATATGCTGTGTCTTTCATGAAGCAATATGAATAAATGGTTCTTTTGTCAAGGTTAATTTATTTTGGTGCTTGGAAAAGGAGCACTAGAGATGGAAGGCTATGTTTTCCTTATTTTGGCACAACTGCAGCTTTGAAGTGTGTGCATCATGGGCCACTGACAGGTGCTCTCAAGAACCTCAGCCTGGATTGACAGAATGCTAGTTCTTCTCAAGACTTAAGCACTCGGAGCAGGGCGGGAGGGGGGGAATGGCCTTGCTTCCTCTTGCAGCCTTCAGTTTTATTTGCTTCTTTTTATGATGTCATTAGAAACTGTCCAAGTTTCCGAAGGAGTAATCATTCTTTGGATTTTCCAATATTCTGCTGCCTAAAGTTGGGTGGAAGCTTGCTCTGGGCCAGAAGGGTGTTGCTTGCAACCACTGAGTCTTCTCCCAAAGTGTCCAGACTGTGGAAATCCCCCAGAGAGTCCCCAGCAAGGGTGAGGTGGAGGACTGCACTCCATACAGTCTCTCAAAGCTCACTAGCAGGAAAGACACCAGTTCACAAATACTAGGTGTTTTTGTTGTTGTTGTTGTTGTTGTTGTTGTTTGTTTGTTTGTTTTGTTCTTCCATACCCCTGGCAACCACGAAACCAGAAACTGGTGGTAAAAGTCACAGAGACCATTTACCCCATTCCTACCAAATACCCCATAGCTCTTTAAGGTTTAGGATCCAATATGAGAATAAAAGAGGTACATCAATCCTTATTTCAGCCTCTCGGGATGCAATCTTTACTGTTTGGCCACCTTTAATGTGGCCTGAGGACCATCTCAGACCACAAGTCAACCTACTTGGTTCTTCCTTCACTTTTCAGAAGAGCCATGCTCTAAAGGGAGATATTTTGTGGATTATGTACAGTTGTATAGACCTTGAATTCATACTTGCCTATAATATTTTCCATGGGAAGGAGAAATTACCAGTGGCCCTGTCTCAGCCAACTTGCCCTGGTAGAAAACTCCTCTGCTCCCCCAGAATCACCCTGAATCTCTCAGAAAGAATTCATGCCTTGTATGCTTCTATGACAGTCAGGGCTGTACTTGGGAGTTTCCTTATAGACCTTTCTCCTCACTGGCTGTAAGCTCCAAGAAGACAGTTCATACCCTCTTACCAGGATCCTCCCAAAGTGAACACAGCTCCTGGCAAGTCCCCATGTTTTCTTGGCCTTCTACAAAAAGGATACCCAAGTTGTAAGGCTAACAACTGCCCCCGGAGCAAATTTAAGAATGAAAAAAAAAAAAATCAAACCTGCTAAACAGATGTTTTAGAGAAATAAGACTGAGGATTCTCTTACATTGACACATCACTAGCTGCTGTCATAAACCTATTGTTTCATTTCAGAAATGTTCATCCAAATTCTCCTCTCACTATATAATCAAACAACAAATACATGAAAAAATGTTCAACATCTCTGGCAATTAGAGAAATGCAAATCAAAACTATTCTAAGATTTCATTTCACTCCAGTCAGAATGGCAGCTATTAAGAACACAAACAACAACAAATGTCGGTGAGGATGTGGGGGAAAAGGCACACTCATACATCGCTGGTGGGACTACAAAATGGTGCAGCCAATCTGGAAACCAGTATGGAGATTCCTTGGAAAACTGGGGATGGAACCACCTTATGACCCAGCTATCCCACTCCTTGGTCTATACCCAAAGGACTGAAAAACATCATATTACAGGGACACAGCCACATCAATGTTTATAGCAGCACAATTCACATTAGCTAAACTGTGAAACCAACCTAGATGCCCTTCAGTAGATGAATGGATAAAGAAAATGTGGTATATATACACAATGGAATATTCCTCAGCAATAAAAGAAAATAAAATCATGACATTTGCAGATAAATGGATGAAGTTGGAGAATATCATGCTAAATGAAGTTAGCCAATCCCCAAAATCCAAATGCCAAATGTTTTCTCTGCTATAAGGAGGCTGATTCACAGTGGGGTTGGGATGGGGAGCATAGGAGGATTAGAGGAACACTAGAATGGCCAATGGGGAGGTAGAGGAGGGGAGGGGGCAAAAGTGTGAAGAAAAAAGAAAAGATGGTAGAATGAGGTGGATATCATTGCCCTGGGTGCATGTATGAAGACAGGAATGGTGTGAATATACTTTGTATAAAACCAGAGACATGTAAAAATGTGCTCTATAAGTGTAATATGAATTGTAATGCATTTTGCTGTCATGTATAACAACTTAGAATAAAATAAAATAAAAATACAATAAATTTTTAAAAATTCTCCTCTCACGTTCACCCACAGTGTGTTCAGAAAGCACCACACAGGGCTGAGCCCATCTCTAAAGCAGAAAGTGGTTATGAACAGGAGTTCCAGAAGGAACCAGTCCTCTGAACAACAAATTTAAGACCCCATACTCATTTACATGGAAAAGCAGAATCTCAGTGTTCTTCCAGGACTTGATTCATTATCTCTCAGCTCATAGCTTAGTTCTACCTACCTTGATATTTAATATGGACGTTTCAACAAGCCATTGATCCATGCACACAACTCATGTGTTTATCTAAACTGCGTGTCAGATACCAAGAATTTAGCAGAAGTATCCAGGGAGTTCCAGTCTTGATTCATGGACCAACAGGCAAGATAGATCTTAAACAATAAACTTCACAAGGGGTCTATTAATTACAGTAAGTGTTTCATTCTATTCAGGGTACTATGACAGAATACTATAGATGGCTGATGCACAACAGAAGTTTGCTTCTCACAGCTCTGGACGTTGGAAAGACCCTGATCAAGGCACCAGCAGACTCAGTGCCCCCTTCATAGCTTACCGACAGCCATATTTACGCTCCATCCTCACAAGGTGGAAAGAGGAAATGAACTCTCTGGGGCTCTCTTAAGGGCACTAATCCCATTCATTAGGGTTGTGTCCATTCATAAGACCTCATCACCAACTGTAGACCTTATCTCCACATGTCGTCGTGTGGGGATTAGTGAATTTGGGAGGAACACAAACCTTCAGTTCATTCCAAAAAACATCACCAGAAAGATGAGCTAGTATCACAAGCAATTGCACCTGGGGGACCCAGCACAGGAAGTGCCATGTTGAAGCTGCAATATGGAAGGTGAGCGCGACCTTGGGAGGAAGAGGTCAAGAGAAAGAACACTTAGGACAGCCTCCAATCAGGCAGAAGACTGCACGGGACAAAGGCACCTTCAGATTCTATGCAGAGGCACCAACATGGGCATTTGAGCGAAGGTTCTACTGTGACAAGAAACAGTCTTGCAGCTAACTAAGGGTGAGGGGAACTGTTGATAGGAAAATGAAGGGCTCCTAAGGAACTGTAATGAAGAGGAATAACTAGGCTTTGTAAAATGAGAAAATCCTACCAGTTGAACCCTCCTTTCCGTGACTCTAGACAGCCTCTTCTCTTGCTCCTCTTTTCTTTCCCTCCTTTTCTTCTTCCCTATGTCCCAACCTCTCCTTCCTTCTCTAGCTATATGCTACCTCTTTCTCTCTTGCTTGTCAAGTGTCTTATTTGGCTTTGAACTGGTCCAACATGGCAGCCACCCCTAATTTGACATGATTGTACTGTTTTCAACTTCACCAACCAACTTTAATCTTAGTATTTCTTAGTTCAATTGCTTAAGAGAGTTAATCATCTGATGCACTATTAGCCATATAATAAAGTCCCCTCCTTAGCCATAAGGATGGAAGATGGAACCCCTGCCTAAGCCAATCACCACAGTGTATATTTTTGTTCTTCTTCTTTTTTTTTTATTCAAAGTTGTTGTATATGACAGCAGAATGCATTACAATTCATAATACACATATAGAGCACATTTTTACACATCTCTGATTGTATACAAAGTATATTCACACCATTCCTATCTTCATACATGCACTTAGGGTAATGATATCCATCTCATTCTACCATCTTTTTATTAACCCTTTTGCCCCCTCCCTTCCCCTCCCTCCCCATTGGCCTTTCTAGTGTTCCTCTAATCCTCCTATGCTCCCCGTCCCAACCCCACTGGGAATCAGCCTCCTTATAGCAGAGAAAACATTCGGCATTTGGATTTTGGGGATTGGCTAACTTCACTTAGTATTATATTCTCTAACTCCATCCATTTACCTGCAAATGCCATGATTTTATTCTCTCTTATTGCTGAGGAATACTCCATTGTGTATATATACACCACATTTTCTTTATCCATTCATCTACTGAAGGACATCTAGGTTGGTTCCACAGTTTAACTATTGTGAATTATGCTGCTATAAACATTGATGTGGCTGTGTCCCTGTAGTATGCTGTTTTTCAGTCCTTTGGGTATAGATCGAGGAGTGGGATAGCTGGGTCATAAGGTGGTTCCATTCCCAGTTTTCCAAGGAATCTCCATACTGGTTTCCAGATTGGCTGCACCATTTTGCAGTCCCACCAGCAATGTATGAGTATGCCTTTTTCCCCACATCCACTCCAACATTTATTGTTGTTTGTATTCTTAATAGTTGCCATTCTGACTTGAATGAAATGAAATCTTAAGAGTAGTTTTGATTCACATTTCTCTAATTGCCAGAGATGTTGAGCATTTTTTCATGTATTTATTGATTGGTTGTATATCTTCTTCTGAGAAGTGTCTGTTCAGTTCCTCTTCTTACCTATACATGACCATAGAGTATATTCTGACATATTTATACAAACATGGAGTACAAACTTATTCTAAATAGGATCCCAGTCTTGTTGTTGTACATGCTGTGGAGATTCACTGTGGTGCATTCCTATCTGTACAGCACAGTGTGATAGTACTCACAGAAATGGCTTCAGAGTATGCACATAAGTCAGACTCTGGGCAGGAATTCTGGGATGACAGATTCTCCATCTCTTGTGAATATTACAAGAGGAAATATTCATTCTTCCTGTAGATTCTGAGATAGGATCCCTACAGATTCCAGTTCATAAGCTACATTTTGGTGACATTAACCCATTTTGTCCCAGCATCTCAAGCAGAACACATATAAAAACTAAAATCTAGCATATGATATAAAATCATGTAATACTAAGAATATAATTATGTAATCATATTAATAGCCCATATAAACTTGGGATTATTATGTCCAACTGGTTTTAATGTACCTGTGTCAATTTTCTTGAAATATTCAGAGCCTTGTAAATGTAGGACTTAATGGGTTAAGGGGAGTCAGACTGAGTGTGGAGCCATCCCAGAGAAGCCAAAACCAAGATCATGAAGGTGACATCATCTGAGCTTTGCCTGAAGCTGGGTCTTACCCAGAACACTCCCAAGCCAATCAATTTCTTTTGTTGTTTAAGCCAGTTCCTGTTGTATTTTTCTGTCCCTTGAAAAAAAAAAAAAAAAAAAAAAAAAAAAAAAAAGTCAATTGATTTGCCTTGCTCCTTACATCATTGTTTGTAGAGTGGCACTTGGGACCAAGTGAGAAATGGTTCTTTGATTAGTGGTTGATCCAAACAATATTTAAGGTACCTGGACAACTTCAAGTTATGGGCAAACAAATGGTAAGGCTGTTGCCTTTGGAACTGAATTCATAAGTATGCAAGGAAAAAAAAAACAGGTCAGTTCTGATACTGAATTACTCTCTCTTCTAAAGAATTTTAATCACATTTTTCATCACTTCATTAATTTTTTCAATTTTTTCTTGAAAACGGTAAGTATTCTTCTTAGAAATAGCCACAGGCTATGTTTGAAACATCTCAAATGAATTCATTTTGAATTATTCATGTGAGAAAATCTCTATAGATCCCAGAAATAGGGTGTCTTTCTGTTTCCATAACTTAAAAACAACTTGACTGTGTTTTGCTAAAAAGAAAACCATTTGAACAGAAACCAGATTTGAAAAAACATCACCCCATTTTGCTTTCCACAAATCAAATTTGCTGGAGGAAAAAAAAAAAATAGAACTTGAGCTGGGCGCGGTGGCGCAGGCCTGTAATCCCAGCACTTGGGAGGCTGAGGCAGGAGGATCGCGAGTTCAAAGCCAACTTCAGTAATGGTGAGGCCCTAAGCAACTCAGTGAGACCCTGTCTCTAATAAAATACAAAATAGGGTTGGGGATGTGACTCAGTGGTCAAGTGCCCCTGAGTTCAATCCCTGGTACAAAAAAAAAAAAAAAAAAAATATATATATATATATATATATATAGAGAGAGAGAGAGAGAGAGAGAGAGAGAGAGAGAGAGAGAGAAACTTTAATAAAACATTCAACTCTTTCTTACTAGGTGTGGGTACGTCTTTTTTTTTTTTTTTTTACCTTTTAGAGATCATAAGCAACCAGAAGGCACTTGTAATTTATTAAAATCTGGGAAATAAGGCTGAACAATTTTCTAGCGGAATACTATGATATTTGGGGAGATTTCATTAAGGTTAGGTAGATGTAGCATCACTCTGGGCTATGAGACAAAATCTGTCTATCTAAGTCCGGTCTCCGTTTACTCCTTTGTTCACATTTTGTTTTTTTTCTTTTCAAGGAACGCAAATTTCCCAAGTTTGTATCCAAAGAAATGGAGAACATGTACATCGAGGAGCTGAAGTCCTCCGTCAACCTCCTCATGGCCAACCTGGAGAGCATGCCCGTGTCCAAAGGCGGAGAGTTCAAGCTTCAGAAACTCAAACGCAGCCACAATGCTTCCATCATCGACATGGGCGAGGAGAGCGAGAACCAGCTGTCCAAGTCGGATGTCGTGCTGTCTTTCTCCCTGGAGGTAAAAGCCTTCCACCCTTGGAAGCTTCCTTGCAGAGTAGGCCAGATGTGGGTGATAGATACCCCACAATCAGCCTCTTTTCCCCCCTTGCACCCTGGGAGCAGTTATTAAAATGACAGCTTGCTAAGCATAGGTCAGCTCATCATCCAGTGATTCTTCCCCTCTCCAAGAGCATACTTTTTTTTTTTTTTCTTGAGGAAATGCAATCTTAAAAACCACCTACTAGCCAGGCCTGGTGACACACGCCTATAATCCCAGCACTTGGGAGGCTGAGGCAGGAGGATCGCAAGTTCAAAGCCAGCCTCAGCACTGGCAAGGCACTTAGCAACACAGTGAGACCCTGTCTCTAATAAAATATGCAAAAGGGCTGGGGATGTGGCTCAGTTCAATCCTCCATATCAAAAAAAACAAAAAACAACAAAAAAAAAAAACACCTGCTAAATGTGATCTTCCCTGTCTTCAAACAGTGTTGAAGGATTTCATGAAGACTTCGTGCAATTCAATTTAGAAGGCTTAAAATTTGGGCAACTTGTGTTATCCTACGAGAGGCAATCTAGCATCATTTCATGGTGAACTGTAAATCTTCTTTCCCATCTTCTTTCCTGTTGTGTATCATAGTTACCTGGGAAGCTGGATCAGTCCTTAGTCAATGGAAACAAGTCATTAATAGACATCTACCCAAGAAAGGGAAACACACACGTTCCCCACAAAAACTTGACAGCAAATATTTACAGCCTAAATGCCAACCAACTGCTACATGGATAGGCAAAATGTGGTTCGTCCTTTCAGCAGACTACGACTCAGCGAGTCAAAGCAACAACTTATTGATACTGACACCTTGACATGGATGAACCTCACAAATATTATGCCTCGTGCAAGAACCCAGCCCCAACAGGTCACAGGATGTATGACTTCATTGATGTGAAATTTCCCAAAGGCAAATCTACAGAAATACAAAATAGATTAGTGGTGCTTACAGCAGAGGGTTGAAATAGGCACAAGGAATCTTATTTGGGGACATTTAAAAAATGGCCTACAACCAGTTTAGGATAATGGTCATACAACTTGGTAAATTGACTTTTAAAAAATCACCAAATTGTCCCCATTTCATGACATACAAAATATGCCTCACTAAAGTTGTCAGAAAACAGAATTCCAGGTGAGCGGCAGCCCCGGAATATATTTTTTTTCAACAAGCTACACAACTATTTCTTATGTACCCCAAAGTTTGATAACCACTTGTAATTTATTAAAATCCAAAACCGCACAAGGATTTTTTTATTTTTAACATTTTTAACTGTACCATGTGAAGTTTCAATACATGTCTACATTGAGTAACGTTCAAATACAGGGTAAACCTATATATTTCTTGAAACAGTATTTCCTCTTGGGGAAGACCTTCAAAATCTTTTCTTATAGCTGTTTTAAAATAGACCATTCCACAAGGATTTCATGATGACCCTGGGTTGGGGAATACAAGAGTCTAGATCCACTTTCTGTATATTTGATTTGGACATGTGACAACTAAATGAATATTCTAGAAACAATTGAGGATTGCTGTGAATTAACTACAGATAATTTGTTTCTCTGTGCTCAGTTTGGATGGAGATACATTACAGTGTCTCAACATGTATTTTGGAGTCAGAAGAGGTGATATTCAGTTAAAAATAGAGCACTTGGCATGTGAAAAATTATCAGTGTAATTTCACTTTTTTAAATTTTTTTACTGCTGCCACCTGAGGCACTCAATGCTTTTTCTTAGGTGTCTTTGAATTTGAGAATTGTCAATTAAAGGTGGCAATTTATTCCCTCCTGTCTCTTGTCTTCCTACAGAAAAGAGAGAAAGAGAGTGGTCTATTGACTTGGATGAAGTCTGTAATCTTCTAATTCTTTATCGGTTCTAAATATTATGTGGCTGATTGTCTGAAATATAGATGTGGGCGGGTCCTCAACCCCACTCCCATATATGCAGGATTCAAACGGCTTTAACGTATAAATCCAAGTACAGTGGAATGCCCCAGGGTTCCCAAAATTCTTTAGTTGGAGCACTGAATTGCACATCATAGGAAAAGTGCCAAGAAAAACCACTGCACATCTAGTTGTGAACGTGTTTGTGGGGAGAAATCAGGGGAGGCAAGAGGAGAGAGAAAGAAGACTGTTATCAGAACAGTCTAGGATTTGAATTTCCAGATTGGTGTAAGACATGTTTTATGTAATTATAGAAATGCATGGCTAAAAGGGACCCCACAGAGCACTGGACTTTGCACAGGGGAAAAGAGTCCGGATGCCAAGAGGTGTGCCCCGTGTTAGACAAGGGGAGCAGCATTCTGATCAAAAGCAACCGATATGAGCAGAACACTGATAAGGATCCGAGGTTCCGCCTTCAATAACTGCATGTAGCATCACGAGGGTCCTTTGAGGTACCTGTAGATGTGGAGCCGTAGTCTGAGAGAGGTTAACACACTGCAAATAATCACACAGCTAGTAAAGACACAGAATCAGGATTTGAAACGAGATCTATTACAATACCCCAAATTGTGCTCTTCCCAAGGTGCCTGCCATCTCTTTCCATGCATGTAATTCTTCCCAGGACAAAAATATTCAGTTGTATCCATTAGCACTTTGGATCCTTACACAACAGACACAAGATACATATCATTATCGCACAACACACACACACACACACACACACACACACACACACACACACACTTTGCAGATAAGAAAGCCGAGACTCTTCCAGGTTGAAGTAAAAATGAGGCAGCTTCAATGTCAAGCCATCTCCCACCATCGCATGAGTAGTACAATTGTTCTCCTAGGTCAGCAGCAGTAGCATCACCAGGAAAATTGTTGAAAATGCAAAGTCCTGGTCTCCATCCAAACTTATAAACAGAAATTCTGAGTGTGGAACCCAGAAATCTCTAGGATTTTTGTGTTGATGATGACGATGATGATGTTATCCTTTTTATTGTTTTAACTAATTTTTAAAATTCTTTGTATTGGCGTTGTTGATGTTTTCAGATATACAGGACAGTAGAGTGTATTTTGACACATTATACATCCCTGGAGCACAACCCATTCTAATTAGGATCCCATTCTTGTGGCTGTGCATGATGTGGAGTCTCGCTGGTCGTGTTTTCACATATGAACTCGGGAAAGTGAGGTCCCGTTCATTCCACTGTCCTTCCTATTCCCATCCCCCCTCTCTTCCCCTCCTCCCCTTTGTCTCATCCAGTGAACTTCCATTCTTCCCTCCCCAACTTGTTCTGGAGTAGCATCTGCCTATCAGAGGGAAGTCTCTGGTTTCCCAAACCCTACTAGCGATTCTGATTCATACTAAGTTTGAGAATTGTGTACCATTACATGGCAAATGCAACAGCCCTATTGTTCTTCCTTGAATTAAGCCAGTAAGAAAGTTCATATTTTTGTCCATCCACGTAGTTCTCCTTTTGTAATGATGTTACTTCTTTCAGAGTACCATTGAGTGATTTTTCACACGTGTTAATTGTGGCAGCTGGCTGATCTCAGTGATTTGGTTCTGATTCTTAGATTCTTTCCCCTCTCCCTTCTCCTTTCTCCCCTCTTTCATCTCCTATCTGATGACAGAGCACATCCCAAAATCACTAAGTGTCAGAATAGCAGGTGATCAAACGCAGCTTAGGGTAGTGATGGGAAGTACTAGGAATAGCCAACGATACACCTTGGTCCCTGACAGCACCGGTCTTTACCCTCAGTCTAGACCACAGACTGTGCAGCTCTAGATATGTTTTTGTTTTGGCTCAACAATGTTGGCCTACACAGAGTTCTCATATTTTATTCCTCTCTATTTGGATGATCATTGACATTCCAAAATCAAATTTCTGACTGCAATTCTGATTCAGATCTTCACATTCTGGTAGGAAAATTGGAGTGTCCGGTATCTCTAAACCGGGGAAGGAAACTGGCAGCTGTTTCCTGTAGATGGAGCCTGCATTCTCCACTTTGCCACAGTCCCCACTACTCCCCATCGCATCTCTGACTGTAACATTGAATGGTACTTGCCTTCATCATAGTTTATTTGTACTATGGCTTACCTTATTGTAAGGAGAAAAGTGAATTCATAACTTGTGTATCTGCCAAGAGGTGAATCAAAAGCTAGAGTGCTTTTTAAGAAAATAGGAGAGAATCTACTTCTTGATAGAAATAGCAGTTGGGGGCAGGGAGCGAGGAAACGCGTCCCCGTTTGTTCAATATGGGAAAAGTAGACTCATCAACCACCACGGGCTGTCCGGCCCCGAGAGCGTCTGAATGGGGAAGCTGGTCTTTCCGGGGTGACGGCCGACCCCGCTGGCTTTGTGATAACCTCCTCCGCGTGTGGCTCTGTTCCCAGGTGGTGATCATGGAAGTCCAGGGCCTTAAGTCCTTGGCTCCGAACCGCATCGTCTACTGCACCATGGAGGTGGAAGGAGGGGAGAAGCTGCAGACGGACCAGGCGGAGGCGTCCAAGCCAACGTGAGTGGGGTTCTCTGTGATGCATTCATCCTAGAGGCTGGCGCCACGGATCCCCTTGGCCAACTCCGAGGTCAAAGTCTGGTTCCCCGCGCCCGGTCATTCATTCAACGAGATGGCTTGACGACATTTCTATTTGGCAGCCACAACAGAGGCTCCAGTCCCTTCTAGTGAGAACACAGGGAATGGAAGAAAAGGCCTCTTTTCTTAGATTGCTTAGCCATGCTGCTGCCCTTGCCCTTCAACGTGACGTGCAGGGGAGCTTGACATAAATTGGTTTTGTTATCTTTTCTTTTCTTTTCTTTTCTTTTTTTTTTTTTTTTTTTTTTTTTTTGAGGGAGGGTGGTGGTACCGGGGATTGAACTCAGGGGCACTCAACCCCGAGCCACACCCCCCAGCCCTATTTTGTAGTTTATTTGGAGACAGGGTCTCACTGAGTTGCTTAGGGCCTTGCTTTTGCTGAGGCTGGCTTTGAACTCTGGATCCTCCTGCCTCAGCCTCCCGAGCCGCTGGGATTACAGGTGTGCACCCCCACGCCTGGCTGGTTTTGTCATCTTTTTCTAAATACTATTTGGTTTACAGCGTGATTTTTTTTCAAGATCTTTATGTGTCATGAAGTACACTAGCCAGGCAGTGTGTTGCAGACACGGGACATCCATTCATTAGGTCGACACAGTTTCCTGCAAGGCCTGCTGTGACCAGGTGTCATGGAGGAGTGGGAAGGAGAACAGTCACTGCTGCCACCCTGCAGAGCTCACAGGCTAGGGCCGCACCAGAAAAACAGAGAGTTATAAATAAGTCAGCCTCTGGCTCCACATCTACCAATTCAAATAACTGGAGAGCAAATGTTTGAGAAAACACATTATGTCTGAACTGAACATGCACAGACCTACGTTTCTTTTTCTTGTACCCTAAACCATGCAGGATAGCAACTATCTCCATAGGACTCACATTGTACTAGGTATTGTGAGCACTCTAGAGATGCTTTAAAGTACCCAGGCAGATGTGCATAGGCTATATGCAAACACTATGTCATATTTGTAAGGGACTAGAAGGTTCACGGATTTTCATATCTACAGGGAGAAAAGGAGGGACCTGCAACCAATCCCCCCAGGATAGCAGGGGTCAACTATAATTATAAATGCTGAGAAAGAAAAAAAAAAAAAAAAAAAGAGGAGATAGCAGGAGCACTTGAACCAGTTTGTGGGGACATAATTAGGCCTTCCTTAGGATACCTGAGATGTTTGAAATATTTTAGGAAATAATATCATGAAAGTCAAGGAATGGAGGTGAAGTGGAGAGCAACCCAGGTGATGTGAATAGCTTGTGCAAAGGTCCTGTGGTCAGCTAAGGCCCGTGGTAAGGAGGAATTCAAAAAAAGGCCAGTGGTTCTGGAGTTTGGAGAACAAAGTGTTCCCTAAGCCACCAGAGAGGCAGGCAGTGGCCACCCCAGGAAGCCATGTCAACCCCAGGGGGTAGATCACAGAGCTACACAATTGGACACATGTTCTGGAAAGATCTCTCTGGCTGTGGTGGGAGAGGCCAGAGCTGAGGCAGGAGATCACTCAGGATCCTGGGGCCATGGTCAGCAGGAAGGTGATGGTGATTTCACTTGGGTCAATAGAATCTCGGGACTCAAAGATCCAGGAGAGACCACTGCTGTGTTGCCTCCCTACCCCCTGCCTCTGCGAAGCCCGCCTAGACCAATGAGCGTCTTCTTGGTGGTGGTGGAGGTGTTGATTCGTAAGACAGTCATCAAAAGAGTCACCTCCAAGAGCGGCTCCTCCCCCCGGGCATCCCCAGCTGTTTGGCGGAACAGGATGTTCAAACAAAATGGTTCAAAGACAGCCCTGAACGCTTCCCAGACCGCAGAAGAGCTGAGGGCATCGTCAAGGGCTTCTCAGTGTGAATGGGCCAGGCCCGGGCTGCTCGGAGCTGGGGCAGTGAGTGACGGCGTTGGGGGGGGTGGAAGCCGGGTCACTGCACGGCCCCCGCCCTGTCCTAATCTCAGTCCACCCACCGTGAGTGCAGCCTTCTTTTTTGCTACCATTGATGGAATCCCAGGTTCCCCTCAAGTGGCCTCTCATTATCAATGCGGTGATGTTAGGATGACATTTATGGGTGCTTTTGAAAAAAAGGTGTGACACTCTGGGGAAGAAAAGCAGATTTAGTGTTTCTGACAACCTTTAAAGAGGCTGGGGTCGATATGGTGTCAGATAAGGAGGAAGGAGAAAATCTCCGTGGCTCCCACGGGCTGCGGCTTCCTGGGACGTATTTTGACTCACGTGGTAGTTCAGATCTTTTATTGGGTGTCTGGGCTTCAGTTGGGAGAGGGAATGGGGAGTTGGTTTTCATGTGTTTATGAGCATTTAAAACAGTTTCCTAATCAAACGGAGACTGCTGGGGTGTACCTATACAAAATGCTCCTATCTCACACACCTATCTATTCCTGTCCTCACACGAATGTCACCACGCCCATACATATCAGCTTCTCATGCTGCAACAGCAATGCATTTTTTTTAATTCCTCTATCATCATTGAGAATTATTAGAAACCCACAGAGGGCCTGCTAATTATTTTTTGGTTTTGTTTTTGGTTTATACCAGGGATTGAATCCAGGGGCACTTAAGTATTGAGCCACTTTTATAAAAATATTTTATTGAGAGACAGGGTCTTACTAAGTTGCTTAGAGCCTCACTGAGTTGCTGAGGCTGGCCTCCTGGCCTCCTGCCTCAGCCTCCCAGTCCTCTGGGATTACAGGTGTGCACCACTGAATCTAGACAGTTTCACTGATAGTGTGGTAAGAGTGCAGGCTTTATTTTTTTTTTAATTATTTGTTCTTTTTAGTTATACATGGCAGTAGAGTATATTTTGACATGTCACACACATGGAGTCTACCTTCCCATTCTTGTGGTTGGACATGACGTGGAGTTTCACTGGTCGTGTATTCACATATGAACACAGGAAAGTGATGTCCCATTCATTCCACTGTCTTTCCCATTCCCATCCCCCCCTCATTTTCCTTTGTCTAATCCAACGAACTTCTATTCTTCCCTCTCCCCCTTATTGTGAGTCAGCATCTGCATATCTGAGAGAACATTCAGCTTTTTGGTTTTGGGAGATTGGTTTATTTCACTAAGCATGATAGTCCCCAGTTCCGTCCATTTACCAGAAAAGGCTATAATTTCATTCTTTTTCTGGCTGAGTAATATTCCATTGTGTATATATACCACATTTTCTTTACCCATTCATCCGTTGAAGGGCACCTAGGTTGGTTCCATAGCTTAGCTATTGTGAATTGAGCTGCTATGAACACTGATGTGGCCGTGTCACTGTAGTGTGCTGATTTTTAAGTCCTTTGGGTGTATGCCAAGGAATGGGATAGCTGGGTGGGTCCAATAATGCAAGCTTTTTGAACAGGATCAAGCCCAATTTGCTGGTAGGAGCTACCTAGCATTGTGAGCCAAATCTATCTAGAGGGAACAAGTGCCAAAATCCACTCATCATGTCTGCCGCGGGAGAGGAAGAGGTGCAGGTACCCTGTATTTGCCAGATCTTTGGTGTCAATGACGTAGACCCAGAGTTTGGAATCTGGCGGCCCTGGTGTTTCTTCCCGCTTCCTTTCTGCTATTTCGATTGTCCTTAAAGACCTTACGCACCTCCTCCCACATGCTCTTCTTTTCCCTAGGCCATCTTCACCCTTTCCTTGGTCACAGCCAGTGCTAGTGGCTTTCCTTGCCTTCCCTTTTCCCCAGGAGGATCAACCGTGCTGTTAGTTCAGATCCGGTCTCCTTCTGCCTCCCTGGTTTTGATTTACTTGGAAGCCTACATTTCTTTCCTTGAAGTCTTTTTTTCCTTCTTCTTCTCCCTTTCCTCCCTCTCCACCCACCTTCTCTTACAATTTCTTCCATCCCTAATCTCCAGCCCTCGCCTCTGCTGCCTGATGTTGATTCTCCCAGAAAGCCTCCTTTGTGGTGTTCTCTTCCCTTGGTCCTGATAACTCGATCTTGTCACCTGGTGAGGTTAGCCCTTCTCCTGCCCTGTTCATCTTGTGAACCTTGTTTTGTTTTGTTTTTACTATTCTTACAGCTTTTCATGCCCATGCTTTATGTGTGTATTCTAAACCAAAATCCCATCCAATCCTTCTTTGTTTATCCCTCATAAATTATTTGACTCAGTACCTGTGACCAGAACAATCTTGTCTAATGCGTGACTTTGAGGAATGTGGCTTTTGTCGCCTCTTTTTTTTTTTTTTTTTTTTTTCCCCCCCAAGTGTAGTCACAAATTCAGGAGTGCATTACATAACCTGGGTTGGCCAAGAGAAAGTCCCTTTAGAACTGTAATCCATAGAGCCCTCAAGAAAAACAAGGGCAGAGTTAGCACCACGGTCAGGCAAGTTTCAGAAATTCAAGACGTTCAAATCTAAGTTATCCATGGTGTACGCTGGCATTTTAAAAGCTTTGAACATTCCAACAGTAAATGACCCTGTTTAACTTTATGTAACATTTGATGATTTCCCCAAACTTCTTTGAATTAATACCTCTTAACGTCCACTGGAAAATACTGGTCTATATTGTCAAGCCTAGTAGTGGAGAATTCTGTGCTATAACATTGTTCCCTTCTTTGTTTCAATGACATCTCTTCCTTGGCCACCAGAGCCCTGCCCAGCATGGTTATATTGGATCAGTTGCGTAATATAAGAATTCTGTGTCTGTGAGTTAAACATATTTCATAGTTAAAGAAACACTATGGTGGGGGCGGGGGTAGATGGGGCCACCTCTTATATCCAGCTAAATTGCCGCCCCACCCACCCTTCCTTTTATCAAGCTGCCTGCTACCTGTGGTCTATCTTCAAGCCCACCACGAATCCTCTCAACTGTTTTCCTCCCCTCCTGGTTTTTTTGTTTTCCCACAATGCCTTTATTTTATTTATTTATTTTTATGTGGTACTGAGGATCAAACCCAGTGCCTCACACGTGCTAGACAAGCGCTGCACAAGCGCTGAGCCACGACCCCAGCCCCTCTCCTGGGTTTTTTAATGTGCGGAGCCAAGAGAATATATGATCGAAAGTTTCCATTCAAAATCGTGGCCTTCATTTGCAACATGCTGTATCTGCTTCTTGTGAGAAATCAATGGGGGTAACTGAGGCAGAAGGAATTGAAATCCTGTCACTAGTTGAGGAATCTCAGGAAGGCACAGGAATGAAGAAGGGAAATTCTTTATGGATTCAGGAATCAGGTGCCTTTGTCTACGTCCTGTGAGGTAGAGTGCTGGAGCTGTTCTTGCCATATTGGCATGGTTTTCAAAAGGCAATACTCTTTTTTTTTTGGAGGGTGGGGTGTACCAAGAATCGAACCCAGGGGCCCTTTCCCACTGAGCCACATCCCCAGCCCTTTTTTGTATTTTATTTAGAGACAAGTTCTCGCTGAGTTGCTTAGGGCCTCACTAAGTTGCTGAGGCTGGCTTTGAACTCATGATCCTCCTTCCTCAGCCTCCAGAACTGCGGCAATACTGTTACCTCTGCTGATGAGAGATTATGTTAGGTGTTACCCAGCCACAGCACCAAGTAACACCAAAAAGGGTGAAGAAGAAGTTTCTCCTCTTCCACTTGATTCTCAGTTCTTCCTATCTGATTAAGGAAAGCATTTTCATCTGGGGTCAGAGGCTGCTTGTCACCCCCTCGGGACTCAGGCTCAGGGCCTTCTACGTGCACCAGCGTCCAGCCGGGATCTACAGAGGCCCTGTGAACCCCGTCGTGCTGGCCTGTCACCCGTGGCTGGTGAGGTGCTCCGTCCTCCTGTGGCAATGCCATGAGTTTTCCTTTTGAAAGAAATATGGTGACGTTTGAAAAGTGCATTCGTCTAAATAAGAGGTACTAAGTAAATAATAGCACAGGTAGTTCCTAGAGTTGGTTAAAAAGTTATCCCGAAATCATCTTGGGTTGATGGCAGAGACTGGGAAGATGATAAGCAAATCGCTTTGATTTAGAAAAATCGATGTAAAGCAATTTGACACATTTCCTGATTAAAAGATAGACTCCAAAATTACTGTCGTTTTGGGTAGTTGGGTGGCCTGGTAAGTGACCTTCTAAATGAAGCAGGCCCTGAGGATTAATTCACACAACAGATTTCATCCCGGGAGAGGGCTGGGCAGTGCAGCATGCACAAAACTGCGCCTTAATCTTTTGTCTCCCAGGTTGCATTCAAGGGGTCGGCGCATAGGATATTTTTGAGCCTGACCTCTCTCCCTTATCGATATCACAATGCCACCAACTTTAAGGGAGCTCCCCACTGTCAGTTGTACCCAGTCGCTCCTTGGAGGCCTTTTTCTTACACTAGGCATATTGACATGCAATGGAGGGGCACTTTCCACACTTTTCTTTTTTGTGCGTAGAGGGGGGAGTACCGGGGATTGAACTCAGGGGCACTCAACCCCTGGGCCGCATCCCCAGCCCTATTTTGTATTTGTTTTAGAGACAGGGTCTCACTGAGTTGCTTAGTACCTCACTTTTTCTGAGGCTAGCGATCCTCCTGCCTCAGCCTCCAGAGCTGCTGGGATTACAGGAGTGTGCCACCGTGCCCAGCTCCATCCTTTTCTTCAGGCTTCCTTGAAGATCCCTTTACAGAGGCTGCCTACCACACGTGAGTTGGCCTTAGTTTCTTTTTCTTTCCTGGGTGCAGTTGTTTATCCTGCCAGTAGTCTCCCCAGGCACTTAGTTTAATGAGATACTATTATAGCAAGAACTGCTTTGCCCCAATGATAGATATCACCTGGCCAAAGCAGGGGTCCTGCCAGATCTTAAAAGGGGAGACCATTCCTGTCCTCAGAGTGATAAACTGACAATGCTGAAACCTACTACCAAAGACCCTGAGGATTAAATACCAAAACATTTAAACACTGTTGCTGAAAAAGAAAGGAAGTTTGATTTCACAACACAGTGAAGCTAACTCATCTGAATGTATGCCTTTCTGAATTGGAACTAAAAATGCACTGGCCCTTTGATTATTTAACAAGTCCGTTGCTCCCTGGCCAGCCAAGGCTCCATGACGTATGGATTCTATTATTGCTGGGAGTGAAACACACACACATACACACACACACACACACACAATCAGACTGTATCCTGCCATTTTCCAAGGGAACAAGAAAATAAAATGTCCTAACTGGGAAATCTTGCCACAGCCCTAGCTTTGTTTTCAATGGCACTTCATCTGATGAGACCACGTGAAAGCCACAGCCAAACCAAATGCAGCAACGTTCTATAATTTTCTCCCGTGAAATATATTTGTCCAAGATGGTGCACTACAGAACGGGCCAGACTTATTATGCCCAGATTATTCATGGAAATGGAATTCTGCTAAATCGCCCCCACATCGAGTTCCAAAGTCAGAATAGGAAGTTACTCCTTCCGATCGCTTGGCCTCATATATCATCTTCTTAATGGGAGCACTTCCTTTCTCAATTTAACCAAAACTATTTCCTGCGTACCAGGCCCTTGGAGTGGTTTAAATGGAGGCAGAACCTCTTCTCTGAATGGATCCTTTGAAACGCAGATGCAGATGGATGACATGGAGGGGTAGGCGTTCACATCCCCCCACAGATCTACATGGGATTTTTCCCCGTGTCCGACTAGCACTGGAGCTAGAGCTGTGAGTGATGCGCACCACGCCTTGACCAGGTGCCCTGAACACCCTGATGCAGGACGTGGGCACTCTGCAAATGAGCCAGGGAACACGCAAGGTCAAGCCAGATTGTAATCTGTGTTCTGAAAGAAATGAACAAGCTGCTGTGATGGGAAGTAAAGGAGCAGAGGGTACCCCAGTGGCCAGGGAAGCCCCCGGAATCTGTGAAGTTTGACTTGATGGCTCAGAGACAAGAAGGGGCCAGAGAAATAATATTCCTAGCAGAGGCAACAGCAGGTGAAAAGGCTCTGAGGTAGGAAGGAGCGTTATGGCGTGGATGTGAGGTGTCCCCCAAAAGCTCACGTGTGAGATACTGCAAGAAGGTTCAGGAGAAATGATTGGGCAATGGGAGCCTTAACCCAATCAGTGAATTAATCCCCGATGGGGTGAACTGGGTGGTAGCTGGAGGCAGGTGGGTATGGCTGGAGGAGGTGGCATTGGGGGCTGGCTGTGGGGTCTATATCTGTATCTGGAGAGTGGAGTCTCTCTCTGCTTCCTGATCCCCATGTGAGCTGCTTCCCTCCACCACACTCTTCCTCCATGATGTCCTGCCTCACCTCCAGCCCCGAGGAATGGAGCTGCTGTCTGTGGACTGGGACCTCTGACACCCTGAGCCCCCAAATCAACTCTTCCTCCTCTACAGTTGTTCTGGTCCAGTCTTCTAGTCACAGCAGGGGAAAGCTGATAAAACAGGGGCTTGACGTGTTCCCAGACCAGAAAGGAGAACACCGTGACCACAGATAACTCGTGACGGGGAGCGTTTATAGGAAGAGCTTAAAGTAGATGGCAGAGCCAGAAAACTCAAGGCCCCTGGGCCAGCCACCAGAAGGCTCTGAAGTTCGTTCCAAGACCTTAGAGAAGGCACTGGAAGATCTGAAGCCAGGTTGGGTACGACTGGATTTCCATCTAGAAACCCGAAACATCTTTAGGAACTAGAGTGAGTTTAGAGCCACAGGTATGTTGGCCTGCAGATAGACACTGCCCACACACTGTTTGCCAGGCGTTAGGTACAGAGTGAGAGGCGATACAGACGTGACCTTTGAGGGTGCAGAGACATGGGAAAGAGCTGACTGGGAAAATCCACTCACTTGGGCACAATGATAAATCATGCAGGAGCCACTGTAGCTTCTGAGATCTTCAAAAGCCACTGCATAGAATAGGGAATGAGACCTCCTGAAAATCACCTCCTTTCCTGTGGCCCTTCCTCAGCGCTCCACGCTCAACTTCACGGTCGAGAAGTCGCCTGTGTCGGAGAGACCATGTAGCGAGAACTCAGAGGCAATCTCTCTTGTTCTTCCTTCCTGAGAAAAGCTTACGTTTCCTTCAGAGTTAATTAAATCAGAAATGGTGAAAAGCCAATGCTGACCCAGAAATTGAGTTCTGCTGGGCTCCCAGAAGATGTGTAGGTTGGGAGGAAGTGAGATTATAATCACAGTTTGAGCTGCTTAGAGACGGTTCCTGCCTCTCAAGCGGGAAAGTTTGGACCAGAAACCCCAACGTGTATTGAAGACCAATTGGCCAGCACTCAGGGGAAGGTCCACTCACTGGCAGACACCAGGCGGTAAGGTAGACTTGGAAAGGACTGTGGACAGTGAGCTAGCTCGGAGTGCTACACCTGACTCCATCAGAAACCTGCCACCCTGTCTTCTGTAAGTGGCCAGCTTCCCAGCCTCGCCAAGTCCTGATAAGGGGTATCCCATCCCCCTTCTACCTCAGTTCTCTCCTCTGGCGGGGAGAGGAGCCAAGATAACAGAACTTAAGCCCGAGGTTTCAGTTCTCACAACTGACTCAGAGACGGTGCGATTTCTCGAACAGGTAGGGGTTCCACAACTGGATGATCAAGTGGGGGCGGGGGAGTGAGATATTGAAATTCCAGGTCGTAAGTGCGAGAAGTTCAAGGAATCTCTGATTCCGTGAGTCATTTAATCTTGGGTTCGTGGGAAACCAAGATGTGCCTTTAAAAATAGCTCTTTACTGGGCTGGGGTTGTAGCTCTGTGGTTGAGCGCTTGGCTCCCACGTGTGAGGGGCTGGGTTCGATCCTCGGCACCACGTACAAAAATAAGTAAGACAAAGATATTGTGTCCATCTACAACTGAAATTTAAAAAAAAAAATTTTAAATAGCTCTTTAAGGACTGAGTGACTCCGGCATCTCCTTTCTGAATGCCTTGCTTGAAAAGATCACCTGTCACTTGTATTACGGAGCAATCCAAGAACTGATGTGGTGATCCTTTAATGGACACGCAGGTAATGGAGAGACACCTGGCAACTGGCACCGTCAGCCCTCTAAGCTGGTCTTTTAGTCCTCCATTAATGCATAGCTGTACCAAGTTTGTTCTTGCTCCGTGTAAGTAGAGATATCTCTTTATTTTTGTACCGGGGAATCAAACCCAGGGGCACTTATCCACTGAGCCACATCCCCAGCCCTTTTTTCACATTTTATTTAGAGTCAGGGTCTCACTGAGTTGCTTAGGGCCTCTCTAAGTTGATGAGGCTGGTTTTGAACTCTCGATCCTCCTGCCTCAGCCTCCCAGGCCGCTGGAATTACAGGCGTGTGCCACCACACCCAGCTAGAGATGTGTCTTTTACAGAATGTTACTTGCTGAGATCGGAGCGACACCTACGCCAAATCAAAAGAGAAAATTAACACGTTCGCTCTCCCTTCTCGTTCTCATTTCCTACTTGGTTTTTAAGGCAGATTATACTGTGCTAGTGGGAAAGCTTGCTGCTGTGAAAGGTATTAAGGAGAAAAGATTTCAAGAAATAACCCGCAGTGAGTCCAATCCCACAGAGCAAGTGAGCCGCTCTCTCTAGATAATGTCAGTGCTGGGTCCTTGAAGTCTTTCATGAGGATAAATTTTAATTACATGTAAATAAATCAGGCTCGACTCCAATTCTACAGTGGAATCTTGGACCTGGGAATGTCCTGACAGATGCAGCTGAAATATCTGGTGGAAAATGCAGATTTTGTGCATACGCTTCAAATAATATTTATTCCATGGTGACTCTGTATAAGATACTGGGCTCCATCTTATTATTGTGCTCATTTCTAAAATAAGAGTTGATGCTCTTCTGACCAAAATATTAATGTGTTAGTTGCAAAAATATAGAGGGGAAAATAGAAAAAAAAGCTAAATATCACTACGATCCCCACACCCAGAAATCCTCACTGTAAATATTTTGGATGTGTTTCTGGTTTGTTTTGCTCTATCTGTGGATGCATCCACACCCACCCATAGATCTATGCACGTGATAGATCATCTTGTATGGAAATCCTTACCTTCAACTATGATGGGGACTTTGGGATAAATTTCTAGAAATGGTATTATTAATTCACAGCAGGTTATTTCCTCCGTGTTGGGGAACAGGGTAACAAGCTCAGCCCAGTTCACTCAGAATTTTTCAGTCTTAGCCCTGAGAGTCCTGCATCCTGGGATAAACTGGGACAGTGTGTCCCCATCACTTGAATGAAGACTTGTACTCGTTCTCCATCATCCTATAGCCTTGATCTTGCTGATTAGGAGAGAAGCTTGTATGTTGCAATTATGGTGGGGGTCTCTTTGGTGTGTGTGGGGGGGGTTACCTGGTGGCTGCATCATCCTAGGGGACAGCGTGGGGCTGAAAGTCACCTGCTGAATTTGTCTGGGGGAGACCTCTCTTTTTAGGGTTTACACCATAAGGAAGCTGTCTTTGTCTCTGACAGCCTCAGAGAATTCCTTGCAGCCTTCCAATCCGAGCCTGGAATTAAGATGCGGTTCAGCTGTTTGTATACAAACAGCAAGCAAATCTTTGTGCTCAAACGAAGGTCACTGCCTGGCCTCACTGAGCAATCTCAATTTGCTCCATTTGTCTGGATCCGTGAAAAGCTGCATGATTATTATATTAACAGCAGAGTGCTACTTCACGTGACTAAGTAAGCAGATTACATCACGGTGTCTGTACATGGAGGTGAACACAATTAATGTCTTAGTTATATTCATGCGGGATTCTGGGTATAAGCAGCAAGAGAAAACAAAATTGTGGATTAAAATGTATAGGGAGAGGGCTGGGCTGGGGCTCAGTGGCAGAGCGCTCGCCAAGCATTCATGAGGCACTGGGTTCAATCCTCAGAACCACATAAGAATAAAATAAAAGTATTGTATTCACCAACAACTAAAAAAATTAAAAACAAATATACATCGGGAGAGACATATATACAAAACAAACACAACTCATTGTAGGAGACTTTCAGGGCTCACAATAACTAGCAATGGTGTGTCTTTTGTAAAATCAGATTTTTGTTCGTGTTTTCTCCATTTTTTTTTTAACATGTCAGTGATCAAGACACTAAATCCATATTGTACCTGTTAAATCAAGTGAAAGTGGGTGTGTTTTGCTAAACAGGTTTTGGAACCAAGGTTAATTCAGGTGGGTTTAATTACTGTAAACTAAGATGACCTACCAACTTCACTGACTAACAACTAAACTTTCTTTTTCTCTACATACTAAAGAAAAACATATATATTGTATGCACACGTGTATATTTTATACACCTTTTTCAATATCTATCTATAGCTACCCCTCTATATATTATATATAATGTATATATAATGTGAGTGTATATATATATATATATATATATATATATATATATATCTCCAGACCCACTTTGCATCCCTATACACACACACACACACACACACACACACACATACATACACATACACAATTTAGAAAAAGGACTCTTTTTTCCTTTTGGATTTTATTTTATTTTGTTTATTTATTTTTGTCATCATTGTTTTTTATACAGAACCCAGGTGTGCCTAAACACAGAGCCACATCCCCAGCTCATTTTCTTATTTTGAGACAAGGTCTTGCTAAGTTGCTTAGGGCATCACTAATTTGCTAAGACTGGCCTCTAACTTGTGATCCTCCTGCCTCAGCCTCTGGCACCTCTGGGCTAACAGACCTGCACCATCATGCCTGGCTTATTATCTTTTCTTGAAAAAGCAAGCCAAGAAAAAGATTTGACCAGCATTTGAAATGGAAAATACTAGAACTTAAGTAATAGCCTTGAGAACACTCTAAACAGAGAGGCATTTAACAGGGCTTAATGCTTGATTCTAAACCTAGGTTACCAGGTGACTGAAACCACAAAGTCCCTTGAAATATGCACCAAACACCTTGTTAAAAAGTGGGGGGTAGGCGGTCATGGTGGTGCATACCTGCAATCCCGGTGGCTCTGGAGGCTGAGACAGGAGGATAGCAAGTTAAAAGACAGCCTCAGCAACTTTGGGAGGTCCTAAGCAACACCGTGAGACCCTGTCTCTAAATAAAATACAAAATAGGGCTGGGGATGGGGCTCAGTGGTCAAGGGCCCCTGAATTCAATCCCTGGTACCAAAAAAAAAAAAAAAAGTGGGGGATCTGGTGATGTAACTCTGCGGTAAAATATCCCTGGATTCAATCCCTAGTATCAAAACAAAAAGGAAAGAAAAGAAAGTCCCCAGTGTAGGAATTAGCTCGTGATGCCCAAGACAGAAATTCTAACATCATCTTCAGAATGAGCGAGGGGTAAAGTAATGAGAGGGAGGCAAGGACCCCATGGGGGAGAGCCCTGTATACCATGGAAAGACTTTGGTTTTCATCTTCAGGGCAATAGGAAGCCCTGGTACTTCTCACTCAAAGGATTGCCCTGGTGCCTGGGACTTTGTAGACCATAGATTGTAGAGAGAAGCAGAATACTAAACAGCTTTGCAAAATTCTAGTTCAAAGTTGAATGGTGATCTTCTGGGAGTTTGTTTTAACTATTATGCTTTGAAAATCATGTCTAAGGGTATACTATTTAACCTCAAAAAGAATTGCAGTCCTGATCCATTCTACAACACACACAAGCCTCCAAAAAGTTATGCTAAGTAAAAGAAGCCAAGTGCAAAGGACCACCATTTTAGTCAGCTTTTCGCTGCTGTGACTAAAAGACCTGACACGAGCAATTCTAGAGGAGAAAAAGGTTATTTGGGGGCTCACGGTTTCAGAGGTCTCGGTCCATAGACAGCAGGCTCCATTCCTAGGGACTCAAGGTGAGGCTGAACATCATGGCAGAGGGAAGCAGTTCACATGGTGATCAGGCAGAAGACAGAGTGACTAAACTCAGCTCACTAAATATATCTCCCAAAGGCACACCCCCAGGCACCCCCTCTTCCAGCCACACCCTACCCACCTCCAGTTACCACTCAGTCAATCCCATCACAGGGGATCAATTCACTGATTGGGTTAAGTCTCTCATAACCCAGTGATTTCACCTCTGCATGTTCTTGCATTGTCTCACACATGAGCTTTTGGGAAATACCTCACATCCAACCCATAACAACCATATATTATAAGTTTCCACTGATATGAATATTATAAGATTCCATTGATATGAAATGTCAAGAAAATGCAAATCTACAGAGACACCATTTGTAGCTGCCTGTGATGGCAAGGCAAGTGGGAGAATGATTTACTACAAACAGGTGCAGAGGACCTCAGCGGGTGATAGTTGTTTTCTTTAGAAGACAGAGTATAGAAAGGGGTTTGCAGTGCTGTAAATGTACACCACCCCCCCAAAAAAAAGCACACTTAAAACAAATTAATTTTGTGGTGAGTGTGTGCATATCCATAAAGCAGTGATTTTTTTAAAAAAAAATCATACATATTGCATATGTCCTTTTTTAAGGAAAGTAGACACAAATCTTTGAGTAAGGAGCATCTCCAGTTATCCAAGCACGATGATGGTAGTTGGACTGTAATGACAGTGAAGAAACACAGATGTGGTTTGGAGAATGATATAACAAGGCTAATGATTGAGTTAGAGATAGAATAGGTATGTGTAGGAGTGCGTGTGTGTGTGTGCGCGCACGCGCATGCACCCACATGTAATGGGAATAGTAAGGACAAGAGAGGAACCAGGTAAAGCATCTGGGTTTGGGGGTTTGAGCCATCAGTTGGCCGTGATTGGATTCCCTTAGTTGTAGGAGAGCAGGTTATTCATTTTTTAATCTCAACTGGTAAGTCACCATCAATACGAAGCATATTGCCTGTGATTAGTTACTAGATTTTGCACACACTAAAAAAAATGTTTTTAATTAAACACGGAAGATTCAGAGTTATCCCCGTGTTTACGGCTCTTTAATTCCCTTGTGCTGTGACATGCTTGTTTGGCATCTGGACGGCGAGGGCTGTGTGATGGCTGATGTATACAGAGAGAATCGCATCAAATCTGCAACCCGCCCCGCCTGCGTCATGGCGCCCAACCAGGGATGCTGGCTGAGGCAGCATTTGCTGCTGTAGGTACTGACATAGTGCTTCCTGCCTCTGCCCACATCAGACAGCACCTCTTTCCAATCTGGCTGTGCCCATAGAAGCAAGCCACATAGCAGAACACCTTCCTGAGCTGGCTTTCTAGTCTGTGAATCTGAACCAAGGAGAAGGAATGCTCTCCCTCGCCTACCATGGGGAGGACGTTATTACTGTGGAAGATTCACCTGCACAACCTTCCACAGGACAAGGGGTGGATGGAGAGATTTATGAACAAGGGTATTTACCCTGAGGTCTCTCAGAATTTCATGGGACAGTTTGAGACTGGATAGGTTTGAAACCCCCCAAATCTTGGCTTTTTGAAGAAAGAGGAATCCTGCTTCCTCCCACTGGTTTTTAAAATATTGATGGTGACACAGCTCAGGTGATGCAGAGGGGACATAAGTGCATGCTCAAGTGATCTTTGATGATCAAACTAAACTGCAAAGAAGACCATTCACAGGTTAAAGTCTTCTGCCTCTATAGATTGCTTAAACAGCAGCTAGGTGATACGCATAGCTAATGTGTATAGAAACATTTGCTAAATTCTGTATCACCATATAATTAAAAGAAAAACATCAAATAATGGTTTGTTGTAAAGATTCTCCTATTATCCTGAAAGCATTGTTCTTTTTAGTAATTTTTATACTTATAGCTTCAATATACTTGATGTCTTTTAGATTCGCTAAGTTTGAGATTTTCAGTTTAGTAAACAGACCATAAAGTAGGTCTTATTTGCTTTCTAACAAATAAGGCAGAACAGCTTGCCCATGGGGGATTTAAATCATAATTTACATTTAAGTTTATTTTTATAGACAGGCCATAAGCACAATTTGCAAAGCTGGATAAAAACTAAAGCACTAGAAAATTAAAAAGAGAGATTTATTTTTCCCCTTAAAATTGTGCTCAGTTGTAATTTAAAACTAACTGCTTTAATTATACAGAATAATTGGATTAGGTGGAGGTTTGCATAATTTGTCAGAATCAGAATGTGACAGTTAATGTTTGTCCTCCTGTTGAAAGCAAGATGCACACACACACACACACACATACACACACACACATACACCTAGAAGGAAAGCAAAATGTAACATGGGGATGAATCAGAGGAATTAAGAACTTAGCATTATATAAGAGCAAATCCTCATATGTACATATTAATGATGAGGTTTTGTAGAAAAATCTATTCCAAATATGCCTTTGCAAAGCATTAGAACATCATATCTACTTGTAAGACACCTGACCTTTTTCAAATCCCACGAATCTTCAGCATTCATTACAGATAGATGTGCAAGGGCAACACTAGCTACATCTCTCCAAAACCTGCACCATTCCTGCGTACACTCCCAGCACCCCTGTTCACCACTGCTACTAGTATTGGTTTTGTAGCTTTCTTTAAATTCATGCTCACTTTTTAAGTGAACTGTTAAATGAGATCTTGTTCTGTCTGATTATAAATAGAGAGTAGGTATAAGAGCAATTTCAGTGAATACAGACAACGTGAGTGCCTTCTAGACTGAGTCTGTTCCCTGCAGAACAGAACAAGGCTCCACATTCCAACTGCCCCCTTTGTCAAACCAAAAAGCTCATCCAGTTTAAGACATGAGAAGTAGCAGCAGTGCTGTCTCTGTCTGTTGACTAGCCTAACTACACTCTGTGAATTCCGCTTTATACTCATCCTCTTGGGTGGGTTTTTTTTTTTTTTTTTTTTTTTTTTTTTTATTCTAGAACATCGCATGGTTTCTTTTCTTCTTAGTGAATCTAGGCCAGCTTGCGAAGGGAAGTGGGTGAGAAAGACATAGTGACTTTGTTGAAATGTGGACACTCAAGATGAAAAAACAAAGAAAAAAATCTCCTCCCTAGTTGCCTTTGTCTTCTAATTACCTAAATAAAATACCAAACGCAAGTGTTAGCACTTGAGGCAGATAGCAAAGAAAGCTTGTGGGGAAGGAAACACTTGACTGCGGCTCTTACTTTTCTCTGAATTTTATTTGGATACACATTAGCATCTTATTACAGTCTTGAAAAAAGCCGAGATCATAACTGAGATCAAGAAGTTTCTGGGCTATAAAAAAATAAAATAAAATGACTAATTTTATTTGATGAATTTCAGTTAATTATCTACAATAGCACTATTGCCAAAAATTAAATTAAAAAAAAAAAAGGAAAAGAAAAGAGAAAACCTTGTCCTTTAGGATGCAATGCACACTCTCAAGGAAAGATGTATAACCAAAAGAACCAATAAAACAAAATAATTCCTGTAAATTAATAATGTCTATGAAATAGTAAGGATTCCATTCTGGGGAGAAATACAGATTCCTCCTTGTTGGGAAAACCAAAAAAAATCTCGGAGGCGCTGGCTTGTGAAATGGTCCTTGAACTTGGCTAGGAAGCCCTTGCAAGAGCAGAGTAGGTGGGAGGGACAGTCCTGCAAGCCTAGAGTCTCGGAAGTGCCAGCCTCTGTAGGGAACACAGGTTCAAAAAAGGTATAACAGGAGGAAGAGAATGAAGTGCCCTGGGTTCAATCCCCAGAGTACTGAATAAGAGTCTCTATAAGAAAAAAAAGGGGCTGGGGCTGGGGCTCAGTGGCAGAGCACTTGCCTAGCACTTGTGAGACCCTGGGTTCTGTCCTTAGTACCGCATAAAAATAAACAAATAAAATAAAGCCATGCTGTCCATCTACAACTACAAAAAAGAAAAAGAAAAAGAAAGAAAGATAAAAGAAAAACAAGGAGGAGGAGGAGAAATCAAGCAATCAATCAATCAATCAAGGAGGCAGGGAGAACCTTGAAAATTAAACCAAGAGAGGGAATTTACAGGAACAAGTATATTTAGTATATTTAGAGGGGACAAGGTGAAATCTGCAGACAGCAAGCCTGTGGGCCGCCATGAATGGCACCCAGCCCCCACGGTGACCTGCTGCCCTATCTCCCCATCCTGAAGTGCAGATGCCAGAATAAAGGACCCTGGTTGGCTCATCCCAGGTCAAATGCTCATCCATGGATGAGGCAGCAGTGGCCAGGAAGACAAGGTCACTTACACAGACCAGGCCACTGGAGGCCCAAACCAGTGCATAGAGACGAAGTCAGAGAGAAGACTGTCCTGAGCTGGACACTAGCGCCCACCTCACCTCAGAGCAGTTCTGTGAAGCAGGTCCTAATGGCCCCATCTCATGCAGCGGACAGACCAGGGCTGAGTGCCCTTGGATGACCTCTCCTGTGGACGGGAAGAACCTTGCGTGTGCTCAGGAAAGAGAACAGAGCAGACTGCGTCTGAGGGTTCTGAGATCTCAGTGAAGCAGGAGGCGGCTTCCTCTGAAGAAATGGGCATGCGATCTCTCAGCCAGAGATTTGTTTTCTTTTTTTTTTTTTTTTTAAGAGACTCTAAGAGAATGGAGAAGTTTTAGAATAATTTCCTTGTGTAAGAAATATTACCAGTCCTGGTAGAAATGGTTCTTTGCAAAGAAATGTACTCAGCAGCAAACAAGGCATCTGCATTTTTTTTGGATTTTTGTTTTTCCTGGAGGCAGATGGATGGTCTGATTCAATTCACCAACCCCGGAGCTGAGAAGGGTATGAAAATACACTGGGATGGAAATGGGGAGAGACAGAAGGGAAGGACAGAGACGTAGAGGCCGAACCTTGTATCCTACCCAAATGGGACGAGGCCATCGTTCTTCTCACTGAGCTGTGCAACACCGAGTCTCACCCAAACTAGCCCCACCACTGCACGAAAGCGAAAGCTGTGGCCGAGGTCTCTGTCTCAGCGTTACTGACACTTGGCAGAGAGAGAGCTGTTCTGGGGGTCATACTGATGGTCAGCAGCACCCTTCAACTCCCAAGTTTTAAAAGACTCTGCAAAGTTATAAAAGGAAGAAAGGAAGAGAAAGAAGTCTATAAATACAGGCAGAGTGGATGCCAACAACACCTACACCCCCGTGGTGACAACCAAAAAAAAAAAAATGTCAGCTGATATTGCCAAATGTCCCCAGAGAGGGAAAGGGCAAAGTCACCTTGGGCTGAGAAGCATCAATTTAGCCAATTCCTTTCATCTGTTATGTCAAACCATCTGAATGCTTTTTTATTGACTGAAATAGTGGTTTGAGAAAATGATCGTTTAGCAGCAGGAAGTTACCGTTCCTTTCCAGTGTCCTTGCTGGCCACATCTTGAGTGAGGAGCTATCTGAAGATTCTAGAGCCTGATGCTTAAGGCAGAGAGATTATGGGTTCAGGACCTACCATGTCTCACACTGTTAACAAACAGTGACCAAGGTGCCAGTAGCAAGGACGAAGGCTAGAAATTATTGGGAATCTATTTAGGGCCTGATTCTTGGGTCATATTAATCTTCTTACCTGTCAAAAATAAATAAAAATTTATTTGAGTCTAGTCCATTTCCTGAGGGTATCCAGGGATAGAACCTGATTTAAATGGTTCAATCAGAAGCAATGGATGGATTGATTCATTAAATACAATGCAGTTATCAGCCACTAATAAAAATTATCCAGTGGTACTTTCCATTCAAAAGCTCATCATCTCCCTTCCCTGCCTTTTTGTCTCTCTGATCTAAGTGTCAGGTTCCTTAAAGAGTAAGACCTGGAGCTGGGCGTGGCGGTGCACGCCTATAATCCCAGCAGCTTGGGAGGCTGAGGCAGGAGGATCGTGAGTTCAAAGCCAGCCTCAGCAACTCGGCGAGGCCCTAAGCAACTCAGTGAGACTCTGTCTCTAAATATAATATGAAAAAGGGCTGGGGATATGGCTCAGTAGTTAAAACGCCCCTGGGTCCAATCCCTGGTACCAAAACAAAAGAATAAGACCTGAATGATTCTGCTTCAGCCTAGTGTCTGTGCCTGCAAGGCCATCTCAGCTTTCTGGCATGGATACAAGCTCGGAACCCGCCTTTACTCCCACAAACAAGGACCTGTTCCCACAGAAGGGACATGGATTTTCTCAAGCTATTTTTACGTTTCATATCACGGTTGTCCTTTTCTATAAAGCAAGTTCAAGATTCATTGAAAAGAAAAATAGCCAAAATATATTTTTTAATTCCATTTGATTGTTAACCGGTAACTACAATTCCTCTGTACTAGTCAATAGATGGTTGAATGTAAAAGGGAATTCAGAATACAAAAGACGTAGTTAGTTCTTCAACATTTTTTAAACCAGCTGAAAGTGTTTTGGAGCTAAAATGTTTCTGCAGTCAATGGAAATATACTTGCGAACTGGAATTTAAATGCACCACCGCTGAATTTCAGCAACACTCTTTGGAGGTTGGCTGGCGACAGAATCAGGACGCATTTGCAGCCTGGGAGTGCCATCTAGCGGCCAAATCCTATCACAACCCACAACTACACTGCCTTTTTTTTTTTTCCCCCCTTGTCTGGCCTTTACCAAGGTTTTATACTTGTTTCACAATGTCTTATCAGGGATCATCACCAAATGGGTCAGTGTATCTATGCATCCAAGTTCAGGGATAACTGAAGAATTATATAAGAAATAAGGATCACTAAAAATACCAGCACAGGTGGGACACAGTGGCTCAGGCCTGTAATCCCAGGAGCTCTGGAGGCTGAGGCAGAAGAATCATGAGTTCAGAGCCAGCCTCAGCAACTTAGTGAGGCTCTAAGCAATTCAGCAAGCACCTGTCTCAAAATAAAATACAAAAAAAAAGGGGCTGGGGATGTGGCTCAGTGGTTAAATGCCCCTGGGTTCAATCCCTGGTATAAAAAAAAAAAAAAAAAAAAAAAAAAAAAAAAAAAAAACCAGCACCTAATGTTTGTTTGGCTCTTTCCATTTGTAAGACTTTTTTTTTTAAAAAAAAAACTATTTCTTATTTAATCAAGGCTGGCTGCCTACCTTAAAAATTCTTAGCTAAAACAGCAAAGCTTAGAATTACCATGTTCTGGAAAATAAATTAGATGCGCATATGCATGTGACCCCAATTGTTCGGTTTTGGGAAGAAGTTTGGTTGGCTCAGGAAACAAAAAATGAATGAAACAAAGACCTGGTACACAAGTAACAATGCTGTGTTGGTCCTGCTCTCCGTGGTGTCCCTGGCACCATGCACTACATGGTAGAAAGACAGTAAATATGTGTAACTGAGAGTGGGTGTCCAAAAGTCCGAGACGTTTTACTCCACTCCATTTCCACCCACCCACGCACACCCCACCCCTGGTGCTGAGGATCCAACCTAAGTCCTTGTGCACGCTAGACAGATGCTCCGCCGTAATCCTGCGTGTGCAGCCCTTCCATCTTTCCTTCACACCCAAACCCTCTGAGGTCTGGGGAGGGCCTACTCAGCATCACAGCCCTGGACCAGACTCCCTGGGGATCCAGACCAGCTGCAGGCCAAACGTCACAAGGGAACCGATTACAGCCAGCTGAGACATAAACCCTGCACGATGTCGGTAATTACAAGAGACGGGATCAGGGGCTGGAATTTTCCAGAAAAGAGCAGGGAGGGGGAGGAAGAGCCATCGCTAGTGGAGAAAGCAGTCTCCGGAAAGGTTTGAAATGGAGTGGGATTGTGGGGCCTGGGGAGAATGTGGTCAATATTAGGAGTGAGAAAAAGGGAAGTTGGGAGACTGGGACTCTGCCAAGCCAGTGAGCATGGCTCGCTTTGAAAGTGGGTGTTGTGATGTGCCTCGGCGGCACCTGAGCTCAGCCCCCTGCACGCAGCCTCTGACACTGATGGTGCCTCCAGCTGTCCGTGACCAGTTCTGCTCCCCCAAATGTTGAAGTCTGAACATTAGAGAACCATGCGAGGCAAGCATGTAAAGCAGGGTTTACTTAAAAGGGGTACCACAGACTTCTCCCTGGAGGGAAAGGGGACCATTGCTGGTATCCTGGTATCCCCAGAAGGGAGGCACATCTATCTGCCTTTTATATGTCCTGGGCTTCCTTTCTTCTCCTGCTCTCTTCCCTTATCTCTCTCCTTCCTGCCTAGTGACCAGGCCCTGAGGGATGGCCAAAGGTGAGAAGCAGATGGGCCCAAGGGGGAGGGCAGGACGGAGCAGCCCAGGACACAGGAATTAGCAACCCTATAGCTCCCTGTAGGGAGGGGCAGTTCCTGGGACAGGTCACCTTGGCAACAGGTTGGGGCAGGGGCAGGTTCTTGATAAGGGTGGAGGAAGGGCTCTGAAGGAATCCCTCCGGGCACAGTCTCCAACTTCCCTGGACTCACTCAAAATCGGCCTCCTTGATGGACCTGACCCTGCTGGTCAGATTCTGGCTTCACGGAAGTCCTCTCTTTGCTCCCCTCCCTGTCCTGCATCGACCATCCAAGTAATGGTCCTCAGGAATCAGCAATTAGCCCAAGGACATTCCCAGAATGCAGCCCTCGAAGTCCACTCCCCAGAGCCACCTGTGGTTCCCCACATCCAGAGATTGGTCTAGACCTACTCACACAGCATGCCCCGGAAGACCTAGGACAGCTTGGACAGAGACTAGAGGGCAGCAACAAGGATGCTGGGACCCAGAAGGGAGTGCTGCGCCCATGCAGCCCAGCTCTCGGGTCACTGCTGAGTGACGGCCCAGAGGAGGCGGGCCCTTAGGCCTACACTGGATTAGAAATGCTCTCAATCCCCCCCAGGAGGGAGGGACTCTGGCCAGGCCCTCGGCCAGGAGGGCAGGCCCAGCGGCAGGCGCCGGCTGTGGTAAAGGCCAGGTCTGACCCCAGAGCCAAGAACGCGGCCGGCCTCCGACGGGTGCTGAGTGTGCTGAAGGCCAGCTCCACTCCAACAGGGAGGCACTCCGCCATGAGCTCAGGTTTTAAAACCCGGCTCTGAAGCCCGTCCGCCTTGAGCTCCAGCTTCATTCCTTACTGGTCTGGCCACCGGGAATGGGGTCCCTGATCTCTTTGAACCTCCATTTCTTGCTCTGTGACATGGTGTGGCAACCGTTCCACAGTTAGTTGTGACAATTAAACAGCGTGCTGTGTTTAAGATGTTTAAAATGGTACCTGGCAAATTGAATGCTCCATACATGTTAAATAATAATAATAATAGCTATTATTATTATTATGGTTATTGTTTAGCTGAATGATGTTTGAATGATCTTTTTTTTTTTTGGCTTTTAAAAAAATGTGTTCTTTTTAGTTATACATGACGCTAGAGTGTATTTTGACATATCACACGTACATGGAGTATGGCTTCCCATTCTTGAGGTTGTACATGATGTGGAGTTTCACTGGCCGTGTATTCATGTATGAACACAGGAAAGTTATGCCCCATTCATTCCACTGTCTTTCCTGTTCACATCCTTCTTCCTTCCCTTCATTCCCCTTTGTCTAATCCAATGAACTTCTATTCTTCCCTCCCCCACCCCCTTATTGTGTGTTAGCATCCACATACCAGAGAGAACATTCGGCCTTTGGTTTCTTAGGATTGGCTTATTTCACTTAGCATGATAATCTCCAGTTCTACCCATTTACCAGCAAATGCCATCATTTCATTCTTCTTTATAACTAAGTAATATTTCGTTGTGTATATGGACCACATTTTATTTATCTATTCATCTCCTGAAGGGCCCCTAGGGTTGGTTCCATACCTTACCTATTGTGACTTGAGCTGCTATAAAGATTGATGTAGCTGCATCACTGTAGTTTGCTGATAAAAACCCAGCTTCAGTTGTGACACATGCCTGTAATCCCAGTAGCTCAAGAGGCTGAGGCAGGAGGATCAAAAGTTCAAAGCCAGCCTCAGCAATTTAGTAAAGGCCTAAGCAACTCAGGGAGACCCTGTCTCTAAATAAAATACAAAAAGGGCTGGGGATGTGGCTCAGTGGTTAAGCACCTCTGGGTTTAATCCCTGTAACCAAAAAAAAAAAAAAAAAAAAAACAACTGAAGTCACACTGTCTGGCCTTGAGGTCCAGCTTTACTTCTTACACATCTGATCACCTAAAATGGGTTCCCTAATTTCTTCCAACCTCAGTTTCTTGCTCTGTGGCATGGCCACATGCCAACAGACAGTTGTGACAATTAACATATTGTGTTTAAAGTACTTAAGATGATACCTAGATGGTTCCACACGTGTTAAATTATTATTTTAGTTATGATTTAGCTGAATAATCTTGATCAAGTTCCTTTAAGCCTAAATTTCAATGTCATCCTCTGTTAAGTTGAGAGTAAAATCTCTCCCTTGCAGTGATCATGGTGTTTATTTTAAAAGATAATGCAGAAGAAGTACTTAGCCCAGCACTGAACAGCCCCCAATCTGTATCTTTAATGAGCCAACTCCAAGCAGTCCCTAAGTGAGAACAGTCCTTCAGTCCTACCTGACATCCCTGCCCCGGCCAGGAGGAGGGCTGGACCTGTTTGGTTAAGTGATTTTCTTTCCAATAGTGTTAAATAAAACCCAGTCATATGAACATATCCCAGTTCCCCAAGAGTTAAAAAAAAAATCCATAACACCCGATAAATAGTGTATTTTTTTTTTGTATATCAATAAATGTGATGCTCTAGCCGCGCAGAACAGTCTTTGTACTGCCAAACACATAAAAGCTGCAGAATAATCCATAATCAGAACCTCAAATGAAGACATGCATCTCGAAGCAGCCTCTGTCTACAGTTATTGATGAGCTCCAACAAGGCACTCAAAGAGAGGTCACCAGGGGCAAAGGGAATAAAACAGGACGTCGATCAACAGGAAAATATCTGCCTGCATTAGAGAACTGTAACACTTCAAAAAAACCTAAACAAGTAGTACCTTGAAAATGTGTTTCTGATCCTTGTAAACATCAAGTCTTCCAATGAGTCAAAGGGTGAGATGCAAAGACCAAAATTTAGCTAAAAACAGTGGTGATTGCTATCATCTTAATCCAGTTTGCTGCTACTATAATGCTATAACTGAGACTGCAGTGTTTTATGAAACACAGAAGTTCATTTGATAGTTCTGAATGCTGGGAAGTCCACACGGTGTGGCATCTGGTGAGGGCCTTCTTGCTGTGTCATAAGAAGGTAGAAGGCATCCCATGGTGAGACACAGAAAACTCGCTAGCTCAGGTCTGTTCTTTTTTTTGTTTGCTTTTTGTTTTTAAGATGTTGATGAACCTTTATTTTATTCATTTATTTATATGTGAACCCCGTGCCTCACACATGCTGGGAAATCACTCTACCGCTGAGCCACAACCCCAGCCCTCAGGTCTCTTTTCTTATAAAACCACTGACGTCATCCTGGGAGCCCCACCCTCAAGAATTCATGTAATTCTAACTACTGCCCAAAGGCCCCACGTGAATTTAGGGATGAAGATTCCAACACAGGAACTTTGGGGGAAGCACATTCAAACAAAAAGGCTCTCCTCTCTTTGATGGAAAACAACGAGATTGCGGGTGCTAGAGAAAGCTTCCTCTCCCGGCTACCCTTTACAAGGTCCCAAACTAGAGACACGTTTTCCTAATGCAGGCCATGATTTTCAAACTGAAATATTCATGGAACCCAGAGTCCTATAGCTCGATAGGGAGCATCTTCCTGTTACGTGAACTTACTGGTAAAATTTGAAGCATCATTTTTATGTTGAAACAAGCAGCCATGTTCTGGGGTGCAATGCAAAATGTGTAGGTTTTTCCTTAGTCAGAACACTTCTAATCCACGTTGGGACTTCAGAGGGTACCACCGAGCTCCTAGTGGTGAGTGTTTGCACTTTACTCACCTCTACCATTAATGTTAGAACCACAGAGGCTGTGCAAAAGAATTGGCATGAATGTTCCTCCAATAAAACTTTATCTACAAATGCAGGCATATTTTTTTATCTACAAATGCCCACAGCTTTACCAGTCCCTGGATTAGGTCATCCCCAGTCATCAGGACCTAAGTGAGATTAGATTATTATACAGCAATGTGGAATATTAGCTCTGGGGGGTCAGGGACCTTTCCTATCTGGTTACTTGAAGTACCTATTACAGAGTGTCGATCTACTAGGTTCTAGTAAATGAACTAAATGAAGTTAGAAGAGAAATCTTAGGTTCTTAAACTAGTCAATGTTCTAAGAATCTCAAGGAATGGAACTCAGGACAGACAAGGTTGGATCAGGCGTTCTTAAGAAAGGTCCAAAGAATGGCGTGAAGGCAATGTCAGGCTCTGAGCCCGTGGGTGAGCCTCAGAAAGGAAGGGCTGCATAGAAGAGGAGCAGAAAATGGAAAAGGAGGAGGCAGGTGATGAAATATTGATAGGCAGAGCTCTGCCTTACTAAAGCCTTCTGTTGCTTTTAACAGACCCCTATTCTATCTCGCTCGGACCAAGGCTTTCATTGCTCCAGGTAACTGAAGAGTAGGCTGCAGGCATGGCTGAATCCAGATGTTCAAATGACATCATCAACAGGCTCCCTTCTCTCGGCTGGTCTCTGGGTTGTCTTCATTTTCAGGTTGCTCTTTCCTTGTGGAGACAAGTGGGTTACCGCCAGTCATTCTTGAGTTACATCCTGTGATACAATAACAATAGAAATAGGGTCTCTTTCCCTGTAGTTTCGGCCAAAATGTTGTGGTTGGCTCTTAGTGACATGAGTCAGGGACTCACTCATGAACAGTCACCCTGACTCAGAAGGCAGCATCAGCAGTGGCCACCTCTCACCTGGGGGACGAGGGGGGGGGGTTGCTTCACCCAGACCACACAAACCAAGGGGAGGGAGCAGTGGTTCCCAGGAGTCTGAGTCAGCTTTTTCGCTGCTGTGACTAAAAGGACCCAACCAGAAACAATGGTAGAGGAGGAGGAAAAGTTTATCTGGGGGCTCACGGTGTCAGAGGTCTCGGTCCACAGACAGCAGCTCCATTCCTCAGGGCTCGAGGTGAGGCAGGACATCATGGAGGAAGAGTGTGGCCCACATGGTGATCAGAAAACAGAGAGAAAGACTCAACCAGCCAGATACAGATATAGACCCCACAGCCAGCCCCCAATGCCACCTCCTCCAGCCACACCCCCCTGCCTCCAGCTACCACCCAGTTCATCCATCAGGGGTGAATTTACTGATTGGGTTAAGGCTTTCACCACCCCGTCATTTCCCCTCTGACCCTTCTTGCATCATCTCACACATGAGCTCTTGGGGGCCACCTCACATCTAAACCATGACACCAAGGAAAAGTTGGAATGTTACAACCAAAACCAGGGGCAGGGATGCTGCGCCGACAAAACAACCCACCTCCATGAACTTCCCCTACTTCACCAATTTCCCCCAGGCCAGCCTGCGTGCCCTCCGACACCTCATTCTTCAGACCACACCTACAGATCCCTGCCCTTTGCCCCCCAGCCTGGGCCAGTACCCCCCCACTACAGCTGCTAACACTTCCCAGCAGAAGCAAAGAATGGACACCAGATGTGTGAGACGTTGTCACGAGGACACAGAGCAGCCTCTCCCTCCGTACACAGGCTTCCACGTTAGAGGACCCTTCAGCTTCTCTTCTTCCCCTTCCTCAATTTCACGGCCCTTGTCTAGTTCCCTTTCAGCTTCTCGGCCAGCCTGTGAGCTCCAGGAGAGGAGGGACTGTATCTGATAACCAAGCACAGCAGGTGCTTGGTGGATATTTACTGATCAAAGAAGTGACAGCTTGAACTTGACCCTGAGAGCCGAAGGCAAGAACTGAAAGATGTCCCGGAACTACGGATCTCACCGCCCCCCTCCCCAGCACACTTTCTTTGCCCACCCCAGTTTTGACCATTTTATGACCCATTCTGGTTGACTCCCCCCACCCAGAATGACAAATTCCCAATGCACCCCCACCCGTGGTCTCATTCTCCTCTGAAACGTCGTACTCGATCGCCTCTGTCAATCATCCATAGGCTCATAGGACGCAGCCTTGGGACATTTCCTGAACTAAAGCAAACTGTTTAGGTCCTCTGTGTGGTTATTCAACTGTCCAGGTAATGGCTCAGGTTTTTTGTTTGTTTGTTTTTTTTTTAATGAATTAGGAGAGAAACTGGATGCTAGACATCTTCGTACCACCTCTAAAAGTTAGCATTGTGGTTTATGGAGAGTAGATTATTTTTATGGTTTAGATGTGAGGTGTCCCCCAAAAGCTCATGTGGGAGACAATGCAAGAAGGTTCAGAGGTGAAATGATGGGTCATGAGAGCCTGAACCCAATCAGTGCACTAACAGGGACTGACTGGGTGGTGACTGTAGGCAGGCAGGGTGTGGCTGGAGGAGGGGGTCACTGAGGGCAGACCTTTGAGTCTTCTATTTTGCCCTTGTTGAGTGAAGCTCTCCCTCTCTCTCTCTCTCTCTCCCTCTCTCTCTCTCTCTCCTTCCTGGTGGAGAGCTGCTTTTCCTCCACCACACTTCCTCCATGAGGCTCTGCCTCACCTAGGGCGCAGGCCAATGGAGCTAGCCATCTATGGACTGAGACCTCTGAAACCAAGAGCACCAAATAGACTTTTCTTCCTCTAAAATTGTTCTTGTCAGGTGTTTTGGTCACAGCAGTGAAAAAAACAACTAAAAATATCATCAAAGGATGTTTATTGAGAGCATAATCACACACCTTTTCTCAGAGTACCAGGATATCACAAAAATCATAAAACCTAAGTAAGATGTCTGATTTTTTGCAGGATTTTTTTATAGGGTTAAAGGACCATTTAAGTAAAACCAATTGTTTTCATAAAAGTGTGTCTAAATTCCAATAACAATACATAAGTAGACCACGTCCTATGATATATATATATATATATATACATATATATATATATATATATGTGGTCTTGGATTCTCAAAAATGTCCTTCAGCCTTGGTGAGTCTCTATGATACCCATAAAATAGAGGTAGTCAGACCTCCGTGTTGCAAGGACTGTGGGAAGGACCCAGATAGGTGAGGGATGCCCAGTGCTGACATTGTGTTTAGGAGACAGTAAGCATTTAATGTCACTGTTGTTAAGAGCATACAAAATGTGGAATTACAAGCCAGGTGCTATAACAGGATCTATTATTACATAAAAAGCATTAACCAAGCCAAAGTCATTGGACAAGACCATCAAATTACAGTCTAACTCCTGATGGTCAGGTGTGAATAAAAATGAAATGTTCAAACTGTCCCTCGACACCCCTGCTGTAGGAGGGCTAAACTATATGTCGATCACTCACTTGCATCACTTGTCTGATATTTTTTTTCTTTTTGGCATTGTTTTCCTCTCATCTGCCCCCACCCCTACCTTCCACAGAACGTGGCTTTGTTTTCTGCCACCCTCTCCTGCAGAAGAAAACACTTCAACACCCTCAACACCACCAATATTTGTGCCCAACACAAAACCGAAAGAGGGAAAAATTTAAATAAAAAGAGTCTGAGCCAAACAGCTCTGAATTGTCATGTGAGACACGTGTTGAATTTTTAATGATGCAAATAATTCATCCAAATGTGTGTACAATCCAATAGATAATAAAATTATCATTCCCCACTTAAAGTGATGAAATTAGTAACCACCATTCTATGAATTTTCTCAGATGCTTGATGGAGGGAATGAACTTGATTTGGTTGTGCTCAGAATGGACGGCCAGAGCCTAAGCTCTGGGTGTTTGCAGCCAAGAAAAAGGAGGCGCAGACTTCTTCAGGGGAAGGGAACGGGCTGGTGTTGAATTGGAAAGCGAGGCACAGCGGCCTCTGCTCTTCTTCATTGCGAGAAAGGAGCAAGGCTATGCAGCAGGTCAGAAGGCTGTGGAGCTGTCTTGCTATTTCTGTGAGTCTGGAAGCTGGGCGATCAGCGTCTAAAACCCTGAATGGTTGCAGAATTCTAATTTTCAAGCAATTTACAGTTTACTCTGAGACAAATGCCTTCTGTAGCTTCCACATTCTCTTCTAGAAGTCATTATTCCCTCTCTCTCTCTTCTCTCCTCTCTCCCCTCCTCTCCTATTTTCCCTCCACCTCCTCTCTCTCCCTCCTTCTCTCCCTCCCTCCCTCTCCCTCCCTCCCTCTCTCTCCTCTCTCTCTTCTCCTCTCTCTCCTTTCTCTCTCCTCTCTCTCTCTCCTTTTTCTCTCTCACTCTCTCCCTCTCTCTCTTCTTCCTCTCTCTCTCCTCTCTCTTTCCTCTCTCTCTTTCTCCTCTCTCCTTTCTCTTTCTCCCTCTCCCCCTCTCTCTCCCTCTCCCCCTCTCTCTTCTCTCTCTCTCTTTCCTCTTTCTTCTCTCTCCCTCTCTCTCCCCTCCTCTCTCTCTTCTTCTCTCTCTTTTCTCTTTCTTCTCTCTCTCCTCTCTTTCTCTCCTCTCTCTCCTTCCTCTCTCTCTCTTCCTCCTCTCTCTCTTCTTCCTCTCTCTCCTCTCTCTTTCCTCTCTCTCTCCTCTCTCTTTCTCTTTCTCCCTCTCCTCCCCTCTCTCTCTCCTTTACCCCTCTCTCTCTTCCTCTCTCTCTTCCTCTCTCTCTTCCTCTCTATCTTCCTCTCTCTCTTCCCTCTTTCTTCTCTCTCCCTCTCTCTCTCTCTCTCTCTCTCTTACTTCCTCTCTCTCTTCCTCTCTCTCTCCTCTTCTTCTCTTCTCTCTCTCTCTCTCTCTCTTCCTCTCCTCTTTCTCTCTCTTCTCTCTCTCTCTCTCCTTCTCCTTCTCTCTCTCTCTCTTCTTCCTCTCTCTCTCTTCTCTCTCTCTTCTCTCTCTCCATCCTCTCTCTCTTCTTCCTCTCTCTCTCTTTCTTCTCTCTCTCTTCTCTCTCTCTTTTCTCTTCTTCCTCTCTCTTCCTTCTCTCTCTCTCTCTCCTTTCTCCTTCTCTCTTTCTCCCTCTCTCTCTCTCTCCTCTCTCTCTTCTCTCTCCTCCTCTCCTCTCTCTCTCTCTCTCCTCTCTCTTCTCTCTCTCTTCCTCCTCCTCTCCTTCCTCTCTCTCTTCTCCTCTCTCTCCTCTCTTCTCTCTTCTCTCTCTCTCTCTCTCTCTCTCCTTTCTCTCTCTCTCTTCTCTCTCTTCTTCTCTCTCCTCTCTCCTCTCCTCCTCTCCTCCTCTCTCTCTCCTCTCTCTCTCTCTTCTTCCTCCTCTCTCTTCTTCCTCTCTCTCTCCTCTCCTCTCCTTCCTCTCTCTCCCTCTCTTTTCCTCTCTCTCTTCTTCCTCTCTCTCTCTCCTTCCTCTCTTGCTCTCTTCTTCCTCCTCTCTCTCTCTCCCCTCTCTCTCCCCTCTCTCTTTCCTCTCTCTCTCTCTTCCTCCTCTCTCTCTCCTTCCTCTCTCTCTCCTCTCCTCTCCTTCCTCTCTCTCCCCTTCCTCTCTCTCTTCCTCTCAGGTTGGCCTCAATACCCCTTGGACCCTGAATACTCACCATATTGTAAACCAGGAGAACTGCCTCCCACCAGGTCGCTCTTCTCCTCCGGCTCTGCTCTCTGGAGCTGGGGTGCGAGGTTCTGCGAAGTGCTCCTGCACCCAGCCTTCTTGAGCTGGGCTGACCTTGTCCTACGGAGACAAGCACCAGCCAGCACCCGTTCAGCCCAGCTCAGTGCTTAGTCCATTAAGCGCTTAGTCCACTAAGTGCTTAGTCTACTAAATGCTGCGACCCCTGGGCTCACGGCGAGCACTCAGGGCTGTGTCACCACACCACCGTCTGCCAGGGGTGGAGAGTCTCTCCCAACGTCTGACTCAGAGTCGCTCCTGTGGACGCTCCTCCATGGTGCTCACTCCCGTGGACAGTGTTTTCTCTAGCCTGTGGACAGTTTGGGGAAATCTCCCTATATTTTATTTTTTCATTTGTTCTAATTAGTCATACATGACAGTAGAATGCATCCTGACACCTCCTACATAGTGGAGTCTAACGTCTCATTCCTCTGGTTGTACGTGACGTGGAAGCACACCGGTCGTGTGATCATATGTACACAGGGTGATGCTGTCTGGTCCATTCTCCTAGTCTCCTCACCCCAAACCCCTCCCTCCCTTCACTCCCCTCTGTCTAATCCAAAGTACCTCTATTCCTCCCTAGCCGGCCCCCATTGTGAATTAGCACCGGCATATCGAAGAAAACATAGGGCCTTTGGTTTTTTGGGATTGGTTTAGTTCGCTTAGCATGATATTCTCCAGCTCCATCCATTTACTGGAAAATGCTGTAATTTATTCTTTTTTAAGGTTGAGTAATATTCCATTGTGTATATGTACCACATTTTCTTTATCCATTTATCTGTTGAAGGGCACCTAGGTTGTTGGCTCTATAACTTAGCTATTGTGAATTGATCTGCTATAAACATTGATTTGGCTGCACCACTGTAAAATGGTGATTTTTAAGTCCTTTCGGTATAAACCAAGGAGTGGGATAGCTGGGTCAAATGGTGGTTCCATTCCCAGTTTTCTGAGGAATCTCCATACTGCTTTCCATAGTGGTTGCACCAATTTGCAGTCCCACCAGCAATATATGAGTGTACCTTTTCTCCCACATCCTTGCCAACATTTATTGTTGCCTGCATTCTTTTTTTTTTTTTTTTTTTTTTTTTTTTGTACTGGGGATTGAACTCAGGGGCACTCGACCACTGGGCCATGTCTCCAGCCCTTTTTTGTATTTTATTAGAGACAGGGTCTCACTGAGTTGCTAAGTGCCTCGCCATTGCTGAGGCTGGCTTTGAACTCGCGATCCTCCTGCCTGGTGATCCTCAGCCTCCCAAGTGCTGGGATTACAGGGGTGCACCACCCACGCCCGACTTATGTTGCCTGTATTCTTGATGATTGCCATCTGATAGGAGTGAGATGAACTCGTAGATAGTTTTGATTTGCATTTCTCTCATTGCTAGAGATGTTGAACATTTTTTCATATATTTGTTGATTGATTGTATTTCCTCTCCTGTGAAGTGCCTGTTCAGTTCCTTAGCCCATTTATTGATTGGGTTATTTATCTTATTATTTTGGTGTTGAGGTTTTTTTGTTTTGTTTTGTTTTTGTTTTTGCTTTTGTTCTTTATATGTCGAGGAGATTAATGCTCTATCTATCTGCGGGGCACGTGGTGAAGATTTTCTCCCATTCTGTAGGCTCTCTCCTCACGTTATGAATAGGGAACTCTCCTTTTTGAGGCCACATCCGTCCTCCATGCAAATCATGATTTTGAGACTTTTCTTGTCCCAGGTAAACAATTCCATGCTCCCCAGGCCTTACCTTGCTCTGACCTGTCCTGTACGTTCTTAACCAACTATCGTCCTCAACTGCATACGGCTGATGCTTACCAGGGATTCTCAGAGGTCACTGGCACTGCGCCGAGCCCCTGAAGATGTGACCAAGCCCTGTGGCGGGCAGAGAGTTGGAGGTGCCTGTGGGGCACTTAGTCATGGTTGTTCAGACTGGCCGTAACTCAAGACAGGTCCTTCATTCACTTAGCCAGTGTTCTCAAGATGCTGGCCGCCAGCGTGGAGACCAGAAGTGTACCGTCTCGTTGAACCCATAGTAGACATTGCACGTGCCCACGCATGACAAGAAATCTGAGGCTTCGAGAATCACGTGGCTGTTAGCAATTTATCTACACCAGCGTCTGACATAGGAAACCCGGATGTGTCTGATTTCAGAGACCCCGCTCCTCAATGTTATGTGACAGTTATGATGTCCTGTGTCCACACACATCCTGCACAGACCCACACAGTGATCGTCCCTCCCTGCCGAAGGTACCCTCCTGTTTTCTCCAGCACATATCAACACACCTAAATGCTTATGATGGCCAGGCAGCAGAAATGGAATGCAGAAGCCTGGGCCGGGAAGGGCAAGCTGGGGGAAGCTTGTTCTTTCACTCAACAAACGTCACGCTGCCCAGGTACAAGGCCTTGTCACACACAGTGGCCAGGCCCTGGGCTCTCTGCCTTCAGGCAGTCATCATCAACACACCCAACAAGTACCCGCCAATTGAAGTAGTGATCTTTATTGATTTTTTCCAGAGCTTTGCTTCTAAATAAAGACGATTTCTATGTGATATGTGGGCACTGAACTGCTAATGGAGTCAAAAGTTTCATTTTTAGCCAGGTGTGGTAGCACATGCCTGTAATCCCAGCAGCTCAGGAGGCTGAGGCAGGAGGATTGCAAGTTCAAAACCAGCCTCAGCAACTTAGTGAGGTGCCCTAAGCAACTCAGTGAGACCCTGTCTCTAAATAAAATACATAAAAGGGCTGAGGATGTGGCTCATTGGTTGAGTGCCCCTGAGTTCAGTTCCTGATTTTTGGAGAAGAAATGAAAAGGTCCAGGGACTCACAAAGCTCAACTTAGCTCAGGTGTCCTTCTGACCTGACCATGGCCCCCCCTGACCAGGTCTAGCTGAACTCTGGAGTATTCTGATACCACCTTAATATTCTACAGTCAATTAATCAAATTGGCCAAGAATAGGACTGGAATATAAGGAAGAGGGGCCACATTTATCTTTCAGCAAACGAGTGGCTTTTTTTCAGTCTTCATATTTGTAGGCATCAGTCTCTTTGTCTGACCTCACCACCCCATAGCATCACTGTTGCTGCCTGAAGCGCTTGGAGCAACGGAGCCGCGGGGAAGAACTTCAGAAGCAAACTGGAGACAAACAGCTTTTTATTCTGATAACTTTTCTCTCTGGTTCTAACAATGACTAACTCACGCCAAACACACCACTAAAATGGCGCTGACCTGATCAGCAATTTCGGCCAAGTCACTCGAGATCCCGCAACAAGTCTCGTGAGACTACGGGAGGAGACAATGCCCAAATCTCCACGGCTCATAGTCAACTGCAATTCAAGCCAATCCCCAAACAGGGCTCCTGCATTTCCCCCTTTTTGTTTTAAAAGAGGTAATGCTCTAGGACGTCTATGTGCAACCAACATTCTTACCCATCATCGGATAATCAAGGCTGTGCCCTTGACTCCTGTCTTAGGTTGATATGTCGGCCACATGAGACTGTCCCGTGCGACTGTGCCTGTCTTAGGTTGTCCCCCTCTGGGGATCTTACCCGTCATTGGCTAACCAGCCATCCAATGGAGCCCTTTAGGATCGACTATATATGATGACTAACAGCCGTCCAATTGTGAGGAGATGTTGCGGCTTTAAGGCGACAAGCCTTTTGGTGATGAGCCAAATTGCATAGCATATCAAATTGTTTAAACAAATCAGCTGCCCTAAGTTCCATCAAGTAACAAACTGAATTCTCTAGACAAATACCCGCAAGGCATTGTCCCGTAAAGTCCCAAACAATGAAAGATCAAAATGTCCATTTGTTATAACATGTTTGATGTAGGAGGCCCCATGCATGTAGAGCAGAGGCCACACTGTTGGTGAGGTTGTTTGATGCTTGAGCAGCAGGGATGCTTGCGGCGGCCGCGATCCCTGCAGCTGTAGCAGCAGACGTCTTTTTTATGTTTAGACAATGCCACCGGCAAATCTTCAGGGCCCGCTACCTAGAAACTCAAGCATCAATTATTAAAGGAAAGGCAGTGCTATTGCAGCACTGAGTCAAGAGGCGAGTTGTCAAACTACAAAATAGAATAATTAGATTAGAAAATTAAAGTTGATTTTTGTTCACACACATCGCTGGTTGAGCTTCTACAAACATAAGTTGGAAAAAATATCATATTTAGAACAAAACAAAGAAAGACTGAGGGTAATTACTGCATTAAAGATAGATTAAAGAAAAGGTAAAGGCACTTTAGAGAAATAATTTGTTAGCTGGAACCCTTGAGTCTCTGTATACAGAGCAATCTTTTACCTGTTGAGACAATTGAAATTAATGAGCTATTAAACAAATGAAGTTAATAACAAATAAACAATCTTAAGTCAAAACACCAAAATATCAGGTTATATAGTACTAGTCATATTGTTTGCTAAAGAGAAGTCCCAGGGACACCTATAAATCAAAATTGAAAGTACCTTCATTTATAAAATTATTAACCTAAATTGAATACTCTTAACCTAAAATGAATTAAAGTTATTTGGATCCATATATATATATATTTTTTCTTTTTCATAAGCGCTTTGTTCTTTGTGACGTCACACTGGACAGACGAACAAACATACAAACATATATTTGTGACGTCACATTAACATGAAATATAGACAAATGTACAGACATAAAGACATGTATAAAAAGAAAAGAAAAAAAAATACAATTGTGTGCACACTAAAGAGAGATCTCCTCGTCCCGGCCGGGAGGAATGACACTTAAGTTGTGAAATATTTTGAAGGACTCTTTTGAGGGAATCATTCTATACCTTCATCTTGGTCCTCTTGATTTTGTACCTTTTTTATTAATCTTGATTCTTCAATAACTTCATTTGATCATTTTGATGTGGTACCTGTTTTATTAATCTAGATGGTATCCATATTGGAGAGGATTACGTCTTTTGGAAAAACACAAACAGATCCTCTTCCCCAAATTAATACTGGATCTGGACCCTTCCATGTACCTGAAAGAACATCCTTCCAGTAAACCAAAGGTTTATGTTGTTGGTGTGGATTCCAATGTCTGTCTCCAGCAGAATAAACCATTAGAGTCTAAAGTTAAAAAATTTAAGGTAAACAGGGCAACTGCCAATCTGTCCTTAGGACTTTTCCAATTTCCTTCTTTTTGTTTTAATAACATAATTTTCAGTGTTCGGTTTGCTCTTTCAATAATGCCCTGACCCTGAGGATTGTATGGGATGCCTGTTTTATGGGATATATTGAATTTTGCGCAAAACTGTTTGAAAGATGAGGACGTATATGCGGGGCCATTATCTGTTTTAAGCATTTTGGGGATGCCCAATGCAGCAAAAGCTTGCAAACAATGAGATGTAACATCTTTAACTTTTTCTCCAGAATATAAGGAAGCAAAAATCATGCCTGAGCATGTATCTATGGTCACATGAATAAATCGCAATTTTCCAAAACTTGGCTCATGAGTAACATCCATCTGCCACAAATGATTGGGCATTAATCCTCTAGGGTTAACTCCGAAATGAGGATTGGGCAAATGTGTCATACAAGATTTACAATCTTTTACAATTGTTCTGGCTTGCTCCTTTGTGATTTTAAACCTACGTTGCAAGGTGGTGCTGTTGACATGAAACTGGGAATGAAATAAAGTAGCTTGTTGTAGCGCTGAAAGTATAAATACTGTTTTTGTAAGTTCATCAGCCTTTTGATTACCTTCATGGAGGGGACCAGGCAAATTAGTATGTGCTCTAATATGGCCTACGAATAGAGGTTCTTTTCTTGCCCACAAAAGTTTTTGTATTTGATAAAACAATTTAAAGGCTGGAGTATGAGGTGCTATTGGTCCTGCTAACTCTAATTTTGGGACGGCTTGTACAATATAGTGGCTATCTGAAAAAATGTTTACGGGCTGGTCCCTAAAATTTTCCAGAGCTCTTACCACAGCTTCCAGTTCCACTAGTTGAGCTGATTTGTGTGCAGTTATGTAAGTCATATTTTCTTTTTTAGTGACTACTGTAGCAGTACCATTTGAGGACCCATCTGTAAATACATTAAATGCCTTAGGAATAGGTTGATTTTTTTTATTACCTGTGGAAATATAATAGGATGATTAATATAAAAAGATAATATAGGGGACTTAGGAAGATGATTATCAAAATTTGCAGAAGTAGAGCATTTAGCTATAGCCCAATCATTATCATTGAAGCATAAGTATTCAATCTGTGATGATGAATAGGGAGTAATAATAGTAGCAGGGTGAATGCCAAATATTTTAGTAGAAGTCTTAAGTCCTTGAAGAATAAGTTTAGCCACCATGGAGGTATAAGATTCAATTATACTTTTAGGAGAGAGACGGGCAAATGTATCCATAATAAAGGCCCTTGTTGCCAAAATACTCCTGTGGGTGTATATTGTGAAGAAATAATAATCAACATCAGCGGTTGAGTTAAATCAAATCTATCACAATGAGCTCCTTCGATGGCTTTTTCTACTAACTTTAAAGCTTTCCTAGCATCAGGAGTCAATGTTCGTGGTGAAGATGGATCAGGATCTCCACGAAGGATGTCAAAAATAAAGGTTTTAGTTGGCCAGTAGTGAGATTTAGTGTAGGGCGAAGCCAATTAATGTCTCCCAGTAGTTTTTGGAAATCATTGAGAGTGGTCAAATGTTCTTTATTTATTAAAATTTTGGGGGGTCTAACAAAAGTATCCATGATTTTAAATCCTAAATATAATATGGGAGATCTGGTTTGAACTTTTTCTTCTGCTATATATAATCCATATTTTTTTTAAATTTTCTACCACATCACTGAATATATTAAATAAGATTTTTTGATTAGGGTGGGCCAATAAAATATCATCCATGTAATGTAGACACATGAGGTTTGGATATTTATTTTTAATGGGTTGGATAGCCTTGTCCACATATATTTGGCATATGGTGGGGCTATTAGCCATTCCCTGTGGTAAAACCTTCCATTGATATCTCTGATCAGGGCCATTATTGTTCATAGAAGGAACGGAAAAAGCAAACCTGGGGGCATCCAGAGGATGTAGGGGAATAGAAAAGAAGCAATCCTTTATATCAAGAGTAATAAGATGGAAATTTTTGGAATAGCTACGGGACTAGGAAGTCCAGGTTGAGTAGGCCCCATAACTTGCATGGTTTTATTGATTTGTCTAAGATCATGTAACAATCGCCATTTTCCTGACTTTTTCTTGATCACAAATATGGGGGAATTCCAGGGAGAGGCGGAAGGTTCTATATGACCTGCTTCTAATTGTTCCTGAACTAATTGGTGGGCCGCTTGTAATTTCTCTTTAGATAGGGGCCACTGAGGGACCCACACTGGCTTATCAGAAAGCCATGGTATTTTCAAAATTATTTTCTCAGTGGCCCCGAAAAAAAAATATCTTTTTCCTTTATGACAATTATTACTTTTAGGGTTAAGATTACTCTGTACTTTTTGATAATGAGTTCTTTTATGGTTAAGATTACCCTGTAGGTTTTCACATTTAACATCTGCAGGCTTGGTTGCAAGGTGTACTCCCATTTGTTGCAAAATATCTCTTCCCCATAAAGTAACCGGTAGATTAGGTAAAACATAAGGCTGAAATGTTCCTTTATGGCCTTCATCATCCTCCCATTTTAAAATTACTGCACTTTTATCTGGGAGGTTATTATATCCCAAGCCTCTTAAACTGGTTGAAGCTTTTTGCAGAGGCCAGTGCTTGGGCCATTGGCGTAAATTAATAATGGAAGAGTCAGCTCCAGTATCTATTAATCCCTCCATTTCTATTCCTTGGATTTTTATTTTACACATAGGCCTCCTTGAACAGTCTCGAACCCAGCAAGCCATGGGACTTGAGTCAGTGGAACAAAATCCTCTATTGTTCCCCTTCTTGAGGCATACCCATTTTAAATGAATTATGTAAATTGGGAAGGAGAAGCAACTGAGCAATTCTATCTCCTTGATTAACAGAAGTTATACTTTGGGGTGAGCTAAGCATTATTTTTATTTCCCCTTTGTAGTCTGAGTTTATTACACCTGGGGTCACTTGCAAACCTAATAAGCTTTTAGGACTAACGCCCGATAATAAGCTCCTACAGTCCCTGAGGGAAGAGGTCCCCTGACTCCTGTGGGAATCAGTTGAACCCCCATTTCAGGTGTTAACACTATTCGGGCGGTGGAACAGAGGTCTAATCCTGCATTTCCTCTTGTTCCTCTGGCGAGGGAATGGATGGGTAGTAGGGATTGTGTCGGGAAAGCATCTGAGTGGATGCTTGAGGATACTCCTTCTGCAATGCCCCGTACATTTGTGGGCCCCGGGGTATTGGGCCCCGTGCCCCCGTTTTTTGAATTCCTGAACAAAGGATTTCCATGGATGTCAAATTTTGAATGGCATTTATTGGCCCAATGATTTTCCCTTTTTACACCTGGGGCAGCGGCCTGGGGCACGATATGAGCTTGGGTCTTATTTCTCTTTTGGGATTTTGCCTAGAATTGCCTGATTGATTATGATAATTTTGCCTGGAATATCCTGATTGATTATAATATCTACGTTTAGCCTTTGTGAAATTTCGAGAGGAAGCACCTCTCATTGAGGCTGCAATCACATTTCCTGTGACAAAGGCCTCATTTATATCTTTACATAGTTGTATATATACGGAAAGATCCTTTTTAGTTCTCCATGGCCTGATGGCTGCTTGGCACCATTTTATTTGCATTTTCATAAGCTAATTGAACAACTAATGGCATAGCTTGGTCAACATCTGCAAACACACTACCTGCAGTTTCTCAAAAGTCGATCAGCAAAGTCGGCATACGGCTCATTAGGTCCTTGAATCACTTTTGACAAGCTACCTTGTAGATCCCCCAGGTCCTTGTACAGTTTTCCATGCCTCTAAGGCAGCTGCATTTATCTGAGCATATATATCTGGGTCATAATCTGTTTTGTACATTGCCTGTAAGTCTGCGAATTGCCCTTCTCCTGTGAGCATGTCTATATTATAGTTTTCAAACCCTGCAGCCGCGTTTCTTTTTTAGCCGTTTCTATACAAAGTTCTTGGAATTGCGATCGCCAAACCAAGAATTGCCCCCCGCTTAATGTTGCTTTACATAGACTTTTCCAGTCTGAGGGGGTTAAGCTAAAGGTGTTAAGGGACTCCAGCATACTCAACGTGAAAGGAGCTTGGGGCCCATAAGTCATTACTGCCTCTTTGAGATTTTTTATTGTTTTGAAATCTACTGACTGATGGACACTCTGTCCATTTTTCTTTTCAAATGCTGGCGGTTCCCAATGTATCTGTGAGTTGTCCTCGAGAGCGCATAAGCGATCAGAAAGACTTTTTATTTCTGTTTCTAGGGTATGCAAATGCCTAGTAATACCCTTCATATTTTCTGTAATGGATTCCACCCATGGGGGAGTAGAGGACACAGTGACTCCTCTGCCTGACGGACCTTTTTCTCGGTCTTTTTAAATTTCTTTTTCCTCATTTTCTCAGGATCACTTTTACTAGATTCCTCACCACTGCTAATTTCACTGACAGCAAATCCTGAGGCCCAGGTTCCAGTGAGAGCAAGTATCCTTCAGCTTTCGTCAATAACTCCCGAATAGCTTTAATAGCTTGGATTTTTGTCATTTTTGGGACTCTTCTAATACTCTCTTTACTGGTCTCAAGTTGGCCCAGTGGAATCTACACTTTTTGATCACTTTCACTTTTGTCTATATACTCCTCACTGAGAACAGAGTCAGGTATATCAAGGAGTCTTGCATAGCCTCTATCACTTGGGATTCAGTTATATTCGAACCCATCTTTAGAGACCTTTCAGTTCTTACCTGTCCGCTCCGAAGTTCCCCGTACGGGCCGCCACCTGTTGCCCGCCTGAAGCGCTTGGAGCAACGGAGCCGCGGTAAGAACTTCAGAAGCAAACTGGAGACAAACAGCTTTTTATTCTGATAACTTTTCTCTCTGGTTCTAACAACGACTAACTCACGCCAAACACACCACTAAAATGGCGCTGACCTGATCAGCAATTTCGGCCAAGTCACTCGAGATCCCGCAACAAGTCTCGTGAGACTACGGGAGGAGACAATGCCCAAATCTCCACGGCTCATAGTCAACTGCAATTCAAGCCAATCCCCAAACAGGGCTCCTGCATTTCCCCCTTTTTGTTTTAAAAGAGGTAATGCTCTAGGACGTCTATGTGCAACCAACATTCTTACCCATCATCGGATAATCAAGGCTGTGCCCTTGACTCCTGTCTTAGGTTGATATGTCGGCCACATGAGACTGTCCCGTGCGACTGTGCCTGTCTTAGGTTGTCCCCCTCTGGGGATCTTACCCGTCATTGGCTAACCAGCCATCCAATGGAGCCCTTTAGGATCGACTATATATGATGACTAACAGCCGTCCAATTGTGAGGAGATGTTGCGGCTTTAAGGCGACAAGCCTTTTGGTGATGAGCCAAATTGCATAGCATATCAAATTGTTTAAACAAATCAGCTGCCCTAAGTTCCATCAAGTAACAAACTGAATTCTCTAGACAAATACCCGCAAGGCATTGTCCCGTAAAGTCCCAAACAATGAAAGATCAAAATGTCCATTTGTTATAACATGTTGATGTAGGAGGCCCCATGCATGTAGAGCAGAGGCCACACTGTTGGTGAGGTTGTTTGATGCTTGAGCAGCAGGGATGCTTGCGGCGGCCGCGATCCCTGCAGCTGTAGCAGCAGACGTCTTTTTTATGTTTAGACAATGCCACCGGCAAATCTTCAGGGCCCGCTACCTAGAAACTCAAGCATCAATTATTAAAGGAAAGGCAGTGCTATTGCAGCACTGAGTCAAGAGGCGAGTTGTCAAACTACAAAATAGAATAATTAGATTAGAAAATTAAAGTTGATTTTTGTTCACACACATCGCTGGTTGAGCTTCTACAAACATAAGTTGGAAAAATATCATATTTAGAACAAAACAAAGAAAGACTGAGGGTAATTACTGCATTAAAGATAGATTAAAGAAAAGGTAAAGGCACTTTAGAGAAATAATTTGTTAGCTGGAACCCTTGAGTCTCTGTATACAGAGCAATCTTTTACCTGTTGAGACAATTGAAATTAATGAGCTATTAAACAAATGAAGTTAATAACAAATAAACAATCTTAAGTCAAAACACCAAAATATCAGGTTATATAGTACTAGTCATATTGTTTGCTAAAGAGAAGTCCCAGGGACACCTATAAATCAAAATTGAAAGTACCTTCATTTATAAAATTATTAACCTAAATTGAATACTCTTAACCTAAAAATGAATTAAAGTTATTTGGATCCATATATATATATATATTTTCTTTTTCATAAGCGCTTTGTTCTTTGTGACGTCACACTGGACAGACGAACAAACATACAAACATATATTTGTGACGTCACATTAACATGAAATATAGACAAATGTACAGACATAAAGACATGTATAAAAAGAAAAGAAAAAAAAATACAATTGTGTGCACACTAAAAGAGAGATCTCCTCGTCCCGGCCGGGAGGAATGACACTTAAGTTGTGAAATATTTTGAAGGACTCTTTTGAGGGAATCATTCTATACCTTCATCTTGGTCCTCTTGATTTTGTACCTTTTTTATTAATCTTGATTCTTCAATAACTTCATTTGATCATTTTGATGTGGTACCTGTTTTTATTAATCTAGATGGTATCCATATTGGAGAGGATTCGTCTTTTGGAAAAACACAAACAGATCCTCTTCCCCAAATTAATACTGGATCTGGACCCTTCCATGTACCTGAAAGAACATCCTTCCAGTAAACCAAAGGTTTATGTTGTTGGTGTGGATTCCAATGTCTGTCTCCAGCAGAATAACCATTAGAGTCTAAAGTTAAAAAAATTTAAGGTAAACAGGGCAACTGCCAATCTGTCCTTAGGACTTTTCCAATTTCCTTCTTTTTGTTTTAATAACATAATTTTCAGTGTTCGGTTTGCTCTTTCAATAATGCCCTGACCCTGAGGATTGTATGGGATGCCTGTTTTATGGGATATATTGAATTTTGCGCAAAACTGTTTGAAAGATGAGGACGTATATGCGGGGCCATTATCTGTTTTAAGCATTTTGGGGATGCCCAATGCAGCAAAAGCTTGCAAACAATGAGATGTAACATCTTTAACTTTTTCTCCAGAATATAAGGAAGCAAAAATCATGCCTGAGCATGTATCTATGGTCACATGAATAAATCGCAATTTTCCAAAACTTGGCTCATGAGTAACATCCATCTGCCACAAATGATTGGGCATTAATCCTCTAGGGTTAACTCCGAAATGAGGATTGGGCAAATGTGTCATACAAGATTTACAATCTTTTACAATTGTTCTGGCTTGCTCCTTTGTGATTTTAAACCTACGTTGCAAGGTGGTGCTGTTGACATGAAACTGGGAATGAAATAAAGTAGCTTGTTGTAGCGCTGAAAGTATAAATACTGTTTTTGTAAGTTCATCAGCCTTTTGATTACCTTCATGGAGGGGACCAGGCAAATTAGTATGTGCTCTAATATGGCCTACGAATAGAGGTTCTTTTCTTGCCCACAAAAGTTTTTGTATTTGATAAAACAATTTAAAGGCTGGAGTATGAGGTGCTATTGGTCCTGCTAATTCTAATTTTGGGACGGCTTGTACAATATAGTGGCTATCTGAAAAAATGTTTACAGGCTGGTCCCTAAAATTTTCCAGAGCTCTTACCACAGCTTCCAGTTCCACTAGTTGAGCTGATTTGTGTGCAGTTATGTAAGTCATATTTTCTTTTTTAGTGACTACTGTAGCAGTACCATTTGAGGACCCATCTGTAAATACATTAAATGCCTTAGGAATAGGTTGATTTTTTATTACCTGTGGAAATATAATAGGATGATTAATATAAAAAGATAATATAGGGGACTTAGGAAGATGATTATCAAAATTTGCAGAAGTAGAGCATTTAGCTATAGCCCAATCATTATCATTGAAGCATAAGTATTCAATCTGTGATGATGAATAGGGAGTAATAATAGTAAAAAAAAAAAAGCAGGGTGAATGCCAAATATTTTAGTAGAAGTCTTAAGTCCTTGAAGAATAAGTTTAGCCACCATGGAGGTATAAGATTCAATTATACTTTTAGGAGAGACGGGCAAATGTATCCATAATAAAGGCCCTTGTTGCCAAAATACTCCTGTGGGTGTATATTGTGAAGAAATAATAATCAACATCAGCGGTTGAGTTAAATCAAATCTATCACAATGAGCTCCTTCGATGGCTTTTTCTACTAACTTTAAAGCTTTCCTAGCATCAGGAGTCAATGTTCGTGGTGAAGATGGATCAGGATCTCCACGAAGGATGTCAAATAAAGGTTTTAGTTGGCCAGTAGTGAGATTTAGTGTAGGGCGAAGCCAATTAATGTCTCCCAGTAGTTTTTGGAAATCATTGAGAGTGGTCAAATGTTCTTTATTTATTAAAATTTTGGGGGTCTAACAAAAGTATCCATGATTTTAAATCCTAAATATAATATGGGAGATCTGGTTTGAACTTTTTCTTCTGCTATATATAATCCATATTTTTTTAAATTTTCTACCACATCACTGAATATATTAAATAAGATTTTTTGATTAGGGTGGGCCAATAAAATATCATCCATGTAATGTAGACACATGAGGTTTGGATATTTATTTTTAATGGGTTGGATAGCCTTGTCCACATATATTTGGCATATGGTGGGGCTATTAGCCATTCCCTGTGGTAAAAACCTTCCATTGATATCTCTGATCAGGGCCATTATTGTTCATAGAAGGAACGGAAAAAGCAAACCTGGGGGCATCCAGAGGATGTAGGGGAATAGAAAAGAAGCAATCCTTTATATCAAGAGTAATAAGATGGAAATTTTTTGGAATAGCTACGGGACTAGGAAGTCCAGGTTGAGTAGGCCCCATAACTTGCATGGTTTTATTGATTTGTCTAAGATCATGTAACAATCGCCATTTTCCTGACTTTTTCTTGATCACAAATATGGGGGAATTCCAGGGAGAGGCGGAAGGTTCTATATGACCTGCTTCTAATTGTTCCTGAACTAATTGGTGGGCCGCTTGTAATTTCTCTTTAGATAGGGGCCACTGAGGGACCCACACTGGCTTATCAGAAAGCCATGGTATTTTCAAAATTATTTTCTCAGTGGCCCCGAAAAAAAATATCTTTTTCCTTTATGACAATTATTACTTTTAGGGTTAAGATTACTCTGTACTTTTTGATAATGAGTTCTTTTATGGTTAAGATTACCCTGTAGGTTTTCACATTTAACATCTGCAGGCTTGGTTGCAAGGTGTACTCCCATTTGTTGCAAAATATCTCTTCCCCATAAAGTAACCGGTAGATTAGGTAAAACATAAGGCTGAAATGTTCCTTTATGGCCTTCATCATCCTCCCATTTTAAAATTACTGCACTTTTATCTGGGAGGTTATTATATCCCAAGCCTCTTAAACTGGTTGAAGCTTTTTGCAGAGGCCAGTGCTTGGGCCATTGGCGTAAATTAATAATGGAAGAGTCAGCTCCAGTATCTATTAATCCCTCCATTTCTATTCCTTGGATTTTTATTTTACACATAGGCCTCCTTGAACAGTCTCGAACCCAGCAAGCCATGGGACTTGAGTCAGTGGAACAAAATCCTCTATTGTTCCCTTCTTGAGGCATACCCATTTTAAATGAATTATGTAAATTGGGAAGGAGAAGCAACTGAGCAATTCTATCTCCTTGATTAACAGAAGTTATACTTTGGGGTGAGCTAAGCATTATTTTTATTTCCCCTTTGTAGTCTGAGTTTATTACACCTGGGTCACTTGCAAACCTAATAAGCTTTTAGGACTACGCCCGATAATAAGTCCTACAGTCCCTGAGGGAAGAGGTCCCCTGACTCCTGTGGGAATCAGTTGAACCCCCATTTCAGGTGTTAACACTATTCGGGCGGTGGAACAGAGGTCTAATCCTGCATTTCCTCTTGTTCCTCTGGCGAGGGAGTGGATGGGTAGTAGGGATTGTGTCGGGAAAGCATCTGAGTGGATGCTTGAGGATACTCCTTCTGCAATGCCCCGTACATTTGTGGGCCCCGGGGTATTGGGCCCCGTGCCCCGTTTTTTGAATTCCTGAACAAAGGATTTCCATGGATGTCAAATTTTGAATGGCATTTATTGGCCCAATGATTTCCCTTTTTACACCTGGGGCAGCGGCCTGGGGCACGATATGAGCTTGGTCTTATTTCTCTTTTGGGATTTTGCCTAGAATTGCCTGATTGATTATGATAATTTTGCCTGGAATATCCTGATTGATTATAATATCTACGTTTAGCCTTTGTGAAATTTCGAGAGGAAGCACCTCTCATTGAGGCTGCAATCACATTTCCTGTGACAAAGGCCTCATTTATATCTTTACATAGTTGTATATATACGGAAAGATCCTTTTTAGTTCTCCATGGCCTGATGGCTGCTTGGCACCATTTATTTGCATTTTCATAAGCTAATTGAACAACTAATGGCATAGCTGGTCAACATCTGCAAACACACTACCTGCAGTTCTCAAAAGTCGATCAGCAAAGTCGGCATACGGCTCATTAGGTCCTTGAATCACTTTTGACAAGCTACCTTGTAGATCCCCAGGTCCTTGTACAGTTTTCCATGCCTCTAAGGCAGCTGCATTTATCTGAGCATATATATCTGGGTCATAATCTGTTTGAGCCTGTAAGTCTGCGAATTGCCCTTCTCCTGTGAGCATGTCTATATTATAGTTTTCAAACCCTGCAGCCGCGTTTCTTTTAGCCGTTTCTATACAAAGTTCTTGGAATTGCGATCGCCAAACCAAGAATTGCCCCCCGCTTAATGTTGCTTTACATAGACTTTTCCAGTCTGAGGGGGTTAAGCTAAAGGTGTTAAGGGACTCCAGCATACTCAACGTGAAAGGAGCTTGGGGCCCATAAGTCATTACTGCCTCTTTGAGATTTTTTATTGTTTTGAAATCTACTGACTGATGGACACTCTGTCCATTTTTCTTTTCAAATGCTGGCGGTTCCCAATGTATCTGTGAGTTGTCCTCGAGAGCGCATAAGCGATCAGAAAGACTTTTTATTTCTGTTTCTAGGGTATGCAAATGCCTAGTAATACCCTTCATATTTTCTGTAATGGATTCCACCCATGGGGGAGTAGAGGACACAGTGACTCCTCTGCCTGACGGACCTTTTTCTCGGTCTTTTTAAATTTCTTTTTCCTCATTTTCTCAGGATCACTTTTACTAGATTCCTCACCACTGCTAATTTCACTGACAGCAATATCCTGAGGCCCAGGTTCCAGTGAGAGCAAGTATCCTTCAGCTTTCGTCAATAACTCCCGAATAGCTTTAATAGCTTGGATTTTTGTCATTTTTGGGACTCTTCTAATACTCTCTTTACTGGTCTCAGTTGGCCCAGTGGAATCTACACTTTTTTGATCACTTTCACTTTTGTCTATATACTCCTCACTGAGAACAGAGTCAGGTATATCAAGGAGTCTTTGCATAGCCTCTATCACTTGGGATTCAGTTATATTCGAACCCATCTTTAGAGACCTTTCAGTTCTTACCTGTCCGCTCCGAAGTTCCCCGTACGGGCCGCCACCTGTTGCCGCCTGAAGCGCTTGGAGCAACGGAGCCGCGGTAAGAACTTCAGAAGCAAACTGGAGACAAACAGCTTTTTATTCTGATAACTTTTCTCTCTGGTTCTAACAACGACTAACTCACGCCAAACACACCACTAAAATGGCGCTGACCCGATCAGCAATTTCGGCCAAGTCACTCGAGATCCCGCAACAAGTCTCGTGAGACTACGGGAGGAGACAATGCCCAAATCTCCACGGCTCATGGTCAACTGCAATTCAAGCCAATCCCCAAACAGGGCTCCTGCACATCACCGTGAGGGTTAAATGAGCTCATGCATGGAAAACACACTTGAAACAGAGCCTGGCTCATAGCACGTGCTGCGTAGCCAGCAGCTGGTAGGCTGGATGGGTGGCCATTGTGGTGACTAGAATGAAAATAATCTTCTCACCCATCCTAGAGTAAAACAACAGTCTAAGATTCTACCAGGCCTTGTGGAAGGCAGAGAGTTGGAGGTGGACGTGGGCACTCACTCGTGGCTGTTCAGACAGGCAGTCACGCAAACAGTTCATTTACTCACTTGGCAAAGGTCCTCACGGGGCTGGGCATACCGAGACAAAATGGGGACCGGAAGTCCAGGTCCCTCCCTTCTGGTGGTGCGTCAGTCACATTGCGTCAGTTACAGTGCCTGCTTTGACCAAGGTACCAAACGACGACAACGGAGGGGGGGAAAGGTTATTTCGTCTCATGGTTCCCGGGGTTTGGCTTGTGGTGGGCCACGTCCGTTGCTATGGGCCACGGTGAGGCAGCACATCTTGGCGGCAGGGCATGACGGAGGAGCACTGCCCCGCTCCTCGTGACTGGGAAGCAGGCAGGGAGGGGCCACAGGGAAGGTGCCCCCTTCCAGGGCAGCCCCCAGTGACCCACCGCCTCCAGCCACGCCCCACCTGCCTCCAGTCACCACCAGCTGCTCCTTTCAGATAGGAGGGACTGATGGGGCGACCACTCTCACAGTCCACTCCTTTCACCTCTGAATGTCCCCGCACCAGCACGGGAGCCTGCTGGGGACATCTCACATCGGAACCACAACAGATGGGTCGGAAGCGGCGCTCCCCCCACCCCATTCTCCCTTTACCTCACTAAAAGAGGGGACAGAGAACGAGGTTGGCAGGTGGATGGGGACCCCTCCTCTATGTGGGCTCCGTTCGAGCACCATGTCCTCATAGAGGGTGTGCCCTGACCACCCTGCCTGACAGACCCCTGCCCTGGCCACACTCTGCGTCGTGACCCTGTTTTCCTGTCTTCATCATCTTTATTTATTTGGTCAGTGTCTGTCCTGCCCAAACTAGATGAAATTCTTCCTGAATCCAAAGATTGCTTTTTTTTTTGTTTTTTTGTTTCTCTTATTCATCAAGTTTCTTTCCAAGCCCAGAACAGTGCCTGGGCTTCTCAGGATGGATGGGAAGGCGGGAGGATTGATGAATGGATGGGCAATAGCAAACGAGGACTTCCAAGGTAGACCAGCACTCCTGCCCTCAGCCCCTGGAGAGTGGCGCCATTGCTGTCCAATCGATTCCCTGTTGTCTGCAATTCTAAATATGGCCACCGTTTCTTGTCCTGCACGTCTCACATTCCAGGACAGAAGTCCTTCCGTGAGCATCTACTGGCTCACCTTCATTAGAGACAACAGCTCCATCGAGCGAGGAGTCCCTTGTTTAATTCACTGACCTGGACTAAAATGGATGGAATCAGAGACTCCAGACCCTGAGGCACCGGGCACTCTCCACAGCAGAGATACAACAAGTGTGTGTGATGGAGGGAAGGAGGCGTCCAAAAGTCAGACACTTTTTACTCCATTCCATCTCCCGCCCCTGGTGCTGAGGCTCAAACCCAAGGCCTTGCGCATGCCAGACCAATGCTCCGCCACTTTGCTGCCTGCTGCCCTTCCATCCTCCCTTCACATCCAAACCCTCTGAGATGTGGGGAGGGCCTGTTCTGAAACTAGCCTGGGAAGCCCAGCAAGGGAGCAGGGACAAGGCAGGCGGGAGCCCTCTGGGAGTCTAGAGAGGACATTCCTCCTGAGCTCCTGCCCAGAGTGAGGAGAATCCCTGTGTCCAGCGCCATTATTAGCATGGCCCGCATTACCATGACGCCGGTGTTGTGTATGGCACCATGACAAGTCAAGGCTTTTTGTGTATTATTTCATTTGACCTTGCAAGAACTCTGAGGAGTTTTCAGATGAGAAAACTGAAGCCCAGAGAAGTTAAGGTCCTCATGGTTATACAGTACTTCCCAGCTGGCCTAGAACATTCGGAGTGTTCTCTTTATACCGAGCAAAAATCATTCTGACACCACGACTCCTCTGTGGCACTATTTTCACATTGATTATCCAGTCACCAACTATTTGTTAAGTGTCTAAAAGGTGTCAGGCATTGATCCAGACCCAGATAGGACAGAACCAAGCAGACAAGAGGCCCTGTCCGTCACCGAGCGTGGCTCCTAGGGACACAAACAAAGGCCAGAGTGAAAAAGGTATCAGGTGGCAGTAGATACCAAGTAGAAACAGTAAAGAAAGAGAATGAGGAGTGCACGGGAGGGGAGCGGGGGACAATCTGCCTCCCTGACCAACCTGCATAAGATAACGTCCTCAGCGCAAAAGCCAAGAGAGGGATTCATGCGGAAAGCTAGAAAAAGAACATTCCAGACACAGGGAGCAGCAAAGACAAAGGCCCTGAACAGGAAGCACACTCGGCATTTTTGAGGAACACTGAAGAGACCAGTGTGGCTGGAACCGGGAGAACAGTTCCAGTGTTGCTGAAGACCAAGACAATGACCGCCCAGCTCACCCAGGACCTCGCAGGCTGCAGCGAAGACCTTTGTCATCCCTTCATTCTGAGAAGGGGTTTGGACAAGAGGCATGATCAGAGGTGACTTACATGTTGAAGGACTTCTCTGACTTCTGAGGGCTGGGGAAGACAGCAAATACAGCAAACATCTTTAAAGGCATTGCCATGGTTGAGGAGAGAGAGGGTGGCAGCTAGGACCAGAGCAGTATCCACAGAAGTGGTGACAAGTGGTCAGATTCTGTCTGTGGGTTGTTTGTGTTGTTGCTTGTTTGTTTGGGGGGGCTTTTATTTTCTTTTCTACTGAGCCACATACCTATCCCTTTCTTTATATTTTATTTTGAGACAGGGTCTCACTGAGTTGCTTAGGTCCTCACTAAGTTGCTGAGGCTGGCTTTGAACTCACGATCCTCCTACCTCAGCTTCCCAAGCTGCTGGGATTACAGGCATGTGCCACCACACCCAGCTCTGTCTATGTTTTGAAGATAGGACCAAATAGATTTGTTTTAAGTCCTGGGTGTGGAGTATAAGCACCAAAGAGGACTCAGACAGCTCAGGTTTTGTCCTGAGCCAGCCAGAGCCCGCATTCGTAGCCACAGATCTTAAGAGTTCCCCACACGCTGCACCTGGTTTTGCTTTCAGACACTCCATTTTCCAAAACATTGGGCCTTCATGTGGTGGAAGCTTTAAAAAATAAAAGGGAGCTTCTGACAGACAGAGAGATGAGAATGCAGAAGTACCCAGAAGCTGATGGGCTCCAAATGGATTTAATTGCATATCTTGTACCCATCTCTAAACAAGGAAGAGGAGCATGCTGGGGGAAAAGGAAGCAGGCAGACTTGATGTGTCATTAAAAAATCAAGTCTCCACTGTAAAAATATAAACTAACGTCTGCAAGGGCCTTAGAAGCGTTAAAAGGTTTTTATCACCATTATCTACCCAGGGGGTTAAAGAAAGTTTTGTTATTGCCAAATGCAGAGCAAGTGAGAAGACCTCCGGGGCTGATTGCTCCTTGCTTCCTTGAGTCTGCCCTCCCTCAAGTTCATGACCCCCAGCCACCCAGCAAAGGAGAGTGCAAAGACCCGTCAGCAGGCAACGTGTGGCAAAAATGTCTGCTCATGCCCTGCCCAGGGCCAAGGGCATCAGGGTGGTTTTTGTTGGGAGGAGGTAGATAGTTGGCATCAGAAGAAATCCAAACTAATTCTGGCTCTTATCATTTGGTAAGCCTTAAATGTATTATTTTGGCATGAAAAGTTTGGGGTGATGTCTGGGTCTGTGACAGTGTGACCAGTGTTTGTCGAGAGCCTTGGAAGTTATCTAAACCTTAGAGAGAAATGTATGAACTCTGAATTATATAAAGATGACTTACACGATCAACAACAACTTCTCGTTAAATTCAGTGGTTATATTGTAGGCTAACAATATCTGAACATATTAAATATTTATAACCCATAACATAAATTCATAACATAGGTTATAAAGTTAATCTATGTCAACTAGTCAGTTGCAACTCAATTCAACTTTCATACAGATTTTGTCATTTTGTTTTATTTTATTGGTAAATTTTTCTCACAGATGCTCCCGGGTACCTTTTAGTACAGTTAATAAATATTATGTGGGGTAAGAGTACGCAGGCCCGGTGGAGAACTTAAAATGACCCAGTGGTCACTGTAAAGAGATCCAGCTCCAGGCCGGGCACGGTGGCGCACACCTGTAATCCCAGTGGCTCAGGAGGCTGAGGCAGGAGGATCGCAAGTTCAAAGCCAGCCTCAGCAACTTAGAATGGCCCTAAACAACTCCGTGAGACCCTGTCTCTAAATAAAATGCAATATAGGGCTGGGGATGTGGCTCAGGGGTCGAGTGCCCCTGAGTTCAATCCCCAGGACCCCACCCGCCCCCCAAAAAAAGAGATCCAGATCTGGCTGGGGACATAGGCAGAATTTTGGCTCTGAGGAGAGGGTGTCAATCTCTCTGGGTCTGGCTGAAGGGTGCTACTATTACTCTACGACTGAGATCCATCGCTTTTGAAGAACAACCGTCTGCTTCCAGACGGGACCCAGGCCAGCCCTGCACTTGACCTCCAGAGTGCTTTCCCAGTGCTGTAAGACAACAACCCAGGCTTGCAAAAGGCCCGTGGCCAGCTGGCCCCCTTCCTCACTGCCCTTTGAGACTTCTGGCATTCACAGCCACTCCTAGCGGTCTCTCATCAATGCTGAACAGAGAAAATGAAGAACAAACCTCCATGCCAGTCCCGGGGAAGGCCGTGAGGGCATTTCGTAGCAGCGTCCTCGGGCTCCCTCTCTGTGGGATGATGGGGGCTCAGCCCATGGAAGCAGTCAAGCTTCTCCCAGTGCAAAACCGGCAGCAGCTCCCATAATGCCCTCTGTCAGAGGCAACCGGGGGTCTCCCAAGAGGAGCTGACTGCTTGGAGGGTGGTTAAAGCCCTGAAAGATCAGCCCCGAACCTCTCCAGCGCTGCTACCTCTGAGCGCCACCATAGTTAGGGTCCCCGCTGGGACAGAGCCATAATGTCGGGGGCACTCAGGGGTGCATGAAGCTGACTTTGTGGTTGTTGTATCCACGCGAGGGCATTCTTCAGACCACTGTGATGTGGGTAGGGGTCCCCGGGGGAGCTCTGGACCCCTCGAGGGTTGAGAGACGTTGGCTGCCTGCGTTGGCCCTGGGAGACGTTGACACACTTGCTCGAACGTTCGGAGCCCTAGACAGGGCTGGGGCAGCCCTCGCCAGCACACTCCAGCTCTCACCCTGCGGATGAACTAGGCTTCATTGGACACAAATCAGGGAGGTTATGTTCAAGCCAGCAAATTCATTAGGCAGGTATTTCTTGAGAGGCTGCCACAGACTTTACGTTGTATGAAAGGATGTTGAGATCCAGCCAGGCTCTGCGAGACATGGTATGCTAACGAGGACTCCAGACCAACCCATGAAACAGGATGGTGCGATAATTCAGTGCCAGACATCGGGGTGTATCGGTTAGCTATTTCTGCGTAACAAACCACCCCACACTCAATGACGTAAAGCCACACTCATTGATTCTCATTCAAATGGTTTGAATGAGAATGTGCAAATTGGTTGGAGGTTGATGGATCCACGTGGTGCTCAGCTGGAGGGCTGTGCTTCCAGCTGTGGGTCTGACTGACTCCTTGCTGTAGGTTGGGCTCTGGTCTGTTCCATGTAGTTCACTCTGGGATCCAGACTGAAGGGACCGCAGCTGCCTGGAAGAGGAGGCCTCAGTCCTTGATCATGGTGGCCAAAGAGGTGCAGGAGGGCGAGCCTGACCCCTCAAGACTGTGCTTGCGTCACATCAGCAGATGCCCTGTTGGCCAAAGAAAGACAAAATGGAAAATTGCAAAATGAAGTTGTAGGGATGTATATATACTTTGCCCAGAAAGCAAGTAGTCACATGACAAACCCCGGGGGGAGGGGAGGGGGCAGGAAGAAAACGCGGTCTTGGAGAAGGCAGGAGAGAGTGGATCTCGTTGAACAATAATCAGATTGACGCCTGATGTCAGAAAAGTCCAGTGAGCCATTAGGGCTATGGCTCAGCAGCAGAGCACTCGTCTTGCATGTGTGAGGCCCTGGGTTCAATCCTCAGCACCACATAAATAAAATAAAGGTCCACCTACAACTTAAAAAAAAAAAAAATTAAATAAGAAAAGAAAAGTCCAGTGAGGGAAGATAAGAGAATTAGGAGCAAGAAATAGTGTTCCAGACACTCACAGAAGGGAAGTTGGAGAATACAGGAATGAGCTCTTAGCACTTACTCTTTGGTCATAACTGTCCCCAAAATCAAACCCAAACTCAAGTTCCAATCTGAAACACACACACACACACACACACACACACACACACACACACACTCAGAAACGTTTGCAAGGCCAGCTCCTACCTTGCTCTTTGGTTCTAGTGCTGGTGCTGGACTGACTTGCTTGGAGACGTCACGTAATGATTACCACCCCCGTTTTCATCCAGAACATTTAGGCGGGCCTTTTTGAGAATCAAGCTGAATAGCATTTTCTCATCTAACATAAGAGAGAGAGAAAAGGGAGGTATTATAAACATTCCCATCTTACAGGCAAGAAAACAGAGGCTTTGAGAGATTCAGACAGAGATACAGAGTCACTTAGGTAGAAAATGGCACGGCCGAAGGTATATCCAGGCTGGAGACTGCAAAACCTGCACTCTGAATCCCGTGCTCCGCGGAAAGTGCTAGTTGCCCTTGATCTTGGGCTTGCATCTGGACTGAAATACACAAGCATTTACATGGCACTAAACACTTCTCTCAGTTACTTGGGGGATCAGTAGATAGGAAGCCTGTAAGGCAGAAGCTGTCAGTGAGTCCATTATGCAGACATGAAAACCAAGACCTGAGAGGTCAATAAATCTGTGTGAGTTTATAACGCTCTTCAATGATAGAAATAGAAGAGTCTGACTGCACAGTCTGCTGCACCAGCTTCGTAATTTTAGATGAGGGTTGTGGCCCAAGTGATCGTCTGGGTCTCTTCCTCTCCCAGTTGTTTTTCCTCGTTTGGATCAAGCTTTCAGTGGGACTGGTTGGAATGCCTTGGGATTTGCACTGCATTTTGTAATTCCCCTGGCCCAGGCCTCCTGAGAGCCTCGACTAGCTGTCTGCAGTGTGGCCTCTGTGCACCCTGTGTCAGCTGCAGGCCGCAAGGTGTCCTGAGGCTGATTCCACTTCCAAAGACACAGTCAGTCAGTGAGACAACCTCCCGGGTTTCTACGGGAATCCCAGATTGCAACTATAATAACCAGCTCAAGTTACAAAAGCTATTCTAAGAAAACAAGCAGTGTTGAAAATTAAAGAGGAGTTGGTTGGCTGAGTCACTGACAGGAGAAAATGAATGAAATGCTTTCCCTGCTCTTCAGCGAGCAGTTCATTTTCTCTGAAGATCCTCAGAAAGTAGAAAAAAACAGATCCTTGGAAGAAGTCAGCTAGGTGAGGGAGTGCAGAATTCTTTTTTTTTTTTTTTTTTTTTTGGTACCTGGGACTGAACTCAGGGGCACTCGACCCCTGGGCTACATCCCTGCCCTATTTCATATTTTATTTAGAGACAGGGTCTCACTGAGTTGCTTAGGGCCTCGCTATTGCTGAGGCTGGCTTTGAACTTGCGATCCCCCTGCCTCAGCCTCCTGAGCCACTGGGATTACAGGTGGGGGCCACTGTGCCCGGCAAAATGCAGAATTCTCTTTTTTTTTTTAAAGATTTTTTTTAGTTGTAGGTAGACACAATACCTTTATTTTATTTATGTAGTGCTGAGGATTGAACCCAGGGCCTCACACATGTGAGACAAGTGCTCTATTTCTGAGCCATAGCCCCAGCCCCTAGATGCAGAATTCTTGATGGGAAAGACAGAGCCACCCTGCTTGATGACAACAGCTCACCTCCTTCCACAAGGACAGGGGGGTATTTGGGGGGGTCTCACTATAAGTTCCGCCTCAGAGAAAGAGAGATACTGACATTTAAACCCTGTGATGAACCCTTATCTCTGTGATTTTAGCGTCTGGCAGGCCCTCCCCACGCTACCCTGTTGCTTAGCTGGAAAATTTTGATTTCACAGTTGACCACCTGTACTTTTTTCTTTTTCTTATGAGTCAACCTTCAATGAATAATGCATGCTAAACTCTTTCAAAATATCCAGGCTCTGTTCTCTGCTGGACTTCCGGTTTCCGGTCCAGCCATCTGAGTCGCTCAGAAGTCCTCATTCCCCTCCCCACGGCCCAAGAGACAGCCGAACCAGCCAAACAGCAGCACCTCTCCTGAGATCCACCAGCAAAGTGAGTCCACAGGGCGAACCGCCGCCAAGCGGGGGTCAGACAGGCAGATGCAGAGAGTCTCCTCTGACTGGAGCAGAAGCTGCTGCTGGAGCCCACGAGAGGTTCCTTTTTCCCAGGATGTTAGCAGAATTTGCTTTCAGCAATAATTAGAAGGCATGCTAAGACACCAAAAAAAATGCACTTTCAAGGGACAGAGCAAGTGTCAGCTAGGGCAGAGATGTTGGAATGATCCGACAAGGAATTTATAACAAATGCAATCCACACATTAAGAGCTCCACTACTGTCTCTAAGTTAGGACAGTTCACCTGACAGCTTTTCAGCTTTACAATTTTCTTTTTTCTTTTCTTTTTTTTTTTTTTTTTTTTTTTTTTTTTTTTTTTTTTTTTTTTTTTTTTTTTGGTGCTGGGGATCGAACCCAAGGCCTTGTGCATGCGAGGCAAGCCCTCTCCCAACTGGGCTACCTCCCAGCCCCTCAGCTTTCCAACGTATGAAAGCGATACACATTCAGTAGAAATTCTACTGCGAATTTTGAGTTTTGCTCTTTTCCCAGGCAGATGATAGGCGGTCTGATACCCCTTTGCCAGGCAGAGCAACCGCAGGGAGTCACAGCTCTCAGCCACCACCACCCTCAAGAGGGGCAGCAGTCGTGCACACCCTGGGGCTCAGCCAGGATGTTTGGTAGCAAAGGTGCATCGGATGCATTTTCAATTTAGGTTCATTTCAAGTTTTGGTGGATTTGTTGAGACCTAACACATCCTAAATCAAGGAGCATCCGTAAAGGGAAAAAAAGTTGACAATAGACAGGAAGACATGGCAGTACAAGCAGAGAGATGGAAACTCCAAGAAATGACCAAAGGAATGCTAGCAGTCATATATACATATATATCTCCCCTGTCCCACTAAACAGTAAGCAATGCCGTGATCAAGCTCACATAGTTGGTGGGAAAACAAGGATTGCCATGCGGGTCTCCTGTATCTGCGTGAAATGTTGGAGGTATCATTCCCTCCACACTTGATTCAGTGGACATCAATTGATTGCTTCCTCTGCCTGGGCACGGAGCTAAAGACTAGAGTACAACAGAGAGCAACACAGACACTTCCTTGCTTTTTAGGAAGCTTATGGCATAGAATTTTTCTTATTTCTTCTTCCACCATGTTAAAAAATAAAATGCCCTCGGATAACCAAATATTGGTATGTGTGGAACTCACCTGTGAGTGTGGAGAAGCTCACAATCCAGTGCCTCCACCCTTCAGCAGGTGCGTGTTGAGTGTGCCTGTGTGCTAGGTGCTGTGCTAGGTGCTGTGCTAGGTGCTGTGCTAGGTGCTGTGCTACGTGCCGTGCGAGGTGCTGGGGATCCAGAGATGAATGAAATAGATCTAGATCCTTGCTCTGGTGAGTTTACATTGTAGCTAAGGAAGACAAAACAAAAACAAATAAGATGTCAATCCTATAATCTTGCAGGGTTTGTTGGTGGTGGGATTTTTTTTGTTTTGTTCTGTTTTGTTTTTTGTTTTGTTTTGTTTTGTTTTGTTTTGTTTTGTTTTGTTTTGTTTTGTTGGTACTGGGGATTGAACCCAGGAACACTTAACCACTGAGCCACATCCCCAGCCCTTTTATTTTGAAACAGGGTCTCTCTAAGTGGCTTAGGGCCTTGCTAATTTTCTGAGGCTAGCCTCTCAAACTCATGATCCTCCTGCCTCAGCCTCCCTAGTCTGTAGGATTACAGACTCCTGCAGGTTTTTATTGCTTCTTGGTGTGGTTTTACCTGGCCCTCCTACTTCAGTCTCCCCAACCCTCATCCCGGTTCTCTCAGCCTCTCTCTTCCCCTTTATTCTTCTTCATAGCAATGATCAGATGTGTGATATAGTACAGGGCCTGAGGGATCTGGTGATGGGGGTCGATGAAGAACACACGAATGAGGTCTGGGTGGCCGGCGGGCCCTTTGACGAGGCTGGGGAAGCCTTTGAGAATCCGAAGCCAGGGAGGAGGGTTCCAGTCGAGGTTTGCACACAGCGAATCTCAGATTCTTGGAGAGGAGATGTTCCAGTGGCTACGTCAAGGAAGCAAATGGAGGTCTTCCTCTTCCTGCCTCTCAGACAACCCAGTCTCCATCCCTCAAATGCCTCACTCACATAGATAAGCAGTAGGTTAGCTTTCTAGGACACCGAGGGCCCCAAATCACAGCAGACGCACTGCCACCCACAGTGGACTTGCTTGGTGCAGTCCAGCTGGTATTAGCACAGTTGCCCCCGGCGATGATCCGCTCTTTCTCACGGAGACCACAGCACTTTGCTTCCTTGAAATGACATCTCTCTCTTCGGAAAGCCCCCAGTTCATCTCATGAACTGCACCGATTTCACACCCGGCTCACGTGAGCCCTATACCTTGAATAGTTGCAAATCCAGTCTGTGGCATGAATCACGGCCTGATGCTGACCATCGCCATGGCAACAAATGACATCGCCCCCTCCCAACGCCCCCAGCGCCAACCTGCACAAACTCCAGTTCTCCAAGGAAGGGTCCTGATGTGCCCGACTGTGTTCCCGGCTTACACAGGCATCTGTCAGTAGCACGCTGTTGTCAGAGGTTTGCGGCGGCTGTTGACTGTCATTTTGGGAGGTTTATTCCCTTTGTGGCAAATGTTGTTTTTTTTGTTGTTGTTCGTGGGGGGGAGATTCTAATGAAAATTACTGTGTGTATTTGATTAGCGACATTTGTTGATAACATATGGTCCGAGGAGGCTTCTGCAAATAAGAGGCTTTAAATAGTAAACAGAAATGCGCGGCCACGGAGCAGATGCGCTTCTGCAAACACACAGCGCGAGGTTGCTTCACTCTGGATTTCTGCTTGGCTTTCCCCTCATTTTCTCTGCAAATCAAAGTGCTCACTTTCAAAGCAGTGGCCCTGTTCAGTAGATTTGCAGAAATAATGTGCTGTGACTTTAAAAGTCACCCCCCCACACACACCATGTTGGAATATGAATTATCTGCTACTCACGTTTATCATTGGATATTAATAATGATGTAGTGTGACTAAATGAGTCAGCCTGCTAGAGTAGATCTCAAAGCAGCATTTGGACACCACGTGTCTGAAACATTCTTGTACCTAAGCCCAAATTTATTAATCTGCCAAGCGTGCTGGAAAGAATTCCATGAAGAATTAAGAGCAGCACGCTAGATTCCCCCCGGAGCGAGCTGTCCTTCCAAGTGCAGGTTTACAGTTGATCTTTGTAGATGTGCGGGGGTGAGCATACTTCTACTATTGAAAAGAAGATTTTCATTAGTCTGAGCAGCTGATTTTACAGGTTTTATTTGAGGGTGGCCCCTGGGGATTGAACTTAGGGGCACTCGACCCCTGAGCCACATCCCCAGCCTATTCTGTATTTTATTTAGAGACAGTCTCACTGAGTTGCTTAGGGCCTCACTTTTGTTGAGGCTGGCTTTGAACTCTCCATCCTCCTGCCTCAGCCTCCTGAGCTGCTGGGACTACAGGTGTGCACCACCACACCTGGTCTGATTTTACTGTTTATAACAGGATTCCAAAAACTTTTTCTGAAAAGGACCAGACAGTAGAGGTTTGGGGGTTACTGGCCAGGTGCTGTACGAGACTCAGCCCTCCCACTGGAATACAAAGGTGGCCACAGACAGTGAGTGAAGGAGCCCAACTGTGTGCTAATAAAATGTTATTGATGGGCATGAAATTTTGAATTGCAGATGATATTCCTATGTCAGAAAATATTATTTTTATTTGATTATTCTTAGTTGATTTAGCCATTTAAAGAATGTAAAAAACCATTCTTGGCTCATGAGCATGGCTATAAGCAAGAGTTATCCAAACTTGGCCCCTAAGCCCAAGTTTACCAACTTCTGTCTATATTCCTAAAATGAAAACTTAAATTCTTCCATGAATTCTGTGTGTCAGGTATTGAATTAAACACGGTATGCACAATAGTTCAACCCCAGTATATCCTTCTTTATTTATTTATTTATTTTTTTAAAATTTGGGGGGGGTGCCAGGGATTAAATCCAGGGATGCTTAACCACTGAGCAACATCCCCAGCCCTTTTTCACATTTTATTTAGAGACAGGGTCTCAATGAGTTGCTCAGGGTTCTCACTAAGTTGCTGAGGCTGGCTTTGAACTCGTGATCCTCCTGCCTCAGCCTCCCAAGCTGCTGGGATTACAGGTGTGCCCCACTGCACCCAACATATCCTTTCTTCTTAACCCCAGTTTAAGATGTAAAAACTGGGAGAAGCAGGAAAATGGCAGAATAGAGGGGTCACTTCCTTGGTGGGCTCCATGGCATGAGCCAAGGAGAGCACACAAATCTAACGAATGAAATGGAAAACCAAATACAAGCGGCTTACAGGACCCCAATGTACAAAATTACAACAGACCCACACCAAGGCACATTATAATGAAAATGTGCCTTATGGATTAATGATAGAATTTTAAATAAGGATATAGAGAGAAAAATATCAGATTACATACAGGAGGAAACCAATATGGATCTCAGCTGATTTCTCAACCCAGACCCTCAAAGGTAGGGGTCTTGGAATAGTACATACCAAGCTCTCAAAGAAAAAATGGATGCCAACCAAGAATTCTATATCCAGCAAAATTAAGCTTCAGATTTGAAGATGAAATAAAAACTTTCTATGATAAACAAAAAAGAATTCACTAGAAAGCCTGCACTACAGAACATTCTCAACAAAATATTCTATGAAGATGAAAAGAAAAAAAAAAGTGAAAACCAGCAAAGGTAGGAACTACACCAACGGAATAGTCAATCAAAGGAGAAACTAATTCAAGTTAAAAACCAGCAATGAACCAAAATGACTGGGAATACAAATAATATCTCAATAATAACCTTGAACATATATGGCCCAAACTCATCAATCAAAAGACATAAACTGGCAGATTGGATTAAAAAACACGACCCAACAATATGCTGTTCCAAGAGGCTCACCTCATAGGCAAAGACTCACACAGACTGAAGGTGAAAGGATGGAGAAAAACTTATCACTCACATGGACCACGTAAACAAGCAGGGGTTTCCATCCTCATATCAGATAAAGTGGACTTCCATCCAAAGTTAATCAGAAGGGACAAAGAAGGACAGTTAATACTGCTTAAAGGAATCATACATCAACAAGACATAACAATCATAAATATCTATGCCCCGAACAATGTAGCACCTACATACATCAAACAACCCCTTCTCAATTTCAAGAATCAAATAGACCACACCACACTAACACTGGGTGACTTTAACACACCTCTCTTACCACTGATTAGATGCTCCAAACAAAAAGAAACTATAGAACTATATAATACAATCAACAATTTAGACTTAACAGACATATATGAAGCATTTCGTCCATCAATGAGAGAATATACCTTCTCAGCAGCACACAGATCCTTCTTAAAATAAAACATTTCTTATGCCACAAAGAAACTCTTAACAAATACAAAAAAACAAATAGAGATAATACCATGCATTCTAATAGATAATAATGGAATAAAATTAGAAATCAACAATAAAATAAAAAACAGAAACTACTCTAACAACCTGACACTAAATAATATGCTATTGAAATATCAATGGATAGCAGGAGAAATCAGGGATGAAATAAAAAAAATACTTAAAGTAAATGAGAATTGTGATACAACATATCAAAATCTCTGAGACACTATGAAGATAGCGCTAAGAGGAGAGTTCATTGCACTGAGTGCATTCCTTAAAAAATTAGAAAGTCAACAAATAAATAACCTAACATTACATCTCAAAGCCCAAGAAAAAGAAGAACAAATCAACACTCAAAGTAGTAGAAGACAGGAAATAATTTAAATCAGAGCTGAAATCAATGAAATTGAAACAAAAGAAACAATTTTAAAAAGTTGACAAAACAAAAAGTTGGTTCTTTGAAAAAATAAATAAAATTGATAAACCCTTAGCCACACTAACAAAGAGAAAAAGAAAACTCAAATTACTAAAATTCGCATTGTGAAAGGAAATATTATGATGGACACTACTGAAATGCAGAAGATAATTTAAAACTATTTTGAAAATTTATACTCCAATAAAATAGAATATCTTGAAGACATCAATAAATATCTAGAGACATGCGACCTACCCAAACTGAATCAGGAGATACACAATTTAAACTGATCAGTTTCAAGCAATGAAATAGAAGACACCATCAAAAGCCTACCAACTAAGAAAAGCCCAGGACCAGATGGATTCTCAGCCAAGTTCTACAAATTGACTCCAATACTCCTGAAATTATTCCATAAAATTTCAAACTCACTCTATGAAACTAGTATCACCCTGATACCAAAACCAGACAAAGACACATCAAGGAAAGAAAACGTCAGACCAATTTCCCTGATGAACACAGATGCAGGAATTCTCAATAAAATTCTGGCAAATTGCATACAAAAACATATTAAAAAGATAGTGCACCATGATCATGTGGGGTTCATCCCAGGAATGCAAGGTTGGTTCAACATATGGAAATCAATAAACATAATTCATCAGATCAATTGATGTAAAGACAAGAATCACATGATTATCTCAATAGATGCAGAAAAAACATTTGACAAAATATAGCAACCCTTCATGTTCAAAACACTAGAAAAACTAGGGCTAGTAAGAACATACCTCAACATTGTAAAAGCTATATATGCTAAACCCAAGGTCACCATCATTCTAAATGGAGAAAAATTGAAAGCATTCCCTTTAAGAACTGGAACAAGACAAGAATGCCCTCTTTCACAACTTTTATTCAACATCGTCCTTGAAACTCTAGCCAGAGCAATTAGACAGAAGAAAGAAATTAAAGAAATATGTATAGGAAAAGAAGAACTCAAACTCTCACTATTTGCCAATGACATGATTCTATATTTAGGAGACCCAAAAAGTTCCACCAGAAAACTTCTAGAACTAATAAATTCAGCAAAGTAGCAGTAAATAAAATTAAAACTTATAAATCAAACACGTTCCTATACATCAGTGATAAATCCACTGAAAGAGAAATTAGGAAAACTACTCCACTCACAATAGCCTTGAAAAAATAAAATATTTTTTCTAATAAAAGAGGTGAAAAACCTCTACAATGAAAGCTACAGAACACTAAAGAAAGAAATTAAAGAAGACCTTAGAAGATGGAAAGATTTCCCATGCTCTTGGATAAGCAGAATTAACATTGTCGAAATAGCCATACTACCAAAAGCATTATACAGATTTAATGCTGTTCTTATTAAAATTCCAATGATGTTCTTTATAGAAATAAAAAAGTCAATCATGAAATTCATCTGGAAAAAATAAGAGACCCAGAATAGCCAAAACAATCCTTAGCAAGAAAAGTGAAGCAGGAGACATCACAATATCAAACATTAAATTATACTACAGAGCTATAGTAACAAAAACGGCATGGTATTGGCACAAAACAGATTGTAGACCAATGGTACAGAATAGAAGACACAGAGACAAATCCACATAAATACAGTTATCTCATGCTAGAAAAAGATGCCAAGAACATATATTGGAGAAAAGATAGCCTCTTTTAACAAATAGTGCTGGGGAAACTGGAAATCCATATGTAGCAAAATGAAATTAACCCCCTATCTCTCACCCAGTACAAAACTCAAAAGTAGATCAAAGACTTAGGCACTAGAACAGAGACCCTGTGCCAAATAGAAGAAAATGTAGGCCCAAATCTTCATCATGTCAGCTTAGGAAATGACTTCCTTAACAAGACTCTTAAAGCGCAAGAAGTTAAAATCAACAATCTATAAATGGGATGGAATCAAACTGAAAAGCGTCTTCACAGCAAAGGAAACAATCAAGAACATGAAGAGAGAGCCTACAGAATGGGAGAAAATCTTTACCACATGCACCTCAGATAGAGCATTAATCTCCAGGATATATAAAGAACTCATAACACTTAATTCAAGAAAAAACAAAAAAAAACAAATAACCCAATCAACAAATGGGTTAAGGAACTGAACAGACATGTCACAGAAGAAGAAAAACAATCAACAAATATATGAAAAAGTGTTCAACATCTCTAGCAATTAGAGAAATGCAAATCAAAACTACTCTTAAGATTTCATCTCACTCCAGTCAGAATGGCAATCATCAAGAATACAAGCAATAATAAATGTTGATGAGGATGTGGGAAAAAGGCACACTTACAAATTGTTGGTGGGACTGGAAATTGGTACAACCACTATGGAAAGCAGTATGGAGATTCCTCAGAAAACTTGGAATGAAACCACCATTTGACCCAGCTGTCCCACTCCTCAGTTTATACCCAAAGGACTTAAAAACAGCATACTACAGTGACACAGCCACATCAATGTTTATAGCAGCTCCATTCACAATAGCCAAGCTATGGAACCAACCTAGGTGCCCTTCAACAGATGAACAGATAAAGAAAATGTGGTATATACACACAATGCAATATTATTGAACCTTAAAGAAGAATGAAATTATGGCATTTGTGGTAAATGAGCGGAGCTGGAGACTATCATGCTAAGCAAAATAAGCCAGTCCCAAAGAACCAAAGGCCAAATGTTTTCTCTGAGAGGTGGATGCTAATTCACAATAAGGGTGTGGCTAGGGAAAAATAGAGGTACTGGATTAGACAGGGGAGTGAAGGGAGGGAAGGTAGTGTGGGGTAGGAAGAATGGTAGAATAAATTGGATATTATTACCCTACATGTACTTATGATTACACGACTGTGTTAATTCTACATCCTGTACAACCAGAAGAATGAGAAGTTATACTCCATTTATGTAGATTGTGTCAAAGTGCATTCTACTGTCACGTGTTAACTAGAACAGATAAAATAAATAAATAATCTTCTAAAAAGATGTAAAAACTGAGACTCACTGTCTTTTAAGTGTTATCATATCTACACATCCTTTCGAAGTAGAATGTCATAAACACGAGGACCCAACTGTTATTTTACTGACTTTTGGACCTCCAAGATTACCTCATACAGTAATTTGCTCATGGTAGGCATTCAGGAAAGATTTCTTCAGTGAAGAGTTCATTAGAGCTTTAACCCCTAAGCAATAGAAGTTAGAGTGTCCTCCAAAGCCTTGTGGTACTTGTAGTCAACTGTGCTATTCATTATCTAGTCTCCATCTTTTTACAACAATTATTTATTTAGAATAGACACACATCTTCATGAGCATGGCTTCGTATTTGCAGGTACCACTGTGGGTGAGCATTTCCATGGTCTTTGCTTATGTTCTAGTGTCTGAAAAGACCAAAGGTCAGAACAATAGCTCATTGTACAACCTGGTAGCATTTCCTAGCACTGGAGCTATTGGTATCCACAGAGCTGCCGGCCTTTGACCTCATGAGACAACCATTGTTTGAGCTCGAAGGCCCCTCCCTGGCTCCCCAGAGAGCTGTCACATTCACAGTGTCCACTGCATGCACTCCAAGGAGTTGGACTACTCCTAACAAATACCAGATCTTCAAGTAGATAGAAGTTCTCAGCTGAAGGAATCGGTCACCTCCTTGGGCTATTCCATCTCTCTGTAACCCCTGAATTTAGTGACATGGGTATTCTGAATTTATGACTAAATAAATATTTAGTAATATTTAGTAAATAGTTAATACTAAATCAATGTATTGTATGTCAGGCCCTGTACAGGAGACAGGTTTTTAATAAAATTATTTCTACCCCAAGGTGTTCACCCTGGAGAGAAGGAGACAGAGGCATACACGGATCATTATCAAATCGTACTTGAATACTGTGTTAGGAGTTACTAAGAGGCATAAAAAGGCCCATGGTCCAAAGCATGGACTTTGAGATTAGAAATTCTGAGTTCAAAGCCCAGCTCCTGAAATCCTGGCCCAGTTATTTAACCTTCTCAAACCCAAGTTTTTCTATTTATAAAGTAGGAATAAAAAGGAATGTACTTTGTAGACCTGTCAGAAAGATTAAATGAGATAATCCACGATAAACCCTAATCCCAGAGCCCGGCAAACCATAAGCACTCAATAATTGGTGGCCATTTTTAACATTTTTATAAGCTGCCCACAAAGAGGCAGATATGAGGGAAACATGGAAGAAGGAGACCTAACCCATTTTACTCTCCCTACCTTGTGTTCAGAGAGAAGTTAGTCAGCTAAGGTTTCCAACCTGGGCTTGCAATGAACAGTATCAACTGCTAATCGTCTCAGATCAAAATGCAATCATATGCCGGATTCCATGGCGCACACCTGCAGTCCCAGCGGCTCGGGAGGCTGAGGCAGGAGGATCATGAGTTCAAAGCCAGCCTCAGCAACTTAGTGAGGCCATGAGCAACTCAGTGAGACCCTGTCTCTAAATAAAATACAAAAAAGGGCTGGGGGTGTGGCTCCGTGGTTGAGTGCCCTGGGTTTAATCCCTGGTACCAAAAAAGAAAAAAACAAAATGCAATTGTCTCTCTTAGTGAAGTTCATTTTAGCGGCTACAGCAAGAGGAAAGAGATGGGCAGAAACGTACAGTATTGAGAAATAGATTCCTTTATCCATGTGTGGTCCCACCAAAAGACCAAGGTTTCTGAGGCTTCCTCCCCTGGCTAAGTTGTCTATGACCAGTGTGGCACTCTGTAAGGTATACCGAACACGTTAGAAGTTAGAGTGGCCCCGAGTCCCAGCAATCTTGAAACAGAAACTGCCCTTTGATTTTCAGAGATCATTTATGTTCACTGCAAAAGACACAAAGGACCGTGGGTGGCAGTGTGGTGACAGGCTCAGAATGTGGAGGCAGTCTACTGTTCGCTCTGTGTGTGTGACCTGGGCACACTCCCTAACCTCCCCCAGCCTCGGTTTCCTCATCTGTAACTATGGGGATATACTTGTGGACCTCTCTCAGAGTGGCTAAGAGGGTTGCAAAAGACATAAGGCACACAGGACAGTGGACACTAGAGATAGGTATTTGTGCCTTGCACACGGAGATCTGAATAGATCCTTGCTGTCTTATTATTCTTTAAAAATATCCAGGTCTGCCTGTGGCTAGAAAAGACAAAGAATGGACATTTTTATGACTTTTTCCCTCTAAAAGGAGAGGGACAGGAAAGGCTAATTAAACCTGGCAGATTCTCATAAGAATCATTGACACAAAGGAGCCAGAAATGGCTTTTACAGAAGCCAATGACAAGCTAGGGGCGAACATGTCTCAATTTCATGGTCGTCCTTGGTCCAGGCTAAGCAGCTGGGTGGCATCTGGCTCAGAGCTGGGTTTGTGGGCATGTGACCATACAGCCGTGCAAGCCTCACAATTATGGGAGACCCACATCTGGTTTGATGCCATCTTGCAAGCCGTCTTTTTTTGTTGTTGTTTCCATATTGCAATTCTTGATAATGACAAGCTACTGGTAACTTTGAAGGTGTGTTTGTGAATAACATCCAGGGACAATGAAGCATGCATTTGAGCAGAGGGAAAGGAAAGGGCTTTGTATTTCAGGACCTTTCATGGTATCTTTTTTCCCCACGCTTTTCAAGCCAGGAGCCCTGCATTCTTACTTTGCACCGGGCCCCAAAGATTACACAGCCTTTCCTGATTAGGCCGGAGGGTGTCCTTTTATTGGCTTCACCGGGCCAGCTTACTATTTCAAAGTCTGATAGATGAATGGGGGCGAAAGACAAAAATATTGCTGTGGACCTGGTGGAAAGGAAAGGTGACTTGGTGCCAGGTTGCAGGGGGCTGTCAGGGCAACTTCCGGTGGTTCGAATTCTGTCCAGCTGGTAAGACCTCAGAAGCCCTGCATTGCCCTGGAGTCTGAGTCGTGTTGCTTTACCTGCCTTAGGTGCAGAGCATGCTCGGGTAGCAGCAGGGGTTCAGGCAAAGTGCTCAGCAGGCCAGGACATCCTCACAAACCAGGCCAAAGACAGCATCATGAGGACACAGTGTGGCATGCCCCTGGGGCACTGGACTTCCGTCCTCTTGGATGGCGTAGTGTAAAGCTTCTCCCTCCAGAACCTTCTGGTTTCCAGTAGCACTTTTTCTCATCCCCAGGACCCAGCGTGATGAAGGCTCAAAGAGACTGATAGTCTAAGTAATCACAAATAATAAACCAATGGTCACTTGTTTGTCACTATTGCTGATCACTAGTAAGGCTGACGATTGACAATGATGTCAGTAAGAACCATAACTTGGGAATTAAGAGATTTGCATTCTTATCCAGTTGGGTCACAATTCCCTGACATAAAACAGACCTTGCGTTTTTCTTTAAGTTTTCTCACCTGCCATAGGGCAGCTATAGTAATTGCATTTACCTTGTGTAGTAGGAATGGTGGTGTCCATCTTGCTTTATTTGCATGGGGTCAGACCCCTAAGATGTGCTTGACAAACATGTGTCAGCTAGATTACACAAATGTAAGTGATTCCTGCTTTATTAGAGCACATTTTATTCCTTTGGGTGGGAAGAGAAGGTAGCCAAAATTTGTTCGTTTCTCATCTTGTTCCAAGCCTTTGCAACGACTCTCTGAAGTGAGCTTATTTTATAGCTTGAAGTGCAGGGATCTTAAGTAATTTGCCCCAAATGCCAAAGTTTATATGTTAACTAAGCCAAGGTCTGAGCTAAAGATTAAATAAGATGGATGTCTTTATCCTAAATGCATGATTGAAGATTTGAATGGTACGAATATACATTGTATACAGTGTTTTGTAAAAAGATGCTCTATATGTTTATTATGAATTATAATGCATACTACTATCATAAAGACAACAACTTTGAATAGAAAATAAATTAAAAAAAAAGAAAAAGATTCCCGGTTCAAAACCCTGTCGCATGGCCTTTGCTAAGACAGAGATTCCCCTCTCTTGGGGACGTGCCACAGAGGCTGACAAAGCATCAGTAGGAGCTTCTGTCTGCACTGGTGCCCCTCCGCGGCTATGCTTGGACCTTGTCCCTCTGTTCAGTCTCGCGCCTGCCTCCGTGGCTGCTCCTGCGGCTGCTGTGGCCGCCCGCTGGTGCCGCTGGGTGCCGACTCCCCCAGCCAGCAGCGCTCTGTCTTTTAGTTCGTCAATAGGATGAACTTGGCGGACTGCGACGGCGAGACTAGGGTCAGGTCTCCACAATGCACACAAGAAGAGATACGAATGACCAACAAGCTCAGGACAAAATATCAAGCTCAATAGGAGTCAGAGAAACTCCGTGAACACAATAATGACAAAACAGGCCAGAGGAAAAGGTGAGTGACGACACCAGCGCAGGCTAGGAGGAGGCCCTTCCACCAGAACTCTCACACCCAGGTGGAGGAATGCAGTCCCTGCCTTTCTGGAAAGTTCTTTTGGAAATAGGTATCGCAAGACTTTAAATTTTCTCTGTGCACACAGGCACACAGTTCCTGCAAAATTCTTTTTTTTTTTTTTTTTTTTTTTTTTTTTTTTTTTTTGGTGGTGCTGGGGATTGAACCCAGGGCTTTGTGCACGTGAGGCAAGCACTCAACCAACTGAGCTATGTCCCCAGCCCTCTGCAACATTTTTGCTAGTGAATGAAGAGATGTCTCCCTTCTGGACCTGTATCCCAAGGAAATAATTAGTGATCAAATTTAAAAAAAAGAAAGAAAGAAAAAGTAATGTCCAACTGAATTTCAATGAAAGAACCATGGTTAAAAAATAAAACTATAATGGGGGCTAGGGTTGTGGCTCAGTGGTAGAGCACTTGCCTTGCAAGTGTGAGGCACTGGGTTTGATTCTCAGCACCACATATAAACAAATAAAGGTCCATTGACAACTACAAAACATTTTTTTAAAAAAACTATAATGTATCCATAGTTGTGGTATTATGAAGTCATTTAAATAATATTTTAATAAGTGTTTTACAATATAGAAATTAGTTACATGAGAGGAAATGGGAAAAAAATTCAATATAAGGTGCAGCTCTGCTATTTCCTACTTCTGTAAATGAATGTATATTTTGCATCATTTATTCATTCAGGAAATATTTATCACATCCTCTATGTGTCAGGCACTGTGCTGAGTTCTGGGTATTCAATGTGCAAAAAACAGACAGGGTCCCTGCAGTCATAGAGCTGACAGAGTATGAAGGGGGTTCTGCTATTAAACTCTCACACAAGTTAAGCAGACCTGATGATTGGTAGAATGTGAAATTGGAAATTGTCACAGAAAATCATGGCACTGGAAAGAGACAAATAGCACCGAGAGATGCAGAAGAGCGAGGCTTGTTTAGCACGGTTACCTGCTGAGTCTTCTCCAAAGGCTGAGCACCGCCCTTTTTTATGGGGTGGGATACCAGGGATTGAACTTGGAGGCACTTGACCACGGAGCTACACCCCAACTCTATTTTGTATTTTATTTAGCGATAGGGTCTCCCTGAGTTGCTTAGGGCCTCGCTAAATTGCTGAGGCTGGCTTTGAACTCACGATCCTCCTGCCTCAGCCTCCCCCGCGCTGGGATTACAGGCTCCACCGCCCCAGGCCAGCCCCACCCTTTGTCCTCAGTATCTTTTCTACAGTACAGACTTCCGGGTTTCAGGACTTGCTCAGGCAAGCAGCCTGGGTCCCTCCGCCCTCTCCAGGCATCTCTGGTTCCCGCCACAGCTGCCGAGCAAGCTTGATCACAGAAGCAGAAACTAGCAGGTTGCAGCTATTCACAGAGATTAAAGAGGAACATCTTAGGAAGACGTTGATGCTTCAGAATGAAACGGTATGCTAAAGAGTTTCAGTCCAGAACCTGATGTCGATTGACAGATCCAGGGACGCGGTGTCTGGAAAGGTGGCATGTTGGCTGAGCTCCAAAGAGGCAGCCCAGTGAGAAGGGGGGTGGGGAGACGTTCCCAACTGAGGGAGCCATGCGTGTCATGGGCCTGGGGTGGCAGAATCAGGAGCCCATGAAAATGGAGTGGATGCGCCGGGCGTGGTGGCGCACGCCTGTCATCCCAGCACTGGGGAGGCTGAGGCAGGAGGATCGCAAGTTCAAAGCCAGCCTCAGCAATGGCGAGGCACTTAGCGACTCAGTGAGACCCTGTCTCTAAATATAATACAAAAAAGGGCTGAGGATGTGGCCCAGTGGTTGAGTGCCCCTGAGTTAATTCCCTGGTACCAAAAAAAGAAAAAGAAAAGGAAGAAAGAAAGAAAAGAAAAGAAATTCAGGCTCGTGAAATGAACACCAGAAAGGACAGCAGGACCCTGGAGGCCTGCACTCACAACACAGGTGGATGCGACCTCTCCCCTGTGCTCTCAGAAGGGCACAGGGGAGTTAAAAGACCATTTCAGCCAGGGTGGTGGTGCAATCCCACCAGCTGTAATTCCAGCAGCTCAGGAGGCTGAGGCAGGAGGATCACAAGTTCAAACCCAGCCTCAGCAAAAGCGAGGTGCTAAGCAACTCAGTGAGACCCTGTCTCTAATAAAATACAAAAAAAAAAGGGCTGGGGATGTGGCCCAGGGGTTGAGTGCCCCTGAGTTCAATCCCCGGTACCAAAAAAAAAAAAAAGGATCAGATATCAGATGACTGGGAGGTCATAGTGAAGGGCCTGGATTATAAACCATGCGCAGAGGCTTGGGAGGCATGGGAGGGTTTAGGGCAAGGGCTCAGTGCTCTCTAGTTACCACTTCCAGAAGGTCTCTCTATCTGCAGGTACAGAGGTGAATCTCCCTAAGATAATGATGGGAAATGAAGAGGCCACCTATGAGGGGCTGTCAGAGGCTCGTGGGACCAAGCCCTGCACTCTATGCCATTTCCTGGTAAACCAGGCTGAGATTCAGATCCTCACACACATGAGCAGGGACAGGCAGTTCCACATTCTTATCCTTGAACTTTCAATCCCTCTTTCAAGTTAACAGGTTGGATCGCCACTCATTCCATTTGGGGGGCGGCGGGGGATGGGGAGGGGGAGAGGTGCTACTGGAGATAGACCCCAGGGGTGCTCTACCACTGAACTAAATCCCCAGTCCTTTTTATTTTTTATGTTAAGATAGAGTCTCATTAAGTCGCTGAGGCTGGCCTCTCACCTGCGATCCTCCTGCCTCGGCCTCCCGAGTCGCTGGAATCACAGGCTGTGTCACCACACCCAGTCACTCATTGCTTTTTCAAACTCATCTCCAAGTGCCAGTGGAAACGGGGCTCCTACCTGCCCGCCACTTTGGCTGAAGTCTCATTTTAAAGTCAGATCTTGGCTTGAACCAAAAGAAGCCTCCTCTAAAAATTGAAAATTTTAGTTTCCAAGGACTAGAGATTCAAAAGATGAAAGAAAGGTTTTAAGATGCCCTGGAATAATTTGTAGCTGTAGCGACTACGTGGGGGAAAGGTCTCACCTCCTGGATTTCCGCTCATTCCACTTGATTCCTTGCAGTGCTCCGTGGTGACCTGGAGACTCGCTAAGCACCCGTCTTTGCCTTGGCCTAAGAGGTTGACTCATGCTCTGTCACTCTGGCAGCCTCAGAGAGGGTGGCAGAAGGTGTGACAGCCACCGCTGCCTGGGGTTAGCCCTGCACTCACTCAGCCTGGGGAAGGAAGGCAGGAAGAGTCCGCACTCACACTCTGATTCTTGGTCCACAGCTGGGGCACCCAGGGCGACTTCTCCACGACCCACGCGCTGCCCGCTGTGAAGGTGAAGCTGTTCACGGAGAGCACAGGCGTCCTGGCCTTGGAGGACAAGGAGCTCGGGCGGGTGAGTGCTCCTGGGATAAGAGGTAGCCAAAAGAGTGTTCCCGCTGTGTATGCAGTACACGGGTCACCAGGGGGCAGCACTAGCACTGCCAAGTTCTGAGAGGTCCAGCTTTAGAGTTGAAAATCCTGGGCTCCACTCTACATTAGCTGTGTGACCTTGGGCAGGTCCCTCAACCTCTCTGAACCTCAGGTTCTCCTCTATAAACCTGAACTAACAAGGTGTGCATTGGAGAAGATAGAGAAGGGTTCCTCAACACCATCAGACCCAGACACCCTTTATAGCAAAGATTTGTAACGCCCTTGACTGTCATCAAATACAGTTCTTAGATTATAGCTGTGTACTCATTTAACAATGTTAACATCAACCCAATGGCAGACAATAATAGTAAACAGAAATTCAAAATGAAGCCAGGCGCAGCGGCGCACACCTATAATCCCAGCGGCTCTGGAGGCTGAGGCAGCAGGATTGCGAGTTCAAAGCCAGCCTCAGCAACTTAGTGAGGCCCTAAGCCACTGAGACCCTGTCTCTAAATAAGATACAAAAAGGGCTGGGGATGTGGCTCAGTGGTCAAGTGCCCTGGGTTTAATCCCCAGCACCAAAAACAAATTGTTTTCAGAATGAAAATATTCTAGTCCTCAAGAAGCAGTAGTCTGCTCGACCCCACCTGGAGTCACAGTGAAGGTGACAGCTACGAAGTCCAGCGTGGAGTGGTGCTGAGCACCAGTAAAGTGACTGACTGAAGGGGTGAGCAACTCCAGGCAAAATCTCCTTGATCTCCCTGGAAATTAAGTGACTCTAAGTGTCAGAGGTGGCGTGTAGACTGGCCTGGTTGGAAGCAAGGGTTTCCATCCCCTTGATCAGCAGCGGGTGGGACACCCTCCTCCTCCGGGAGGAGCCCCTCCCTCCTCACCGAGGGCTGACACCCCGGCCCCACCCACTCCGTGCCAGCACCGTTTGTTTACTTGGTCGACCAGAATGCCTCAGCATCTCTGAAGCATCCCCAAGGGGCGGCACCCGCCTGCCTGCGCGGGAGCCTCAGAGGTCGCAGAGACACTTCCCTGCCTCTCCGCCTGGGATCTGCCCCAGGCAGCCGGCTGTGCTTTCAGATGTTGGGCGCGTGGCTCGCGGGCCTCATCGGCTTCCACCACCCCGCGCCGCTCATGATACCACCTGTGCTCTTCAGCGGGCCTTAAAGATTCTTGTGGGGTCCAGCCTCCCCACTCCTCACTGCCCCCTGTGGTCGCAACCCCTTCCTCCACGGAGCCCCAGCATCACAGGTCAGATTCCAGTTGCTCAGATGAACCAGGTTCTTGTCCCCCCAGGGGACTTGCCCTCTGCCCAGAGCTTTCTCCCCACCTTCCAAGTCTTCCAAAGGCATGACTGCCCTCCCTGAGCCAGCGCCAGCCTCAGGGGAGCCTGTCCTGACTGCCACCTGCACCACAGCACCCCCTGCCCGCCCCTCCAATGATGGGCAGAGAGGGAGAGCTTGGCTTCTCTCTCCCCAGGGGGTTCTAAAAGCTGCCTGGAGATAGGACCATAAACCATTTTGTTCGCCACCCCACACCCAGTGCGCAGCAGACAGACTTTCGATGATTTGTCTCTTGGTTTCTAAGCCTGTATTGTTCTCCTAGGGCTGTCATAACGAAATACCACGGGCTGAAGGGCCTGACCCATGGAGATGTCATCTCTCACGGTTCTGGGATCCAGAACATCCTAAATCAAGAGTCAGGAAGGGGCCGAGTGCCGTGGCGCAAGCCTGTAATCCCAACGGCTCTGGAGGCTGAGGCAGGAGGATCACAGGTTCAAAGCCAGCCTCAGCAAAAGCGAGGCCCTAAGTAACTCAGTGAGACCCTGTCTCTAAATAAAATATAAAAAGGGCTGGGGATGTGGCTCAGTGGTTAAAGGTCCCTGAGTCCAACAGTTCAACACCCAGTACCAAAAAAAAAGAAGTTGTTTCTGTTTCTGGGAAGGGTTCGTTTTTCTGGAGTATAGATGGTGCCTTTTCCCTGTGAGGGAGATGGGACATGTCTTCCTCTTCCTATAGGTCACCAGTCCCCTCAGATTATGGCCCCATCCTTTGACCTCACTGAGCTTTTTTTTTTTTTTTTTTTTTTTTCCTTTTGGTACTGGGGATTGAACCCAGGGGCACTTAATCAGTGAGCCACATCCTCAGCCTTTTTTAAAAAAATATTTCATTATTTTATTTAGAGACAGGGTCTCACTGAGTGGCTGAGGCTGGCTTTGAACTTGCGATCCTCCGGCCTCAGCCTCTCGAGCTGCCGGGATGACAGCAGCGCCCCCGTTCCCAGGCTCGTTTAGCTTTGACGACCTCCTGGGGCCCCCTCTCCCGATGCAGTCATGTTGGTGGTTACGCATCTCCAACACGTGAAATTCGGGGGGCACCATTTAGAGTTCCTTCATACGGTCGGCTGCATGATCCCTCCTGAGGGCACCCTCTCTGTGCCTCTGGTCTCTCATCTAGAGAAACGTGGGGCACCCCCAGACACACGGGGCGCCCGCACCCAGCCGCACCATCCAGACCTCCCTTCCCGTGCTTTTCCCTCTCCTTCCCTTTGTGTTTGTCTTTTCTTCTTCCTCTGCTCTGTAGGTTTTCCCTGGAATCATGTTCCTAAACCAGAGGCCACAGATGGAGGCCAAACAACAATTAAATAAGGCCAAGAGCAAAACAGTGCTCTCCCCAGAAAGGAAGGGACCGAAAGAAAGGGCTCAGCTGTTTTCTTTGAGAAGTGACAGGGATTCGTTTCTGTCCCTGGGGAAAGAGAGACACCAGAGAGGGAGACGCAGGCTGTCTTTGTCTTTTCCTTTCCTTTTTTCATGAAGGCAGATGTCAGAAATCACGACTCTCAGGATCCAGACCCCGTGTTAGCAGAGTTTTTCTGGGTAGTAGAGCCACATTCCAGATCCTAGTGACCCATTCAACCATTTTCAGTTTGTTTCATTTGTATTATGTCTTCTTCTTTGCTAACTATTTTAATTTAAAGAGATTAATGCAGATTGGTAAAAAATAACAAAAATGGATATCTAGTGGAAACTAATGATCCCTGTTGGAATCAGCTTTTCACTGCTGTCATAAAGGACCTGACCAGAACAATTTTAGAGGAGGAAGAGTTTATTTGAGGGTCACGGTGGGTGTCAGAGGTCCCAGTCCACAGACAGCAGCTCCATTCCTCAGGGCTGGAGGTGAGGCAGGACAGCATGGAGGAAGAGTGTGGTGGAGGGAAGCAGCTCACATGGGGATCAGGAAGCAGAGAGAAACTCCACTCTCCAGATACAGATATAGACCCCACAGCCAGCCCCCAATGCCACCTCCTCCAGCCATACCCACCTGCCTCCAGCTACCACCCAGTTCATCCCATCAGGGGTTAATTCACTGAGTGGGTTAAGGCTCTCACAACCCGGTCACTTATCCTGTGAACCTTCTTGTGTTGTTTCATACATGAACTTTTGGGAGACACCTCACATCCAAACCATAACAATCCCTTTCACTTTGACCTGATATCACAATGAAAATCTTTCTTGCAATGAAATTGAAAAATCTTTTTCTGCAATTTATGACGTGTCCTTCCCAAAATATTCTATGCACATACAACCACAGCATGTGTGTGTGTGTGCATTCCTCTATTTTAAAAAAAGCACAATTGGAAATTACTATATAAATACTGCCCTACCCATTGGTTGAAACATCAGCATATTTGGAAATAAGCCCATTACAACCCACACTGACCCTTTCCTTTTTACATGGCTGCATAGCATTCCATTATGCAGATATATTTCATTTAATACATCTTCTGTTAATAACTTTTTAGATTATTTCATCTTTGGCTGTATGAACAGTGCTTTGGTGTATAGCCTCAAATTTATTTATTGATATATGCCTATAGGATAAATTTTTAAAAAATATTTTGCTGACCAAAATTTGAATTTTGACAGTTATTGCCAAATTGCCCATGTGCCATTTTACACCTCCACAAAAGGCATAGCCCCATGCCAACACTGTAATGTCACCGAGCTTTTTTTCCCCACAAATATGATTGCAGGCCTGCTGTCCCCAATCTTTAGTGCTATGTACAGAGTCAGCAAGGATAAAAGCAAGCAAAAATCATCAACCTCTCAAAGCTTACAGGGCACAGGCATTAAAAAAAAAAAGCAGGCATTTCTGTGCAGTGCAGTGCGTGTTCTGCTGGAGAAAGGACAGCTGGGGACAAGCACCCAACAAGGGGGCAGAAATCGGTCTGTGGAGCAGGGATGGCTTCCCCCGGGGGATGCCATCAGGGAGGGAGAGAGACCCAGGCTCAGCCGTGGAGATGAGCCAGGTGAAGGCCCAGGTAAAGCAGTCCCCAGTGGGTCCCAGCACATGCCCAGATGGCTGGGGGAAGCTGCGGCTGGCTGGGGTGCAGCCCACAGCAGGGGCGGTGGTTGCATCCCAGCATCCCCACGTCAGAGCCTTGGGGGAGACGGCGGAGAGCTTGGTCCGCAGCCTGGAAGGTGCGGAGGAGGCGTCTGGCCTGCCAGGACTCACGTGCACCCAGACGACCCCGTCACCCAACGGGGGCTGCGGCTTACAGAGGCGCGGTCACGGGTGGGTTCCGAGATGTAAGAGAACCGCGGTGACCTCATCTCCCACCCACCCTGCAGAGGAGCTCTCCCCAGGGAGTGGCCGCAGGGAGGGGAAGGAGGTCTTTGTGGAGTGACCAGGAAGGAGCTGCGGCCATTCGCATCCTAAATGGGCACCACATTGCTGGTGGGAAGCGCGCCCAGGGTCACACGGTGGAAGTTGTTAATGAGCTCCTGGTGCCAAGCGGGCAGAAGCAGGGGCCAGCCAAGGACCTTCCTGCCGCCTGGCTGCACGTCTCCCACCAGCCCCTCCCTGCATCTGAGTCCATCCCAACCTGTCCGCTCCTGGGCCAGACCAGCTCAGGACAGAGGGCCAGCGTCACCGGGACCCACAGCTGCCTCTTCCATCTCCAGAAGTGTCAGGTCTCCAGACCTGGAATGCATCCTAGGGTGACAGGCACACCTCCTTGAGGGAAGGGGGAGGCCTTCCCTACCCCGTGACACCCCAACTTCCTCTTTCACTCCCACCATTTGTCCTATGACATATTGGCCCAGAGAGGTTTGCTAGTGCCAGTTATGTGAACTTGCACACTTACAACAGAGTTGTCACCAAATTAACCCTCACAGAATGATCAAAAGGCCTAAAGAAATTACAGAGGGTTCTGATTTGAAAATGGCACTAGTAATGCAAGTTTAGGGGGAAAAAAGAAATAACCATGCTAGAGCCACCATCCTGATTCAGCATGCTGGGCCTGACCAGGCAGCATGAGCTGTCAGTCAGGACAAGCTGTCAGTCAGGATGGTATGACAGTATTTAGAAGACTCCCAGGACTATGTGGATTTACTATATTGGGTTTACACCCAATGTCATCAACAGTGCACCTTGCCCTAAATATAGACGAGACCCTAAAATATAGCTCGTCATAGCACCTGGCCACAATGACCAGCAATGAGCCCTCAGTACCCATGGGGACTGGCTCCAAGACCCCCTGCAGATACCAAACTCCTCAGCTGCTCAGGTCCCTTATATAAAATGGTATGCTGCTCGCAGATCACCTACTTTTCATATGCTTTAAACCATCTATTACTTATATTACCGAATTGTTTTTGTCAGCCTTTTTTGCTGCCATGACTAAAGGCTCTGACCAGCACAATTGTAGAGGAGGAGCAGTTTATTTGGGGGCTCACAGTATCAGAGGTCTCAGTCCACAGACAGCAGCTCCATTCCTTGGGGCTGGAGGTGAGGCAGGACATCATGGAGGAAGAGTGTGGTAGAGGAAGCAGCTCACATGGGGATCAGGAAGCAGAGAGAGACTCCACTCTCCAGATACAGATATAGACCCCACAGCCAGCCCCCAATGCCCCCTCCTCCAGCCACACCCCCCTGCCTCCAGCTACCACCCAGTTCATCCCATCAGGGGTTAATTCACTGACTGGGTTAAGGCTCTCACCACCCAGTCATTTCTCCTGAATTTTCTTGCATTGCCTCATACATGAGCTTTTGGGGGACACCTCACATCCAAACCATAGCACTAATATAATGTAAATGCTATGTAAATAGCCATTGATTGTTCTATTCTGTAATGTTTAGGAAAGAAAAGCTCTATACATGTTCAGTGCAGATTTATTTCCCAAACATTTTCAATCTTTAGTTGATTGAATTCATCAAAATGCAACCTATGGATGCAGAGAGCCGAGTGTACTACAAAATTAGGATTTTTTCCTTCATCTCTATCCCATCATTTTAAAATCTCTACATTTGTGTCTATCTTTGACATATGTAATAAGTATATGAATACAGAGTAAACACACATAATGTTAAGTGTTGGCATCTGGGTATTGAGCTCATTGCTCAGAAATATTTCCCTGACGTAGAGCTTGATCAGAAATCTTTGGCAGCCGCTGATCTGGAAATCCAGGCCTTCTTCTGTTTCAACCACATCATAAAACATTGGGAAGACTGGAATTCTGTGTTTTGCAAGACGATATCAATTTTCTTTCATCCTAGAGAGGGAAGTTAATGGAAAAAAGGGTCAGGACCCAAGGGAGACCGCGGGACTATCGGCACGAAGGAAGCGTGGTGGGGGTGCCGCCACGGCCCCCCTCCCTTCTCCCAGCTCCCGTCCAGGCCATGAGGAAGGCCATGTGCACCTGCCCTCCAAGCATGGGCCACACTGGCAGGACTGGCAAAGCTGAGGCAGGACCGGGAAGGCCAGCGCGTCCACCACTGAGACTGTGAGTCTCTTCCAGCCCTGACCACTGGGGAAAGGAGCCCAGGACAGGAACCCGCTTTGAAAACAGCCAAAGCCACCTGCAGCAGAGCGGGGCGTGCGGCCGTCTCAGGAGAAGCCCAGCTTCTGTTGAGTCCACGCTTCCTTAGCGTCGATCTTCCAACCGCTGCACTCCTCCTGACCGCGCGTTCTGCAGATCCTGTAGGGTTTCTGCAAACCAGAGTGAGAAAGTGGATTGCCCGAGGTGTCTCCTTCTCGCTCACCTCCAGCCTTGGAGACAGGGAGAACTGAGGTGCAGACCCAGGTCTAAGCGCCGTCTCTGACACACGCCCCGGAGAAGCATTTTCCCAGGGCCGGCAAAGCTGGGTCATGTGTGACCAGATTGCCAGTCCAGGTGAATTGGGCTGACTTGTGACCCTTAGACTATCCCCTTCCCTTCTCTGCATCTTATTTATTTATTTATTTATTTATTTTGGGGGACCAGGATTGAACCCACGGTGCTCAACCACTGAGCCACATCCCCAGCCCTATTTTATATTTTATTTAGAGACAGGGTCTCTCAGAGTTGCTTAGGGCCTCACTAAGTTGCTGAGGTTGGCTTTGAACTCGCGATCCTCCTGCTGGCTTTGAATTTCTGATCCTCCTGCGTCCCGAGCTGCTGTGATTTACAGGCGTGCACCACCACGCCTGGCTTCCTTCTCTCCATCTTCACACTTTTGATCTATTTGATCAGGTCCTTGCCATTTTCCTCTGCAGGTTTTGAAGAATTTCTCTTCTTGCCATAGTAAAAGATATCCTAAAGAATAGGAGGAAGAGGGCTCAGTGGTAGAGCGCTTGCCTAGCACGTGTGAGGCACTATATTTGGTCCTCAGCACCACATAAAAATAAATAAATGAAATAAAGGTGTTGTGTCCATCTACAACTAAACTACGTATGTGCATGTATGTAAAATATATATGTGTGTGTATATATACACATGTATACACACACACACACACACACACACATACAGAATAAACAGAAAGGATTGGAGTAGAAGTGGCCTCCAGCACGTTAAGGGTTTTTTTTCTGTCATACTATTTCCTGTCATATTATTTGATGATGATAAGAACACTGCTCTCTGATCGGGGTTTCCTTTGTATTTTTAAACTTTGGAGAAGGCAGAGAAAATCACAAAAATCATGATCCTTCCTTTTTTTTTTTTTACAAACTTGGCCAGGAAGAGAGAGAAGGGAGCAAGAGAATGCATGTCTGTCCTCAGGCATGGCCAGCCTCAGTGAGTAGATGACACCTTGGCCGTGGGACCTGGACATGTCCCTCCACATCTCAGCATCCAAGTCTCTGATCCCCAAAAACATGCCCATCGTGGTGCGTCTAGTGTCTAACACGTTTGTCCCTTTTTCCCCCACAGGTGATTCTCCATCCCACCCCCAACAGCCCCAAACAGTCTGAGTGGCACAAAATGACAGTCTCCAAAAACTGCCCCGATCAAGATCTCAAAATCAAACTTGCCGTCCGGATGGATAAGCCCCAAAACATGAAGCACTCTGGGTAAGTGTCTGGTCCCCACGTGGTCATGTGGGACACGTGTCCACTCCTTTCTCGAGACAGAAGTGAAACAAGGATGGGCATGTAGCTCAGCAGGAGAGCAGGTGGGAAGCCATGGCCAGGTTCAATCCCCAGCACTGCGAGAAATAAAATAAAATTAATGAATGAAAAACAAAGCTGATCTTCAGAGAACTACATGGAAGGAAGTTGAAAAGATTCCTGAGAGGTTATTAAAGTATTTGACCATGAAGCCAGGTGCAGTGGTGCACACCTGTAATTCCAGGAACTCGGGAGGCTGAGGCAGGAGGATCTTGAGTTCAAAGCCAGCCTCAGCAACTTAGCGAGGCCCTGAGCAACTTAGTGAGACCCTGTCTCAAAATAAAATAAGGGCTGGGGATGTGGCTCAGTGGTTAAGTGCCCCTGGGTTCGATCCAGAAGCAAAAATTTGTGAAAATTACTATGAGCTTCCTCAGTTCTGATGATTTCTGTATTTGCTTTTTCACCATCAATAGAGAATAATTCCTTCTCTTTCTCTGAGGGGATTTCCAGAACCATCCAAATCTTGCAGGAAGCATGTGAGGTGTGCTGGTATGGGGAGCTCCTAGGGGTCACAGGCACCTTGTCACAGGCCTAAAGCTCATCCAGACTACAAATCTCCCGCTTGTGTCGCGTGGTCAGCAACCACCTCTGTGAGCTGGGGGTGGCCATCTTCAGGAGGTTGGTTCCCACCGGAACTTTCCGAGGGTTTGGTGCCACATAGAAATGAATGAGCAAAAAAAAAAAAAAAAAAAAAAATGGAGATTTGTGACTATCTTCATCATCTTAGAGATTGGAGAGGAATGAATAATTAGGTAATTTCAAGAAGAGCAAAAGAAATAGGTCAAATGTGGTTTTATTTTACAGATGTGAAACCAACCACGGGTTTGTGTAGGAAGTGTTCATTGATGACTGGGTCTATGTTGGGGCGTGGCCTATTAAACTAAATTGGGAGCAGTTGTGCCGTGTAGTGACCTGGGGAATGTCTATCAAGTGATCTGCAGGTGCCATTTGCCATCTGCTAACCAGCTATCATTCTGCTTAGGCTTTCTGGTCAAATGCCCTCTTAATTCTTTTCCTTTTTTTTTTTTTTTTTTTTTTTTGGTGAATTCGTTTAGGATAGTGCTTGAAGTGGTGACCCCACCATGAAAACTGAGGATTAGCAGTTTGTAGTAGAGGTTTGGGAATTCAGACACCTGAGATCAAGGCCCAACCATGGATTAAAGCAAGTTTAAACAGAAGCTCCTGCGGAGTCCAGGAGGGTGTGACCAGAACAGGAAGAGACCATCCCTGTGGAGGAGGGACCACCACAGAATGAAGTCAGAGAGGAGAGGACAGGGCCCTGCCCCCGGGCGGGGCCTCCAAGTCCTTGGGAGCCATCAAAGCCCGAGAGGCCAGGGAAAGATAGCTACCTGCCAATCAGGACATAGAGGGTCAGGTATCAAGACTCCAGAGACAGCAGGGCCATGCTCAAGCTGGAGACCTGGTACGGAGCAGAACCCAGGCTTCAGTCTGGCCTTGGAGAATTTGCACTGAACTTCCTTGAGACCAAATTATTCCCAGAGCCTGAGATGGGATTCTGTGATGGAAGGCTGTGGGGGAGTGGGCCAGGCCTGCGTGCGCAGCTGGTCCTTCCTGAGGAAGCCCAGCCAGCTCTTCCTCCATCAGACTGGCATCTCAGCAGACTTTCTTGAGCTCTGATGAGGAGGCGCTCTTCCTCCTCCTTATTCTAATGCTGGTATATATATACCAGAAACACTAATAGCATTTCTCCCTAGTACCTCTTCCTTCTCCATAGTGAATATCCTCGTTCCAAGACAAAGGAATTGAGTATTCTGTTAGCTTCCTGTAATACCCATTTCCTGTCCACAAGGAAATAGCCTGCATCTTTAGCAAAACATGGGTTCATAAAGACTCTGTTACGGTTTAGATATGAGGTATCCCCCAAAAGCTCATGTGTGAAACAATTTGAGAATGTTTAGAGGCAAAAATGATTAGATTATGAGAGATGGAGCCCAGTCAGTGGATGGATCCCCTCATAACTGGGTGGTCACTGAAGGTGGCTGGAGGAGGTGGTCATTGGGGTATATATTTTGTCCCTGGTGAGCAAATCTCTCCCCCTTCCCTTCCCCCTCCAACCCTGACCCTCTCCCTTTGTGGTCATGACCTGAGCTGCTTTCCTCCACCACACCCTTCTACCATGATGTTTTGCCTCACTTTAGTCCCAGAGCTTTGGAGTTGGCCATCCATGAGACCTAAATAAACTTCCTCTCCTCTACTTGTTCTTCTCAAGTCTTTTGGTCAAAGTGATGAAAAAGCTAACTAAAACAGACTCTGTAATCATTTGCTAAAGGAACCCCAGCGTGAGTGAGAGGATGGAGTGGGAAAGAGAAAAACAAGGAGGACACGGCAGATGGAAGAGAGGAGGGTAGAGAAGAGAATAGAACATGGATGAGTAGTAGGTCTATCCTCCAGACTGCTTCTTTGTAATTTCCTTAAAAGAATCAGTATCTCACCCCAAAGGCCGGGCCCGCTGAAGCCCTGTGCTAGGACTTTCACACACACACTCACTGTTCTCCACAGCGACATGACATGGGTATCATTGTCCCCATTGGACAAATCCCACTTCCACATTCTTTTGCTTCAGTCTCTTGAAAACTGGACAAATTGATCTGGACTTAGGAATTCTTGTGTTGATTCCTTTGTAAAATTATTAAACGTATTTCAGGCTACCTTGATGTTACAAACGACTGAAAAAAATACGCAGCTCGCTTCTGACAGGCGCCATCACAATTTTGTCTGACAAGGCCACCATTTTCAAATGACTCCCGCTGAGAAATATACCAAGAGAGCCCAAAATAGCTCTGAAAGTGAGCAGTGAGTTCCTTAAAAAAAACACAGTCAGACCACAGGTGGCGTAAATCAGGGGTGAACCGCCTAAGCTGCTTGAAGAATGATTCAGGGAAAATAAAAAATATTCATGAACAATTTTTTTTTCATTTAAGCTTAAAATAGTTTTATTGAGTCCTATTATGTGGGGAAGGATGATAAAAATATCAAAGCAACATCACAGCTTAGAAAATGAGAGGTGGAGGAATTTTCAAGAAGCGTAGCTAAGTTTATATATATATAAATTAGATCCACTTTAACACATACGACGAAAATCAGAATTACTGTGAACTATTCCTTGATGAAGTGAAATAGATCCTTGAATGAACCACGGAACCATCTAGAATAACCTTATTAAGTAGAAAAATACCAATGAGAAAAATCAACACTGCTTTTTTTTTTTTTTTTTTTTTTTTTTGGTCTTAGAACATGGGCATCCAGGCACACTTGAGAATTAACAACTTCTAAGTGGCTTTCTAATTTTTCATCTTTTACCTCCAGATGGTGCTTTCAAGTTCCAGAAGTGTCTTCACAGCCATTTTCTCATTTCATCCCTGAGACAGCCTTACAGGAATTGGGAAGGGTGGCCCCCGTCTTCAGAGAGCGGCCCCTCCCTTCACCCAGATGCTCAGACCCACCACCATGGAGTCATCTTGGACAGTTCCCATTCCTTCCCACCACGCATCCCATCCCTCATCCAGTTCTCCTCACTCCACCTTCGGGATCCGTCTAGAGCCCCCCCCCCGCCCCCCCCTCTGCACTGGGCTCTGAGCCCCCTTCTCCTGTCCCTCCACTTGTTGCTCTCCGCCTCCTGAGCTGTTCCCCTGTTTCTTACTTGGCCTTCTGCAGTCTGTTTCTTACTCTGAAGCCAGAGTGATAAAAAAAAAAAAAAAAAAAAAAAAAAATAGGAGCCTGATCCTGGCACCTGAACGCCAGGAAACCTCCCCTGAGCCCCCATCTAATTCAGAGTAAGGACCAGCGCCGTTACCATGGCTACAAGGCCATTCCCTCCATCACGACCTTGATCACTACTGCAGCCCCTGCCCTCCTTGGGCTTCCCCAGAGGGGTACCCCTCAGGACCCCAGCCCATACTGCTTCCCCTGCCTTAGATGCCCCCTTTCCCCCACCGGGATCTCTGCATCTTTCCCCTCTCTCCTGCCCTTTCTTCCTTTGCTTTCGCCAGTGCTCTTAAACCAGCCTATCCTGTCCCAGGTGTTTCTTTGTTCACTAATTTATTGTCTTTCTTCCTTACTAGGCTGTGAGCTCCTCGTCGGGAGGGGCATTTGTCTCCTTTGGTCACAATACCTCACACAGGGTTTAATATCTTGCAAAAGTCTAATTAACTATTGGTTGCATAGAAAAAATAAGTGAATGAATGAATGAATCCTCCACCGCACAGATAGAGAAACAGAGGGATAACCTGGAAACAAGACTCGCCCGAGTCAGAGTGGGCATCAGTGCTGGCTCTACATTTGTTCCCTCCCTTCAGTTCAGTCTTATCTGAGAATCTGAAGCTTGACTAGAACGCAGTGTTCCACGTGACTCTGCTTTGGATTCATTCAGTGAACCACAGTCCAGCACCCAGGACTCATTCACAGATATTCTGGTTTTCCTTCTATGTGTTAGCAAGCCTCAAAGGAGATAGAGTTTGGAGCCCTCAGTCATTAAAATCCCCCTTTCCTCTTCTGTTTTCCTAACTGTGCCTCTGTTCTAGGCTTCTTGTCCTTCAAAACCATCTCAGGCCGGACATGGTGGCGCACGCCTGTAATCCCAGCACTTGGGAGGCTGAGGCAGGAGGATGGCGAGTTCAAAGCCAGCCTCAGCAATGGCGAGGCGCTTAGCAACTCAGTGAGACCCTGTCTCTAATAAAATACAAAAAAGGGCTGGGGGTGTGGCCCAGTGGTCGAGGGCCCCTGAGCTCAATCCCCGCTACCAAAAAAAAACAAAACTCAGTCCTTTGTCCTCTCCTCCTCATGGTCTCCAGGACCCTTGTCCTGCTGGCGCAGACACTCAAACCAGACTGCCTGGATTTTCAGGATTTGATTTCATCTCCCTTGTTGACTTACTAACTACAAATGCCATATCAAGTGGTTTGACCTTGTTGTTCAAATTCTCTATTCTCCCTGGTTTTCTAGCAATTCTTGAAAGAAGGCTATCAAAATCTCTGACTGTAATTGTGGATTTTTTTTTTTCCTCATGGGGCCACTCTGTTCAATTTTCTGTGCACTTCAGAGCTTTGCTAATTGATGCATGAACATTTAAATTATTATCTGTTCTTGATGAATTGACCTCTTCATCATTATGAAATGGTCTTCTTTATCCCTGGCAACGCTCTCCCTGGAATTTAACTTTGTGTGACAGTTACAAGTTGAAGTTAGGATTCCAAGATGCTAATGTTAGCGTGGGAAACCCTTTTTTTAGCCTTTGCTTTTTGTTTTCTGTCCTTAGAGTTAAAATGTGTCTCTCACGGGCAGTGTAGAGTTGGGTCTAGCTTTTTAGATCTTATCTGAATCTCCCTCTCTTATAACCAATACATTTAGCCTACTTATATGTTATGTGATTACCTGCGTGGTTTAAATGTATCAGTTTGCTACTTGTTTTCTTTGTCCCATCTGACCTTGTTTTCTTTTCCCCCCTTTTTCTACTTCCTTTTGAAATAACTGAATATTTTCAAGAGTCCTTCTCACTTTCTTTATCGTGCTGTTATTCCTCAATGCCAATCAGGTCCAAGAGCCCAGAAGGGAATCGTTGGCACCGCCACTTGCTAGCTCCAGGCGAGTTGCTGAACTTCTCTGAGCTTCCATTTGCTCAGCATAATATGGAGGTAGCCACGGTGGTGCCTATCTCATGGGGTTGTGGCAGGGATTGAGTGAGTCACTCCATGTTGGGCGTCTTGAGCCAGGTTTGATGCATGGTAAGAGCTGGAGCCACACAAGAGTGGTTGGTGGTGGTGGAAGTTGTCATCAGTGTTGTTTGTCCCATCCCTTCGTGCCCTTCCCCCACAGCCCCCTACCCTCCCTCTTCTCCTTCACTCCCATAAACAAGCAGGAAGCACCCCCAAGTCCATTCCTGTCTCACTCTCACTTCTCTCCTTAAAAGAAATTCTCACCAGCAATTTCTAACAAGGAACAAGTATCAAGAGATCTGTTATATGCCATGGTGACTTTGGTTAATAATCTTAATAATCACATACGGTACACTTGAAGATCACTGAGAGCGTATTTCAAGCATTCCTACTATAAAAAAATGATGATGATGTGAAATAATCACAAGTTAATCTAGCTGAGCCATTCTACAATGTGTATGTATTTTGAAACATCATGGTATATGCCATAAATATATAGAATTTGTGTATGTCGAGTAAAAATAAATCTAAAAGATTAAATCATGAAGTCATAAAAAAGTAAAGAAAGCCAGACGTGGTGGCGCACGCCTGTCATCCCAGCAGCTCGGGAGGCTGAGGCAGGAGGATCGCGAGTTCAGAGCCAGCCTCAGCAGCTTAGCGAGGCCCTGAGCAACTCAGCGAGACTCTGTCTCTAAATAAAAATACAAAATGGGGCCGGGGATGTGGCTCCGTGGGCGAGTGCCCCTGAGTTCAACCCCGGGTACCCACCCTCCCCCGAAAAAAGAAAAGAAGAATGAAAGACCCCAGAATGCTCCAGGCACTGAGGTGGCAAGGGACATGGAGACAGCAAATGCAGCAGTCCCTCCCTCGGGGCCAGGCTACACCGTCCACCTGACCAGAAGAGCGCCAGTGCCAGCGGCTTTTGGCTCCAGGTCCCCTCACGGTGAAATGCTGGCCCATCTCAGGTGGCCAGGTCCCCTTCAGCCATCCTTACCTCCGTGTGCCCAGGAGCAGGCGATTGTGGAGAACGACCTTCCCCTGCACTTGACGCCGCTCCTGCCGAGGCATCCTGAAGGAAGACGCACCATAAGCCATTTTCCCCACGAGTAGTCACTAAGCACCCACTGTTGATCCAGGACGCAAAGAAAAGACCACCAACTCCAATTTTAGATTAAAGCAAGCTTATATTGTATGCACACAAAGAGAGCTGGCCAGGGCTGCCCCTCCCAAACACTGGGCTTGGGGTCAGCCCCGCTCTCAGGGAAGACAAGGCTTTTATAGTTCAAAGAGTTACAAAAAAATCTTGGGAATTTACAGCTAACAAGGTCAGACAGGTGTCATTCAAAAGCAAGTAGCAAACTAATCACCTATATGGCATTGCATTCCAAGAAGGGAGTGTAGTCAAACCCCACATCAAAAGTTCATGAGGCACCGTTAGTTTGAGAGAGAGAGAGTCGTTATCTGGTCAAGGAAAGCCAGGCCTGAGTGAGCTCAAGGCCTGGGCATGAACGCCAGACAATTTTAAAACATCAAAATAAGCTCAGGCCAAATAGGAATCCTAGCATTTCATAGAAAACTGAAGTGGGCTTTTCATAACTTTTTGACAGGATGGCTCCCAGTCTTAAGATGGAATTAGGCTGGTTTATCACCCACCACGTGCGATTCTGGTGCTAAGCACAGTGGGTGCTTCATGAGCACTTCTATGCCACCATGTGAAATTCACAAATGCCACACACAGGAAGACGGGCCTTTTTTTTTTTTTTTTTTTTTTTTTGTACATACAAATAAAAAGTTTCAAGCCTTGCCATCCCTGCCAAGTCACTCCAGGGCAGAGGAACACCGAGGACTGGGTAGTCCGTCATGACTCAGTGACTTCTGGGGATTTAAAACTCTAGGACATAAGTTCAGCCCAAACCCGTCTTCCTCCTCTCGTTTTAGTCCTTCCTAGCTCGCTCTCACATAGCTCAGATACCCTCAGCAAATGACAGAGATGCCAGTGACACATTGGCATGGCTTTTAGAAGATGCTACAAGAAAGGATAGATTGGAATTGGGGTGTAAAATATGACTCAGAGCTCTAAAACCAAACCTTGCTTGATTTCCCAGCAGATGTACACCCAAAAGCCGAATATAAATCCAAACGAGGAGTCCCAGAGTGAACCCTGTGTAAGATCGGCAGCTCTATGCTCTTTCTACCAGGGCTACCGTGTCTGCTGCTCTGAAGGACTGACACCTCTGGGAGGTTCACTGTGCTTAACCCTGGACTCGAGTCGTCTCCAGAGATCCTTTCCACCACCCTATGATACTGCGTGTTATGCTATTCCCATTTTACAGCTGAGAAAACTGAGCCATGAGGCAGCTGACCCGAAGGAGCACTAATGACAGGAACAGAATCCCAACTTAGGGGCTGGGGTTGTGGCTCAGTGGTAGAGCACTTGTGTCTCATGTGTGAGGCACTGGGTCCGATCCTCAGCACCACATAAAAATACATAAAGGTATCTCGTGCATCTCCAACTAAAAAAAAAAAAGAAAGAATTCACACTTGGGTATTTCCCCCGACCTGAGATAGAACCAGCGGACCAAACTGCCACTCACAATATCGGAATGCTGATGTATAGAAGGTCAATCCAGATTTCCACATCTCCAGACAGCCCGGAGAGAGAGTGGAGGGCACTGATGCCCACACAGAGAGATCGGGCTGCGGGGACAGGAGCTCCAAGGAGAGCCACCTGTGTGTCTGCGACCACAGAACTGCCATCTGTGCAGGTGCCGCACCTTCTGTTCAACAAATGTGTTCCAACCCGAGCAAACGCAGAGCCAGCCCTGACTCGACGGGAACAGTGCCTTGCACCCCTCAGCTCTTCCTGGTTGCGACACCTTCTGGCGTGAGCCTTATTAGCAATGAATCCTGAGGAAAACCTCAGAGCCAGAGCCTCGCCCTCACCCAGAGAGAGCGGGACTTTCCAGAGGAGAATTTATTTAGGGTTTCTCTGATCCTATCAGCTTTTCCTTTCAGGAGCTCTTAATCAGAAAAAAAAAATGAACATCATTCATTTTTAAATTTTTTTTAATTTGAATTTATTTTTAATGAATCCATAAAAACATGAACTCATACATATTTACAGAATTTCATGTGATGCTTCAATGCTGGTATACATGGTATGGCTTAGTCAGCTTTTGGTCATTGTGACCAAAATAGCTGACAAGATTATAATAAATCTGTCCTAGGAGGAGAGATTTATTTTGGCTCATGGTTTCAGAATCTTCGATTCATGGTTGGTTGACTCCATTGCTTTGAGCCTGAGGTGAGGCAGGACATCATGGCGGAAGGGTATGATGGGAGAAAGCTGTTCCATTCATGGTAGCCAGAAAGCAGAGAGAGAGAGAAAGGAAAGAAAGAGGCCAGGGACAAGACATAGTCCCCAATGTCACCCTCACCCAGTGACTTACTTCCTCCAACCACACCCCACCTGCTACAGTTTCCACCTTCTCTCAGTAGTCCAGTCAAACCACTAATCGATCAAGTGGATTAATCCACTAATGAGTTAGAGTCCTCATGACTCAATCACTTCCCAAAAGCCCCGCCTGCAGGATCTGGATGTTGATGCATTGGGGACCAAGTCTTCAGCACACGCTCTTGGGGAATATTCTAGATCCAAACTGTAACATATGTAATGCTTAAAAGTAGGGTGAACCTATCTATCTCCTCAACTGCTCATCACTTCTTTATGATGAAGACATTCAAACTCCTTTCCTCTAGCTCTTTGAAATGTGCCTACACAGTTATTATCTATAGTCACCCTCCTATGCAGTAGCACCCCAGAGCTTCTTGCTTCTACCTATTACTTGGTCCCCACAAGTCACCTTCTCTCCATCCACCTCCATGTTCAATGAAGAAACCCAAGTTTGTCGTCCAGAATGGGAAGAGGAAGAGGCTGCTTCAGAATCAGACGGCTCTGAGGTTAGCCTCTGGCTGTACCACTCCTCAGCCCTGCACATGTGACCTAGCTTTCTCAACCTCAGTTTCCTCAACTGTGAAATGGGAATAGTGGCATAGCAAGGTAGTTTGTAGTAACTCTTTGCTTTGTGGGAGGCGTTAGTCTAAGAAGTTTGTATTTGCGAGGTAATCCTTTCCACCTTTCAAATAGGTACCATTGTGATAATTATGTATTACAACAATACAATAGTATTATTACAATCATCATCATGGGGTACTAGCATTATCCCCTTTGTGTGGATGACAAACTGAGGCAGGGTAAGTCTACTCATTTGTTCAAGGTTGCACAGACATGCATGCAACATGACACTGTCTTTGAGCTCTTAACCCCTCCTATGGGCATAATGAATTCATGTCAAGTGCCAGGATGAAGGAAATGGTTCAATATGAATTGCATCCTGTGGTTTCTAGTGAACTTCCTTTTTTCTGCTTCCATTCTCTTCAATTAAATCTCTTACCATAACTCATGCTTATATTTCACAAGCGCTATTTCATTGAATCCTCACAACAACCCCATAAGCAAGGAGCCATAGCTGCCTTTGTTCTAGAGAGCAGAGAGAAAGGCAGCAGACACTGTGGCACATGCCTGTAATCCCAGTGGCTCGGGAGGCTGAGGCAGGAGGATCGCAAGTTCAAAGCCAACCTCAGCAACTTTGCGAGGCCTTAAGCAACTCAGTGAGACCCTGTCTCTAAATAAAATACAGAATTGGGCTGGGGATGTGGCTCAGTGGTTGAGTGCCCTGAATTCAATCCCTGGTACCCAAAAACCATTTTAAAAGAGAGGAAGCATCTTGCTCTCCATCACTGAGTAATGGCAGAGCTAGGATTGGAAGACGACCCTTAATGATGATATGTACAGAACCCTCTCTCCATAGCCCTCTGTTTTAATCAGGATTTTTTGTTGTTTTGTGTTTTGTGTTTGTTTTTGTTTTTACTGCTATGATGACAAGACCTGACTGAAGCAATTTTAGAGGAGAAAAAGTTTATGTGGCTCCTGGTTTCAGAGGTCTCAGTCCATTCCTTGGGGCTCGAGGTGAGGCAGAAGAGAGTGGCGGAGGAAAGCAGCTCAGGACATGATCAGGAAGCAGACAGGCAGAGAATTCACTCACCAGATGCAAATATAAACTCCAGGGGCACACCTTCTGTGACCCCCCTCCAACTAAACCCTACCTGCCTACAGCCACCACCCAGTCAATCCATATCTCTGGATTCGCCTGCTGATCAGGTTACAACTCCTGTAATCTATGATCATTTCACCTCCAAATGTTCCCGCATCATCTCACACATGAGAGGATGGACACGACACATCCAAGCCGTAACATCTTGGCTAAGCCTCTCTTTTGTGGCCATTTCTGCCGTGAAGAAATTATTATTTCTAAAAGGCTAAGGGCACTGACCAGAACAGCTAGGTGCTGCATGCAGTGGCATTGGAAGCTGGCCTCGGCAGCAGCTTGGGGCTGACAAGCCTACAGCCCTCCGGCCAGGCTGGATGGTAGACCTCAGCCTCACTCCAGCCCCCGTCAGTTCTTGCCCACTCCCCTGCCACCATCTCCTCCCTGGTCTCCCCACTTTCCGTCTTGCCCCTTCTACCTGCAGGGCCTTCTCTACCTGGCAGCAGATGTGATCGTCTTAAATAGAAATATAATTGCCACCAGGTGTGGTGGCACATGCTTGTAATCCCAGCGACTCAGGAGGCTGAGGCAGGAGGATCTCAAGTTCAAAGCCAGCCTCAGCAACTGAGCGAGCTGCTAAGCAATTCAGTGAGACCCCGTCTCTAAATAAAATACAAAATAGGACTGGGGATATGGCTCAGTGGTTGAGTGCCTCTGAGTCCTGAGTTCAATCCCCGGTACCCGCCCCCCCTCCAAAAAAAAAAAAACCCCTTCCATCCTTATCTAAAATGAGTGTATTGATTTACCCTTTTAGAAAAAATCAGTCCAATTGCCGGGCGCGGTGGCGCATGGCTGTGATCCCAGCACTTGGGAGGCTGAGGCAGGAGGATCATGAGTTCAAAGCCAGCCTCAGCAATGGCGAGGCACTTAGCAACTCAGTGAGACCCTGTCTCTAATAAAATACAAAAAAGGGCTGGGGATGTGGCCCAGTGGTAGAGTGCCCCTGAGTTCAATCCCTGGTATCAAAAAAAAAGAAAGAAAAGAAAAGAAAAATCAGTCCAGCTACTGTATAACGAATGGAGCCTAGGAGCAAGATGAAAGCGAAAAGAAAGGAGGCTTTTGTCATGGTCTAGATGATGGTGGCTTGACTGGGACTAGCAGTGGGGGTGAAAGAGGTGGTTTATACTTTGGAAGGAAAGCACAAAAAGCACAGTGATGGATTGCATGTTTATAGATGGTGTTTTAAAACCTCATCCAAATATTCATGAAGATCGCTCTGGTTCCTCAAAAGCATAGCACTCAAAACCAACTGAACTATAACAAACACCCGTTAACCACTTACCCACTATCAGGAACTGATAGGATTTTAGAAAGAAAAACAAGATTCTATGCCAGGAATTTAGACAGAAGGACCAGGCTTCCTGTCCTCGAAGAGCTAGCAGTCCCAGAGGAACAATGACTATGATAGAGACCATTGCAGAGGAAGAATTGTAACAGCAGAATCATCCACCCATGCCAGAGGGGACTGACGGTTTAGATGTAGGAAAAACATAGGCTCTAGCATGAGGAGTAGGAAGACGGCAGAGTTACCCAGGTGTGAAACATTATCGCGTGGTCAGGAATCACAGAGGATACAGCGCGTGCAAGTTGAGTCTGGTGAAATAAGCAGGTGTACAAAATGAAGAGTATTCTGCACCAGGGCAAGATGCTAGACTTTGTCCCTCTAAGCTAAAGTCCCCCAAGTGTTTGTGCCACCAACAATACCTAAGATCATTTCAGAGATGTGCAGACAAGCGTGCATTCAATAAGTGCTTAGGTATTCTAATGTGTGCTATCTAGTGTGTCGAGTCTATGCTATAAAGTTTCCCTGCAAAATAAATCAATTGGTGTTAGGTACGTCAATGTAAAGAAAATACCAAGTAAATCATATAATAGGTAGACACATGTGGGACAGGCCATGAGAGTGGAAAGTGAGAGGCCGTAATTTTGGGCCCTTGCAGGTGGACGGGGAGACTCCCTGAGGGAGTTTGTGCAGGGAGAAGATGTAAGAGAATTTGCAGATGGTGGATCTGTCTCATGGCCAGGAACTGGATGGGAACCATTCCTGTGTACCTGGAACTAATTAAGAGGATCATCTTGTTGCCCACAGAAGCAAAAAGAAAAAAAAAAAAAAAAAAAACGTGGGTGGGGACTAGAATAGTGGAAGTGGGAAGTGGAGCAGGGGAGGAACTTTCCAGCAGATAGAACTTTCCGGAAGGTAGAAAATCCATTGCACTTGGAAACTGAGGATTAAACAGGAGGAAACAGAAGGACCCAGGTGACTCCCAAGTTTCTGTCTTGACATTCGGAGTAGAGTGTTTTGGGGGGGCGGGGGGAGCCTCAGAGCCCCTAAAACACATCAGACAGCCAACATTTTATTTGGGTGCATTCTTCCTTGTGTTCCAAAATGGAAATCCGGCCTGCTTCCAGGTGAATGAAGATTTAGAAGTCGCCCAGTTGGTGTGTGTTAGCAGGTGACGCCAGTTGTGAACTTGTGACTTGGGATGTGTCTGAGTGTCACCAGACCTCTCTCCTCCCTTCAATCTGGAGAGTCTGCCCAGGGCCAGGCTCTCACCTCCTTCATCGCTTCCAGGTCAACGTGCAGCAGTCCCCGCGCCCGATGGGGTCATTCCCGAAGGAATCAGTGACGTTGATTTGAAAATCTCCAGAGTGCTTTGAGCTAAGCCTCTGTCGTTTTTAACACTCCTTTTCATTTCGTTTTTCTATATAAAGACAAATTTCCACCAACAGAAGAACATTTGGAAAAGGGTGGAAGGAGTAGGGAGAAGCCCTTCGCTGGTGTGGAACTTCCTTCCTGTAATATTCTTTTCTCGCATTTGCCAGAATTAGAGCAAAAGAGCTGAAAGAGGCGGAGTTGGGAGAATTTACACTCCCCACCCGCCCAGGCCTTGTGCAATATCTTTCAGGAAATTCCCTACCTAAAAGACTTTTAGCACATAAACACAGTAAGCCACCAGGTGGTTTTCCCAGGTGCTTTCTGGAATTAGTCAAGGAATCTGAGTCAAGTCTGCTGTTGGGCCACAGTTCCTCCTGTCCATGGAAGTGAACCTGGCCTGCTGCTCCTTGTTCTCCACTATCTAGAGCTCCCAAATCTGCGTTCGTCCCCTGTTCTCCCGCACTGCCGGTGAAGGAGTGCCGGGCTTCCTGGTAAAGTGTGTTCCCCTGTGCGGTCACCCACGCATTGATGCAGCTCTGGTCTTTCTCTTTCCCTTAGGTATTTATGGGCCATCGGTAAGAATGTCTGGAAGAGATGGAAGAAAAGGTTTTTTGTGTTGGTGCAGGTAACTCTTTAACTCTGTCTTAAGAGCTATCCACTATAACGATGTGGTAGGAAGAATGAATGCTCTCTCACCAAAGTACAGCTTACATACAGAACACAAAGCTCCAACATGCTGCTGGATACATGTTTACAGATTATACATCCATATAAACACCGCTCAGAGAAGGGAACAGAACACCTCTAACACCCAGAAGGCTCCCTTTTGCTCTTTTTCGATATCACTTTAACATTCAAAAAAAAAAAAAAAATCAACGCATGCCTGTTATTTTTTTCCTTCTAACAATACAGAAGTATATAAAATAAATAGGGGAGAGAAGACCCCACCCTGGCCAGTTCTCTGGCAGGGATGGAGGACCCTAGGAAGAAGCAAGCATGTGTCTGATTAAGATAGCCGGGACACTGACATTGTCTTCAAATAATTTGGTATTCCTAAAAGCCCTGAGGTCAGCATGATGAGAAAGATCAGAATTTAGTTGGACTTTTTACGTCTATTTCATTATTTAATAGATTTGATTTGGAATTACCTGCGGGGGAACACACTTCACTGGGGTTTCCAAAAGTCTTCAGCAACGCCCCCATAACTATGTTTGATGGAATATTTCCTTCCAGATCAAAGCTAACCAAAGTCTTCCTGTGTCTCCACAACCTGTCCACACCAGCTATCACAGACATTTTTCCACATTTGCACATATAGCACAGGAATTTTCCCTGTAGAATTTTCCCCTTTTGACGGATTTCTGGACTTTCCCAATGTGGGTTATTATTATTATTTTTTTTTAATTTTGGAATAAAATCCATACACTTTAATGAATTTAAAGGGCATCATAACTAATTCTTAAATACGTGTTAATATACAGTGTGGGTAGAAGATTTTGAATATCAAAAGATCAATGGATCTTAAAGAAAATTGTATAAACTTAAAATATTTTCAGAGATTTTATATGTCTTTATTATAATAGGACAAGGGTCATGAGTATTAATAATCTATGTGGGTTATTATTAACAATGCTGTCCTGGAATCCCAGCAGCTTGGGAGGCTGAGGCAGGAAGATCTCAAGATCAAAGCCAGCCTCGGCAACTGAGCGAGGTCCAAAGCAACTCAATGAGACCCTGTCTTTAAAGAAAATACAAAAAACAGGCTGGGGATGTGGCTCAGTGGTTAAGCACCCCTGAGTTCAATCTGGTGCCAAAAAAAGAACAATTCCACGAGGAACACCTGTGCATTTGTAGATACAGATGCAGATATTGCTATTAATGATACATGGGAATGTAGAAAGACTATCTTGGTTCTTTTGAGTCTTTCTAAGATAGAAGTTTTCCAGAAATGGTAATAGTGTATCCTTGAAAAGCTCCTTTTTAAATTTATTTTTTTGCATCAGGATTTTTCAGTTACAAAAGAATTTGCTATTATTTCTTTCTAATTTGCAGACTCCCCCAGAGTATATACACTACCATTTGGTTTGCAAATTTTTAATGTAAGCTGTACTTTGAAAGACATCACAGAGTGAGCCAGCTTGTAATCTAGTGACAAGTGGGGCTTACCGGGTTACTTGACTAGTATTGAGAATACAACCAATCATGAAATCTCACTATAGAGCAGCCCCCTCCTGGGTCTAAATGACCTTGAAAGTTCCACCAACCCTGAACTTCCACTCCTTCTACTACTCAAATATCTGCTATTCCACTAAAGCAAATGTAGCTCTCTGCTTATAGGCAAGAGGCCATCTTTGCTTTCATAATTGCTATAGAGTAAAGCAAAACCTTAAAGTAAATTAGCCAGAAGGAAAATTTGGGAATGATTCCCATTCCCCCAAATGACCCTTGGGTAAGCCATGGAAGACATTCCGTTCTGAGATGTGTTGCATCAATCTGTCAACTCCCCAGTATTTACTGAGCACCTGCTGTGCAGGGCGCGTTGAGAGGACATAGACATAGAGAACGGAGAAGTCTGGTCTCACTTCCAGAAAGGCATTAGTTAGGGTTTTTTTATATACAAACAGCAGAAATAGACTCAGCGAATTAATTTCAAAAAAGGAAGGGGGAGGGAGGGAGGAAGGAAGGAGGGAGGGAGAGAGGGAGGGAAGGAAAGAAGGAAGGTAGGTAGGTACTGGAAGGCTTGGAGGTGACCCACAAGATTCTTGAAAAGGCTGAAGTCCAGGGTGTCACGAGTGTGGTCCTAGGACCAACAGGTTCTGGCCATTTTCTATTCTGCATCACTCCGCTGGAGGGTCGAATTCCAGAGAGAATCAGATTGATTCAGTGTGGGCCACGTACCCGACTTCTAGAAAGGGGGAGGGGTTGCATTTTGGCTGGTGGACTCAGTGGGCTGCTTCTGGTGCAAACTGAGGATGCCCAGAAATGGGCACTGGGCAGGCTAAAACAGCCGCTGTCCACTTCAGAGGCAGCACAGTGTAAATGGGGAGATGGGGGCGCTTGAAAAGAAGGGATGCTGAGTGGGGGGCTGATTCTTGCCCCTCTGTGCTTCCTGGACTTTTGGCATGGCACCTTCTCTTAGAATCGCTGGGAGGGTGCCTGGCCTCCCTAGCAGGCTTTGTGCTGTTTCCAGAGCAGTTCTGCTCCTGAGTCATCTTTGGCCTTCCCTTTGCCACGTCACCTCTACACAGTGCCTGGCCCAGGTCTGGTACAGGCATCGGGAACTGTTTGGAGGAGCACGAAGAAACAGATAGAGAAGAGGAACCCAGGCAATGGTTCTGAGAAAGGACAGAGCACGTGGCCCGGACAGTGGGTGACACACCCTCCCAGAGGAACTGGACAGGTGGCCCTTGCCCCATGACACGGATCCCCCCCTACCCCGAGGCCACCAGCGAATGCTCCACGGGACGCGTGACTTTCCACCGAGAAGCTTCACAATGACAAAGTGCTTCGAAGACTTCGCTGATCTCTTACTTTGGAAGAGACTTTAGAGGGGGAAACTCTTTAGGAAAACAGCAAGAGGAAATGGGCCAAAAATCTCAGCGAAGCCGTGTCTGTGCAATCTGTGCTGGACGGAGAAGGAGAGAAGGATTTTTTGGTTTTTTTAGGCTGTGCAACTGGAACACAGATGTTTTAGGGCCTTCACACTGAGCCTTCCTCCAAGAGAAGATGAGAATCACACAGTAGCTCCAAAGCAAGCTGTGTGCTCACTTCTGAAAATCATAAAAGGGCATCTAAGGCTCGGCGGTTTTCCTAGAAAGGCAGAAGAGACGGATTTCAGGATTTGGGGAGGTTTTTCATGCAAGTCGGATTCTGATTCATTCTGAAGAGCCATTGAGGTGCATGGATGGGGGTGCCTCCATCCCCAGATTAACTATTCCATTTCTACCTAAATCGGCCTCAGTGACCTGCACAGGTGACAGGATAGCCCCATCACCACTGAGGTAATGCAGGAGCCAGTGTGAGAACTCAGGTCTTCTGTCTCCATCTCTGTCCTATTTATTTATTGCAACAATGCCTAAATCCAATTTTGGTGACCCACCTAAAAAATACTGTTTGTATTATTTGGGGGATTTTTCCATTTTTTCTTTCTCCCCAATTTATGTGATCCCATTGAAAAGCACTATATCAAAATGATGAAGAGAAAAAAAAGAACAACCCGATGCCTTTGAAACAACCTCAATCGCCAACGCTGCTGCAGGAGACAAGTTCAAGGTCACCCATGCTGGCCCCAATTCAGAGGAAGCAAAACTGAGCCAGGTTGTTTGAAAAATGAATGGCCGTCCAGGCAGTGAAGAATATCATTTATTGGACATCACAATGATTTCTAGTCTTGTTTTTAATTATTTTTTTAAACCTTTATTTTATTTATTTATTTTTACGGGGTACTGAGGATCGAACTTAAGACCACACACACGTGCTAGGAGAGTGCTCTACTGCTGAGCCACAACCCCAGCCCAATTTCTAGTCTTTTTTTAGCCACATCCAGACACTGACACTCAAAATGCTTAAAGTGAAACTAGAAGACCCAGTCTGGTCACATCTAAGAGAAGGCATGGGGACTGGGAAGAGAACAGACTCCCCTAAATCTGCCCTTGCCTCTCCAGGCAACCTCAGTGGGGCCTCTGTTGGGGAGACATATTTAAAAAAAAAAAAAAACGGAAAGGATATTGACCCCAATGACTTTCTGCATTTCTTTTTGTTGTTGTTGTTGTTGTTGTTGTTGTTCCTCTCAATTCAGATGTGAGGTCTTATGGAATCTATTTTATAGAGCTGGCAACCCATAATTCCCAACATACTTATAATTTTATACAGTGAATTTAATACAGAGGAAATTGTTTGAAAACCCGAAAAGAAAGAGAGGACCTCCAATATCCATATCCCACAATGTCATCTTCTGCCCAACACACGCCTACTTTAGTGTTTGCTTTACACAACTATTTAAATCCTCCCTACAGGAGATCCCCTCCTAGTGCTACTACTAGGGGAAGGAAATGATGGATGATAAAGGGGTATCCATCTAGCCAGGGACAAAGGACATCTTCAGAGGGGTGTTGAACCCAAGCATGCACAAGGCCCTGGATTTGTTCCCCAACACCACCAAAAAGTCGTCCCCATTTAAAGATAAGGAAACTGTGTTGCAGCAAAATCATGTGGGCTGTCTGGAGTTCCACAGCTGATAGAAAGTTAATGGGTCTGAAAATCAAATCCAGTCTGTATAGCTCCAGAAATGTGCTTCCTCTACCACGCCAGATGGCCTCCTTGACGTCAGTCAGGAGTCTGGGATCGAGATGTCATAATCCTTTGTTCACAATCACTTCACGTCACAAATGGTCCTTAGTCCCCAGCAACTGGGTGCCTTGCACCACAAAAATTTGTCCCTCCTCAAATCTTGGTTCAGTCAGTCAGCTTCCTCATGAATACCTTGTCCAACGACCAAGTAGGCCCTGTCCTCAGGTCTCACACTACCCTACCACACCTCAAGTTATACTACAGAGCCATAGAAACAAAACCAGCATGGCTTTGGCACCAAAACAGACACACAGACCAATGGTAGAGAAGAGAGGACACAGAGACAAACCCACATAAATACAGTCATCTCATACGAGACAAAGGCACCCAAAACATACATTGGAGAAAAGACAGCCTCTTCAACAAATGGTGCTGGGAAAACTGGAAATCCATATGTAGCAAAATGAAGTGAAACCCCCTATCTCTCACCATGCACGAAACTCAACTCAAAGTGGATCAAGGAGTTAAGCACTAGAACAGAGACCCTGCACCTAACAGAAGAAAAAAGTGGGCCCAAATTTCCACCACGTTGGCTTAGGAACTGACTTCCATAACAAGATGCCTAAACCATGGACCTCTCCTGGTATTATCTGTCCCTTTTAAAATAACACAAGTCTGAAATAATGTGATTAGTGTCTGTGCTTGACACAAGGGCAGGAATCATGTCTGGGTTTTTGCATCTTTATTTTCCCGCAACAAACTCAATATGATGTGCCATAATAAAGAACTCATTATTACAATACGCATATGTGAACTTTGAGCAAAAACTTGTAACCAGAGTCAGTAAAAGCCACAGCTGATTGATTCTCAAGGAACAGCAAGGAAAGGGAATCTAGGGGGGAAAAAAACGTATCCCATTGTTACGTTGTACATCCAGGTATTTTAGTCTTTTATAGATGGAAGGGAAATGCACACTCAGAGACAAGAAAGGGCCAACCTGCTTATATCACAACTGGATTCTACTTGATAAATACACTTGAAACTCAGAGGTAATCTTAGGTTTTGGATAGATCCTATGTGTTAGAACAGTGAATCTCAACTGTTAAGTCTACATTAAGAAATATCTGAGACATGATCCCAGTGACTCAGGAGGCTGAGGCAGGAGGATCCAAGTTCAAAGCCAGCCCCAGCAGCTTATCAAAGGCCCTCAGCAACTCATCAAGACCCTGTCTCAAAATAAAAAATAAAAAGGGCTGGGGATGTGGCTCAGTGGTTAAGCACCCCTGGGTTCAATCCCCAGTGCCAAAAAAAAAAAAAAAAAATACACACACACACACACAAATGTCGGAGAGTGTTGTGAAAAATATAGATTCTCAAACCTCACCCTGACCTGAGTTTGTTTTGCTTTTTTTTTTTTTTTTTTTTTGGTGGGGATTGTTTTGATTTTTGTGCTGGGCTTAGACCCAGGGCTTCCAGCATACCAAGCATGGTCACACACTCTACCCTGAATGTATGACCTGGGAAGCTGATCCCATAGGTCTGACTTAAAGACTCTGCCTATTTGTAACTTTGCCCCGCCCCGAACACATACAAAGCCCTACTGCCGGTGGCTGCAAGTGGCTGCAGGCCACCTCTTTCTGCTTTAAACAGGTGTCTGGCAAAGAGCCAAAGGGTTCCCTGTGAATCGCAGGTCCAGCCACCTTTACAGTAATGACCGTTCCCTCATGACCATTCCCTCAGAAGTCCCAACAGCCAGCCAGCTGCAGTGGCACACATCTGTAATCCCAGCGGCTTGGGAGGCTGAGACAGGAGGGTTGCAAGTCTGAGGACAGCCTCAGCAATTTAGCAAGACTCTATCTCAAAATTAAAAAAAAAAAAAAAAGAAACAAAACAAAGAGATGTGCTTCCCTGAGAGACCCTGCGGTGTCCTGCTTCAACTGTGCTTAGACCCAACCTGCTGCTCCCTGATGCCCGGCCAGCCACTTCGAGCCAGCAGCCCTTCACCACCTCTGCACAGCACACTTGAACAGCCCCCAGGCACGTGCCACTGCTTCAGCACTGCGCAGCTGCCAGCCAGGTAGACTGTGTCCACCTCCCAGGTGCACTAGAACTGCCACTGGGTCCCCCGAGGCCACCATCAACTGCCAGATCTACCTGGAACTCTAAGCCTCCTACCTGTCCGTGATGATGTGGCTTTGAAGAACTTTGCCAAATACTTAACATGCTGAGAAACTGATGGAGATGCAGACCAAGGAGGGAACCCACCAGGTGGTCGGATCTTCCTTCAGGATGTCAAGAAACCAGGTGGCGAGGGCTGGGAGAGTCTTCACACTGGGTAAAAGCTTCAGCCCATCACTGCTGGGACTGCACAAACTGGCCACTGACAAAAATGACCGTGACTTTGTGTGACTTCATGGGGACTCCTTACCTGAATGAGCAGGTGACAGCCATCAAAGAAATGGGTCACCATGTAACCAACTTGTGCAAGATGGGGGCCCCAGAATCTGGTGTGGCAGAACATCTCTTTGACAAGCTGTTTTAACCAGCTTTTCACTGCTGTGACCAAAAGACCTGACAAGAACAATCGTAGGGGAGGAGAAGTTGATTTGGGAGCTCACAGTTTCAGGGTCTCAGTCCACAGACAGCAGCTCCATTCCTCGGGGCTGGAGGTGAGGCAGGACATCATGGAGGAAGAGTGTGGTGGAGGGAAGCAGCTCACATGGGGATCAGGAAGCAGAGAGACTCCACTCTCCAGGTACAGATAAAGACCCCACAGCCAGCCCCCAATGCCACCTCCTCCAGCCACACCCACCTGCCTCCAGCTACCACCCAGTTCATCCATCAGGGATTAATTCTCTTATTAGGTTAAAGGCCATAACCCAATAATTTCTTGTCCAAACCTTCTTGCATTTTCTCACACTTGAGCTTTTGGGGGACACCTCACATCCAAACCATAACACAAGCACACCCCGGAAGACGGTGATAATGAGAGCTAAGCCTTAGAATGGCTTCTCCATAGGCACCAAATAACCTCCCTAGTCATCAAGGCAGTGTATGCCTATTGGGGTTACCTTTATCTTTTCTACAAATTGTACCAAAACAACCACCTGAGTGCTTTAATTTGTACCATTCCTTCAAATAAAGGAACTTGGTGAACCCTCCCCCTGCAAAATAAATAAATAAGTAACAGAGAAATACTGGGGAATGTAGCTCAGTGGTAGAGCACCCCCAGTGATTCAATCCCTAGTACCAGAAAGACTGAATTTTAAAAGTCTTTGTGGGGCACGGTGGCACATGCCTTTAATGCCAGTGGCTCCGGAGGCTGAGGCAGAAGGATCACAAGTTCAAAGCCAGCCTCGGCAACTTGTCGAGGCACTAAGCAACTCAGTGAGACCCTGTCTCTAAATAAAATAAGGCTAAGGATGTGGCTCAGTGGTTAAGTGCCCCTGAGTCCAATCCTTGGTACCCAAAATTAAAAATTTTTTTGAAGTCCTAACACCCCATCCTTGATTTCACGAGAAGTTATATACAGCTGAAAATCCCAGTGGTGTCAAAAGCCTTGTCCTTTAAGCTCATTTGCTCTCCTCTGAGCTTCCTCCCTCTCCTTGTCAGCTTCTTGGACAGGGGTGACTGACTCTCTGACTTCTAAGATACATTCTAGACTCTGCCAATGATATTGGTGCTGTCTTGTTAACCGTTCAACAAAATACAATTTTAACAGCTTTTACTGTGACAGAACAGTATGCATTACATTGTACAGCTTTCACTTACTTAGTGGGTCTTATGGAAATTTACAAAGCAAAAGTTCCCAAATCTTTCCCGTGCCCTTTCCCTTCAAGCACTGTAGAAAAACGGAGGTTCCCCCCAAATTTGCAATAATTAAAATCATTCAAAGAACATTCTCCCCTCCTTTATTTCCTAAATTTCCATATCCTCAGTAAAATTAAAAAAAATTCTCTTAGCAAAGCAACTCATATTTCTAAAGAAATCAATCCTATTTCTAAAGAGATCTAAAGAAACCAAACCCCATCAGTTTGCCAGGCGCAACTTCGCAGTATGGCCAGAAGAGGGCAGCAGCAGACAGCGCGACAAGAAGCAAGCCACCAAAACCGAAAAGGAAAATGCCCAAACAGTGCAGTAATAGTAAATGCATGAATTTAGTAATAACACCCTTCTGTTGTGATATTTTTCTAATCTCAAGTGAATATTAGCACCTCTATGACTAATCATATTAATGAACTATATCATCTCTCATGTCGCCTGATGAAATACCAGGCATAAATCCCCAGGGAACCACTCGGAAGCATCTGATCCCCACCTGCACGTGACCTGTCAGTCTGCTATCCAGAGGACCAGTCACGGGTTGGAGCCCCCAGGTGCTGCGCTTGGAGTGACATGTAACTTCAGGGTAGACTTCATTGGGTTGTCCATACCTCTCTAGAACCAATCAGATGTATTCTGGGTTTTTAATAGAACCAAGATGCATGAATCCCGGGTCCCACCTTGAAAGCATTTACAATCTACTAGGGAAATACACCTGCTGAGCTACATGATATTAGAATGGTAGTATAAAATACAAGAAAATGCTCACATATAAATGCATATGTTGAGAGTGCAGAAAACGCCCCAATTCTCAAGCAATAATAAGATATAGATATGGATCAGATGGGAACTCAGGGGCTGAGAGGAGTGACAGGCTATGGAGGTGGGATGGGAGTCCGGTCCTGCGTGCCTTGCGTTTTAGAAGCAGGAGAGATCGTTGGTCGTTCTGTTTATTACAGAAAATTCATGCAGGTTCCCTTATGAAGCGACTCTTTGGCATCTGACCTTCTGTTGTCCATAGGACCCACCAAGGTCTTGACAATGTCAGGAACAGGTTCTGCGAATCAAGTGCGTCATAAGGAAAGTCCCGTGGAGAAGGGAAAGTTCTCATCAGGAACCAACAGGGGGCAGCAACACACAAACCAACCCACCGGAACATTCTTTTGAGAACACCTTTCATCTTGCACCGTGAACTTCAAGATCGGACAGCATGGGAGATGCTGATGGGGCTTGAGAGTGCCCATTTCTTATTGTCATTAAAAAAAAAAAAAAAAGACTAAACCTCACCATCGAGGAGACTAAAATTGTCCCCAGCTGGGATCAAAGTTCACTGAGAGAATGTCTCTTTGAATCAAGGGGTGACATCTGACACCCGTGGCTGGTGACTCTGCCTGCCTGGGAGCTTACCCACCAGCTGGGGCAGGCCGGAGGGAGAAACGCCAAGAATCCCGGCTGGGTCTGGATGCACTGTGACATGGCGACAGGTCCTGAAGGTGGGCCCGCAGCCCTGCACGCCCACCCTGCCCTGGCAGGGACGCTGCCCGTCGGTAGAGTGAGGGCTGCCACTTAGGGCACCAGTGACAGCGGCCCTGCCGTCGGGGGCTGGGGATTGCTCCACTGTGACCGGCGCCTCTCCGTGGAGTGCTCATTGCTTGTGACAGCATGTCACAACTGGGCTTGTCTGAGATGAAGGGAAGAGTGTCCGGAGCAACCCAGAACACTCCTGCGGTGAGGGTGGAAACAGATAATGACCTGCATGGCGCGGTGCTGAGAACAGGCCTGCAAAACCAAAACGCTTTTTAATCAGGCACGAATATGTCTCTAGCCTGTGGCTGCAAGTGTGGCAGCCTCAGACAGGGCCATGATCATATTAGGGAGAACCTACAAATTGCCTCCATTCAACCAGCTTTGCTCCACAAAAATGGCAATTGCAGTAGCAATTACGGTGGTGCACACCTGTAATCCCAGCGGCTCAGGAGGCTGAGGCAGGAGGATCAGGAGTCCAAAGCCAGCCTCAGCAATTTAGCAAGGCCTTAAGCAACTGAGTTAGACCCCGTCTCTAAATAAAATAAGGCTAAGGATGTGGCTCAGTGGTTAAGTGCCCCTGAGTCCAATCCTTGGTATCACCCCCCCCCCAAAAAAAATGGCAATTGCATATATCTTAACTCAGGTATAATTAGAACAGCGATAATGATAATAGCGTACCCTTCTGAAGCACTTACGAAGTGCCAAGATCAGATTCTAATGCGTGTGTGAACCCGTTTAATCCTCACCATAAGCCAGTGTAGTAGATGCTAAGATTATGAGCAAGCTACAGATGAGGTTATGGGGGGATCAGAGAAGTTAAGTAACTTGCTCAAAGACATACAGCCAGAAGGTGGCCAACCTCGACTTGAACCCAGCTATTGAGTCCAGAGCCTCAAGGGAGAGGCTGTGGTCAAATGGGGAGGGTCTGTCGGGGGCAGAGGGGCTTTAAAGGAACAACCTCACAACCTGCTTTTCCTTCCCAGGTCAGCCAGTACACATTCGCGATGTGCAGTTACCGGGAGAAGAAAGCTGAGCCCCAGGAACTCCTGCAGCTGGACGGCTACACTGTGGACTACACAGACCCCCAGCCAGGTGCCTGAACACCCTCGAGGCCAGGAAGCCACAAACCCACTCTTCTTAGATCAACATTTGCCGGGCACTTACTGCTTGCTGGGCACACATCCAGTTTATAGAGGGTCTCACGGGTGACCCTGATGACTTCAGTCCTCACTTTAGAGTTTACATCCTGGTTGATCAAGTGGCATCCCCAGCTAGGACATCGGTTGTTTTTTGGGGGGTGGGGGCGTGGGTACCAGAAATTGAACACTGAGGCACTCCACCACTGGGCCACCTCCCCAACCCTTTTTTTGTATTTTATTTAAAGACAGGGTCTCGCTGAATTGCTTAGCACCTCGCCATTGCTGAGGCTGGCTTTGCACTCGTGATCCTCCTGCCTCAGCCTCCTGAGCCACTGAGATTACAGGTGTGCACCACCATGCCCAGCTAGGACGTTGGGTTTTACACAAGGGATTCTCTAGTTGAAAACCCAAAAGAAAACAGCTGCGTTTTTAGGTTCTGTACCTGTAACTACATCAAATATAGACTATGCCATTCAATGCTTAAACATATTCCTGAGAAAGAAGTCCTACGTGAGCATCATGAACTGCTTTTGTGTATCTGTTGGTGTGTGTTAGTTTTCACAGTGGTGAGTGGCAGATTTGTCTTTGTGACCCCGTGAACCTGCCCTCCATACACCCACACAGCCCCAGCTAGAATTCAGGCACCCATCAAGGTCAGCCAATGGGACCCGGGGAAACAAAACCTCCTTGAAAGTCTCTTTGCCTGATCCAGCCATTGACAAGCACAGACACTGCCGCTCCTAAGCCTCGTGTAATTAAGAGAACCCTAGAAATGGTCGTGATTTCTTGTAAGTTCTATATTGCCCAAGTTCTATATCCTGCCCCTCACACCTCTCCCCCTACCCATTTTAACTTTTTCCCAGAAAAAAAAAAATGAATAGAAATCAGCCTCAAAGAACCTTCAAAATGGGGTGGGGGGTGCGAAATCATTTCAGCATATTAATGAACAACAAGCACCAACAGCCCTCTCCCAGAGAGGTTTATTTTTATGCCAAATCTGCACAAGCACTTCCAACCATACTGCATTATTTGGCCCAAAACCTTTTTTCCTACTCCCATATTGCTCTTCCACATGCAATGAAATACACACAAAAGAGAAAAAAAATAAGAGTTTGCAAGAAGATGGGGTGTTAACCTGAAAAGGTGTGGCGGGGACCGTTTGGCCCCGCCCACTTGGGGACATGGCCCCGCCCCACCCCTTTGGAGTTGCTTTGGTTAACTTGCCTCCTGCCAGAGTCCCAGGCAGGGCTGACCACGGACGTCGTGGACCCAAAGCTCTGCCTGGAAAGACTTCACGTGGACGTGATCTAGAGTTTGAAATGAAAATGCCACATAGCCTGTCATTGAAAGAATGGGGTCCGGAGTTAGGAAGTCACCCATCGGGACATTCCGTGGTGGTTTGGGGGATCCTCTTCATAGATTCAGGCATTTCTGAGACCTGCAGCTTCACGCAGGAAGCTGAAAGGTCAGTATGAGAAAGAAAATCCAGACCGTCTGCCGACAGCCTTTCCTTTTAGATGAGCTACTTCTTTTCCTCTCTGCAATTGCTTTGGCCCTGACCACAATCCCACAGAGTGGAGGGGGACCTGGATCCCCACCCCACTTTGTAGCTGGGGAAATAAAAAACCCCGAGATTCTGAGAGATCAAAGACATCTTGATGACAGAGCTGGGACTCGGGGTCTAGCCCAGGTCACCCTACGGCACTTGCTAGGTGCAAAGTCCTAGTTGTTGTTTTTCGGATGAAAGCAAGACTGCCTTCCTTCGGTGGGGGAGGCAGAGGTGGGGAGAGCTAGTCCATGGATCCGCAGGAAGAAGAGCTGTGCGAGTGTATTTTTAAAGCCTCTTTTATTTCTTCTTCTTCTTCTTCTTCTTCTTTTTTTTAACATTATCCCATGAGATATAGTTTATAAATTCCTTTACAAAAGTGGAAAGTAAATTGATTATGTTCCTGAGGGCGATAAGCAGCCTCTCCTCCCTGCCTCTCCGGTGCCAAGTCCTATTTATTTCCAAGTACTGTATTTCACCGCCTTATCCCCGCCACCGCATTAACGCATATTCACGAGTATTCCTTACAGCCTCATCCGTAGCAAAGTTAAGTAATAGATGGTTTTTAAAGTAATGCCAGCATAATTTTATTTTATTTATTTACTTACTTATTTTTGGTGATGCTGGGGATTGAACCCAGAGCCTTAGTGCATGCAAGGCAAGCACTCTACCCACTAAGCTACATCCCCAGCCCAACACTAGCATAATTTTTAAAGCTAGCCTCACGGAATGGTCTCGCCCCACTATTTTTTTTTTTTTTTTTAATTCTGGAGATTGGATCCAGGGGTGCTTTACCGCTGAGCCACATCCCTAGACCTTTTCTGCTTTTTGTTTTGAAAAAGGGTCTCACTAAGTTGGTCAGGACCTTGCTAAGTTCCTGGGGCTAGCCTCAAACTTGCAATCCTCCTACCTCAGCCTCCCAAGTCACTGAGATTATAGGCATGTGCCACTACTTTTGACTCATACCCACTCTTTGCAAAAAAAAAAAAGGGGGGGGCATAAAATGTGCAGTGCTTATGCAGTGAAATATAGTCATGTCTGATAGAAAATGAAGATTTTAATATTCACACCTGTCATTTTTTTAAAAGTCTAGCTCAGAATTATTACTATTATCATTATTAGTAGGCAGTGCTAAGGATTGAACCCAGAGCCTTGAGCATGCTAGGTAAGTGCTCCACACTGAGCTGCATCCCCAGCCCCTTAATGTAGAATTTCTTATAAAGTGCTTGTTGAGAATAAAACTTCCTGTTGAGCATGGTGGCCCCCACCTGTGATCCCAGCCATTTGGGAGGCTGAAGCAGGAGGATCTCAAGTTCGAAGCCAGCCTCAGCAACTTAGTGAGGTTCTAAGCAACTCAGGGAGACCCTGTCTCTAAATAAAATATTAAAAAGGGTGGGGAAGTGGCTCAGTGGTCGAGCACCCCCCGGGTTCAGTTCCTGATACCAAAATAAAAAATAAATAAATAAACGTAAAGCTTCCTAAATCCTACTTCTAATCTATGAACCAGAAGGAAAGAAGGAAAATTCTCATATTTAAATAAGCATTGTAGGTAGTTCCTATGTGCAAGAAAGTTTGCCAGATGGAGATCTAATCATGCACATCGAGCCAACGTCCTCAGAGATTGGAGGCATCTAGTCAACCACTCCTTGGAAGGCAGAGATGCAAATCGTGGAGGACCTCTGGGCCCATCCTTGCCTCCCCCGCCCACCCATGTTGTTGATGGAACCCACTGGTGGGGTCGTTAATGGACTAGAGACCATCATTGCCCATTCTTCACATAGGAAGAATGCAACTGGGTGTCTTTGCCTTAGGTCCAGCCGTTGATCCAGATGGTCACCCATCAAAAGCATCTGTACTGCCAGGCACGGTGGCACACACCTGTAATCCCAGCAGCTTGGGTGGCGGAGGCAGGAGGATCGCAAGTTTGAGGCCAGCCTCAGCAACTTAGCAAGACCCTAAGCAACTCAGTGAGAACTTTCTCTAAATAAAATCTAAAAACGGGCTGGGGATGTGGCTCAGTGGTTGGGTGACTGTGGGTTCAATCCCTGATACAAAAAAAAAAAAAAAGTACTAAATACCTGTTTGGGGTCCTCAAAATGTCAATTTAGGGAATTGTTACATGAGTGTACGTGAGTCTCCCTTAGAAGGGTTCATTTTTTTTTTTTTTTTTGGTACCAGGGATTAATCATAGGGGCACTTAACCACTGAGCCACACATCCCCAGCCTTTTTTAGTATTTTATGTAGAGACAGGGCCTCACTGAGTTGCTTAGGTCCTCGCTAAGTTGCTGAGGCTGGCTTTGAACTCGCGATCCTCCTGCCTCAGCCTCCCTAGGTGCTGGCATTACAAGCGTACGCCACCATGCCTGGCTAGGAAATGAAATCAAAACCTGAAAATTTAGCGTCTTTCTTTATCTCTGAATGACCACAAAATGGAGAGGACTTTCCACTTCCCGGGTGTGACCCTGATTGTCTTTCGGACAGTAGCTCCAGGAACACTGTCTCCATCACCAGCAGCAGGCCCTGGGGGAGGGAGGCAGTGCCCTTCCAGTGAAATCACCTGATGTTTAGGGACTGCAACAATGTAGCTATTCCCAAGACTAGACTACGGACTTCTTTTTAAATATCTGGTGTTCATTTTTCCAGACTGACAGTACCTCTCAAACTTCTTCTTCCTCCTTCACTTCCAGAATTTTCCTTCTTATTATCCCATCCATTAAGTTCATCGAGTTTCCCCAGCTCGTTAATTCTTTGGGGCTAGGGTTGTGGCTCAGTGGCAGAGCACTCGCCTACCATGTGCGCGGCCTGGGTTCAATCCTCAGCACCACATAAAAAAAATGTACAAAAAAAATAAATATTTTTAAAAAAATACCATTCTCCCCAAATTATACATGTTTATACCCATCATAAGAAATTAGACAAGCCAGGTGCTGTGGCACACGCCTGTAATCCCAGAGACTCGGAAGACTGAGTCAATAAGATCACCAGGAGGCCAGCCTCAGCAACTTAGGGAGACCCTAAGTGACTTAGCAAGACCCCATCTCAAAATAAGAAATAAAAAAGGGCTGGGGATGTGTCTCAGTGGTTAAGTGCTCCTGGGTTAAATCCCTGGTACCCGCTCCCCCCCCCCAAAAAAAATAATAGACAAAATATCCCTCATAATCTTAACCATCAAAACCCTTTTGTTAAAACTTGATATTGTTTCTCTAGATTCTCCATATAAAGAAACAGCTGTTCATTGTCCCCACTCCCTGGTCATTCTAAGTGAGAAATTTGCAAAACTAAGATTGTCAGCATGATGGAGATGTCTTAATATCACCAGAAACCTCTTCCAATGTTAACGTCAGACAGGACTGGACCTCACTAGAAATTTGGAGATGCTAATCACTCATTCAAACTCCTTTGAACTTTTAAGTAACAATCGGGGAGATGATGAGAAACCTGATGGAACTTTATTTCTAGATAGAAAGTTCCAAGGGACCTAAAATACATGTGGGGTTCTGGAAAGAGATGCTTCCACCTACGAATTTCAACCTTGAAGATCGTCTATAGAAAAAGATGGGTTCACGGCATATCATTCATTCGGTACATATTTTGTTGAGCAACTACTGTGCGTTGTGTGCTATTCTATTTACCAAGGGCGCAGCAGTGAAGAAAACAGAAAACAGAAAAGCTCCCATCCTCAGGAAGCAAAATAAGTTTGCTAGAAGGTGCTAAGAACAATAGGGAAAACATAAGCAAGATAAAGAGAGATGGAAATGAGGGGTAGAGGCCAGAAAAAGGTCTTGAGAATGTGAATTTAAGCAAAAACACTAGGGAAATGGGGATGGGAACCATGCAGCTATCTGGAGGAAGAATACTCTAGAAGAATAGCAGATGCAAAGGCCCTGAGGTGAGACCATGCCTGGGTGTTCCAGAAACAGCAAGAGATCATTGGTTTTGCAATGAATGGAGCACAGATGTGCATGAAAGAGAGAGAGAAAACTAGAGGTGGTGTGATCCGCGCAAGCGCCAGGCTGTGTCAGAAGCTAGGCTTTTGTCTCAGTGGAATGTGGAAGCTGGCATGTTTTGAGCAGAGGAATAACATGACCCGACTCTCATCCTAAGCCCATAACTGGCTGGCCGCCAGTTGAGACGCCACCATCCAGAGTGAGGCTGGAATCCCACAGATCAGAGGAAGCTGTTAAAATAATCCATAAGAGAGGGTTATAGGGCCATCAGGGTGGCATCCCTGGAGGTGGAAAAAGCCACATTCTGGTCACGAATGTCCTAAAGGTAGAAGCATCGGAATGTGAATGCCCTTTGGGAGAAACCAGAGAAGAAATGAAGAGGGACTCCTACGTTGTGAACTTGAACATCCGGAGAGATGAGCCTCGTTTACTGAGATGGAGAGGAGGTCAAGGAGAAAGACTAGGAGCTCAATGTTGCACAAGACGGGCTTGGGGTGTCGGTCAGACGCCCACACAGAGAAGTCGAGGACGCCACTACCACCCAAGTCTGGAATTGGAGGGAAGGGTTCAGGGCTCAGGAAGAAACATGAGGACCCTCAGCATACTCACAGCACTGAAGGTTTAGGGAGCATCATGGGAGTGCCCGGAGGTAAAGAAGAGAAAGGATGCAGGACAGAACTCCAGAGTGCTCTCCCATTTGGAGGTCAGGACGAGGAGAAGTAAAGTAAGCAAGACAGAAGCAGCAGCCAGGAAGTAAGAGGAAAACCAGTTTTCCTGGCAGCCAAGCGAAGAGAGTGTTTAAAAGAGTGGGGAGTAACAATTCACAATAGCTAAACTGTGGGACCAACCTAGGTGCCCTTCAACAAATGAATGGAAAAAGAAAATGTGGTATCTGTACACAAGGGAATATTACTCAGCCATAAAGAAGAATGAAATGATGGCATTTGCCAGTAAATGGATGGAGCTGGAAACTATCATGCTAGGTGAAAATAAGCCAGTCCCAAAAAACCAAAGGCCAAATGTTTTCTCTGATATGCAGATGCTAACACACAATAAAGCGGGGGGAATAGATTGGATTAGACAAAAGGAATGAAGGGAAAGGAGGGAGATGGAAACAGGAAAGATAGTGGAATGAATGGGACATAACCTTCCTAGGCCGGGCGTGGTGGCGCACGCCTGTAATCCCAGCACTTGGGAGGCTGAGGCAGGAGGATCATGAGTTCAAAGCCAGCCTCAGCAATGGCGAGGCACTTAGCAACTCAGTGAGACCCTGTCTCTAATAAAAGACAAAAAAGGGCTGGGGATGTGGCCCAGTGGTCGAGTGCCCCTGAGTTCAATCCCCGGTACCCATTTAAAAACAAAAACAAAAGCACCTTCCTTTGTTCGTGTATGGATACGACCAGTGAAACTCCACATCATGTTCAACCACAAGAATGGGAAGTCAGACTCCGTGCATGTGTGATATGTCAAAATGCCCTCTGCTGTCGTGTATATCTACAAAGAACAAAATTTTTTAAAAGAGAAGGGAGAAAGTGTAACATGCCGCTCAAGGGCGACAGAATGAGGTCAGGCTCAGGGATGTGGAGGTCATGAGTGGCCTTGAAAAGAGAATCTCAGCCAAGCAGCAGCCTAATTGGAGGGACTTGAAGCCCCAACAGGAGGAGAGCGACCCCTTGCTGCTCCAGCTGTGGTCTTCACACCAGCACATCTGCATCCTCTAGAGCTTGTTAGAAACGGAGAGCCCCAGCCGGGTGCCGTGGCGCACACCTGTCATCCCAGTGGCTTGAGAGGCTGAGGCAGGAGGATCACGAGTTCAAAGCCAGCCTCAGCAACTTAGTGAGGCCCTAAGCAACTCAGTGAGATGCTGTCTCTAAACAAAATACAAAAATAGGCTGGAAATGTGGCTCAGTGGTCAATGCCCCTGAGTTCAATCCCTGGTACCCCCCCCCCCACACAAAAAAAAAAAAAAAACAAAGAGAGAGAGAGGAAGAGAGAGAAAAAAGAAATGCAGAATCCCAGGCTCATTCCAGAACCTACCAAGTCAGAAGCTACCTTTTGAGAAGATGCCCAGGGATTCTAACATGCACTAGAATTTGAGAAGCCTCGGTAGAGATGTCCTTTCCTTGTAAAGAGAATGGGACAGTCGCTGAAGGGAGGACCGAGGTCAGGAGAGGTTTTGGTGGTGATGGCTTGTTTGTTTCTAAATCTGAGGGCAGACGTTTGGTGACAGTCCTGTCACCAGTAGGACTAAGCAAGGGACACGCGCCAGGCTCTTTAACACCAGTGGTCCCACTGGGTGGCCAAGTGGTTCTCAGCTCCCCAGTACATGGCTCCTCCCTCCCCCGGCCCAAGGAAAAGCGGCAGGAGCTGCTTCCCAAGGGCTCAGTCCTGCCCAGACTGCCTCTGCTCCGCTGAGAAGTTGTGCTTCCCTTCTCTTCCAGGTTTGGAAGGCGGCCGAGCCTTCTTCAACGCCGTCAAAGAAGGAGACACAGTGATATTTGCAAGTGATGACGAGCAGGATCGCATCCTGTGGGTCCAAGCTATGTACCGGGCCACTGGACAGTCCCACAAACCGGTGCCCCCGACCCAAGTCCAGAAGCTCAACGCCAAGGGTGGGAACGTACCTCAGCTGGACGCCCCCATCTCTCAATTCTGTAAGTAAATATGCCATTTCTTAAAAGCGTAGCTCTGTACAGTAACGTATATCTTCCAAAGTTGAATGCAAAAAAAAAAAAAAAAAAAAAAAAAAAAAAAAAACTAGTTTCTTTTATATTTAGGATTCATAAAAAAATCATGTTTATGGAAAGCATATAGGTGGATTCAGGGCAAAAGTTGGGAGAAAATATCAGCTGAAAATGATTTTAAAGTGCAATACTTGACCTTCTCCACCAAGGACTGAGCAAAGTCTATTTCACATGTATTTTTTATCTCTTTGTCTTGGTGAGAGTTTGGAATTCACAAACAGGTATTTGTTTGAGTTCTTCTTCAAATATAGTAGATTATGGATGTCCCGGCTTCGTTTGTTCCCATTAAAAGTAATTCAAAAATAGGGTTGATTGGAAATAAACTTAAATCTGCAATTTAGAACCATTTAAAAATAAATGATGACATTTTCACATGCAGTAGGAAGAAGGAAAAAAAAAAAAAAACATGGTACCTAAAATCCCATTCTGAGCTAAAATATCGGAGACTCCAAAATGAAACCATCGCCTTAAACAGCCCCAGCTTAGGTTCTAGTGGCTTCTTTTCTGGTCTCTGTCTAGGTCTTTGCTACCTAGGATGAACCACCACTTCTGGTACCCAGGGGAAGGCAAAAGCCAGCATATGCTTAGAGATATTTATTAAAACAAAACTGGAGACATAAAGCATGCAATCAAATAATTCATCTCAGTTGCAAATGTCAACCTCCAAATGGAGAACGTGCCTTTCCCTGAATATCAAGTTGACTAGGGACAACTCAGGTACAAGTCATGTTTAGCAGTGGTCATGGGGACCTCTTACGTGAGCCTGGAGCCCACTCACTCAGTCAAGTTCACTGCACAGTTATCTAGAGAGGAGACACACTCATGAGAAAGGCACGCCAGGTCCCTGCAGGAGCATTCGCATCCCAGTTGGTACCAAACCAGGCAACCAATAGATAAGGTGGTTCCCGATATTGATAAATACCACGGAGAGGGTTGTGTCGTGGTGGCTGATGGGAAATGGGACACTAGACAGACAGACAACCAAGAAAATCTTCTCTGAGTCCAAGTCCAAGTTCTAGGGTGTTGGCCCCACAAATACCTGAGGATCAAGAATTGCAGCCAAAGGAAAAGCGGGTGCCAGGACCCCCCAAAGCTGGCACATCACCTTCAGCAGTGCTTTCAGTCTTTCCCCTGTTGCTCTTAAGCAAAAGATGGAAATAGATGGGGTAGTTTTTTGTAGCTCTGTGAGTAAATAGAGGCAACTTCTCTTTTTCATGAATTCCACTGCCGTGTCCATTTTTTGCTGGACGGGACTCTGCTCTTGCCATAAAATGGAGAAATAGACCACTTTTTTGAATGGCAAACTCTGACCATCAGTTGCTTCCAGGAAGTCCTGTTCAATACTAGCTATTTCTTCAAGGAAGATGCATTTCCATGGTAGAACCAGATAATCCCAGCAGCTTTCCACACAGAAGGTCACAAAAGAGTAGGAAAGACATGGAGGTCAGAGCTGGGGGAGATGGGCCAACCTCCTGCCCCTACCACTACCAAGCTCCCACTGTCTTCCTGTTTTCTCTAATTTCTCTGGCACCTAGGTTTATTGATAACGCCAAAGAGAGCAGCAGTCATTGGTTGAGATGAAGCATACCCGTATTTGTTCAATTTTTCTAAACAAAAAGCAAAGGTGTGCTCTTCAACACTGCTTGATGGGCTCATTTTTAATACGTTTGGGAAGAGCACCTCCTATCTTAGCCACCTGAAATGCCCGAGTTCAATCCCCAGTACCCACCCCCAAAAATGCTACTTAGAATATGTTATGATTGTTTTTAATCATCCTTGTATGAGAAAAAATATATATAATTATAATCACCATCCAAAGCAACCTCATAAAACATACATCTTGGAATATTTGGGAAATACTGGTCTTATTTCCAAATAATCTCTTGATTCTTCAGAGATCATTTCACTTTGAATTCAGTGTCTCTGTTCTATCATCTGCCCCGTTTAGGAAATTCTTCTATGTTAACACTACATAGGTTGTGGCTGGCCCTACTTTTTTCTCACAGGTATAGGGGAGACAAAGGGCGTTCAGAAGTAATATTAAATGGCGAGGGCCTGGAGGCCTAGCTCAGTGGGACAGCACAGGCTTGGCATGGGCAAGGCCCTGGGTTCAATTCCCAGCACCCTACACACCAAAAACAAACAAAAAGACTGGTGACAGAAGCGGCTGTGGAAAGGTGACTTTTTAGGGAAATATGCAGGGGCTCTTGACTGAGACTTCTGCCTGTGCTTAGGATTGACTTGGTTATGAAATCAAGATGCTAGCTGTTAGATATCAGCAGAAAGGAGCAATTGAATACACACAGCAAGATCCACATCATTACCCTGTTTAAACACAGGGAGCTTTGAGTAAATGGGGAATCCAGCAAAATGCTAAAGATTCTATTTGGGAGGGATAAATAATATCTACCATCTCTTGAGATGATACCTAGAGAGATGAAGGAGAAGGTCAGATGGCATACACATCTGGGATTTATCAAAACTAGGTTGTAGGGTCACCTGGTTCTCCAGTGACTCCCATTTATTTAAGACAGGGTCTCACTGAGTTGCTTAGCACCTCACTTTTGCTGAGGCTGGCTTTGAACTCAAGATCCTCCTGCCTCGGCCTCCTGGGCTGCTGGGATTACAATCTTGTGCCACTGAACCTAGCTTAAGTAGCAAATTTTGATCCTTCATTTACATTGGTTGACTTGTTGAAGTCACATCAGGAAAATTAAGTCAATCACAGATCCTCTAGCTAGCAAACAGTAAAAAAAAAAAAAAAAAAAAAAATCAAATATTGCACTTTAAAAAAAGTTTCCTTCACTTCCAGAAGGTAAGGGTCATTTTTAAATACTTACACATATCTCATTAAATCCTGTTTTTGAATATTTGTTCAAAGAACTTGCCATTCTTGCTAGTGAATGATTTTTAACAACTTTTCAATGACTTAACCTTGTAATTGCTTTATTAGTTTTACTCTGCAAAGGGGAGCTATATAGAAATGTTTTGAGGGCTAGAAAGAAAAAAAAAAAAAAAAACACTCCAATCTTGTCATGTCACTGTCTGTTCATCAGAGACACTTGAGAATGGGACATTTTCTAGCGTGGAAAACTTGGGAGTACTTGTGAATGTCTTTGGATCTTTCTAAATCCAGTCTAATGGACTTTTTGGTGCAGTTTGTATATTTTACAATTTCAAAATGAAAAGACACGTCTAAGAGTGGAGTGGAGTATTGATATAAAATTATTAAAAACAATAACAACAAAAAATAGATCCTGCTATTCATTAGTTTGTGTGTGACTCTACAAAGATTCTGGGAGGGTTCCATCAACCTTTAACACTTTTTTGTTCTTTTGTGGTTTTTTTGTGTCTGTTGTTGATTTAATTTTTTTCCTTTTTAGTTAAAATTTTAAATAATGAATAAATAAGTTGGTACCTAGTTACCCAACTTTTTAAAATAAATACTTGCAATTCTCTAGCTTTTAAGGCCAGCCGTGCTCCCATGGGAAATATCCCGAGCAAAAACTGAGCGATGCCACCATTCTTTATGCCAGGTGGCCGCTCAGGAAGACACCCTTCACGTGTCTGTGGCACAGTGAGAACCAAAACCCCAGTTCTCATCTGGAGCGGGGTGGGCAGGAGGGGGTACTTTTCACCTTGACATTGGGTCAATGATTATTTGATATGTGACTTGCCCTGAGTTACTTAAAGTCTGTTTCTCAACTAATAACTGTTAATAATATCCGGGATTCCCCAAAGATGGTTGTTTCTATGAATAGTTTTTGTTTTTTTTTATTTTTTATTTTTTTTTTTTTTTTGGCCAACCCTTGAACAGTCTTCGATGGTTAGTGGGGTTTGGGGTTACTGTTGGTTTTTGGGGGGAGGTTGATTTTGTTTTTCTTTTTGTTCTGTTGAAGTTTTCTTGTTCAATCTTTGCTCGAACCCAGGAATGTTAGCTGCTAGGTTAGAACTCCTGTCTGCTTTCCTGAGCCTGTTGCTAGTCTTTATGTTATTCTGGTTTGTTCCTTCTTACCCTGCTAACTTCTAGCTGGACTAAAGGGTAAGTGCTCGTTTGTAGCTAGCACAGCTCAGATAATCCAACTCGATTATCTGACACCTGCAATGTGCTTCCCCTCTCCTCTTCAGTCTTCCTCATGTCTAGACCTCCTAGTCAACTTTTCATGTTATTTTCCTGACCTTAGGTTTGAAATGTAAGCTTCCATACTGAAACTCGGATGCATGTGATGTGTGCATAATTGCCTTCTCTCCTTGGCTTTCATATTGGCATCAAGTGATCCTCTGGGTACAGCCAACCATGAGCATCTCCTAATTCTTTGTCATTCCAAGAAAATTAATGAACATCACAATTGAACGGCAAATAAGGCCCTTGCTTCATGGAATTCACAGCTACCTGACTGCTTAATGCCTGAAAACAGATCATTTTGCACTTGGAGAATGCGTTCTTGTTGTTGTTGTTCCTGTCCAATCCCAAAGATGAGAATGGTCAGCGCACCCAGGGTGTAGTAACTATGGAAACCTTAGCCATAGAAAAGGTAGGGTAGGAGACCCGAAGACCTTAAAGGAGCAAAACTTTTTTAAACATGCAAAATACAATTAACAAAGTCAACTTATGCAAAATGCAATTTGAGTCCATTTTTTAAATGCAATCAGTTGAATAAATTTTTAAAATGTTAAATTTTAAAAAATGCAATTCATAAAGTCGATTTTAAATTTTAAAAGTACAAAATAGAATTCACAAAGAAAACACATCATTTGAACACTAAAAAATCGTTCAACCTGGCTAAAGATTTGATTTTTGAAAGGAAAACTGTACTAAATGGGATGGCCACACATAAAAATAGCAAATTAAGGACACAGTGGAGTCCTCGTACCTTAGTTGCAAATGCTTTAGATTTACAATCTCACAGTGCCAGAGAGGGTTTTGACCTCTGGTCTCAAATGCCATCCTGCTCCTCCCCCAAGAACAATGACAACAATAACTTTTTCAAGGTCATTTGTATCTGTGTGAATTTTTCTAAAACTACATCTCTAAGAGAAAAAAAAAAATACCTTAAAACTTTAGAAAAATCTTCCTCTTCACTCTTTAAAAAGAGACGTATAATTCTTTATGCATGTAGGAAAAAGCTATCCACCAAAAACATGCTGACTGAAGATATGACATTAGGAACTAGAACAATTGGTCAAGAGAGCAGGCAAATATGTATTTGAGTATTCTGAATGCTGATTTAGACAAAGTAGGTCATATCATTCCTCCTGACCATTCGATAATAGTCCTTTGTTCTAATTCTTTTGGTTTCTTTAATTTGCTTTTTCTCCCTTTCTTTCTTTCTTTCTTTCTTTTTTTTTTTTTTTTTTTTTTTTTTTTTTTTTTTTTTCTTTTGCACAAATCTACCCCTGGCTAGCAGACAGACTTTTTTCACCATGCCAAGCGGATACTTAATTTCACTTTACTTTCTTTTGAATGTCTGATGAGGCATTTTTAAAAGCTTACCATAGAATGTGAACTCAGTGGGAATTTAGGATTTTTGCTATTTTTTTTTTTTCGAGAATGAAAGGATGGATGAAGAGATGACTGAATGAATTCTGTTCTGAGAGAATTTGCGCAATGCATTGCTATCCTTGTAGATTTTCCAATAGTTGTTTGCCATCATTTCTTTCTATAATTTATCTTATGAGATTTTTTTGCTATATCTTCTTGTATTGTCAACTTGCAGTTGCTATGTTGCAGAAAAGCAATATCAAAGAATTAATTCAATATTAACGTAATTTGCATGGCCCAAAACCACACTGTAAATCACATTTCTTCTCAGTGTTAAAGTAAATGACGTTTTAAAAGGATAGACTCCTACAATCAGGTCTGAAATTTTTCAGACATTATGATATGATCTAAATAGACCATATAAAATGAAGGTTTGTTTCTTTGTTAACTACTGTAGACCCATTGAATGTGCTATATCCATGAATCAGTTGAGCATTTTCATGTCATAGAGTGATTTACAGTATGAAATGTTACTAATTAGTCAAGCAACAAATTTACTTTTGTTCATGTTGTAAAGAGTTTGAAGATGATGATTTGCTAATGTAATAATTACAGCAGGGAAATTACTTGAAAAAGTAAGAATTACAGCAGGGGAAAAAAGAGACAAGTCACTAATTTACTTGTTTTGAGATCACTGACAAAAATCTCTGTTATGATTTTTACTCAAAGAGACTGTCTTACAATGAATTCTAAAAATTAGCACTAAAAGAAACATCACATGTTTATCCCCTGGGGTCTACTACCATGGTGGTTTTAAATTTGAGATTTCTGCAAAATGCAATGCGGCCCTTGAGAGCTTCAGAAGAAGCTGTCCCCTCTCAGCCATTCATGTTAGCTTGGTTTTGTCAGAGTCTGCAAAAGATGAAGTTGTTTCTCGATGAAGTGGTCCACCCCGTGCCTCACTTGGGGCAGCGGGCAGGGAAGGGCCAGTCTGCTGTGCAGGGCTCAGGCAGGGCACAACATCCCCTGATTACTTGACTCTGCCAAGGAAAACTCTTCTAGAAAAATCTGTAAGCAGCCAGCTGCCATCAATCATTGTCATTTCTTGATTTCATGTCTTCTGATGAAGCTGACTACTGTCACTGTTTGTTATTGTCCAAACCATACATTCACTCTTGTACTGTCAAGCGGATATGACAAGCACACATTTTCCACATAAGAAAAGATACAAAGTCACCTTTTAATTTGCAGTTTGGGTTCACAGATGACTTTAGAGTTACATTAGCTATTCTCTTGCCTCTAGCATCTATCAGGAGTAGCAAGAGCCCTTACCGTGCTCTAAGTTGCGATGATAAAGCAGCTACCTCTAGCTAACTGTGGAAGGGATTCATGAGATTACAGAGGCTCTTTCAGACAGTTTGCTTACGGTACAATTATAATTATTTCCAACTGTAGAATTACTTGTTTACCAGCCCATGAAATTTTCCAAAATGTGATATTACAAAAGAAAAAGGGAGATTTGACCTTTTGTTTTTTTAACCTGTCGGAATAATAGAGACATCTCAATAAAATAAAAATCTGAAAGCTCTATTATTCCTGCAAGAAAAGTACATGTATTTGGTAGACATTATTGCAACTCTATCTAAAAATGTATACATCGGGAACAGGATTACATAAGCATACTTGCGTTTAAGAGATCATGAAAAATATTCCACATTTTTCCAGTTGTGGGGGGGGGGGGAAGGAAATGAACATCAAACATGAAATGAACCCAAATATCATAATTTAATTACAGAACAACATAAATGGCAGAGTGGTCTGTTGAGGACCATTCACTTGAATTTTCATAAAGCAGATGAAATGGGAGTATAAACATAACGGTATTGCCACAGGAGCCAGTTTCCCCCCCACACACATTTCTTAAATATCAAGCCAGAATCAATGCTAGGCAAACTTGGGGTAAAGGTTTTGATGAGCTTCCACTTGAAAGTGTACCTGCTCCCTATCGATCAGCCTGTCCATCATACTGGTTCTGGATCCTGGATATCATTGATACTGTTTAAGGTTCTTAATGTAATTTAGGGACCAATATTTGTTTTACTGGCTTCAGTGACAAGTCAGTCTCCTAAACATGCCATGAAACCCCAGAAATGAAACCGGCAGCATCGTTTGGCGAGTGTGTTGATTATGCCCTTGTTACAGAGCCTAGGCCACTTTCAGACCTTTTGGAACCCCGGCAGACACAGCAGGACTTGAGAACGACTTCCTAAGGCCAGGACTGGCAAAGGTAAAAGGGAAAATTGGTTCTTAAAGTGCAGTCAGTTCTTGATTTATTTATTTTTTTATCATGTTGATGAAAAAGAGCATGAGTACGTATCTCCCAAAGCAAGAGATAATCCAAACATCACTGGAATTTTAAACAGCCACTTCATGCTCCTAATTCTCTTTTGCTCAACCTAATGTTCAAATTCATTTTCATTCTCTTGACACATGCCAAATATTGGCAAAGGGAGTGATCCCTGTGTCCTGAATTCAGGAATTGACTCTCTCGTGCCTTTGCTCTGGGCTGTTTTCTCCCCTGATAATGTCAACATTGGAGTTTTCTTTCTTTCTTTTTTTTTTTTTTTTTTCTTGAATCCCCCAATTCCAATTATTTGTGCAAGGGGAAGTGAAGTTTCAAAGAGCATTTGCTTTTTCATGTTCGGCACTGCAGAAGAACAGACTGGGACAGTGCAGGAGTGACTATATGGTGTTGCTTGGGAAGCGCCCACAAGTTCTTTGAAACAGAATTTGGAACAGCTGGACCACTGCAATGTTTTATTTTAAAATAGACAACATATGTAATGCATATGGTCCTAGACATGTATGGAGACACAGGCAGACAATCTGAATGGTATCCAAAGACACCTGCACCTAGAATTCTGTTTCCTTCTATAAGATTTTTTTTCCCCTAAGAGCACATGTTCCCACTTTTGGATTTGCAAGATACCATCTGAATCCCCATGTGTGTGGCTCCTTAATAAAGCCAATGAGAAGTCGCCTGAGACGGAGGTGTCGGAGTCAGCGAGTTAATAACCCCTCCTGAGGACCCAGGTCTCCTAGAAGCTCGCAGGGGAACCCCCGGGGTCGGACACTGCCCCCCACCCAGGACCATATTATCTGCCAAGGTATTCAGCTGTGTGCCTCTGTCTTCGTCGCAGAGAAACTGGAACACAACACAGCACCAGCTCCGAGACAGGACATAGGAATCGGTCGTACAGGGGCAGAGCGCATCCACAAAGCAGAGAGATTGGAAAGGACATGCAGCTTCCCAGAAACGATTCAAGAAGTAAGGACAGATGGAACATTAGCCATAAAGGCGGAGTCATCCTTGGCTCATGAGCAACTTAAAACAAGTGCCTTTGTAAGCACTAAGAAGCCTGCCTGGTCATGCCTGACTAACATTTATTGAGCAGCTAGTATGTGTGTACCAGGTGCCTTTCAGGCACTTCCCATGAGATCCCGTTAACAGCTCTTGAATGCTGTCTTCCACTCACCCGCGGGGACAGGTAGGCTCAGAAACATTAAGCAACTGCCTTGCACCACATGCCCAGGAATGGCAAATCTAGCCCCAGCTCGTCTTTGTGATGACCCTAAGCCTTCCCACTTACCCCTTTGCTCTCTATCTCCTAGCCAATACACGGCTCCTGACAAAGTTAATATAACAATATTCCATAAAATCATGAGATAGAAAACATTTACTGATATGGTGAATTTGTTTATTTTGATGAAATAAATCCCCTATTTTAAAAAATATGTATCAAGGACCTACTAGTAATCCCAGCAGCTCGGGAGGCTGAGGTGGGAGGATCACAAGTTCAAAGCCAGCCCCAGCAACTTAGAAGGCACTAAGCAACTTAGTGAGACCCTGTCTCTAAATAAAATATTTTAAAGGCTAGGGATATGGCTCAGTGGTTAAGCACCCCTGGGTTCAATTCCAGTACCAAAAACAAAAACAAAAGTACCTACTATGTGCCAGGTACTATGCTAGGTGCTAAGAATATAGCAGAGAACAAAAAAAAATACTGAAATCCCTGCTTAACAATAACAATGGGATCCCTTTCACTTATACATCCTAGCCTACCCTTCCTTTTTTTTTTTTTTTTTTTTTTTTTTTCTGATTATAATAAACTCAGAGAAATCTTCAGGATGTCACAGGAGCCAGACACCCTTTTAAGTACTCTTGAGTTATTGGAACAATAAAGATAATAAACCTAAGCCTGAGTAAATGATAATTTTGTGCAAGCAAAAATCCAGGGGCTGCTCGTTTTTCTTGCTGGAAATTCTGCTGCATTAAGCTCTCCCGCGTTCCCAGGTATGAGAAGTATCTTGAGGATCGTTAAGCTACTGTCTGCAACAGCAGAAGGGAAACTGAAAGGTCAACTCCTCTTACACGCAAGGAAACCAAGGCTGAGGAGAGAAAACAGTTCAACCAGCACCTGACAGCTAGTTAAAAACGGAGCTCGAACTAGAACCCAGACCTCCTCAATTCAGGTTCATTCCCCACGTGAACCAAGAGAACAAGGAAAGAGAAAAAGAAGGGAAAAGAAAGATTTGTTTCTTTTTATGTGTATACTGGGGATTGAACCCAGGGGTGCTGAACCACTGAGCCACATCCCCAGCCCTTTTTATTTTTTATTTTGAGACAGGGTCTTGCTGAGTTACCTAGGGCTTTACTAAGTTTCTGAGGCTGGCTTTGAACTTGCGACCCTCCTGCCTCAGACTCCCAAGTTGCTGGGATTACGGGCATGTGCCATCGTGCCCGGCAGGAAGTTTTATTTCAACAGTTATTATCTGAAAAAAAATGCTAATTTGATATGCATTTTTCTGTACGCCTGTTTGAAACATTAGTAGAAAAGAAAAAATTGGGCTTAAGACTTGCTCTTAGCCAAGTATTAGTGTGGCGAGGCTGTCTTCACTGGGTTGGGTAGAGGGGCGGGGAGTGGGTCTGTAGCCAGGTCTCCCTTAGAAGAGCCAAATTGCCTTTTCAGATCTATTTCCTGAGTGGCCAGAAAGCCAAAATAGGTCATCAGCAAAGTTTTCAAGAGGTTTAACAGATAAACAAAGAGCAAGACACTTGAAACGTGTACCATATTTTTAACAGTTACAAAAGAGGCCCCCTTCTCTCTGAGCTAAATGACCAGTTGTACCGTCATCATTGAAGAGCGATAAATTAGCCGAGCCAAACTGGCAAAGTGAGGCCCCGGTCTATTTGTCAGCTTGCAGCCTCTTCCGTGAAATCCGAGAGCAAGAAGCCGATGCTAGCCAAACTGCCTGATCTGTCTGTTAAAATCGGGAGGCAGGGGGTGGGTGAGGCTTTTTTTATGAGGACGTAGCAGGATGAGCAATGTATGCACACCCCACGCTTAGTTTTATTTATTTATTTTTCCCTGAATTAAGTTGCCCTGGGACACAGAGGATGGAAGGGAGAGGGCAGAATCTGCCAGAGGAGATGGAGAAGAGCCACCTAGAGGGCTCCAGGGTCCTCATGCCAGGGGAGACCTCAAGTTGGAGCAGGTTTAAGACGCTTGCACATCCAGGCACTGGAGGCAGCTAGACTGGCCCCAGCCCGGCCCAGCACCAACTTCCTGATTTTTCTGACTCAGAAGGAAAATGTTTCAAGACCAAGCAACAAACAAAACGGGGAAGGGAGCCTCCCAGGTGAAGGAGCACCCAACCTCAGCTGGAAAGCGCTTTCCTGAGGTCGAATCTAAGGCAGTTAACAACAGCAGAAACGATTCTCGCAGATTCTCATATAATTCCTGCACACACGATCTCTCTTCCAAAGGCTTGTGTTTTTTTTTTTTTGTTTTTTTTTTTTTTAATCATTTTAATGGAGCGATTTGGCTGTTAAAATACGCATTCTTCAACTTGCCTTCTGGAAACCGAGGCTTTTGTGTGTCTTGGGCATAAAACAACACATCTCGTTCAAACACTGACCACTGCTGCTTTCTCGGAAACATGACAGAAGATTTTTAAAATCCAACAGTAAGTGGGTGTAAATCTCCCATGCCATGCATTTAGGTTTGAACAATACCCCAGATCAATAAGTGGAGAAATCATCGCATTAGAGTCACGCTGTCACCGTAACCCAGCTTACAGCTATACCCCAAGTATGGGAGACAGTTAGGGGGGAAAAAAACTGCCACACATGAAAATATTATTCAAACGCCCTTCCAAGTCAGAAATTGATTTTCCCCTTGCCCTGATAGGATTGCTAGTTCCTGGCACGTCCCCGTATTCCAGTAAAACGTTATAAAACGTTATAATCAAGGAGATAAATACAATCTTGCTCCATTTGATATAAGATTATTTTTCTTCGTATTCTGCATATCAGGAGACCGAGTAAAGATGAGGTGGAAGGAGCCCATTTCCTTTAATGTAAAAGACCTTCAATTCCTACCTCCTTACGATTTGCCTGGTGGCTCTCCAGTTGAAGTCTCCGAGTTACACTGCCAGTTGAGGGTAGTATATTTTAGTTCCACGTGTTGGGATTAATTAGTTAGCCCTTACGAGGTTTTGCCTACAGCCCTGTGAGGAAAAGTGTGAATACACTGAGACGATTAATTCACAATAAATGGCAGATCATGGCTCTCGCTGAGTAAATCTCTGTTGTCTCTTTCATAAGCTTTGCTCACAGAATAAGCACACTGTAAAGCAATGCCCTTGGCTGTCACAAACGAAATTCCCATTTAGCTTACCCTCCAGGTTTCAACGAACTATCTTTTCTTTTTCTTTTTTTCTTTTTCTTTTCATTCTTTTAGTTTTTAATTTTGGAGGGTGGGGACTCAAACCTTTTTTTTTTTTTTCTTTCTTTCTTTTTTTTTTTTCTTTTTTTGCTACACCAAATTGGCCATGGGTGTTTGGAAGGGGAAGGACCCAAATCTTGTCACTTTGCTGAAAATCAGCAGAAACCCTTTTTGTCCAGAGTATCCCAATAATTGTAGAGAAATTGCTCTAGACATAACCGCTGGAATGGCAGAATCTATTCAAAACCTACGCAGCTAAATAGGCTGCCTTAGCAAAGATCCGATCTGCTTTCAGTGTTTGGTGGAACGCAGGCGAAGTTCCAGTCTCGTGTTTAGTTTTTAAAGAACATGAATGCACTGGCATTGTGATCATTTGATAAACATGTTGATGCCAATATATTTTTGCCTACATGCAGTAAACTTAACCAGTAAGTGATGCAAGTTGACAATGGGAGGTAAATAGACATATATATATCTCTCTCTCTCGGGACGTTGGTGGGAGGTAACGGGGAAGCAGCTAATGTTTGTAATGCCTAGTGAATTCCTGTGTATTTGAAATGTCAAAGAAAATGTGATGTGTTTCTCTAAATTGTGTCTCTCTCTACATGTATAAATGAACAGACGCAGATAGAGCCCAAAAGCATGGCATGGATGAATTTATCTCTTCCAACCCCTGTAACTTTGACCACGCTTCCCTCTTTGAGATGGTACAGCGCCTTACTTTGGATCACAGACTTAATGATTCCTATTCTTGCCTGGCAAGTATCTTCTTTGGTCTACAGCACTTTAAACATAGCAATTTTTTTTTGAAATGAAATCTTTCTCTACCTTTGTGTCAGAAGCTCTTTTCTCCATGATGGAATGGCTTTAACAATTGCAAATGTGTTCTCCGTTTCCCGGGTTGAGATAGTTTAACTTACCAAAGAAACAAGACTGAGCGGCAGGAAGTTCTCAGAAGAGACACGTCCAAGTCCCCAGCCTCCCCATCTTAGCTTCCCCCCTTTTCAGCTGCTACATGAGAAATATTCCGGAGGGGGTAATCGAGTTTGGCACCTGCTACTGGAGAACTTGTAAAAATTGCCTCCTTGTCTTAGAGTTTAAGATGTCCCTCCCTTCCCAGCCCAGACCTGGTGCTCCTATCTCAAAAAGAAATAGAGACACTGACGGCGTCTCTTTTAAAGATTGAAACGATTCACGAATAAATTCCACTCTCCATGAGCCTTATTGATTTGGGTTTGTTTGTTTGGGTGTCTTTCCTTTTTTCTTCATAATATTCAGACTTTTTTTTTTTCCCCTCCACCCTTTGAGGGAATTTTTTTTATGGTGCATTAGAAATTTGGAAATCCAGCTAACCAGCAGGAGTCTCAACATTTTCTAAAGTCCTATTTTAAACTTAGGTTTAAATTAGTTAAATTCAAGGGAATGCTATTATGTCTCTTTTGGATTTCTGAAGATACATTTTTGGCTTTAAACTATCAAATTCAAAAGCCTAAAAAAGACTGGGTTTACTTCCTTCTGCAAACCCTCAATTATTACTTCATTTCTTAAAGGTAAAGGCTATGAATCCCCCTTTATAGATGGGAAAAATGAGGGGAAAATGACAAGAATGGCTTCATATACAGGAAAATTCTCGTCTCTAAATCCAAACACTGAAGTCAATGTGTCTTCATAGTATTAATATTGTATAATTAACTAAGCAAGCAAATGCACTATTGATTTCCAAATTTCTAATGAACCATAAAAAATTCCCTCAAAGGGTGGAAAAAAATTTCTAAATTATATCTTAACTGTATGCTGAATAATTTATATTTCAAATTCCTTTTCTTTTTTGGTATCAGAAGCCAAACTATAATATATAGATGGTAAAATCATCTTAAAAATAGAAATGGGATTCTGTGAAATAATTTATTAATCTATGTCTCATAAATGATATGTTGATTATCTCAGGTTTAGAATCCCTTCATTGGAAGACTCTGAACTTTGCCAAATTGGAAAAGAACACATCACTTTGACTTAAAGGGAAAAAAAGTTTACCTAGCATTGCAAGGCAATTTTTCTCAAATGTGTTTCCTACCATTATGTAGCTTATAAATTATAAATTGCAATTATGTAATTATAAATTGCACTTATGAAACTTGTAAGAATGTGCCTCTGAACTTAAATCATTCCCTGTTATGTATAATTCTCATTCCCTTGAGGGTTTTTTTTTTTTTTTTTGAAGTGTATAATTTTCAAGATCTTTTTTCCCACATTGACATTATTTAAAACAATTTTCTTTTGTTTTGAAATTCACCACAAAAGAGAATTAGCAATGCCCCTCTTTTAAAAAAAAAATCAAACCAGAAATGAAATATGGAAGCTTGTTCCCATTAGTCATTATCGGCTTAAAAATAGGGTCCAAAATCCAAAATCATTTATGAATAGAGTGAAAGAGCCTCCTTTCCCCATTTATATACCTGTATCTATTAATCATCGTTCCAGAGTTTCAGAAAATAACAGAAATTAAAAGGACTTTATCTCCCGCTTCTATATATTCCATTTTCTCATTATTACAGTCTTTTTTTTCAGTTGGTTTTGGAGACCGACCAGCAGGGATACATAAATTTTTCTGTGTCTTCGACTCAGTTCCTAATTGATATTTCTTCAACTCTTTTCAAAGCAGCTATTTTGGCATCTACAAAAGACTTGGTGTCATCTGAGTCGTAGAAAATATATTTTAATCTTTCACAGCAGTGTTGTTTCTAAGATTTAGCATTTGGGGTAGCAGATGGAGTGGCAAAGAAGTTGCCTATAGGGGCAGCTCATTGCCTCGACTACTCTCCCGCCCTCTGCAGTAACTTATAATTTGAAGTAGGAAAGATGCCGTCTTGCGTTGGATGCATCCCTAAGCTGCGTGTTGTCAATCGAAGATTCCCCCAGATCCCTAATACAAGACTGGAGGGTCGCAAAAAGGCCCCCTTCGCCACACTTCTCTGTCCTCTCCCGGTCCCCTAGTCTCTTTCTCCTCTTGCCCTTTCTCTCCAAGATGGAGCAACACTCAAAATACTACTCAGAGAAGACCCTCAAAGTAAAAGGAAGTTCCGATTCCAAACAGTCCTAAATGCCCAACTTACAAAGTACCTCCTGAATCGGTTTATTTCTTGCTGCAGACAGCACTGAAACCGGAAAAGGTGATTTCATTCAGGCTCAGTCCAAGGATGACCTTGAGCCCCACGCATTTGTCCTTGCCGAGTACCTGTTCTCTTAAGCCCAGGACAGAGGTAGTAAGGTCTATCCCGTCATGCCACCCCATCTAAGTCAGAGACCGCATCTGGATTTTCTTTGATAGCAGAGTTTCAGCTGGTCTTAGAGAAAATGCACAATAAGAAAACAATTACCAGGAAGGGAAAAAAAAAAAAAAAAAAAAAAAAAAAAAAAACTGTAAACCAGGACACAAGAAGTTTCTCTCAGGTTAACCAAATCATTTCTGATTTACAACTGCAAAAAGTAGTCACGCTATCTCTTTGGAGAGTTAGGTTATTAACTTCATTTTAAAATTTTAAAAATATTCTTCTAAAATGCTACGATTAATGAGGCCCCAGTACATATGTAGAGCAACTCTAATAAATTTCTTCATGTTCTGGAGGAGAGAAGCAGAAGACTTGGAATAAGATAGAACTGGATTTGAGTCCTGTTTCTGTTTTGTATTATCTGTGTAAGTTACTTCACCCAGATTTCCATTCCGTATCCACTTCACATGGTTAGTAGAGAGCTCAATGGAAAGTTCTTTGTCCAGCATAAAGCACTAAGTAATTTAAGGCATTCATGTTAGGATTTGCTCTTACCAGCAATCAAGATTTTGCTCAGCCCATTCAAGGTACCCGGTCTAGTGGCAGAGCTGGGTTTCAGTCACACTATCTGCTAATACAGCTCACCAACTTATCAGGAAATCCCATGTCCACTCTGATCTCAGTTTTCCTGTCCATATAAGAGGGACAACATGTCAAAAATCTCCTGGGAGAATCAAAACACATGGTATATATACGCAGCCTGTTTAGCGCAGCAGCTGACACTTCGTAACAATCAGAAAGCTGGTTTTTAGACCCCCTTCCCCGACCATTCTCAACCCTGTCAGTTCTCCAGGAAACAACGTGTATTTAAAAGAAAGTCTTTCCTTTATTCCCCCTGCAGGGCTGGTTCAGTCCTGGCCAGGTGTTTGTGTTAGACGAGTACTGCGCCCGAAATGGAGTGCGAGGGTGTCACCGACATCTCTGCTACCTCAGAGACTTGCTTGAGCGGGCAGAAAATGGCGCCATGATCGACCCCACCCTTCTTCACTACAGCTTTGCCTTCTGCGCATCCCACGTCCACGGGAACAGGTAAGCAGGGTTCTGGTGATGCTGGTCAGAAAGCCAAAGCACGGGTGACGGCCCTGTTGGGTGACTGGTCTTGCTTTTACAACCACCCCGAACTGTCTGTCCATCCCTATTCCTTCAGTAGCAAGGGACACACACACACACACACACAAAACACAGAACATAAAGGTCTTAGGTAGTTTCTTCTCCATTGGAAAGAGTATAAAGAAATGTCAAACAGGTCTCCATTTTGGGGGGTGTACATGGGATTGAACTCAGGGCACTCGACCACTGAGCCACATCCGCAGCCCTATTTTATATTTTATTTAGAGACAGATCTCACTGAGTTGCTTAGGGCCTCGATAAATTGCTGAGGCTGGCTTTGAACTCATGATCTTCCTGCCTCAGCCTCCCGAGCTGCTGGGATCACAGGCGTGCACCACCGCGCCCAGCCAAACAGGTCCTCTTGGGTGACCTCTGAACTAAGACCAATCTGAGTTCAGATCATGGCTCCTCTTTTCACTAGCCCTGATTCTCATTGTTAATAACCCCCTCCTCCGTGCCACGGTTTTCTCGCCCGTGAAATGGAAATGATAGCATCCTCATATAAGGGTTGTTGAGAGGACACTGGCGGCTATAAAAAGCTCAGCAATATGCCCAGATCGCAGCAAGAGCTGAACAAATGTTTGTCTTTGTTGTTGCCACTGTTCCTTCCATGAGTGTTTGGTGATGACTTAGTGTCAGACTCTCTGGGACACACGCGGTATCAATGACAGTCAAAGGGAGGCACCCAACAGGGGGAAGGAGGGTTCCACCGGGATGGGTCCTCGGAAGACAAAGAAGAAAATTCCGTGGTCAAATTGAAGCAGGAACATGACTCAGATGGAGTGGCAGCATGGCGGGGGGTGGGGGGGACCTCCCTGAGGAAACGATGCTGGAGCTGAGGACTGAAGCGTGTGTAGGAGTTGAGTGGTTCCAGACAAAAGGAACAGCATGTACAACTGTCCCAGGCGAGGAGGGAGGCGAGCACACTGCAGGAGCCAAAAGCAAGCTAGGTAAAGCCGGAAGGCGGAGACGCCGACAACACTCACACCACGTTCCGTGGAGGTGGGAAGAGCTTTAGAGATCACAGTCACATTACAGATTCCACAGATGAGCCCAGAACGTCTAGTCTCCTGACTCTGTACTAAGTACTCTCTTTCTTTAGACCTTGCCCAGCTCCTGGAAGGAAAGATCCATGTTCTGGAAAAAAAAAAAAATGCAAAGAAGCAAATAATTTAAGAACATTGCCATTTGGCTCTGGAGACATGGAATAAATTTCCACGCTGCCACAGCCAGTTTAACATCCCAATGTATATAGTGTCACATTAGTATAAAGATAAGCCTACTATATCCCAAAGCACCCCAACCAACAGCCAGGGGAGGTGGACCCAGGAGAGAGCAAGTGGCTTTGGAAAACCAGCCTTAAATGAAAAATGTATTGCTTCAGGGAAATCCAACCTCGGGGAGAATCCAGAACCGACGACCTTTCTTTCAATCAGATCTGGGTCTGTGCTCATCTTTACAAGCAACACAGCTCTGAATTATCAGTTGGATTTGTTCTGTGCTTTTCCTTTTCTCCAGTGCTGGTAGATTTTTATGAAATGTGAACTTCAACATTTAGAACTGGATAACAATAGCATTGCAGGTTTGAATATTTAACAGGCAGCAGGGGTACCTTCGACTCCTCTGGTTATAAGATTCCATAGCACCACCAATGACCTTCTATTTGCATAAAAGATACTCATGAAAACTCTGATACCTGGGGTGTATCTGTGCATAATTCTGCCTTTTATAAATATGTACACTTTGATGACTATCTGTTACAGCCTCTTGGACTGAATTCTTTAAAGAGAGAGAGAGAGAGAGAGAGAGAAGTTGCATTATATTCTCTGGGTTGTCACACTGTATTCTACATATGTTACTGAATAAGAAAGTGTTATAAAATAATGAAGTGTTTTTGTAAACTCCCTGGTAAACATCATCATGAATTATGATACACATTGTCTGGATTTCATATTGTAAGACTGCCACTTGATTCACAGTTAGGTTTATACATCTTGTCATGGAAACAGTTTTGGATTTCTTATTTTCTTTTCAGTTCTGATTTTCCTTATGCAAGTTTGCATCTTTTTTTTTTTTTTTTTTTTTTGCTTATTATTTTAGTTTGAATGCATTTGCTTTTGCTTTTTGATGCATCCTTCTTTTTCTTTCTTTTGTTGATGCATGTTTGTGTGCTCTTGATTCTCCTGTGGCTGGCCACCCTCTGCATGCCTCATGGTTCAACCACCCCTTCGCCAAAGTCAACAAATGCATGTGTACCTTAGTGGGCTGCTGTCAAATTCAGACCCTGTGGGGAGCAAAACTCCCTCCCAACCCGAACCAGAGGCTAAAAAAGATACCAAAAGAGAATCCAAAAGGAAAAAAGACTCCAAAATCCAGTCAAGTCAGGAGGTCAAAAGGTAAGAAGTTTTATGTGCTGTGGCTTGGGCTTTGTAATGTCTTTGACCTTTCCCCATCCTTCCATCCATGACGTTAACTTCTGCCTTTGCAAGTAGCAAGTTTTGTGTATTCTCAGTTGCTTTAAGGGTTTTCAAAGGTACATTAAAAAAAAAAAAAGACTCTAGCAATGAGCAAGAACATTGTGCATTGGGACTGAATTTGAGTCAGGTGTTTAGTGACTTTTAAAACATGTTCATATTGAAAAGACTAATTGAGCAATATGTAAACAGAATTATGAGTCAGATTGCTTTTTTAGTGGCATCTAGTTAGGGACCTGGTACCTTACCAAGTCATTCATAATAAGCAACCAGTGCTTGCAATTTAGAAATTATGTTGAAGGAGCAAATAAAATGGATTGGCATTAAGTAGGCCTGTACATTTATAGCATTTCTATAATTTTCACCAAACCTTCCTCAATTCTGAAATCATCTCTCCAAAATGAAACCTGTCTGAAACAATAATTTTTACTTTTATTTTTATTTTTGCTTATTTACTCACAGGTACCCACATAAAGCAGGAAGCACTATTGTATATCTTTATTTATTTATTTGCAGTGCTAGGGATAGAATCCAGGGCTTCACGCAAGCTAGGCAGACACTTTTTCACTGAGCCACATCCCCGGCCCTTAAATAATGATTTATAACAATAACACAAAATAAAACCTATCTGTAAATTAAAGGCTGTTAGTAGAATCATTTATATATTGAGGTACTTCTAAGTTCTAAAAGTTTGTTTACCTTGTTCTCATTTCCTGTGTCCTTCAGGGATTCTTTCTTTCTTAACTGATAAATTAGCAACCTTCCCCCCCCCCCCACTTTGAGACAACACTTATTATTTCCAGGATGATCAGTGTGTCCTTTAACTTCCCCACCCTTGCCCCAAATGAATAGTGACACTTTAAAGTTTTGCTGTGGTGGTTTCGGAACTAATAATTCTGCTCCTAGCACTGCCAAGCTGCTCCAAATTCACCAACACATATTCTCATGCGTTAATATAAATGTGTTCACTGAGTACAAGCCCTGAAAAGTGTATACTTCACTTGTAAGCAGAGCAAATGAAAATGCAAACATTTTGCTTTTGAAGGCACGTGGCATGCTGTCAATCAGTACACACAGGTCCAACGGCCAAGGCCAAAGAAAACCATGATTCCATGTGGCCACCCATTTCCTTTGTGGCCATTTCAAAGGACATGAGTGACATGCAGTTTCTGTTTGGGTTCCACTGTGAGAGACTGCAAGGCAACAGTAAATTGCAGTCAGTGAGAGAAGTTGTAGGTGCCTGATGGTCAGGCCTGGCAGAAATCAGGAGTCTCCAGAGCAAGCAGGCCTGGCTGCTGTCCAAGGTGCTGCTTTTGGAAGGATCAACATCCAGGCAGAGGAAAGAGAGTCGAAAAGCAACACTTGCTCCAGCCTGACCTATTTGCGAGGCCACGAAAAACTATCCAAATGGATCTCCACTGGTACTTTGACAGGCGTACATGTATTTCAGGATCTATGTTTGCACTGCATTTTTTAAATGAAGAAATCATAATATTCAGAATCAGTTGTGTGACCGCCTTACAGTTTACAGGGCACTTTCAAACATTCTCTCACTTGCTGTCAAATTCCCAGGTTAGCCATTTTTGCATCCCTTTTGCAAATGATGACCCTGAGCATCTGCAAATTTAAATGGCGACGCAGATAGCCTAAGTCTGGTGTTCTTCCTTCTTGCGTTATATCAGCACTAAAATTCTGAAGGCCTGAATGTCAGAAACTGTTCTCTTTTTTTTTGGTAGCAGGGATTGAAACCAGGGGTGCTTAACCACTGAGCCATATCCCAGCCCTTTTTTTTTATAGTTTATTCAGAGAAAGGGTCTCGCTGAGTTGTTCAGGGCCTCGCTAAGTTGAGGAGGATGGCTTAGAACTCATGATCCTCCTGCTTCAGCCTCCCAAGCCACTGGGATTATAGGCAAGCGCTACCATGCCTGGCTGAAACTGTTCTTAAATCCAGGAGTGCTCTGTCTTATTTCTGTGCCTCAGTTTTCTCATCTGTAAAATGAGCAGACTGAATCAGTATCTTAATATTCCTTGAACATCTACAATTTTCTTGTATGAGTTACATCATAATTACAAGCACAAGACAATATGAACCCATCCACATATTTGGCATCTTTAAAGAAAGTGCTTCTCAACTTGGGGGTGATTTTTTCCCCCAGAGGGCTTTTGACAGGACTGGAGACAGTTTGGGTTGACACATTATACTATTATCATCTAATAGGTAAAGGTCATGCGGATATTATTACACATCCTATATAGTGCACAAGAGAGTTCCTGCAAACAAGGCCCCAAATGTCAGAAATACTAAGGTCTTGAAACACTTTAAAATCCAACTCCCTCCAGGTGCAGTTGTGCACGCCTGTAATCCTAGCAGCTTGGGAGGCTGGAGGCAGGAGAATGGTGAATTCAAAGCCAGCCTCAGCAACTTAGCGAGGCCCTAAGCAACTCAGTGAGACCCTGACTCTGAGTAAAATATAAAAAGGGCTGAGGATGTGGCTTAGTGGTTAAACACCCCTGGGTTCAATCCCCTGGGCTAAAATTTCACCCTTTTCTTTAGATTTTGTTTTTCTTTCATCTGAAAGTGTAATAGATACCCCTACTGATATTCCTTTTATGTGGTGGTTCTTTTTTTTTTTTTAATATTTATTCATTTTTCTTTTTTTTAGTTGTACACAATGCCTTTATTTTTACGTGGTGCTGAGGATCGAACCCGGGCCGCGCACGTGCTAGGCAAGCGCTCTACCACTGAGCCACAACCCCAGCCCTATGTGGTGGTTCTCATGTGCTAGCATGCACACCAGTCACATGGAGAGTTTGTTAAAATTCATAGTATTGGGTTCTATCCTCAAATAATTTGACTCCATTGGTTTCAGAAAGAGCCAGGAATCTGTGTTTTTAATACCACCCCACGATTCTAAGACATTTGGTTTTCAGATCACATCTCTTTGAGGTCTTGGTTGTCCAATTGGGCTGCATATCTGCATCACCTGGTGGGGTGGGGTGTAGAAATTCAGATGCCTGGGCCCCGTCTGCGGAGATTCTGATTTCGCTCATGTGGGATGCGGCCTACGCATCATGAATTTAAAATCGCAGATGATCCGATCCTAACAGATAACAAAGTTGAAAACCTGTTGATTGAGGGAACATTCGTTTGGGCCAACTCTTTAAACCCATTTTCTCAAAAGAGAGAGGGACAGAAAAGCAACTTGTGCGCATGTTCAGCCGGTTGCCTTTGGCGATCATCGACTCCACAGATGTAAATTGCTCTATCTCCTCATTTTGAAATCAGCTCCTAAGGTTGCAGTACTTAATTTTCACCATAATATTTTTAGTATTCTTTCTAGATGACATTTAGATTAGCATCTCTTTGGTCACTGTCCCACAGTGACAAGGCAATCAAACAGCTCCAAGGACTGCACGGTGCGTCAATGTTCCTTGGATCCCTTGATTATTGGGATTGGAAATTTTTCTCATTTACATTATTATTTAACATTTTCTTGAATGCCAGTGCTGCTCCTCACATATGGCCTGCGTAGAAAGTACATTGTATCAGCAATTAACAAATCCATAATGCCAACCGCCCCAATCCAAAAGAAGCTGCATAGATTAATGAGTCTGCAAGCAGATGTAAGAGGGCACACATTCTTAAAAATCTTGCTCAAAAATCTCCGCAAATGTCTCCAAAGATTCTTGAGAGAGATTCATGTGGAGCCACGGTACTGCCCGTGTTCAGAGACCCAGGGAGCCCTGTGGGCCAGGATTTCAGGAACCAAACCGTCACACGGAACCTGCTTCACCTTCTGTCACTCTAGCAGGAACCATAAGTAAATAAGTGGTTCCATCACCCACTTGCCCAAGACGGAAACCCATTGCTGAGGCTGGCTTTGAACTCTCCATCCTCCTGCCTCAGCCTCCCAAGTGCTGGGATGACAGGCGTGCGCCACTGCGCCCGGCTCCCAGACGGAAACTCAGAAGCCACCTAGGATGCCTCCTTCCTCTGCAGTAGGTCACTTTCAATCACTCTGCCCCATCGACACTCCTGCGTATCTCACAGGTCCCTCCATTTCTTCCTGTCTCCTTTGCCATCACCCCAGTTTAGGTCTCTGTCTTCTCTCCCCTGCACCACAACGGTGGCTTATTTGCTGTGTCCTTGCTCCAGCTCTTGGCCCTCACTCCCAGTTCATGTCACATAATGGCTCTTTCTTTTCTTTTTTTTTTTTTTTTTTTTTTTTTTGTGGATGTCTATTTAACAGTAAATGAATAAGATATATATTCTATTTTCTCTCTCTCTCTCTCTCTCTCTCAAACAAACACACACACACACACACACACACACACACACAGAGAGAGAGAGAGAGGCATTGCATCTAGTGCCTTTTAACTCTGCTTCCCCTAGAAAACAAAAACTGGTAAGAAGAACCAATAAAATAAATTAAAAAAAAAAAAAAAAAAACGGTGTCACAGGGATAGCTGTGTATTATTCATCTCTTAATGGAGCACGCTCTATAGCAGGCAGGCGTGGGTGGACATAACAATAAACCCCCACATTCTTGGCCTCATGTTACACACCATGGCAAGGCATTACTGTCCTGTCAACATGAGCGCATCTCTGACTGGCCCTCCAGCTGTGGGCAGGTGTTGGTCCTGGTCTTGGTCATCCTCGCTGTCTAGATTCTAAAGAACCAACTCTGTCTAATAGGGAATATTTATGTGTAAGAGAGAGAAGGAAAACTTCCAAACACATTTCAAATAAAAGTAGGCATCCAAGATATCCTAAGAGAAGTTCCCTTTTAGAGTATGTCTCCTTTGAAACCACGTGACTCTCTTCCTGGAGGAAACTTCCCCCTATGAGAACAGCAGGTTTTCCGACTCAGACATGAAATCTTGTGAAATGTGCTGAATTATCGCTCCCATTTGCTCAGTCTTTCTGGCCCATAGCAAACTAGTAATGTGCATCTTTCATCTCAGATTCCACCAATGTGTCTTCAACCCGTGGTCATTGAAATCACTGATACAAAAGCATATTCTCAGAGGTCTCACCACTTTCAGCATGGATGAGAATACAAAAAGCCATTCATACTACTGTTCCAACCACTCAGTCCAACAGAGCGTCTTCAGAGTGGAAAGTAAAGTCTACTTCTATATATTTATCTAGGAATAAAGAAATCTATCCCTTCTCCTTTTGTTCCCCAAATGGAAAAATCCTTGTAGTACCAATTTTGGAAATTGATCCAAATTGATCCATGCAATTTTGGAAATTGCATGCTATCCTGCATTTTATATTATTTCTCTAATCATCTGTTGGGTTCTTGCTTCATTCTGTACCTGGACCACCCCTGAGCCCCTCTGATTAATGTTTTTGCACCAACAGCATCTGTATTCTCTGTGACAGTTCATTAGGGAGAAACTTCTCGACCACTCTGGTCTGATAACAGAGTGAATAAACCCTCTCCCACTGTTGGGTTGTAACTGCTTATTTGGCTGGACTGTGAACAGGTTAGAAAAGACCTCACCAGTTGAATTTTTGTCTCTTCAAGACTCTTTTTAAAAATTGACTAATAGCCAACCCTAAGGAGTTACAACGAACACTTACAATGGTGTAGAAATTTCCTGTTGTTGCTTCCTGTCTTACTCTTCGTGATACAAACACTTTGATATATTTGTTTTAGCAGCGTGTCTGAGCCCCAGGGCGTCAGAGCATAATTAGAAAAGGGCACAGACTGGAAGGAAAGGAGAGGGTAGGGGTGAGGCTGGCTTTCATAATGCAGTGGTGACTCTGGCATGCGAGAGCCCTAATTATCATTTATAATTAACCCAGGATTATACAAACCATCCAGATGAGCAAGCAGGGATGTCTTCTCTGGAGAGGATAATGCTTTGGTGTTAACTTGAATTTGTAGTTATTAACTGCTTGAAAGAAACAAAGAGAAATATTCCACCCTGGGATTGAATTCAATTGTATCTCTCAAAAAAAAAAAAAAAAAAAAGTAAGGATAAAGAGTTGCCAGGAGAAGCAACTGTTTAAAGCAAGTCAAAGTTTAAGAGTGTTTCGTGGAAATGTCCTGTTTAAAGAACCCTGAGAGGAGTATGTAAGATATTCTGTCCTACTCTGGCCCTTTAAGCTCTCGTGTTTCTGGAACAATTTAGTAGCAAGTAGGATTCAGTTATCATGCTTGTTTAAGGACATTTTCATGGATCCATAATGCGGTCTGCAGGCATGCATCCATTTGGAGAGAGAGAATATATCATGTTTACAGTGCCTCACCAACATATGTGGACATTTGCATTTGGAAATGGAAGTACATTCCTTCTTCAGCTGGAGTTTTACCCCTCGTTGGGAGCGATCAGAGGCTTAAAGCTGGCTGTATGCAGAGCAGTGGGCCAGACGCTTCTTCCTCTTCTGTTGAATTCATGCATTTCTTTTCACACCTGGATTTTGTGCTTCATCACCAAATAGATGCAATATCAGAAGATGTCAATCATTGTAAGCTTGGAATTAATTTTGCATCCCAACCTTTTTTTTTTTTTTTTTTTTTTTTTTTTTGTCAGAGGTGTACCAGGGATTGAACTCAGGAACACTCGACCCCTGAGCCACACCCCCAGCCCTATTTTGTATTTTATCTAGAGACAGGGTCTCACTGAGTTGCTTAGTGCCTCACTTTTGCTGAGGCTGGCTTTGAACTGCGATCCTCCTGCCTCAGCCTCCCAAGCCTCTGGGATTACAGGCGTTCACCACCATGCCCGGCTCCAACCTTCTTAAAAAGACATCTTACCTTTCAAAACAAGGTTCTGTGGCCCAGATTTCAGCATGATGTGCAAAACCATGCTAGCAGGAAAATCCAGTGCTAAGAATCCTGTATAGTCATCTGGGTGTGTAACCACCATCTAATGAACCAAAGAAGTCAAATCGTTTTTAAAAACACACCGCAGGTGGAATTCCTTATTCATGCTTAATTTCAAATATCAAAATCAAAATTAATGTTTTGCACTCAGAGCTTCAGCTTTAGCTATATTGAAGTAATCCTACAATAGGCATTCGTTAATAAGCTCAAGTCAGAAGCATTAAGAGGAAAGGGAAAATAGTTTGTAAAACCAGTAACCCAGGGCTGGGGTTGTGGCTCAGCGGTAGAGCGCTTGCCTTGCAGGTGCGCGGCCCAGGTTCGATCCTCAGCACTACATACAAATAAACACATTGTGTACAACTAAAGCAAATAAATAAATATTTAAAAAAAAAAAAAAAACCCAGTAACCCAAAGGGTGGGGACCTGGGTTCTGATGGTTTCAATTTGACAAAAAAAAAAAAAAAAAAAGGAAAGAAAACTGCAACTCCAGATGCATTATCATTTGTGACATGGCTCAAGATGGGAGCCTGTGAGGAGAGTAAAGATGACAGAACTGGTGCTAACCACTGTGACAAGAACTTGAAGAGCAGCCGACGTGACATCTTTCCTATCATGCTGCCGAAAATGTCAACTTTGTGAAGGACAGTGAGAAAATGGTTTGCCGAAAACTTGAAAGGTGGATTCCGGAGATGCCTGCCGTGTCACATGCGATATAGTCTGCTGTGGCCCGGGAGACCCACTTCTGGCTCTAGAGATGGCCTGCAGGTGGAAGACCTTCCTGTCTTCAGCCAGGCTCCAAAAATGACTGCGCTTGACCTGCATATTGTCTCAAGTTTGCAGGATCATGATATACAAGAAGTGAGTTGTTAGCCAGTGTGCAGTTAGGTGGAACCAGAGACCGGGGGCGGTGTGGACGCGGCGTGCATGCTTGTTCCTAAAGCCAGGTTCAAAGACATCCACAGCGCTAGTGAAAATCAGGTGCCTGGGGAAGGAGGGAATATGTGCTTTAGGAACTTACGTCAGTAACAGAAACGAATTCTGGATAATCTAAGCAAAAGGGAGTTTATCGGGATGATTGCCAAGTATCTCAAAGGAAAAGAGCGGAAATCTGGAATTAAGGCAGTCACAGAAGAGCAGGAAGCAGGACCAAGCCGTGGTTCTGTGTTTGAGCAACCTGGGGATCCACTAGAGTCAGACTGAATTGGGACAGTTCTAAGGGACAGTTAGGAGTCAAGAACTACTGACCTCTGAGGACAGTCCGGTCAAGGCCCAGCTACGGGCCACACAAATGCCACCTGTCTCGTCTGCATTGGCATCACTCAGTGTAAAGATCCAGAAGAAGGTCCAGGTGGCTGAGCGGCGGTCATAGTCCAGCTTAGGTGGGTAGTGCCCCTAAGAAAGGGAAGAGCTGGCCCCTAGGAAGCCCTTCAGTATTAGGGCAGCAGGCCTCTGGGGTGCCCACAGTGTGGCTGGGGGCATTCCTGCAAATTTAGGAGCCATTAGAATGTGGCAATGAATGCCAAGAAGCCAAAGCCTAGGGGACAGAACATGCACCATCAGCCACGAGAGAGAGGAACCTTCAGGTTCTGCATGAAGACACTTCTCAGCCTGGAGTTTTCTGGCTAGACGTTTAAAATCCAGCTTTATCCCTCTTCTTCTCTCTCTCTCTCTCTCTCTCTTTTTTTTTTTTTGACTCCATGAATGTTAAAAATATTGAAGAAGGATCAACACACAGAGCCAGTTGTATGACGATTATAGCAACACCCCCAAATGTCTCCAGGAAGAAAACAAAAACCAAAAAATACAAAAGCCTGGCTCCTGAGAGGGGCCCAGACAGTTCTGCCAAGGCTATTCCTTTTGCAGCCAGCACTGTTTGGGTGGTACCTGGGGAACAGTGCAGATGCCAGTTTTACAAGGGATGAACAAGTGGACCAGGTACCTCCAGCAGAACCTTAGGGAAGTTCAGAACCCTGAATCAAACGGACCCTTTCAGCTGCTGGAAGAGCCTCCTCTGAGCTTGTTTGTTCCTCTAGAACTGTGGTGCTCCATGGGGTCCTGGAACTCTAACACCAGAGAAGCTTCTAGCAATGCCCATTCTCAGGCCCTGGCCCAGACCCACTGAGTCAGAAACTCTGGGGTGGGGCCAGGTGATTGGAGCTGTCACAAGCCCTCCCGGGGATGCCGAGGCTTGCTTTTGTTAGAGAACCACTGTTCTAGAAAACGATTCATGGCTTCTGTGGCAAACAGTGCTCCCCCAAAATACCGTGCCAGGGTTTTTTCAGTCAGTAGTTCTATCAAGGCCTGTTCAAACCTGCACAAGGAACATTGACCAATGATAAGAGGTCAGTGGAAAAGAAACAAATGTCTGACAGAATTTTTAAAATGATTACATGAAATCAAACAAAACAGGGATAGTTTTGCTTGGAAACTGATATGGTCACAACCTGTGGTCTTTGGCCAATTAATTTCCTTGGCGTGGGGGGGCATCTGAAGAGACCCCCAGTTTATGAAACGGCATTGCCTGTTCCCAATACCATTTCAGAGCAATCCTGGCAATTACAAACGAATTTGCATTTGATGTCAGCATTGCGAGTTGTTTTGTCACCTGTTTTTGCTGGCGAACTCTGTACGACGCGCTTTACAGACTTAATGAGATTGGGTTGTTTTATTTATGTTAAAAAAAAACTGTTCACACCGACATAGGTGATCAAGGAGCAAATTAAGGAGACTACAACAGGAAATTGGTAGTTGTTTCCTTTTTTTCAATATGACATGAAGTGTGTAGAGAAGGGAGTCCACAGAGAGGTGAAATATGGAGCAGAAGCTGCTGTCTGATATCTTAATAATTACAAATGCCGTCCTAACAACAAAAGGCGGAAAACACAATCAAATTTTACATTTGCAGTAATATCCTTTGTGGTGAGAATCAGCTGAGAAGGTGAGGTACCTGTAAATATTCAGTTTTTATCATCTCACACACAAATGAAATAGCTTCCTGCCTCAGAAGGCCTATTGGGTGATGAATGACTTGATTCACAGAGGTTTTATCTTCTCATAATGCCTCTAGGCTTCTCTGGGCTGTCCATGGAAAATGGTTTCCATGCTTTGGTTGTGGTCTAAAAGCCCCTCCCTGAACTATATATTAATAGCATTTTTCTCTGGGCTAATTTCACACTAACAGATGAAATGATTTGTTGTTGTTTTGGGATTTGTTTGTTTGTTTGAGTACTGGGGATCGAACTCAGGGGCACTTGACCACTGAGTCACATCCCCAGCCCTATTTTGTATTTTATTTAGAGACAGGGTCTCACTGAGTTGCTTTGGGCCTCGCGATTGCTGGCTTTGAACTCATGATCCTCCTGCCTCAGCCTCCTCAGCTGCTGGGAAAATGAACTGATTTGAGTGACCCCATTTTCCCCACTTAAGTATGTGCTCGTGCATGCCAATCATAGGTGTGTTCAATGCATTAGAAAACTGAATTTTGGGTAAACAAAACTCAAAGGCCAGGTCTAAAGGAAATTCTAACTTAGAAACATGAGAAGTTACCAAGGAAAGCATAGCATGCATTTTGCAAGGGCTAACAAGGGTCTCCTTAAGATTCAAGCACAGGTTCATGGACAGTTCGCGTAAAACAAAAAGATTTGAAATCAACTTTGTAACATCACATTTGAAATTTTTTTCAGAAAATTTGAAGATAAGGGCCCTTACCCAGATTCCATAGAGTACCTGATACTTTCAGTTTTGTTTCTTTCTGCCCCTGAGCTTGGAGAAATATGAATAGATAGAAGAGGATTAAACTGTTTGTCTGTTTGTTTGTTGTTTGTTCGTCTGTTTGTTGGGGGGTTGTTTCTCCATGAAGCAGGAGCAGGGAAATTCTCTCATTATTCAAATAGGCATCTTTCTCACTCAGAGAGAAGGGAAGCTGACCAGTGTACCCCGGATGGGAGGGGCTTTGCCATCCATTGCCAAGTCTTCTGTGCCCTCGGGCTGGCATGATGTAAAGGATCGTCCCAACTTATGCTGGATCCCTGAGAAACCCTATGAACAAAACCATTTGTTTGGTTTCAAGACAACTCACGTTTGCAAACTGAGGAACGATCTCATGGAAGATCCCTGGTGACAGACCCATCTACAGACCAGCTCAGCCTCTAGTCAAGAACCAGTCACTCCCCTCTTGCTCCAGAGGGGAGGGAGGGAGGGGGGGAGAAAAGAAAAAAAAAAAAAAAAAAAGGTGGTTGAATGAGACGGATATCATTTTCCTTAATGCATGATTGAAGACCTGAATGGTACGAATATACTTTGTATACAAACAGTTGTATGTAAAAAGATACTAAATATATGCACTATGAGTTGTACATATTAAAAATTATAAAAATAAAATTAAAAAAAAAAAAAAAAAAGAGCCAGTCACAGGGAGATCCGGGGAGCCGAAGGCTTTCAATGGGTCACATGATCCTGCATCGAATTTGGCACAGAAAAATTTGGGCTATAGATATGCAACCCTCTGTATACTTCCAACTCAAACGGTCCACAACAAATAGGGGAAATGTGTATGTATTCAGGGGTGACACAGAAACCTGAGACTACTGTGATTCAACTGAAATCACAGGGTCTACCTTGTCATTACAATGAGCAGTTGTTCCCTAAGATTGGAAAATGTGGTTCTTCGTTGAATACGTGAGTGCTTCAGTTCATCTGAACATCCACCACTATAAACTAAATCTGAGCTATGTAAGGATATGGAGCACTGGGCAAGTCACACATCCACAGGCCACCTGGTTCTCATAGGCATTCATGTGCATGATTCAGGGGGTCTTGAACCCAAGTGTCTCTTTGCAGGAGAGACAGGTGATGCAGATTGAAGGTGTGGGCCAGACGAGTGCCCACCCCAGCGGAGGAAGGAGCTGTTTGTTGATGCTTGCCCATTAAGGGCCAGCTGTTCTGGATTTTCCAGAGAAACCAGAAATCAGGAGAGTATTATAAAGCTTTCCTAATTGAAGAAAATATTGGCAACTAGTTCCAATTTTCTCAAGAAGCTGTGAGCCACACAGAACAAGTCTAGGAGCTGAACTTTGAAAGCACTCCCTTGGTAATTTCACCATTTCATAAGAAATGAGGTACGGTTCTACAGATGTCCCCAAAATGACAACCCAAAAAACAACCCATCCAAGCTGGCGTGGTGGCACACGCGTATAATCCCAGCACTTGGGGTGGCTGAGGCAGGAGGATCGAGAATTCAAAGCCAGCCTCAGCAATGGCGAGGCACTTAGCAACTCAGTGAGACCCTGTCTCTAAATAAAATATAAAAAAAAGGGCTGGGGATGTGGCCCAGGGGTCGAGTGCCCCTGAGTTCAATCCCTGATACCAAAACCAAAACAAAACAAAAAAAGAAACAGAACCCCTCCTCTTTAGAAGCCTGCCCTGAATAGTGGGTTCTTCTCCTACAGTCAACAACGATCATTGTAATTGTTGCTTCTAAAATGGACAGTTTCCTCCTGCTAGAGATTTGGCGTTACGGTGTCAGCCTGCGAGGTTGCCGTCACTTCATAACATGTCTTCCTTCAGGCCTGACGGAATCGGAACTGTGACTGTTGAAGAAAAGGAGCGTTTTGAAGAAATCAAAGAGAGACTCCGAGTTCTGCTGGAAAATCAGATCACGCACTTTAGGTAAGGATCTGGGCTTGGGCCTATAAGGAGGGTGAAACTGGGGAGACTTGGTTTCCCCAAACCATCAATCTGTCGGAGATACGTTGCATCTCTCCAAATAACCGAATGTTAAAAAAACAGCCACTGAACATGGCTCGGCAGTAGCTAGCCGATTTCGAATTAAGTTCCTTTTCTTTCTGCTCAAAAAAAAAGAAGCCTTCCTTTTAGAAGCTGACATTGGTCATCAGTCTATTATAAACAGTTGAATTTGAAGCTGCTTTAAGGTTCCTGAATAAAAGAGTTTAAAAAAAAAATTCAGTAACTCAGATCATAATCCACAGGGGTGGTGGTGGGGCGGGGAGAGTAGCAATTTCCAGAAGCTTCTGCCTTGTCCACACCCTCAGAAGTAGGACTAGCTGGCTCTGCAGAGCACGAAAGAAATTTGGATCCACCTGGAAGACCAGATCTTCCCCACACACTGCAGAAAGATCCAGTACAGGATGTTTCTGCCACACGGCTCATTTCTCCCTTGGAGCAAATTGGGCATTTCCAATGCTCTGGCTGGTGCTTCTGGGCCAGAGATCTTGAAATAGTAACTCAAAAATAGAAAGAGAATATGTAATTTTTCCTATTTATTAAACACTTCCCATGTGCCAGTCACAGAACTAGAAGTCTATTAGCTTATGTTTTTTAAATGGGAAAGACTTTGTAAGGTAGTGGGTCTACTCTCCATTTAGATATAGCATAAAATGAAGGCAGGAGGGGTTAAGGAACTTGACCAAGGCCACCCAGGATAGTCTGAGTCAAAGTCACCCACACCACTTTCACTTTCATGAAGAGCAGTGTTTTAAAGAGCTCATCACAGCCTGAAATAGTTCATGGGGCTCATAGGGATACTTGACATCATTCTATCTGTGCCACCCAAGTCCTCTGCTTGAGGGAGCAAGATTTCGATGGAGGATCCTTTGTGGATCACACGCTATAGTAAAAGGCCTGACCTACCTAGAGCTGGAGGTCCAGGAAGCAGGAAGACCCTCAAGGAAGCAAAGAGAGCAGAGTCAGGAATTCTTCACTCTGAGCTCACTCTTCGATCTCATGCATGATGCTTTGGGGATTTAAAGTGTGTTTGAATTTCAGCCTGTTTCAACAAATTTTTGTAAGTGCCGGTCTCTATAATAATATATAAGGTCACATTCGAGCAAACTAATGGTTTTCCTTCACAATAGAAATCTAAACACCGCCTTATGTCATCACTTTAAATATTCTTTTCTGCCGCAGACATTTGCAGAGTCCCTCTTTAGTCATTATTCACACATACACATATATACATTATATACACACATATATGGTGTGAATTCAGATTAACATAACACAATGTGACAAAATAAAAAGCATTTTCCGTTCCTCGGAGAGAGTTGCTATAGGAATCAAATCGCAGCATATTTCCTGCTAAAATGTAATCGATCTGGGCAACCTGAAGAATTTTGTGTCTTTTTTAGGTATTGCTTTCCATTTGGTCGGCCCGAAGGTGCTTTAAAAGCTACTCTCTCGCTCTTGGAAAGGGTAAGAACGAAAGTGAAAGACTGATAAGGAGACGTACACCAAATGGCAACGAAATAGTGTTGTTGAATGACCCACTTAGTCGTTTCCAAAGGATTTCTTTACCCTTCATCAAACATCAGAATAAAAATGAGGAAACTGCCAAATTGCTAGAAATTTTATCTCCAGGCCCCCAGATAGCTAGGATAAGTTGAAAAGATGTTCTTGGCCCTTCTCTGATGGCTGGGTAGGCTTTGGCCTCCTAACTGTGCATTACCATTCTATGTTTTTTTATGTTTGTTTGTTTGGGGTTTTTTTTAGGGGGTGCGGGGACTGGAGATTGAACCCAGGGGCAGTTTACCACTGGGCTAAAGCCCTTTCCTTTTTTCTTTCTTTCTTTCCTTACTTATTGAGACAGGATCTCACTGAGTTTCTAAGGCTGGCCTCAAACTTGAGATCCTCCTGCCTCAGCCTCCTATGTTGCTGGGGTCACAGGCATGTCACACTGTCCAGCCATTCTGGTGTTTCTTTAACTGCAGATCTCCATCATTGCTCAGTGACCAGGTGGCAATCACAACTAATTTTAAACTCAAAGCCTTGGAACAGCATAGAGAAGTAAGCCTGGTTTGGCCTTCTTAATAACCCCTTTTCTTTCTGCCTAAAGGTTTTGATGAAAGATATTGTTACCCCAGTGCCACAAGAGGAGGTAAAAACGGTCATCCGTAAATGTCTGGAGCAGGCTGCTCTAGTCAACTACTCACGCCTGTCTGAATATGCCAAAATTGAAGGTAAGGTTCCCTTCTGTCCCCAGTTTTGGATTTAGTCATACTGTGTCTCCCTGGGGAAATCTTTTTTTGTTTGTTTTCATTTTCATGGGCACCAGAAAACAGTGGTCCATCTGAGTATGTTAAGCAGAAACCTGAAAGCACTTGAAATCTAGAAGCTTCTTTACTGTGGTCCAATAAATGAATAAGAGGCCAGGACAGGCTCAGGAGACAGCCTTTGAAGGGGAAGACTAGTGAAAGGAGGATGTGATAGCTAAAGTCCTTATAAAAGATTGTGTTGGCCCTAAATGTCTGTTCTACTGCTAATATTCTCCTATGAAAGAATTTGGTAGGATGGCTACCTGCCTTTCCTTCTTTAAATAGAGGGAAAAGGAGCCGTCTCGTATCTCCTGCTGATAGCATTAGGAAAAGAAAAAAAAAAAAAAAGCTGAATAATGTAATGTCAAGGTTTAGCCTTAAGCCTTCCTTGTCCCTTGAAATTATCTTGTCCAGGCTGGGCATGGTGGCACATTCCTGTAATCCCAGCAGCTGAGGAGGCTGAGGCAGGAGGATCTTGAGTTCAAAGCCAGCCTCAGCAACTTAGCGAGACTCTGTCTCAAAATAAAAAATGAAAGGGCTGGGGACATGGCTCAGTGGTTAAGCACCCCTGGGTTCAATCTCTGGTACCAAAAAGAAAGAAAGGAAGAACGTATATTGTCCTTTGAGAGCTTTTGAACTTGATGGCAGGTTAGCCTGGAGCCCTCGACAGCTCAGGTTGGCTTTAGATCTCATTCATTGCTACTACAGGCCCGGGATGATTGCTACCACTGACCTCTCAAGTTTTAGGAAAGTGGTCACTGATGATCCTATAATCACCCAAAAGGCATTTTGAGTAAACTCCAGTTGAGAAAGGTAGTGGTTCTCTAGGACCTATTTCTTGGCAAAGGTATTAATCACTTTTCATTGTCACCCCGTTTGGCTGCTATAGGGTGATTTGAAAATCACACCCAACTTGACCAGTGGTGTAAGTGTATAAATGTGGGAGTTTTGTGTGCAACACTTGATGTGTCCGCATTCTGGAATCTGATGTTCTGTCACACACGAAACACACGACACCTGACCAAGTCCAGCAAAGGCACGTTGTCTACCTCAGGACACGACTGGGGAACAAAATAAAATTTAAAAAAAAAAAAAAAAAAAAGAAAGAAACTAACTTACCACCTAGACCCTACCACTTACCCTGTCAAAGTCCTTGTTTCCTTAGAGAATTAGGTCAAGATCATGTCAAATTCGCAGCATTCTGTACATCACATATTCTCCCTCTCTCAATTTTGTCTGTCTGACGATGCAAATTGTGTACCAGTGGTAATGAATTCATTGTTATGCATCCAGGGAGAAACACTTAAGAATTGGGCACTAAAAGGATGTTTATCAACTCTTGACTTGGTAATGAGTGATAAAAATAGAGGAACAAGAAGACTGATCGTGAGAGGGCTATATTAGCACATAATTGTTCCAGCATTGACCGTCCCAGGACATAATGATTGCAACCAATGATTGCATTTGGTCCAGTGAACCAGGTACCGAATAATTCTAGGCAAGCCAGAGGTGGGATGGGATCAGAAAACGTTCGGTAGCCACGGCTGCTCCCTCGTAGATCTTGGTCTAGCTATTACTAGTCTTTTGGTAAGATCTGCTCTCTTCTTTCAGATAACTAAATCCCAAAACAAACTTTAAGATCTGTAAGTAAAAATGCATTCATTTCCAAAGTAGATCAGCTGGTCTGTAATTTCCTTTTGTGCCTCAATTCTTCTCGGTTGTGTTAATTATCTTTTGCACTGTGACTTTTAGGTCTGGGGATTCTTTGAAGAAACCAATCCTTTTTTTCCAACTCTTTTTTCAGAGAAGTACCTCATTCCACACTACCTGCTCTCTTCTGCTTCTCTCCTTCCTTGTCCGTGATTGGCTCAGCCACTTTTTTGACGTGACCTCTGCAAAAGTGGCTGAGACCCCAATTTCAAAGCATGCTGGGATTGTTAATTCAGACAACCCAACATCCTCTGGCTGCATGTATCAGGTTTTCTTTCATGAACATAGTCCACCACGGGCTGGGACATTGCAGCTTCAAAGATATTACTACCAGACAGCTTTCTTTCACAAGGTTCTGATCCTACCCTCAGAAAAGAAATCTTCCATTTTTTGCATTTGAGCTCCCTCTGTGAGCATGAACAGCTTAGTGACCTGCGAATTCTGGAAAGAAGTTGTAGTAATATTGCTGGAGACTATGTTTATGAAGAAATACCTCAAGAGCCTCAGATACTAAAGTCTTAAATCCTTAGTATCTTGGAGCCGTAAATCAATGAGATTCTGTTTCCCCTTGACTCATGATGTTTTTTGGTCATTGTATTCTTGCCAACAACTCTAAAGAGACGTGTAAAATCATGGTCACAATCTCTCTCGTGACTCACGGCATGCTGAATGGTTAATCCAGTAGATTACCGATTTTTGAAACTCCTTTTTCTTTTATCCTGTGTTGATCCCAAAATACTCTGTGGCTATTTTCCTTTTGAGCTAATGTAACGTTTTCCTCTAACCTGTGACCTTTGACCTCTTTACCTCTGACCTAAGCCTCTTGCATGCCCAAATCCTCTTTTATAGGGAAAAAGAGAGAAATGTATGAGCATCCTGTCTTCTGCTTGGCCTCCCAAGTGATGGATTTAACCATTCGTGAGTACCTACCACCTCCTCACCACGCTTTCTTCACTCTTTTCTGTTTTCATTATTTCAAGAAAAATCCAGATCCAAACCAACTCACTCTCCTTGCTTCAAGTTTTTTAGCATTGGCTTGTCTGTTGGTTCTGTCTGTGAAACCCAGTGTGAGAAGTCCAGTCACTTTTTTACCAACCTGAAACAGGTTAGACAATTAAGCCATTTGTTTGTGATCAACTCAGACTCGTCTGTTAAGTTTTTCAGTTCTTCTCTGTCTGTGACCTGAATGCATTTTTACTTTGCTTGTGTGTGACCCTAATTTGTGAAGTGCTTGTCACTGGTACACAATCCAAAGGTAGCAACTAGGCTGGGGAGCAACGCATTAGGTGTCAGAGAAAGAGCATTTGGGGCAAAGGAATGCCCCCTTCTCCACGTTTGAGAGGTCAAACTCCTGTGGGTACGAGATCACGCGAGGTGGTCCACTCTGCCAAAATTAGATCTCATTTGCCTCCTGTCTGTTCTCTCTCAAGCTGGGAAGCTTTTCCTTTTTCTCTCTGGAGATTTTGACTTGTCCTTGTCCTCTAAGCTCTGGCTAGAACACATGACTTAATTGTCATTTGGAGAGTTCATGTATGTTTCATAGCTTGATTTCACATTAAACTTAATTTGACTAATTTTCTATTTGTGCAGCATTTCCCACCTCTGTGAAGGAGCCTTTTTTTGCTGGCCCCCACACTTCGGGGCGGTGGGAACCCAAGGGCAACCTTTGCTTTCCAATATCATGTATCACACATAAGAGGGGGGCATTTTGGTCCACTTGCTCATTAATCTTGCATATGTGTTCTTGTTTCTCTCTCTCTTCTCTCCTTGTTGTGCTCTCTCTTTCAAATAGAGAATCAAAAGGATGCAGGTGAACCAATTGTATATGCATTATCGATTATCAGGACTGTTGAGTTATATTCAGTTTTTGTTTTTTTGTTTTTGTTTTTTTTTAATAGCTCCTTAAGGTATGCACTCCCAGAGAGCCATGTGGAGTTGCAATAATACTTAAGGAGTTAATTTGTGCTGTCTGAATACATCTCATGCCCATTTGATGTTGACCTTTATAGAGCAGAATTTCCATAAAGGCATAAGCTTTCAAGGAAAGAATTCTGGTTTTGCTGCAGAAATTCATTTCATCTTTGGTTTCAGGAGACAGTGATTTGGCCTCATGCGCGTTTGAAAAAAAAAAACACAAAGTTACTGAACCAAACGAATGTTCCTTTTTTGCTTTTCATTTCTTTCTTTCTTTCTTTTGTTTTTTGGTTTTTTTGTTTTGTTTTGGTTTGGTTTGGTTTTGGTTTTGTTTTCTGTTTTCTGCCCGATGAAGAAGTTTGTGTTCTTTGATGAATGTTTATTGGCCAAGACAGACAGAAGTTGTGTCCGTGTTGTTCTTGTATGTATTTCACAATGATGTAGGAAGAACAGGCGTATGGAACAGGGGTCGTTGCTGGAAATTTCACAGGGGGGTGGCTCCTGTGAAGTCCTCTGGCTTTGGAAGTTTTCTTCTAGTTTGGTCCCCAAACTTCTGAGCCTATTTTGAGGGGAGCTCAAATGTTCATAAATGTATAGTATTAGTCATTATTTTTAAGACCTAAGAATTGTCAGATCTAAAGCTAATATATTTCTGGACAATTCAGAAAGCATTTTTGAGCCAAGCCTTAGGTTAGCAGTAAATAGTAGAAGACTCACAAAACTATGTTCAATACACATGAGCCCCTCTCTTTCTCTCTCTCTCTCTCTCTCTCTCTCTCTCTCTCTCTCTCTCTCGTGGCAAAAGCATTCATTCATTCATTCATTTACTGGACAAATGTTTAGTGAGAGCCCGACTTGTCACGTGCCATGTTCAAAGCCAGGTGCTATGTAAACAGGAGGGAAACAGCTGTTAGCCTCGTGCAGCACACGTGCATGTGTGTAACTGACAAATTCAGTACACTTCAACACCTGGGTGTTGAGTGTGTGTGCGAGGGCCGGGGTGCTGTCAGAAAACCACAGAAGTCTTCACAAGGTAGTAAGGCTTGAATTGCATCTTGGCAGAGAGGAATCAGAATCAGTTCAGGGGAACTGGAATTGAAGATTGGGAAGGTGTTCTTGATAGAGCAAAACCTGCAAATAAGTAAAACCATATAGCTGATAAGAACAACTAAGGCTTACTTAATGCTGATCATATCCCTCGCGTGATTCTACATGCTTTGTCTGTATTAACTCATCTAATCCTCAGAACCCCTTGTGGGAGAAAGGCTGTTGCTGCTCCCATTTTACAGATGAGCAGACTGAGGCACAGAGAGTTTAAACATGCACTTCTGGAAACATAAGTGGTAGAACCAGAATCTGAGTCCAGCAGAAGGACCCTCTTGACTCCTCTGTAATTGAATGTTCTGCAAATCAAAGTAGATGGTGGCAGTGGCAGATGTTGATGGCAAAGGTAGGCGTGGGGGCAAGATCTCAAAGGCCTTCCTATGGCATGATTAGACAGAGCTCTGACTATACCTCATGGTCCAAAGGTTCTCAACCTGCAATCTATGCCAAGTTTTGCATGCACAGGAATTGTTCAGGAGAACGATTTCCCAGGTCTCACCCCCGAAAGTAAGAGAGAGGCACTTAGAGTTTCCCTAAGCAAGAGGCAGCTTGGCAGTTTGCACTCCAGAAAAATCACGCTGGTAGCCATGAAGAGAAACAACTGAAGTGTAAGAATAGCATAAAAACTGAATTTACAATATAAGGTCAAAGCGTAAATGAATACATTGAGGCTCTTCTAAGCATACCAAGTCTCAGTCACGATTACAGTCGTGACTTCTTTGCTGACCTTGACATTTTTGTTATTATCTTCCTCCTCTCTTTCCAATGTCCTCAGGGAGGAGAGCCCCAATACATGGGTGGGTGTGGAGGTGGCAGGGCACTGCCAGAGTTCCATGTGCAAATTGAGTGAGCTGGAATTCTGGGACTAGAATGTGACAGCCCCTGAGTCCTTTAGTCAGGCTGAGCTTTACAGAACACTGCAGGTGGCTCTTTGGTGGACTTGTGGTTCTGTCTGGTGGCATTATTAGAAATTAAGAGTTTAATCACAACATCTCAAGGTGGGGGAGATGCAAAGGACTGCTACTCTGTGAAAGAAAATCTGTGAGTCCGGCAGATGAATTCTATTATTTTAAATACATACCCACTGAACTGTCACATGCTCTGAACCAAGCAAGCTCTAAGAAAGTCGACACTACTATTGCTGTTTTGCCTCAGTTCTTGGCTAAATACTTGCATAATTTTCTGAGCATCATAACGATTCCACTGGAATTTGAAATAAAGCAACTTTTTTTTCTTCAGATATGCCAAGGATTTCCAAAATTGGACAGAGAATGACTTATAGAGATAGATATATGATAGAGATAGAAATCAGTGGGTGGGTAGATGGATAGATGGGTATATACAAACAGAACTCTATAGCCGTGTAAGTAGGTGGATGGGCGGATGGTGGGTGGATGGATGGTGGATGGATGCATGGATGGATAGGCAGATGGATAGATAGCCCATCTCAGGACCAGGCACTGTGCTAAGGACTTTACAGGGAGGATCTGATTGAATCTTCCTTTACTTTACTTCCATAAAGAAGACTTTATTATCGCTCCACGTATAGATGATGGAGCTGAGATGCAGGAAGATAAGTGAGTTTCTCAAGCAGAATTTGACCTCAGGTCTAACTAAATGCTAGCACCATAGTTTTTGTCTCTTTCTACCACTCAGATTTTCTAGCTGAAATGGTAGACTTTTCAATAATATTCATTCATTCAGTGAAGAAAGCCATACAACCTATAACATAGGAAGACTACAAAATGATAAAACAGTTCCTTTGGGGCCAAATTTCTTTTCATCATAAAGCCTTCCTGACGGCAGTTGAGATTTCCTAAGGTTACCAAAGAACAAGGGACTTTTTTCCTGTCCAGTTGACCGAAATGTTGTAGAGTGAGTCATATCCATCCAAAGGACTTCCAAGCAGATTCTGTGGTGTGAAGTTTTGGGATCTTTTTCTAGATCGTAGCAGATTTCCCACAAGTCCGAGGCCTGTTCATACAGAGAAAGGACCAAGCTCAGAATTCCCACTACCATACAATTCAAAGCTGTCACTCTGCCTTTTTCCCAAGGGACCAGGGAGGGAGAAGCTCATGCCTGCAAGATCCAGGCAGTTCTTAGAGGAGGACAGCCCATGCTTCAGGTCTTATCCATGAGGAGTTAAATATTTCTCTTTTCACCCTTCTGGTTTCAGTGATACATACGTCAGCGTTTCCAAGCTCAAATTATTCTGTTCACCAACACCTCATTTATACTTCTTAAAAAGTGAGGGGGGGCAATTAGAAACATATTTCAAAGACTGTCATCAAGAAGGATTCTCAAGGAGGAGAGGATGTATTAAAAATAATTTGTTGTCTCTCAACAAATGTGAGACCAGAGTCTATTCTACCCCCCAAAAAGATATGATGCTACAGATAAAAACTATCATTTATTGAGCATTCATTGTGTGCTAAGTAGTTATATTCATATCTCATTTAATTCTTGCAAGAATCCTATAAGCTTTTTTATTGCCACGTTTGACTCTAAAAGGCAATCAGTCATACTACCAATGGATTAAGAACAAAATAATGCTGTCAACTAAATCATGACCTGAACAAGTAAGATGCATCCAGATTTCAGAAATGTTAAAATGTGCTTTGTATACTCAATTAGGTAAGAAGCTATTCTCTTGTGCAGGGAAATCCTGATGGATAAAGTTAAGTAACTTTCCCAAGGTTAAACAGCTGATTAGTTGCAGCCAAATTTGAACATGAGCCTTTCTAATTCCAAAGCCCACATTTTCAACTTCTACGCTATCAAATGCTCGAACTTTTCCAGCAACAAGATCCCATAAAGGGGCTTCTCAAATAGTAACAGATAAAATGTAGAGTTTTAGATAATCCCAAACCCTCATTTAACAGATCGGAAAAGAACCCAGATTAAAAATAAAGGGAGTGACTCTCTAGTCTGCCATCTTTTGTACTGTCAGAAACCATCGCCTTCCACCAGACTCCCTTCCCCTCCATTCGTAAGCTTGTAGTCCCATCCTCAATCCATTACCTGACCCAAGTATTCCACTGGACAGCTGATGACATTCGGCATGCACCTGTTAGAACACAGTTGTGCAGATCCAAGGAATCAGCCCTAACACTCAGAGATTTGTGATACCAAAACTTGAACTCACTTGTCTCCACTGGGTTTTCTAATCTCTGTATCCTCACTTTTATTTTCCATGAAAGGTACTAAGAATGACTGGTTCCCCATGGGGCTATTTTGAAGATGAAGACCTATATTCCAAATATTGCTCTCAGTACAGTGTCTGGCCCATAGTAAGCACTTGCTACATATACATATGTAGAGACATATATATAATAACAAATAATTATTTGCTCATTATTATTTAAAAGGATACTCTTCCAAATCTAAATCTGTAGTGTAGACATAGTTTTTTTTATTTCCGAAATGGATCATAAGACAGTGCTTTCAAACTTTAATGTCCAGAGGAGTCCCTGAGAATCTTATTGAAATGTGGACTCTGATTTAATAGGTTTGTGGTGGAGACTGGAAATCTGCATTTCTAACAAGCTCCCAGGTGATACTGAAGTTACTAATCCAAGGATGGCTCTTTGGGTGTCAGGAAATAGAGCAGGAGTTGAATTTATCTTTTCATCATACATGTCAAATAAAACATTGCAAACTAGTTCTACCTACCTTTGGACTATTCAGTAATTTCCAGGAGCTATGCCCAGTACCAGGAGAGGGTGCGGTGAGCAAAAGCAGTCATGATCTCTGCCCTGTGGAACTGATGTAAAAGTGGGCATAAAATAAGCAAATGTGATGATTATGGCAAAGGGGAGAAATGCAAGATGCCAAAGGAATACAGTGCAAGAGGAGTTTTCCCAGGCAAACTTACTTAACTTTCTCCATCAGGATTTCCATGCACAAGAGAATAGCTTCTTACCTAATTGAGTATACAAAGCACATTTTAACATTTCTGATATATTGCATGTTGGGGGCTAGTGCCAAAGGGGGACATCATGAAGGTCAAGGGCTGAGCCCCTAATAACTGGCAAGAGTTTTCTCTGACCATGTTGCTTGTTTGCTTCTATTAACTATCCCTCCAGATGCTCCAAGATCCTGTCCAAGAGAGCTCATGGCTATGTACATGAGTGATTATTGGGCATTGAACAGATCCTTTTATTAAAATTTTTATTTATTTTTTTTTTTGCAGTTGTAGATGGACAGCATGTTTTTATTTTGTTTGCTTGATTGTTTGTTTTTTGTTTTTTTATGCAGTGTTAAGGATCAAACCCAGTGCCTCACACATGCTAGGCAAGCACTCTGCCACTGAGCTACAGCCCCAGCCCTGAATGGATCCTTAATAGTTATTAAATCAATATTCTTGCTATAGCAAGTGACTATAAAGAAAAACTCAAATAACTTAAGCAAGCAAAGGGCATATTTTTAGCTAGGAACTTCATGGAGGAATTGTATTCAGGGATGAAGAAATTTAGTTTGTTTTCATATCTCCAACTTCTAGAAGTCTTCTTTAACATGACTGGGGCTAATAAAAGTGTTTGAGAAGCAATATGGCCACAATCATCTCCAGGCTTTTATCCAAGTTAATGACCCTAGAAGAAAAAGAGCTTTCTTCTCCTAGCAACTGTGTAAAGTGCCAGAGAAGAATCTCATTGGCCATCCTGGGTCACATGAAAATCCCTGATCCAATCATAATATCTGAAGATGGTGCAGGGCACTCTGATTGGCTAGGCTGAACTCACATGACTGTCTCTGTAAGATATGTTATTTGACTTTCCCACTAGAACTCTATGGGTTAGAGGAAAGGCTATTCCATGAGGAGGTTTTCTGCATGGACAAGGACAACAGATCCAGTACAGCATCCATCCAGAATTAAGCTCATTTGTCTTAGGTGCAACAGCTTAGCCCACAGAGCAAGTACTAACTCTGAATACAAAAACAAACACCAAATTAGAGAAGAAAAATATCACCCATAAATGTAATTTTCCCCTTGTGAGTACACTTTATTTGAATTTAAATAAAAATATTTGGGGACTGAGGGTGTAGCTTAGCATTAGAGACACTTGCCAATAAATAAATAATAAATTCATTAAAAATTATAATTAAGAAATATGTTTAGCCGGGCGCGGTAGCACACGCCTGTAATCCCAGCACTTTGGGAGGCGGAGGCAGGAGGATTGCCAGTTCAAAGCCAACCTCAGCAATGGCGAGGCACTTAGCAACTCAGTGAGACCCTGTCTCTAAATAAAAAAATACAAAAAAGGTCTGGGGATGTGACCCAGTGGTCGAGTGCCCCTGAGTTCAATCCCCGGTACCACCAAAAAAAAAAAAAAAAAAAAAAAGAAAGAAAGAAATATGTTTAATTATCTTAAATCCTTTTTAATGGCATTAAGACACCTGAAGTTGTGCTCTGACTTGGAAGTTGCAGTTATGTTGATTTTTACCCAGCATTTCAGATTAGTACATCCATTAAGTAACCAGGAGCTTTGGGAAAGAGGTGAATGGTGCTACGTGGTTTCTGTGCATACTGAAAACAGAGCATTTTCTTTTCCATGAAAGCACTGTATTGGGCAGGATCCACAGAAGATTCCCTGCCATCAATATGTGTGGACCTGCCCAGGGCCAGACGATGTTCTAGGCCCTAGAAATACAGGGTTCAAGTCGGGCACAGTGGCACATATACCTGTAATCCCAGCAACTTGGGAGGCTGAGGCGGGAGGATCACGAGTTCAAAGCCAGCCTCAGCAAAAGTGAAGGTGCTAAGCAACTCAGTGAGACCCTGTCTCTAAATAAAATATAAAGTAGAGCTGGGGATGTGGCTCAGTGGTCGAGTGCCCCAGAGCTCAATCCCTGGTACCCAAAAAAAAGAAAAGAAAAGAAATACAGGATTCACTGGGTAGAGGGGGAGACAGAGATGTATGTATTATTTGCTCTTACAAAGGACCATGAGCACTGAAGTGGAGCTGCAGACCAAGGAATTGGGTCCTTGTCATGAAGGCACTGTCTTATTATGGCATAGGAAGGCAAAACTCTTGCTAAGAAGGACTTTCTCAAAGGTTTTTGAGAAGGAGTGTGACGGATTTGGATGTGTGCTTTGCAAAGATCGCCATGGTGCTACATGAAAGGGGATGAACCGCAGAGGAAGACAGGGACTCCCTTAGGCTGGCTTAGAGGTTTTAGCAATGGAAGAGGTGGAGATAATGAGACCGGAGTCATGTGCCCATCCACCTTCACAGGAGTGTGGGCGTGTGATGCAGTGTGGTGGGAGATGAGATCGAGAGACGTTTTAGAGGTAAAATAGACTATCCCATCCCACTTAGGTTTTTAATGGAGAGGAGTAAAGAGGGCTTCTATGGAAAAGAGTAGAGAAGAGAGTCCATGATCCATGCATCTATCTTTCCTAACATACTCTTTATACTGTCCTGGAGTTGGAGTCTCCTGAACCACATTCATGGAGATTCAAAGGGATCAAGTGTGGGCAGCCTCACTGATCACACTATGTTAACCCCGAGGGCTTTGGTCCTCGTAGCTATCATTCTCTGGAAGGCATGATGTGTCTATCTGCTTGGCTTTCTGTTCTTCCTGGAGCTTTTATCCACCCCACCCCCCAAATCATAGCAAATTTTGCAGGCTAGTTATTTTCAGCAAAGCATAGTACAAACACTGGCATCCTCAATGGTTCATCAATGGCTGGAACTTGGTAATAAGTGGGCTATCCATCTCTCTTGTGATATTTCGGGGACTGGCAGTTCGCTCGCTGGAAACAGAGATGGTCAGGTTATTTAAGGGCTAATTGGAGTGTCTCTGGCTTCTGGATGCTTCTCTTCCTTGGCTTAGCTGAGCATGCAGAGGAATTCTCTTTTTGTTTTTCTGCAGTCACATTTACCTCTCTCTCTCTCTCTCTCTCTCTCTCTCTCTCTCTCTCTCTCTGGAAGCCAAGCAGATTTAATTGTGTAAACATGAGCAGTGGTAATTGGGTAAATGAAGTTGGAAACCAAGGTATGATGTTTTTGTTTTGCTCTGTGAGGGGAAAAAAATAGGAGGCTTGTTTTTCTAGGGTGGCAAACCTCACTGTCAGAATTCTGGACAGACATTTGGCAGGAAGGAATCCATTTATGAATTTCTCATCAAGACCCACTGAGCTAAACTACATATCTGCTGCTTCTTCTTGGGTTATGGATCAACCCCAGGGGTGCTTCATTGTTTCATTAACCACCGGATCCAGTAGTTTGATACACCCATTCAGTTACCTGGGTGAGAATGGGTAGGGAGTTTCCATGAGAATTACACTCAGGTAACAAGCATTTATTGCAAGAGCCACAAGAATGTGTGACAGAGATGTGCCTAACTTCAAGGCAGTGCTGTCAGCAAAATATAAAATATGGACTGCTTTCTCTTTTAACAATGAAAGGACCAGTCATTGCCTGCCTTTAAATAGCTATCATTTAAAGTTGGCTTTTTTCAAAATTCTATGGACACCCCATTTTTTTCCCCCAAACAATTTAAATAAGAAGAAACTGGTAAAGATACTTTTGGTTCCTATATTCCGAACATCGACGTGGTCCAGCAAGAAAAGGACCCCGTCGAGTCTTGCTTTTAATAGATGGTATTGCCAGAATAGTATGTTTATCCATATCCCCACTCTTTTTTCTTTCCTATTAATGTCACCAGAATTCCACTTCCTATATGCCTGCAGTAAAATTCATTTTCCCAATTGAAAATTCACGCAAACCAAGAAGCAAACTTGGCAACGGAGCATGTCCCTCTCGCTGTACAGATTGCTTTGTAAACCAGAACTAGCAGAAAGGAGCAGGTCCAAGGTTAATGAGACACTCATTATGGAGAGAGAACAGTGAACGCCATCGGTGCACCGAGCCTATATGGAAGGAGAGGCTATTGTTACAGGATGTTTGCAGTGTCGATATTGTAAACCACATGACAGATGGGTCAAGTGCTGATTACGGTATTCTAACATTTGGAATAGCAAGTAACATATTTGATAAGCTGGCAAGTTTTTATATATGATTCAACCCACAATATAAAAGCCACGAGAATTCCAAATTGAAAATAATTAAATGAGCTGGAAACAATCAGATACCACACATTTTCCCCCAAAATGACAGATTTTGACATGTTGAAATTCCACAAAGGGAGCAAGAATATTTCCCAGTTCACTTGAACTAATAACGGCCCCTCGTCTGCTTTTGCAAAGCAATTAATTCCAGCCTTCTCACAATGTGGAGGTAACAAATAAACATTTGTAGGCACCTTAGACTTTACGAGGATCTCTCCCCATGCCCTGTTTTATATGCTCCTGTCAGCAACCCTGCAAGAGACAGAGAAAAGACATGAATACTTGGAATTGATAGGTGAGGAAACTAAACTACAGTAGCACGTTCCAGGTTGCCTGGAAAGCAGGTAGCCTATGAGGGTTGAGAAACCAAATCTTCCAACTATTCAGACATCATGTCCTGTTCCTGGTCACCTGAACGAAAGAAGCAGCTATTGATACCTAAGTGTTCTTCGTGGTACAAAAGCGTATCTTCTTTGGGTCAATGATGTTGCTGTCATCATTCATACACATCCATCTAGATGAAGCATCCAGTGTTTGCTTTGAGTGTCTCGGTAGGGGTGGTACTGGAGACGCTGGAAAGAGTCTGCAAATTAATGTCACACCTCTGTCACGTTCAAGTAATGCCGATAAAGCACCAGTTCTCCATTTGTGTTTTATCAATTTTTTTGTTGGGTTGTACTTTTCAAAGTTTGTCACCCTTTGTCAAAGTCACTTTGTCTCTTTTACTTTTTCTTTTCTTTTCTTTCTTTTTTTTTTTTTTTTTTTTTTTTTTTTTTTTACCGTCTCTCTTCACCTACCTTAGCAGGTCCCCCGCCACCTCCTGGGCCTCCTCCTCCACCCACCCAAACGCAGACCAGCATGTTATATCAGAGGCTCAAAGGCATGCCTAGGCCAACATCAAGTACTGTAAACTTCTATCGTTCCTTTACTCGGCAGCTTTCTAGTTTAGTCGGCTTTTCTGTTCACTTTCCCTCTTGAAATTTTGTTTCAGTTTGAAATACTAAGCTGAGACTTGGGCTCTCGAGTTTAATGCTGTAGGTTTTGAGATACTCAAAAGAGAGCATTTATTTCCAAATGTCCACATTTTTTCTTTTTGTCTAGCTATGTCTGACATATGCAACATTTTCAAATCTCAATGTCAGCACAAAATAACATTGTTGTTGCATAACATTTTGCATGACAATTTTTTATATGTTATGAGCTTCAATTCTGTTGTATGAAATGTTTCCTAAGTATACTGTATTTTTAGTTCTCTTTTGTCAGTGCTCCAGCTAGTGCAAGATTGGGGGACAGGAATATTGCAGTACATTTCAAGACAGCAGAAGTGATGCAAAAAAAAAAAAAAAAAAAAATCATTTCTAAGCACAAACTTCTCTTTGACCTCCGGGGGGTGGGGGAGAGCGCTGAAAGATTTTACACAATATTTTCTTTAAAGACAACATCTCAGAGAAATCATGTCTAGTACTTTTTTTTTTTTTTTTTTTTTTTGCCATTTAGCTAGTAAATCAGCTATGCAAATGAACAGGAAAATAGTGCTGTGTCTCACTCAAGTGACTTGATCTACAGATAATGGAACCACAACTAATTGATGGTAAATGAAAGTCTGGCTAAATGGGTGAATTGGCAGATCAAGTATTCTAGATTAAAGGATCCTTAACCTGCTCACTTTAATGGTTGCATGTTCAAGTAAAATTGAAAAAGGTTTTATTAAACATACTGTCTGTATATATACATCAGGCATACACATATCTGGTACGTGTGCACACACTCTTAGAAAGCCTGTGTACACACGCACACTATATGTGTATCTATTGATCTCTATATTGTAGTCAATCTAAAAGTACTGCATATTAAAACAAATCTTCAGGTGGTCCTATCTTAAGCATCTTGGATTTCTCCAAACTAAAAAATCATTCACGCTTTAAAATTTTTTTTTCATTTCTGTATTGTATGTTATATACAGCAAGAATCCCCTTAGATTTGGTGAGTATTCCGTCCAAAAGGAAAATGCTCTCTGTTTTTAAAGTGAGAGATTTCAAAGATGTGCCCCAAATGGGATTTCCTGCAGATTTGTATTAATGTGCAGGCTTGTCTGGTTTCTAGAAAATGTATGTAAGTGTGTGATGTATGTATGTGGGTGTATGTGTCAAATGGGTAATAAGTATAGGATGAGGAATTTGCAAATTGATGTGTAAATGTGAATATCAACTAATAAAAAAAATAGTAGCCTATGCATATTTACTATCAAAATGCAAATACCTCACTCTACACATATTACTCAAACATATATACGCAGTATGTTTGTAGAAATGCCTGAAAAAACTATTAATGAAATCATGATAGTCTCCTTATAAAATTATGAACAGATCAGGGCCCCAGAAGCACCAGTCAATCTTTATCTAAGTATTTCTTGCTCTAGACCAGGCAAGGAGCTGTCAACACGAAACTGCCACATTTCCTCACTGGGTGTTGGCAGAGACGATGGAGATTCCAGTGCCCTGAATCCAGAAAGCCCATTGTCACACCAGCCAGGCCTGGTTGGACTGAATCTTTCAACACCTGGATAATCTTATCCATCCCTTCTTCAGTCTCAGCCCCCACGGGCTCTGACATTCTTTTTGCATGATGTTTCACCAAATTTATTTTTCATTAGGAAATCCTCACTTACCAATGATCTGATATGTTCACTACCTAAGAAATACACAAAGGGAAGTTATGAGGCCTTTTACTATAAATTAGCCCTCTAGAATTTTGTTTTAATCTCCCTCCCCCCACAAAAAAAAAAAAAAGAAGAAGAAGAAGAAGAAAAGAAAAAAGAATCTTCCTATGAAGACTTTGTTTTGTTTTTGTTTTTGCTTTTTGCAGCACTGGGATTGAACCCAGGGCTTCGCACAGGCTAGGCAAGTGCCCTGTCACTGAGCCACATCCCCAGCCCACAGCAGTCCTTTTGTGAACATACATACTTCCTATGGGATTCTGCAGGACACCTCCTTCTTTCCATTGGACCTCATGTGGTCTAAATGACTTTGAGGCTCCGAGGTCTGAAAAGGGGCTAAGCCAGAAAGGCAAAATCCCCTGGACATTCAGACTACTGCGTTCATGGCAGTCTCACTGGCTAAGAGAATCCCTTGGTATTTCCAAGATGGCTCTTTTCTCCCAAGAAAATATTGATGATTTTTGGTAGCATCATGGCCTTATCAAACATTGCCAAGCGCAGGTCTCTGAAGGCTACAATGGAAAAACAGACAGGATTCAGTTTCTTCCTGGGCTGGGTGTGGCTCACACAAGAGAAACTAAAAACAAAAGGAAACCAAAATACGAAGACATCATTGCACCCTCATGGATACAACTTCAATTAGAGCAACCGATGGCACAAACTACCACCACTTTTATCCCCAACATCCTTTTTTTTTTTTTTTTTAAATATTTATTTTATTTACTTTAGTTGTCCACAATGCAATGCATTTATGTTTACGTGGTGCTGAGGATTGAACCCGGGCAGCGCACATGCGAGGCGAGCTCTCTGCCGCTGAGCCACAACCCCCACCCTCCCCAACATCCTTTTTAAGAATTCTTTTCTACCTTGTCCATAATGGCCCAGAAATGTCTGTTTTTGTTTTCATTCTTTTTCTTTTCAATCTCCTCCCTAGATAACTTGAAGCACACAGAACTTTGAATCTGCATTTTCAAAATGAATATTCCAATACCAACATACATACCTAGAATGAAAAAAAAAAATGCTATAGTGTTAAATGCTGAATTGCCAGTCTAAGAAAAGACATAGCAACAATCAAGATTAAGCTTCTGTTACATCTTCCCACCTCAGGTAGCCTGAACACAGACTAGAGAGTGATATAGGATAGTGCATTTATGCTGTCTTTAAAGAACATGTGTACAAAACGTCACTAAATTTGAAATGGGCTGTCATAGACTTAATATAGCTTCATATGCAAATTTGAAGCTGGAGCACTGCTTTTTCCTAATACCTATTATAATGATGGTGATAATAATAAAAAAAAAATGGCTTTATGGTTTGCTCACTACTAATTACATGGCACTTAACATTTGCATGAAACTTTTTTTTTAAAGTTGATAACTATTCAAAATTTCTTACCCACTAGTTCTAATGGCCACGCAACTAGCCTGCCACGTTCGCTGAATTTTAACACAAATTCTTGTACTACAGAAAATGTAGGCCGGTTAATCACTCCTGCCAAAAAGCTCGAAGACACAATACGTCTCGCTGAACTAGTCATTGAAGTCCTTCAACAAAATGAGGAACACCACGCAGAGGTGAGCGGGCTCGGTGGGAAATGTCTCTGAGCTTCCCTTAGCTGAGGTCACAGAGCTGGCTCAACCAACCAGGTCCTGAATCAGATGCCTTAACTGCCATTTTCTTTTAACTGGGCTTGCAAAGAGAATCAAAGTGGAAGTTTTGGAAGGAGAAGACTTTGGAAAGTTGCTTAAAGCAACCACGCAGTGGTTGTGAGTTGTATATTTCAACTTTAAGTTTTCAGATGTTTCTAGCAAGGAACTAATGAGGTGAGTTCATCTTAAAGTTAATTATTCAAGCAACATCTGGTTATCATTGTCCAGGACACACAAATTCTAGTTTTCTTTTTTTTTCCTTTGGTCTTTCGTGGTTGTTTTCGTTGCCACCACTGTTGTTTCAAGGGGTTCTTTGGTGTGTGGATCGAGGGTCATGTTTTTGAATCTATCTCTGTAACTTATTCTTCTTGTACTAGAGTCTTCTTCTTCTTCTTCTTCTTTTTTTTTTTTTTAGATCACCTGGGTTGTTAAACGCAGTGACTGAAGCAAATTATTCTGTGTTGTTCAACTTGTCGGTTTCCTAACACACACCTAAATAAATACAGTTCACTCTTTTTTTTTTCCAAACCACTATCAAATGATGATTTTGATAATAATGATAAACAGAGATTTCAAGACCAACTAAATCCCAAACCTATATGGACTTAAACAACCCAACCCTCCAAGAAGTGATTTCTAGATTTCATGATGATGATGAATGGTAATAGCAGCGCTCATTTAAAATTTGAGCTTGAAAATCATGTCTTTTAAAATAACCTCTTTGAAAATTGCACCAATTCTCCCTCTGCATTCAGGTAGACAGAAAAGGTGGGGGGGAGAAGGTGTTCCATAAAAGTAATTTCTCACGCACCTAAAGGGATCATTCCCATGACTAAATGAAAACTGACAGACTCATTAAGTGATACATAATACACCATAAATCCAACCAGCCCGACTAATGCCTGATTGCATATTTAAATTTCCTCCCTGTTTCTCTACTGTTCCATTCAATCTTGGCTGATCGTGGCAGGGGAAAGAGGTATGTGACTAAACCGAATGAACCGGCCACCTGCTGTCATACTCTGTGCATGCCCTTCTAGTACCATATGTCTTCTAATGGGACTTTCCCCCCTGGTGCTCCTGCTTTCTAACACTGACCCAAGGAATGTAACAGCAACTTCCAATGGACTGCTTGTGACATGGGTGGCCCTCCACGGCAGGGTAAATGTGGGGTGATTCTCTCGTGCGTGCATGAAGCGATTGGTTACCTACAGTGACTGCAGTTACATCCCGACACACGCCTCCCACCTGCCTTGATTCTGTCCTTAGCCTGTGGTAGTTTCCTCTGTCCGTCTGTTCTTCCCTTTATTACAGCAAATGAGTCCCAAGCTTAGTCAGTAGAAGCTCGTCCGGAGTGATACTAATCTCCCCCTAGACTGTCTGTATGTGAATCATATATACAGTATTTATATATAGAGAGAGTGCCGAGGAATCACAATGGCCCTGGAAGTCCTCTGAGGATGGGCCGTGGTCCCCTTAGTTGGGAATCACTAATTCATACATCACCTAGCGAGGACCCCCAGCTGTGAGTGAGATGGGACGTCAGATCAGCAACCCCCAGCCACGCACACCTGGGGCTGACTTCCTGCCCCACGGGTTGAGTTGGGATTTGTCTCCATCACACACAGTGTTCTTTTTAGATCGGGGGCATTTGGGGTTCCAGCATTGGTGGTAAGTGTTTTCTTTCTGGGTATCTTCAAAATCATCTCCAGAAGCATGGGGGGGCAGGGGGGACCCTCCGGCCTGCCTTCTCCAGATTTGAGGGGTCCAGGCTTGACCGAAACATACATTTGTGAAGACATGGACACAGGAAGATGGTTTGTCCCAGCCCCAGCTGTGCTTTTAAGTGAATAACAGAAGAAAAACATCAAATAAACTTGATTTATGAGCAACTTATTATCTGAGGCTACTACAGGCTAAGAAATGATGTTTATTTTTTCTAAATTTCTCAAAAGGGGCACCAAAGGAGAGTTTATGTTCCAAAGAAGGTCTTTTTCACATTTCCAAAAAGGACTTTACCACTAATTGCTAAACATTATCCCATATCGCCTCTCTAACCATCACCACAAAATATTTTAACTTTATATATTTAAGCCATTCGGAGCCAGCACCATGGTGCCTGTAATCCCAGTGGCTCAGGAGGCTGAGGCAGGAGGATCGTGAGTTTAAAACCAGCCTCAGCAATTTAGTGAGGCCCTAAGCAACTTAGCAAGACCCTGTCTCTAAATAAAATATAAAAAAGGTCTGGGGATGTGGCTCAGTGGTTAACCACCCCTGGGTTCAATCCCCGGTACCAAAAATAAACGAATAAATAAAAGTCATTCAGGGATACAAGCTCAAATAGACACAATAAATTTTAATAAATTCAAAGAGACATAAATTCAATTCTGCTTTTATTACTACCTTACAAAAAGTTAGTGAAGAGAACTCCAGCACACCTTGGAGCTCCAGAGACCCAAATTTCTTTTAGATAAATGTATAGGATTATTTCCCAAATTAGTTATTTCTTCCCGTCCCAGAATCTTATTTGTTACTCAGGCAGAAGCTACTTATGGAGCATCTGCTATCTGCTGAGGCAAGTACCCTGGTGCTTTGTGAGGGGCAGCAGGGCACAAGGGAGCCTGGCCCTTCAAGGGAGAGAATACAGGGTGGCAGGAACTCGGGCTGTGTGCCTGAGGATCGGGGGCTGTGACTTCCTGCTGTGCTGCCTCCTTGCTTTGCGACCTTGACCTAGTTACTCCACCTCTCTTATGCTACAAATTGGAGTTAACGGTGGTCCTTGTTAGAAGGCCACACTAAGCAGAGTATCTGGCCCTGTGCCTGGCACACAGCAAGTAAAGCTAGGCTATTGGGGTATTAGGACAAAACTTCTAAGGGAGTAAAATATATGATTGTCTGATCATGCCAAGGACAAAACCTATGTGGAAAGTGCCAGATGAATGGGAACAGACAGCAAGTGTTGAAAGGAGAGGGATTCCTTTCATGGTGGAGTGGTGGTCCTGAGCCCCCCTCCCCAACCTATGTATTGTCAACTTCCCCTTATTGATCGCCATCACCTGAGAGGCTTGAGGAAATTCTGATTCCCAGATCTCTCCCCAGCTCAATGGACTGGCCTCTCCTAGAGAGCATCGGTCACTTTTCAAAGCTGCTCAAGTGACTCCAGCATACAGCCCAGGTCGGGAGTGACAGCTACAGCAGAAAGGTGGAGTTTTCCCTGGCACACCTCAGATAGGGTTTTTCTCCCAAAAAGAATGATTTTTTCTTTTCTCATGCCCAGTACTCGTTATCATTTTCTCTGAGTGATCAGTAAACTCCTTAAAAAATCGTTAAGTCCTAAGCATGGGTCTTGACCATGAGGCCACACTGTTTGGCGGTACCATACGGATGAAATTAACCTGCCCCCATCCAAAAGCAAATAAAAATCAATGATCTTTAAAGCCATGTTTAATTTCAAGATAAAGTAACTAAATGTCCCAAGAGAAAAAAACTTGCATCGGCTGAGAACACATTCTATACTGTGCGTACATGCAATAGGGGGTAGCAATTGTCACATTTCTCTCATTCTTGCAGTTAGATTCTGTTCACAGAGCCCAATGCACACATGCAGTATGCCTTCACTTATTGTTGCTTTCTCTTCCTGATCTCTCTCTATGTATACGTATGTATATGTATATATGTATTGTGGTACTCAGAGGGTGCATATATACATGTTAGTTTGTGTGCAAAACATAAAGTGTGTTCAGTGTGGTGAACCGTACCCCTAAAGCAAGCACACAGCTTTGTCTTTGAATAGGGAAAAGCACTGGGTAAGTATTTAGAAGCCAATATGTGACTCTGAATATCTTTGGAAGAGGTTCATTGAGACTTCAGATACTCACGAACATTACAAATTAGCTCCCCACAAACTCTGAAGATTTGCTCATGTGCAAAATAGCACTCACCTGTAGGAACAGGCATGAAAGAAATAAATATATATCATCCATTTTTGGAAGCCTTCCCCCAAACCTGTCACATACACACTCTGTTCATTGAATCGGTGTTACACTTTGGCTTTTTGGTTATTACTACCCTTGAGAGGTTCTTTATCTCCTACTTGAGAGTCAAATTGGATAATATGGTTTTTAAAAGAATCATGTTAAAGAAGTAGCTCTGTTTTTTTTTTTTTTTCCATTTCTTCGGCAAGCCCCAAATCTAAATTCTTTGGGTTCACTTGAATCTTAAATTCTCCCACCATCCCCCATATTGACAACCTCATACCACAGTACTTACTGTTCTTTTTAAGGTTCCTAGTCTAGATGATTATTAATTCAAGGACTGTAGACACTTGCTAGGTATTATATTAAATTACAACAAGGGATTAAGTTCACTATAGGTGGTGAAAGTGGCGTTTCTGATGGTCTCTGGTTTGTAACTTTTAAATAAAAGCTGGTGAGAACCAGATATGAGATTGGGTTAAGAAATTATTTTTAATTTTGGGCATTTATGGTTTGTTTTTTTTTCTTTTTTTTCTTTTTTTTTTTTTTTTTTTTTTTTTTTTTTTTTTTTGTTGTTGTTGTTGTTGTTTTTCCTTGCCATTGTGTCTGGGAAAGCATCGGGGTCTACCCAGGTTTGCTTGGCTCACCTCGAAGATGTAGTTGATCAATTAAAGAAAAAGTACTAATCTTTGTGAATTTTACAAATACCCTGGATCAAGTTTGATGAGAGTCAGCCCTCCATGTAGGGTTAGGGGTGGGGATGGGAGTCCAGCAAGTTCCAGTATTTAGAGGCTCTGCCTAAGAGGCTGAAGGCTGGGAAAACTCTGGGGGTGGGCAGAGGATTTCTTCCTCTGCTGGATTTAGCCAGTAATCAGAAGCAACCCCCAGACTCCAGGGTCCTCACCCTAGATGGTCACATTGCAATAAAACCTCATCAGTTCAGACCCAAATGCTTGGAATCTGTGACAATACTCTTGCAGATGTGGCTCTTTTAATTTCTCCTAAGTAAAAATTTTTGGCATGATTTTAACTTGCCCTGGAAATTCTAACTGCTCTTCTTACGAGTTAGAGGCTTTCCATACTTTTTACATCCCATGACCTATGAAATTAAATCTTCCACTTTTTTAAAATTTCAATTTATATGTCAACGTATCCGCAATTATTAGAATATCTTTTTTAAAGTATGCATTTGTGATACATGGGTATGATAACCGATGGAGACTTTATGCATACCATTTACTTTGGTGCCCAATTACAAACTATGTTCAAAAACTGTTAAATGATATCTCTATCAAAAATGCTAACCATTTAGGCCTTTTTGGTGACAGACCAGCATGTCTCTTTGCCATGATTCTGAATCCGTGAGGTTTTACTGTAAATTAAAGTGGAAACAGCAGGTGTGTATTTCCAGCCAAGCCAACCTTGCAGAATGGTCCATGACTTGATTTTTTCCATTTAATTTGCAACCCAGCCACATGTTGATAAAGGAGAAGTAAGTAAAGTGAAATCTCACCAAAGAAGAGAGGCGGACCCCTATTCTGCCTCCTAGTGGCTGTTAGATTTTCCCCTCCAATAACTACTAGATCACAGAAGAGCTTGGCCATTGAACAACCCCTTCCATTTATGGAATTATTTCCATGATCATCTTTCATGTTTTCAAACCCCTTCCCATCTTTTGTTGTTTTTTTTTTTTTGGGGGGGGGGTGAATGAATGCTTCAGAAAGTGTTTCCGATGTAAATACTTTAGAGCATTAAGTGGGGAGGTGGGGGACAAGCGGGGCTGGCAATTTGTTTTCCTGCTCTCTTTGAAATCAGCAAAATAGGGCCTGTTGACACCGCCACACATTCTGCATGCTCTCTGCCAGAAATGATTAGCCAACATGCATGCATGCCTTTGAATTGCATTCACATCTGGCCAAGTCTGATGTGAATGTCTGCCCTGAGACCCTGCACAATGATTTCCAAGGGCCCATGTGCATGAAAATGAGTTACTTCACTGATATTTTTTGGTTTTCAATGTACATACGTGTCCATCCCCCAGAGAAGTGAAGTCCTAATGTTACTCAGGGTTTCTTAGCTTAAGCCTGATCTTTCCTCCAGACCGGATGCAAAACCAAAAAAACCTCCCTGCTGAAGGAGATTTCAACTCACACTTTCTGCGGACAATTGCAGTAATGGTTTCCTTGGACTTAGCCTGAAATAGAAGTAGCATCCCCAACGTGTAGGGAAACACGAGTCCCTGAGTTTGTACGAGACCATAGACAAATTAAGCCCCAGACATGTAGATAAAAGTGAACGATAATGACCAATTTTCAAGTTAGACCAGCAGAAAACCCATAAACACAGTGAAGAAACTCCCCTAATTCTAATATTTTAGAGCAAGAACTAGCCAAGAACATGATTGACAGCATGACTCCAAACCTACTGAGTTATTGTAAATTGAACAGAAGTTCCACGTCTGTCATTTCTACAGCTGCAACCTCTGACCTCCAGGTCAGAGAAGAGGCTCTCCGTGGCAGGCCTGGGATCACGAGGAGCACTGCCTTGGACCCCGAGAGAGAGCCCCACTTGTTTCCAAAATGCTGTTCTCTTTACAATAAAATGACCAAACCCTGCTGGATGCATAGTCAGTCTTGAACAGCGAGGGCTACAGATCACATCTTGTATCCGAGAGAGAGAAACTCATTGCCTCTTTGTCTATTGTCTTTCTGCCACATTTCAAAGGCCTTCGCGTGGTGGTCGGACTTAATGGTGGAGCACGCAGAGACGTTCCTGTCCCTCTTTGCAGTGGACATGGATGCGGCATTAGAAGTGCAACCCCCGGACACATGGGACAGTTTTCCGCTGTTTCAGCTACTGAATGATTTTCTCCGAACCGACTGTATGTATCACCTTGGACTGCTTGACTTTCCTGAGTAGTATGCAGATAAACAGGTTGCTAAGACATCTTTATCCCAATGAGCCTGTGGGGTGGATGGAATGCTTCATGGTGTTACCATGACCTAAACACACATGCACACACCTTACAGCTCCTGAACTTTCCCTTTCTTCCAGAAAGTTTCCAAGTTTCCTGTTGCAGGGAGGCCTCTCTCTCTCTCTCTCTCTCTCTCTCTCTCTCTCTCTCTCTCTCTCGGCCCTCTCTTAACTGCAGAAAAACCCAAGTCAATGTAAGAACAGGTGCCTGTGCCTTGTGATTTGTTTGTTCTAGAACAAATGAATTAGCTTAACCTCTTCACATTGGGCACTGTTTATCAGAAGATGTTTTCTCGATAAGAAATGATTTCTGGTGTGATAGTACTGCAAGCAATTACAGTGTGCCTTGTGGAAATAATGGCCAAAAAATAGACTTCCTTTGCTTAGGGAGGGTGAGGGAGAAAGGGAGGGAGTAAAAAATGTTCTTTCTTCCTGGTAACCAAAAGGGAGCAGGGTAAACAGAGAAGAGGGTGTGCATTAGCCGGGGCGGTGGGGCCCGCCTGTGATCCCAGCAGCTCAGGAGGCTTGAGGCAGGAGGATCGCAAGTTCAAAGCCAGCCTCAGCAAAACTGAGGTACTAAGCAACTCAGTGGGACCCTTTCTTTAAAGAAAATACCAAATAGGGCTGGGGATGTGGCTCAGTGGTCTAGTGCCCCCGAGTTCAATCCCTGGTACCCACCCCCTCAAAAAAAGATGGTGTGCCTTGCTATTGTGTTGTTTCTTTTTTTTTTTTTTTAAATATTTATTTGTTTGTTTTAGTTGTACACAATGCCTTTATTTTGATGTGGCGCTGAGGATCGAACCCGGGCCGTACACATGCTAGGCAAGTGCTCTACCACTGAGCCACAACCCCAGCCCAATTGTGTTGTTTCTTAAAGGAGTATCATTGTTTTTCCTTAAGAGTGACACAAATGAGTAAAGTATTTTTGAATGTCATTTCTCTTCCAAAGAGATTGAAGCATGAACTTCTTTTTTTCTCCTCTTTTTTTTTGGGGGGGGGGAGGTAGGAGAGGCTGAAGGGGACAGGTTCCTTGAAAGTAGGGTATTTAATATAGAACAAACATTGTCTCTGTGTGTACGCTGTACTTTGATAAAGCAACTGTGGGTTCTTACCAAGCTTTTGCTTATCTGTTCTAGATAATTTGTGCAATGGAAAATTCCACAAACACCTGCAAGACCTGTTTGCCCCACTTGTTGTTAGATATGTGGATTTGATGGAGTCCTCAATTGCACAATCCATTCACAGGGGCTTTGAGCGGGAGTCATGGGAACCAGTCAAGTAAGGAAACCTTTTTTGATACCATCGGAGTTTGGGTGCAAATGGCTGGAGAGTCATCCAGAAATGGATTTATGGTGTCACATGACATTTTTGTTGTTAGCCTAGATAGAAAGCAAGCTCTCTATGTATTTCCTGCTATGGTACTCATACCTTTCTGGCCCAAATGGGGTTGGGGGAGGAGGTTGAGAAATGTCTTATGAAGTGAAACCTTTGTATTATTGCACAAAGTTGGTAAGGATGAAGTGATATAAACCTGGCTGTGATATTTGTACTGTGTATCTTCCGCAAATGGTGTTATCCCAAGCAATTAGCGTTTCCCAAAGTATGTTCCACAGGGTTCTCAAGGGGTTAGCAAACTTTTTCTATAAAAGGCCAGATGATTAATCCTGTAATCCCAGTGGCTCAGGAGGCTGAGGCAGGAGGATCACAAGTTCAAAGTCAGCCTCAGCAATATAGCGAGACCCAAAACAAATCAGTGAGACCCTGTCTCTAAATAAAATACAAAATAGGGCTGGGGATGTGGCTCAGTAGGTAAGCACCCCTGGGTTCAGTCCCTGGTACCAAAAAAACAAAGGCCAGATAGTAAACATTTAGGCTCCTTGATTCACATAATCTTCATCACAAATACTCAACTTTGCTATTATATCATGAAAATAGTCATAGATGGAACATCAACAGATGAGTGTGTCTGTGTTCCATTAAACTTTATATACCAAACAGGGCATAGTTTGCTGTTCCTGGGTTGGGCCCCTGAGACACACCTCAAAAAAGAACTCCACCACCAGATGACTTTAAGAAACACTACCTACCCAACCCATTCACCCATACCCATATCCTGAACAGCCACAAAGCACATTGGCTAGCTTGCCAACTCTGAGAGTCTAGTAACACAGAATCTTGCTCACCTCTCTTTAACCCAGAGTTTCCTAAATGTACCTGACCACAGTACGCATTTTTAAATGGATTTTCTATCCTGCATTAATGAGAGGCTTCTATTTTTTTTCCTTTTCTTTTCTTTTCTTTCTTTTTTTTTTTTTTTTTTTTTTTTTTTTTTTTGGTGCCAGGGATTGAACCCAGTGGTGCTTAACCACTGAGACACATCCCCAGCACCCCCACCTTTTCATTATTTTCTTTGAGACAGAGTCTCACTGAGTTGCTCAGGGTCTTGCTGAGTTGCTGCGGCTGGCTTTGAACTTGAGATTCTCCTGCCTCAGCCTTCCAAGCCACTGGGATTACAGGCGTGCGCCAATGCACCCAACCCTAATTTTTTTAAAATCACCCACTATAATCAATACAATTCTGCTTTGGAGAATAGCTGTGAAAAGAAAAAAAATTAAATGAGTAATATCCCCATTTTAAAAACAAAATGGTCTTGAAATAGCATGCACTTACTTGAGTTTAAATGTACATATCCCAACAAATCTTAGAGGGAATGATCAGTACCTTTGTTGTTCCTTAAAAGGCCTAGATTTAGGGCCTCATCCTCCAAGGCAAGCACTTGAACAAAACTCTAGCAATTTGTTTTCTCATCTGCAAAATCGATTTTTTAAGAAGTCCCTACCCAGGGTCTGAGAATTGTCATGAAGCACTGTGATAATGTCACTGAAGTCATTTTATAATCTGCTAAATTCTTCAAAAGCCAAACATATGACTGCTATTCCTTTAGAAGCATTAAATATTTTTAGTACTATCAGAAGTAAAGATAGAATTGAAATCCTTTTCACAATTGGAAGTCTTAGTCTGGGAATGTTTTGTTGGGGATGCTTTTTTTTTTTTTTTTTAACTGAGGAAAAGAACTGGAATTGGTGGATTGATGATTTAAAGATCTGAAGCTTTGTAAAGGAATAGGAGTTGTGAAATAATCACCTGGAAATTATGCAGATGTGTGTGTGTATTTTAAGGAGTCTTTGCCGTCCAAAACTGTGCTGTTGGCGAGTGAGTGTGATTTCAGTTTGTTCAATTTGTGCTAAAATTGCACTAAACAGTACGTACCTTTCAGAGGATGTGGAGATATTTCAAAGGGCCAACTAAAACACAGACTAAATTAAAAAAAAAAAACAGTTATTGGAGATGAAACCAGACTAACACACGTTTCATTAGCTGATTTGTAACAGAATGTGGAAGGTGTGGGACAGCTTTGTAGAATGGCAGAGGATGAAGGGTAAAAATGATTTCTTTGGAATCCTTTTCATCAGGCTCACCCAAAAAACAAGAAACTGACTTGGGTAAATTTAAATTTTCTCAGTCCTTTCAGTTTGGGCCCCATGAGCCTCCAATACACACACACACACACACACACACACACACACACACACACTGGCCTTTCTGTCAAACAATTGCTATCCTCAAATAATTCTGCTCTCCCACTTTTCAAAAGTCATGATTGCAGGCACCTGGTTACAGGTACAATGAGAAAGGCATCGTAAAAGCTGTCTCCAAAATCACCAGTATTCAAAACTATTAAAGAAAAACAGCACTCTGACCAGAAAACACTACCCATGTGTTGAGTTTGCTAAAAACAGCATTAAAAGTATTATTTTTCCATCCAATTTCCTCACTTCAAAATAGGGCCCTGTAAATGAAAATGGAGATTAAATGATCTGGGCTTCATGCAACCAGAGTTAGTTGATGGAAAGGGTAGAATGGCTAAGTCCTATGGCCGTCTTTCCCTTGAAAATCCAGCGGCTGTCTTTCCATCTCTGGGAGGAGAGAAGAGAGAGACTACATCTATTTTCACGGAGCTATATGCAGTCCTGGCTGGAATCTCTGCACATTGGTGGAAGCTGCCCCTGCAGAGCTTCTAACCACAGCTGAAGGGAGCCCTCTCTGGGGTGTCCATCAGGATGTGTCACAGGACCACCACCCACAGTTGGGCAGGTGGTTTGCACCCCTCCTGGCAGCCCACCAACAAGCAGGTGTACAGCATTTCCACAGCTCTTTACTGTTGGCTCATTGCCAATAGGTCTTAGGGCCTTGAAGGTGGACAAAATCCCAGAAAGCACCTCATCCAGCGTCTGGCCAAGTCTAGCACCTGCCCTAAGCCATCCCCAGTGCCTTTTCCTGACATGTGGTCACTCAGCTCTCCAAGCACAGGAATCCTTGGCTTCATCATCACCATTTTAGGTTAGGATGGATCGAAATGGTAAATCTAAATGCTGCTTCGTGATTTATGCACACAGTGAAGTCTAGGTTCCTCTTTTCTCAAAATGCACTTTTTTCCTTTCTGCCTAAGATATGCATGTGAAAAATCTACAACTTAATGTCCATTTCCAGATTGCCAATGATGTCAATATCTTAATCATAAGAAACATCAGACCAGAAACATTTTAGCAAAGTATAGGTAGCCTAGTGTCAAATAGACAAGTATCAGATTTGGCATCAGAACTCCTGTCACGGGATGACCTTGGGCCACCAAGATCCTCCCTCAGTTGACCTTGCTAAGACTCATGTAGTCCTTTACAAAACAAGTACAGAATAACCAAGCTCTTCCAATGCTAGCGTGCCTCTTCATATCTGCACATCAGATTGTCACTATCTTGGCTTACTGCAGTGGCACACGCCTGTAATCCCAGCAGCTTGGAGGCTGAGGCAGGAGGATTGTGAGTTCAAAGCCAACCTCAGCAATCGCAAGGGGATAAGCAACTCAGTGAGACCCTGTCTCTAAATAAAATACAAAATGGGGCTGGGGATGTGGCTCAGTGGTTGAGAGCCCCTGAGTTCAATCTCTGGTACCCCCCCCCAAAAAAAAAAAAAAAGAGAAACATTGTCCCTATCTCCTTAACAGCTAGAACAGGGGTCTGGGACATAACCTATGCTCAGTGACTCCTCATGATTAGTTAGCACATTTATGAAAGAAGCTACACAGGCTGAAGATTGTAAAGATAACAACAGGAAAGCTCTGAGAATAGGAAAGAGGAAAAGATGCACTCCCCTGATTGCAGATTTCAATCTATTTGAGTCTGGGCAACCTTCACACAAGAAGAATGACTAAATATTTACCCGTGTACAAATACCATAAGGAAGAATTGCGAGATCATAGATAAGAGGGGAATGAACTGTGAGATCATGAAGGTCATGGCTTGGAGATTAAAATTTCAAAGGGGGTAGGGGTGTTGGGAAAGAACATGAAATAGAAACACAGTAGGAAGCAGAGTTTGCAAAGGGAACAAGGAACGTTCCGTTTGGCCATCACGGTCTTGAAAGGAGGAAGCAAGCCTTGGAGGCATGTTTGAAAGGTTATAAAATCCCATGAAGTTTGGAAATTAATTCTGTAGGCATTGCATCCTCGATTGGGGGCTTTATGATCCCCAAGTTGGTGAAAATTGGCATTTTACAGAGCATAGTAAAGTAGGTTAGTCTTTTCATATATTTACCTTACCTTTTCTTGGCCATTCCCACAAAACCACCTTTTAGTCCCAAGTAGTGATGTTTAATGGGCTTTCCCAAAGAGGAGAAGTGAAAAGATAAATTTGTGAGACACCTGTTTCTCTTAAATGCAATACATAAGCAAATAAACAGTATATCAGTAGTATTAAATTCCTGTGAAAAAGGAAGTTGGAGTGGGTGACAAATGTCACTGAACTCTTAAGAAGATATTGAAGGGTGCCCATGCCCCAAAGTGTGGATTAAACCTAAGAACATTGGAGAGTTTTTGATGCCCAGTGTACCAAGATAAGACAAGATACACCACACAGCCAGGTGCAGTGGCACAGGCATGTAATCCCAGCGGCCCAGGAGGCTGAGACAGGAGGATCATGAGTTCAAAGCCAGCCTCAGCAACTTAGTGAGGTCCCAAGCAACTCAGTGAGACCCTGTCTCTAAATAAAATATAAAAAGGGCTGGCGATGTGGCTCAGTGGTCGAGTGCCCCTGAGTTCAATCCCCGGTGCCCACCCCCACCACACACACACACAAGAGATAGACCTCATATATTCATGCAACAAATGGCTCATAAAAGTAGAATATATTCTGTATCTCAAATATACCCCATCCATAAATCTGAAGCAGAATCGCAGAGAGAAGACACACTGTGCCCCTCTGCATGTAAACACAGTCTTGAGTAGAATTAATTCCAGGAAATGAGGAATGACTCCACCTCTGGTCATTCCCATCAGTGGAAATGATGAGACACGTACACATCTGTAACATTCATCCACGTGAGAGAGTAGAGGAGAACTCTTTTAATCCAATGCTTCACCAAAGGGAACGAAATGAAAGTTATCCTTTTTCAGCAGGGTCCCCAAAATGAATGAATCTGATTTTTAACATGTATCAGTTTTTAGAATTGCAATTCATACATCTTGTACTATCCGGTGACATATAGTTATGATTCTTAACAGAGAAGCATGACTAACTGGTTCTTAGATTATTGGAAAAGGGCCCTCTTTAAAAATAATAATTCATTACAGCCATCAATAGCTCAAGGATCCTGATCATCGGAACTGAGTGCAACTAGAACACCCCCCCCTTTTCCCACGTATAATAGTGAAATATTATGCTTGCAATTCACCTCTTTGATTATTAACACATTTTTAATATCCTAATGAAACATTAGTAACATTATTGAAACGCTCTATTATTTTGCTAAAGCAGGAGTATCAAGCATGTTTTATCATTTTAAAAGTAGACCATTATGATATGTACCTGAAGGAAATGTCTCTGTATGAGCCCAGTGTAGTAGTGTAGCCAAACTGTCATATTTTACAAATACAATATGCTTTGATTAATATGAGTATTTTTTAAAGTTTCCGTGTGCAAAATGAAGCTCACTTCTAATTTGTATACCCACCATCCGCTATTATGTTTAAATTCAGTTGCTTTCGCATACATTTGTATGTTATTCATTCCTAGCTACTTTTAATTTGCTCAGAATTGACATTTTAACTTTCCAGGCTGCCATCTCTAGGATCCCCTAATTCCTTGATCATTATTCAGTGTGTGTATCATTTAATGATCACATTTGCTTATATAGGCTTACACATGTCTCAGTGGAAATCGCGAATGGATTTGTTACATGGCAGTGTTTAAGACTGAGAACCACCAGGGACTGAATTCAAAGGCAAATTCCTGAGTTAAACAGAGACACACACGGAGGGAAGAGTTCCATTTTTCTTCCTCTACTTAGTACTCGTATTTAGCTCACCTTCTAGAGGCCATCCCCACAAAACCATCCTTGCGTTCCAAGTAGGAATGTTTAGTGGGCTTTCCCCAAAATGAGAGGTATAAAAGAGAAATCTGCGAGACACCTGCTTCCCTGACTCAAGAAGAGGATGCCAGGTTGGCAATTTTGCCTTGTAGAGAGTTTTCGTCCTACAGCCAGGGCTATGTCACCCTTGTGAAAGAGTAACTTGTTTCTGGAGAGGGACAGGCGTCCAAACGATCTACAAGGTCCAGAATTTCTGACTTAGAAAGAGGCTTGCCTGGCGGAGCAAGCACAGAGGCAGCTCCAGCCCTCCAGGAGTCCTGCTAGTCAAACACAGCTTCCCCGGGGCAGAGCTTCATTGGCAAACCCTGCTCTTCTCCTGCAAGCTCCAAAACAGAGAACCTCAATTCCTCTGCCAAAGTGCTGTCAACTCCACTTAAACAGGAAGGCTCCTCTCAGATGCAGAGCTGGGCTGGGCTCTACCGTGCCAGTGACTTTGGCTGGATAGCACACCCTTAAAATGCCACTCCTAGACATGCAGTGCCAGCTTGTAGAGCGGTCCGTGACACGGACCTCCCAGAGAGAGGCAGTTGATTCAGGTTGAAGGTTTTGTTTTTGTTTTATTTTCTCTCCGTACTCATAAAACCACCCATCTCTCTTCTACCACATTAATGATCTGTTGTTGAAAAAAAAAAAAAATGAGAAAAGGTGACATTGTTAATATTTGGAGTTTTTTTGTTTGATTGATTTTTTGGTACTGAGATTGAACCCAGGGGCATTTAACAACTGAGCCACATCCCCAGCCCTTTTTATATTTTATTTTGAGACAGGGTCTCACTGACTTCCTTTAGGGCCTTGCTAAATTGTTGAGGCTGGCTTTGAACTTGCAATCCTTCTGCCTCAGCCTCCCAAGCCATTGGGATTATAGGCATGTGCCATGGTGTCCAGCAATATTTTCTGAATTTTAAACTGATTTTGACTTTTTATAGAAAAATTCATAGCTTGATTAATCTCCACACAGTGAACACACCTATTTAACAATCACTCATATGAAGAAATAAAGCCTCCCCAGCCTCCCTCGCAATCCTGGTCCTTCTTCCTTCCCATCTATATCCCACATCCAAGTGCACCTCCGATGATGTGAAGTCACATTTGAAATCACTTTTGGTCCAAGAGTTTGATATGAGTCCTGCATTTGGGATTCTTTTCTTTTCCTAGGTGTCTATTTCTGTATACAAACATTTCTCCATTGTACTTTATCTTTGTTTGAGGAGTGCAAAAAGTTTGCATTTTAAGTGTTCTATAAAATTACCCAAAGCTGATCCTTCTTCATCTTTGCCATCAACTCTGTCACCCCGTTGCACACATTCCCAGCTTTAGAAATAGCAGTTGGAAAGAATTCAACCCTGCATATCACCATTCTGTGTACGTTCAAGGGGATGAGCTTCCTATCCTGTCTTGTATCTAATACGTGACCCAAAAAGTGCTTCTGTTGACAATACCTTATGAATGAGACTAAGAAAGTTAACATGCTCCATTATTTCTGTTTTAAATTTATCATTTGTTTTTTGATTGACACATACTACTTATACATACTTGTGAGGTAGGAGGTGATATTTTGATACCCAAGGTAGCCATGAACTGGGTGGTGAGCATATCAATCCCTATAGATTTTATTTCCTATGGTGAGAACATTCAAATTCCTCTCCTCTAATTATTTTGAGACATGTAATACACTATTATTAATTATGTTCATCCTACAGTGAACATGAGAGCTTATTCCTCCTCCTATCAGACCCTAACACGGCACCTGTCAATCAACCTCTCCTCTGCCCCCTCCACCCATTCCGCCACCATTTCTGTCAATTCCACTGAATTCACAGCAGCCCTAGCATGCCAAGAATTAATTCCATAAACTTCGAGTTCTTAATATGAGGCAAGTTCTCCACCCTTTTGACCATGGATTTGGAAACCCAAGGCCCCTCCCTAGGACACTGAAACAATGTGATCATTGCTCATGGGCCCTCCGCGAGGGTCGCCCTTCTCAGTCACTCCCTGTTGGTTTTTATTTTTTTCTCCATTAACGTGCGTCATTTCTCTCTGCATACCGAGCCACATCCCAGCTGCCGTCCGTCCGTAAGCTGCTTCCTAAAGTGTGTCGCTTGAGTTGTGACTGTTGTCTTGCTGTGGACTTAGCCGATTTATTTACTGTGCTTCCGCCGCATCTGCATTGTCACTGTGATGGTATTTTTTCTTTCTGTCTGTTTCTTCCACAGGAGTTTAACCAGTAACCTACCCAATGTGAACCTACCCAATGTGAACCTTCCCAAAGTACCAAATCTACCAGTTAACATCCCTCTAGGCATCCCACAAATGCCTACTTTTTCGGCACCGTCATGGATGGCTGCTATATATGATGCTGAGTGTGTATTCAGTTCACATTAGATCTAATTTAAATTTAAGTGATCTTGGCATGGATATGTATTGTTTATTTCTATACATCCTATATAACAGAGATGGAGATGGATAATTAGACATATTTTGCTGATCATGCAGAGACAATATTGTTTATTTCTGGCATACATCATGTTTGTAAGACGTTTGCTATATATACAGCACTAACAATTTGTCTTACGCCCACTGAACACTTGAGGACTATGTTTCACTTCCTGAATTCTTTTGCGAAAGGATTTTACCCCCCCCCCTTTTTTTTTAATGCAGGTGACATGACTCCAGGGAGTTAGTCACCCAAAAATAGTCCAGGAAACGTATTGGATAGGCTGGCCAGTCATTTCTAGCCTGATCCAAGTCTAAAAAGGGAAGCACACCTACTGAGAAGCTGAGTTTTGATATTTTAATAATACTAATAAGTCCTAGAGACTGCTTAAGCCATAAAGCGTATTTCTGGTGTCAGCAAATGGCAGGATGTAGTAACAGTTTGCACAGGACTAAATGAAAATTTCTGAATGGATCAAGCCCTAGTAATGTAAATACTATGTAAAGATACTTTCCTAGGTCAAGTTAAAGTAAGGATCTTTGAGATCTAGGTAGCAAGAAGGTCTCTAAATTTGAAAATGAAAGATTCAGACCAGGCAACATTGAATTTTGGGTAGCCATGTCATTTGTGGTCTGAGACGTAGAGTCATTCTTTGCCTTCATCTCTGCTAGTGTCAGAGCTGTATGAGGTGATTTTTCTTGGTGCCTGGGCCACCTCCTCAAATCCAGTGGTTCAGGGGAGTAAGAATTGAGTAGCCATTTCTTCTAGCTTAGGAAAGGAATCCTGTCCCCTTTCTTCCTTAGCAAGAAGATCCGGCACCCCTAAATTCTACCTCAGGGAAATTAAATTAGAACCATGTGCATGATTTAATAAGTGAAATAAGGTTTAGCAATTCTATACCCTCCTTTGATCCTTTTCTTTGACCACAGCTAATTATAGGCCAGATAAGCTTTTTCTTGAAAGAATAAATTGGCACGTTTTCAAAGGGAAGTGTTATTATCAAAGGAATAAAAAATGATCTGAAACTGGCAGTGATGTTTTGAAATCTCGAAATCATGTTCGTCAGGATGGCTGTCAGCGTTTTTATTTTCATTGACTCCAGGTAGAGAACAGGACACTAAAATGGCTTCTTGCTTGGCTTCTCTAAAGCTACCTCACATTTTTAAAAACCTCTAATTGCTTTCAAGTTCACAATGAAATCATATGTTCAACAAATTAAAACTTTCAAAAAAAAAAAAAAAAGTATTTCTCAGGAAAAAAATCATCTAAGAAAAACATATCATATTCATGCTAAGATGACTCTATTAAAAGTTAGATTAGGTAGCATCTGTTTAAAATTTAAAAGTAAATATCTTAAAGCTTCTCTTACCTTCTTCTCTGCATGCTCTGTGACACTGTTTTTGAAAAGATATGAATCAAGACATTGTAATAAAGCAGATAATGGTCTCCGTTCAATTAATTAAGGCATGAGTGGGAACACATTTTGGTAACTGCTTAGCAATCAAAATAATCTTGGTGCTATTGCCTTAACATTAGCAGTTTATCTTAAAAATAAAAAGAAAATATTCTTTTCCTCATGTCAAAACTTAATAATAAGCTCTTCAAAGAAAAAAAAAAAAAAAACCCTACGAGAATTTTCTGAAACTCTGAAACCAGATGGGTGTCAAAATGTTGTTGTAATAAATACCAATTATTGCATTCATATGTACTTAATGATTTAAAACATAAACCATGCAGTTCCAAAACGGGGCTTAGACTAGACAAAGTTGGGGTTTCTTTTTTCTCCGAGGCCTAGGATGGGACAGGGGGAAGGCTGAACTTCCGCAGAGAGACAAAAGCATCTCTTTTGCACGATGCTTACGGCAGTATCGGAAAAGGAGGCGTGGATTCTCTATCACCCACCAGGAAATGCCTGATTCTATATCTTTTCATGATTCCAGTTTCCTCCTTTGCCAACTTTCATTTTAAGGACGTGTTTCCATGTTACCTGCTCCTTCGTGTCAGATAACATCTACGTACTGACCTCAGACTGGTCTGTCCTGAAAACATCACCCTGTCGGTCCAGGCCGTAGGCTCCCTCCCGGCATGTTGGGAGTTTGCCCCCTCCCCACCCCGCAGTAGCTGTGTATGCATTTATGCACTAGCTATATTTCTCTCCGAAGCATTAATTCAATGCAGCTGGCATCTGTCACAATAGAAACACCCACTCTCATCTGTTTCTATAGACGATGTCAGAACAAGTGATAATGCATGGTGTGTTGGGCATTTTATAAATTACTGTGTTAGCATTAGTGGTATGCGAGGAAGGGGGTAGGGGGGCGGCCACCCCTCAGAGCTCCAAAAGGGATTGTTACAAAAGAGAAAGCCAGCAAAGGGCAAGGTGAGAGCGGATCATTTCCTATACACAGGCTTTCCGTGGATGCCCCAGGTCAAAGTCCCTTAGACATCATTGGACAGAAAGGAATCACCTCCCGTTCCCCCATCTGTACAGAGGACTGGGTGAGAGAGTACAGCCGGAAAGGGGTTCAGGTTCTGAGCCCTGGAGCATTGCGATTAAATCTCTCCAGTCCACTCACCTCCCCTGCCCCGCCTCCCCTCCTCCCGGGGCTGCCTGTGCAGCAGGCTGGTCTGTGACAATTGGAATAAGAATCAAACTGAACACGAATTTTGGGTTTGAGGTACCCAGGTGTCCCCCTGCCTTGATCCCCGCCCCCAGTTTCTTTCCAGCTCTTCAAGAGAGAAAGCAGGTCCTCGCTCACCACTTTGTTAGCACTGAAACCGAAAAGTCTTGTGCAATCTCCAAGAGGCCTCCGCTCCGGAGGGCAGCTGGGGAAATGCATGACACCCTGAATTCCAATAACTGCATGTTGCCATGTAGTTATTATCCGTGGACACTTACTTCTCCCCCTGGTGCGTGGCCTTCATCTGAATCATCACATGTGTTAATGTGGTTATTGAAGGAAGGCTGATTTTTACCATACGCCATTCTCCTAGTTGTTATGGAACAAACCCCTTCTTCAGACTTCTCACGGGTCTGGAGTAATTGGCAGAACCAAGCTGACTAGGTCCTGTATGGTAAAACTCAAAGGCTGCGGTGGAGATCGCCCCCACCTCCACCGCCCACACACGTCGTTCTGTATGTGGAAGCCACTGTTTGCCTTCAGCCTCTAGCCCACAGTCAGTCCTCTCTGTGTTCGTCTCTTCAGAGCCTGGGGCCACGGGGTGACTCTCCTCTTCTCGTTTTTGTCCTACCAGTAATGGATCAGGCACCTCGGAAGATCTGTTCTGGAAACTCGATGCCCTTCAGACCTTCATCCGGGACCTGCACTGGCCCGAGGAGGAATTCGGGAAGCACCTGGAACAGCGGCTGAAACTGATGGCAAGTGACATGATTGAGTCCTGTGTCAAAAGGTAAGCACAGGGGGCTGGATGGACCCAGCACGGCTCTTCCACTGTCACTGGCACCAGGATGGTGTCTTCTCTTCCACGGTGACTTAGAGTTTTATGGAGACAGGGATAGTTGTCAAAGCCAGCTGGATTGATAACGGCCCGAATCTAGCTTGGATTCACCTGCCACCCATCTGTCCCAAACCCAAAATAATTTGGCTGCCAAATTTTCTCATGGTTATCGGCTCCATGAAGCAAAGATCCACATGTTCATTTTTTTTTTTTTTTTTTTTTTTTTTTTTTTGGTGTCTGGAATGGAACCTAGGGGCGTTTGACTAGTGAGCCACACCCCCAGTCCCCAGCACTTTATTTAAATTTAAATTTCAATGTTTTTTATTTTAAAGAGACAGGGCCTCTCTAAGTTGCTGAGGCTGGCTTTGAACTTGCAATCCTCCTGACTCAGCCTCCTGCGTCTCTGGGATCACAGGCATGCCCCACCGCACTCAGCACCACTTTCATTCTTGTTCATCTCTGTATCCCCAATATCTAGCAGTGTCTGGCACACACACACAAAAAAAAAATTTTACCTAGTAAGATTTGTTAAATGCATGATTGTATGTGGCTAGGTGGAGAGTTGAGAGGAAAGAAAAAGAGATGAACAAGATGGGCTTGGTGGTGCACATCTGTAATCCCAGAGGCTCAGGAGGCTGAGGCAGGGAGATGGCAAGTTCAAAGCCAGCCTCAGCAACTTAGCAAGGCCCTACGCAATTCAGTGAGACCCTGTCTCTACATAAAATATAAAAATGGGCTGGGGATGTATCTCGGTGATTAAGCACCTCTGGGTTCAATTCCTAGTACCCAAAAAAAACAGAAAGAAAGAAAGGAAGGAAGGTAAAAAAGAAAGAAAGAAAGAAGAGAGAGAGAGAGAGATGAACATACGATTCTAGTGTATCCAGTATATTTGGTACAGGCGATTTTCCAGCAAAGTGAGGCTAGACCCAGTCCTGTCGATCATTCTGTATATGTGAAGTAAGCACCCACAGTGTGACAACTATTCATTATCTCGGCCAGAATCTGATTGGGTATCAAGAAGGGAGCAGGAGACATTAAACATACACTTTACCCTCCCACAAATTGCCCATTTTGTCACTGTGGCTTGTAGGTTTAGGGTAGGACTTGGAACACTGCACTTGAGGCTCCCAAGCCGACTGTTCCAGTCAACAAAAACAGAGCTCCTGTAGGCCAGGCACCGTGCAGAGTTCCCAGCAGGCCGCGTAGAAAGAAGGACCACCTCCCTTCCCCCATGGCGCATTCACAACTGAACACCAAGTACAGACGTGAAATCCACTGACTTGACATCGTCATCATCGTCACCCTGCCTGCCCCAGGCACACACCCAAGTTCTTTTTCCAACTCATAACTGGCCCTTTATTTTTCCTCATTAAAAAAAAAAAAAAAAAAAAAAAACCACTACAATACAAGCTGCACAGGCTACGCCAGACCTCCAGATGTTGTATAGTTTAGTTGATGGATCAGTTGTGGGCGATGGGGGCAGGGTTTGCCTGGAAGTGCTCCGAATTCATCATCTTATATCTTGGAAGAAGAAAAGAGAAGTAATAGCATCAAAACAGGAAACCAAAAAAGGCCAGTGAACATCATGACCCCAGGTAGGTGGACAGCCTCTCGGTGGGAACTGGGGAAGAACCGTGTGCCCTGGAGAATCTGGGCGGGTGCTCATTGTAGCTTCTGGAAGCTTCTGGAAGTCCTGGTGGTCCAGATCCTGGACTTTGCTCTTTTCCTCTCACTTTTAGAACCAAGGACAGGCCTAGTTCTCAAACCCACAGTGAAACTCTTTCCTTGGGGTTTTGAATTCCACCATCTCCTACATAATCTCTGTTTTAAGAAAAGCCATGGTTTTCTGATAGCTGAACCCATCCACCATAAACCATCTTACAGGACAGTTCTTTCCGGCCCAGAGTCCTCCCCCAGTTTGTCCTAGGGGCTGAAAAACATTCAAATTTAAGACTTACCAGCTCCTGATCTAGGCGCACACAATTGTGCAGAAAGACATTTATGTCCTCTGCTGAGAAGCCAATCCTTTATGTCCTTTGCTCAGAGAAAAGGGGCAGATGTGAGGATATCAAAGGTAGATAGGACTGTTTTCTTCCTTATCACATTGCAATCATCTCTATGGTGCCTAAACAGAGACAGGGCAGGGACCTGGTCCCGTCAATGCTCCTCACCCTCCCCAGGACCTAGAAGCATGCTAGGAGTGTAGGAGTTAAGTCACCTTTTATTGGCAGAAGTTGGGCCACTGCACTTGTATGGCTCCTGGACTCCTGAACGACCTTCAATTCAGGCCCCAGGCACATGCACAAAGCAGCCAAGAGCAAGTGTTGGTGGAAATATCATCCCTAGACCTCCAGCTTCAGGGGAAGACCTGGAGAAGCCCTTAGGTGTTTTAACCCATAACCTCTGTGTTAGAAGAACCTAGAACCACCGTGTTCCTTTTTGGGACAGAATAAATAACTCTGCTATCAGACAATGTAGTGAGGATATTGTTTCACAGATGTAAATATGCAATGCCAAAAACTCAGGCAGGCACTCTTCAGGTCTGAGCTTCCAAGAAACTGAATACATCCATCTGACATTCACAGAGCCTCGGGGCCTAGTCTGTGTCAGGTCTGCACTGAACACAAAGCCAGCTGGGCTAAGTGAACTCTCCGTGCCTAGCTTTTGGGTCCCAGAGAGCCCTCTCAGTCATCTTAATTCTACATTCATCTTGCTTTTCTCACAAACCCGCACTCCAAGGGCTATGCACAGTTCTCTTGTGAAAACAGAAGACGATTACTTCATTGGAAGGGAGCGATTTAGCATTTCCATCTCTCAAATTGGGCCGGAACTGGCACACAAGCCTCCCAAGATCAGCACAGGGACCTGTCCAACTCAGTTCCCATCAGGCCTTCTTTTTCACAAAACTAGAAGAGGATATATTTTCAGCATAGCTTAAAATGATCATCATGATTAGAAAGCTACTTCAGTGTACCGAGTCTTTAGAAGCCAAAATACATTTATCTTTAACATGATCATATAATCTATAGGGGTGTTTGGAGGGTTGGGTTGTTTTTTTTTTTTTTTAAGCCCCCCCCCCCCTTAAGAACTGGGCTTCCAACCTTAGAAATTATACTTGGCTTCCCTGCCTGCACCCGGGGTATGATAGCAAGCTGGCATCCTTTCCTGAGCTAACTAGCTGTGTGGTCCTCCAATGCACTGTTAGAAAACTGCTACAGATCCCTCTTAAAGCAATGCCTTCTTGGTGGCTACGTGAGCTCTGGAACCCGAAGGTGTTCCAGATGAAAAGGTGCCTTAGATGAAAGGGTCTTTCCTAAAACCACCAGTAACCACTTGCTTTCCTTTAAAGACATAGGATGATGTGACACAGTTCCCAGAAACCTTTTAAAATATAGCTGGACCTTTTTACAATGCTGATATCAAGAATTAGATCTCAGGCTAGGATTTTCCTGTGAACGATTAGCACGTTGCTGGTGTCCTAAGTGGATGTACATCAGAATTAGGTTACATTCGATGATACAATTCTCAAATTCTAATTTATGTGTATCTTATAAGTGAAGTAGACATAACATTGTAGTTTAAATATATTGTTATAATTATAAAAGTACATTCTTATTGAAAATAATGCATTGACATTGAAAATAAAACAAACAAAACAGAAATTTCCTAGTCCCACACCTTCTAATCTCACTCTCCTCCCCAAAGGTAGCCATCTTTAATGGCTTGATCCATTTCTTTTTTATGACCCTTTAACAAGCAAAAACTGTTTTGTTTTGTTTTTTTTTTTTTTTCCAGTCTTTAAAGCAATGCAATAAATTTGCTGGATTTTTCCCCCTTTCAATCTCTTTCAAAAGAAGCGAGAAAGAAAACAATAAATGTCACTTAAGATTTCTCTCCACCGTGAGGTGTTGAAGATTAGAAACTGCTTTTTTGTGTTTTGTTTTTTTAATGAAGTGATTCAAGGTAGGCTGTTGCCAATGTGAGAGAACTTACATATGCTATAATGCTATAATCGGGTTTTTGTTAATTCATTCATTCTCCTGCAATTAGGGATCTCCGTAGCATGTAAACTATAGACAGAAATATGCTAAGCTACAGGTGTTCCGTGGACTGCCGAGAAAGGAAGGGTGTGCGTGGCTGTCTCCATGAATAGACCCTCCTTAGATGGGGAAGTCATTTAAAAGAGAACACATGTGAAGTCATTGTCGCTTGAAACTGATTACAGCCTTCAATTTTCTTTTTCACTGGCCTCTCAGAAAAATGTCTCTTCCACCTGCTGCCATCTGAACACTGAATTGGTCTTTTCCTACTTTGTTTTAATAGAACCAGGATTGCATTTGAAGTTAAGCTGCAAAAAACCAGTCGATCAACAGATTTTCGAGTCCCACAGTCAATATGCACCATGTTTAATGTTATGGTTGATGCCAAAGCTCAATCAACAAAACTTTGCAGTATGGAAATGGGCCAAGAGGTAAAAAAAAAAAAAAAAAAAACAGATTTTTTTTTCTGTCTCCATTGATCATGTAGAAGAAAACTTCACAATTTCCTTCCATCCACTCTAGTCTGCTAGTTTTAGAAATATACTCTGAACATTTGTAGATTAAGTCGCGGATGAGTGTTCGGTATCTGTCAAGTAAATTTCCAAGGCATGTGCTGATGAGCTAGTCGCTTGGAAGTGATTCTTGGCTGGAGCCGGGTGGTCGTGAGGTTCCTTTAAGCTAAATGACATTGGATGACCTTATTTATTAGGCTGGTATCACCGACAGATCTGCATTTGGCAGCATACAAGTCATTTTCACGTTTGAAATGCGTGTTAGCACTTGGAACCTCTGGACAGCAGAGAGCCCTTTCTTATATCAAGCAACTTCTAGGGAGTATAATGTTAGATCTTGCTGCTAATCCACTCCCCAGCCAGGAGGTTCTGGATGACCAAAACACTTGCAGGTTTTCAATTTTCTATAGATTCACATGGATTTGTGAATCTTCCCTGACCAAAAGTTTTTGTCCTCTGCTAAGTTTCCAACTCTAAAGTGGTATTTAAAATGTAAAGGCGAAGCAAACAGCAACTCAGGCTTGATTAGAGATATCATGATCATTTTTCTCCGATGGCCTTAAGCCAGCTAGATATTCATATACCAATTTAGAATTAATTCAGAAACATTTCTGGTAACTCTGTGTTGTTGCCAATTGGCATAAATTGCTCCTAAATCAGATCTTTCGATACCAGCCTTACATGCTCAGAATTTTTACTAAATTATATTTGCTCCTTATTTGTTATTTATTTTCTCTTTCGGCACCTTCCATTTTTAAATGTGGGTTGGTGGTATTCTCTTCCTGGAAGATGTTCTTCAACCTCATATCCCCCACAAGCGTGCTTCCTTAGCCAGCCCCTGCTAACTTCTGCTCCTGTGTGATTTTCCTGAGCCTTTGGCAGGGAGTAGGTTCTAGGCCGTGGAGTCAAAGGCAGAGGCCCATAGTTGTCTTTCCCAGCTCTACTTGCTGCGTAAGAGTGATCTCCAGCCATGGTTCTCAAATTCCATGGGGCATTCACACTCGTCCAGAGACCTTCTTAAGACTCGGACTGTTGGGTCCCATCTGGAGCGTTTCTGCGAGGTCTGGGGTGTGGCGTAAGAATCCACGCTCCTGGCACCTGGCCATGCTGATCCTGCAGTTCTAGAGACCACGCTTTGAGAACCACTGGTCTGGAGGCTCAGTTTCCAAAATTGAGTTCACAGGAAGGACTAAGGCACTCAGACTAGTCCCTGGGGGAAGGCCTGTGTTGGATGTCCTACCACCTGGATTCTTGCCCTTGGTTGTTCTGCAAACTGGAGTTGGACAAGTCAGTCTGCTACTTTGGGGCTCAGTTTCCTCATCTGTAAAACGATAGCACTATTCTAGTTTTAGCCAGCTTGTTTTTAGCTGCAGAACTGGTTTTTTCAAACCTTATGGAGACAGGCAGCCTATGAAACTAAAAATACAGCTGCTCTGGATGATGAGGAAAGAGAGGTGGGGAGAGAAGAGGATACCCAAACTGGTGAGTCCTCTCCACCTCTGCACCTCTTCACCCCCACCAACCCACCTGAGCTTCTCTGGGGGACCCTCCACACGCTCAGGCTTCACAGAGCCTTGTTTCAAGAGATCTCTAAAATTCATTAAAATCCCTTTGAGCTGGGCATCGTGGCACACGCCTGTAATCCCAGCGGCTCGGCAGGCTGAGGCAGGAGGATCGTGAGTTCAAAACCAGCCTCAGCAAAAGCGAGGCGCTAAGCAACTCAGTGAGATCCTGTCTCTAAATAGAATTCAAAATAGAACTGGGGATGTGGCTCAGTGGTTGAGTTCACCTGAGTTCAATCCCCGTTACCTACCCCCAAAATAAAAGAAAACCCCCTTGAGTTTATACTTTCCAGAATGTTATTCCTCCTGAACTTTTCTCATCTTGGAGCTGTTATTGCTTTTTCTTTATTTGAGATATAATCCCCATAAAATATGCCCTTTCAAAGTGTATAACTCAACAGTTTCAGTCTATTCACAAAGTTAAGCAGCCATCACTATCATCAATTTTAGGAATATTTTCATCATTCCAGAAAGAAATCAAATACCCATTAGTCATCACTGTGCCCCCTCCCTTCTCGGCCCCAGGTAATCACCAGCCTACTTTGCATAGATGTACCTATTTCTAAGGATTTTCCTATTCTGGACATTTCATAGGTGTGGCCTTGGGTACCTGGCTTCTTTCACTTAGCATAAAGTTTGCAAAATTTATTCATGTTGTAGCATGTATTGTTCCTTCCTATTTATGACCAAAGTAATGCTCCATTGAGTAGATATACCACATTTGTTTACCTATTCATCAGCCGGTGTGCATTTGAGTTGTTCCTACTTTTAGCTGTTACAAATAATTCTACTATGAAGATTCATGTGCAGGTGTTTCTGTGGACCTATGTTTTCAGCTTTCTTGGGCATATATCTAGGAAGAGAATCACTGGATCATAAGGTCAATGTGTGTGTGTGTGTGTGTGTGTGTGTGTGTGTGTGTGGCTAACCTCAAACTTATGATCCTCCTGCCTCATCCTCCTGAGTTGCTGGAATTACAAGACATGTGCCACTGCTCCAGCCTATGTTTTAGTTATTGAGGAAGAGCAAAACTGTTTTCTAAAGTGGCTATACCATTTTACATTCCCACAAGCAATGTATGTACAGGGATTGGACTCAGGGGCACTCAACCCTGGGCCACATCCCCAGTCCTATTTTGAATTTTATTTAGAGACAGGGTCTCACTGAGTTGCTTAGGGCCTTGCTTTTGCTGAGGCTGGCTTTGAGCTCAGAATCCTCCTGCCTCAGCCTCCCAAGCCACTGGGATTACAGGCATGTGCCACCGTGCCAGGCTCCACATCTTAGTTAATATAGCCATCCTACTGAGTGTCGCATGGTGTCACTTGTGGTTTTGACCTTCAGTAATATTTGACATCTTTACCCTTGTTTATTGGCCATTTGTATATTTTCTTTGAAGGAATGGCTATTTGGAGCCTTTGCCAAATTTTTTAACTGGGTGATTTTTTTAATGTTGAGTGATTGGAGTTTTTTATGTATTGTGGATACTAGACCATTATGTATATGATTTGCAGCTATTTTCCCCCATTCTGTGGATTTTTTTTCCATTTTCTTGGTAACTTCCTTTAAAGCAAAAAGTAAAGAGGGGAAACTTTTTTTTTTAGTTTAATGAAGTCTAATATTTACATTTCCCTTTGGAGCCTCCTGGGGTGGGCATCTTAATTGCATTTCACATGGACGACACCACTGCAGGGTAGGAAGGGCTTCATACTATAAGACTGGCCTCCCGTTCCCCTCAGTGACTGCTTCAGACCCTCTCCAGGTTGATTTAATTATGGCCTTCTTTAAGGAGCTCCCACATATCTGGCCAGATGGCAAAATTATTCTTCCAAACAAACCAAGTGACTTTGATCTTAACTTTTTTTTCTTTTTGCACTGGGGGCTTGGGAAGAGCAGTAGGTATAGGGGATTGTTTAAGATCCACTGAGAATCTGGTGAAAGTCAAGGAGCCTTTCCTCAAGAAAGCAATTCTTTTTTTAATATTTATTTTTTTTTAGTTATAGGTGGACACAATATCTTTATTTTATTTTTATGTGGTGCTGAGGATCAAACCCAGTACCTCATGCATGCTAGGTGAGTGCTCTACCTCTGAGCCACAAGCCCGGCCCCAAGAAAGCAATTCTTATACACGGTGTTGCTATACCATTTCAGGGGAACTGTGACCCTCCTAAGACCAAACCACAGATCCTGGTTGGAGATACCTAATAAGAAATAAGAAGTCACTCTTTCTCTCATTTTTACCACTAATCACTTCTGTGCTAAAGTTAAATGACCTTGGCTTGACCTTGGAATCCGGTTTTCTAGAAAAACAAATTGTCTAGTAGTTTAATCACTATATCCTGTGAACCCTCATCTCAACTACCAAATGCATGACCTTGAGCCAGTCACTCACTCTGGTGGCCTACTGCCACCATCTGTCAAATGAAAGATACAGCAGGTGCCAGGCCTGGTGGTACACACCTGTCATCCCAGCAACTCAGAAGGCTGAGGCAGGAGGATCTAAAGTTTGAGGTCAGCCTCAGCAACTTAGCGAGGCCCTAAGCAACTTAAGAAGACCCTGTGTCAACATAAAAAATAAAAATGGATAGGGATATGGCTCAGTGGTAGAGTGCCCCTGGGTTAAATCCCATAACCCTCCCCCAAATTGAGGTACATCTTAACTTCTGGATGTAAGACTAGAAAGTTGTGTTGGGTTAGCCAAATAGGAACATTTTGAGGTTAAACGGCAGTGCCTCTTTCTGGACATTATTCTATGTGATACTGTAGAAAGGATTACATATATTTTCCCTCCCATGCTACTCAATGTTTTTTAATAAAAACAATAACTGAACACTTTTCCCCATTTTCCCTCCCAATATAATACAGAGAAAAAGAGAAAGAGACTGGCTACACATTTTTATTAATGTTGGTCCACCCAATACTGCATTATAATCTATGGTTCTTATCCAAAGGATATAGGTCTTCATAGCCATATTAGAAAGACCTACCATGACATTTCTCCTGCGTATAAAGGAACCAGAGATCCCTAAATGACCTGCTTGTAGGAGCAAGGTCCCTTCTGAGCTCAGAAAGCCGAGTGTCGGAATACTCAGGATGAAACTAGAAGAGCCTGTGCTTCCTGGGAGTGGTCTGGAGTCATAGCTGTGACTTTGATTAGCTCTTCAATGGAAAATCTATGAAAATGGCCTTCCCTGCCTTTTCTCATTTTATAGAATGGAGATATTCACCTCCAAAGCAAAACTGATTTGCTAAAATCATTTGACTAAGGATGACTGAAAACATCCTAAAATTGGGATAAGAATAGCTGAAAATCCAATTTTTTTAAGTAGCTTGTATTTTGTGAGTACTGGATAGGAAGCCCACGTTATAGATCTAGTTTCTGATACTGGATTCCACCACCCGGATTCCACCTCCCTCCACCTGTTTTGTACTAGAAGCTGTCAAGGTGATGTAATCTCCAATTTTGAGATCCCTTCCTGAATTTCCGCATGGGGATAATGTCTCATCTAAAGGCAGCTGCTGTGACATTTGTTAACCATACTTTTCCATCTTAAATATTTATTTTTCCATTAAAATTTGTGAAGTACCAATAGAGAGGAAATTGTGTATTAAATAGTTTCTCACTTGGTCTAGTGTGTTTTCATCTCGTTTCCAAGGTCAGATGGTCTTAACAGAAAGACAACATACACACAATCTGTTCCATGACAAGGCAAAATGTGCAGCGCAGGAAGTCAAGTGGAATGTTTTTCACGTCGTGATTGTGAATTTGTAGCAACTTAGTCTGTAGGAAGCAAAAGTAAACTCCACAAACTTTCCACGCCATTGAAAATTTGTAGTTCCCTTGGTAGCTGCCGCCATGATGGAGGGCCCCAGGGTATAATTCAGGGTTATAGGTAAAGTGAATCCAAGAAGGCTAGCAGAGACAGCTGGAATATGGGACAATGGGCCAGGCGCAGTGGTGCACACCTGTACTCCCAGTAGCTCGGGAGGCTGAGGCAGGTTGATGGTGAGTTCAAAGCCAGCCTCAGCAACTTAGCAAGGCTCTAAGCAACTCAGTGAGACCCTATCTCTAAATAAAATATAAAAAGAACTTGGGATGTGGCTCAGTGGTTAAGCGCCCAGGATTCAACCCCCTGACCCCATACCAAAAAAAAAAGAAAAAAAAAAAACAAGGCAGGCAGGCAGAATGGGAAAGAGCCTTCTTTGTACCCATATCAGGATGCAGATAGAACAGGATAGTCAATCAAATTGCAAGGGTTTGGTGACAAGAGAATCTGGTAGCAGCGTTGGTAACTAGAAGATGCCCCGTGGAACATATACCACTTCATGCTAGAACAGTGTATCTCCCCAGAAAGAGCAGACTGAAGGCACAGTCCTGTTGCTTCAGAAAAGCAAACCAGCCAAACAAGTCTCATGTATCAGGAAAAATCTGGCAAAAGGGATTCATGTATTTTGTAATCACTCCAATAGGAATGGGAACTGTTTTGATATTTACCCCTTTGCTACTTGATTAGCAAAGTAATTAATAGCCTGGCCTACTATCTTCCCAAAGTAGATTTTACTTTAATTAAAGTATAACTTAGATACAATAAAGTATATAGATTTTAGATGAGTTTTGTAAATATTTTTGTAGTTGTAGATGGACACACTACCTTTATTTCATTTATTTATTTTTACATGGTGCTGAGGATCGAACCCAGTGCCTCATACTTATGAGGCAAGCGCTCTGCCTCTGAGCCACAATCCCAGCCCTTAGATGAGTTCTGAGACATGTGCCAACCCACGTAACCACCATGCTAACTAGGAGTGGTTGTACCCCAGTAATGATAATTCCACACAGCACTTGAAAGTTTCTAACCCAGATTTCCATATATTGCTTGATGACTTGGTTAGGTGAATCTGTTTTCTACATTCTTAGTAGTGATCATTCTAGTTCTATAGCAGAGATGATAAAATAGACCCAGCAGCATGTTCAAGTTTCCACTGGAAGTAAGAGACAGAATACTCAGATCAAAACACTTCTTAAGCAGGAAAAAAGAAAGAAAGAAGTGTTCATTATAACAGGAGAAAACTGAAAATCATAATATTTGTAAAAAGGAAAAGGAAAAGATAGTGGGACTTCCTGGAGAGAAATTAGAGCCAAGTTTGGCATGGAAAAACTTGAAGGTAGGAGAGGGTCCCATAACCACAGTGTCCCCACCCTGCCTCCGTATGAAAGGACTTGAGGTCACCCAGCTCCTGAACAGAAAGTGTGATTCTCTTGGGTAAAAGAATGACATCATTAACTCCTCATACCAAGACCTGTAATCTTTCTCTTTGTATTTATCACTTTAGCCCAGTTTCTCAAGAGAATATTTTGATTCTCAATGATGTTCTTTGCTTGGTTAGGAACCCCTCAGTTAGTATTTCATAATGTATCATTTTGCACACAGCTAGCTTCTCTGGCTTACTTTAATCCCATAATTAATTTAATAAATGTGACTCATTTCTAGCAATGCAAAGAAAACCTGGCAGAGTGAAGCAGTCACATGGGGAAGGAGAGTCAAGATGTGATTCTGGATCTTATCTCAAGACCTAAAAATGAATTTGGAGCCCCGTCAATATTCCCAAATTCTTTTGCTCTGACATCTTTCTTTGTGTTTTGAGCACAGAATTCTGCAGATCAGTTTTCTGCATTTAGCTTCAGGTTTATGCCACTGACAACTAAATCCTTTCTTGAATCTAGCAATCTAGCAACCTCAGTTCTGATTCACTGAGACTGTGCAACAGGGATTTGAGCTTGGTTTTTCCTCTAATCAACTAAAATGAGGAAGAAGATGAATATGTGATAAGATCCTCACCCCATCAGCTATTCGGTGACAAACGGAACAAATAATAAATAACATTTGATCTGAAATTACAGTCGGCAATATGTTTTCACATCTAGAACCTCACTAGATCTTCAAAACAGACCTATGCGTTGGAGAACCTGAATACCAGGAAAGGGTTTGGGCACTGAATTTTTTTTTTTTTTAAATAGGACAGACTGGCTAAGAATCTTTCTTCTTAAGTTTTATTTTATTCTTGATCAATTGGCACATACCATACTGTACATGTTTATGTGGCACATGGGAAAGTTTTATAGGAGTATGCACCATGTAATGATCAAATCTGGGTATTTAAGATAGCCCCTGCCTTAAATGTGTGTGTGTGTGTGTGTGTGTGTGTGTGTGTGTGTGTGTGTGTGTGTGATGGGAACATTCAAAATCTTCTACTTTGAAATATAGAACTAAAAATCTATATACAGTGTCTTCTCATTCCCTTTCCAAAATCAGTTAGAAGAGGGTACCCCCCCCCCTTATGGGTCCTAGGCTATGGTATTATCTGTTTTGCTTTGTTTTTCACAGATAAGGAAACTGAGCTAGATTTTTGTAGGAAACATGACTTCTCAACTTGGCACTGGGACTTTATCCAGGTCTTCCAATGACAAACCAACTTCACATATCTTTATTCATTCTCAATGATTCTGACTGCCAATTATCAGAATATTAAATCCCATTCCTATGGTTTATTATCTGTATGTTTTCATAGTTTCTTCTCCTTCCTTTTTTTTTTTTTTTTTTGGATGGTTTATTTAATTATTTTCATTTTGTCATATGTCCTTCTTGTCCTAATTTTCATTTGCACTGTTCCTTTTGTTTTTCTGTTCCTAATTAATCACCCTCTGAAAGTTTGCTAAAGAGTGGGTAAGTGCATTTTCCTTTCCAAATAACAATGTTTTGCATTGTTTCTTTTTTTGTGTGTGTTAAGGAAATACAGATTAATTGAAATGGATACTAAATTGATCTAATAAATGTCAAGGAGCTGGCATATAATATTTTGTGTTGAAATCACTTTTCCTTTTTCCCTGGCATGTTCAGCAGATTTTTTTGTTTGTGTGGGGGTTTGTTTTCACATTGCTATTTAAATGTAATCGACAGCCACAGTTAGAGAAATTGAAAAACCTTAGCCACTGTCTCAGAAGTTCTGGGTCTGGGTCTGCCTAGGCATGAAGGGAGGAAATGGGTCGCCCGCCTTAGAGCTCACTGCTACATTGCCAGGACACCAAGTCCACATAGGTAGGTAAAGATGGGCAGCTCCATGGCATGAACCCAAATCATCTGAAGGTTTCAGAACCATTTTTGCAAAATCAGTGTGTTGGTCAAATTCCCTTTGGATGGATCCAGTTATATAAGCCACAATACCCCCACCTCAGCAGATTCCAAAAGATAATTTCCATCTTCTTTATTAGATTATTGTGGCATCTGGCTTTGGAAAATCCAGATCAACACACTGTCAGGCTGGTTAAGCCACCTGCTCACGTTAGTCGTGAATCTGTGTGTGTGTCTACATGTATCAGAGACATCTAAAGCCCTGGGTGAGACGTAACGAGCCTGGTCATTTTTTAAAGAGTTTCAGATCTCTCTGCATCAAAGACCTGGAGTCAGAATCTTATATATGCTTCTAGAACCGTGGAAGTAAACTGGGTTTGCAGGCCAGGCTTTATTTATAAATTGTGTGGTCTAAAACTTACAGGTGGCCAGGCTCAGGGGCACATTCCTGTAATTCCAGGGGCTCAGGAGGCTGAGGCAGGAGGATCACAAGCTCAAAGCCAGCCTCAGCAACTTAGTGGGGCCCTAAGCAACTCAGTGAGACCCTGTCTCTAAATAAAATACAAAATAGGGCTGGGGACATGGCTCAGTGGTTAAACACCTCTGGGTTCAATCCCTGATATATATTTATTTATTTAAAATGGGTGGATGTTATATATATACATACACACATATACATATATATATATAATAAGTGGATGCCATACCATCACCTCCAAAACATGCTAATATTTTTCTTTCTCTGTTCTTTAGCATCAATACCATTCAAAAATAGATGAACTAATCGAAGAAACGGTTAAAGAAATGATAACACTCTTGGTCGCAAAGGTAATCAGCCTCTGGTGAAATGCTTCATTATAGATCAGGCTTTGTTTATAGCTTCATTTCCATTAAAATGTAGTGCATTAAAAAAAAAGTTGAACCGGAGACTTGTATCTCTCGGGAAACAAGATTGTACACCACCCAGCCACAGCTCCAAATGATTTTCCGATGATTGCAAGCCGTGTGAAGATAAATTGATCAAGTGGCATATGTTAACTTAATAAGAATTTGTCCCCAAACGTTGCAGGAGGTTATGCGGGAAATGTTTGTTTTTTCAGCCCTGACAAAGTTAGATTTTTTTAAATACAGAAAGTTAAACGGTAATAAGGAATTCTGCCATCACGAAAACCCCTTTTTCTCTAGTTTCACATTCAGTGAGAGTCATAATAAAACATAAAAGTCAGATAAAGCTATTTCAGTCACCCTCATGAATTATAGAATTTTAACTAAGTAATACTGAATGGGAAGACATTTATATTTGCCAGTGCTAAACTTCTGTTTCCCCCAAATTACTGATAAAATACAAATAAAAATAGATTGGATTAAATGTAGTGCTAATATGTAACGTAAAAACGGCTTTGCGCAGTTTTGGATTTTGAAAAGTGCATTTAATATTATCGCACGCTATGCGCAACTCAATAATATTTTGTCACTTTGCACTTCTGTAACCCTCTATATTTGCAATCACATAATAATGAAGAGAAAGCCGGATAAGTCAAATATTTCTGTGTACAGGCAGCCTCTTCTTTTCTCCGAAGGTGGGAACCAAGTCATAGAATTCCAGAACGAGCCGAGGACTCAGCCCCAGTCTCTACGTGGTAGAAAACATGTTGCTCTTTGTTGTGAACAATTATGGTTTAAAATAATGATCTTTTTTTTTTTTTTTTTTTTTTTTTTTTTTCCATTTCTGCTGTTTTACTAGTTCGTTACCATCTTGGAAGGAGTCCTGGCAAAATTATCCAGATATGACGAAGGGACCTTGTTTTCTTCTTTTCTGTCATTTACCGTAAGTCAAGAGCTTCTTCCTTTCCCGGGTTTTGTTTTAGTTGGGGTTTGGGTTTGCAGGCGGGGTGCAGCTGAGCTTCTTCTTTGGGGGGATGTGCATGTGTGTTAATTGAGATAAACTATTAATATGTAATATTAACATTAAGAGAATGATCAGGATGTTTCCTAATGGCAGGTAACCCAACATTGGTGCTCTTTCTTTCTTTCTTTCTTTCTTTTGGTACTGGGGCACTGAACCACTAAGCCACATCCCCAGCCCTTTTCTGATATTTTATTTAGAGACCGGTTATCACTAAGTTGAGTTGCTTAGAGCCTCGCTATATTGCTGAGGCTGGCTTTGAATTTACTGTCCTCCTGCCTCAGCCTCCTGAGGTGTTGAGATTATAGGCATGCACCCCCACGTCTGGCCAATCATTGCTATTTCATTTGTGAATGTACAGTGTGTGTGTGACAGTGTGTGTGTGAATACACACACACACACACACACACACACACACACACCCCCCTCTATATGTCTGCATCCAAAAAGTCGCCTGATGACACCTGCCTTAGCTATCTCAGGCAAATCACTTTCTGTGGGCCACAGTTCCCTCATCTGTAAATGAGGAAAGTTCACTTTAGAGATCGTACTTGGAAGAGCTGCAGGTCTCACAGAGCTGCAAATAGTTTTCTGTGGTCCTTCCCATGTCACAAATGCTTTCCTTGACTGGATTCATTCACCGGCATGTGCAAACCAAGAGGCTTCATGAAGACGCCTGCCTTTCAGGGCAGACCTGCCTTGTGCGCACAGCCACGGCTGCCTGAGCAGAGCCGCAGGGGTTTCTGTAGACTGGACATGTGTGTGCTGACCTGGCATCGCCCCCTCTGGGTGGTCTGGCGTATTCATACCTGCCTGGGACTGGGAACTGCATTCAAAACCTCTAGAGCAGAGGACTAGGTCCTTTATAAGTGTGGAGAGCTTCCAATTCTGTGCCAGAACTGGGCTAGGGCAATTTTGAGTAGAAAAGGCAGCTTATGTCCTGTAGATAGGAGATCACTGGAGTGGGCCACTGGAAAGGCTGCTTCGGGGACCCAGTTCTCCACTCTTCCTGGTGTCGGGCAGACATGCAGCTGCTTGTAACCCTGTCATTTTTAAAAAATATTTGTTTATTTACTTTTAGTTGTACACAATGCAATGCATTTATGTTTACGTGGTGCTGAGGATCGAACCCCGGGCTGCGCTCGTGCAAGGCGAGCGCTCTGCCACTGAGCCACAACCCCAGCCCCCCTGTCATTTTTGATAGCAGGATTTAGCAGGCTCTGAGATATTTTCTGTTGACGGTGCCACAAGAAAGACAATCAACTTAGGACCCCTGTCTGTGGGTCTTTAATACAGTCTTACTGTAGGAAGAATCTCCCAGATGGGTATTGAATGCAAGACAAAGCCCAGCACATGGTAGTGGTCCATTACCAATATTAACCAACTATTTGATCTTTAGCAGGGGTCTCACCCTCTCTGAGCCTGTCATCAGTAAGGAAGTGAGAGGTGGATAAGATCTATAGTCCCAGCTAATAGTAGAGCTTAATAAATAGTAGATATTATTAATAGCAGGTAACTAATATGGTTATTATAACATACATACAACCTCCAAATATACCTTACTTTGCTCTTTCACCAACCCATACTTTAGTCTTCCAGGAATTAAGGAAAATGTTGGCGGAAGACAATTACAAGTTTCTAGACAGCATCCAGTGCCAAACCTATCTTGATGTGCAGCCCTGACCTTCCGAAGCATAAGGACTGAATTCAATCCCAGGAGAGTGAGGGCCCCGTCCCTGGAGTCTATAGGTGAAGGTGGGGTGGGACAGAGATAGTGACAACATCCAATTTCACTCTACAGAACCACCTATAATGGGTCACAGATGAAAGGAAACCTATCCATCACATTCCTTTGACAAAGAAAGGAAGGGCCCAAGAGGGGGAGTACTTTTTCTGAGGTCACACAGCAGTGGGCACGGTGGGGACAGGAGCCCACGTCTCCTGCCAGCTTCCCCCTCCCCGGAACAGCTTCCTGGAGAGTGGGATTCAGCTGGCAATTGCCTGGCACCAGAAGGCAGATGGGCAAACGAGTAGGGAAGACTCATAAAGAGGGACTCGGGGCACACGAGTGGGAAATACTAGACAACGTTTCATTTCTCGGTGAAATCGTGGAAATGGAGGAAAGGGATCCAAGTAAGTGCAACATTTCTGGAAAATGTCACCCTGACCCCCCACCGAAGACAATCGCTTTTTCTTGAGTCTTCCTTTTGGGCAAATGTATTTCCTGCACTAAACCCGAACCCAGTGAAACCAGGAAAACGCCTGTGATCTTTGTTGGTCCCTCTGTCAATCCACCAAGGTGCCCATCCTCACTGTAGACGTAGCAGGAGGACAGCGGGAAGTTGGTCCAGCAGCAGGGGACCCAGGACAGTCGCCCAGGAGGTTGACAGACAAAGACCCAGAGTGTCCTCTGCAGGAGTTCTCAGCCTCAAAGTCCCTTCCTCTCCTCTGCCTTCTTCTGAGTCATTTTGCAGTCTCGCGGCATGCCTAGCGAAGGCACGGAACGCCGAACACTTGGGCGCCTATTGCTGGGCCTGTAACTTCCCTTCTTAGTGACACTTCTCCCACACACTTGGCCACCTCGAGGCCAAAAGCACCCACTTCTCATTTGCAGCCTATGTTCTCATCTCCTGCCAGCATGCCAGTATTAGAGAAGGCGAGCTGTGCTCCGAGGTGGCGGGTGGAAAGAGCTCCACGCAGGGGTTCTGAGCGCCTGCCCGGATTTCAGGGGGCCTTTCCAGGTTGCCCACCGCCCACTTGGGGTAACTTCCCAGGAGTGGAGGGGAGGTCCCCAGGACCCAGCGGCAGGAGCAGGTGGCGCAGGAAGAATCTGGAACCTCGCGAGATGCGGCGAGGGGTCCCAGGACCCTGGAGCAGCGCGCAGGGACCCTGCGCACCTGCCGCCCACGGTGGGCAAGCCTCCCTCGGTTCCGCGCCTCTCTGATGCCATTCTTCAAGGATCACTGTGCACTTACCACGTCCCACCTCAGCAGGGCTGCCAAGCATGAGCCATGTGCTCTGCCCCCCCAGAAGGCTGACGCGCACCGACAGATATGCCACCCTGTCCCCCTCTCTTCTCCTGCTGAGCGCCTCCTTTCCTGGGCGGGCTTGATTTCATGGTCCAAGCCAGACATTTTGGAAAACGTCTGCAGTGGCACCGAGCAGGCAGGAATATTTATTTCTCGTCTCCATCTGCATTGCTTCCTCTCTTGGAGAGGAGTTGGGGGAGGAGGGGGAGGAGATGTGGCTTCCTCGTGCCAGCCCGAGGAGCGCCCAGGCGCACCCTCCTCTCCTCCCTCAGCAGCCTCGGCAGCGGCGGCAGTCTGGGACTTATGGAGGCAGGCGCCTCTCGAACTTTTGAAAGATCAGCCCAGTTGGAAGATGCGGTTAGCAACTCTCCGCCCATTTCCGTTGAGTGCAAGATGTGCTTTTGTGTGGGAAGCGCGTTTGGAAAGGTCCGCGTCTTGTGGCGAGCCTCACGCTGTTCTTTTGGGAGGCCAAGAAGGGGGGCGAGCAGGTGCGCAGGTATCCCTCCCAGAAAGTTCCACGGCTTTCCTCCCTGCTGGCCAGGTATGCACCAATCAGCCAGTTCTGGGGTTCGCCCACTCACTCCTTCATTCAGTCAATCATTCGTGCACCCGGAATATGTTTACTGAGCGTCTCTGGGTCAGGTACCGTGCTAGGCGCTGGGGACACAGCGATGAACAGAAAAGATGTTCTCTGTCCTTTCAGAGCTCGCATTCAGTAAAGGAGACATGCCAAAGGAAAAAGGGTCAAATGGAGGGAAGCATGGCAAAGGACCTGAGCTGGAGGGCCAAGGAGAGGGGGAGGGATGTTTCTTGGTTCAGAAGAGTCATCCAGGATCCCTCGTTTGAGGGGCCCTGAGCTTTAGGAGCCAACCATGGATAAAACAAAAGGAAGAAGCGGGGCGCAGGTGTCACATGCCTGTAATCCCAGCAGCTCTGGAGGCTGAGGCAGGAGGATCGTTGTTCAAAGCCAGCCTCAGCAAAAGCGAGGCCCTAAGCAACTCAGTGAGACCCTGTCACTAAATAAAATACGAAATAAGGCTGGGTATGTGGCTCAGTTGTTGTTGCCCCTGAGTTCAATCCCTGGTATGAGAGACAGAGAGAGAGAGAGAGAGAGAGAGAGAGAGAGAGACTTCTAGAAGGAGCAGTAGCTGTGGCCTCCAGGAGGCAGACAGGCAGGGAACATTTTCACAGGAAAATATCCATTTTGCAGGTCACAGAGGGTGTTGGGGGTGGAGACCCCATAGCTATGATTCATTGAAGCATTCTGGGGAGCCAAATGAAGACCTAGAGAAAGTCAAGAAAGATACCCTGGAATAGGGAGACCTGGACAGGAGCCCAGCCCTGCCCCTCACCCATGGAGCTGTGTGACCTGGAAGAAAGGACATCTCCTTGGCTTACGGTCTCCTTCACGGATAGATACTGATGGTCATATTGGATGAGTTGGGAAGTCTAAAATAGCTCCAAGAGTACAGCTCCCATTGCTTAGGCACTTACTAGCAGCCTGGCACCGAGCTGAGTGCTTTAAATGTTCATCTTCTGTGGAATCCTCAGAACAAGTCCATCGCAGCAGTGCTCCTCAGCAAAGCTGAGGTTGAGGTTCAGAGAGGCTGAGCCCCCCAGCTCCCACCTGAGTGCTCCTGCCACTCAACTGCAGAGCCTTCTCCACAGAGGGATGAGGACGCAGCTATGTTAGGTCTGCCACAGCCCCTCAAAGTGAGCTAAGATCTCCCATCCAGCCAACCCATTCCAGGTGGTCACAACATCACATAAGAGCCACTCAGGACCTGGGGAATGATGTCAGAAGACCAAAACCTACCCGATAGCCGATCTTTTGTTGGGGGCGGGGGGTAGGAGGTATCTGGGATTGAACTCAGGGGCACTCGACCCCTGAGCCACATCCCCAGCCCTATTTTGTATTGTATTTAGAGACAGGGTCTCACTGAGTTGCTTAGGGCCTCACTTTTGCTGAGGCTGGCTTTGAACTCACAATCCTCCTGCTTCAGCCTCCCAAGCCACTGAGATTACAGGCATGCACCACCAAGCCTGGCCCCATCTTAAATCTCGAGTTCACCCTTTTCCCCCCTCTTTTGCCAGCATTATAGATGCTTTGCCACTTAGAAATATATTTTTTAAAATAGTAGACATGTTCCAACCAATAGAATCAGTACCAAAGTCTGGATCTGGTATAAATCAGCAGCATTGGCTGCTTTAGTCCAGAGCTCTTGATGGCATACCTTCCAACAAGACTGTCACCTCCACTGATGTCCAAACAGGATCAAAGGAGTTCAGCTCTGTCCCCAGAACATGCCGATCAGGAAGCCCACGTGGGGTGCCTTCTCAGGTGCTGTTCCATTGGGCTGTGTCTTTGGGGCGCGTCCAGACTAGGAGATGAGGCTGTGTATGGTGTGGGCTGGCAGTGGGTGACAGGGACAGAGAAGTGCTGGTCCCCCCTCCAGAAATAACTTCATCAAATTATCAGCCCCTGAATTCATGCTGTTCTGGTTGGTTGCTGGTATACTTCAGACTGGAGGCGCCTGCCTTAGACACAGCACCCAGCACCAGTGACGGCTGACATTTAAGGGGGCTGCTGTGCTAAGTGACGGACACGCATCTTCTCTCTTCAGTTTCAGCCACTCTGTGCAACAGGTTCCATAATTATCCCCACTTTCCAGATGAGAGGTGTTGAGTAATGCATCCAAAGTCACACAGCTACTAAAAAAATTGACCAGATTATATTATTACATTGTATGTATGTATGAGACTATAATAACCAATCCTACTATTATGTATAATTATACTACACCAATAAAAATGTACATAAGCAAAAAAGGAAGAAGAAGAAGAGGAGGAGGAGAAGGAGGAGGAGGAGGAGGAGGAGGAGACGTCACCCTAAATTTACTCCTTTATTATGGCTGGAAATGATAATCCCCACAAATGCACAGAAAACACATAAATGTAGTCCATTAGTAACTCTTCCACAGACGGTCCACTAACTGCTATCATTCCTAAGGGAAGGAATTATCTCTTTCTCAAATCTGACCATCAAAATTATTTTATAATAATTATAATTTTATAATAAACATATCCACCAGCCAGCCAGTTTTGCAATCACACCAAAGTAATGGACTCAAAATATTCCCCACGTCCTTCGTGCCTTTCACAAAATCTTCAGTTTTATATTAGCCCGTCATCCCATACATGTTTAATGAGTGCCTACTCTGTGCTAGATACTGGGGGCTTAGCAATAAATAAGGGAGACAATGCCTCTTGTTGTAAATTTGCATGAGACAGATCGGTTCCCAACAAGTAATTATAAGTGTGATGATATTTGAGAGAGGGAGAGAGAGAGAAGTAGCCATTGTAGTGGGACCGTAGACTGAAAGGGACCCAATCTCATCTGGGAGCCATTGAAGGAAATGACATGTAAGCTGAGACCCACAGGTTCAGTAGAATTTTGCCTGTCAAAGAAGGAAACTGAGAGTATTCCAGGGTGCCAAGGCCTCGAGAAGAAAGGCAAGGCCTAGTACATTCTGGGACCTCAAAGTGCCTTGGGACCCAGGGACAGGCCACAGCGGAAGGGAAGTGACGGCATGGGGTTCAAGAGCTACGCGGGACCCTGCTCTTGGAGGAGCCTGCCTGTGATGTGGAATTGAAGGGGTTCGAACAGTAATATTACCCAAATTGATTTAGCTGGAGAAGTTCAGAGAAGTCACAGAGAAACCCCCTCTCCCCAGGACAAGCCGGTACCAGGCTGGCGGTCTTCAAATGCTGAAGCTGTGACCCGCCATTGGAAGGTGGCTGAGGAGTCACCATGTTTTTCTTCTAGTACATTCTGTTCACAGTGGACCAACCCAAAACTCTGTGCCCTAGAAAGTCAGAGCCCTCCGGCGCTGATCTCAATGTCTTCTAGCGACTTCTTTCATCCCCATCTTGTAGGATTTGACATTCACTTTGGGGTCTGTGACAGATCGTTTTATCACCTAGTAGGACATCCTCAATTTACATTTGCTGCCTTGAAAATGCACTTGACAATTATCACACCTGCTGTCCGGAGCCATCCGCAGGGACCTTCCAGAAGAAGAAAAGATACACACCCAAAGTTGACCAGTTCCCTTGATACTCTTTGCAGACAACAGAATGTCTTCAAAGCAAACCTAAGAAAGACACAGTGTTCCATTCAGACTGTGAGGTGCTGAACAACCAGGTCACAGAAATGCCAGCCAGGAAAGAGAGACCTAATGAAGGCCTGCCTCGCTTCAAACAGGCAATAATTGTTGTGAAATTAAAAGCTAGAGATTCTGCCCGGATTCCGACCCACAGGCAGTGGGAAGCTTATCACCATAAAGTTAGAGAGAGAGAGAGGTAATAGTGAAAATCAGACCTTCAGAAAGGTGGGCAGGTCACTGGCCATTTCAGAGCCTCAGTTTCCTCATCTGTCAAGTGGGAATGCTGCTACTTCTGAGCCATTGGGATTGATGGACACACAGTAGGCCTTGCATGACACCAAGTAATAACGAGCATTCAATGCATGTTTATTGAGTGCCTATACTGGGGGCTGTAATTAGAATTCAAAGAGAAAACATTAGCTGTTCTGTAAACAGCCATTCTAAACCTGACCGTCAAGTTTCTCAAAACTGTAAGAGGGTTAACATGACCCCATGCTCTTTTTCTTTTCTTTTCTTTTCTTTTTTTTTTTTTTTTTTTGTACCAGACATGCATGCTAGGAAAGCACTTCTCCACTGAACTACATCCCCAGCCCTAGCCAATAGTTTGATTAATAAAGAGGGATTCTAGAGATGAGGTATGAATGAAAAATTCTTGAAAAATGTAAATGAGACCCAAACTGCCAACACTACACTAACCATAATGGAAAACATCTTTCTTTGATCAATCAAAATTCTGAATATAAGAATATGATGAAATGTAAAAGTCATAATGATTTGGGTGGTTATCATTATGGAAAGTAAGGCATAGGATTTATTTATAGGAGAAACACTGGTATGTTAAAGCTAAACAATTTAAAGCATAGAGTAGCTAGGCGTGGTGGTACATGCCTGTAATCCCAGCAGCTCGGGAGGCTGAGGCAGGAGGATCACAAGTTCAAAGCCAGCCTCGGCAACTTAGCAAGGCCCTAAGCAATTCAGCAAGACCTTGTCTCAGTAAAAAATAAAAAGGGCTGGGGATGTGGCGTAGTGGTTAAGTGCCCCTGGGTTCAATCCCTGGTACCAAAATAAAATGAAACAAAGTACTCTGTACATGGATTAGGAAAAGCATTCAGTACTTGCTAGGTATTGTTAGGGAAGCTAACAGTGCAGTTCCATCACTAGGTAGTAAATATTAGAATCAGTTAGCCAATCAGCTTCCATGTTTCCAATGGGTGCCATGGGTAAATTACTGAATCAGGAGTTGTAGAGATAGGAAGATCTTTTAAAAAAAAAAAATTAAAAGCTATCTGGGTTGTGTGGAGGGTACTATCTAGGACTCATACGTTAGAAAGAACCTTGGAGATTTTGCGGAGTTCCAGTGGTGAGATCCCATTCTCACTTCCTGCCTCTGCGTGTGTGATGTCACAGTGTTAACCTAAAATTTACCACATTGAGAGCATTTGCACCATGGAAATTAACAAATACTACCAAATAGGGCTTGAGTGGTGTGTGTGTGTGTGTGTGTGTGTGTGTGTCCCTTACACCATTATTCCATGGAGTACTTCCAAAGCATAGGACATGCACTAATGAGTCCTAAGGCCATTTCAATGTCGGATGCTACAAAAACTCAGCACTCAAGAACACCACCACATCGTGAGAGGTTATTCCCTATGGATTCTTTTCATCTTTATCCCTGTATCAAAGAGAACGTTTCCATAAATGGAAATACTAAAGTATTTCACACTTCCCTAAAATTTCCAATTTTTTATGTGTGTTGTCAGAGAGAGAGAGAGAGAGAGAGAGAGAGAGAGAGAGAGAGACCTCAGCTCAGCATTCTCAGGAGGCAGCCCTGTCTAGCTAGAACTTAATAGCTTTATTTTATTTAGATAGCATTTATTTTTACTCTTAATTTCTCTTATTGAGCAAGATGACTGATCTTCCATTTATAGCAGTAATATAAGTTTCCTTTTATAATTATTTTTAAAGTGAGCCAATTTAAAGACGAATATCAAGTAGATATGCTACAGATGGCACACGGGCCGTGGCCAAAAACAAGAAGGTGGTGTTGACACGGGAAGTTTGGGGGAGCTCGGAGACTCTCCGTCCATCCCATTTTGCAGATGTGGAAACTGAGACCAGAGGAGGAAAGTGACCTGCACATTTGGTTCCAGAACACTGGCCCTCTAGCTCATCTGTGTGTTCCTCTTTTCCACTCTTCACCCAAGAGGAGCAAAACAAGAGAAAACTCTCCTCTGTGTAACAGAACTGGGCTGACCATGACCCATAAGTTGCCCTTGACCGTGGTGATGTAAACTATTTGCACCCTTCAAATTCAGGCTGAGACAGCCTGGGGTGTGAGGAAGGGCATCAGGGGTGACAGTGACCCCTTTATGCAGAAACATTACTGTTTGGTAACGACCATGCAGTCCTCGCCTGCTCAGCACGAAGCCCAGGCAGGAGCCGGGACGAGGGCATGGCATGGCCTCACCCTTGTCCTCTTAGAGCGTGCCTTGGACTGGACTTCTTAGTGTTGAGAGATATCCAAGAGACAAAGAAAGACCTGGAAGATGCCAGAGGCAGGCAAGGGCACCCACTTCCAGTCAACAAAAAAAAAAAAAAAAAAAAATAAGCCTTCATGCCCGATTGGAGATTTTACAAAATTGAAATTTCCCAATTTGCTCTTCTGAGCTTCTTCTAAATTAACAGCATGTCCTATACATAGACAAAATGGGACAGCCATACAGATCGGCCCTTGAGAGGGCAAACCTGGAGGCCAAGGGACCCATGTTCAAATGCTAGCTTTGTGGTGTCATCAGCTGTGGGTCTTTTCAGCTTTGTGGTGTCATCAGCTGTGGGTCTTTTAGGGAGTCACTTAACCTCTCTGATCCTCTGTTTCCTCATCTGTAAAGTGATGATCATCATCGTGCCCACCATTGCCAGGGTTAATCGCTTATAAATCGCTTTAGCCTTCTGCTAGGCAAAGAATAAGCGTGCAAGTATTGTCTAGTCTTGGCAGTGTTAAGAGGGCGGGTTTGAAGGAGCCCTTGAGCCTTGCAAAAAAAAAAAAAAATCCTCTCTGGGAATGAAGGATTGGGACAGAAATGAGGGAAACTGGAAGGAAAAACAGGTCTACTTGAATCGGGCATCTGTTCCGAAGCCCCGGGGGGGGAAGAGAGATGAGAACATACACTTCCTGGATCTCGTCTCCGAGCACAGTACCCTGAGCACCAGGAGACGGGAACAATCCTCCTGGTTAATGAGGCTGCCGCTCCTAATCGGCGCATGGAACAGAATGCTTTTGCTTAATAGAGATCTTTTCCCTGCCTCTTGCCCAACTCCCGGCAGTGCCAGCAGCCCTTTGTTTAATGAAAGGTAGAGACTTTGAGAAGTATGGTGGGATGGGCTGGAGGAGGCATTATTACCCTTATTATTATGCTAATAGTCTAATCACGATCAATATTTATGAACATGCACAGAAACGCTGCAGTCCCCCGGCAGCCCTGCAACTGGGGCTTTACGTCCTCCCTGCCTAAGGACATTTTGCGGGGAGGCCTGGGAGCTCTTCTGCAACCCCCTGGCCTCTCTGAAGTCCTGCCGGGGTTCTCAGAGGTCATTTCAGAATATTCATCAAGGTTGCATCATTATTTATGAGGTTTTATTCGTGCTAGGTGAATATTTAGATATCTTTTGCTTTCTGAAGTATTTCTGCCGTCTGATTCGAACCTTTAAACTCTGGTCAATTATCATGTAGAAAAGATAGCAGTGGCCAGGGGCAGTGGCGTATGCCTGTGATCCCAGCAGCTTGAGAGGCTGAGGCAGGAGGATCGTGAGTTCGAAGTCAGCCTCAGCAAAAGCGAGGCCCTAAGCAACTCAGTGAGACCATGTCTCTAAAAAAAATACAAAATAGGGCTGGGGATGTGGTTCAGTGGTTGGTGCCCTTGAATTCAATCCCCGGTACCCAAAAAAAAAAAAAAAAAAAAATTAACAGCATGTCCTATACATAGACAAAATGGGACAGCCATACAGATCGGCCCTTGAGAGGGCAAACCTGGAGGCCAAGGGACCCATGTTCAAATGCTAGCTTTGTGGTGTCATCAGCTGTGGGTCTTTTCAGCTTTGTGGTGTCATCAGCTGTGGGTCTTTTAGGGAGTCACTTAACCTCTCTGATCCTCTGTTTCCTCATCTGTAAAGTGATGATCATCATCGTGCCCACCATTGCCAGGGTTAATCGCTTATAAATCGCTTTAGCCTTCTGCTAGGCAAAGAATAAGCGTGCAAGTATTGTCTAGTCTTGGCAGTGTTAAGAGGGCGGGTTTGAAGGAGCCCTTGAGCCTTGCAAAAAAAAAAAAAAAAAAAAAAAAAAAATCCTCTCTGGGAATGAAGGATTGGGACAGAAATGAGGGAAACTGGAAGGAAAAACAGGTCTACTTGAATCGGGCATCTGTTCCGAAGCCCCGGGGGGGAAGAGAGATGAGAACATACACTTCCTGGATCTCGTCTCCGAGCACAGTACCCTGAGCACCAGGAGACGGGAACAATCCTCCTGGTTAATGAGGCTGCCGCTCCTAATCGGCGCATGGAACAGAATGCTTTTGCTTAATAGAGATCTTTTCCCTGCCTCTTGCCCAACTCCCGGCAGTGCCAGCAGCCCTTTGTTTAATGAAAGGTAGAGACTTTGAGAAGTATGGTGGGATGGGCTGGAGGAGGCATTATTACCCTTATTATTATGCTAATAGTCTAATCACGATCAATATTTATGAACATGCACAGAAACGCTGCAGTCCCCCGGCAGCCCTGCAACTGGGGCTTTACGTCCTCCCTGCCTAAGGACATTTTGCGGGGAGGCCTGGGAGCTCTTCTGCAACCCCCTGGCCTCTCTGAAGTCCTGCCGGGGTTCTCAGAGGTCATTTCAGAATATTCATCAAGGTTGCATCATTATTTATGAGGTTTTATTCGTGCTAGGTGAATATTTAGATATCTTTTGCTTTCTGAAGTATTTCTGCCGTCTGATTCGAACCTTTAAACTCTGGTCAATTATCATGTAGAAAAGATAGCAGTGGCCAGGGGCAGTGGCGTATGCCTGTGATCCCAGCAGCTTGAGAGGCTGAGGCAGGAGGATCGTGAGTTCGAAGTCAGCCTCAGCAAAAGCGAGGCCCTAAGCAACTCAGTGAGACCATGTCTCTAAAAAAAATACAAAATAGGGCTGGGGATGTGGTTCAGTGGTTGGTGCCCTTGAATTCAATCCCCGGTACCCAAAAAAAAAAAAAAAAGAATTGAATAAGATAGGGGCTACGCAGCTCTGTGGTGCGCATTATTTCAACATGCTTTATGAGAAAACCACAGTTAATTGGTCTTCCCAAGGACACAGCCAATAATTCAAAGGGCAGGAGTAAGAGTAGAGACTTGACCAATGTTCTCTTTCCATTCTCTGAAATTGTTTTGAATGGGCTTCCCATTTTTAGGCAATTTCGGAAAAATTGCCTAAAAATCATGTTTTTTTTTAAAAAATCTCAATGCTTACTTCTTTCCTTTCAATTGCAATTAAAATTTCAAAAGCCATTGATTATTTTTCTGAACTGTGAGGTACTCAGGAGAAATTTGGGGTGTCACAGTTCCCATGTCAGCATTTAGAAAGAAGTCCAGCCCTCCTAAAAAAGAGAGAGATGGAGAGAGAGAGAGAGAAAGAGAGAGAGAGAGAGAGAGAGAATGGCTTTACATTTTGTACATCTATTTAGTGTTGGTGTGGTTTTATTCTTTTAAATTTTTTTTTATATGAGGGATTAAACCCAGGGGCACTTAACCACTGAGCCACATCCCCAGCCCTTTATTTTATTTATTTACTTATTTATTTATTTTAGAAACAGGGTCTCTCTTGAGTTCCTTAGGGCCTTGCTAAATTGCTGAGGCTGACTTTGAACTTGCGAGCCTCCTTCCTCAGCCTCCCAGGCTGGGATTTCAGGCGTGCACCCAGCTCCATCTTAGCTATTTTCAAGTGTATGACTTGGCGGCATTAAGTACATTCACAATGTCATACAGCCATCACCACTATCCCTCCCCAGAGCCCTTATCCTCTTGTAGTACTAAGCTCTGTGCCCATTTCTATAGTGTGTAACTCCATGCTTACAAGGACACAGCCCTCCACAGTTGGCCAACAGTGAGGACAAGGCAGCCCCCCTGGTGGCCGAGCTCCGGGTCTCCATTCTGCTGTTTTTAATCCACATTTGCTTCAAGGGTTCTGTTTTCCTCCAGTCCTCAGCATTGGAAGGGGCCTCCGCTGCGATTGTCACTTGGTCCCAGGCAGGAGCCACTGAGGTCTGCACAACTGCTCACCCGCACACACAGTCCCAGTACATCCCACCCACTCGCACATTCTGCTCACCGAGCAGTCGTCCCTCCTTGGCACGGAGCATGTATCCATCTTCCCAAGATGCACTCAGAGCCGCCAGGCTTGGGAGGGGCGGGGGCGTGTCAGGTTTCTCCTTTGCCTCCATAGAGGGTGCCTCTGCAAACACTCCGTCCACAGCACCCTTGCGGAAATCACCCTGGGAAAGGATGGGTCCTTGCACTAGAATGCTGAACACTCCACCCGCATGTTGTTCTTTTATCAGGCCAGAGGGAGGGGAGGGGAGGGCAGGGGAGGGGAGGGGGCAGAAGGAGTTGGACATCAGTATACTAAGTGCATGTATAAAAGCTCAAATGGTATGAAAACACTTTGTGCAAAACCAATGACTTGGAAAATTGTGCTCTTTATATGTAATATGAAAGGAATTGCACTCTAAAAGCATGTATAGCAAACTAAATTTAAAAAGCAATGGTTCTCTGACCTACTTTTTTCTACCCACAATCTTTCCCATCAGAAGGGACCCTCAAACTCATTTCATAGCTAAACCTTCATAGCGATCAATACTAATCTTCTATAACTTTTTGGGGGGAGGGATACCGGGGATTGAACCCAGGGGTGCCTAACCATTGAACCACATCCCCAGGTTTTTTTATTGTTTATTTAGAGACAGGGTCTCACTAAGTTGTTTAGGGCCTCACTAAATTGGCGAGTCTGACTCTGAACTTGACATCCTCCTGTCCCAGCTTCTGGAGCAGCTGGGGTTACAGGCGTGCGCCACCTCGCTTGGCATAACTATTTCTTTTCTTTTCTTTTCTTTTCTTTTTTCTTTTTTTCTTTTTTTTTTTGGTACTGGGGATTGAACTCAGGGGCACTCGACCACTGGGTCACATCCCCAGCCCTTTTTTGTATTTTATTTAGAGACAGGGTCTCACTGAGTTACTAAGTGCCTCGCCATTGCTGAGGTTGGCTTTGAACTTGCGATCCTCCTGCCTCAGCCTCCCAAAGTGCTGGGATTACAGGCGTGTGCCACCGCGCCCGGCTTTGGCATAACTATTTCTTGACTGGCCAATTTTAGAGAATATCTGTCTCCCTGATGTGGCAGACAGAGTTTAACTCCCTTTGCCATTTTTCCCTTCTCCCCTGCCCTCGTTTATTAGTCATATCATTATTGCTGCTCCTTTTGATATCTTTGTAACTTTTATAATTGTTAATCTCCATTTTTTTTTCTTGTTTTGGTACCAGAAATTGGACCCGGGGCCACTTAACTGCTGAGCCACATCTCCAACCCTTTTTTATATTTCATTTTGAGACAGGGCTTGCTAAGTTGCATACAGCCTTGCTAAATTGCTAAAGCTGGCTTTGAACTTGGAATCCTCCTGCCTCAGCCTCCTGAGCTGCTGGGATGACACGTGTGCACCACCGCACCCAGCTCAAATTTTTTTTTGGGGGGGTTTGGCCCACAAAGTGAGCCTATTAACAATCATATCCTTTTCTTTCCCCTGCTTGCTCCTCCAGCTAATTGCTTGTTATGACATGGAATTCAATGACACACTTTTTCACTCTTACTTATATATGTAATAACTATAAATGGTCTCTTGAGCCTAGACCATCGCTGTCCAATAGAACTTGCAGCCGTGATGGAAACATTCTGAGCTATCTAAAACACAGGACCCTAGCCCCATGTTAGTACACAAGGGTTGAAATCTTGCCGGGTACAGGGGCACTCAGCTGTAACCCCAGCTACTTGAGAGACTGAGACTCAAGCTCAAGACCAGCCTCAACAACTAGAGAGACCCTGTCCCAAAATGAAAAATAAAAAGGGCTGGGATGTAGCTCACTGGTAAAGTGCACCGTGGTTCACTCTCCCCACCAAAATAAAAGTTGACTTCTTTTTCTGTATATATATGTTTAGTTATAGATGGACACAATACCTTTATTTATTTGTTTGTTTTTATGTGGTGCTGAGGATCAAACCCAGTGCGTCACACGTGCTAGGCAAGTGCTCTACCACTGAGCCACAACTCCAGCCCGAAAATTCTTAATTGTACTTTTAAAATTCATTTAAATTTAAACAGCGACTTGTAGCCATCGGAGAGCTCAAGGTCAGGCCTTAGTACGTAAGTCCACAGAAAGGACAATCGTGATGACACACACGTGTCTCTTGTCGTGCCCCAGGATGGTTCTGAGAAATCAGTTAATAAGGACCTTACCAAGGACTCTGTCCCCATTTTTCAGATGAGGAGACTGAGGCATCTAAAGATCAAGTAACCCGCCTCGTGACTGGTGGAGCTAGAATCTGACCCCGGGTGTCCACAGTCAGGGTCTGTGCTCTTAGCCACTGCCCTTTATCAATCTGCCCTGATCCTGAGTAGCAATCGGCACATCCTTTCTCCAGAGACAGCCCACCTTCTGATCAACGAGAGGGTCGCAGCTCTTCCCTGTTGTTGCCAGCGGTGTTGATCACGGGGTGTGTGCAGGGAGATGTCATCCCTGTCCCCTCCATATCTGTTATAAAAAGCCAGCGTAACACCTGGAGGTGGAGGAGGGGTGTGGACGAGTACCGCGGCTCCAGGGAGATGGGCCTAGGGGCTCGCTGCGGCCACAGACCGGTGGCTCCTTCGGTCTGTACCCAGAGCCGCTGCGCACCGCCGTTGCAGACTTTTGCACGTATCCTCTTCATCAGCCCCGCAACATCCCGAAGAGGGACAGATGCAGCTAACGGTTGCTGGGGATCACCAGTGAGGTGTCTCCCAAGAAGCACCCGGAACACCTCCTGGCCCAGGGACACGCTGACGCACACTGTCTGCGTGCATTCCCTTCAGGTCTGTGCCAGATCGCCCACGCTTCCGTTGTCTCCTACCTGTGCAAAAAGTCCGGGGATTGAACTCAGGGGCACTCGACCCCGGAGCCACACCCCCAGCCCTATTTTGTATTGTACTTTTAGAGACAGGGTCTCACTGAGTTGCTTAGCGCCTCCCTTTTGCTGAGGCTGGCTTTGAACTCGCGATCCTCCTGCCTCAGCCTCCCAAGTGCTGGGATTACAGGAGTGTGCCACCACCACCGCAAAAGTATTTATCTCTGATTTTTTCCAAGATGCTAAAAAATTACGATGATGAAAATTATTATAATAAGAATTATTATAGCTTTCCCTGGAGTCTTATTTAAAGAACTTCCATTAATGCTAAAATATGAATAGCCCGTTTGCTTTACTACTAGAGTATTGATAACCTTCTCAGGGTGTGGGAAATATTCCTCACCCACATTCTCCCTAGAACCTGCCTCATCCACCCTCTAAGAGTCACAATTTTTTTTTTTTTTTTAACTCTGGAAGGAATCTAAGGAGAAAACAATTAACCCACCCTCATTATAATAGATAAGAAAATGAGGCCAGCAGTGTAGTCAACTGGTCAAAATAGGATTAGAAATTCATGTTTTCTGGTTCTTTCTATGCACACCGCTGTCTCCCATTAAGTCATGACCTGATTGAAAGGTGAGCAAACTTCATCTAGTGAATGTTTGGGACTTTGTGAGCTCCGGGTCCCCATCACAACTCCTCAGCTCTACCCTGGTACCACAAAAGCAGCCATAGACAATGTGTGAACACACGGGCACGGCTGTGTGCCAATAAAACTTTATTCGTGGACACTGAAGTATCAACCTCATGTCATTTTCACCTTTCAGGAATATTATGCTTTGAAAATACTCTCAATTGATTAAAGACGTGGAAATGAGCCAGTGGTGCACCCCTGTCATCCCAGCAGCTCTGGAGGCTGAGGCAGGAGGATCTCAAATTCAAAGTCAGCCTCAGCAACTAAGTGAGGCCCTAAGCAACCCAGAGAGACCCTGTCTCTAAATAAAATATAAAATAAGGGGCTGGGGTGTGGCTCAGTGGTTGAGCGCCCCTGGGTTTAACCTCCAGTACCAAAAAAAAAATCAGAACTGTCATGGTGTCACCTTCATCAAGCTCCACTGGTCAAAGCAGCCACAGGCCAGGCCAGACCCCAGGGGAATGGAGGAATAGATTCCATGTCTCCATGCAGGAACAGAAAAGAATTGGTGGCAGATACCTTGAGAAACAACTGATCCTAATGAGAACTGGGCTTCCAGTCTGTGTTCCCATACAGAGAACTCCAAGGAGCCACACTGGTCTCCAGGGAGTCTTTCCAGGAGGCTATCCCCCGGAGTCAGGGAGAAGTAAAATCAGAGGATCTAGATTACCACCCACAATATTCCAGCAAGAAAGAGAGAAAGTAAGATGGCCAGGCCGCTTGCCCCTGGAAGTCTTCCCCCCAGCAGTGTTCTAACCAGGAAACTTCTGAACATACCCAGGTGGGCGGTGCTTAAAGGTTAATGACCCATCCACCAACCAGCTTTGGAAACAGAGGAGAAAGAGATGGTTAAAATAACAGCCAAGACTAATTGAACACATACTACGTGTCAGGCCCTGTGTAGGAGTTAACTCTCCTTAACTCTTCACAGACACTAAGTGAATTAATACAGGTAAAATGCTTTGTATGGTGTCCTGCATGTGATTAACATTTAAGAATTCCTTCTTTCAAATTAATCTGCACAACCACCCCCCCAGGAGGAGGTGCTATGGTTACTATTGTCATTATCTCTTTTTCCAAAGAGGAAACTGATACCTTGGTTAGTTACCTGACACTCTTCTGGTGGGCAGTAGAAGGAGATGGAAGCCCAGGCCCTAACTCCTGACCCCAAGCTCTTACCCATCCCACTGTCCTACTCAGAGTACAGGAACCAGAGACCCTTTAAGTTCTTCTCAGAGAAGCAACAAGTATGGTTCCCTTTGAACCCATAGTGCCCAGTCGCACTTTCCTTAATTGTTTCTGAAGAGTGCCATAGCTCAAACAACAAAAAAGAAAGCTCTAGAACCTCTATCCCAGGTACTGAATAGAGTATCAAAATCCAAAGTCCATTTGGTCCACAAACTTTTATTGAGCCACTACTATACACCTGGTAGTGAAAACAGAGATGTTTCTTATTCTTCATCAAATCTATGTTCTAGATGTGAAGATGGCAAGAGATAGAAATTGAACTAATGAGAGATAAAAATTATTTTAGGGATGGTAACAACACCGAGTAGTAGTAATTTTACATACTGAACTGCCTTGAGTCTTAAAAAAAAAAAAAAAAAAAAAAAAAAAATCCACATCTCTCAGAGTGCCTGGGTTAAGGAGGTGGAGAAGGCAGACAAGCAGCGCCCTTTTAGCCTTATTCCAGAAATCTCTAAAGCCAAACACTGACGGGAATGTCGCTGGTCCTTCCTAACAGTGGTGTGGTCCGCAGTTTGCAAGCAAAGGCAGAGAAACCGACTCTCATGAAGTCACACAGGCGGGGCGGAGACGGCTCTGCAGAGAATAAATCATTTCCTTGATTTTTTTTAAGACCACGGGGAGAAAGGAAAGTTCAGGGCATCTCTAATGCAGTGGTATCTGTTCAGATTTTTTTTTTTTTCTTCCATTTTTGAGCCTTCCTTCCCCAGCAGATTTCTGTTGGCAAAAAGAACCTAATCCACACTTTTTTTTTTTTTTTTTTTTGGTCTGTGCATTGATTTAATAGTATCAACCCCTGAGGTCCTCATGGGCTGCACCTGGGTTGCTTTTTCTCCTAATGAAGCAAGAGAAGTGGTTTAAGCCCCTGCCGCGCTCCCTATCAAAGCCACACAATGATTAACTCAGGTCCCCTTATTAGGACCAGGCAGAAGAAAATCCCTTAGTCATCAGCATTGTGAAAATCCCAGGATGGTGAGTGTTCAATGAAAAGATTACCTTGGGCACCTGAAAAATAATGGAAGAGCTCAATAGAAAGACCATTAAGCCTGTCTACACACGCTCAGTCAGGTGGAGGGTCGAGGTAATTAGCTGCGACATTCAGGCCAGAGAATCCATCTCGGAACTTCTGCCCTGACTGGGTCAGTGTGGCTAATTATCCAAACCCCTCATATGTTTTTCCCGGAGAAGCCATTTTAGGTTGTGTCCACACACACACACACACACACACACACACACCTACACAAACAAGACTAAATATAACTAGTCAGTAAAAGTGGTTGGATAGATATTTTTTTAACTGAATAGTAAGACACTTGGAGAATGGGAGGTCCAAAGATGTAACTTTTGTTGTTGTTGTTGTTATTATTTTCTTTTTATTTGTTCTTTTTAGTTATCCATGACAGTAGAGTGTATTTGGACATGATGTGGAGTCTCACTGGTGGTGCATTCACATAGGAACATAGAAAAGTGATGCCCCATTCGTTCTACTGTCTTTCCTATTCCCATCCCCCTCCCTTCCATTCATTCCCCTTTGAACTTCTATCCCCCACACCCTTATTGTGTGTTGGCATCCGCATATCAGAGAGAACGTTCAGCCTTTGGTTTTTGGGGATTGGCTTATTTCACTTAGCATGATAGCTTCCAGTTCCACCTATTTACCTGCAAATGCCATAATTTCATTCTTCTTTATGGCTGAGTAATATTCCATTGTGTATATATGCCACATTTTCTTTATCCATTCATCTGTTGAAGGGCACCTAGGTTGGTTCCATCCCAGCTGTAACTGATTAGTTGTGTGAGTTCAAGCCACAATGTTTCATCTCTCTCAGCCTCAGTTGCTTCAACTATACAATGGGAATGTTAATAGGCCCCCTATTAATATCAATACAAGTAATCTTGTATTGGATATACAATGCGGTCTTTCTAACTTGGTAAGTAGCAAGCACTTTTAAAAGGTGATGTGTTTGACTGGTTGTTGGCGAGATTGAACCTTTGGACATCATTCAAGAAGGATGTCAGGAGTCTCAGAGCAAACGCCTTCACCCTCCAGCCTCTAGTGTGGCACCTGCCTAGGGAACACGCGTCCTGGGTCTCAGACGTGCGAGCGCATGAACGAGGTGCTCTCGGGTAGCACATCTTCCTACCTGCACCCTCGGTCTCCATCAGTCCCCCCATCCGTGTCCCCTTTACCTCCTCCCTTCCCAGCCGTGGCTCGACTGGCCGGGTGGGGCAGTGGTCTGGCGCGGGGCGAGCCCTGCAGGAGAAGAGGTGTCTGTTCCGGAAAGCAGGAGTCCTGGGAAACAAGGCCAGCCGAAGTCCCAGTTCTTGCCTCTCTTTTGAGGCCATGGAACCCCTCAGAAGGGCTGCCAGTCCAGGAGTCGGGGCGAACTCCTTGCCCGTGGTCCCAGGGAGGAACAGCCTGCGTTCCCCAAGGCTCTGGCTGCGGGGAAGGTCCTCCTGCGCATGCCCAGACTCAGCCGTCCTGTGCGGGGAGGGTAGGCCTCTGGCTTCAGCCTCCTCTGTGGCTTCAGCCGCCATTTTTTTGAGGGCAAGTTGTCCAGAGCATGGTGTGTCCCTGAATGACAGAAAGTATCCCAGGCAAGGAATCCCCTCAGATACTTGCTGGTAACCTGGGGAGATTCCAGCATCCTTTTTACAGCCAGAAATTACAGTGGGCCAGAGGGTGAGGTGAACCCTACCTGTCCCTGGAAGTCCCCTCCGCGCCAGTGAGCAGGATTCCCAGAAGCCCCGGTGACACTTTAGCACACTGGAGTTCTAGTTGTCATTGTCATGCCTATTTAGGATGTGAGGATTACCTCATTCCCTTCTCCCAGCATCCCTTGAGAGACATTATGATGGTCCCATTTCCAGAGAAGTAACTTGTTCCACGTCACCACGCTAGAAAATGGCAAAGCCACACTTCCAACCCAGCGAGTCCTGGACCCATCCTCCAAGCCAATTTTCTGGGAAGATTTCTTTTAAAGTTAAAAAAGAAAATAAAGCTGGGTGCAGTGGCGTGCTCCTGTAATCGCAGTGGCTAGGGAGGCTGAGGCAGGAGGATAGCAGGTTCAAAGCCAGCCTCAGCAACTTAGCGAGGCACTAAGCAACTCTGTGAGACCCTGTCTGTCTCCGAATAAAAAAAAATTTAAAAGGTTGGGGTTGTGGCTTAGTGGTTAAGCACCCCTGGGTTACTTCAAGAAAATAGAAATAAAAAAAGAAAAGACAATTGGATGTACATGACAATTTTGACAGCCATTGATTGAAAAAAATGCAAAAAGACAAAAAATTCTGCAAAATATTGCTAGTTGAAGAACTATGAGTTTTATCCATGAAAAAATAGTCTTGTGCGGACTAAGAGGGCCATGATTGATTTGATAGAGAGACAGTACCTGGGCACAGGGTTAGATTTTTCTGGCAATGACTTCAGAGCTCTAGTGCCTGGGAAGGCTCTGGTCACTCTTTTCCACTTAGAATGTCGCTGGCCAGAAGCCACGACATAGGTGATGCTTAAATGCGGTGCTGCTGGCATTATAGAGGAAAGGGTTCAAGGGACCAGAGTTCTCTCAATTGCTTCTTCACTTTGCTACATCTCAATTTGCCTATGGTAAAAAAAAAAAAAAAAGCCAAATAACAACAACAAAAAGTAGAACTGATGATGGCCACTTCCTACCTCAGAAGGAGGCTAAAGTCAGAAACAGGAGACAGACGGAGAGGTTCCTGCTCACACAGGAAAGAACGGCATCTAGGGCAGCCTTCCTCAGCGGGAGGGGGAGGGCTGGACCGCCAGACGCGGCCGCTTCCTGCCAGAACGGGGGTGGGGGGGGGGGGGGGGGGGGCTGTTTGCACCCTGTCCTGGGGTCTTGTCATTTTACTAACCTTTCCTGATTCAGTGCTCAGGAACCACCACGACTTCAATGCAATCCAATCCTACCTTGAATCTCTTTCTTTTTCTTTTCTTTTTCTTTAACTTTATTTATTTATTTTTATGTGGTGCTGTGGATCCAACCCAGGGCCTCACACGTGCTAGGCAAGCGCTCCACCACTGAGCCACATCCTCAGGCTCCCCCGCCCTCTTTTCTTTTCTTTCTTTCTTTCTTTCTTTTTTTTTTTTTTTTGGTACTAGGGATTGAACTCAGGGGCACTCGACCACTGGGCAACATCCCCAGCCCATTTTTGTATTTTATTTAGAGACAGGGTCTCATTGAGTTACTAAGTGCCTCACCATTGCTGAGGCTGGCTTTGAACTCGTGATCCTCCTGCCTCAGCCTCCCAAGTGCTGGGATTACAGGCGTGCGCCACTGTGCCGAGCTTTTCAGCCCTTTTTTCTATTTTATTTAGAGACAGGGTCTCACTCAGTTGCTTAGAGCCTTGCTAAGTGGCTGAGGCTGGCTTTGAACTTGCAATCCTCCTGCCTCAGCCTCCCTGGCCACTGGGGTTACAGGTGTGCACCACCACACCTGGCTCAGAATATTCTTTATCCTCATTATTGGTATCCTTCCTAAAATTCAGTGGCTAGGGGGCTGGGGCTACAGCTCCGTGGCAGAGCAATTTCATAGCATGCATGAGGCACTGGGTTCGATCCCTAGTACCACATAAAAATAAATGAATAAAATAAAGGCATGTTAAAAAGAAATAAAAAATAAATAAAGACATGTTGTCCACCTACATCTGCAAAAAAATTTTTTTTAAGAATTCAATGCCAGAACCAAAAATGATGTGCCACACCTGCTCCTAAATAACAACAGGGCCATAGGGCCTGGCACAATGGTGCACACTGTAATCTCAGCAGCTCAGGAGGCTGAGGCAGGAGGATAGTGAGTTCAAAGCCAGCCTCAGCAACTTAGGAAGGCTCTAAGCAACTCAGTGAGACCCCGTCTCTAAATAAAATACAAAAAAGGGCTCAGTGGTTAAGCACCCATAGGTTCAATTCCAGGTACAAAAGGATAAAATAAAGTAATAATAACAATAACAGGGCCACAATTTACCCTGCTTTGGGGAGGCAAGGAAGATCATTAAGACTAAGAGCAAGTCAGTTGCCGTCAAATAAAAGATGAGCCTAAGGGACTGAAGGCTGGCCCTGGCAGCAGAGCGCAAGGCTTGCATTCATGACAGGAGCTTGCCTTGTCTTCCCCAAGAGGAAACAGATTTGACTGGTGTCCCTCTCTGGATTGGAAGCGCATGTGCGTGGTAAGAGGAGAGTGGGCGTATTTAAAGGTTGATCATTTCAACTGTAGCAAAATTCCCACCAACTGCCAAGCATCAACTTGACAGAGCAAAGGCGGGAGTCTCTAGCTGAGAACAGCTCTTGCCAGCTCTGACCAGCCATGCCTGGATCCCTCCAGCTTTTCCGCCAGCAATGGGGCGATTGGGAGATCCCAGGGAGGAACTGGGGCTCAGGTGATCCCCTACAAGTCCTGACTTCTTTGCCTTTGGGCGGAGAGCATGAGCCAATCCGCTTCTTAAATTCTAGGCATTTTAGTTTGTTCCCTTGTAATTGGATCTGATAGCTAGCCCCGGTCTCACTCCCTGGCTTAAAGAAACTCCCTGAAAGAGTCCTGTGTGGTGAAAAGCATCAGCTCCCTGGTAGTATCAAACATGAGAAAGACAACAACAAGGCATGGCTGTTTTTGCAGAGGCTTGGGAGGCTGAGGCAGGAGGATCGCAGTTCAAAGGCAGCCTCAGCAAAAAGCAAGGCGCTAAGCAACTCAGCTTTGTCTCTAAATAAAATACAAAAAAAAAAAAAAAAAAGTGTGGGGATGTGGCTCAGCTCAGTGGTTGAGTGCCCCTGAGTTCAAGCCCTGATACAAAAAAAAAAAAAAAAAAAGACAAGCCACCTTCTTGCCTGAACTGGATTTTGAACAGTCATGGAGAGGACAGATTTGGGGTGAGGAATCGTTTAGTAGAAATGGAAATCACACCAAATCTGGAACGCTTTCCTGAAATCCCTCTGAAGGCCACCAGCCCTTGCAGGCTTTCTACACAGCTATGTCGGTTTTCAGGTTGACCAATCTGGTCTTCTCCTCTGCTTCTTTCGTAAGCACCTTGAAGCCAGAAGTGGCCACAGACTTTCTCTCAGTCCCTCCCTTCCCAGATTTTCCCTGAGTTTCCTTTCAAAGTCAGGTCGCCCCGAGTCACAGGGAGACAGCTGTTGGCAAGACTGATACAACTTTTTTGCTCTCATGACATTTTGTAGGCAGCACACATGCAACAAAGGTACGGGATTGCAATTGCAATTGGTGCTACAAAGAACAAGGATAGGGCTGGGCACAGGGGCACACACCTGGAATCCCTGCAGCTCGGGAGACTGAGGCAGGAGGATCACAAGTTCAAAGCCAGCCTCAGCAACTTAGTGAGGTTCTAAGCAACTCAGTGAGACCCTGTCTCTACATAAAATACACAACAAAGAGGCTGGGGATGTGGCTCGATGGTTAAGCACCCCAGGGTTCAATGCCTGGTACAAAGAGGGCTGGGGGGTAGGGCTCTCAGAGACTCTGAAACCAAAGAAAACAGGAATGAGAGCCGGGCGCGCTGGCGCATGCCTGTAATCCCAGAACTTGGGAGGCTGAGGCAGGAGGATCGCGAGTTCAAAGCCAGTGACACCCTGTCTCTAATAAAATACAAAAAGGGCTGGGGATGTGGCCCAGTGGTCTAGTGCCCCTGAGTTCAATCTCTGGTACCAAAAAAAAAAAAAAAAAAAAAAAGGGAAAAGAAAACAGGAATGTTTTGGGTGCGGGCAAGAAGTCTCCCCCTGCCACCAACTTTAAAGTTCGCCAAGCACTTTCTCCCATATTCTCTCCCTTAATCAGGGCATGATACGGTCTTACCGCCGTGTTCTAGAAACCTCATCGAGGCTAAAGACCTGGACATGGTTTCCCCAGGGTCCACTGGTTCTGGCACTTGCCAAAATGTGGAGGCTCAGTTTTGGACTGTTTCCTGGGGCTTTGTTATCTGCCATCAGGGGGAGTTGAGAGTTTGGAAAGGCACGCTGGAAGAGGGCAGCAGAGGACAGGACTCCTTGGGGTGACTTTCTTGGAGACATGTGGGTGCGGGCTGTGATGACTGATCTCCATCTCCACCAAATGGCCAGAGAAAACCTACCTGAAGTGCCGACGGGCAGCCTAGCCACCTCGTGCACGTGGCCGTCTTTGACGTCTTTAAAACTGGAAATACAGTCTCGAGAAAGAGACACACGCGTGATCTGAGCCCCAGGAGACGCACAGGGTATCAGACATGCTCCCTCGCCCAGCAGTCCCTCAGCCTCTCTCTGGCGTGGGGGACCTTAGCGACAGTGTGATCCGGGAACCACACCCCAGGACTTTATATGCACGCACCCTTTCATCAATCCCCTGAAAGAGGTATTATTAGTAGCACCATGGTGCAGATGAGGCCAGTAAGATTCAGAAAGATGAAATAACCTGCCTAAGATCACACGGTTCCCGGTAGAGCTGGATTTGAACCCAGGTCTGACTCCAGGTTCTATGTCCAACATTACCCTCCACCACACACACTGTCCCCAAACTAAAAATGAATTAAAGGGCCACTTCCTGCACTTTCCACCTGTTTTTTTTTGTTTGTTTTGTTGTTTTGTTTTAGCACTAAACGCCATAATGAGGTGTCATAGCAGCCTTGGGACGGTTTTAAAAGGCTCTGGTACCCATACCTCAGACACCACGTCTGTCTGGGTGAAGGACACCCACCCCATTGCATTCCCTCCTCTTGAAGATCTGAGTTAATTCAATCCAGGCATTCTGCAGCCAAATTACACTAAGGCCCAAGGTGTAAGAAGTATCAGTGGTCCTAGTTGCTTCTCTAGACAAGTGAACCCTCAATCCATTTGGTTTGAGTGTAGCTAGAGTCATTTTTCTTCTTTTTAAAGACAGGTGGTTCACACCTATAATCTCAACAACCCTGGAGGCTGAGGCAGGAGGATCACAAGTTGAAGGCCAGCCTCTGCAACTTAGTGAGACCCGAAGCAACTTAAAAAGACTCTGTCTCAAAATGAAAACTACAAAAGGGCTGAGGATGTGGCTCAGTGTAGGAGCCCTAATTAAGGAGATAGCTAAGATTGCAGCTAGCTGAGAGCCATAAAAGATGTTCAAGTTTCACCTGATATTCATATATTTATCTAAGAATCTTTTTATGTCTGTGAACACTGTGTGACGTACCTGTAAGCTCGAGCTGTAAGCACTTGTCCTTGTTAAAGCAAAATGTAGTTAACCGGGTGAGGGTTAGTGGCTGTGTTGGTTGGAGGTTGGAGTTGTTAGAGTTGTGATAGTAGTTAGAGTGGTTGGAGTTCGAGAGGTTGCTGGAGCTGGAAAGAGAAGTTAGAAGAGAGAAGAATAAAAGAACTTTTTCATTTCCATCCTGCCTCTGAGGGCGTCGTTGCTCCAAGCGGGAATCGCTCCAGGCAGCAACAGCTCAGGGGTAAAGTGTCCCTGGATTCCATCCCCAGTACCAACCACAAAAAGAAAGAAAGAAAACAAATGGGAAATAAACATAAGGGGAAAATGCAAAGCTCCCACACCAGCCCCAGAATCTGAATCAGTAAAATTGTGTGCTCTCTTTCTCGCTCTCCTTTTCTTTTTCTCTCTCTTTACCTACCTCCAAAGCAGTGGCTATGGATTAAAAAAAAAAAAAAAAAAATAGCGAATATTTTATCTTTTCATACCTTTTTGTTTTTCCTGGTCAGTGATGCCTGCCTGTGTGTCACCTGAACTTGATCTGTGAACAAAATATTAAACATGAACACCTGCCTCACCTCCATCCTCTCCTTTCCTCCTTAGGTGAAGGCAGCTTCCAAATATGTGGACGTACCTGTGAGTATCTGAAAATTGCTTTTTGTGTGGGTTTGTTGTTTTGTCCGGGGTTTTTTTTTTTTTTTTTTTTTCTTTCTTTTTTTTTTTTTTTTTCTTTTTGGCTTTGCTTTGTCGGTGCTGTTCATTGCTTGCTGCTAAACTGTATATTCCTCACTTGATCATCAGAAAGAGAGAAATCAAGACCATTTCGTTAGTAGGATCTTTTTCAGACCAGAGGGTATGGTTTCCTTCACCAGGAGGAGAGCTCCAGCTGGAGGGTAAACCCAGCTCACTTTCTTGCCTTTTTCTTGGTTTCTCTGATTCTTTTCTTTCTGTTTCCATCCTGCTCCCCCACCCCTTCCATGAACATCTTAAGAGTAGAGCCCTGAGCTAGAAAGTTGCACAAGGAGACCAGTACCTTTTACTATTATTATTATTTTAGTTGTAGGTAGACAGCATGCCTTTATTTCATTATTTTATCATTATTTCTCTATTTCTTTATTTTTATGTGGTGTTAAGGATCGAACCCAGTGCCTCACACATGCTAGGCAAGCACTCTACCACCAAGCCACAACCCCAGCACGACCAGTATCTTTTTAAAAGCAAATAAATTCTGAATTTGTTCATTTGGGGGTCAGTGCTGCGATTGTTTTAAGGAAACCTTACAAAAACTGCTTATAATTAGTGCAGGCCTCATTAATGGCAAGAGCCCTCAAAGTTCACAGATAAAGCACTTGAAGTTGCCCAAAATTTACATTTAAATTGAGGTTAAGTACTATACATGAATGCTAAAGTATGGGATTACCTGTGATAGACCAGGGTACATTTATAGACAGACTTTGCCCTGCCTATTAGCAAAATAAAATTGGAGAGATTTAAATATATTCCAATAAAGGAGGGAAGAAAATGATTCTGTTTCTCCATTTCTAACAAAAGAAGTGTGAGTCTATTATAAAATATTAAATTTAGAGAGCTTATCTCAACAGCCACCAAGGGTCTTGTACTGAGCATTTCTCATTCTGAACGTGGTTAAGTGCCCTCCTGTTCAAATACTTATTTGTTAAAATTTGTTTTTTTCTAAAAGGATTTATATTAACATTTAAATTCATTTCCCCAGGAAGCTAAGTGTGTAATGGTTTATTGGCTTATTCCTCTAAGGAAGACAAAATGGAAAATTGGAGTGAATTTAGCATTAGCATATATTTTGTTTGTTTAATGAAAGAATGTGCAATCAATAATTATGCTTTGAATTCATATAATACTTCTCATCAAGGGACCTCAGACTCCTTCGTGTAGGCAGAAGAATGGAGAATAAAAAAGCCTCACAAAACCGCAGCAAAGAAGTTAGGCAAGTTGCTTTGTCAAGCCCTGAAGTATAAACTTTGGCTTCCTGAGGAGTCTCTGGCCCTGATCTCCATCTTTTTTTTTTTTTTTTTGGTTGGGGAGGGGGGGGGGCGGGGTTGTACCGGGGATTGAACTCAGGGGCACTCGACCACTGCGCCACATCCCCAGACCTTTTTTGTATCTTATTTAGAGACAAGGTCTCACTGAGTTGCTTAGCACCTCATGGTTGCTGAGGCTGGCTTTGAACTCGTGATCCTCCTGCCTCAGCCTCCCGAACCTCTGGTATGACAGGTGTGTGCCACCACACCCAGCATTGCTTACATGTCATAAATAATAATCATTTATTCCTGAAAACAATGCTATTGTTTTCAGATTAATTAATTAGTTAATTTCATCCTGCCTTACAGATGAGGAAACTGAGACAGAGAGGTTAAGTAGCATGCCTGAGTTCACCTGGCGAGTAAGTTGGGAGTGGAGATCTAGGGACAGGACTGTGGGTGCAGAGGCTTGCCTCGTGAGACCAGGGCTCTGGGTTTAATCCCCAGCACCAGGGGAAGAAATAAAATTAAAAAGATCCAGGAGCCGGGCGTGGTGGCGCACGCCTGTAATCCCAGCACTTTGGGAGGCTGAGGCAGGAGGATCGCGAGTTCAAAGCCAGCCTCAGCCATGGTGAGGCACTGAGCAACTCAGTGAGACCCTGTCTCTAATAAAAACCAAAAAAAGGGCTGGGGATGTGGCCCAGTGGTTGAGTGCCTCTGAGTTCAATCCCTGGTACCAAAAAAAAGATCCAGGGTCTCAGTTTGACTGTAGAGCCTGCACTTACAGAGGTATGGCAGAGTCCTCAGCATTAGCTCCTAAGAGACAACTGTATGCATCTCATCCAATTCAGCCTTCGGTGACAGCAGTCTGGTAGCTCCCAGTCAGCTTTGGTAGGAGCATTTACACCATGGGAATTGGCAGAGCCTACAAATTGGAGCTTATTTATCTAATTTTGTTGTTGCTGTTTTGTTCTTTCTGAGAGCCAGTTCATCAGCACTGGCTATCACCAGCAGCCCCCAAACCAGAATATGCTGCAGTTAAATTTGCAAAGCTTTTTTCTTTTTTTGGTTTCTTTGCTCATTTTTTAATTGGGATTCCCAGCCTTCACCTCTAGAGATTCTGATTCAGTAGTTCTGGAGGGGAGCCTGGAAATCTCTTTCTAAAAAGATCTTCATGTTCATCTGATACATGATACAAATTTGGAAACCAATGGATAAATCAATGATATTTTTACCTTGGCTATGTCATGGAAACATCTGGGGAGCTTTTACAAGTATTACTGCCCAGGTTCCTTGCCAGACATATTAAAACAGAATCTCTGGGCAGGGGGTAGGGGTGGGGGCCACAGGCATCAGTGTTTATCAAGCTTCTAGATCCTTCTCATTTGCAGCCAGGTTTAAGAACCATTGGATACAGAGCCAAGCATAGTGGCACAGGCCTGTAATCCCAGCAGCTGGGGAGGCTGAGACAGGAGGATTGCAAGCTTGAGGCCAGCCTCAACAACTTACTTAGCGAGGACCTAAGCAATTTAGCAAAATCCTGTCTCAAAAGGAAAAATAAAAAGGGCTGGGGATGTGGCTCAGTGGTTAAGTACCCCTGGTTTCAATCCCCAGTACCAAAAAAAGAAGAAGAACAACTATTGGATACAATCATTTCTCAAGTCATTTGTCCAAAGTCTGAGTTCACCTGTGTCACCTATGAGGTTTCTGGCACATTTATTATTTAGTTTAGTTCTACATAGGGACTAGTGGTTACTTTAGTGATTTGTCTCTTAATTATCCCCACCCATGGAAAGAAGAACTGCTACCAGTCATTCCAACCATTGCATAATCCCCCAAAGGATCTCTCTTTGTCTTAGATATAAGATTCATCCACGGGGCTTGCTTGGGATGCTGAAAATCTGAGTTTGTTTTCCTCAAGCTCAGAAGTTTCCCTAGAGGGGCTAGCTAAGACTGAAATGTCCTCTTTTTCCTAAGCCACAGAATGGCTTATTCATGAATTATGTCTTCCACACTTGGTAGTGTTAACTATACAGATATATATTTATTGTATTTAAATATTTTCTAAAAACTGTGCCAGACTTTGTGAGTCTGTCCAAGCCACATTTATAAGCTGGCCCTTAAAAGTTGATTCCAAGCCGGGCGCGGTGGCGCACGCCTGTAATCCCAGCACTTTGGGAGGCTGAGACAGGAGGATCACGAGTTCAAAGCCAGCCTCAGCAATGGCGAGGCACTTAGCAACTCAGTGAGACCCTGTTTCCAAATAAAATACAAAAAAAAAAAAAAAAAAGGGCTGGGGATGTGGCCCAGTGGTCGAGTGCCCCTGAGTTCAATCCCCGGTACCACAAAAAAAAAAAAAAAAAAAAAAAAAGTTGATTCCACTGTGTATGAACAGCAATGTAATATTAAGCCTAACTTATCTAATGGTATCAGTTGTTCAGTCGAGCATACTTTTCAGTTATAACCACGTTTCAGTTAGCTCATTCGTGTGTCCACAGTTTAGATTGGAAATCTACTTAAAATCATTATACATTGTTCTTGCATTTTCCTCTGTGTGGTTTTTTGTTTTTGTTTTTGTTTTGTGTGGGGTGATTTTTGGTTTTTGTTTGTTTGATTTTTGGTACCAGGGATTGACATCAGGGGCACTTAACCACTGAGCCACATCCCCAGTTGTTTTTAAAAAATATTTTACTTAGAGACAGGGTCTCACTAAATTGCTTAAGGCCTCGCTAAATTGCTGAGGCTGGCTTTGAACTTGCAATCCTCCTGCCTCAGCCTCCTAAGCCACTGGGATTACAGGCATGCGCCACTGTGCCCGGCCTATCCTTGTGTTTTTGACCAGGGAACTATCATTTAATCTTTCACCTTTCCCCATCAGCTACATAGTGACCCGCCCCCACCCCCACCCACTGGCCTCCCTAGGTGCAGGGTCAGCTCACCCGTTCCCCTTTTGTTCCAGACCCCAGCAATCAGTGAGTCTGTGTGTCTCAGAGGACAGTGTGGCAGCCTTGTCCCTCATGCTTGGCACGCCAGGGAAAAACAAAGGGGCCTTCTTAGCAGCACACTCCCCAGGCCACTTCCCCAGGCCCTGTTCCTGGCCCATCAAGGATGACAGTCAAAACTCATTGGAATTGAATGTGAAGCTGGCTTAAACGGAAGGTGGTTGGGAGTGAGAGTCTGAGGACTCTGATGAGAGAAGTACACGTTTTTGTGCAGAGACTTTAATATTTTCATCTTGACACGACCCTTGTTACATCTTGGGTCTCAAGTAGATTGAAGAAGTAGATAAGGCTCTGGGGTGACAAAATATCAGAACCGGGGAGTCAGTGGCTGATGCTGACATTGCAATTTATGGCTTTTGAGACAATTTCACGTACATTATTTTAGCTGATGATCATAACAATCCTTGAAGGTAAGTCAGGGACCTGTTATTAGTCCCATTTTACAGGTGGCATAACTGAGGCCCAGAGAAGTCTAAATGATTTGCACAAATTTCAGTTGGGGGGGGCGGGGGCAGATCCAGTAATAATCCATGCAGTATGCCTGAAGAGCTTTGACAAGGAGGTGGAGGTAGGACTTGCTCATTCATTCATAGATTTGTTCACTCTGCAGGTATTTACTGAGCACCTACTATGTGCCCGGCACCATTCTGTGAGCTGGAGGTACAATAGAAAACAGACCAAAGGTCCTATATTCATGAATCTTATGTTTGGTGGGAGAAGACAGATAAAAAACAATCAAATAAATATACAGTACAATACTAAGCTATTGATTTTAAAAAATATGAAAAAAAAAGAGTCAAAAGAGCTTCTTAACTACCTGGGTGAGATGAATCAACCTAATTTTTCTTTTTAAATCAGAGCTTTTAAAACTTAAATGAAATGCCCCTGTGAGGACAGTAAGCCTTGTTGAAAGAAGGGATGATGAAAATAGCATCCTTCTAGATGCCTGTTTCTAACATCATGGGTTCCTGAAAGATCTGCTGAACTTGGCTTTGGATCTTAGCTCTAAGATGGCTGCGTGCACCCAGGAAAAGGCTGCATCTGCCACGAGTATCACAAGGGAAGAAATGGAAACCATAATAATAAGTTTCTCAAGTCCCCCAGGTAGGGGTCCCCATCCCTACAGAGAATGGTCTTTGATGTGCGGCTGCCAACGAGAGAGGAGAGGGGTGCCAGTTTGGAATTGATGAGCTGACACGTCTCGTTGGAGAACCGCTATTGTTTCGTATCATAAAACTGCAACAATTATAGGACCATCATGGACCCTGCTCGATCCATTTGCTGAAAATTGCTTGAAAGTGTAACACTTGACTACTGTGGCTTTGGGTTGTCCTCATTGTTTTTCAAATTAATACCTTGTCATTGTTTCAGCGGGTGTTAAGAAATGTTACTAGCTTCCCAGGGGCCAGGCATTGGCCCTTTGCTTGATAATTGTTTGCTTTGTATGAGGGGGAAAAAAATATACAGTCCTACTGTTTCCAAACCTTCCTCATTTTCACCCTGGAAATTACACAGAAGTGTTAACTAACTTCAATTTGCAGTGCCTGACAGTCCCCGTCTTGTAGAGAAATGATACTTTGTGATCTAAGGTAAATCACAGTAATGAAAACTAATCTTTTTAGTTATTAGCAAACATACATATCTATTGTGGAAATTTAAGGGGTTTGTGGCAGTTCTGCTAATGACCCATATTACAGTGTTTTAATAGGTTTCTTTGGAGATAACTTTGATTTTGACATCTCAAGCGGTGTACATTCTGAGATTTTTTTTTTCTTTTACTTCCTTCAATAAATCATTGCCTGAGTACTGGATGAACCACCTGCTTACCTTTCCAGAAAATCTAATTTATTTAAAAATCAGATCTTCTCCTCCTCCCCCCCTAGCTTTTTGTGGTTCTTGAGAATTGTTTTCTTTTTAATATTCAACTTTAAGGCTGCATTAGCAAGGAAAAATAAGTAGCTGAATGTCTCCACTATGTAAACTAATTAGCAAATTTCTATACACTCAGGTTAAACTATGCCCCAAAATGGAACTTGGGCAAGAAGAGTTATAGTTCTTTTTTTTTTTTTTTTTTTTTTTTTTTTAAAGAGGAAAAAGAGACAGATAGCAGTGTGTGTTTGTGTGTATGTATGTATGTATATGTATGTATGTACACACACACACACACACACGCACACCCATCACAGGGTGAGGGGGGGTTCAATTCAAAGGAAAGCCAGAGAATATTTCTGGTGAAGATTCATCCATTAGATAAAATTGCCAGAAAACAAAAAAGAATTGATGATAGGAAAAAAAGAAAATCTGCAATTCCAACTCTCTCCTTTGCCTGGCTTGGTTTCTGAAAAGAGCAGGAAGTGCTAATCTCAATTCCTACCAGTCCGGGCTGCGTGCGGTGGCTGCAAAGGTGGTCCCGCCAAAACGGTGCAGAGTATAGGAGGGGCTGGGGCTGGGGGCCAGGACGAAGGGGTCACCCATGAAGAGTCACTGTCTGCAAATTCCATTTTCATGTTTTCCTGTTTCTTTGCAGAAACCTGGAATGGATGTGGCCGACGCCTACGTGACGTTCGTCCGCCACTCTCAGGATGTCCTGCGTGATAAGGTCAATGAGGAGATGTATATAGAAAGGTTATTTGATGTAAGTAAATGCCTTCTCCTCCTTGAAGACCAAGGAGGAGACCCTCCAAAATGTGACAAAATAAGAGACAGGAGGATAAGTCACATTTTGAGAAAACGGATCGGTCCTGATTTCCAGCAACATCTTTTCCTCTCCCTCTGCCGTAGGCGCCTCTCTGTCGTGTGTCTGTCCTGAACCCCCTCCCGGTGTGGCAGCGTCTCGGTCCCAGGCTGTGTGCAACGCGTAGGACACACGCAGGCGCGTCCCGCACGCAGCTGGCGAGGTCGCGTTCCGTGCCCGGCAAGACCTCCCTGGTCGCGGCCTCCTCCTTGCAGTCTGGCCTCGCGTTAGGGAGATGCCCTTGTCGGAGAGGCTGAGGGGAGCTGCGTGCAGATGTGCAGCAGATAAATGTCCCATTGTCGCTTCCAAGATGAGTTCCTTTCTACAAGACCCGAAATCCTTAGCCCTGGGTTTTGGCAAACTCTCGAGAGTTACCTGGGCCAGGTGCCTGTCTGAACTGTGGTGCCCCGCCACCCACCCACCCACCTAAAAAATTGCAAGGAGAAGCAGGTATTCCAAAGTGAGTTGGTACACCAGACCCAGATCAGACTTCAGATTTCTTATTTCACTGTGACTACATCTGCCCAGCAAAGCAAGCCACTGAGGCAAAAAGAAAAAGGAAAAAAAAAAAAAAAGATCTGCTTTGGTCTCAAATTGCCTGCCTCTTTCAGGCCAAAGCAGATGGGGTTGCTTAATATAGCCAGGTATTTTGCTTCACGTTTCCCCCGAATTTGCCAGTGTAGACCTGGCCAGAGTGCATGGAAGCCAATGTCCTTGTCTCCGTGCGCCTCTAATTGTGCAGACTACTTCTGTCTTGTGAAACGTGAGCTCCTCCTGTCCAGGTTTCTTGTATTTTCAGTGCCAGCCCGAACATTAATGTTTTGGTCTATTATGGAATCCTTGTTTCTATATTTTTTCTGTGATTGTGTTCACCAATTTACACTGAGTTTTTGTGTGTGCGTGTGTGTGTGTGTGTGTGTGTGTGCGTGTGTATGTGTTTTTTTGTTCCATAGCTAAGTGAGCTCATTGTTGGCACTGCTTTCGGATTCTGCAGCTTCTGACTTTTAAATGCTTTGTCTTCCAGCTCATTTGCTTTCCTAGTGTGTTGAAAAGGCTTCTCTCTCTTTTTTTTTTTTCCTTTTCCTAACCATCCCTTCCCCGTGTTCCATACCCCTCTCCCCCGCATCACCTTCCTGCGCGACAAAACCCTTCTTACTTTTTAATTCCCACTCGTCCTCTCTTGGATTAAAATGGAACTTATCTCTCATGTCAAATGTTTTATCACATTATATCAAGTGGCATGAATTAGAATCAAATAATCTTCCTGTATACATCTTCTACCATGACCCACATCCACTGAGAATGCCTCATGCATACATAAAGCTCACCAGCGGTCCCCCCCCCCCCCGCATGTGTGCCCTTATCAACCTCCTGAGCCTAATATATCTGGGGCACAATCCCCCTCCCATGGGCATTGAAAACAGACCGGCAGCACCCTTGGGTCTGCAGTTAGGAGCGTGGACACTCTTCCCCTCTCCGCTGAATTCAATTCCAAACCACAAATTTTCAAGAAGCCTGTGGATTGTTCTTTTCAATGCCTAGGTTGCCTTTTTTTTTTTTCCTTTTCTTTTCTTTTCTTTTCCTTTGATCGGTTATCTTCTGATTCTCGGTTTTGTGTGGCCCTTGTATGCGTGTGCGCGTGTGTATGCGCATGCACGTGTGTATGCGCGTGAGTGCACGGCCCCGCATGAGCGTGTGTGTGCCATGATCTCGCTGGAAGTTAAAAAACACCTAGTACTGAATTGGATGCTTCGTCTGCAGTTTAACCTGTTGCTTCATGGATAAGAAATAATCCCCTCTTCCTTTTTTCTCTCTTTTTTTTTTTTTTTTTTTTTTTTTTTAATTTTGATATACAAGAGGGGAAAAGAATTTTTTTAAAGGTAGTCTTGCGAAGGCAAATGGTCTTTTTCAGGGCTTTTTTTAAGGAAAGGGGTAATGTGCTTTTGATGAAAAAGTGAGAGTCCAGCCTTGGCAGCAGATGCAGATGGTAAAAGTAGACATGCCTACCTGTGGGCACACGCAGGCACATTTCTGCCCTCTGGGCATGAATGGGAATGGAAAATGAAAAGAAATATTACTAAAGAATATGCTTTTAAGAGAGCCAGTTATGTTTAGGGTTATTTAGGAATGCACAGGTGTCTCTGATTCCTCCTTGTGTTGCACTGGCCTGTATGAGCAACAGCCTGGGAACAACTGACCTTCATATTGTCCCCATTTCATTTTTCCAGTGGAGTCACTAGTGATTTTAAAGGCTTAGCCAATCTGACTATATACTACATACATATCACTCCCAACCCCATGGAGAAGTCTTTTTTTTTTTTTTCTAGGAGCTTATTTAGACATGAATTTCTTGGCCATTTACTTTATTCCTTTCCAAATAATAACCTGATCCCCTAATTTACAGAATATTTTGGTGCTAGGCAACCTAACTGATGTCATGCAAAAAAAAAGTTATTGAATCTGTCAGGGATTTAAAACATTTGTCATTTTCAAAACCCAGAGCTTCTCAAAAAGCTTCATTACCATGCAGCCTCGGTAATTTAATTCAGTACTTACTGTTTTTCTATAATCTAGCAGCAAAACATCAGATTACCAACATGTTTGATTATTTTCAGCTTCTGTTTCCTCAAGCATTGTGTTTATTTCTTTGCATAGATGCCCTGCGAGACTCGTGTCCACCGAGCTAAACAAGGGGGTGGCAAAATCAAGGCAGCAAGGGCCATGAAAGCTGCCACCTTACATTTCTGGCTGCAATGAACTTATTCTTTAAACTTCATGATGGTGGTCCTGGGGCACGCATCTATAAACAATTGGCAGGAACGTTTTGAGAAAGACTTGTTGATCTGGGAGGTTTTGCTTCCAAATTGTTGCATTTTGATAAATGGCAAAAATGAATAATAGCAAATTAGCATTTTGAATGAAGAAAAAAAAATATATATATATATATATCTCGTCTCTCTCTGAGATTGTTTGCTGTTGGGGGGGGTGTCGGTTCTGTGGTGTCATTCCCACGTTTTCTGTTCTGCTGGCATCTGGCATTCAGAGGCATGTTCCAAGAGTTCCTGTTGTGTTTTTAACTGTGTTTCAAGTCTCAGTTTTATTTACCTGGTAAATCCCTGGAGTTCTTGCTATTTGGTATTGTTCCCTTTTTTACGCTATTGAGTGTGCCCTTGGAGAAAAGGCTGGATGGCTTTAGTGTATGTTTGTACCTGGGAATATTCTGCATAATAGCTGGTCACTTGATGGTGCGTGTTCTGTTTTAACTAGGCCCCCATCCAGTAATCTTGGAGCCTTTCCTCTCTGCCTTTGTACTTGTGGCTGGAAGTAGGTGCTTGGGGCAGATTATCGGCATAACATTCGGGGCTCTAGATGGGATGTTCTGCATTTTTATCTATTTTATTATGTAACTTAAGAACGGCTTTCTGCTGGGCATGGTGACGCATGCCTGTAATCCCAGCACTTGGGAGGCTGAGGCAGGAGGATCGCGAGTTCAAAGCCTGCCTCAGCAACTCAGTGAGACCCTGTCTCTAATAAAATACAAAATAGGCCTGGGGATGTGGCCCAGTGGTCAAGTGCCCCTGAGTTCAATCCCCGGTACCAAAAAGAACGGGCTTTCCAAATTCATCTTACCAAAAATTTTTTTAAACCAAGCATACTCTAGCTTTATTGGAGAAAATACATTCAGATGTAATGTTGCATTGCCAGATTATTTTTCTGCAGCAAAAGTTTCCCTGTTTATTAATCTAATTGGTTTCTATAGTCTTTCTATAAAACACTAACAATACTTTTTTGATCATGTACTTTAAATGGGACCTAACTAATCCCAAATAAAGTGCTGATTAGAAAAGAATCTCCAAACTGTTACCCACGATATTTTAGATGTACAGCTGTATATTTTTTAATCTATACTAAAATAATAAATGAAGAATGGTTGTATATTATTCTTACTTGCTGCAAAGTAAGTTTCTTCTATTTAGAAACAAAATATTCAGAGACTTAAATCAAGAGAATATTCCAATATGTACAATAACAATGAATTGAAATTATAGGAAAGTGGTGAATTTTTAGAAGGAAATCAGAGTGCTGTCAGTCTCAAGGGGAAGCTTAGCCTCCTTGGCAATTATTGCTGATTTTTAAAGAAAATATAAAACATGGATATGAAATAATCTCCATGTTCCTGCAGCAGCAGCTAAGGAGAAAATCACAAGCTCAAGAAATAACTCGAAGAGAGCAATTTCAAGTTGGAGTATCCATAAATCATGCAGATGGCTTCCAGCCCCCCCCCCACCTAGTGATTAATTCAACATCTTCCCCAAAACAAAAACATGCTTTTTGAAATGAGAGATCAGATCATCAATAGAAGCACCTAAAATTTCAAGGTCTAAACAAAAATTAATTTATTTTCTTTCCTCCTTGTACTTCTTGAAGACACAGACTGAGAAGAAAATCAGGATTAAAAGAGATGTGCTTAGGGTGAATTCATCTGCTTAAACCTCACAGGCTCTGAGATGAGTGATTAAAAAGCCATCTCGAACTTGGACGGAATCCACACTGGTGGTGATGCTGCTGGCTTTCTGCAAGGCCCGTGTCATTGTGAACTGGGCCCAGGGAACATTTGACTGGAGATGATACATGGATTATCTAGGTCAATTATACACTTAATCTGCCTTCTGGAGGATTAAGTATTTGCAGATTGACTCTGCATTTGGCTTCTCCCTGGCAGTTATCAGATCAGGAAAGGGCCCCTTTACCCAACTGCCTTTAAGAACTTAATCAGGCAGCTCGGTCAGATTCGGATGGAGCTGCTACTCAGTGTTCTTTGCTTTGCACAGACTTTAATTTGCTGTGCCACTCTCGAATCGTGTGTGTGTCCGCTTTATGTGGCAGCACAAGAATGGAGTGTGACCGTCTCCCTTTAAAGGGGTAATTGGAAAAATGAAATCTGCCTATGGAAACATACTTGCTGTATTTGTTGTTGTTGTTGTTTTGTTTTGTTTTTTGGTACTGGCGATTGAACTCAGGGGCACTCAATCACTGGGCCACATCCCTGGCCCTTTTTTTGTGTTTTTATTAGAGACAGGGTCTCACTGAGTTGCTAAGTGCCTCGCCATTGCTGAGGCTGGCTTTGAACTCGCCATCCTTCTGCCTCAGCCTCCCAAGTGCTGGTATTATAGGCGTGCGCCATCGCACCCGGCATAGTTGCTGTATGTGTATAGGAAATCACAGGTCACCTTATTTTCATAACCTTATTGACTGACAAGCGAATCATACATGGGAACATATGTCAGTCAAAGCAGGAGTCATCTTGCTTCAGGAAGTACTGAAGAATAGGCTACAAAAAATGAAGTGGGACATACCATAGGTTGCAGTTCTGGAGGTGCTGATTAAAGAAAATCCAGGTAAATAGCATTATAGACACTGAAATAGTGAGTTATCCCTTCTATCAGTGGTAAACAGACCTGAGTGACATAAATGGGAGTCACTGTGTGACAATCAGGACCTTGAAAGCTAGGTGACCTTGGACAAGGTATTTAATCTCCCAGAGCCTCCGCTGATTCATCTAGATAATAAACAGAGCCTCTCTCTTGGGGTTGCTATGAGGCTGAAGTGCCAAGCCAGGCGGAGCTGCACAGGGCTCAGAGGACACATTTGGTAAGTGTCAGCCAACTCCACCCACCACCACCACCATCATCTTCATCAGCATCGTCATTAATTGAAATGCAAATGCTTCCCACCCCAGCCCACAGCCAGCCCTGTTTTTCTTGCTAAACAAAACTCCATATCTGTTCTAAGGTGTGTCAGAGTGTCGCTTTAAGATGTTGACCTCATCTTAGGATGCTTAGAGGTCCTTGATGTACAGGAACCTGGTAGTCTTTCCGAATTGTGCAGAACAGTGATGGTCAGGAGGAGAGCTTGCAAGTAAGCCAGAGAGGAGGAAGAACCCTGGTTTTGCCACCTCCGAGCTGGTGGACCTCAGGTGAATTTCTCAGTCTCTCTGAGGCTCAATTTCCCTATCTGTAAGGAAATCGACGTCTGCTTTTTTGCGAGGAGGTAGAGATTGAACCCAGGGGCACTCTACCACTGAGCTACATCCCTGGCCCTTTTTATGTTTTATTTTGAGACCGGGTCTCACTAAGTTGCCAAGGCGGGCCTTGAATTTTCGATCCTCTTGCCTCAGCCTCCCAAGTTGCGAGGATTACAGGCGTCAGCCATCACATCTGGCAGAAACGGATTTCTTATAGTTGCTGTGAGGAGTAAATATAACGTAATTAATATAAAATGGCATAGCAAATCGTTTATCATTATCCACATCATCTCCTAGAACTACTTGTTTGTTCAAGGGATTTTTGAAATGACCCTGTTTCTATCCCCATTACTAAAACTGCAACAAATTAGCAAATAAATCAATTGACCTTCTGAACTTCAAAAGGGTTTGGGGAGGAAGGAGAGCAAGGGAAGGAAAGGTTCGGATGTTTTATTATGATGACGAAGTATTGTAGACATTTAGAAAGCAGAGCTGGAGAAAAATGAAATTAAAATTCTGTGTTCCCAGAACTCTGAGATGATTACCTGAATGTTTATTCTTTCAGATCTTTTTTTTAATGTGCTTATATTCCTTATGTTCCTTTTTCCCAGAATGAGTAAGCAAAAGAGTTGCTTTCTCAAAGTTCAGTAACCTCTACTTCCCATGGCAATAAATGTTCAAAATTCCCTTTTTCACCCCTAAATTCTCTCTCTACAACTGCCTTGTGCTACCAAGATCCAATGCAAAGTCACACAGGCAGGGCAGGATTGGGATGCCACGTCAATCTCTTTTTAACCAGCACTGGCCCTTTTTCCATGATCCTGACTTGTTAAAGGGACCGCCGTGCCAGTTGTTCTACAGACTGGAGGAGTTTATTACTATCTAAACATAGAACTGATTTGTTGAGGGGAAAAAAATCATGCTGAATTCAACCAAGTACTTCTTTTAAACATAATTAGTAACTTAGCAGAATTCAACCAGGATTTTTTTTTTCAAAGCTGTTCTCTGAATGTAAGGAGAATTTTTGAAGCCAGTTTAAAAAAAAAAAAAATAGAAAAACTGGAAGAAACCCACAGAGGCCAGGGTACAAGTGGGCCCTGGGAAGAACTACAAGGATTTTATTTCATGTAATAAGTCTCATATATCTGAGCTGAACATATCAATCTGCAGCTCATGATCTCGAGTTTCTGTGTTGCTATAACTATTTTTTCTTTCTTTCTTTTCTTCTTTTTTTTTTTTTTTTTTTTTTTTTTTTTTTTTTTTTTTTTGGTACCAGGGATTGAACTCAGAGTGCTTAACCACTGAGCCACATCCCCTAGCCCTATTTTGTATTTTATTTAGAGACAGGGTCTCACTGAGTTGCTTAGCACCTGGCTGTTGCTGAGGCTAGCTTTGAACTCACAATCTTCCTTCCTCAGCCTCCCAAGCTCCTGGGATTTCAGGTGTGCACCACCACTCACTAACTATTTTGGTGAAGTCTTGGTCTAGTGTCTTTAATGCACGCATAGCCACACCATTTAGGAAGGTTTCTTTGTTAATTCTAAGATTTTTCCCCCCTGGAGTTATCAGTCTGAAATGAAGCCTTCCAAATCAGTCTATGCTTAGCTTTTTCCCATTCTTCAAATCAAATGTTAATTGAACTATAACCTCATCTCTATCAGCCTCAATTATAAGGCTAGAGAGCATATTGCCAGTCTACCAGGACATCCTTTAGAATCTGTGCGATGATAGATATTGGAACAGGAAAACAAATCCAAAATTCAGTTAGGAAAAGGGGAGATAGTTGATTGTTTCACCCAGTTTGAGTCCCCCACCCCCAGTAAATTCTCGCTTCTGAGTCACGCCCTAGGCCACGTATTAGAGCTGCAGAGGAGTGTCATTCCCCACAAATGCAGGAACTGGGCAAGAGTCAGGGGAAATGAGAAGTGGTGGCCCGTCCCTCTCACCTTGACAGGTAACGTTACCTGTTGTATACATAGAACAGGCAAGCGTGCACACGTATGCATGGCAGTGTGTGTGTGTGTGTGTGTGTGTGTGTGTGTGTGTGTGTTTTACTATATGAAGACCAGGATGTGCATGTCTGTTTTATCAGGGAGTTGAGCTGAGTTTCCTTAGTTAAAGTAAGCCATATATCCAGCCCCATTATAAGTTCTGTTGGGATTCTTACGTGTCCATCACAAGATGTTTCCAAGCTCAAATTGCAAAACAATCCAAGTTTGTCTTCAAGTGTGTTACCCTCTAGGGCCACTCAAAGACTCAATGTCTTCCTGCTTTCTCTGCCACCCACCATCCAAATCTGCTTTCTATGGATTTAATAATTTTCATTGCTTTTATTGGAGTACTTGCAATTTTAACAAGGTGGTTTTTATTTTTCTTATTTGTTTTGGTTTTTGTTTGATTGTTTATTTTGGTTTTTGGTTTGGGTTGGATTTTTTTTTTTTTTTTGGTACTGGCGATTGAACCCAGGGGTGCTTAACCACTGAGCCACACCCCTAGCCCTTTATAATTTTTATTTTGAGACAGTGTCTTGCTAAATTGCTAAGGGCCCTGCTAAATTATTGAGGTTGGCCTCAAACTTGCAATTCTCCTGCCTCGGCCTCCCAAATTGCTGGGATTATAGGTGTGCCTCACCACACCTGGCTTTAACAAAGTATTTAGCCAAAGGAAGAAGGGTTTTCCTCTCTGTGTGTCTCTGTAGGATGATAGAAGTAAACTCTATTAGGAGGAGAGAGGAGATGACGCGGTGTTTCGATGCTTCTGATTGCTCATTGCAATGAATCTCATTTTCAAATCCTCTCTTACTCTATGGCCTCCACAAGTAAATGATAGCAATTAATTCCCTTGATCTTGGAGTACATTTCACATGGACATGGGAATGCTTCTTTCCATGCTGAGAAGTTTCAGCATACAGAAAAGATAAGGGGACATTAATAGATCTGGACTAATTATGTAAAATGGATTGTCTACCTGACAGGAATCTGGTGTTCATTATTTTTGGTGCGGTCGTCCTCACAGATACTCTAGTGTAGCAAAACGTCAAATAGTTCTCCTGTAATCTAGCTACTTCCTTCCAAAGTCATCCACAGAAATAGATCTCATTTACTTTAGGGCAAACCTTACATAAAACCAGCCGTGCATTTTCTCTGTAGCTTGTGTGCCATGGAGAGTTTTGCTAAGTGTCTTTATCAGAACAGCTTTCTGTGTTCCAGGAGACATTTGGTGAAGACAGTTAATTTGTTTTCTTTTCCAGAGGAGAATGTTCCATTAATCACTGTAAGAAGCCAGGCGGGTTGCTCTGTTGCTTTAAGGTCACAGTATTCTTGTTAACATGACCCACATACTACTTCTGTGTCTTAGAAAAGATTTTTGTTTTTGTTTTTGTTTTCTGGGTTTGTTTGTTTGTTTGTTTGTTTTTCCTCCTTGCCCACAGACTTATAGCATAGAAGCAGAAAGTGACGGACTCTTATACACACTACACATGTGCATACAAGCGCACACACACACACAAACCAGAGTAGCCAAGGCACGTTGTGTAGAACAAATATTATCACGTCGTCTCGCAAGAAACAAGATGTACTAGATCCTCAGATACTTTTCATTAATTAACCAAGTCACTATTTCCTCCCTGCCAGCCTCTGAGGAAGCTATGGCTTCTATCAAAAGGTTTCACTGTCTGTCAGTACCTAAACTCTTTTTTTTTTTTTTTTTGATATTTATTTATTTGCTTTAGTTGTACACAATGCGTTTATTTGTATGTGGTGCTGAGGATCGAACCCGGGCCGCGCATGTGCTAGGCGAGCGCTCTACCCGCTGAGCCACAACCCCAGCCCAGTACCTAGACTCTTAACCAGTCACTCAATTTTTTTCTGCATGAATGAATTTAAAACATCACTTATAAGTTCTTGTTATTCAGAGTGTGGTCCATGGACTCTCAAGTTCAGCATTACCTGAAAGTTCATAAGAGATCCATCATCCCTCCCCAGCCCAGCCCCAAATGAGTCAGAATCTGCATTTGAACAAGATCCTCTGGCATTTCAAATGCTCGCTAATATTTGAGAAACGTGGGTAAGATCAGTGACTTTCAAATTTGTCTGCCCCTAACTCACAGTAAGAAACAAATTTTAGATCTAGGGTATAGCTCTGTGGTAGAATATTTGCCTAGCATGCAGAATGCCCAGGGTTAAATACCTAGCATCACAGGAAAAGAAAAAAGATCAAATAAAAATTCATTTTGCAGCATAATGTATGGGTACAAGTAAACAAGTAAAGAAAACAAAAGTTTGTGAGACAATATTTATCCCTTACTACCTATAATACAGTCTGATAATGTTCTCTTCCATCTTTCAAAACACGTTGGTGATAGCAAATAAAATGATTTCATTGTACATGAAGAAGTTATAACCCTCAACTTTTTAAAAATATTTTTTTAGTTGTTGATAGACCTTTATTTTATTTACTTATTTTTATGTGGTGCTGAGGATCAAACCCAGTGCCTCACACATACTAGGCAAGCGCTCTACCACCGAGCCACAACCCCAGCCCTAACCCTCAACTTTTAAAATGCATTTAGGCCAGACATGGTGGTGCACGCCTGTCATCTCAGTGGCTCAGGAGGCTGAGGCAGAAGAATCACCAGTTTGAAGCCAGCCTCAGCAACTTAGCAAGACCCTAAGCAACTCAGTGAGAGCCTGTCTTTGAATAAGATCCAAAAAGGGCTGGGGAAATGGATGATTTTGTTCCCTCAAAAAATGCATTCAGAACAAAATTTTTCACCCTTGGCTGCTATTGACATATTGAGCCAGATAATTCTTTGTTGCGGATGCCATTCTCCATGTGGAAGGATGGAGCAGTGTCTGTGATTTCTGTTCTAGGTACCAGTAGCAATCACAACCCCCGCCCCCACCCCAATGATGACAACAAATGTCCCAGGTAGGGCCAAAATTTTCCCCAGGGGGCAAAATCACCCCTATTTATGAACCACTGATCCAGATGAACCAGGAAACTGGTCACTGCTAGATGTGTAGAAGGGAACCCCTCCTCTCCAGATGCCACAAGTCCCTCTGCCACCCCCACCATAACAAACGTGACGCATGCGATGTAGCAGCAACAAAGTCGGGCTTATTCATTGTTAAAATGATGACTGAAGAAGTTCCTTTGTCAGCCAGGCACTGTGGTGCACGTCTGTGAGCTCCGTAACTGGGGAGGCTGAGGCAGGAGGCGCTCACGTTCAAGGCCAGCCTCAGCAACTTAGTGAGATCCTGTCTCAAAATTAGAAATAAAAAGGGATGGGAATATAGCTCAGTGGCAAACTTCCCTGGGTTAAATCCCCAGGACACCCCCGCCCTCTTTCTTCCCCAGAAAGTTCCAATAAGAGCCAAGGGGAGGAAATGAAGGGGCAGTTTGATGAGCAGTATTGATTTCCTCCATCCTTCTCTTTTCTTTCCTTTTTGTAATTATATTAGGATCTTGATTTTAAACAACAGAGGGAAAGGAAAGAAAAGGAAGGGGAAAAGAAGTGGTTGCTTCTACCATGTTGCTGCAAGTAATTTTTTTTTATGTGTGTCCAAAAACCTGAAAAGAAGGCTCAACTTACATACTTCATTCATTCCGAATTCCCAGTTCAGAAGAATTAACAGCTTCCCGCTCTTCTGTTAGACTCTTGCCGCATTGACTAGAAGTCCCGTTGATGGAGTCTCATGATCCACCCAAAGTGTGATGGTTCCTGGATCCAAAGACTCCTGGGGATAGTGTTACCTGCTGTACCAGGTTGACTCCACTGCCTTGGGCAGAGATCGTCACTCTGACCATCCCTGGACTAATGCCAGTCATATCAACAAATCTCCTGGTCTTACCCAGGATGATTTCTTATTAATTACCAGATCTGTGTGCCAACCTGGGCAGAAAAAGCCCCTCTCATTAATTTTGTAGGAGGAAAAAAAAAAACTGTTTAAGAAAAGGACAAATAATATGTAAAATAAGTAATGTGACTCATGAGTTGTTTTCTTTTTTTTAATATTTATTTATTTATTTGCTTTAGTTGTACACAATGCCTTTATTTTTACGTGGTGCTGAGGATTAAACCTGGGCCGCGCACGCACTAGGCGAGCGCTCTACCGCTGAGCCACAATCCCAGCCCTCATGAGTTGTTTTCTAATGAAACTCTTTAAATCACCTTTGAAGGGAAAGAAATCTTACTCCCTTGGGTTTAGAAAATTTGTTCTGTGGCCTAGGAGACCTTCCTATAAAAGGGATGAGACTTAGTGATTAGCTGCTTCCCTTTGGGGGAGCTCTAGACCAAAAGAAAAGAAAAAGAAGTTGTTGCTTCTTTTTCCACCTGGGGTGACTGTGTCCTGTAGAGGACATTGGGTCATATCAGGGGACGTTTTTGATTATTACAATTTGGAGGTTGGGAACATATTATTGGCAGAGGTTAGAGATCCTGCTAAAAACTGAACTATCCAGCACAGTTCTCCCCACAACAATGAATGACCCACTCAAAATGTCAATAGTATAGAGATTGGTGGGGAAAAAATGTTCTAACACCACCTCCTCAACTCCTTTTTTTTTTTGGTACCTGGGACTGAACCCAGGGGTGCCTAACCACTGAGTTATACCCCCAGCCCTTTTTTATATTTTATTTAGAGACAGTCTCACTGAGTTGCTTCAGGCCTCGCTAAATTGCTGAGGCTGGCTTTGAACCCACAACCCTCCTGCCTCAGCCTCCTGAGTTGCTGGGATTACCTTTGTCTTCAATGATATCGGCTGTTTGAGTTTTGACTTTAGGAAACCTTTAGCATTACCATGTGAGTCCTTTTTTATCCAAGGGATTCTGGTCACTGCGTCTGATGAATATTATACCCAGCAGATATCTCAGAAACTGATCTCAAAAGCCCTTTTGATAAGCTTCCTCCAAAAACATCTTTTTAAGGTCTAAGAGATAAAACTCAAAGAATCATTAACACCTAACTTTCTCAGCTTGAACTTAAAGCTCACCCACGTGTAGTTCCCAAGGAGCTTCAGTACTTCAATAAAATCTCAGATCTTGTCGGTGAAATGAACCATTGTACATTTCCTCCTAGCAGGTGCACCTTGGGTCTTTAAGGGACAGGTCCCTCACATCATGCAGACCTTCAAGCACCGGCGTGGCATTCAGACATTTCTGAGTTCAATTTCTGGGTCTGCCACTCACTAATGGTGTGATTTCAGGTACATTACTTTATCCTCCCCAGGCCTCAATTTTCTCCTCTGTGAACACGTGGATTAAAAACTGTTCCCAGCTCTTTGGGTTCAGATGACTAAATTGAGGCAGTACCTATAAAGCACAAACCATAGTACGCGGCACATAGAAATGACTCCGAAAGCATTTCTCCTCCTCTTCCTCCTTCTTTGTCTTCTCCTTCTCTTCCCCCTTCCCTTTTCCTCCTCTTCTTCATCCTCCTCCTTCTCTTAGTAGTGGTTGTGTGAAAACCAGCATACAGACTTTACCCAGTGCTAACGTAGGCTTTGCAGCAGAGAGAAGAAAAGTCATGATAAATTCCACATCAATAGGATTTCAAAGCCAAAGGATATGATATCAAGCAGCAAAGAGCCCAATTGTGCCACAGAATCCCTAAAGGAAATCAAGCAAGATCCGAATGAGAGGGCTGGGGGTATGGCTCACTGGTAGAGTGCTTGCGTAGCATGCACAAGGCACTGGGTTCCATCCCCAGCACAGAGAGAGAGAGAGAGAGAGAGAGAGAGAGAGAGAGAGAGAGAGAGAGAGAGAGGGATTCCAATAAGATGGAGACCTCAGAGAAAGGGCCCTAAAGGCAGACACGGGCTGGAACTTTACATGTCTAGGATTGGGGAGAGGAACCAGGTAGGAGTTTATACTTAGACACTGAGCAAGGGGACATTTTGGCTTCCTCTGGAAGCATCCTTGCCTCGTCTACTCTGTCTTCATTAGCCTTAGAGAGGCTTCTTTTGGGAGACATTGTTGAAGAACACGGGGGTTATGAGGTCTCCGATTCAGGGGTGAAGATATCTGCTTTCTAGGCATTCCGCAACCTTAGGGGCTACATTTTTATATTACTGTATACTATATGCTTTCAATATGTGCTCCTTTTTTAATTTTTTAAATAGTTGTAGATGGACAGTATGCCTTTATTTTATTTTATTTGTTTATTTTTATGTGGTGCTGAGGATCGAACCCAGCGCAAGGCAAGCGCTCTACCACTGAGCCCCAGCCCCAGCCCCTCAATATGTGCTTCTTATCCAAAAATGTGCATTAGAACTACTTATGTATTTTTTTTTATTTTAACAATGTATTCATCCCAGCTCTCCACCAAAAATTCGAAGTCTATAGATCTAACGTAGAGTTCAAATACCTGTTTGATAAAGTCAGTTCCAAGAGTTTGATATGGTCCAAAATTGATTGCATTAAAGAGGTTCTCCCCTGTGGGTGATTTTGTCTCCCAGTATATGTGTGTGTGTGTGTGTGTGTGTGTGTGTGTGTATGTATTTGTATGCATGTATGTGTATATATACATATATTTTATACATCTGTATATGTAAACATATATATACACATATATTTAGATATATAGATTTTATTTAAAATATCCAGAGACTTTCTGGACTATCACAGTTGGCTGGTAGGGTGGAAGTGGAGATGGTATTGCCCTCTAATGGGTAGAGAGCAGCAGACATTCCACAATGCACAGAGATACCCCCCTCCATCAATTACCTGTCAGAATGTCAATAGTGCTGAGGTAGATAAATCCTGACCTAGAGGATAAAAGATACTAAAAGACATGTTCGTGAATAAACATGGGCCCCTATCTCCTGAAACTCTGGGTGTTCCCACCCCATCCCTGAAAGCACCGATTTTACTGATTTTCTTCACCATTACATCAGAGTCTGGCATATTTTATCCCTCAAGAAACCATTTGTTAAACAGGTATTGACAGCTTTGTCAAGCATATTTTCAATTCTATTTCTAATCCTAACTTGAAAATAGTAATTAAGCACTTTAAGTATTTCACTATGAATGTTTTGATCATCACTTAAATTTTTTCAAGCCTTCAAGATACGGTGCTCTGGTTAATTGAATGGGGAGTGAATTGTTGGGGGCACCATTTGATTCTCTGGTTAATTTGAAGATTCATTGGAAAACATTTTCTCTTTCATCTGCTTTTGAAACAATTTTTAGAATATCTTAGTTCTTACTGAGCATTTGAAGCAAAATCTAATTCTCTGGGTCAGGATTTTTTTTTTTATTTCCCTTAATTCTGGCTTCATCCTACTTAGCCCTATCTGGTCATGAAGATGTGAAAAGAGTGAATTATCCAGAAATGCACCACTATTAATTTCTTCAACTCGGAATACAATATGTTGCACCTTTTCCTATTCCTTGAGACACAGAAGATACTGTGATACTACATGCTCAGTGGTCCAAAGCACATTCTGAAAGCATTTTTTTTTTTTTAGTTTGGTACTGGGGATTGAACCCCAGCGTGCTTAACTACTGAGCCACATCCCCAGCCCTTTTTTTTATATTTCATTTAGAGACAGGCCCTCGCTAAATTGCTTAGGGCCTCGCTAAATTGCTGAGGTTGGCTTTGAACTTGCGATCCTCCTGCCTCAGCCTCCCCGAGTCACTGGGATTACAGGCATGTACCACTGCACCCTGCTGAAAGCTGCTCTTTTGATTCAATCCCTAAGAGGGGCAACTTTCTCCTAAAAGGTCAAGTGCAAACAGGGAGAGAGATTCCAGTTAATTAAAAGTTCTAATAAATGGCTGTTTAATAACAGCAACATGATAACATTTATTTATTTATTTATTTATTTATTTATGTCTACTTTCCTAACTGTACATTGCAGACAATAGCACCATCATATTAAAGATATTATTTTAAATCCTCCTGGCAGCCCTAGGAGGAAAGGACTTTCATGCTCTCCATTTTGCAGTTATTTTACATTTGATTGGGGCTGATGACAGCCAATATTAGTGGGGTGCTACCTGCATACCAGATCCTATTCTGGGTGGTTAAATGTCATAATGCAGGTAATTCTTATGACTTCCTTGATAGGTGGGTAGGGTTTTGTAGATGAAGATTTTCGAAGCTGGACGTGGTGATGCACACCTGCAATCCCAGCGGCTCGGGAGGCTGAGGCAGGAGGATCGTGAGTTTAAAACCAGCCTCAGCAACTTAGCAAGGCCCTGAGCAACTCAATGAGACCCTGTGTCTAAATCCAATACAAAAAAAAAGTGTTTAAGTGCCCATGTGTGTTCTATCCCCAGCGATTTTCTGGTCACTGACTGGTAAATTGACTTCACCAAATTTAGAAGCCTGAAAGTGTTCCATCCTAGATCCAACCCTTTCCTTTTTTTAATATCTATTTTTTTAGTTGTAGTTGGACACAATACATTTATTTATTTATTTATTTATTTATTTATTTTTATGTGGTGCCGAGGATCGAACCCAGTGCCTCACACGAGCTAGGTGAGCACTCTACTGCTGAGCCACAACCCCAGCCCCAATCCAACCCTTTTCTTTCTGACCCAAAGAGTGGACACCTGACCCTACGGTCTGGATGGGCAGTGGGGAAGCTATACTATTCAAACATGTGCTTCTCACCTCCAGAAGCCCCCACTCTACTGAATGCTCTGTATCCCAAATCCCTCCCTGGGACCTTTCCCTAAATAATCACTATTCGTCCATGGGATCTCAGCAGTGTAGGAGACAGAAATTGCCATTCATTGATCCTCAGAACGTGGCTTATTAGTCATGGCCTGTCCACTAACAATGACAGGAGTTGCATAGCTAACCAGAGAGACCCCCCTTAATGTAAATTCACTATCCCCTGGAGCAGACCTCCTCTGGAACCTGAGGATCAAGGTTGTCACTGGGATCAAGATCCACAAAGGCCGGTAGAACCCAGGCCTAAAGATGGGGGTTGGGGTGGCAAAAAGCGCCCTGGTAGCCCACTCCAGGGAGAAACCTCGACTTGAGCTAAGGGGAACTAGAACACAGGAGGGAATCTTACACACCATATGTACTGCAAGAGTCCTTTCTACCTAGGCCCAGTAAAAAGGTTTCAGCTTTCAGTCTCTATCTCCCTCTGTTCTGAGATCTTTTATCCCCTAAGAACAAAGTTCAATGATTTATTTGGGAGGGGGAATATGACGGTAACACAATGCCATTTCCATCCCAGACAGTTGATAAATGGTTTAAGGTAGCAGCTTAAGTTCCTTAAGCAAAGCTTGACACAGTGGTATTATTAAACAACAATGCCCAAGATTTTCCTACGAGGCCCTGTTGATTCTTTTAACTTACCCACATAGCTAAGTTTTGAATGGCACTATGAGGTTTCACAGATCAGTTGTGCTTCACAGGGGAGGAAAAAAGTAATCCAAAATTACAGAATAACATGGTCATACAATCTGTGCATAATACAATCAGAGTTGCAACTAAATCATTACGTGGTCATTATCCAATAATGCCTAAGATGTCAGCAGTGTGAAAATTTGAGATCGGATATCACCCAAGTCCTTCCTTGATTCATTTCCAGCCAACGCTGACAATAAACAATGTGACAAGGTGCAAAAAGAGGGAAAAGGGAAGGAAGGAGGGAAGAAAAGAGCAGGAAGAAAGGGAGAGAAAAGAAAGGATATTTTTCCCCCTCTCTTGAAGGTTTAAAGAGCCAACTCTTGAATGTAGCAAATCCCTTGGCCAGTGGAAAGTGGTGTATAATGCATTGTTTCTAAAGAGTTTGTTTATTCAAAATATGTCTGGTTTGGGCATTCAGGGTTCTAAGGGAGTGGGGGCTCCAGGGCAGCGGCTGAGGTCAGAGTCGTGCAATGGTTAATGAAGTTCACTCCTGGTGGTTTCAGAACACCACCAAATAGTGGTGACTGAGCACAGGGGGACATGGATGTGGACGTGAGGGAATTCTTCCAGAGACTACCCCCCCACACTTGGCCTACGTGGAATTAGAGAAACGGAGGCCTGTGTCATTTGTTGGTGCAGATTAGAAATAAATGTGGGCATTCGGCTTAAAGAACTCACTGACGGCAACATGCCCGAGGAAATGTCATTATGTATTTAAGCACAGTCTTTGTAAGCTGGGCCAGGCAAGGAGGTTTATCAAAAGAAATATGTAAATAACACAACCTGCTTTATAAAGGAAAAGAGAATCAAATTAATCCAAGACATCCGTGGTGTAATACTATTTTCTGCAACCAGCTATTCTTTTGATAACTTGAGACACAGCCTCACAGTCCAGGGCAAACAATGGCTTAAACAAAACAAAACAACAACCAAAAAAAAGGCAAAAACAAAAAAAGAAAAGAAAAGAAAAGAAAAAAAGACCCAGGACATCCCTCAGTCCCTACGAAAGAACTCTACATGAGTGTTCAGCCTAATGCACAATATGATTATTAAATCTAACATTGTCGTAGCCAAAGTGGGCTTGGTCAAAGTTCCCCCCTTCCCCTCTTCTCTTTTTTTTTTTTGGGGGGAGAGGGGGGGAAAGTATTGGGAGAGGCGGAGGAACCAAGCCAATCAAAGTTAAAATAAAGTCTCTTTCTAGCAAGACTACTGTCTATAACATGTTGTTCCTTATAGAAAGTGGGATATGGTGGCATTTGCTTGATTAACTTGCTCGACAAAAGTGACAGCTGCTGTGGGTGCATGCGGATAAGCTGCACGGCGTAGTTCCGCCTTTGTACATCTGTCAGCAAAAAGGGAAGAATAAAGAGTGAAAAGAGACAAATTGGTCCCCAAAGACACTCCATTCAACTTAGGAGGTTTGCCCCATTCAAGCGCTCGCTGTGCGCCTCAAGTACTAAGAGCTTATTCAATTTCATTCACTCATTCGAATGAACCCACAAGTGTTTAATTTCTTATTCTGTCGCCTCAGAAAGGGGGGTGGTGGCGTGGAGAGGAAGGGGGAGGGAGCCCTGGGGAAGGGAAGCAGGCAGGGTGATCTTGGCCGCACATATTAACTCATGCTTTAACTCTCTGTGTCCAGGCCCCGGACCCAGCTGCATGCTTCCCTGGGGGACCTGGCGCAGGCTTCTTACCTCCTGGCTGATGGGTCCAAAAACCGTCTGCAGATAGGAGGGACGACCAGCAAAACTGACATGTTTTTACCTTGTGTCGGGACAGTGGTCTGAGATGCGTGCCTTTTACAGAAATGAGATGGCTGGCTCCCCCCACCCCCCTAAGGTTTAGGTAAAATGATCTGGCAAATGTGTGGATTTTTTTTTTTTTTCCCTCCCAGAGAGGGGGAAAAAAAAATTAGAGTCACACGCAGTGAGAAGTAGCAAGAGGGGAATATGGTTTCCTGAGATTAAAAATAAAGCAAGAGGAAAGGGCGCCATTGGAGGCAGGGCCCAGCTGCACGTGGTGGAAACACATGTTAACTTAAGAAGCAGGATTTTGTCTCTTTCCCCCCCATCCCTGAGCCGCAGCCTCAGAACCTGTTTTCTGGCCTCCTTGAAACAGGAAGCGCTATGGACACCCAAAGGTTGCCTCTGGGGCTTTGAGGGACCTCCCCCAGGCCACCTGTACGCCGGCTCAGCCAGGTCTGCTGCCATCTTTTCTCCTGCCTTCACTTTTGAAACTCAATGATGATAGAAATCGTACTCTAAAATCCTGGACCACCATCTGAGTATCGTCCCAGCCACTCAATCCGCCTTTGTTGACTGCTTTTTGGAAACTGCTCAAAGCCATCTCTGGCTCCTAAAAAGATCATGTTCATTCTGATGAGAAATCATTCCCCAAACAGCTCACGTTCAACCAAGTTGACATGGATCAGGTCTGAAAAGCGCTTGGAAGACTTTGGAAAAGTGTTCTGGATCCGGTGATAGTTTTTGAGGTTTGGGTGTCTGAATGCTGGGGCTCTGGGCAGCACCTTCTAGGTGGTATATTTGTGCTCTTTCATTATCTGCCTGGAAATTAGCTGTGTGGTTTGACCTGAAGCTTCCCAATAACCCGCTTACCTGAAGATGCTGTATTCAGTTGTTCTGTAGCACAGAAATTACAGATCATGTTTTTGCATAGTGAAAGTAATGATTAGAACCACCTCAGCCCAGGAAAACAGCTTTCTAAAGTCCGTGTGAATTTTTCTAAGTAAGAACTTCAACGTGGGCTCACAAAACTAATGATTCATTGTTATACAGAAAGTTTAATATGTGCAAATTATGAAATTAGCCCTAATATGAATAACCGACCCTGTTTTAAAAAAGACAAAGTTGGCACTCAGCTTTCTCTTTCCGTTCTGTATATGAGTTACAATCCTTATTTTAGAGTACGATTTCTATAATCATTTCTATATGGCATGCAAATTGCTTTTTCAGTTGCTTACGTCAATCTGCTTGCGAATTAATGCATTTAACTCTAAATGCAGTTCCCCTACCTAAGAAGCAATCAGAGGAGTGGGCAGATGCTGTTGGAGAATAATCTGAATTCAGTTCATACTGAATCCTTCTCCTATCTCTTAAGTCCTTGTATGCATATCAGAGAATAGTTTTCCAGATAAATTATTCCTACTTCTCACATAGTTAATAGGCAGTAGGATGTGCCACCAAAACTAGAATTTCGTTCTCGACGTAATTGAGCTTTAAATGACTGAGTGGACTTGAAAGTGTGAATTTAGACTGTAACTATACATTTTCTCAAAACAGTGGGTTCCTTTGAGAGGACAGAGGCTAAAGCCCTGGGGGTCCCTTTTCTCAATGCCCAGGGAGGCCTAGGACTGAATCTCTGACATATCCAGAGAAAAAATAGGCCGGGGAGTTACAGGGGCGGAGATACTGTTAAGGGTGGTCAGCTTGCTAATGCCCAAACTGCTCACCTGCCCTGGGAGACCTAGGTTGCAGACAAGGGCTGGTTAGAAGCTGGTTGGGGCTTAATCACATTGGCTTTATTACTTATGTCTCTTGGAGAGAGAAAGGGTCTGAGCTGAGAAATTTCCAGGTACCTGAGAGAGCAGTTCCTTTCCTCTCAGACACTACAGTTCCCTGGTCCCCAGAGATGACGCGTGTCCACCTCTGACATTTGTGGCAAGAGCTGGTCTGTCTCGCAGAAGTCCTGATTTTGCTGTGTTGGGTCCCTGCTGATCAGCAGGGGGTGTGGGAACAGGGGGTGCAGGGCCCCGGTTCCTTCTTTCATGCAGAAGTTGACCACTGGTCACATTTTTATTCAATTACTTAGACGCTCAGCAGCTTCAGCCATCATGTTGTGTCCAGGCAAACCCAGATCTCATTTTGATATCTAAATTGGATTCTTTCATTCAGGACAGCAGGACTTTGGGGGCTAATCAAAAGAGACAGAGGGGGAAGGTGTATTTTGCTATTTAGGTAGTGAGAATTGAACGGTGGAAGGATTTTGAAAGAGTTTGCCTTGCTCTTCATTTGCCTTAATATTAAATAGGGCAAGGAGTTGTAGAAAAAAAAAAATTATCTAGATAGATAGGTTCTCTGAGGTCAGAAGCAGGAAAAATATAATAAAAATTAAAAGCCACTTTATTACATATGGCTAATTACATTTCTTTTTCTTCCTTTATCTTAGAAAACAAATGCGTATTAATAATATAGGTCATAGAAGTGTAAACTGAGGCTTGTTTAGGTTGTTAGGAAAATTAAATGTGTTTAATTCATATAAACCACTTGGACTAGCCTCTGACTCCTAGAAAGTGCTCACTAAATGTTTTCTGGAATTATTTTTATTGAAATTGCTAATTATTATTATTCTTAATGTCACTCTAGAACTTCTTTCCAAAGTGGGTTCCTTGTAGTATAAATACCCTGAGAAATAAAGTAAGTGGCTCATGAAAAGTGGCTCTGTAGTCAAATACATCTGAAAAACACAAAGTTAAATAGATGTCTTTATTGCAGAACTTCTCAGAGCATTTAAGAAGTTGATTCCATGCATCAAATCTAAATAGCCAGTCGGGTACAGTGGCACACGCCTGTAATCCCAGTGGTCCTCGGGAGGGTCAAACCAGCCTCAGTAACTTAGTAAAGCACTAAGCACCTTAGTGAGACCTTGTCTCAAAAATTTAAAAATGAGAAAGGGCTGGGATGTGGCTCAGTGGTTGAGTGCCCCTGGGTTCAATCCCAGGTACCAAAAGAAAAAGTCTAAATCACCAATAGTAATCAGTTGGAATATATGGTATACATGTATATCCACATACGTGTCCACAGGTCAGTGGAAAATGCAAAGCTAGAAAAGTGTGTGCTGATATTACTTTTATTTTCTTTTTTAAAACTTATAATTAAATACCTCAGGGTAAGTGTTCTTGTCCTGTGGGCATTTAGGCCTGTCAGTATGATAAAATGGCAACAGTTCCCCAAAAGAGCTTCCCATGTGCCCCCTCCCAGATTTTGCAGATGATACCCGGAGACCTGAGTGGAAAACAGGACAGATCGCACAACTGGGGAGCCCGCTGGCCTTTGATGCACACGTGTTCATTTATTTTTATTGGGGATCATTGTATATCTTCGTGATCATTTTGAAGGCATGGCACAACCCCAAATCCATTAACTCCAGAAGCACCTTGGATTCCAAAGGTGAAAGACCCTTCCTTGCAATTTCAAAACAAGTACTCATCCTAGACAAAGAGAGGAGTAGCTTTGATTTGGAGCATTTCTGTCCAAGTATATGTCACCATTTAAATAAGTAAAAAGACACAAACTCTTTGGATTGGTACAGCTGGGCTGGGAGCCCTGCGATAAGAGGTCACTGGTGTGAGTTACTATGGTAATTGAGTAGTATCAGCAATAGTTTTGCTCTCATGAGCATTAAAGCACATAATAATAGGCAAACAACAGTGGTTAAAGCAAGCAGGTAGGATTACTATGTTCTTTTGTCAGAAGTATATAATGTCTTGTAGTCAGTTTTAAAGACTTCTCAACCCCCAAATCCACCCACCCCCCGTCACCTGCTGAGTGATTTTGCGTGCTTAATCTCTTACCCTCAACTCCAAGCTCTCTGCTAATTTGAGGCAAATGGGTATTTCTGACATTAGATAGGGAGGCAAGGAAGCTCTGACCTAGAAAACCCGCATTCTGCAGCACCGAGGAAAAATATTCTTTCAACAATTTTGTTAAGATTCTTTTGAATGACGGCGGGGGGGGGGGGGGGGGGGGGGGGGGCGGGAATAGCTCGCACCCGAAACCCGAGGTTACAGCCTCCCAAGGAAGACGTATTTTTTTTTTTGTTGTTTTGTTTTGTTTTGTAGAACAAGAAAGAAGGAAAGAAAAAAAAGAGAGAGGAACTTGCAGAGCATCCCCACTCCCAACTTCCCCCATAAAACTTGTCACTTCGCATTGCCATCGCCACCCCAACAATAATCGCTCCGTGCCTATTGCTAATTGCAAGCACAGCTGAGGCCCAGCAGGGAGCCCTTGCACAGTCTCAGGCCTTTATACGAGGCTCAATCTGTTGTATGGCACTTGTTCACACACAAAAAAACTACCAGCAAAGGCAGAAAGAGGCAGAGTCACAGGTTTCTTGTAATCCCTCTGCCTCCCCGCTGATTGCCCAGCCCTAGAAGCATTCCTGGTTTTGTCCTCCTCTTTACAAAATCTGAAGTGACCTTAAGCTACTAGCATGTCAACTTTTGAATGTGGAGCTGCCGGCTTCTTCAGGTGCATTAAGGAGCAGGGGGGGGCTACATCTGGCTTCTGCGTGTCTGTTTGCAGCACCCCTGGGGCGAGCTGTGGCTTCCTGTAACATGTAAAATATGAGTGTGAACTCAGGGTTCATGGCAAGGAACAGGAGGTCATGCCTCCATTCAGTTCTAAGTAAAGAAACTGGGAGTTTGCAGATGTTTTTCTGTATGTGTAATGACACCAACCCCCCGCCCCAGCCACCGAGCAACCGAGCGCCGGTTTTTTTTTTTTTTTTTTTTTTTTTTGATAAAATGTGCCACAATCAGTGTGCTACTTGCAGATTTATTCATATCAATTTTTGCAATTTATATATTCAGAGACAAGATTGCTATTTCGGCAACTTTATGTTGGATGTCGTACGTTTGCGTCTAGAGAAAGAGGGAAGAAAGAAGTATGGGGCGGGGAGGGTGGGCAGAGAAAGAAAAGAAATTAAGTCTGTTCCCTGGGCCACCGGCTGGGGTGTTGTCAAGGAGACAAAGCATCAGACTGGAGGGTCTGTGTCCCCCTTTTGCCCAGCGGTCACTTCCTGCCCAGTCTGGGAGCTGGGCCTTCTATTCTGGCCCAGAAGACGGCCCATTAGTGGCTCTTGGGAGGGGAGAGTGGGTTTTGGGGGGCAGGGAGCAATCCCTTCAGTAGATGAGGCCCCAGGCCACTTGAAGAAAGGTCAAGAACAGGGAGGCCCAAGAATATCCTTGGTGTGGCCTCCATGTGGGCCTGGCAGGGGGCACTCCGTCCGTCCTTCCTCTCTGCCCTGCCACCCTCTCAGATAAGCAGGGAATTAAGCCTCCTACGAAACTCCTGCTGCAGAAATTCCTGTTCCCAGCCCCAAGCCTCACGGGGTATTTTCACGGAAGGAAGACATTGGTGCAGCGAATACAGAGATTAATCCTCCCAGGCCTGGGGAGTGAACGCCGCACCGCAGTGGGGCAGTGTTAATTGCCGAGCTTGGTGCAAAGATCATTTTGAGGCATTTAAGAAATACATGAATTTTATTAGTGTGACTGTTCCACGTAGGAGTTATTTCTCAGCAAAGGGCAAAAGCTTTGCCTGCCTCGCATTATTAGCCTAATTCTACTTAATTGTTTCCTAAAATACGGGCTTCCTGAACACACATTCCAAACCTTAATAAGTCTGTTGTGGAGGGAATGATTCTAGATGGGGAGCTGCTGCCCTTTTGGGCAACTAGCGTCTCTGAGTGACTGAGAGCTGTTTGATCAAATCCCTGCTTGGAAAATTGGGGGGAGCCAGTATGGGGGACAAGGGAGAGTCTGTGGAAACATACAAAGTGATGTGGCATGCAGTGCCAAAAAAAAAAAAAAAAAAAATTTTTTTTTTGGTCTTTTGGATCCAATCTTCATTGAGGAATCTCAGTTCTCGTCTCTGGGCTTCACTTAATTCTATTTCACAGATTTAGAAATGTTTGGCCCCGTGGCATGTTTTAAATAAACCAGATAAATGACTGAGCAAATGCTACCAGATTTGTTCTTTGTTCTTCACAGTCTCAAATCTCGACCTTGAGAAACTGTCTCAGTCCTGGGATTAAATGAAATGCCCACATTTATCCTCTAAAGAATTTTTTTTTTCCTCTCCTTTTGGAAAACATGGCTATTTCCAGATAAGAATATATACACAGCTACCCGCCTGAGCTTTCCTAAGCAAAGTTTCCTTTTCAGTATGAAAAATGATTTTTATTTCCCATTTTTTCCCTTGTGGTGGTAAGAGGATGTAATGTAAAATGTACCATCTTAACCGTTCTGGAGCATACAGTTCCATAGCATTAAGTAGATTCATGGTATTGTCTCTAGAGCTCTTTTTACCTTGAAAAACTAAAACTCTATCCCCACTAAAACACAATTTTCCATTTCTCCTCCCTTATCCCCTATCAACCACCATTTCTGTTTCTGTGAATTTGACTTCTCTTTTTCTTATTGGTTCTTTTTAGTTATACATGACAGCACAGTGCATTTTGACATACTATACAGACATGGAGTACAACTTTCCATTCTTGTGATTGTACATGATTGGAGTTTCACTGGTCGTGTGTTCATATATGAACAGAGACAGGAAAGTGATGTCCCATTCATTCCACTGTCTTTCCTATTCCCATCCCCATTCCCTTCTCTTCATTCCCTTTTGCCTAATCAAATAAACTTCTATTCTTCCTGCTCCCCCTTATTGAGTATTAGCTTCCACATATCAGAGAGAACATTGGTTTTGGGGGATTGAGTATTAGCTTCCACATATCAGAGAGAACATTGGTTTTGGGGGATTGGCTTATTTCACTTAGCATGATAGTCTCTGCTCCAGCCATTTATTAGCAAATGCCATAATTTTATTCTTCTTTATGGGCTGAATAATGTTCCATTGTGTACATACCACATTTTCTTTATCTAGTCATTTGTTGAAGGGCACTTAGGTTGGTTCCATAGCTTATCTATTGTGAATTGAGCTGCTAGAAACATTGATGTGGCTTTGAGAATTTGACCTCTCTTGATTACCTATATAGTGAAACCATACAGTATTTGTCTTTTTGTGATGGGCTTATTTCACTTGACATGATGTCCCGCACATGCATCCATTTGGGGGCATATGACAGGATTTCCTTGATTTTTAAGGCTAAGTAATATTCCATTGTATATATCTGTGACATTTTGGTTTTCCATCAATCCCTGGGTGGACACTGCTTCCTCCCTTGGCTATTGTGAATGATGTGTGAATGATGCTGCTCTGAGCAAATATCTCTTTGAGATCCCACTGTCAATTTTTCTTTTTATTTTATTTATTTATTTATTTATTTTGCATCGATTCCTAGAAGTGAAATTGCCAGATCACCCAGCTTTCAATAATATCACTCACTCAGATTGTGGCAATGGTGGAAGTGTGGTATTTGCCTCTGGTTGGAAGTAGTATTTGCAACTGAAAATCACATTTAAGACTGTGTCTTCCCATCATTGATGTGACTTGAAGTAGACATCTTTGAATCGATCTTTGACTTTATTTTGTCATTCAAAGGTGGTAAACTGTTTCCAGCAATATCATGATTATTAGGAAAGAAAGCCTTTCAGAGACCATTGCGTCTCCTTGCAAATGACCATCCGCCTCATCGAGATAGGAGTTTGGGCAGCATAAAAGGGGATTGTGTTATTTGTGGGGTTTCATACAGTCTGGTGGATTCGGCAGCAGCAAAATCATTAACAGTCTGGCTTTGGCTAGCTTGTGTAGCTTGTTGTGACTGCCAACTAGTTAACCAAACCACTGAAAAAACACAGAATATATCTTCCTGAGAGAGATACGTATAAGGCCCGTGTAAGCTAAGCTTTGAGTTAAACTTACCTGCTTGGTTGCTTTCTGGAAGGATCCTTCTAGACTCTTGCCTCTCCTTGTATTCAACCCATGCAATGAATATTGACAGGACCTAGATGCATAATGTCAAGAATCCACCTTTGAATTCACTATTTGGATCGATCGCTTGAAATTTGGATACTGAAGATCTTATTGTTGGATATTTCTCCACATGTCAGGTTTAAAGAGATGAACTACGCTCATATTAAAAAATAGCTGTTTGAGGCTGGGGTTGTGGCTCAGCAGTAGAGCGCTCGCCTAGCACGTGCATGGCCTGGGTTTGATCCTCAGCACCACGTAAAAATAAATAAACACATTGTGTACAACTAAAGCAAACAAATAAATATTTTTTAAAAAATAGCTATTTATTTGAATTAAAGAATATCATGGGCTGGGGCTGTAGCTCAGTGGTAGAGCACTTTCCTAGCACATGTGAGGCCCTGGGTTTGATCCTCAGCACTGCATAAAAATAAAGCATTTTTAAAAAGAATGTCATGATATTATTTAAGCCCTTTCTAAAGGGGTTAAAATAAAATTGCTCCCAAATGCTAAATTCCATACCCATGTTCCTACAGAAGAAGTAAACATTTTAATCAGTGATAATTCAAACCCAATTTTTAAAAAAATGTCTTTTGCACAATCTTCCCCCCCCCCCCCACGTCCCCATTAGGAGAGAGGCTGAAGGCAAAGGAAGAGCTATATCTTCTCAGCTCCAGGTTGGAGGTAACTAGAGTGTGAGACTGCCAGGTGTCTTGGCCTGCTCCATCAGTGACCCCCCAGAGAGGCCCTGCCTCGCTTCCAGGCTTGGGCCATTTGGAGAACCACAGCCAGCTTTGCAAATACTTCAAACCCATAGATGAGTTTTTAGGCATCCAAAGAATTACAGAGGTAGGGGGGAAAATCCATTTTCAGCTAAAAAGGACATTTGGGGCGGCTGGGAAGGTCACTGGACCCATCTGTGTCCTCTGTTTTGGATGACTGGTTATGGTTTTGTGCTTTTAGCAGAGCGTCCTGAAGCTGTGGCTGGGAAATACCCATTTCTAATGGGTTTCGCAGGCTCAAATCCTCAATTACAGCAACACTCAAGTGGGGCAGAAGCCAGTGAACGGCTTCCTTTCCAGAAAGCGTTCAGATGATATGCCCTTTAGAAAGGGTTTACTTGGCCCTTGGGGAGCTCTGACAAATCCTGAAATGTGAAGTTCTTTGCCTATTCAGCAGAGATGGCTTGAACAAGCCAGGGATTTTTTGGTCATGCCCTCCCTGAATCTCTGATTAGGACACTGGGCACAGCCAGATCCCCGAGAGACTCAAGGGGCCGTGGAACTGTGGCTTAGGTTAACGAGGGAGGCTACAGTTACTTTTGTAGACATGTAAAGAGACCCTGGATGATGTTTTTCACAGGTTCTTAAATTACCCAAATTGTACAGTAGGAATGTGCATTGAAAGCTTTGAACGTTAAATATTTCATTACAGTATTTCGATGCAGCCATTTAAATTGGTGGTGGGAATATTTCCCCCCCTGACTAATAATAACCCCCCTTTGTCACTAAAAACAAAAGCCAAGAGCTTAGTCACATGGGTGTGGTCAAGGGATTAGCTTCCTCTTGGACTCCTTGCCAACACACACAATGTCGTTTCTTCATTAGACAGGATGCTGGGCCAGTTTCTGTGATGGATGGCTGTGTTGGGTTGGAGAAAGTGTACTTTCCAGAAAAAAGATAAAATCCTCCTGCACTCACTGTGTCTCTCTAGTCCCCAAACGCAGGTTGGTTACCACTCAGTTACCAAATTACCCGTTTGTTCAGACTTTTTTAGGAGAATGGAAACTGCTTAGAATGTCTTATGCAATTCTGAACAGCTTGCCCTTGGGGCGATTTGATTTCTTCCTTGTGAAGCAGGGTAGGATAACGTGGCTCACGTAATAAAGACTAACGTTTCCTATTTGCCTGGCCTGTTGTAAGGACTTGAGGCATATTTACTCATTTAATCCCATCAACTCTCAGTGGGTTTTATTATTATCCCAATTACCAGATGAGAAAACCAAGGCACAAAGAGGTTAAAAGAGATAGATCAAGATTGACACACAGAGCCGGGCATGGGGACCCACACCTGTAATCCCAGTGGCTCAGGAGGCTAAGGCAGGAGGATTGCAAATTCAAAGCCAGCCTCAGCAATTTAGCAAGTCCCTAAGCAACTCAGTGAGACCCTGTCTCTAAATAAAATACAGAATCGGGTTGGGGATGTGGCTCAGTGACTGAGCGCCTCTGGGATCCATCTCTGGTACCAAAAAAAAAAAAAAAAAGATTCATACACAGGAGAGCTGGAACTAGTGCATTCTGGTAGCCACCTGGATCCCTTGCTAGCTACTATCACTTTACTTCCGTGAGCCTTTGTTTCCTCATCTGTAAAGCAAAACTGTGGGTGATCCGATTCCACAATGGCACTGTTGAGAGTTCAGCTATGAACTGCCCAGGCATTAGCTGCCTCGCCTCCCTGGTATATATGGCTTAAACATGCCAATTTCAAAGGAAATGCATACTCAGAATGAACACAGTTCCTGGTGAGTTTTAGCTATTGTTCAGGCTGAGGATACGTTCGACAGAGTCACAAGTTTTAAAGAGATTGCAGTGACACATTCCTGTGATGCGGGAGGCAGAGGCAAGAGGATTCCAAGTTTAAGGCCAGCCTCAACAACTTGGTGAGGCCTCATTTCAAAATTTAAAAAATTAAAAAGGCTGGGAACGTAGCTCAGTGATAGAGCACCCCTGGGTTAAATCTCTGTATCACACACACATACAAAAAGAGCTCATTTTAATGGTACATGTCTAAGTATTATTCTTAGTTATAGACATAGGTCTGCACACCTTGGTGTATGTGGAGGGTAGGGTGCGCCCGTGCACGCGCAAATGTTATAACTATACACATTTTGCCAGAAGTGATATACCTCTAGTATGCATGTTATACATCAGTAAAAAATTTTTCTTTAGGAAAAAAAAAAAAAAGAAAGAAAAGCAATAGAAAGAACTGAGTTTTGCACTGGACTATTTTCATTGTTTGCAAATTTACCTGAAATTGTTTCTCTAACAGCGCTGCCCTGTGACATCTTTAATTTTATGAGATAAACATTTTCCCTGACATGAAAACTCTTGACTTCTATGCTCTCTCCCTTTTTATTGAAAATTTTACAGCATATGTGACTTTTGAGGACTGAAGTTTTGATCAGTATTATACCTCTTTTACCTCTAACACTCTGTTAGGAAAACCCAAGCCGTTGTGATGAAGGCAGCTTTGTGAGTTGTATTTTTCCTTGAAAACAAAGTGCCCGCGGTGAAAAATCTCTCCCACTAGCAATTGCAGAGTTACCAACATAAAATAAGAAGAGAAGGAAAAACTCTGTTAATTCTAGCTAAGAAAGAATATCCTTCATCCTCTTCCAAATTTTTCTAATCATTTCTCTCAAGAGGAAGCAATGAGTTGGGTGCAGGGGTACATGCCTATAATCCCAGTGGCCCAGGAGGCTGAGGCAGGAGGATTGCAAGTTCAAAGCCAGCCTCAGCAATTTAGCAAGGCCCAAAGCAACTCCATGAGACCCTGTCTCTAAAGAAAATACAAAATAGGACTGGGGATGTGGCTCAGTGGTTAAGTGCCCCTGAGTTCAATCCCAGGTAAACATCCTGCTCCCCGTGCCAAAAAAAAAAAAAAAACAGGAGACTCTAAAGTCTTATAGAATGATCTGACGGGGGTTTGCATAAGTTCAGGAGATAAATTGCCCTTGTGATGGGTGCATATGGAATACAGTACGTGGCCTCATCTCCCGTCTGTTCCTTGTTTCCATTGTCACTCATCTGTGAGATGTGTTTTGTTCCGAGAACAAATGTCCCCATTAACAGTAATGTCTCTTTAGGACATCAAATTAATATCCATATGTCAGGGGTCAAGAATTAAGACTTATTAAGTGACAGTGGCAGAAAAGACAACCACAGCAGCAATCACTGTAGTGGTGTTCAACATCGCTGATTGACATTGCTGATTGGAGATTACCCAGATTTGAGCCAAACCTCTACACTGGTTTCTGTGAATGCTACTTTGTCCAGTGAGGTGCTAATTATTCATCTTATCTCTCAATCCTGCATTTTTCTGGGGAATAATGTTTCCAGTGAATCAAAGGGCAAAGGCTAGGGAGAAGTGAATGCGTCATTCCTCAATTGCAAAATTGATGGAAAAATCTGACATATGTAATAATCAAGATCAATTCACATTTTAATACAACATGTTGAAAATCATAATCAATGCAAAAAAAAAAATCCGTGGTGAATGAAATATCAAAATTGTAATTAAAGTCAGTATTCAATCCTGCTTTTGCACAATTGTGTTTCACTGCCTCAACCTAATCCTGGGGGTAGTGAAGCCTGAAGCTACAAAGAGACATGTCATGTGTAAGGATTTCTCCATATGAAGTCAGTATGTTTGCAGGCAGAATATGTGACCTGAGTGTATCTTCCTGTCACTGATCTTAGCTTCTATTAGAAATGGATCAAGGAAAAAAAAAAGTTTTGTTGCAGACTTGAAAGTCCACATTATGTTTCTGAGAGTCATAGGATGGCTAAATTTTTATTGAGTGCTTATTATGTGGTAGTCACTGTACTAGGCACTTTACATAAATTATCTCTTTTAATGCTCACACTAATCCTATGAAGTAGGTATGGCATTAACCCCAAGAGGAGACCAAGGGTCAGAGAGTTAAGCAGTTTGCTTGAGGTTATCCAGATAATAAGTCGCCAACCCTGGCGGAAGCTGTACTTATCACCATGGGGTTTGAGAAGTCGCTCATTCTTTGAATCCTTTTAACCCAAGACTTTAATCCAGAACAGTATCATTTAAAATGTGCTTTATGCACCCAAGATAGGTTTGGGTGATGATCTACCATGGCATGATTTTTCAACAAATTGCATTGCTAAGAGCTACTCGTGTGTTCGATAAGGCTTATGCATGGTATCCCAGAGATATTCCAATAGGAATAATTCCTCTGCCACATGGCTTCCCTGGAAACTCAGTCTGCTTTCTCCTTTTTTTTTTTTTTTTTTTTTTTTTTTTTGGTATCTCTTAGATTGAGAGACAGAAAAAAAGAAATGAGAAATGACAATGGTGGCAGTTGTGGTGGAGGAGGGGACAGTAATAGCGACGATAGTGGTAGGGGACTAACATTTATTGCAGCCCTATGCGTGCTGACTACCATGATGTATGAGCATTACTTTATTTATTCATCAGAAAAAGCTGCTTCATTTCCATTTTCATCAGGAAACTGAGTCACTAAGACTATAAGTAACTTGCTCTAGATCACAAACTCTGATGGATGTTAGGGCCAGTGCTTTTAACCACCAAGCTGTAAAAAGTAGGAAAGAATTAATGGTAAGGATTTTGATCAGCCTTCTAGCTCCTTTTATTCTATTTTATTTTTTGTACCAGGGATTGAACCCAGGGGTGCTTAACCACTGAGCCACATCCCCAGCCCTTTTTTATATTTTATTTAGTGACAGGGTCTCACTGAGTTGCTTAGGGCCTTGCTAAGTTGCTGAGGCTGGCTTTGTACTTGCAATCCTCCTGCCTCAGGCTCCTGAGCCTCTGGGATTTCAGGTGTGTGCCACCACACCTAGCCCAGCAACTTTTAAATAGAACCTCCAGATCAAGTTGCAGCTACTAGAAAAGGTCCAGCTTTCCAAGGGCCCTGAAACCCAGGGCCATACATGTGGTGGACATCTCTTTGGGTTCCAAGTGGAAAACCTTCCCAGATTTATCCCCTAGGGACATATTTTAAGGAAGCTTAGACTACTGCAGATTTTATTGCTCTACTGCTTTTTATTTTTTTAGGATTAAAATAACCTTACTTAGGAAGTTTTGATTGAATATACCTGAATTTAGGGAAGGCAACCAAGAAGTCGTGATTCTGCTTCAATACTTAGTGCATGTCGCTGGCTCTCAATTCTTTTCTCTCCCCATTTAGAGTACATTTTATCAAAAATTCAGCACCCAGGTGTTAGGATAGCTCCAGAAAAGGCATATCCGAACCAAAGACAAAACAAAATGGGGAGAACTTAAAATGTTTTATGAATTTCGTCTTTTGAAGAATCATAACAAATCTGCTGCATTAGCATTGATCTCAAATAAAGCAACCCTGATTAATAAGCATTGGGAGCCCCATGAGGAAGAGCAAGAATAAATTCAGACACCCGGTAATTCGCTGACAAATATTTTAACAATTGGCTTTCTAGGAGGGAGAAAGCCCTGGTCTGTGGCATCTGCCAATGTCTGTGGTGTAAAAACCTCCACGTTTCTAGCGTTCCGCGTGCTGTCCCTGAATGTGGAGTTGGGAGCGGATGCATGGTGTCAGCTCTCAGGACCAGCACGTGACTATATCTGCATGGGAGGAGGGGGAGGAATGAGGGCCGCGGCTTCTGGCATCATCAGTGTGTGCTTGGACAAGTCACTCATCCTCACCTCCTCTCCGAAGGGCACTATGGGAGATCTCTTTCACCTCTAACCGTTTAAAGTTCTAGAAGGCAGTGCCTCCTGCTTTCTCTGACTTCCAAATGCCTTTAAGCGCCTTTCTGGAAAAACCAAGTTAGCGCTGTGCTGATTCCAAAAGTGCCTCCAATTTCATCTACTGAGCATAAGGTTTGGAAAGGAGTGACTTACTCCCTTTTGCCTCTTTAAATGTGCAGCCAATGGGGCATCATACATTTTTTACACTTCTTTTGCTAGATGTGAGATCCAGGAGGAAAAGCATGGATGTTCCAGGGTTTTCTTGTTCTCCTGGAGTGGGAATCTGCGTGTGAGGCGCTGAGCCCTTGCTGTATACTTTCCCTACCTCCCTACCCCTCCAGCAGCAGAGCAAGATGCTTGATAGCAGCCTACCTTTTTATTTGTATTTTTATTTATTTTGTTTTTTTAACTATTTTAAAACCATGTACAAGAGTGGGAACTGCCTATATAAAATGAAGGGGGGGTGCTTTTTTTTTTTTTAATTTCCTGAAAGGTGGCACGTCTCTCAGCAAAGAGAAAAAAGGCATGTTGCACAAGGCGTGCTGGCAGTGATATAAGCCAGCGCCGGTTTGCCTGTTGTCACAGCCAAAGCAAAATGCCACCTCTGCCTAGAAGCCAGAGTGCCACACTCCTCTTTTGTGTCCCAGAGATGTACCCATCATGAAGCCCTGGGCTTGTAGGTTTGGCCAGGAAGTCACCAAGGTTGTTTTGAAGGTCATCTTCCAACCCAGGAGGCCAAGGTCAAAGGCAGGTTTTTTGTTGTTGTTGTTGTTTTCTGACTCTCAAAATCTTCAGATACAGCAAGCAAAGGTGGAATCTGAGACCTGGGGTGAGCCCAGGAGAGCCCCCAGTTGCCTAGAGTAAGGTTAGGCTGCACAAACACCCATGACCCCATGACAGCCCTTTCTTAATAAACCCAGATGCAGTAGAAGCAAATGTTCCAGAATCCCAAGGCAGGAGGTGCCAAAAACACTCCCCCCCACCACCAAGTACCACCAAAAAATAAGTTTCAGTAAAATATTCTCACCCCTAGAGGGGAAAACCTGTCCATGCCTGAAGAAAACTGACCCTAGCAGTCTCTCCCCTCTCCAGTGGGTGAACTGTACATATCACACACACACCAAAAAAAAAAATCCCCCACCCGCCTGGTCCCTGGGGAGGGACAGAAGGTTCTTAAAACTGACAGTTTCGCCTCCATGATCTTTAAAAGAGCAGGAGTTGGCTGTGAGGCTGCAGTGCTGCCTTGATTGGGGTAGTGTGGTCTCTGTTGCGGCTGGGCTCCAAAGAGAGCCACAATTGGCTCTGCTGAGCAAGGAGCCTAGAAAGGAGAGAGATTGCAAAGAGGGCTTCTGGATGCCATGGCTGAGACTGTGTCGTTTCTTGCAAGGTGAAACTTGGCAGTTCTACCTTGCAAGTAAAAACCCAAATTAATTTTTTTTTTAAGAAATTAAGTCAGAAACAAGGCTTTGGAAAAACTGTGAGTGTTAGGCATAAACTGATTTTGGATGATCTTTAGGTGAGAAAGGGTGGAGTTACCATCGGAAACATGTTTTTATTTATGCTTTCCGAGTCCCCACTGCTGTGTGATGTGAGTGTGGTGTGTGTGTATTGGTTAGCATGAGAGTGTGCTTCCTCTCAATTCTCTAACCACTTTTTCTTTATTTTTCTTTTCCTTTTTTCTTCTTTTTTTTTTTTTTTTTTTGCCTCTTTTCTGTGCACAGTTCATATAGATGCCCTATAAATAAATATATAGGTCCGTCCACACCTTTTCATTTTATTTGTAAATTGTTTGGTATAAGCAGCAGAGCGTAATGAAACCTGGTGAAGTTTAAAAGATTAGATTTTTTTTCATACTGACACTTCATAACACTGTTCATATGTCTCCGAGTGAGATTTATGAATATATGAGCAGTACTGCAAAATTATACTGCACCAGAGACTTCCTGCACCACAGGGGTGGCAGTCTAAAGTGACACAGCTTCAAGCATTTTTCACAGACAAGAAGCAAAATTTAACCCCCTTAAGGGGAAGTATGATTTCAACAGCTTGAAATGAGCTCATTTGTAGATAGGGTTTTTTTTTTCCCCTCTTCTTCCATAATTTTTTTGGTGTTAATATTAAAACAGATTGCACAGCCAATATAAGGGCACATGGGCTGCCCAGAGTAGAGTTTGGCCCTTAAAGAGAAATAATCATTCATTGTCTTTATCAGGAATGCCCCAATCGGGTAAATGGAGGTAAACCTCTCCACCCAGTTCATAAGGTTCTCAGCCTGATTCTCAGAATCGTACTTAGCAGGTAAGTTGCAATGCACATCAGTTAGTTCAGTGGAGAAGCACCCATCGCTCTGGACATCAGAGACAATAGCATTAGGAAATCAGCAATGCTTTGAATCAACGCTGAGTAAAATGAATCAATTCCAAAGAGAATCCGAAGAGCAAAAGATGGACTACGTATGGAAGGTCTAGAGGAGTGGAGTTCTATGTTAGCTTCCAAGTCTACACTGCTCTCATTTAGATCCATCCAGCACCTTGTGATTTTACGTAAATTAATGTTCATGATCTCTGTGCTTGCAAACTCTCTTTAACCATTTGGTTTCCTCCTGGAACAGAGCAGGGTGCTCAAACGTGGTCTGTTCCCTGTCTGCCCTGTCAACGCTCCACGATGCGTTGGCTGGAGAACTTCTGTCTCTTTTTCAGCAATGGTACAACAGCTCCATGAACGTCATCTGCACCTGGTTGACAGACCGGATGGACCTACAGCTTCACATATATCAGTTGAAAACACTAATTAGGATGGTAAAGGTAAAAGAAAAAAAAAATAAGAATTATTTTCCTTTGCAAATTGCTTACTGAAATACATTTCCTTGGCAAGCTGCAGAACTTCCTTAACACAAAGAATATTGTATACATATAAATCGCACACAAGATGATTTCTAAAACAGTTATTTCCCATGAGAAAAAACAATGAAATCACTTTGTGATGCCTGGTTAATTTTTACTTAGACATCAAAGGAAACTTTAATAAAAAGGAATTTGATATCTTTATCCAGATTGAAAAAATACTTTTATGTGTTTGCCATTTAAAATACAACAGAGGCCATCTCCCTTGTGTTAGGCTTTCAAAAGCTGGCTTTTGGTGCCATTGATGCTAATCACATAAATTACAAATTTCACTTATGGTTTAATTAAATAAAATTTTGCCACAATTAATTTAATGGAAATATTTACCTCCAGCTATTTCTAAAGATGTCCTATGATCATTATCAGAATGCAAATCAATATTGTTCTCATAGTTAATTGAAGTAGTGTCTCTTCCAAGGCGTGTATACAACCAAATGTAAAGGATCACAAAGGTGAGATAACATACCCTCAAAGTAGCTTTTTTCCCTGTTCTTGTGTGTGTGCCTTGAACTAATGATAATTATTTCAGCGTGAAATCTCAGTGGTTTACATGAAATAATAAGATCACAGAAGGGGGTAAATACGTTTTTGATCATTTCAGTTTCCATTTGATGCTTCACCGTGGAAGGGTTTTAAAACATTCGTATGCAAAACTCCCATTCAAAGCACAAAGTCTCCTGTAAAATATCTGAACCCTCAATGTAGCTGAATTTCTTTTTTATTAACAGTGTGCCAAAAGTCTTCCCCGCACTCACCCCCACCCCATTTCCTGGTCTCTTTTGGATTAGCACCACCCCCCTGAAGGTTTTACTCTACCCCAGTGCTGACTTACAACCAATTACTGTTTGGTTGTGTGTAATTAAGGAGCGTTATCATCTTCTGCATTTGATCTCACAGAGCGTCTGCCCAGGAAAGGTTACAGGCAGCGGAGTACTGTAGCTCTTTAAAAAGAAACGTATGCACTTGAACTATGGACCTGTCTAATTTTCCTATTTTTTTGTAAACTTTGCTTCTTTAAGGCAAGCTCACTAGCCACTTGAATTCCATTTTCTGATATGAAATTTTTTATATGAAATTTCTGATATGAAATAATATGCCTTGGCAGAGATGGGATCGGATTTTGTGTTTGACCTGAAAAGAAGACATAATTTACAATACCTTAAAATGATCTCCCCGTAACTGATAGTTGCAGATCTTTGTTGAGAATTCACCCTATTTAATTAAGAAAAGATATGGCAGGGAGAAGCTTTAATCTTCACCGTCTGCCAAACACACGCGCGCGCGCACACACACATACACGCACACGTGCACACCCGAACCATAAGACAGGCCACACAGAGAGGTCATGCCCCAGGAATCCCTTCACTTTCACCAAAACCGGGCCCAGCTGAACTGAGGCCCTGACACAGAGGGATGAAACAGAATCACCACCTCGGTGCCGAGTCCACGACCCGCAGGTCTCCTTCTCCAGGGCAAATTTCCAAGGATATTTGGCTTTCTCTCTTCCCTCAACAGACACCCCGTTTATTCATCCATTCATTCATTATTCAGCAAGCATGCATTCATTCATCCAACACTGGGTAACGATGAGGCGAGCCCCTCCCCGGGTGTCACCAGATGGAGGATTCAAAAGTGACTAGACGTGGCCCCTGCCCTTAGGCACTCAGAGTCCGGTCGGGGTGCGCACTGCTCAGGAATTTGTATAAAGGGGAGAGACACTCAAGCTCTTTTAGCTTTATTTTTCCTCTCTGATTCTAGCAACAGTTATGCTATTCTAAGTGGCCACAGAGCATCTGATTGAAAAGTCCAACAATTCCAGCTGATCCCCTCGTTGTCGGGTCTCCACCACCACTCACACTTCTACTTCTTTCGGTCAAGGCGGAGACACAGTTCAGGCACCACCTCCCTGGCTGCTTCCTCCTCCTCAGAAAACCTGCAGCTTGATCCATGATTTGGGTCGACCTTATAAACTCAGTGTCTGAATCGGGTTCATATTAAGAGGGAAGGAAGGCTCTATGGATAATCCTGCTGGAGCACTGGGCATAAAATAGCAAAGAGGGAACATCAACATCGCCATCTTGCCCGTAATCTTATATTACGGGGCTTCTCTAAGCCAAGCGATGTTCTCCCATTGACTCTACAGTCATCAAAATGTATGACCTTCAGAGGAGGTTGACCTTGTGATTGTTAACACTGTGACTGCATTAGATGAACTAATGGCTGGGCGCCGTGGCACATGCCTGTAATCCCAGAGGCTTGGGAGGCTGAGGCAGGAAGATTGCGAGTTCAAAGCCAGCCTCAGCAATTTAATGAGACCATAAGCAACTTAGTGTCTAAATTTAAAAAAAAAATTTTAAAAAGGGTTGGGGATGTGGTTCAGTGCTTAAGTGCTCCTGGATTAAATCCCTGATACCAATAAAGACAGAAAGAAAGAACTAGGTAAAATTAAAAAATTTGAATAATAGACATCTTGTTTTTCTCCCAGGAAGACTAGATCAGTATTCTTGAACATTTCTTCAATGTTTGCAAGCCTTAGCTTCCTCTCTTGTAATGTAGGGCTAAGAGGACTACCAATCTCAGCATCATTTCAAGAGTTAAGTGAGATAGCTGGGGGCAGTGGTGCACACCTGTAATCCCAGTGGCTTGGGAGGCTGAGGCAGGATGATCAAAGTTCAAAGCCAGCCCCAGCAACTTAGCGAGGCCCTAAGCAACTCAGGGAGACCCTGTCTCTAAATAAAATACAAAAAAAGGGCTGGGGATGTGGCTCAGTGGTCGAGCGCCCCTGAGTTCAATCCCTGGTACCGAAAAGAAAAAAAAGAAAGAAAGAAAAGAAAGAGTGGCAGGAATGATGCCAAAACAGGTTAACACTCCTTCTCTGGCCCCTTTAGCAAGTTTCCTGTATCAATTGGAGAAGCAAACAGCAGAATCAGTAGCTAAAATGATATGCAGTGTGATGAGCAAAATTGTGGTTAGACAGAGACCTTTTTTTTAAAAAAAAATTATGAAGTAGACAACATCCAGATGCTTCTGGTCATATTCAATTAACACTAAGGGATTTCTACCAAAACAGTCCTTAGGATACCTAAGAAAATCCGAAAGAAATCGCCTGAAGGAACAAAGAAAGAACTTGTGGTACAGTAATCCCAAACCATTGTTCTTGAAAAAGAGCCAAATTTCTTCCCTGAGAGCATAAAGTTGTGAACGGAATCAATACAGTTCTTTCCCAAGGAGATGAGAAATGAGTCACATGCCTGCACCATATTGATGAGGCATTAGCGCTCCATCTTGCCCATAATTGTTGCTGCCCGTAATAGGTTTCATATACCAATATACATATGTCTATCTTGTGAATGAGACAGAGGGATATGGCTCATGCAATTATAAGACTCAAAAATTCTCAAGACCAGACTGTAACTGAAATAACAAAATACCATAATCACTGGATCCATTATTTATACATTATAGCCCCTCACACTGTCGATCATATTATTTTATACGAACCTAACAGAAAGAACCAGACCCCCGCTCCGCAACCCCCCACACACACACACAAAAAAAAGAACCAAAACAATTATGGAACATTTCCCTTTATGGAAGTGAATAAACACAAGCTTATGTTCTTTGCTTTGTCTCATCTAATACAGTTTATCCTGTCACAGTTTCTCATTTTCTGTCATTTAATGAATATCAGTTTTTGGTACAAGTGAAATCTGAGCACAATGGCTTTTTATCTGGCAATGCATGAAGAGTGACATTTAGCAGAAGGTCACACCTGCTTTGCATCCTCTCCTGCCCACCTTGGAGATGATATCTCCCTTACCGTTGCATCTCTTCCCTCCTTAGAAAACCTATAGAGATTTCCGATTGCAAGGGGTCCTGGATTCCACCTTAAACAGCAAGACCTACGAGACCATCCGGAACCGGCTCACTGTAGAAGAAGCCACCGCGTCAGTGAGCGAGGGTGGAGGCCTGCAGGGGATCAGCATGAAAGACAGCGATGAGGAAGATGAAGAAGATGATTAGACCATTTGGTCCTCGAGTCCACTGGGACAGAGTCCTGTAATCAATGCATGTCCTTAGTCTGTTAGTTAACTCCATTAGGGAATTTTCTGTCAACTACCATGCCCATGAGATGTTTACCAATACGATTGCCATTTTAGCTCTGTGGTACCAAGATTAGCAAATGACCTTCGAATCCATTGGTTTCCTTATTTCCATGTCTATATGTTTACAAGCAATATGGCGCACCATTCTTTAAATACTGTTCATGGAGAATACATAGTCCAGCTGCTAGGTGGGTCTCTGTTATCAGCCAAGTGAAATGATGCTTCCTCCACAAACTGTGTACTGAAGATAAATGGATGTGAGGGCGAGGATGCTGGAGACTTTCCTTTCTTTGTTTCATGTTTGTAGATGCTGGTTATTTAAATGAGTACATAAATAATTTAAGCACATAGGTCTGCTTTTTTTTTTTTTTTTCCAAACTAACCAAAGGCCAGGCCCCAATAGCCAACTTTTGGTTCTTTCTGCTCCCCTAAAACTAAAAATAATTATTAAAGCAAATGGAATCCTAGCATCCTTGTTGGCCTATCCTTTCATCTATCAATATAGTTAGCCATAAAAGGCTACATACCGGCAGATTAATTCTCTTAATTGCCACAGCCAGGGGCAATCCCATCATGACTTAGCATCAAGCACAGTTCAGAGCAACTATCTTCTGTCAAAGTTTCTCATCCTAAATGTTAACATTTTGCTTTTATGTTTCAATAACTGTGTATGTAAAAAACAAAACAAAAAAAATACAACCACCTGAATATTTAAATGACAACCCTAGACTATAAATGTGTTTATAATAAGATGTGGATATTTCCCTCTGTAGACTGTAATCATAATTTAAATTATTTTGTTCCACACTGTTTTTTATATCTGTCATGTACATTGCGTTTCGATCTGTAACTGCGTGACCTCAGGGTCGACTGCAGAACGCTCTCTTCCTGTGTAAAGTAGTGGATCCATCTTGCTTTTGCCTTATATAAAGCCTACAGTTATGAAAGTGTGGGAAACTGTGGCTTCTCAATAAATAACTATTCAAATGTCCTGAGAACATACGTTGGAGTCTGTCTTTCTCCGTCTCCTTTAAAAGCCAGACAAGAAGCAGGAAGAGAGATGAAAGGGGAGGGAAGAGGTGATTTTTTTTTTTTTTTTTTTAGTTGTAAATGGACGCAATATCTTTTTATGCATTTATTTGTTTCAATGTAGTGCTGAGGATTGAACCCAGTGCCTCACACGTGGAAGGCAAGCACCCTACCACTGAGCTACAGCCCCAGCCGGGAAGAGGTGGTTTTTCGAGAGTGTGCTTGACACTCTTGGAGTGGGTTGTTTTTCAGATGCTTGTCGTTCTCCACGAGAGACTGCCTCGAAATCCATTAATTCAGACTCCACTAATTCAGGATCTGTGGGCATTTGGACATGTTGGGCAGATTACGCTTGCATTATAGGATAAATAAGGGTTTGCTAAGCAAGTGAGTAGTGTAAACGAGAGAAATGTTTCTCCTGTACGAAGAGAAGGCCAACAAACTGTTTTTAAGCACCACTTCAACAGCAGTGTTTGCATTCAAACAAAGTGTGTGCCAATTATATATGATTCTTATATATTTGTTAAAGCATCTCACAAGCTTCTCTAAGATATGGAGCACTCTTCTCGCTCCCAGCCCCTCTGAGCCATATAACCACCTACGTTTGAAAGAAATCAAACACAGGTAGCCCTGTTTGCTTTATTTTCATGTTGCTAAATCAGGGTAACCTCTCCTGGGGGCTGAGGTTGTAGGGAAATGACTGCTTTTCTCAGAGGAACAGGTGAAATGGTCACTGGCTGTTCTCTGCAGAGCAGCCCCTCCAGAGAGCACATCCCACACTGCTTGGTCCCTATGGTCTGCAGGTGCCAATCAGCAGCACTTCTGCCCTATTTATTGAACAACTATTCTATGCCAGGCATTCTGCATGTATTATCTCACTTAAATCTCCTGGCAATCATAAGAGGAGAGGGCTGTCATTATCCTCATTATAGATGAGGAAATTAAGGGGAAAAGATTAAGCCAGCTTGCCCAGTGGTTACACAAATCCATGCAGAAGCGTGAGTCCAGAGATACCAGCATAAAGCTGGTAACATCAAGAGCGGGGATATATCATTCAGGTGTGAGAAAACTTTGACGCCTAATGGCACGTAGTTAAGTTGGAGTAGCAAAGCCAGGGTTTTTGGGTTTTTTTAAATATATTTTTATGATATTTTGAGTTGTGAAACCAAAGCATATTTCTTGCAATAATTACAAACAATTCAAAAATGTGCAAAGTAAAGAGGAAGCATCTGCCCAGTACATAAGTGTTGGAAGAGAGGCTCAGGATCCCTGAGGGGAAGTAAACAAGTGGGTTAGATACCTAACCAAAGGGCATAAAGAGAACCAAGTCAGAAAAGAACATGTCTCTAAAATCAAAGTTTCAAAAAATACAAGAAACCAGGCGTGGTGGTTTACGCCTGTAATCCCAGTGACTCTGGAGGCTGGGGCAGGAGGATCGCAAGTTCAAGGCCAGCCTCAGCAACTTAGTGAGGCTCTGAGGGACTTAGCAAAACCCCGTCTCAAAAAATAAAAAGGGGTTGGGGATGCGGCTCAGTGGTTAAGCACCCCTGGGTTAAATCCTCAGAATGAATAAATGAATGAATGAATGAATAGACTGATTCATTCAAAAGGAGAATTCGCCATCACCGAGCACCTGAAGATCCTGTTGAAGAGCATCTCCCAGTGTGGTGCCGTGGTGGAAGGGCCAGGGGCAGGAAATGACATCAGAAGAGAGCAGAAAGAAAACACTGACCAAGTGTGACCCTGAGGCTCTTCTTCTTTTTTTAATATTTATTTTTTAGTTATAGTTGGACACAATACCTTTATTTTACTTATTTATTTGTTTTTACGTGGCGCTGAGGATCGGACCCAGGGCCTCGCACGTGCTAGGCAAGCCCTCTCCCGCTGAGCCCCAGCCCCAGCCCAACCCTGAGGTGCTTCTTGCCGCAAACGCAAACATAAGAAGACAGCCTTGGCATCTTGAGCTTTCTCCTTTATTTCTTTGGTATCTTGAGCTTTCTCTGTTTTTCCTTTTTAATCTGTTATTAAAATATGCATGAAGAAGAGTACACAAATCCTCAGCACACAGCTCAGTGAATTTGTCACAAAGGGAACATGTTCATGGAACAGTGACCAAGTCGAGACAGAGAACATTCCGGACAGCCCCGGGCGTACCCCATACCCACACACCACCCCAACTTTTTCTGTACTCACCAAGGTAACCACCACCTGGATTTCTTTTTATTTTTTTAATTTATTTTTTATTCAAAGTTGTTGTCTTTTAATAGTGGTATGCATTATAATTCATAATAAACATATAGAGCATCTTTTTACAAAACACTGTATACAATGTATATTCGTACCATTCAAATCTCCAATCATGCATTTAGACTAGAGACATCCATCTTATTCAACCACCTTTTCTTTTTTTTCTCCTCCATCCCCCCTTGCTTCCTCCCTTCCCCTCCCTCCCCTTTGACCTTTCTATCGTTCCTCTAATCCTCCTGTGTACCCCGACCCGACACCACTGTGAGTCAGCCTCCTTACATCAGAGAAAACATTCGGTATTTGGATATTTTAGATTGACTACCTTCACTTAGCATCACATTCTCCAACTTCATCCATTTCTTTCATTGCTGAGTGAAATTCCATTGTGTATATGTACCACATTTTCTTCATGCATTCATCTACTCACCACCTGGATTTCTAATAGCACAGATCAACTTCCCTACTTTAGATCTTTACAGAATTGCAGTCACAGTATGTATTCATTCACATCTAGCATCTTCTGTCCTACCTTTTATTTCTTTTTTGTTGCTGCATCGTGTTCTGATACATGGCCACACCATGACTGACGTATCCACGTTAAGGTGCCGTTTTTCATTTTGAGTTGCTGTGATAAATGTCCTTGTATATGTCTTGGGGTGCAATTGCCAGTCCATACAGCAAAAGGTATGTTCACGTTTAGAAAACACTGCCAATTTTCCACAGAAGGGGGACAGAACTGTACCCTCATCGATGTCCCTGTCATCCCCCATTCTCAGCGACACTTACGTATCACGAGTCTTCCCTGTGCACCATTCTGGTAAGTGTGGTGGTTTATGATTTTACTTTACTGATCATGAAAATGAAGTTGATTTGCCTTTAAACCAACATATTGGTCATTTGGATAGCCTCTTTTGTCAAGTGCATGTTTAGGTCTTCCCACCCCCCACCTTTTCTGGAAAGAGGAAAATTCTAAAGCTATTTGAACTGGGTGGTGAAGAAGAAGCCATAGGAGAAAACGCCAGATGGTGGAGAAGAGGTCAAGGAAACCATTGACCTGAGGGAGAAGCTTTTGCTCTGCTAATACTCAACCTGTGAATAGTTGTGTACGCTCTGGTCAAGGACCATGCTAGAAACACCAGGCCCTCTCTTACCTGTCTCTCTCATCAGCCAGCAGGACCTTTCTAAAAAGCAAGTGTGATCTTGTCTCTAATTAAAAGCATCCTGTCACCCCCATCCTTCTCTTAGAATGAAGCCCAAACTCCTTCAGGTGGTGTATAAAACCATACAGGATCGGACCCTTGCTGTTATGGTTAAGATGTGAAGTGTTTGGGTTCTAGTCTTAACCTAATCAGTGCATTAACCCCTGATGGGATGAACTGGGTGGTAGCTGGAGGCAGGTGGGTGTGGCTGGAGGAGGTGGCATTGGGGGCTGGCTGTGGGGTCTATATCTGTATCTGGAGAGTGGAGTCTCTCTCTGCTTCCTGAGCCCCATGTGAGCTGCTTCCCTCCACCACACTCTTCCTCCATGCTGTCCTGCCTCACCTCGAGCCCCGAGGAATGGAGCTGCTGTCTGTGGACTGAGACCTCTGAAACCCTGAGCCCCCAAATAAACCTTTCCTCTCCTAAAATTGTTCTGGTCAGATCTTTTGGTCACAGCAGTGAAAAAGCAGATGGAAACAGGTGGTACACAAAACCATGCCGTATCTGACCCTTGCCTACCTCTCCAGCCTGCAGGGTTTACCCTGCTCCTCAGACTCTCTGGAACCATCCACACTAACCACCTTTCACTTCCTGCTGTGCGCCTTGAATTTTCCCACCTGGGGCTGTCCCCTGAACCACTCCATCTCATCCTTCAAATCCCAGCTAAACTCAGACTTCCCTTGGAAGCCTTTCCAAACTCCATCCTAAGCTCAGCATCCTTTTTTTTTGTTGTTGTTGTTGTTTAGTACATATCCTCATAAATTCTGTACTTCTCCATAGAGTTCATTATGCTCTATGAGTGATTATTCACATCATTAGTGTTTCATGTCACCTTTCTCCTCTTCAAGAAGGCACAGGAGCCGGGCATGGTGATGCACACCTGTATTCCCAGCAGCTTGGGAGACTGAGGCAGGAAGACCATGAGTTCAAAGCCAGCCTCAGCAACTTAGCAAGGCCCTAAGCAATTCAGTGAGACCCTGTCTCTAAATAAAATATTTTAAAGGGACTAGGGACATGGCTCACTAGCCCCTGAATTCAATCCCAGGTACCAAATAAAAGGGAAAGAAATTTAAAAAAAAAAAAAAAAAAGGTCCAGGATTACCAGCTTCCCCCATCTATACCCAGTGCACTTGTAAATGCAGACAACCAAATGAAGGCCAGGCAGACACACATGAAACGGATCTGATGGCCTTTCTTTTAGAACCTTTGGTCTAGGTGGTTTGAATCTCCAAAAGTCTCCTGCAGATTAAATGTTATAAGATGCAGAAGAGGAAGAAGGAGAGGGAGGCTCCCAGAGCTGAGTTTTGAAGAACATGTACAGAGGCCAGGAAAGGGGATGTGTCACCAGGCTCAAGCTCCACAGAGGCAGGAAGCTGTTTTCTCCTCCCATGAATCCGCAGTACGCATAGTAAATGCACAGCAAATACGTGCTGACTTGAGGCATTAAGGAATATTCTCAGTGTGTTTGGGGTGTGCTGCTTCATGGGGAGATGTACACAGGAGCTCAGGAGGGAGTTTGATGGGAGGACATTTAATTTCCTCTAGTCTGGGTTTGTTGATCTGCACAGCCAAGAGCTAACCAATATTTTTTTTTCCACACATTTAAAAAACTGTAAGTGGAAAAAAAAAATCAAAGAGGACAGAATTCTGTGAGACAAAAAGTTCAAGCATCTCCCCCATCAACCTATTTCCCATAAGTAGCCATTGCTAACAGATGGGCTAATAGTTTTCCAAATATGTTCAAATCATATACAAATCTATGTCACATACATCTTATATTTTTTACAAGAATGGGAATCATCCTGGACCTACTATTGGCAAATCACATTTTCCATTTATCAGAGTAGGATTATTTATATGTCTGCACACAAAGACTGTCCATATTATTTTGGTCATAAATGGGATGTCTACTTGAGCCAGGAGTGTGGTGAATCGGTCAAAGAAGAAACAGGAACAAAGTAAGGTGAGCTGAAAATCCAAGATGAAGTTAGGATGGATCAAAACATAATGGAGGAAATGAGCCATCTGTGGAAGTGACCCAAGAGACTGTTTGAAAATGTGTGACTGGAGAATTTCTCAAACACCCTAAATCCACTCGCAGGCTGAGTGCACTGTATTACAGTTGTCTGTTCACGTGTCTGTCTCTGCCTCTCTGCCAACTACTTGAGGTTGGGAACTGTTGTATCCCTTTGTACATACCAGCCTGAGATACAATAGGCACTCAATAAACGTTGATGGAATTGAATGGGTGAACATCAGACCGGCACACTTAGATATGATCTTGACCAAGAAAGTATAAACTAGCAGGACACGGTGGGGCATGCCTGTAATCCCAGCAGCTCAGGAGGCTGAGGTAGGAGGATCACAAGTTCAAAGCCAGCCTCAGCAACTTAGCAAGGCCCTAAGCAACTCAGTGAGACTCTGTCTCTAAATTAAATATTAAAATGGGGTGGGGACATGGCTCAGTGGTTAAGCACCCCTGGGCTCTATTCCCACTGCCCAAGGAAAAAAAAAAAAAAAAAGCATAAACTTAAGGCATGGCAATTGTTCTACCTATAAAAGAATTACAAAAGGGAGTGGAGAACCAGGATGGCTTTAGAAAAGCCATCCACCTCGCCAGGCACAGTGGCACATGCCTGTAATCCCAGCACTTGGGAGGCTGAGGCAGGAGGATCACGAGTTCAAAGCCAGCCTCAGCAACGGCGAGGCACTTAGCAACTCAGTGAGACCCTGTCTCTAATAAAATACAAAACAGGGCTGGGGATGTGGCCCAGTGGTCAAGTGCCCCTGAGTTCAATCCCCAGTACCAAAAAAAAAAAAAAAAAGAAAGAAAAGAAAAGCCATCCACCTCTACATCACTGTGACCTGGATTTCCAAGGACAATCATGCTGTCATAAGTTTGGGTTTCTGCAAGAATTTCAGAAAGTCAACCAAACCACAAAGTTGTATCATTAATGGCTTAAGCACAATATTGAATAAGTTCACTTTGTTTAAATTTTAAGATCCAAAGTATGTGTGTTCTTTATGGCCAATTTCCATCAGAGACATGATTAACAAATCTCAAATGAAATCAAATTATGCACCATTCTGCAATTCTTGGTAAACAAATTTTTTAAAAAATCAATATTCATTTTTTATTCAAGGTTGTTTTGCTTCTTCATCTAAATACTAAAATTATCATCTGTTTTCCTCCTTATGAAACCATGCATTTCATCTAAAGTTGTAAATCTGCATTTGTGGTAACCAAGCAAAACACGAGAGAAGGTCCAACCACGGTGCCATCTGCCAGCAGAGTTCTCTACCCTGATGACAGTACATTGAAGGTCACAGAAAAACACTGAGCAACGAATTAATCACAGGCACCAGCTAGCAGAGGGATGAAACGATTACAATTAATCACACAACTACAAAACAAGAGGAATGCAAAGGGAACAATAAGTCAAAAGTACACAAATAAATTCTTTTTCTTAATTTCCTAAGAATTGATGGTGGAACGGCAAAAAGCAATTGTAAACATGGTTAAGTTGGCATATTTCCCTGTGTCCATCAGAAGCAAATTGGCTTGTTTCCTGGGAGGTGAACACAATTGCAATGAATAAACAAGGCTTTGCTTGAGGCAGGAAATGTGTGGTAAAGACAGTACAATCCTCAAAGAAAGTGCCGGAAAATTTGGAATTTATTTAAAAGAAAATCTAAGGCAACAATCAGAAGACAAACACTGGTGCTATTTGGTGTAAATCAAAGTAGAGCTTCTGTGGAACCCAGGGCAGTGTGTCACATTCTGATGCCACTGTATTATTATAAAAGGGACCACCAAACTATACCTTGCTCAGTCTCCTTAAACACCTCCCAGAATAGGGCTTTGCGCATAATCAATTCCTCTGCAGCATTTTGTGGTTCAATGAGTTGATTTGGAAATAAAAGTATCCTTTAAAAAAACAAACATGAAGATTATAGACGAACAATTCCAGAGCATATGGAGAATATTGACATAGTATTTATTTGGAAAATTTGAACTCTTCAGAGCTTTAATTAAACAACAATTTCTGGTTTTGTGATATTGGATGTTGAACTAGTATGAAGTGATTTCTGGCAGGATAAGGAGATACAGTTTTCTCCAAAACTCAGAGGACTTGAATAGTTTTGATAAAACGATTCTGGAGAGGCTGGGGGTATAGCTCAGTGGTAGAGTCCTTGTCCAGCATGCATGAGGCCCTGGGTTCAATTCCAAGTACTGAAAAAGAAAATATTCCCTCAAAATTATTCCGGAGAGATTAAGTCAAGCAATGATCCCCACCCATCAAGAAATGTCAAGAAAATGGGCGCAGTGGCACACCCCTGTAATCCCAGTGGCTTGGGAGGCTGAGGCAGGAGGATCACTAGTTCTAAGCCAGCCTCAGCAACTTAGTAACTTAGTATCTAAGTAACTAAGTAACTTAGCAAGATCCTGTCTGAAAAATAAATAAATAAATAAATAAATAGGACTGGGGATGTGGCTTAATAGTCAAGTATCCCTGGGTTCAATCCCCAGTACCAAAAGAAAGGAAAGGAAAAGAAAGAAAAGGAAAGGAAGGAAGGAAAGAAATGGGTTTCTTTTTGCTTCATTAGTAGTAAAACCATCTCTGATTCATTTCTCTTCCAACTTACATTCAATTCTTATATTTCATTGATACTAAGGCAAAACCTGTTTTCACTTTTAAGATTTTCTAAAGTGGTTTGTGTCCTTCCTCTGTAAGGAAACAAAACCATCTACCCTCTGTCATCACCAAACCTCTGAACTGAGGCTGTTATACACACAGGCTTCAGTTAATAGTCTTTGGATAATGCAAACAACAACAACAACAAAGAATACATTAGATGCCTGTCCCAGCAAAGAGCGTGAGAAGCCAGGGAAGAGGACTGATAGCAGAGACAGAACTAGGGACTGACTCAGCAGTGGACATTATATAAGGCCCACCTCTCCCTCAATACATGAGGGAAATATGACCCTTGGCAGGGGGTGAGACTTACACCCTCTTACTCCAAAGCACAGGGGCTCAAACCACTGCATATAAAATATTGGGATAAAGATAAAAGCAAGGAGCTGCAGGATTTGTAGAGCATTGGATGACAGATAAAGCAGGAGCAATTAGAAGGAGGAGGTTAAGAGCAAGGATTCTAGGCCAGGCATGGTGGTGCACACCTATAATCCCAGTGGCTCAAGAGGATGAGGCAGGAGGTTCGTGAGTTCAAAGCCAGCCTCAGCAATTTGGCAAGGCACTAAGGAATTCATGATACCCTGTCTCTAAATAAAGGATATGGCTCAGTGATTGAGTATGCCTGAGTTCAAAAAAAAAAAAAAAAAAAGGAAAGAAAGAAATGTAGAATTAAAGTGCATGTACTAATACAAGTGCAAGCTAAAAGGTTAAGTATCACCCTCCAACCTCTGTGTGGGTCCTCTTATCAGGGAGAAGTTGGGAGTGTTTATCTATTTGTTTGCAGTGCTGGGGACTGAACCCAGGACTGAATCATGTGTGTGCTAGGCAAGTGCTCTAACTACTGAGATATCCTCTCAGTCTCTCAGAAGGGTCCTTCACCTGGAGTGTTTGGCTAGGTCAAACTCAGGAGATCCCTGAATCTCATGGGCGTGGTGGTGAGAGGCAGCTTCAAATTGTACTAGTATTTGTGACTTTGTCATTAAACAGAAACCACAGATATTTTCATAACACATTACAGTTGCAAAACTACAGTTGTGGGTTTTTCTAAACTGACTTAGTTATTAGACCTGCCTCTAGGTCTTATTTACTTCATTTAATGCATTAATCAAGAAGCAAGCCAGGTGTGGTGGTGCACATCTGTAATCCTAGCCACTTGGGAGGCTGAGGCAGGAGGATTGCAAGTTCAAGGCCAGCCTCAGCAATTTAGCAAGGCCCTAAGCAACTTAGAGAGACCCTGTCTCAAATTAACAAAATAAAAAAAGGGCTGGGATGTGGCTTAGTGGTTAAGTGACCCTGAGTTCAATCCCTGGTACCAAAACGATAAATTAACTAATTAATTAAAAGAAGCATACCACAGATACTTGCGCTCCAACATTCATTAGCCAAGAATCAACCTCAGTATCCACCAGTGGGTAAATGGATAAAGAAACTGCTCTGTGTGTGTTTTTGTGTATGTGTGAGTGTGTGTGTGTATGTGTGTGTGTGTGTGTGTGTGTGTGTGTAAAACAAAGGAATGCTGTTCAGCCTTAAAGAGAAAGGAAGTCATGTCATTTGCAACAAACATGGATGAATCTGGAGAACATGGTACTAAGTGAAATAAGCTAGGCCCAGGAGGACAAAATCTGCACGATCTCTCTTATAGGTGTAATCTAAAAGTGTTGAACTCACGGAAGCAGAAAATAGAACAATGGTCACCAGAAGCTAGGGGTGGGGGATATAGGACAATGTTGGTGAAAGTGTCAGGAACACAGGATGTATAGGTTCCAGAAGTTTCCGGAATTTTAAACAAAGGAGGAGGAAATGAAGCACTTGTACCACTGTGTCACACATTTATTTTTTAAATATTTTGAGAACTATGTATTAATATGATGACTATCTTTTGGAATGTTACATATTTTACGTTTATTTATTTATTTATTTATTTATTTATTTAGGTACCAGGGATTGAACCCAGGGTGCTTAACCACTGAGCCACATCCCAGCCCTTTCTATATTTTATTTAGAGACAGGGTCTCACTGAGTTGCTTAGGGCCTCGCTAAGTTTCTGAGGCTGGCTTTGAACTTGTGATCCTCCTGCCTCAGCCTCCCGAGCTGCTGGGATTACAAGCGTGCACCGCCGCGCCCAGCTATCTTATTCATTTTAAAGCATTATTCAGAGAAGAAGTCCCCAGGCTTGCCGGCTGTCAGAGAGCTGCATGGGGCAGTGCCACAGGCATCGACTCAATCACACAGGCTCACACAGAAAGGTCAAGAAGCTCTGCTGAAGATCTTTCCTTTCTCCATCTCACACTTTACTTCATTCACTGACTCTTATCCCAATTTTCTTACCTATAAAATGGGGGGTTTGATGGTATATCATTTCTGTGTGTGTGTGTGTGTGTGTGTGTGTGTGTGTGTTTGCAGTGCTGGGATTGAACCCAGGGCCTTGCACATGTGAGGTAAGTGCTCTTACCACTGAGCTACACTCTCAGCCTCAGCCTCTCCTTTCCCTTTTTATAAGAACCACAGAAGCCAAACATACTTTCTTGAAAGAGAATCGAGCCATCAAACTGGCCCAAACAATTTAACCAATCACAGTCTACACTTTATTTTGACGAATACTAAAAGGTCACATTTTTTGGGTAGGGCAAGATAGTTACCAGCCAGGGGGTGGGGGTTTCAGCTGGCCAGTTAGAAGTTTCCACTCTGCCATTCAACTGAACATGTGGCTTTGGACTAATACTCACCAAGCCTTGTTCATTCCATCTGAAGTGAGGATAACTGGTGTATCTGCTTTACAGGGCCACCTTGTTGATACATTAATAATTTTTGCCAATAATTACTAAGCTCACATGACCCATGTAAATCCATGGCGTATACAACTACAATAATGGGATCCTAAATGGAACAAGTTATACTTAGAATAAGTATATACTTAGCTGGGCACCGTGGCATAATGTGCCTGTAATCCCAGCACTTGGGAGGCTGAGGCAAGAGGATCAAGTGTTCAAAGCCAGCCTCAGCAATGGTGAGGCACATAGCAACTCAGTGAGACCCTGTCTCTAATAAAATACAAAAAAAGGGCTGGGGATGTGGTCCAGTGGTCAAGTGCCCCTGAGTTCAATACCCGATAAAAAAAAAAAAAAAAAAAAAGAATTATATACTTAGAATAATGTATATATAACGTGTCAAAATACACTCTATTGTCATGTATATCTAGAAAGAACAAATAAAAATAAAATAAAAATAGAAAAGTTTATTAGCAAAGCATCTCAAAATTACAGAATGTTTTAATTGTTAATTGTTTCCATGGTCCCTTGAATTAAAAAAAAAATGGGGTAAAATTTAAAAAAAAAATAGATCTTTGGAGCTGGGGTTGTAGCTCAGAGGTAAAGCACTTGCCTAGCATGCATGAGGCACTGGGTTCCATCCGCAGCACCACATAAAAATAAAATAAAGATATTGTGTCCACCTATAACTACAAAATAAATATTTTTTTAAAAAATATTTGACCAAAATAATAATAATAATAATGATGATGATGATGATGATGATGTTACTAGACCTGGGACATAGCAAGAATCTAACAACAGTTTCTGGGGAAAGACATTAGAGATTTAGAATGGCAGGGAATCTTCATTTTCACTATATACTGTATTATGTTGCTTGAACTCAATTAAGTGTTACTAATTATGATTGCTGCATCCGAAAATTTGGAAAGCACAAAACTTTGATCTACTAACAAGCCCAGAGTTGACCAATATTATTTTACTTCTTCCTTTTTGCTCTCTGGTTGAAAGATTAATCTGCAAACACAAATCCAAAGAAAATACCACATCGAAGTATATGAAATAAGCAGAAGCCTAAGCACAAGGATAACGATGCACTAGCTGCAGCTCCGCTTTCTTCTCCAAGCAAGCTCTTATTTATAGAATGTTAAGTTTCTCCTGAGCGTTTCTCTGCACCACCTCCATGGCCACCCAAGAGGAACCCGTGGAGGTGGAGGGTGGGGGGGAGGGGGCAAGCAGAAGAGGCTCTACAGGAAGCTTTTTTTTTTTTTTTTTTTTTTTAATGGTACAGGGGCTTGAACCCACGGGTGCTTAACCACTGAGCCACATCCCCAGCCCTTTTTTGTATTTTATTTTAGTGGCAGGGTCTCAATTAGTTGCTTAGAGCCTCGCTAAGTTGCTGAGGCTGGCTTTGAACTCACAATCCTCCCTCTGCCTCAGCCTCCCGAGCCACTGGGATTACAGGCATGCACCACCACATCTAGCTCTACTGGAAGTTTTTATTCAATGAATTAATAAGTGTTTTCTCAACATCCAAGGAAAAGTCTGAAAAGAGTCCTCCTCTTTCGTTAACATAATAAGGAGAACAAAAATACCAGAGTATGTTCAGGAACTGTAGAATATAAAAATTCAGTCTGTGAATGACCATCAGCAACTAAGAATCAGCTTGAGCTAAGTTATCAACAGTGCAGTAGGGGCAAGGTCTGTATTTTTATATATTATTATTATTATTATTATTGTAACAGGGATTGAACTCAGGGGTACTTAACCACTGAGCTCCCATCTCCAGCCCTTTTTTTGTATTTTTTTTATTTAGAGACACGGTCTCACACTAAATTGTTGAGGCTGGCTTCTAACTTGTGATCCTCCTGCCTCAGCCTCCTGAGTCACTGGGATTATGGGCATGCACCACCATTCTTTCAGTCATTTGATACCTCAGCAAACCAAGTATACCTGCTGCCCAGGTGGTAGGCGTGACAGCAGAGACCCAGCTGAACAAAAGAGGCCCCTACCCTCCAGGAGTTCACAGGCCAGAGGACTTAGAGCAAAGATTTACCCTCAAAGGAGTGTTTAAGAGAGAATTACAGCATCCTAAGAAGAAGCAAGTCCTTAGAATTGTCAACATTGCAGGGATGCTCTCAGCACAACACAGACTGTGGGAAACTCTACAGGACAGGGAAAAAAACCTGTTTTATTTTGTTTTGTTTTTAAGAAGAAAATTGAAAGGAAAAAAATGAATAAAAAAATGAAGGCATCTATAAATTATATAACTAACTGGATCATGCTTTAAACAAAGGGTTTTTTTTTTTTTAATTATGATTTTTATAAGAAAATTGGAAATTCAAACAGTATTTGATTATGTTAAGGAATTAATGTTAGTATTTTAGACAATGGTCCTTAATTTCTGTATGAATGATAAAATATTTTTTTAATATTTATTTATTTGTTTGTTTTAGTTGCACACAATGCCTTTATTTTTAGGTGGTGCTGAGGATTGAACCTGGGCCACACATGTGCTAGGCAAGTGCTCTACTGCTGACCCACAACCCCAGCCCCCGAATGATAAAAATTATGTTTGGAACTTGCATTAGAATAATATGGGGGGGGGGCTGGGGTTGTGGCTCAGCGGCAGAATGCTCGCCTCGCACGTGCGCAGCCTGGGTTCGATCCTCAGCACCACATAAACATAAATGCATTGTGTACAACTAAAGTAAATAAATATAAATATTTTTTTAAAAAAAAATAATATGAGGGGGCTGGGCACCATGGTGCACGCCTGTAATCCCAGCAGTTTAGGAGGCTGAGGCAGGAGGATTGCAAGTTCAAAACCAGCCTCAGCAACTTAGCGAGGCTGTAAGCAACTCAGTGAGACCCTGTCTCTAAATAAAATATTTTAAAAAGGGGGTCCGGGGGCTGGGGTTGTAGCTCAGTGGCCAAGCACTTGCCTAGTATGTATGAGGCACTGGGTTCGATTCTTAGCACCACATAAAAATAAACAGATAAAATAAAGGCATGTTGTCCATGTACAACTACAAAAAAAAAAAAATTTTTTTAAATAAAGGACTGGGGATGTGGCTCCGTGGTTAAGTGCCCCTGGGTTCAGTCCCTGGTACAAAAAAGAATAATATGAGGGGGGGTATATTGGTTGTGTATAAATCAGGATTGGCCATCGATGATCTTTTTTTAATATTTTTTTAGTTGCAAATGGATTTCTTATTTTATTTATTTATTTATATGCAGTGCTGAGGATCAAACCCACAACTGGATGATGGAATATGGGTTCATTATATTACTCTCTACTTCTTTTTTGTATGTTCAAAATGACTTGTAGTAAGATTTGGTTATTTTTTAATCACTGGATGAGATTCAGCAGAAATCAGAGTAGTAAGAAAAGAATGTGGTTCTCTGAAGGGAGGCTCAAATACAGCTGAAAGATGGAGCTTTTACAGGGAAAAATCATAGTGCTTCTGATTCTTTTTCTAGGTGCGGTGAGAGGTTTTTTTTGTTTGCTTGTTTTTTGGTACCGGGGATTGAACTCAGGGGCACTAGACCACTGGGCCACATCCCCAGCGCCCCCCCCCCCGCCCTTTTTTTCTGTATTTTATTAGAGACAGGGTCTCACTGAGTTCCTAAATGCCTCGCCATTGCTGAGGCTGGCTTTGAACTCGCGATCCTCCTGCCTCAGCCTCCCAAGTGCTGGGATTACAGGCGTGCACCACTGTGCCCGGCTTGCAGTGAGAGGTTTGAACTGATCCAGTTGTTCTCAGAGCCTTCTCCCCTCCTGGCAGCCAGCTCGCATCTGCAAAACATCTGGCCCAGCCAGCACACAGTTGTTTGGGAGCCCACAGGAGAGACACAGATCACCTTGGGCTCACCAGCCGGAGGCTCTCGTTCCCTAGGCTAGATGGCAGCTCCAGGTCAGCACGCATGTACAGGACCTGGGACAGAAGCTCTAGAACCATGCAAAGCTCAGCAGCCCATTTCTGATGAAGGGTTCTGAGCAAAGGAGAGTAAGGAAGCTTCTCAAGGAAATGTTCAAAGCCTAAAGCAGTTTGGAACCATTTGGGTGCCAAAAGTGATGTGACACTGGTCTCCTCTTTCTCTGGACGGTTCTCTCTCTGGGACATCCTTTCCCATATGTCTTCCTCTATTCTGTCACCCAGGTCTGCACTATCATTTGTACATTCCAAGTTCTCCATGATTTGGCAACTGAATCTGCCCTGGGCAAGAACACATGGGCAGAAATAGCAATGAGATACCATTTGGGACCTATCAAAAGATTAAAAAAAAAAAAAAAAAAAAAAAAAAAAAGATTATGCCTAGTGTGTGTAAAGGTTCTGGGAAGGAAATTGTCACGTCCTGCTGATTGGAGTGGGGATAAATATGTACCCCCTTTCTGAAGGGCAATTTGTCAGTTGGTGTCTGAGGCTTTAAAAATGTGTGTATCTCTTGCCATAGTGATTCCACTTATGGGAATTTGTCCTACGGGAATTAGCTATGCACAGAAATCATGTGTGAGAATGTTCCTGATGGAGCTATTGCAGAAAAATTATAAACAACCTCACTATCCAACAGCAAAGGACTATTTAACTCATGTTAAAGACATAGAGTGAAATACTACAGAGACATTCAAATCATGTCTTATTAGCATACTTAAAGCACAGGAAAATCTTCATGCTAGATCAAATGAAAAAGCAGATGATAAAGCTATATATCTCATATTATGTCAATCTTGTAAATGCATAGAAAGAACATACACCAAAGAATTGTCTGTGGTTCCTGGGTAGGAAGATGATGTGCGTGCAGTCTTAACTTTATTCTTTGCAATTCTTTCCCAATTTTTCTTTTGTAATCCTTGTCCCCAAATTTCTTTCCCCAAAATTTCTCCATCGATTACTTTTTAAATCAGAAAAAAAAAATTCACCATATGTACAGAAACAAGTAAAGAACAAAATAAGAAATTGGTTTTGAGGGGGGTTTGTTGTTTTGTTTTGTTTAGTGTTTGGAGGTTTTTTGTTGTTGTTGTTTTGGTTTGGTTTGGTTCTTGTTCCCCCCCCCCCCTTCCTAAAGGACCATTGTTATCCTTAACAGTAATTATTGTAACAACAGCACAATGATGAGGGGTTGATGAGGGGTTTCCATTGACCCATCACCTAGTAATTGCTTTGCATTTTCTCACTTAATCCTCATTACTCTGTGGCCAGGGAGGTGTTCATCTCCTGTGAAAGACAAGCTCCTTGGGTGTGCAGAGAGGTTTAGTAACTTGCCTGTGGATACACAGCTAACTAATGAGCCAGGTTTCTAACTTGATCTGATTCCAGAACACACTCCCTCTAAGACAGCCCTACAAAGCCCAGAGAGGAATTTGATATTATATCTTAATATCTCAAGAAACCCCACGCCCCAGGGATACCCAAATCCAGGCACTCCAGAATTCTATCTCTAGAAAAAGTGCCAGGTGCTGGGCACAGTGGTACATACCTATCATCCTAGTGACTGGGGAGGCTAAGGCAGGAGGATCACAAGTTTGAGGCTAATCTGGGCAATTTAGTGAGCCCCTGTCTCAAAGAAAATTTGAATAGGGCTGGGGATGTGGTCCAGTGGTACAGTGCTTGCCTAATATGGGCAAAGCTCTAGGTTCAATTCCCAGAAAAAGAAAGAAAGAAAACAAGAAAGCAAGCAACCAGGCAGGCATGCAATGAACTGCCAAAGGGTGAGTCTGCCTGCCCATCACTGGAATGCCCATAGAAACTGACTGGGTTTTTTTTTTTTTTTTTTTTTTTTTTTTTGGCCTGAAACTTCTGCCAAAGTGTGAAGTTTCTTAAATTTATAAACTTCATTACCAGGAAATTCTCCTGTTCATTTTTTACTTTCCCCCCTACTCCACCACTTGAGAGTTTGTATCACCTGATGACAATTATCCAGCCTCCAATACTTGGCACATCAGCTAGTTTATGGAAGGCAGCTATGCATGCCTATCTATGGAATGGCAGAATGTATATTCCATAAGGGAAGAAATTGTATAGACTTTCATAAGGTATCTAGATGGTACCAAATGTAGAATGTCTCAAGACAGGTGTGCTGGCTAACTAATGCACGAATCCTATCGCTTTAGGTCCTATCCCCTCTCAATTTTTCAGAACAAAAGATTTATCTTTTTAGTCTATCTGAATTAGGGCGTCAGCTTTCTGCACCCATTACCCCTGCCTTATTTTTTTTATTTTTATTTTTTTTTTTTTTAGTTGTAGGTTTTTAGTATCTGTCTTGAAATGCTGAGGTCAGATTTGCAACTGGAGTCACTGGCAAAAATCAGCATGAATTTGCACAAGGGGATTATAGAGTATTTGATTTGGTCTTGTGTTCCAAGCCCTTTTTTTTTTTTCCCCTTCTAAAATAAACTTCCCCACTCTCTCCCAGAGCAAAACAGCTAGTTTTGTTAACTGGGTCACTTGCCAGAGAGCCAAGATCCTGTCTCCCCCCACCCCCACCCGTCTTGTCAAGGGCTAAGCCTCATTGAGTTGAGGTCTAAGACCTTGCCAAAGCTTTCTATTAATGCCAGAGTCCTGGTGTCAACCAACTCCTTCAACCAAAAAGATGTGTCTCTGGAAAGTTTGATGCAGTTCCTAGCCTGAGAGCATTCACCTGGAGCCCTGGACCCAGGGCAAAGTACAAATTTGCAACTGCCACCCCTCTGCTGAAGTTGTGGGTGAGGAGGACACTCCCAAAGAACCCCCCTGATTAAGCAGACTTGAGCCCATTGCAGGTTCCGCTGGAAGCTGGATCAACTGTGCTACTCCAAAGACAACCATGTTGGAAGTTTGGATACTGATGGTTTTCTAAAAGTCTACATGAGAGATCAATTAATTGCCATGGTTATTGGGTCCATCAACAGGAAGAAATTAAAGAAACATTACTCAAGAGCCAAGAGGGGCAGTGTCTCTTTGCAGAGTTGGTGGCTGGGTGCAGTTGGACATATTCATGTTGATTATTCATTTATTTAACAGGCACCTTGTTATTATAATACATATATAGAAGCATAAGCCAAAAAGTTTATGTAACAGATACACAGAAGTATAACATATATAGAGAGATATACAAGTAAGCATACACAACTTGATAAACATTCATAAACCAAATCCCAGGTCAGAAACAGACTTTGATCCATTCACACATTCCCCAAATTTTGCCTATTTCAGAACTTTTTCAAAAAGGAATTGTGTGGGGGCTGAGGATATAGCTCAGTTGGTAGAGTGCTTGCCCTACATGCACAAGGCCTTGGGTTCAATCCCCAGCACCACCAAAAAAAAAAAAAAAAAAAAAAATCATGCCGCATCAAGTATTTAGACTTGACTGTCTTTGCTCAACGCGGTTTGTGAGATATGAGACTCATTCATGCTCTTGAGCGTAACTATAGTGAGTTGACCCTTACTGATGTATATAGTATTTCATTTTGTGAACATACTACCATTTATTTATGGGTTCCAATCATGCTGGTTATTCAATTTCCAATTTAGGGCTAAAATAGTCCTGCTATCAACAGTCTAGTACTTGTCTTTTGGAGAACATAGGTGTGCCTTTCTGCTGGGTATGAACTTGGGAGTGGAATTACTGGGCAATTATGCAAATGCTCAAACTTAGTAGCTCCTGCCAACTCATTTTCCCAAAGTGTCTCAATTTACACTGCACCAGAAGTATAACCTAGTTGTTTAGATTTGGGTTTGGGTTTGTAGCATGTTGCTTAGGAGTATCCGCTCTAAAAACACCTCTTTTAACCAGTTATGTGAGCTTGGGTTTGTTACTAGCCTCCCAGGGCCTCAAGTTTTGCATCTGAATGATGAAGCTATAGATTAGATAAGTGACTTCATAGGATAATGTGAGAATCAACTGCAATATTTAACTTAGTATTCTGCCTGGTGTATACTAGTTACAAGTAATCATCTAATAATTGCTACTCTGGCTGTATCCCCAAAGAGGAAGGATCTGTGGGTGCTAGGAAGGCAAAAACAGATTGACCCATTCTTGGGGGAACTCCACTGTGCATTTTTGTAGTTTTCCATTTATGTATCTAAATCAAACTTTCAAGCTCAGTCAGAGACCTTTACCCAGGTAAAGAAAAGATGGGTTTTCGTTGAACATGTGTGAGCTTCAGAGTTAGGAGCAATAAAGACCTTTTCCATTTGCGTGCACACATGGGCAAGCGCTTATCAAAACTAGACAAAAGGAGCCGGGTACTCACTTACAGTGTTTGCAACGTTTTGGGTTCTTCTGCAAAACACCAGGTAATTCTGTTCTGCGCTGCCCTGTCAAGTTACAGAAGTTTGGGGGAATCTGAAATCAGTTCCTCTCGCCCTGGGCCCCTCTGGTTCCTCCTTTTCCCTGCCGGCTTAACTCCTGCTCTCAGCACTTAACGCTAATACTTTTGGGCAGGCTCCACTGCGGAGTTTAACCAGCTGCCAAGTTAAATAACGCAGAGGATCCTAAACCATCTTCCCAGAGAGTCGGAAATCAACATCTCCCAAATACGCAGGGCCCAGCACTCACTAAAATGCCTTTTTATGTCATATGTGTGTGTATGTATAATATCCTATGTAAAACATAATTGATTTTTATCAATGATTATTCCCTTTGGGTTCACACCAAAATCGGGTTCAAGCGGAAAATCCAAGTGCACTAGGCACCTTCCTTCCTCTCATGTGCCTGGAAAACTGACGCGTCCGCTTGCGAATTCCTTCGCTCGAGTATTGGATCAGATTCCTAATTGAATGGCATTTCTAGATTGTCGATAGTATATATATACACATACTTGCATGCATATACACGATATGCATACATATGCATATATACGATATGCATATATATGTTTGTGATTATATATGCATCCAGGGCAGAGAGGAGAGCGCACCAAACTTGCACGGGTAGAGGCTGCAGATCTGCTCTTTTGGGGAGACTCCCTCTGGCCTAGGAGCGCGTACACTGCCCAGATTTCCGAAGACACTGCGAATGTCCTCTGATGTGATCGCGTAGGGTGTTGGGAGGATCCTGGAAATCATGATAGGTTTGTATCATTGCCCCTCCCCCGCCCCCCACTCCCGCCTCAGGCTGCAAAGCCGGCGGCCCCTGGCTAATAAGCGCCTCTTCTGCTCCAGGGTAAAAACCAGTCTGTGGGTGCATTGAGATTCGCAGACTAGTCCCTGAAAGCAACCAGCGCTGCCAAACAGCAGCGGGTACAGTGGGCCCGGCTCTCAGCCACCCTAGCTGCGAGCAGCGCAGTCTCCCAAAAGATGTGGGCAGATGCAAAGAGCTCTGGCCCATCTGTCCTTAGGGGCCCAGGCCTGGGACTGAGCGGTATCCGGAACCCGGGAGCCCTCCGGGCGCGCTGGGCCTTGCTGGGCCAGGGCATGTAGGGCTCTTTGTCTCTCGACAGCACTAATCCTGAGAACAACGCTCACGGAAGGCAGAGGCCCCTTGCGCCTTGGACAAACCCGCCACGGGCAAGCCTGGTCGAATGTTTTCAATAAAATGCTTCCTGGGGGGAAAAGGAGGGTCGCAGAAGAATTTGTCTTCAGAAGTTAATCTATTTTCAGTAGCGGTTAAGCTCAGCACCAAGTAAATCAGATTTTAAATGTTCCGAAGGAAGGAAGGAAGGAAAAAAGGAAGGAAGGAAGGAAAGGAGGAGGGAGAGGGAGAGAGGGAGGGAGGGAGGGAGGGAGGAAGGAAGGAAGGAAGGAAGGAAGGAAGGAAGGAAGGAAGGAAGGAAGGAAGGAAGCAGTACTTAAACCCTAAAGTTTGGGTTTGGGTTGGCTTTTCCTCACCACCCCAAACTGGGGAAGGGGAATGAACGAAGATCAAGTCCACCCAGTGTGTGTTTTCCCCAAACTCACAAGGTGAGCGCACCATCTCCCCCAACCCCAAGCTGACAGACTGACTCCCCGGGGAGGTGAGCAGAGGACGACATTATTAAATCAAATGAGAAAATGATAGTGGTTGAAAGAATGAAAAGTGTCCCTTGTCATCCAGAAACAAGAGACACAAGCCTTTAGGTATGCCGTTTGCAACATGCTTTTTGGAGTGGAAATGCTGGTCTTTTCCTTCCGTGATGCCAGGAGTGGCGCAAATGTGTGAGCTTTTGCACAAGAGAGGGATTTTCCTCTGAGGTTGTCTACACCGCAGGGAGGCATCAGCTAAGTAATTTGTCCTAAAGTGTGCGCGATTTCTGGCATTTGGAAATATTTTTCTTTAAAAAAGTCATCATTAACAGGGGTTCGGGTTAGTGACCATAAAATGGCCAGAGAGAAAGGGCGGGTGGAGAAGCTCAGCTCTAGCCGGGCCAGTCATATTTAATATGCTTCTTACAATAGAAGCTTCTGTAAAATCAATAGACAGCCGCCAGCTGTGCTTAATACTGCGATTTCAATTAAAGCCCTGCGCTCAGGTCCTTGGGGTTGTGCCCAAATCCCCAATCAGGGGTGTGCGAGTTGTTTGGCCTGAGTGTCGCGTCACAAGGCCACGAATCCCAGAGGTCGAGGCCCAGGTCAGGCCCCACCAAGCCGCAGACTCTGCAGAGTGGGAGGGAACTGGCAGCGGAGAGGCCTCAGGCTTAACTCTGGCGTTCTCCTACCGCGCCTGGGTGTTGAAGCCCCAGAAAAGGACAGATGGTGAAGAAGCAAGCACGACTGGATTTGGACTGGGGCTCTCCCAACCAGATAGGCCTGCAGCTGAGGCCTAGGCCTGGTGGCCATGTGCAGTGGGCTGTGGCACACCCAGTAGACCCTGGCAGGACGCTGCAGGCCTAGGTCTGCCCCAGCGTGTCTGGGAATACAGGGGAAGAGGGCATACTGTGGCCTAGCAGGTCTCTCTTGGGCTGCGACTACCTACCTCCTGCTCAGGCAATGGGTTGTGTCCCTCTCTCCATCCCAGGGAACAAGCACCTCCAAAGTGGAGCTTGTATGCTTGTCCTGGTTTGGAGAGAGACTCGGAGTTCCAGAAGGTCACCGTGGCCTCTGCCCACTTCATTAGAAAATCACTGCTTTAAATGACAGGACTTCATTAGAGGGGTGGTTCTGGGAAACTTTCAGTCCCTGCAACATCTGCTCAGTCCTGGAGCCTTGACCTTTCATGTCAGGTTATCTGAGATCCCTCCCCCACAACATACACACTGAAAATATGTAGGCAGGAAAAAAGTCACCCCTAAACCCACAGAACTCCAGCTCCCTAAAATTGTGAGAATTTAATTTCTATCACCCCTCTTTTTAAAAGATAACATTTCAGTCTCAGAAAAGAAAAGAAAAATGGTGCTTCCTAGGAGAATGAATTTGGAAGGTTGGGGGGACAGCAAGTGGAAATCTCAGCTCTCTCTCCACCATTCACTGCGTTTTCCCAGTCTTCTATTATTCTGCCTGAAATCATCTCGTTTACAGAAAATATTTGTTTGCACTATTAGTTGGTACTGGAGTTAATTACTCAATGTGTTAACGTGAAGTAATATGTATAAAAGTAGGATCAGTGTTTATTGTGTGGGTGAGCTGTTGAGCGGTGCTTGAATAAACTGCAATTAGGGTTAGATAGAGATTAATTAACATGTGAGTGGCAAGGTGTAAAATAGTTTCCAACCCTCCACTTCAATATAATCTGCAGGCGAGGGAAGGAGAAGTTTGTGGAAGCTAATTAAATACTTTCATAAAAGCCAGTGTATTCACCCAACATTTGGAAAGAGAGGCACATTAGGGGCAACTTGTTTTTACCCAAATGTTTTCTTTCTGTGGAGGTAGCACTCATTTGTGATGCCTGGGAGAGAGAGATGGCTTATACAGCCACAAAAAAGCACTAGAGATGGCAAGGCAGGTTCACGGGAAGCCTTTGGAAGCCTTTCAGCCTGATGGAGCTTTCAAACCAGCAGATCTTTCAGCTGCTGCGGAGATCAACAATTACCCAATTTGAAAAAGGGTTGGGGTGCGATGCTGGTGGCGAACAGGATCCACAGGAAAGTCGGATAGCAATTCAGGTTTTGTGAGGTTGCGGGTGTATTGATATTGTTTCAATGTTGGGGTGAGTGGTTTGTTTCGTGTCTGGTGGGAGAGGAGAGTAACCTGGGCTCTTATGTTCCTATTAACATAGGGAAGGGAGTACATTGGGGCTGAAATTCAGTCTCTCTGAACATGTCCTAAATTAAATGGGCTGTATGGAAATGTTCTCCTCCAGACGGGCAAGCCTCTCTCTAGCTTGGAAATCTGGAATTTGCCGGGGGTGGGGGGGGGCGGGTGATGTTAAGGGAACAGACTTAAGATTGCTGAATTTAGGGGCAGTTTCTGAGCTTGACAAAAAAAAACGAGAACATTAGCCTCCTGCAGCCTCCCTCCAAGCCACTTTTCCTCAAAGACCTCTCTTTGTTCCCCTCTTCTCGCTCTCCAAGTACACGTTTCCCTTCCCTACCTGCCACGTCCATATCTGGTCTGAAATAGCAGGACACAGGAACTACAACTGGATGGAGGGGTAGAAGGAAAGAGAAGTTCTACAGGGGGAGTTATTTGCCAACAGCTAAAACCAGAGCTCTCCTTGTCCAGTCCCTTGATGGTTTTGGGAGGGGGGGGTGTGTTTTGCAGTGCTGAGGGGCCTGGGATGGGATGGAACTCAGCCCTTCAAGACCTGTTCCTGAGTGAAGGAGAGGATCTGCCTCCACCAGCACTTTCTCCAGCTCCACATGTATCGTGTGTCTTTGGAGATGGAATTCACTATCAAACTCTCAACGCTGTTTGCTCATATTATACCCACCGTAATCCTCTTAAACTGTGGTTGCGGCTACAAAGCTCGTGGTCTTGCAAAAGCCGGCTGGCAAGATATAATTGTCCCGCGAACAAAACCAGCCAAAAGTTTTCAAAAACCCCTGCACCCACCCCTCCCCTTTCCTAAACCTAATTCTCTCGCTCGCTCTCTTGCTAGCCACCACCCCTCCCCATAAGAACCCTCAGCCTCGACCACTTTTGTTGTCGCCAAGAGCACCCGGCCTGTTGAAAGTGCTGGAGCGTCTTTGAGCAGTTTGTTGTGATACGCAGGTGGAATGGTCTGCAAACAGATGAATTCAGCCCCTCCAAACCAAGCGCGGAGCGCGCTGCTTTTGTGCGCTAGGCACAAAACGCTGAATTCCTCCGAACTTACTTGGGGCCTGTCTAGAAAAGGGCCTTTTCTTCCCTCTGCTTGTACCTCTGGCCACACTAAGTCTCTGCCCGCCCCCCTTCAGGCCCCCTCCCTCTCCCCTCTGATAATCCTTCTCTTTATTTTAGAAAAACACAAAACCCGGTTCCACGCGGTGCTTTAGTGGCTAAAAGTGAAAGAGCTGCCTTGGCAGAATTCAGCTCTATGAATCACTTCGGAAAATTGGTTCGACTGAATGGCCTTAGGAGGAAAAACGTTTTAATAGGATCCAGGGGAGGTTCTGCTGTTTCAATCTGCTCCTTAAACAGGTGGAGATTGGACCTTCTCAATTATACAAACAGTAAGTACCCATCAGCGGGGAGAGCTGCTCTCCGAGTCCTCCCCGCACGCAGCCCTAAACCAGCCTCAGAGCCCGGCTTTGCCTTGGAAACCCGATCATAAATCAGCAATTCTGATCGATTAGGATCTCAAACAGTCCTCTAGCTCTCAGTGCAGACACCCCGGCCTCAGGCGGGAAGTCCAGAAAGCCCGAAGCGCACCCGCCCGGCGCAGAGGCCCCGGGGATCCCGGCCTCGCTCTCTCGGACGCTTCGAGGTCGTCCTTAGGCGGCGGGAGCTCTTTCCCGACCTCCGACGCCAGCCAAGGCGAGCTCGTTGCTTTTGCATAAATTAATATTTCCCCATTAACAAGTTCCTCCCTCCAAACGCGACGCCCGCGTCCATGCGCCACATCCTAATGAGGTAATTATCATTTGCGCGTGTTCGGGGCTGGCGCCGGCTCCGTGGGTAAATGGCAGTTTATTAGCACGATGCCCAGCCCGGCTGCGGAGGGCTAAGGGATACTTCGGTGACTAGACGGACGCACGGGGGCCCTTTGGGGCAGCGCGTCCGGGACTCCCCACATTCCCCGCGTGCCCCCAAACCTGTAGGCCCCCAAAGTTGTGAATCACGCACGGAACTCTGCCTAGGTTTGGGTTTGGGCTCCCCCCCCCTTTCCTTCCACCGGCAAAACCATCACGATTCCTCCCCCTCCCCCCTCCCGTCTCTTCCCTCCTTCCCGATTCGCAAACCGCTCGCACTTTCCCGAGGGGAGCGCGGGCGCCAGTTGCCTCCTTTTAAAGTTTGAGGGGCGGTGGCGGCGGCGGCCGGCAGGCGCGGGGGAACACAGGTCCGCTACGGGAGCCGCGCCGCCGCCCATGTCATTCCACTTCAAGTGACTTCATGTGATGTCAGCTGAATGTAAAAGACAGTGATCTCACGCGGAGGGGAAGATGTTTGCCATCAAAATGTGACAGAAGAGACACGCTGCATGGCTCGGAACGCATCTCCTTGGCGGTGGGGGAAAGAGGTAAAAGCGAGGTGGCTCTCCCGGTCCTCTTTAACTTTGCCCCTTCACTGTCCAGCTCCCAGCACGCGTGGCGGAGGCCTGGGTCCAGGGAAGGGCTCAGGGGGGTTAATTTGAGGCTCTTTTCTCTTTTTCCCCTCTCTCCCTTTCCTTTGTAAACCCTCCCCCTTCCCCCTTTCATAGTCCCAGGGCAGGGGCTGGTGGGTTCCTTTGCGCGCCGGGTTAATGGGCGGTAATTTGGTACCCTTGGGTGCACTTTGTTCTGCCTCTGTTCATTTGAATGCAAATGGGTGACCCGGCCCGACTAGGTGCTTATTAAATTGCGCCCCCCCCCCCTGCCTTTTCCGGAATGCAGACTTAGAGGAGAGAGGCTGTGCCCCGGCCCAGCCCGGCTCGGCTCGGCTCCGTGAGCCATGGCAAGCTCGGCTTCCCTGGAGACCATGGTGCCCCCGGCCTGCCCGCGCGCCGGAGCGTCGCCGGCCACCTCCAAGACACTGGCCTTCTCCATCGAGCGCATCATGGCCAAGACGTCGGAACCCCGCGCGCCCTTTGAGCCCCGGCCTGGGGCGCTAGAGGCGGACGGCAGCCAGAGCAAGAAACTGCTCAACCTCTGCTCGCCGCTGCCCTGTATGATCCCCCTCCAGCCCCTAGGCTACGAGGTGCCGTCCAAGACACTGCTCAGTTACTCTGAGCTCTGGAAAAGCAGCCTCCGGGCGGGCGGCGGTGGAGGAGGAGGCGGCGGCGGCGGCGGGGGGGCCCCTGTGTGCGGCGCCAGCGGCTTGTGCAAAACCAACTGTGGCGTGTGCTGCAAGGCCGAGTTGGGCCTTGCACCGTCTGCGCTGCCCGCGGGCAGGGTCATCAAGCCGCAGGTCATCAACCAAGCCGTGGGGCTGCCGGCCAGCGGCTCGCTCTACTACTTCAACTACCTGGACTCGACTGCATACCCGCCTTCCGAGCTTCTCGGCGGCCACCTCTTCCCTTCTGGCCTCCTCAACGCGCAGGCTCCCACAGCTCTAGCTGCGCACCCCAAGCTCTTTCTGCTGGAGAACGCCAAGCTGGCCGGCCTGGCTGCGGACAAGTTCCCCCATCCAGCCCCCTATCCCCATAAGGAGCGCTTGCCGGCGCCGCTGGAGCAGGTGCTGAAGGAGAACTCGGCCCTGACCGCTGAGCGCGGGGTCGTCAAGGGTCACAGCAAGTTACCCGGGGGCTCTGCTGACGGCAAGCCCAAAAACTTCACCTGTGAGGTGTGCGGCAAGGTGAGGCCCAAGGTCCTCGGGGGCCGGGAGGGGCGACCGGCGGAGGCTGCTTCCCTGGGGTAGCCTTGAACACCCCTTTCTCCAGTTGAGGAGCTCTCCAGTAGCTGCGTACTCAAATTGGGTGCCTGGTTGGGCCTCAGTTTCCTATTCTGTAAAATGGGGATGCCGCTGTCAGCAGTCACACGGTACTGGTGGAAGCAGATTGGGAAACACTTTGCTAAAGGGCTCTGGTTTCTGAACTGGGGTGTTGGTTGGGGGAAGGTTGACTGTGGCCTCCTGGGGTTGGTCGTAGGCCCTCTGTGGAACTCGGCACAAAGCCCCCTCTTGTCCTTCCATAGGTGTTTAACGCTCACTATAACCTCACCCGCCACATGCCAGTCCACACCGGTGCCAGACCGTTCGTGTGCAAAGTCTGTGGCAAAGGTTTTCGCCAGGCCAGCACGCTCTGCAGACACAAAATTATCCACACCCAGGTACGTGGGCCCCGGGTCAGGCCTGGCCCGCGCGCAACCCCCCACCCCCAATCTGAGCGATGGGGATAGGATGGCCAAAGATCCCCCCTTACCCTTTCGGGGAAAACCTTGTCCCTTTGAGGTGTCCGGGAGGTGGCCTCTCCCCGGCGGTGATCTCAGTCTTACTGTGCGCGCGCCCCTCTCCGCAGGAAAAGCCGCATAAATGCAACCAGTGCGGCAAAGCCTTCAACCGCAGCTCTACGCTCAACACGCATATCCGCATCCACGCGGGCTACAAGCCTTTCGTCTGCGAATTTTGTGGCAAAGGCTTTCACCAAAAAGGTAAAGTGCCCGGCGAGGCCCTGTCCCCACCTCACCTCGAGACTCTACTCTGCGGGTTGCGGCCGGTGGGGGGGGGGGGGGGCGGCAAAGAGGGATCTGGAGATCGGCAGCACAAAAGCCGCAGAGTAGAGCGAAGCGGTTCTTTGGAATCGGGTCTTGTTGGGTATAGGTGGAAGCTTTCCGGCCTGGGTTAACAGACCTCCCTGTATTCGAGCTGGATGCACCGGGAGACTCTGAATTTGGGAGGTGGGAAAGAAGGAAGAGGGCAGAAGGAAAAGAAGTAGGAAAAGGAGAGAGCAATGCCCTCCGGAAAGAGGTTCCCTTTGTATTCGGCTCTCCCCTTTGAAATGGAAAAAATATATATCTAGGGAATATCTGCCTCCTGGGAACAACTTAAGACTTTGGGGGAAACATGTGAGACTCCCAGTTCCCCAGACCCTGTGCCCATCCAAGGCACTTTTGGATCTCCTGGTGGTTATTAGGGGACTAGAGGGAGTAACTTTAAAAAAATGACGAAGGAAAAAAAAAAGAGGGGGACGAAGCCTGGGTTCGTGCGAATTTCTTCGAGCGATGCGTCTGCTAGAAGGACCCAGTGTGTCTGGGTTGCGAAAGTTTTCCGGCCGGCGGGGCGCGGCAGGAGGGACGCGTCACTAGCCCCTGTGCGGGGCAGGGCCGGGCGCGGGCCGGCTCCGCAAGACTCTGTACTCGGTCTTTTGGGGAGTGCCCAGGGCTTGACGCATACGAAGTTTGACAACTTCTTCACTTGAAGAGGTCGCGCCCGCCTAGCCAAGCGTCGCCTTCTTTGCGCGGGCACCTGAGCCGCCCCCGGGACGCCTTGGGCCCTCTCATTCCACTGCATACCCCTACTTTTTTTTTGTTTTTGGTCTCCTGTAGGGAACTACAAGAACCACAAGCTGACCCACAGCGGCGAGAAGCAGTACAAATGCACCATCTGCAACAAGGCCTTCCACCAGGTCTACAATCTGACCTTCCACATGCACACCCACAATGACAAGAAGCCTTTCACGTGCGCCACTTGCGGCAAAGGTTTTTGCAGAAACTTTGACTTAAAGAAACACGTGCGCAAACTCCACGACAGCGTGGGCCCCACCGCCCCCTCCGCAAAGGACCTGACTAGGACAGTGCAGAGCTGAGAGCTACTGCTTGTCCTTCCTTCCCGCCCTGTTCCACCCCAAAACAGATCACACGTATAAACTTATTTCTAAAATTAAAAGGAAAAAAAAAAAACTATAGCAGAGAGGCTAAAATCTATTTATCAAAACCAGCATATTTTTGGAAAGTTAAACGTTTCCTCGATGACTGGCAGCAAACGCGTGGCTCCCACCTTTGTATATTCAGGAAATTTATTTAAATCCAGTGCGCCGAAACGTATTTAATTCCAGGCCTCGGCTTCTCCTAGGGCAGCAGGTTTCTAACCTCAGCCTGTCACCGTGAGCGCCCCAGAAGAGCGCGGCGTTCCCAGCCATCTTTATACAGCCATGTAATTCTTCCTGTACAAGCGAACACGGAATATACACACATATATGACTCAATAAACAGAATCGTTAGTGCGCGTTTTCTTTCCCCCATCCCCTCCTCGAAAGGTGAGCTCTGCAACTCCAAAGAACGAATTCGAAATAGACGTTTATAGCCTTTCCCTGCCCCAATACGACTTCCTTCGGAGCACTGGGCCCAAGGTGAGGCCAAACTGGTGTTCTTGCGGCGCTTGTGTGCGAAGGCACCCAGAAGCGAGGGCAAAAAGGCCTACATCCGCCTCCAGGAGGTGCCAAGTTTTTATCTGGAGACTGTTCAGACGCTTGGGATTCTGGGTGTTGCTTTAATTGGGTGAGAAAAAAAATGTAAAGGGTTAAAGTGAGTTTAGAGAGCAGCTTCTGGGTGCGTCCTCCAGAAAAAGCGGCGTGCAGTGTAAGGGTTAAAGGCCAGGGCACTGCCTCGCTGCGGTGCGTCTAGGCACGTCCCTTCCTCTAGGTAACTTAAGGAGGGCAGCCCCTGCTCCCAGCCTCCCCTGGCGGCTAGAGCTGGAGGATAAGGGACCCGAGGACTTCCGGGCTCTCTAGCCTGCGCGCTTGGGCTGGGTTTGGCTTCCCGGTGCCGTGCGCCCTGCCGCGGGAGGGCGCGCCCGGGCTCCCCGAGCTCGCCGCTGCCGCCTCCCGGGTCCTGATTACTGCGCAGTTAGCCCATTTCCTGAATAGCTATCTCCGCGGCCGAGCACGCTGATGAAATGATCTCACGCTTGCTTTCTAAGTAATGACCCAAATTAAGAGAGAAAACAGAGACCCTTCAAACAGCATTACATTAATCATCTAATCATTCCCAGGAGGGGGCCGGCCGCCGCCGCCCCGTTTGATCCGAATCTGGATAATCAAGAGCTCGGATTACTGGCGCGTCGCGCCGGGCCTCCCCCACCCTCCCCACACACTTTTAATATCCGCGCGGCGATTCAGCCCACGTCTCCTGGAACAATGTTACCCAGCGCCGGGAAGAAATGCGGCACTGGGCCCGGGAGTGTGCTTCCACGCAGCCTCCCCATCGAGGGGGCGAGGACAGCTGGGCGCTGACCCCGCGCGGATTTCCACTGCGGGGGCGGTTATTTGGAAGGAACGATGGGTAATGCAAAGGGCAACCCCCAAGTGTCTCTGAAAGTGACTTGAGTGTTGGTTAGCCCAATGCGTGGTATACAGTAGGTGCTCAGTGTTAAGAGCTCCAGTGGCTTCCACAAGCGAAAAAACTCTTGTCCCAAGCACTGGTTCCACGCCAGGAACCTGATCCATTCTCTCGGTTGTTGACAATGACCCGTAAGCTGGCGATGATTATTCCCACTTTACGGTCGAAGAAATAGAGGCAGAGACCATCTAAACGAGATGAACAGAGTCCCCGGGCCAGGTAGGAAGGATTCAAACTCGAGCTTCTAGGAGACCAGCGCTGCCTTCAGTCCTAATTGGTGGAGGAGGAATCTGGGGATTGGGGTTCCAGGGAGTGACGCTCCAGGGCAGGGTAGAAGATCCGTCCTGGTCTCAGCGGACGGTTCTGTCCCGGCCCCCGCCCAATTCGAAGACCCATTGCGCAGGGAAGGAGAATTGTCGATTTTGTTTGCACAGAGGACGGCGACAGCTTCCTCAGGCTGTCGCGGGGGTATTTTTAGTACCTCCGATTCAGAAATAGGAACGCGTACATTAGAATTCCATTTCCTGAAAGGAGAGCGTCCTCGTTTTTTTGTATTTCTCTCCTCCCTCCCCCCACCCCAAGTCTGGGAAAACGCAGCCAGGGGAGGGGGGACGAGGAAGCCAGGGGGAATTTAAATGTTATCTCGTTCTGGCTACAGTTTGTTGAAGGGGAGATTGGGACCCAAAGAAATATGCAGATTTAAATTCCAAAATCTTGGTGCATGCTATAAACCTCAGGAAACCCCAGGATGGGCAGGCAAGGAGGACTTGGCGGCTAAGGACATGGGCACCTTACTTTCCCCAAGCATTACCTGTGGAGATTGCGTGGGGTTTATGGAGTCAGCCCTTTCATTTGTTCTCATACAATGTTTTATTAGCCTTACCTGATCATTCCCCCACCCCGCTAAGTTCTGGAGCATCTTGAGTGCTCTATGATAGTCAACCAAAATCCTTTCCATTCTCCGGAGCTGGTCCTTTTGAAATGACTTCTGGAGACCGGAGGACAGCAAGCCCACCTCCTTATGGCTCCAGAACTTTGGCCAAAGCACAGGGGGAAGTTGGCCTGCACATGAAAATCATGGTCAAGTTCTTCTCTTTAAGAAGAAAAAGATAAAGAAAGAAGATGGACGGAGCATGCCAGTCAGAGAGAGAACTTTCTAACCCTCAAGTGAGAGAACTTTCTTTGAGAAAGTCTTCTGTAATAATTTTCTACGGGAGAGAGACTAAAAGGGTCACCCATCTCCTAAGGAAGAGAGAATTATTTCTAGATTGACAGTTCTGAAGAGGGGTGGGGATTGTTTCCTTGTAAAGGAGGCAGCAAATAAGAAAAAACTCATAGGTGTGTTAGGAGGTGTTTCTCTCTTGGACTGCTCATCTCTGCAGTCTGGAAGCCGTAGTGTGGCTCAGGGGTATACCTGCTCAGCTTCTGGCACCCTCCAATCTCCTGGAGGTTGTTCCCTTGTAACTTGATTGTTTCTTAACCTTCACACCAGCTTCTGTCAATCGCTCTCACCTGAGAAGGTGTTATTTCACATCTGACTGTAATTGTAGATAAACAGAATATTTCTGCATCTATAAGGCTTAGTTAGCTCTGCTTTCAATGGGTTTGAAGTCACTCCCAGGTTTAACATGTGGATTCCCTTCCGGTGTGGGGTTCAGGAAAGGATTCCTTCACCTGAAAAGCCTTGCAGGGAGAGAAGGAACCTGGTGCCTGAATTACTACACACCTTTCACTGCCAGCACCAGTTCTGAAGCCAATGCTAAGCCCCTTCAATAACAATCTAAGCCCGGATTCTTCTTAGTTATTCACTATGCATCGGAATTAATGGGTGAAAGGCTGTGTTTTCTTATTTTTTCCCCTTTCTTAATATTAAACTGTTTGCATGACTTGTAGTTTACAATATTAATAAATGACTTAAACAAGGTAGTCATCAGCTGCATATTAATATTCTAACCTTGATTAAATTGAAGAGGCCACCCTGAAAAAAATATTTAAAAAAAATCAAGTTGCGGGGGAGGGGAATCCTGTCACAGACACAAAAAAGACTCCAATTATCTTTTCCCCTACAAGATGTTTGTTCTGTCCATGACTGCTCACACTTCAGCAATCTTGCCAGCAAGACTCAAAAAAAAAAAAAAAAAAAAAAAAAAAAGCCTCTTCCAAAGCCACAGCCTTGTACATAACAGATTGTACAATCCTATTGCCTTAGGCGGGTTAGAGGTTCCTCTCTGCAAAGAGCGACACGGAGAAGTTGCCAGATCCAGACACATTTTGGGGGGTACTGCGCCCGTTCTTGCCTTGGCTGCAGAGGTGGGTCTTCAACCCGCCACCCCCGCCCCCCAAACACACACATTTTGCTGTTTGGCTCTGGAGAGGGTAGGGGGTTGCCTGAGTCAGGCTGCAAGTTACTGCCGGCAAGGCAAGGCAAGGCGTCCAGGTGTGCAGGTGGTGAATGGGCTGGGGGAGGGAAAGGGATGGGGGGGTTGCTGCCGGAGAGAGGACCGGAGTCTTAAGAAAACGCTGGGAAATAAACAACCTCAAGGCAGCTGCGTTGCCCTTTTCCCTGCACTTCCCTCTCAAACGTCTGAGCAACCAGTTTGCTCCTAGAAACATGTTAATTGCCAACGGAGCTCATTAAGGCATGCACATGCAAAACACAGCAAGAAAGATTAAATGGACAAAAGCGCAATAATGAACTGTCAACAATCGGGCCCATCTACGAGACCAGGATCACTCAAGAATGAGGCATTTAGAGGCAACAAAGGATTGTCTGGGACAGAAAGAAAAGACGACCTAGACTTTTGTTTAGTCAACACAATTGATTACAAATGAGAGATTAACAGGATAGCTTCAGATTTTTTTTTTAAAAGAGGCAGAAAAGAAAAGTCCAATTAAGTCCACCGAATGTTAACTACATTGCGTTCCATGCCTAGCCCCAAAGAAATTCTCATTAAACCATCCCTGGCGATCCCTTTTGGAAAGTAATTTGTCTCCCTGATGGAGCAGAGAAAGAGAATCGTGTAAAAGAAAGCGTTAGTTCTTGGCACAATGAGCTTAGGAGACACACTGGAAAGAGCCAAAGGGGGAGTTAATGAGCATCTGACAAACTGCTTGGATTCAGGCCTAGAGAACAGCGATGAAAAGATGAAATTGGCCAACAACTATTCTTTATATCAAACATAAAAAGGCCAATCTGAAATGGGGCTGCTCAAAACTGGTTGAAAGTACATAGCTCAAGAAAAGGAGCCGCGGCCAGGCCCCTTGGTGGACAGTGCACAGACAGTGTGAAGAACTCAACAGGACAGAGTTAGGAAAGAAGCCAGAAAATGAGCTCTCCAGCAGAGAGCGAGCTCCAGTCGTGGCCCTGGGGCCTCTGGAGGTGCTGATTTGAAGTTCTTCTTTCCCCCTCCCATCCCCCCCCACCCTCCGCATGTTTCTTTCATGAGTGAAAAATCTATCAGGCTAGCATTTGAGGGTTCCCCAAAAGTTCTTGTCTCTGATAATTAGCCGTTGGCATTTGCCAAACCAACCCCTCTCTTCTAGACCCTTTGGCCCCAGGGGACACCATATGCTATCTGCTCTCCTTTCTCCTAGTGACCATTCAAAGTTCTCACCCTCCCGTGGTTGGCTTCCTAATTCTGCATGAAGCAGAAGTGGCAAGAAAATGAGGATATGGATGGCACTTGGGTTTGTGGAACAGAGCATCACGTATTTAAATCATTTCTCATAAGTGCGCATCTGGATTGCGAATAGCTTTATTTTAATCTCTCCTTTTTTAACCAAAGTAGGTCAAGGGTATTATGTCCACAGGAGACACATTACACTTTAATTAAACATGAGCATCCAGGTGTTCCAAAGGCAGAAGCATTCAAGGTTCTTCTTCTTCTTCTTCTTCTTCTTCTTCTTCTTCTTCTTCTTCTTCTTCTTCTTCTTCTTCTTTGTTTTTAATGTTATTGTATTTTTTATACCTTTATTTATTTATTTTTATGTGATGCTGAGGATCAAGCTCAGTGCCTCACACCTGCTAGGCAAGCACTCTACCACTGAGCTATAACATAAGCCCCAGCAGCCCTAGTGATTGAGTTTTTCTTTTTTTTCTTTTTTTTTTTTTTTTTTTTTTTTTAACAAACTCTGTTAAGAAGAGCCAGGTAAACAGAATCCAGAGTTGAGATGAGTGTTCAGGGTGAGTCTCCCAGCTAAGTAATCCAGAATAAAGCCTGTGATTCTTTTCGTTGTATACTACCCCTCTCACCCCTTCTCCGTGGGGGGAAGTATTGGGGATTGAACTCAGGGATGCTTTACTACTGAGCTACACCCCCCAGCCCTTTTAATTTTAATTTTTTAAAATTTTTTATTGGTATGGAGATTGAACCCAGAGACACTTTATCACTGAGCCACATCCCCAGCCCTTTTTATTTTTTGAGACAGGGTCTCAGTAAGTTTCTGAGGCTGACTTCAAAATTGTGATCCTCCTGTCTCAGCCTCCCAAGTCATTGGGATTACAGGCATGTGCCACTGCGCCCAGGTGAATGCTAAGCTTGTGTTTTCTTAATGCCTCTATCTACCCCGTCGTTGAGGTGGGGAGGATGCCATTGCAAGTACTAGAGTGTAGCATTTGTATCTTGATTCCAGGTTTTGTATTTTTACTCTCAAATCCTTGGTAGCAATTGTCACGTTTCTGAGGGCTTGGCTTACACTCCAGGCTTTGCTCATGCTTCATGGGGGGGAAAATATATATATATATATGTATTGGTGTCTAGAAGTAAGGAAGGGGGAAGAAGTCTACCAATTCAAAATAAAAACAGTCATCTAAGATTAAGGACCAGTTCTGGCTTTCAAAGCACAGAGGTGTTATAGAATCTAGAAGTCACATGTCAGGAAAGGAAGAAGAAAAGGGATGATTCCATTGGAGGTAGACCAGGGTCTGATATATTCTCAAAGCATCCTGTCTAAACCATAAGATCTGACCTGTTCATTATTGTTCCTCTCATTCATGGGTCTTTTTCAGCCCTACGTCTTATTTGCAGTTCTTTTCCCTCAGAGTGTCAGTGTCCCCAAAGTGGCTGGTGGTGAATTGCCTAGGGGAGGATAATAAATTATCTATAACAATAAAGGAAACTATGTAGTTTGGATCCTGAGATCTGACACCAGAGCAGCTCAGTTCAAATCCTGTTGTGTCACTTATCCAGAAAAATCACTCTTCTCTGCAAAATGGGGTTCTTAAGAACACCTCGCTCTCACGGAGATGGTGAAGATGAAATAAGTAAACACTTATCATTAGAGCCTTAGAATAGCAGCTGGCTCCTGCATGCCTTAGCACACCAGATTGGTATCAGTAAAACTTTAGTGAAATGCTCTATGAAGAAACCACCTGAAAAAAAAAAAAAAAAAGAAAAGAAAAGAAAGAAACCACCTGTATTATCTTGTTCATTACTCTTTACATATGAATGGGGCGAGTTCCTTAGTCCCATTTTTATCATTTCTTTTTTTAATGTTGAGGACTGAATCCAGAGCTTTCTGCATTCTAGGCACATGTTCTACCACTGAACCCCAGTCCTCATAAGCCTCACTTTGAAGGGTAGCAAACTGAGTGGTTGACAGATCTGACTCCCTTTAGGTCACATAACTGGAACACAATGGAGCTGGGATTTACCTTCAGATGACTGTGAGTATGTTGCCACAGTTCTAACCGGAATGTGCATGAGAGTCACAACATTTTTGCAAAAAATGCACGTTCCTGCATCGCATTTACCAAAATATTAAGTCAATAAATCTATAGCCCAGGAACCTCCATTTTATCAGATGCAGGTAGTTCGCAGACTTAGAAAAACCCTGTTTGAGCTGGATTTGGTGGCACACACCTGTACTCCCAGTGACTAAGGAGGCTGAGGCAGGAGGATTGCAAGTTCAAAGCCAGTTTCAGCAACTTAGGGAGACCCTGTCTTAAAAAACAAAAACAAAACAAAACAAAAAAAATACCAAAAAAACCAAAACACTGAGCACCCATGTCCTTTCCACCAACTCCTCATGATGATGCCTTTGATGAAATAACTTAGTTGACTCCTTGTAAATTAATACACTTGATCATTCATTCAACAAACATGACTTGACCATCCCTTATGCACCAGGCACTGTCCTGGGTGCTAATGTTTACAAAAAGGAGGAGGACATAGCCTCTGCCCTGGAGGAGTTTATAGTTTAGTAGAGAAGAAAAACACATACAACAAAAATCCCAGCAGGATACTTGGTTATGAAGATGAAATTGGGCATTCAATCCAGTCTGGGTTGGTGTGTGCAGTGGACATCTGTTATTTTTGCCTGCTGATCATCATTCTCCCGTCTGGTAACAACATCCAACATTTCCTTTGGAGAAGTCACCCCTCCCCACTCTCAGTCCATATGGTTAAGGTGGGAGCTGTTTCAGCCCTCCGTGGCGGACACGTGACCCAGGCCGGGCCAATCAGAGCACAGCATCTTCCAGGCCGGCGGCAATGGCTCAGGATTGGGCACCTGACCCACATGGGGCCAATGAGACTCCAACCCCAGGACTTTGGCCCGAGGAGAAGGCTTGATAAGTAGGTTGACTGCTGGTCTGGGGCTCTGGTGTGGGCCTCAGTATCAGAGATGGATAGCGAGAGGAATTGAGGACCCCCGTGGTGGAAACTGGATGCACAGGAGGACTTTGCAAGTATTTGCTTTTGTCGTCTCCCTGAGACTCCAACCTGATACTGGGCAGAAGAAAAGCAAGTCCAATATGCCTCTGTAGAGAGAGTGACGTCTAAGATGTCAAAGAGCAGCAGCTCTTAACTGTGTGGAGGAAAAGATGACCTCGGGCAGCCGATGTGAAAATCTGGAGGAGAAATCACTGATGGCGAGTTGATGGCACCTAGATGCCATCAGCTGTGGCTAAGTTCAGTATCGACAGAGCTGACTTTTGAAACCTAGTTCTGCTTCTGCATAGCGGTGGGATCCTGGGCTAGATAGAGGATTGCCTTCTCTGAGCCTCAGGTGTTTCCTCTGCAAAATGAGGACAGCAATGAATTCACCACCCGAGGCTGTTTCGTCCCTTCTGTGCAGTGGACAAGTCAAACACCTGAGCCCTTCCAGGCATTCAGGTAAGTGACTGAAACTATTATAACTGGAAAGTTCGATACTGCAACAGGGAGTGACTGATCGATCGGCTTTTAGATGTCCTGAGGGGTCCAGTGGAGTGGTCTTTAGAAGTTGGAGATGTCATAGAGCTGAAGTACCCCGCCAGTGGCCCCTGGGCTGCTTCGCTCCAGTGGGATTGTAGATGAAATCTCTTAGGCTTTGGAGTCACGGGGAGGGGCTGATTTCAACACTCCCCAGCTGTATGATTGGGGGGTGATTCCTCTCAATATTGTGAGACCTGATTGCTTAGTCTTTGCAGCCTTTACTAGGAAGAGGTTTGTTAAATTTAAATGAGATAAAAATATGTAACATGCATGACACATGGATAGTCAATACATTGGGGCAATTTAGTCTTGTTAATTAGAGCTGCTGTTATTACCACTTAAATAAACTTGGAACAGTTGGTCAGCAGAGCAAGTGGGATTACAGAGTTCTTTAGCAAGTAAAGTGCTGTAGTACTACAAGGGCAGGGACTGGGTTGACGGCTTTGTGCCTGATGCCTGGCATGTAGGAGGTAACACTGAAATTAAGGGTTGGGTGTCAGCTTTGACTCCTCCCCCTGGATGAGAAGGTTACCGGGCCTAGTCTTCCTAGCAGCTACCTTGCACTCCATCCTATAGGAATTTGGTCCTAAAACATGTATAGAAGGCTTGCTATGTGCCGGGCACCTTTGTAGGGATACAGGTGTGAACAAAACACCTTTAACCTGAAGGATCTTCCATCCTGATGGGAGACTGATGGTAAACAAAACAAGAAACATAATAATTTCCAGTAAGAAAGTAAAAGAGGGTGACCAGATAGCCTTCGCCCAGACATTATCTATCAGAAATAGGAGGTCAGTACCAAGGTTGGTGGTACTTAATAAAGTGCCTGATGCACCCAGGAACTAAGAGAAGCATGGGTACAATTGTGATTGGTCCCTCACGTGGATCTGTTTGGATTTAAATTAGAAAACCTCCCCTCCCCCACAGCCCCCAGTCACCCATTGGTCAGTGGGTCCAGCTCAAATCCACGAGACTCAGCAAAGGGGCTTCCCAAAGGATGCCACGGAAAACAAAGATAGGTCTTTGACCCATTTACCATTTTCCCACCGAATGGAATGGTAATTGATCAAAGTGAAAAATTTTATAGAAAGAGAGGCTCTGCTGCCATGTTTTTTCAACCGTGCGTTTCCCAGCCAAGTCTCCAGATGGAATCACCGAAGCAACACATCCTTGACTTAAATGTGACTGTTTAACAGTTATATTGGGTAGGCCATATTTTTCTACAAGGAGGTGGTTGCTTGTCTTAGGAACCCGAGACTCTTCACAGACTTTTGGGTGAAAGCTTTCCAGGATACCACTCTTTCTCTCACACTTCCTGAAGTCACAGAAGTCAGAGACCTAGCTGCAGTGTCAGGAGATGGGAACGACACAGTGAACTGTTACACAAGCTCCGAGAAGGTTGGGGTTGGGAGGATGTCTTGGTGCCAGTGACTGCCACTAATAACAGCTCCGAAGCGGAAAGATGCTTCGGTTGGGTGTTGGGGCCCCTTTGCCCTCCACTTCCTTTCTTCTGGTTATCAGCATTCTGATGCTGCTCTGCAAGAACCGCCCTTGTCCACTGAGCACCGATCATTGGACTGTGAAATAATGCCTGCCACTCCACAACCACTGGCCAGGGACAGATATGGGACCCCAGCTGGGTCAGATAGATGCTTTCTGTGGCATTTGAGCCTTGAGCAGAGGGGTGAGGCTGCAAGGTCATTCATTCCAAAGAGAATGTGAATCAGCCTGTTACTGACATTTCCAGAAAGTCTCTCGCTCCTGCCCTTCCTTTGTGACGTCAGCACTGTCATATCATTCCTGTGCGTTTCGTTCCCAGTTTGGCCAGAATTGTTTTCTGTGGTTTGCGACCAAGGATTAGTACTAGTATTCTTTCTACCCATGTCCCGCCTTCTCTTTAGGGTCCTTAGAAATGGGACATTTAAGGGCCAGAGGCTGTAGCTCAGTGGTAGAGCAATCGCCTGGCATGTGTAGGGCACTGGGTTTGATCCTCAGCACCATAAAAATAAATAAAGGTAAAAAAAGGTATAAAAAAAAAGAAAGAAATGGGACATCTACAGTTTAAGAGCATCCTTTGTAGCCTTTTATTGTCAACATGAATTCCTTTTTACACTTCTGAGAATCTTCCAGGTAGACATATTCAGGGGAGATGGGGTTGAGCCTGGGGCAGCTCAAGGAAGAGAAAGATTAAAAGTACAGCATGACAATAATGGAATTTAAGTTTGTTTTGCTTTAAAAAGTGCTCGGAACAATCTGGTGATTTTTTTTTTTCCTCCAACACTTTCATGATGTAGGAACAATTTGTTAAATGTAGTCTACTGCAAAAGGGGACCTCTCCACACGGGCCTGAGAAAGATAGTGGCCTGGGATTAGACTGTGTAATGGGAAGAGTTCTGGTTTCTAGGGGTTTGGCCTAGACTTCTCTGCTTTGTTGTTGTTTTTTTTTTTTTTTGGTACCTGGAATTGAACCCAGGGGTGCTTAACCACTGAGCCACATCCCCAGCCCCTTTTTATATTTTATTGAGAGACAGAGTCTCACTGAGTTGCTTAGGGCCTCGCTAAGTTGCTGAGGCTGCCTTTGAACTCGTGATCCTCCTGCCTCAGTATGCTTTGTTAATTGAAGAACACAAATCCTAAAAGCTGGTGCACATTTGGGGCAAGAAGTTTTATTATCCCTTTTTTACTTTCCAAAAATGAATTCATATAATTTCACCTAGAACTACATATGCTCTGTAAGGTTATCAGTATAAATAGAAACTCAAAGGAACAAATACTAGAAAAATACACCGTCTACGAGGGTTACTGAGATAGAGGATTTGCTTCCACAAACATTGAATCTCCTGGTAACTAGGACAAAATGGTAAGTACAATGGATTCTATTGTCCTGATATTATTTGAGTGACACCAGAACTTCCTAAATCAGATTGCTCTCAGGTTTTCTTTCAATCTCTCTTTTAAAAAACTTTATTTATTTATTTTTATGTGGTGCTGAAGATCGAACCCAGTGCCTCACACGTGCTAGGCAAGCGCTCTACCACTGAGCCACGGCCCCAGCCCATACCTCTTCCATCTTGAATACTATGAAGTATGTGCTTACGACTCCTCATAAGAGCTCACAGACCTTAACCTCTAAGATCAAGCTCTTACAGGTTAGCGTCAGTTGGGTTTGTTCAGTAACAGCTAGAAGATACCACCAAGTTCCGTCGTGGCACAGAATTTATGTGGGGTGGGGGAAATGCAGGGAGCCTACGTTATCTGATGATTGTGGCTGAATCATACAAATGCCTGCCTTCTAGTAAAATTGCCTTCTTGACCAGAATGTGCACTCCTCTCAATTTCTCATATCTTATACATCTGTAATAAAATGTACAGGGTTTCTCTGGGGATGAAGGCAGAGTCGAGTTGGATGTTCTGAGTGCTCCAGAATAAACATGGGATTTAAACTGTAGGTCTAGGATTAATTTGAAGAAGATGCAACGGGTCTCTGCGGTTTACTCTCAAATCTATAAAATTGACAGAAGACCACTGACTATCGGCTGCAAAGGAATATTGTGTTGGAAAAAGAACGTAGCGGTGTTTGCACTTGGCATCCCCAGAGGGCTGCTTTTTAGAACTCACAAGTGGCTGCTGGAAGCTTAAACTACTCATTGCTTCTGGTTAGATCATGCGAATTCAATAGCTCGGGAAGTCAGTGTTATACGTTCATCCTCTGGGAGAATAAACACCGGAGTGCCTGCTAGAGAGAAGAGATTTGGGAGTTTTCGATTTTGCAGTGAGTTCTCGAGCAGTAGTTGATTTCCTCCTGGGTTTGGTCTTGCCTGCTTTTACTCTGCCCAAGGGGTGGGCATTCTTCCGCCCTTACTTCACTATTCCTTTGACTCTCTCCTTTTTTGTCCTGAGAGTGTAGCATATTTCAGAAAAGCCTTTCCTGGAAAGGCAGGAGTTCAATCATCTTGACTGTGTAGCAATGCTTGCTAGAAGTTTGGCTTACAATGAGACGTATCTTTGGAAAAGAGCCTTTACTTCCCCTCTCTTCACCCAGCCTAGATTTCCTCGATTCTCCTCTGTCTCCCTCATTCCACTATTTTTCTTTTTCTTTCTTTCATTTTTTTTTTTTTTTTTTTTTTTTTTGGCACTAGGCATTGAACCCAGGAGCTCTCAACCACTGAGCTGCATTCCCTAGCCCTTTTTTTTGGATTTTATTTAGAGACGGGGTCTCACTGAGTTGCTTAGAGCCTCGCTTTTGCTGAGGCTGGCTTTGAACTCGTGATCCTCCTGCCTCACCCTCCCAAGTGCTGGGATGACAGGCGTGCACCACCACACTCAGCTCATTTCACATTTCTTCCATTCATTTTCTTCATAGTATTTATCACAAGCAAGGTTCGGACTGTACTTGTTGCAGGCTCCATGATCTCAAACTGGGGAGCAGGAACCCAAAAGAACAGAACTTCTATTCTGTCATGATAACTATAGTTTATTTGGCATCTGCTATATACATGGCATTTGATGAATGTTTTTTTTTTTAAATATTTTCTGTACTAGGGATTGAACCAGGGCCACTCTACCACTGAGCTACATCCACAGCCCTTTTTAAAAATTTGAGACAGGGGCCGGGCTTGTGGCTCAGTGGTGGAATGCTTGCCTCGCACATGTGAGGCACTGGGTTTGATCCTCAGCACCACATAAAAATAAATAAACAAGGTATTGTGTCCATCTACAACTAAAAAAAAAAAAAAATTAAAAAAATTTTGAGACAGGATCTCACTAAGTTGCCAAGGCTGCTATTGAACTTGCCTCAGCCTCCCAAGTAGCCGGGATCACAGACTTACGCCACTGTGCCCAGCTGAATGTTACTTTAATTCTCCTAACCTTGAAATGCACGTGTCATCATTTCTTTTTTTTTTTTTTTTTTTTTTTTTTTTGGTACTGGGGATTGAACTCAGCGGCGCTAGACCACTGGGCCACATCCCCAGCCTTTTTTTTTTTTTTTTTTTTTTTTGTATTTTTTTTTAGAGACAGGGTCTCACTGAGTTGCTAAGTGCCTCGCCATTGCTGAGGCTGGCTTTGAACTCGCGATCCTCCTGACTCAGCCTCCCAAAGTGCTGGGATTACAGGCGTGCACCGCGCCCGGCTACGTGTCATCATTTTAGTTGGCGGTAAACAGAGACTCCCAAAGGCTCCAGGTTGACGCCCGCAGTGCCTGGCAGCATAGGCATTTGAAGCAGATGCAACTCACCAACCGGGTCCTCTCCCCATCTGGATGTGGCCAAATTCGATGCATCTTCAAAGTGTAGTTCAACACTGCTTCCTTCCAGGTGCTCCAGTTTTTCTTTAAAACTCAAACCTTTTATTTAAAAAAAAATTTTTTTTCTTGTACTGGGGATCAGACCCAGGGTTGCTCAACCACTGAGCCACATCAGCTGCCCCTTTTATTTTTCAAGACAGGGTCTCACTAAGTGGCTGAGGCTGGCCTCCAACTTGCGGTCCTCCCACCTCAGCCTCCTGAGTTGCTAGGAACATAGGCGTGCACCCCCACACTCAGCTCTCAAACCTTTTTATCTATACCTCTTTTGTGATGTCACGAAAAGAATTTCGAGTTGGGTTAAACCTGCCCTTTTGTATCTTGTGTCGCCAATATCATATACAGGTCCCTTTAGCAGCTTGGTCTGGCTGCAGCCTCTGGCTGTGAACTCGGCCACCTCTGTCTTCCTTATGCTCTGGAGACTAGCCATGTGGCTTTTACTTCTCTCTTTCCTACTAGGATCTAAAGTCCATGAGGGCAGGGGCTGAGTCTGTCTTGTTCATTAGCATGTCCCCAGCACAGTGCTTGCTTGGCCCACAGTAGATGCTCAGCAAATATCTGTTCTAAAACATCTGTTTTCAAATATCTGTTCATGTCACTCTTTTTTATTTTATCTTTTTAAAAAAATATTTAGTTGTAGACAATGCCTTCATTTTTTTTTTTTTTTTTTTTTTTTTGTGGTACCGGGGATTGAACTCAGGGGCACTCGACCACTGGGCCACATCCCCAGCCCTTTTTTGTATTTTATTTAGAGACAGGGTCTCACTGAGTTGCTAAGTGCCTCGCCATTGCTGAGGCTGGCTTTGAACTCGCGATCCTCCTGCCTCAGCCTCCCAAAGTGCTAGGATTACAGGCGTGCGCCACCGCGCCCGGCTAATGCCTTCATTTTTATGTGGTGCTGAGGATTGAACCCGGGCTGAGCACATGCTAGGCGAGCGCTCTACTGCTGAGCCACAACCCCAGCCCCTGATCACACTGTCCATTGCTTTACCACTGACCACTCAGAGTGAAAGCTATGGTGTCACTTATGAAGCCCCTACAGCATCCCTTCCCACTGATGTCTCTGAGCTCATCTACCTTCTTTCCCTCGCTCCACCTAGGGCTATGCTGGCTTCTTGGCCAAGCAAGTTCCTGCCTCAGGACCTTTGCATTTTCCATGCTTTCTTCTGGAACGATTTTCTCCATTTCTTTTCATCCTTCTCTTCTGTCAGGCCTTTGCTTACCTCTTGCTGGAATAATAGTATCTTGGGAGACCTTCCCTAGTCATCTCCTTGAAATGTGGAACTTTCACCTACAATGCATGTAATCTCCCTCCCACACACATTCCTTACTGCCCTTCCTAGTTTTATTTATTGTATATCTTCCCCTACTAGATGAGCATCAGCAAGGATCTTCATATGTTCTCTTCCCTGATGCATTTTTCAGATTCTAGAATAGTACCTGTCACATAGTAGATGTTCAATGAATACTGAATGGATGGCTATCTTGTCCCTTTGATCTGCCCTGTTACTCTTCCTCCTAAGTCTCAGCAAGCCTTCATCAAACATCCCTTCAAAGAATGAACAGATGCACCACTAGAATATGGCCCCTTCAAAGAGTCTGCCGGTGGGTTGGGAAGGTGGCTCAGTGGCAGAGTGCTTGAACCCAGAGTGAGGCCCTGGGTTTAATCCCAGCATTGCAAAAAGAAAAAAGTATGTCAGGCATATTTCGTTGAAGTGGTGAAGATTTTCAGCAAACACTTGGGGACTTAGCAAGAAAAGCCAAGCCTGAAATAATACTGCAAAGCTGTAGCTCTTTGCTTTCTGCTGGCATTGATGAATATAGCCGATCATCAATTAAACAAAATGATGTCTTTGCTTGGCATCTTTTCCCCCCCTCTTACCACTGACATCTCTCATGACTTCCTCTCTGCAAACTCCATTAACTTTTCCTTCTAGACCATAGCTGGGCTAAGGAGTGGGCTGGCCTCTGCAAGTGGGGCAGTTCTAGCACCCCTTGAATTCTATAAACTTCTGGCTCAGCTCCACTCTTAAGACAGGAAACAAAGCAATCAGAAAGTCAGAGATTGAACAATGCCATTCATCAAAAGCAAAAAGCTGAGCTCAGGGGTTGCCTTAACAAGGATGGTTTATAACAACTGAGGTCTTGAGGTAGTGTTGCTTACGTGCCAGATGGGCTGTGTGAGTCCTCCATATTTCAACAGTTGTGTCTGAGGGTTTTGCGTGCCTGTGTGTGTGTGTGTGTGTGTGTGTGTGTGAAGAATCGTTTGTGGCACATGAATGTGATCCCACCAGCTTGGGAGGCTGAGACAGGAGGATCACAGGTTCGAGGCCAGTTTCTGCAGCTTAGCAAGGCCATAAAGGACTGGGGATGTGGCTTAGTGGTTATACACCCTTGGGTTCAATCCCCAGTACCAAAGAGAAAAAAAAATTGTTTTATGATATACACGTTTTATACAAAGGCCCTCTTCACCACTCCTGCCTTCTTGATTTGTGCCCTGCCGGCACCTTCTGGTTCTCTCTACCATGTGTTTTCCAAGACGCTGTGCACTTGTCTGTCCCCTGGTTCTGCCTACCCTCAGCTCTGAGCTTCACAAGCATGAGGTTAGCAGGGGTTCCAAAGATTTCATTGAAAAACTTAATGAATATAATGTGCCCCTTCTTCCTTCTTGATCTGGGTTGCTAACTTATACTTGACCTAAATGTGGATCACACCCTAACTGCACTTGTTAGATAACTGATGAGCATAAAATGTCTCGTTGCAACATTGTTTTTTTTTTTTTTTTTTTTTTTTTTTTTAGAGAAATGTAGGACAAAATGTCTGTAGTATCTCTACTCATCTGGTTGCCCTAATATTTTCTTTCTTAGACAGTTAGATATTAGCATAATTTAAATGCTCCTTGAGAGTGGGCTGATTAGGAATCTCTTCATCGGTTTGTTTTATCAAGTATGGAAATTCATTATTGTTTTAAAAAGAATTTTAAAACCAGGAGTTTCTGTGAAAACTCACCTTTTGTGGGTCACCAGTGACCCTGAAAGCCAAATACTTTCCCAATCCCCCTCCAGAATTTGCTTCTCTTCAGCAGTTCAACTGATCAGTTTTCAGAAATTGTAGGAGAAGAAAATAAATTCTGTCTCCAAATGATGTTTATAATCTCATATCTAAATTAAAACATGTCGATTCCACAGCAATAGTCACTATGGAAATAGAAACATATAGGCCTCGATTCTAAATCAGGAGCGTGTTTAGCTGGGTGGTATATATTTTCCGTCATGTTTTTAAAAAATCTGTTACAGTGTATGCATTTTCAAAGGCTTGGATTTGATAAGCTTTTAAGAAAGAGTATGTGTGGGGGTCAGATTAGAATTAAATGTACTTTGTACAGTTTCGAAAGGGGGTTCTAAGATCTTGTCCCATAAATGAAAATCCTGTTGCATTCCTAGACTTATTGGATGAGATTTAAAAAAAAAAAAAAATAAAGCAAAAAGCATATGTGAAATAAATCCAGGGAAGCTTCTGTGGTAGGCAGATATGCCTAAACATTATCTCCATTCAAATTCTTCTAAAATTCAAATGTTGTATTAAGAATGCTGACAATTATAGAATGGATTTTAGAGTTTAAATAGAATTGCCACTAACATCTCCATTTACACCTAATTATCAAGCTTAATTTAGTTTTTAGAAACTGTTTAAAAATATATTTGCTAGTTCAAAAAAATTGTCAGCTTTTTTTTTTAAAAAAAACTCAAAGGTAATAATAGAAATAATTTATTCTAAAGTTATAGCATGCAAAAAGACTTTAGACTTATTTAGAAGTTTTAGAAGTTAAAAATCTTTTTTCCCCTATTCAGATGAAACAATAATATGTCATCATCCTTTTAAACTTTTTTTTTCCCCCTAGCAATGGCTTACTAAATATTCCTTCACCCTGTATCTGCAGGCCTACTAGGGGCCAGGCATCATTCTGAAATTGAAGATTACTTCCCAGATCACAGAAAACAAACATATGCTGTGATCATTTTGCTTTAAATATCATAAGCCAAGCATATCACTCTTTTACATAAAATATATCATTATTCTCATTTTAAAATCACATAGTTCCTTTCTTTCAAGGAGCTCAAGATGTTTTTAGAGTCAAAACACATTATCTTCACATTACCCCTCTGAAAACGGAAACCACGTCCTACCTACCTCTCCTTTGGAAAGGAAGGCCTTTCCAAACATTAGAAATGGAAAAGAAGTGAATAGACACTCGTCGTGAAGACAGAAAGTGAGAGTTCTGCTTGTTTGTGCCCAATGGTAAAAGGAAGGTGGCTTACTCTCCCCTTTACCATAAAAAGAACTGTTGCCAAATTTCCATCTTCTTTCTCTCTCCAAGCACCAGACCAGATCAGCATCTCTTCCTCTGCTAACGCTTAACCACAGAAATGGCAGGCTCATACACACTGTGCAGAACCGTGTTGTGAAATAGATAGGTCAGACCATCTCATGTATGTGTTCAAAACTTTAGCCATTTGGACAGCCTATTTAGAGTTCAGCTTGTCTCATCAGTAAGCCAGAATGCTGAGCTCTTTCTGGCAGCAGCTGACAACTTATAGTCCTGCCTCTAAATGAATTAGAAATAATGATGTGGGAAATTGAGGTGTGTGGTCCTCCCTTCTTGTTCTAATAGAGTTAACATACCTGTCACTCCTTTGTCTATTTTTTTAAATCTGTGTTCAGCTTTGTTACTGTACTTCAAAACTTTCCAGAGACTTGCGCCTTTAGACGCTTCCCTTGACATTACATCAACTCATACATTTATCTTTTTGTTTTTGAACTGAGATGACCAGCTGTTTTAGAGTTGCATAGATCCATTCTTTTTTAAACCATTTTTTTGAATTTATATATTTTGCATAGATCAATTCTTATATACATATATATATATAAAATGTATGTATATACATACACACACACATATATATAAATTTTTTTAGTTGTTAATAGACCTTTATTTTATTTATTTATATGTGGTGCTGAGAATCAAACCCAAGGCCTCACACATGCCAGGCAAGTGCGCTACCACTGAACCACAGCCCCAGCCCTAGATCAATTCTTAGTTGATGCTCACAAATTGCTTAGCAAATAATGGATTTGAAGTTGTGCCTGAAACTATAAAGCATATGTGTCCTTTAGAACTCTTAGCTACAAGTAGCATGCATGGAAGGACAGGAGCATCTCATATTACAAGAAACCCAGAGGCAGAGGTGAGGTTCTCTTAGATTGACCACCTTCTTGCCAAGTTTTCCTTTATGTTGGTAAAAAGACGCTGCTGAAGTTACAACCTCAGGAGCAGCTGCAGCGATGCCTAGATGAACAAAATCTTTCTCCTTGGACCAAGAGAGCCTTTCCCAGAACCCTTTGAGTGGTCTTGCTCTCCTGTCTCATTGGCCAGAATGGTATCACGTGTGCATTCCTAAACCATAAAATGGCAAAGAGAAGGAGATTGGCATGACTCATTTAGATCAGTTGCAATAAATCCCCTGGAATTACCAATACGGGTGGGACAGCTTTCCTGAAGCCCTCAGGTATAATTTAAAAAATAAAATAAAAAAAGGTCACATTGGAATAAAATGGAATGGTGGTTAGGAAGGGGGACCTGGGTGGGAGCGGGGATAGCCAGTCTACAGCATCTGCTAGACTTGGCTCTGGGAAAGAGGAAGGGATTCACAGAGTCAGGGGGACTTTTCAGAATTGATGGACATTTCCCCCCAGGTTAGCAAAGGGAAGGTAGAAAGTGATATATTTATTCATTGGATCGCAGGGTTTTCAAAAATTTACATCTCAGTATAATAAAAACACTCAATATAGATAGATTTTTTTAATGTTGGAAATTCCCACTTAGTACAAAAATAGAATTTGCCTTTGAAAAATTCTTTTGACTTTATATAATTAACTTGCTTTGTAAATTAGCCACTCAAAGGAACAACAGAAATCAAACATTTAACCTTGGTGTCCAAAGTTCAGAATATTCTCAATGGGGAAAATTAATTAGCAGAAGTCATCTAAATACATTTCGTAATTTGTTTTCCTTTACATTTGATTTGACATTTAGATTAAACCCAGATTTTGAAAAAAAAAATGTTTTTGATGCTACTTGGCATGTCTTTGTACTACATTATGTGTTGCTGCAGAATTTACAAGATCAACATTTAGATGTCACCAGAGAGACATTCATCCTGGTACTCTGATAGACACTAGCAGGCACTCTCAAAGTAGCAGCAGCTATTTACATTGAACTTAAAGAGACAACGATGGAAATGTCAAGAAGCATTACATTTTTGGAAGTTGGAAACACAGGAGAATTGGGCTTTCTGTTTTGAATTTGCATTCAAGTGACCAGAGAGTGTTTTTTTTTTTTTTTTTTTTTTTTTTTTTGTTATACTGCTTCTGTATGAGCAGAGCAGAGACCGTAGCTGGTAGCTCAAATCATGCCTCACAAGCACAAGATCATGAGTTCAACTTGGGGCTGACCCTCAGCTTTCTTTTGTCCTTCTATTATTTAGTTCAAACGATAAGAAAAAATATCAGAGGGCATTGCATAGAGTAAGGGAAGAGTAGATTTATTTCATTGGAACTTAATTTTTTATTATGAAACTTTTAAGCATGTACAAAAGTAAAAAAGACTAGCACGGATGAAGCATCCCTAATCTGAAAATCCAGATGACTCCAAAATCCCAGACTCCTTGGATACTGACAGGATGCCATAAGTTGAAAATTCCACAATTGTCTGTCTGTGACAGATCACAGTCAAAACACAGGCACATAAAATTACCTTCATGCTATGTGAATAAGGTGTATATGAAACAAAGCAATTTTGTGTTTAGACTTGGGTCCTCTCCCTAAGATATCTCATTATGTAGGTGTAAATATTCCAAAATAATAAAATCTAAAATATGAAACAGTTTTGATTCTAAGCCTTTCTGATGAGCAGTATTCAACCTGTATAACCAGTTCCATATACTGGCACTCAGATACAACAATTAAATTTTGACCACAATGGTTTCTAAACATTCTGTTTTTTTTTTTTAAACTTCTTTTTCTTTCTTGATATGTTTAAAAGCAAATACTAGATGTCACTTCATTTCACCCCAGTATACTTTAGTATATATCTTTTTAAAAAATTTTAGTTGTAGATGGACACAATACCTTTATTTTGTTTATTTTTATGTGGTGCTGAGGATTGAACCCAGTGCCTTGCATGTGCTAGGCAAGCACTCTACCACTGAGCCACATCCCCAGCCCTTTTTATTTTGAGACAGGATCTCACTAAGTTGCTGAGGCTGGCCTTGAACTTGTGATCTGCCTCAGTCTCCCTAGTAGCTGGGATTATAGGAGTGTGCTGCTACATCTGGCTGACCTTTTCTTATAAATAATCACAATGTAAATATTATTGTTGCTATTGAGATCAATAGCTATTTGATAGCATGTAATAGCCAATCTGTTTCCAATTCCTGCATTTCACTCTTTAAATAAATGTTTTTTTTTCTTTGTTTAAAAACTTATTTATTTTTGGTTGACATGTATAAATTGCACATATGAACAGCGTTCAGTGTGGTATTTCTATACAAGCCCTAACTGAACGCAGCCTCCCTTGACCCCTACCCCCTCAACCCCAGGAGTCACCATGTGACACACAGATTGACTTTTAGCTTCCATATAGTTGAGAGAACATGTGACACTTGTCCACCTGGCTCATTTCGTGTAATATAATGTCCCCCGGTTCCATTCACTTTACAGCAGATGACTGGATTTCATTCTTGATGGCAAATGACATCCTGTTGTATGTATGTGTATGTATGCCATGTTCTCTTTTTTATTTATTCTTATTTGTTATATATGACAGCAGAGTGCAATCCAATTCATAGTACACATATAGATTACAATTTTTCATGTCTCTGGTTGTACACAAAGTAGAGAGTTACACCATTCATGTCTTCATACATGTACTTAGGGTAATGATGTCCATCTCATTCCACCGTCATTCCTAACGCCTTGCCCCCTCCCTAACACTCCCTCCCCTTTGCCCTATCTAAAGTATGTCTAATCCTCCCATGTTCCCCGACATCCCCATTATGAATCAGCATCCTTATATCAGAGAAAACATTTGGCCTTTGGGTTTTTGGGATTGGCTTACTCCACTTAGCATGATATTCTCCATTTACCTGCAAATGCCATGATTTTATTCTCTTTTAATGCTGAGTAATGTTCCATTTGTGTATAAATATCACATTTTCTTTATCCATTCATCTACTGAAGGGCATCTAGATTGGTTGCATAATTTGGCTATTGTGAATTGTGCTGCTATAAACATTGATGTGGCTGTGTCACTGTAGTATGCTGTTTTTAAGTCCTTTGGGTATAGACCGAGGAGTGGGATAGCTGGGTCAAATGGTGGTTCCATTCCCAGTTTTCCAAGGAATCTCCATACTGCTTTCCAGATTGGCTGCACCATTTTGCAGTCCCACCAGCAATGAATGAGTGTGCCTTTCTCCCCACATCCTCACCAACACTTATTGTTGTTTGTATTCTTAATAGCTGCCATTCTGACTGGAGGGAGATGAAATCTTTAGAGTAGTTTTGATTTGCATTTCTCTAATTGCTAGAGATGTTGAACATTTTTTTATATATTTGTTGATTAATTGTATATCATCTTCTGAGAAGTGTCTGTTCGGTTCCTTGGCCCACTTATTGATTGGATTACTTTTTGATTGGGTTGTGTATGTATTTATGTTTTTGGTGTTAAGATTTTTGTGTACTTTATATACCCAAGAGCTTAGTGCTCTATCTGATGTGCATGTGCTAAAAATTTGCTCCATTCTGTAGGCTCTTTCTTCACCTCACTGATTGTTTCTTTTGCCGAGAAGAAGCTTTTTAGTTTGAATCCATCCCATTTATTGTTTTTAATTATGCACCATAGGAGTCTTATTAAGGAAGTCGGGGCCTAGTCCAACAAGATGGAGATTTGGGCCCACGTTTTCTTCTATTAGGTGCAGGGTCTCTGGTTTAATTCCTAGTCCTTGATCCACTTTGAGTTGAGCTTTGTGCATGGTGAGAGATAGGGGCTTAATTTCATTTTGTTGTATCTGGATTTCCAGTTTTTTCAGCACCTGTATTCCAATTCCCCCATTTCACTCTTTAAGTAAATGTTTTTTATGGTTGTTTTATTTGAAACCTAAGCTTGCTTTACTGATGTGTCTGTACATCTGTTTGTGGTGAGCCAGAGTGTGGGGTTCATTTCTTTTTTCTTTTTTTTTTTTTTTTAAGTATTCATTTACTTGCCTTAGTTGTACACAATACGTTTATTTATGTGGTGCTGGGGATCGAACCCGGGCCCCACGCACGCTAGGCGAGCGCTCCACCGCTGAGCCACAACCCCAGCCCCAGGGGTTCATTTCTTAATGGTGCAGTCAAAAAAAAATACTTTGGGAGGTTTTTTGCTGAGAGTAGTGACAAATTTTAGTTTGGGGAGAGAGGAGCAAACTTTGCTTCTCTTAACAGGCAATTCTATAGACACCAAAAGAATACAGTAAATTTAAAACTTCTGCAATCAACATATTGATTCTTCTAAGTTAAAAAATACGTTGACTTCCTTGTATTCCAATATCAGAATGTTTGTATTTTATGAATACATGTTACGTTTATCCTTAGAGGATGCTTATTTAACTATTTGTGTACTTATCAAGTAACTAAGACTAGAGAAGATGTGGCATCAGGTTTACCTCATCCTCAGATAATGGATTTATAGAGCTTTGTCTGCCAAATTAGAAAAAAAAAAAAAGAAAAGAAAAGAATTTTGTGGGCAAGATGGCAAGGCCAAGGGTTTAGGACTGAAATCTATCAGTACTCTCTTTTTTTCTTCTCTTCAGTTCAGCAAATTAGGGAACAGTAAGACACAAAGATTTTTTTTTTCCATCAACCCTTTCCCTAAAGGTCCACTGAAATATCAGCATTATACCTGTCCAGCCACAGGGCCTTTGCATATGCTATTCTATGTGTCAAGAAGAATGAATTTCCTTCCCCACTGCTTCTTAGACTTTTTCATTTTCTTCCTTTGAATTCAATCTCTGTTTCCCTAGCAAAGCCTTCTCTGACCTCCCTAAGTTATTTACCCATTATGTGCTTAAACCTCCATGGGTGTTAAAACTAATTTGTGGCCGGGTGTGGTGTTGCATGCCTGTAATCCCAGTGACTTGGGAGGCTGAGGCAGGAGGATTGTATATTCAAAACCAGCCTCAGCAACTTAGTGAGGCCCTAAGTAATTCAGCGAGACCCTGTCTCTAAGTAAAATATGAAAAAGGGCTGGGGATGTGGCCCAGTGTTCAAGTGCCCCTGAGTTCAATCCCCAGTACCAAAAAAAAAAAAAAAAAAAAAAAATGTGCAAGGCAAACTGTAGTTATCTCCATAACTCACTTGGCATGAGAGATGGGGATGAATGCTGTGGAATCGCTAGATACAGTCCATGGGGCTTAGCCCAACCCATGAGGCCAGCCACAGTTGGCCCAGGTGGCCTTTTCCAGTCTTAATTTCTGTCACTCTATGCTTCCATCTTATTTTTTTGTACTTCGGGAGATGCTATCTCAAAATAAAAAAAGGGCTGAGGGTGTGGCTCAGTGGTTAAGTGCCTCTGAGTTGAATCTCTGGTACCCAAAATAAATAAAATAAAAATAAAATGAGCCCAAGTCATCAACTTACAAAGAGAAAAGGTTTATCTTGGGTATTTGTTCTAATGACTGAAAGCTAACTAATAAACACATACATAATACAGTTTAATTTTCAATTAGACATTGAAAGAGATTAATAACCAATTATAAAATAGAACAGTTATAACAAGGTACTATAAGAAAAGTTATGTGAATGTGCACTCTCTCTCTCTCTCTCTCATAATATCTCATTGTATTGTACCCGCCCTTCTTGTGATATGAGATTGAACAATGCCTTCATGCTGAGATGAAGTAAGGAGATGACATGGCCTTTTTCAACTTTGTGTTAGACTATTACATAAAGGTCACTTAAACACAGGATATTGTGGCAATCAGTCTGATAACCAAGGGGGCTACTAAGTGATTGACAGGTGGGTAGTGTATACAGCATGGATACGCTTGACCGAGTCAGCATGGAATGAGTTAGTACAAGATTTCATCACCTGATTCAGAATGCTGTGCAATTTAAGATGTGAGTTGTTGACTTCTGGAATTTTTCATGTAATATTTTCAGACTGCTATTGACTGTGGGTAACTGAAACTGTGGAAAGTGAGATGGCAGATAATGGCCACAAAATTGTCCTCCAAAGTGGCTATACTTATTTACATTCCTACCAGGAGTATGTAAAAGGATGTTTTTCCCTATATCTTTAGCAACATTTGATAACATCAAATGTTGTTAATTTTTTCTGTGACGGATCAGAAATGGTATCTTGAGCTGATGCATGTTTTTCTGATAATTGTTGAGATGTAGCACTCTCTCTTGCCCTCGTTAACGGTTGTCACTTCCTTTTCTGTGAATCCCTCCCTGCATTTGTCTTGTTTGGATGCAGGATCACTGCTGTGTCTTCTCTGCCTTTGGTGCTTCTGGCTCTTTTTCTTTTCTTATTTATTTGTTATTATTGTTGTTGTTGTTATTGTTTATTATTATTATTGGTATCATCGTTTTGTTTTGGTATCCGAGATTGAACCCAGGGCCGCTTAATCACTGAGCCAAGTCCCCAGCTCTTTTTTATATTTTATTTAGAGACAGGGTCTTGCTGAGTTGCTGAGGCTGGCTTTGAACTCGTGACCCTCCTGCCTCCGCCTCCTGAGCTGCTGGTATTACAGGTGTGCTTCACCGTGCCCAGCTCTTCTTGTTTTAAACAGGGTTATGTACTACTTGCTTCTTTTCTAATTTATTCTAAGTACATTTATTGAGCACCTCCAAGTGCCACAGGCTGATAGAGGCTGACAATATCCTGGTGAGAAGACAGATCTATGCCATCATGTATGTTTCAGAGGGAGAAGCAGACAGCAGAGTAACAAACAGGTAAGGTGGTAGAGTCCTGGGGCCTGGAGAAGAGGAGTCTTAGTTTTGGAAAGGGTGGGTCTTCAGGGAGGACCTCTGCTAAAAGGTGAGATTTGAGCAGAAACCTGAATGGAGTGAGGGAGGGAAGAGCCTTCCCAGTGGACGGAGGAGCAGGCACAGAGCACAGAATCAGACGGGAGCAAAAGAAAGTTCGTGTGGCTGGAACTCAAGAGGTCAAGGGGAAGAGTGGTAGGAAAGAACATTGCAAAAGTAGCCAGGATCTAGACCACATGAAACTTCCCAGACAGAGTGAGGAAGAGTGTAGGTTTTATTTCAAGAGTCATGGGGAGACTTGGGTTTTTTTTTTTTTTTTTTTTGCAAGCGAGTGTCATTTAGATGACTCTGATTGGTTTGTGGTTTAAAGTATGGAAACACAGACAACCATCAAGTGATGTTCCAGTGTCAGGATCATGGTAATGGGGCTGGTGAAGGACAGATATGGGACATTTTTTGAAAGTGGAGCCAATGTGACTTACTAATGGATTATTTGCTTGGTGGTGGAGGGGAACAAGATTTGAGGTTAGTAGCCAGGCGCGGTGGCGCACGCCTGTAATCCCAGCACTTTGGGAGGCTGAGGCAGGAGGATCACGAGTTCAAAGCCAGCCTCAGCAATGGCGAGGCACTTAGCAACTCAGTGAGACCCTGTCTCTAATAAAATACAAAAAAAGGGCTGGGGATGTGACCCAGTGGTCGAGTGCCCCTGAGTTCAATCCCCGGTACCACAAAAAAAAAAAAAAAAAAAAAAAAGATTTGAGGTTAGTTTCAAGATTTTGACCTCAGTTATTGGAGGGGTAGTGATGGCATTTTTCAAAGATGGAGAAGACTGTGGGAAGGATAGGTTTGAGGGCAGACTAGAGGTCTGTTGGGGGCATGTTAAATTTGACATATTATTAGATATCTAACTGTAGACCTAGCATTCAACTCAAGAAGAAAATTTGGATGACACCAGAAGGAATAGCTAGAAAAGAGAATAGGGTTAAAGACTGAGCCATGAGGTACTTGACTATTTGGGAGAGAATATTCAGAGAGAAGGAAAAGGAGCTGGTAGAGTTGGGGAAGCCAAGGGAAGCAGCACTTCAAGAACCAGAGAGTCATGCTACATTTTCTTTATCCATTCATCTGTTGAAGGGCACCTAGGTTGGCTCTATAACTTAGCTATTGTGAATTGATCTGCTATAAACATTGATTTGGCTGCGCCACTGTAAAATGGTGATTTTTAAGTCCTTTGGGTATAAACCGAGGAGTGGGATAGCTGGGTCAAATGGTGGTTCCATTCCAGGTTTTCTTTTCTTTTTTTTTTAATATTTATTTATTTACTTTAGTTGTACACAATGCAATGCATTTATGTTTATGTGGTGCTGAGGATCGAACCCGGGCTGCGCATGTGCGAGGTGAGCGCTCTGCCGCTGAGTCACAACCCCAGCCCCCCATTCCAGGTTTTCTGAGGAATCTCCATACTGCTTTCCAGAGTGGTTGCACCAATTTGCAGTCCCACCAGCAATGTATGAGTGTGCCTTTTCCCCACATCCTTGCCAACACTTATTGTTGTTTGTATTCTTAATAGCTGCCATTCTGACTGGTGTGAGAGGAAATCTTGGAGTAATTTCTCTGTTTGCTAGAGATGTTGAACACTTTTTCATGTTTGTTGATCGATTGCATTTCTTCTGTAAAGTGTCTGTTCCGTTCCTTAGCCCATTTATTACTCGGCCTTAAAGAAGAATGAAATTATGGCATTTCCAGGCAAATGGATGGAACTAGAGAATATCATGCTAAGTGAAATAAGCCAATCGCAAAAACCCCAAAGCTGAATGTTTTCTCTGATAAGCGGATGCTGATCCGTAGTGGGGTGGGGTGAGGGGTAGGGAAGAATGAAGGGATTTTGATTTGTGTAGATGGGAGTCATGGGAGGGGTGGAGTTGTGGGGAGGGGAAGGGCAGTGGAAAGAGACAGACCCTGTATACATGTGTGATCACACTACTGGAGTGACTGCACCACGGACAGCCAGAGGAGCGAGCAGCTGTGCTCCGTTTGTGCACTATATGTCAAAATGCAGTCTGCTGCTAAAAACAAGCAAACAACAACGACAAATGAGAGAGTCATGAATCATGTCAAATTTTGCCAAGGGGCTGAGGACAAAAAAGTACTTACGACAGACATTGGTCTTCGTGAAATAGAAGGTATCGATGACCTCAACTTGCGCAGTCTCAGTGGAGAAAATCGTGGAGAAAATCAGAGGTCAGGAGGTGAAGTCACTCATTTATAAGGCTTGGGGTGCAGGAAGGGAGATGTCAGTGTTGCTTATCTGCCATGTTGAAACGGAAGGCTCCTGACTGACTTCTCCTCATCTCTTAAAATGCAGCCCAGGCTTGTCTTCATTCCCAGCTTCCTTGCCTCCCGTTCAGGTTGTGTTAGAACCTGTACCGTGGTCTTTCTATAACATTTACTTTACCTGTACAGACTTCTGACCCCCCCGCCACCCCCCATCAACAAAGAGCCCCGAGGCAGACATACTGTTTATCTTTTTTTAAAAAATATCTATTTATTTGTTCTTTTTTTTTTTTTTTTTTTTTTGTGGTACCGGGGATTGAACTCAGAGGCACTCGACCACTGGGCCACATCCCCAGCCCTTTTTTGTATTTTATTTGGAGACAGGGTCTCACTGAGTTCCTAAGTACCTCGCCATTGCTGAGGCTGGCTTTGAACTCGCGATCCTCCTGCCTCAGCCTCCCAAAGTGCTGGGATTACAGGTGTGCGCCACCGCGCCCGGCTTATTTATTTGTTCTTTTATTTGTACACAATGCCTTTATTTTTTACATGGTGCTGAGAATCGAACCCCGGCCGCTAATGTGCTAGGCGAGTGCTCTACCGCTGAGCCACCACCCCAGCCCCAATACTGTTTATCTTGATCCACAATTCCAAGTCCATCCTGGGTCTAAGTAACAGATACTTGTGGAATTGACCCTGACTCTCAGTTCCATTCAGAAAGGGAAGATGTGGTTAAAAAGTAACTTTGTTCTACTTGCAATGCTTCTGTCTTAGCTTTTTTTGTAGAGGAGGAAAAGTTTATTTGGGGGCTCACGGTTTCAGAGGTCTCAGTCCACAGACAGCAGCTCCATTCCTTGGGGCTGGAGGTGAGGCAGGACATCATGGAGGAAGAGTGTGGTGGAGGGAAGCAGCTCACATGGGGATCAGGAAGCAGAGAGACTCCACTCTCCAGATACAGATATAGACCCCACAGCCAGCCCCCAATGCCACCTCCTCCAGCCACACCCACCTGCCTCCAGCTACCACCCAGTTAATCCCATCAGGGGAACAATTCACTGATTGGGTTAAGGCTCTCACAACCCAGTCACTTCTCCTCTGAACCTTCTTGCATCATCTCACACTTGAGATTTGGGGGACACCTCACATCTAAACCATAACAGCTTCTGAATCTGACAAACAAGTAGGAGAGTAAGTAAAGAAGGAGAGATCAGAAGAGCAAGGAATCATGCCTTTGATGCAAACGTGGCACCATTTCTTGTGATGTTGATGTTGTCAAAGCAGCAGGCCAGGGCACTTCAAGGACCTGGTATATCTTTTTTTTTTTTTTTTTTTTTTTAATTTAATTTGACTGAAGGTTAATATAAAGATCTTTGCTCAAAGCTTTCAACTGGTTAGAGATGCTGTTAATTCCATTTTGGTCACTCAGCCTGTTAAGTTTATGAAGTTAAAATATATAATTTGTGAAGGCAGTGTTTCCTTTCAACCTAATTTTAACTGGTAATTGCTTTTCTGTGGTTCCTCTAGAGAACCTGTGGGTGTGGTAGTGGGAACAGGGGAGACGGAAAGCTAAGAATGCTGAGTGCCCAGGTATAAGAAGGGAGCCGTGGTGTGACCTCTACAGTCACTGAATGTCACCCTGCTTCCATTTCACCATCTGTAATTTGATGATGTGTGGTATTCATCTACAATGTATGTTTCCCATGAAAGAAAGACGCTTTGCAATCACCAAGCAGTGGCATCATTTTCAAGGATTATTGAGGTCCTCTGAGGAAAAATAAACCTTTGATTTTGGTGTCCAGCTTCTTTTTTTTTTTTTTTTTTTGTGGTTACTGGGGATTGAACTCAGGGGCACTCGACCACTGGGTCACATCCCCAGCCCTTTTTTTGTATTTTTATTTAGAGACAGGGTCTCACTGAGTTGCTAAGTGCCTCGCCATTGCTGAGGCTGGCTTTGAACTCGCGATCCTCCTGCCTCAGCCTCCCAGAGTGCTGGGATTACAGGCGTGCGCCACCGCGCCCGGCTAAGCTTCTTTTTTTTTTTTTTTTTTTAATATTTATTTATTTGCTTTAGTTGTACACAATGCCTTTATTTTTACATGGTACTGAAGATCGAACCCGGGCCGCACACGTACTAGGCAAGTGCTCTACCACTGAGCCACAATCCCAGCCCTCCAGCTTCTTTTTTAATCTTGCGTCATAAGAAAATGAGTGCCAAATTATTTTATCTGGCTGGCAGCCTCATGTTGTTTCACTTTTGATAAATGTTCTCATCAAACATACTTTAAGAGTCTGGTCAAAATGTAAAGCTTGGTTTTACTCCCCCCCAAAAAACAAAAAAACATTTATTGAACATCTAATACCCTCTAGGCATTGTGCTTGGATTTTGGTTTCTAAAACTGAGCACACCTCGGAATACAACTCTGAGGACAATGCGACACTTGACCTACAAACTTACTTATATTTCATTTTCTTTTGCATTCTGTTGAAAGTGGGGTATGAAAATCTCAGTTAAATATGTAACTGTAAGTTTCCCCCCAGATTCATCAATTACAGGACTCAGTTAAATGTTAAAGTAGATGTAATGAATGCTTATAAAGTTACTGACTGAGAATCGCAAAGGCTGTCAGGCATTGTGTAGTTTAATGATGTTCAGTAAAATATAATGTGAGTCACAGGAGCAGTTTTGAATTTTTTTCTTTTAAAAAGGAAGCAGGTGAAAATAATTTTAATGTATTTTGTTTTACCTAATCCATGGGAAATATTTTCAATATGTAATTGAAACAAAAATTATTAACCAGCTACATTATTGTGTTTATACTGTCTTAGAAACCCAATGTGTAGTTTTACACTTCTAGCATATCTCCTTTAGGAGGCTAAATTTTCACTGGAAATACTTTATCGATATAGATTTCATAAAATTTACAGTTGAAAAAAGTAGACCCACATACCCAAGTTGTCCCAACCATACTTAAAATAATTGAAATTCGAGTTTCTCAGTTGTACTGGCCCCATTTCAAGCGCTCAATAGCCACATATGGTGGTGGCTGCCATATTGGGCAGTGCAGATGTAGCCCATTTCCGCTGTTCACAAAAAGTCCTGCTGGACCACGAGGGTCTAATTCAACTCAGTAAGGAAACTAACAGTGGTAGACCTGGGACTAGAACTTTATAAGGGGTTTCATAGATGTAAAAAAAAAAAAAAAAATACCCAGAACATCAGCCTTTCAAGTGGCAGGCATTCAAATGAATTTGAAAACATGGCGTATAATACATTAATTAGTCACCCATTGCTTAATGATGGGACTCTGTGCTGAGAAAGCTGTCATTAGTCAATTTTGTCATTGTCCAAATGTCATAGAGTGTACTTACACAAACCGAGATGGTACAGCCCACTGCACACCCTAGGCTCATGGGGGGTGTGCGTGTTCTCTCCCTATATATGTATGTATATACATGTATATGTATAATAGTCTGTAATATATATTAATTAAATATGTGCATTATATTTATATAATATGAAATATACATGTAGTATTATATTATTATAGTATTATACATGTAGTATTATATTATATATAATACATATTATATATGATTATATAATATGAAATATGCATGTAGTATAATATATATTATAGACTATTGCTCCTATAGCTGCAATGAACAAAACACTGAGATTCATCAAGCCCAAGAGAAGATAGCACAGTTGAGAGATATGGTAGGGGCTGGGGTGGTGGCTCAGTGGTAGAGTTCTTGCCTACCATGTGTGAGGCACAGGATCTGATTCTCAACACCTCCTATAAATAAATAAATTAAAGGTTCATTGACAACTAAAAAAATAAAAATAAAAACCCATGGCACACAGGAGTGGTCTTGGCTGCTGCTGGTGAAACAGGGCATGCTGTTTTACAATAAACTTTTCCTGAGAAGAAAGAGTACATTCTAACCATAAAAGTATAGTACAGTAAATACATAAGCCAGTAAAATGGTTGTTTATTATCATTATTGAGTATTATGTACTGTGCAAAATTGTATGGCCTCTACTGTCGTGTGTCTGACAGCACCGTAGGTTTGTTTACACCACCATCCCCACACACGTGAGTAATGCCTTGTGAGACAGCATCACTAGGTGATGGGAATTATTCAGCTCCATCATAATTTTATAGGACCACCATCATTATGCAATTTGTCACCGACTGGAACTTCGTTGTGCATCACATGCCTGTGCTTATTTCTACAAGGCATCAACCTTGCTTATATGTACTGGGTTGTCAGAAAAAAAAAAAAAAAAAACAAACACAAGATTTAAACAAAATAGCTTACACTGTGGATGTATTCAGGTCATGTTTAGTAAGGGACATTTTTATTACAGTTAACTAAACACATAACACAAAATTTGCCTTTTTACCCATCTTTGAACATATGGTTCAGTGACACTAAGCATGTTCACATTGTGTGTACCCATCCTCCGTGCAGCTCCAAGAATTTTTTCGTGTTCTCAAATTGAAAAAATCTGTGTTCATTAAATGCTAACTAACTCCCTGTGTGTCTTTTCCCAAGCCACTAGCAACCACCATTTTATTTTCTGTCCCCATGAATTTGAATATTCTAGGTACCTCAAGTGAAATTGGAATTACACAATATTAGTCTGTCTATGTCTGGTTTATGTCACTTAGCATTATGTCTTCAGGGTTCATTCAGGTTGTAGCTGTGTGTCAGAATTTTCTTTTCTTTTTTTTGTTGATACTGGGGCTTGAACCCAGGGGCATTTAACCTCTGAGCCCCATACCCAGCCGTCCCTTTTTAATATATATTTTATTTAGAGACAGGGTCTTGAAGAATTGCTTAGGGCCTTGCAGAGTTGCTGAGGCTGACTTTGAACTTGCGATCCTTCTGCCACCATGCCTGGCAGAATTTCCTTCCTTTCTATAGCTGAGTAACATTCCATCAGATAGACAGCTTTTTAGACATTAATCCATCGATGGACATTTTAATTGTTTATGCCTTTTGGCTATTGTGAATAATGCTGCTATAAACCTTACATACAAATACCTGTTAAAGTAGTGAGGATTGTTTTTGTTTATGTTTTTCATTCTTTTTCATAAGCCTGTTCATCATGCAACTTCCAAACTAGTAGCCACGGAAATGTTGCTACATTGGAAAACCCCAACTCCAGATCTTTGAATAGGAAAAAGAACTTTCTGTTACAGTCATGATATCTGAGAAATGATGAAGTCTGCTTTGTTCTCTTGCATTGAGAGGCTATGTTAGATATTCCTACTGTATTACCCTTTCCTCACCATCTAATACACCACGTATTCTTTCTTTGTGTTTATCTATACCTTCAACCCTTCTGCCTGCTGCCTCTGGTGGAATGTTAATTCTGTGAGGATGTGGGGTTAGGTTTTTGTTTGCTTCTGTATCCTTGGGGTTTAGAACTGGGTGTGTGACACAGTAAGCAGTCATCTGTTGAATGAATGAATGAACAAGTGGAGCTCAGATTTTATCCACCTTTGTGTTGACTGGGTATCATTTTAAGGGCACTAGATTTGAGTTCTTTTGGCATATCTCAGTATTTCATTTCCTGGGGTGTAGCATTCTAGTACTACAAAAAAAGTGTTTATGTGTGTTACCTTCTAAATGTCTGAAAATAAATTATGAACAATAAGTGGTATTGGGAGAGAAGAGAGAGACATACTACAAAATCTGTAATTTTCTTTTAATTTGACTGTATTGTCTCTAAAGTAGTACTGTGTAAAATATCCAGAAACTTCTACATTGATAACCTAAACTCAAATAAAAAACATTTGAACCTTAACAGTGGAGGTCAAAAGACCAATTATCATAAAAAGAAATGCATTAAATCATCACTTTTTAACCCAAGTGCATCTTGTGGTTTCCTCTTACTGCAACTATATATTGACCCCCCCCCCCCTTTGTGGTGAATCTAGATGCCACTTTCACAGATCTCAGTCTTTGAGACATGAATTTGGGTTTTTAAAATAGCAAAGACTTTCAAACATTGCTATAAACTTAGGAGGGAGCAGGGAAACTCGACTCTGCTGGGCAAGATAAGGTGCGGAAGCAGTCTCAGCCTCTGGCTTTGTTGGAATCGCCTTTCCTTTTCTTGGATTTTAGTAAGGATGTAATCTCAGCTCCAGTTAGAAAGGGCGATCACAATGCCAGATGTCAAATCCACAAATCAATCCTCTCCTTAATTGCCAAAGCTTGACACGTCCCATGTTGGCCTTAGAAAACTCTAAACGAGCTTTTATTAGCAATGGGGGAATTAAATTTCCTATGTAGACAAATTAACTTCTAAATTATAACAGAAACAAACAAAAACACACGTGGGAGTGGGGCAGAGCCCCTTGTTCCAGGATGACGTTTTCTCACAGTAATCTGTCCCCTCTTTTGAGTCACCTTCCCCTAGTCCACAGGTTCTTCCTCTCTGCACTCATCACCTAGTGACTATCTTCTCAGAAGGGTAGATTTGGGTCTGAAACTCTTAATCTTTTTTTTTTTTTTTTTTTAATCTTGGTATTCTAATTAAAGTGGAAGTGGTAAAAACCAGATGACTAATTGAAAAGTGTTTTAGGACATGTAGCATATTTGCTCAATTCTTGAAAAGGGGCAGAATTCTATGGGGGGGGGGATGAAAACTTTGTTTTAAATTAAAAACAATCTTTTTTGCTTTAATAAAAAAGAAAAGGCTATAAATTAGAGTAAAAAGACAAATGAATACACCAAGAAAGGAAAATGGAAGAATGTATTTTGTATGTAAGCCAAATTCATGGCCGGTGCTCTAAATTTTATGCACCAGAACTTCAGTGGATGGAAAACATGGTAGCTTCCTCTGAAATTGGTGATTGCAAACCCTGGTTTTACACACACACACACACACACACACACACACAGTCCTTGCATTCTGTGAAAAATGACAACACAGTCTCTAAACAATTTTTTTATTAAAAATAAATATGGGGCTAGGGTTGTGGCTCAGCGGTAGAGCGCTCGCCTAGCACGTGCGTGGCCCGGGTTCGAACCTCAGCACCGCATACAAATAAAGGCATTGTGTACAACTAAAGCAAATAAATAAATAAATAAATGCCCACACATCCATTTTATTATTTTTTATAGAAAAGGAGGAAAGATAGAGAATCTCAAATACATCATTATCCTCATTTAAGTCTTCAGCTAACCAGCTAAAACACCTATGCCTAAGCAGAGAAAAAACTGTCCATTTGACTTCAGTTCCATGGACACTTCTCCCTTACAAGGACAACCAGATGTCTGTTTTCCACAATGTTAGGCATTTTTCCCTCGGGACTTAAGATTTATGTTTTTAAAGTTTGGAAGAAAACTGCAGCTCCTTCTGATCTTTAGCATTTCCTAGTTTAATAATTTCATAGACCAGAAGTGTTTCAGCAGAAACTGAGCTTTGAATATTTATGCATTTGCAACAATCCAAGAAAGGCTTTGGAAAAAATTCTTCGAATGGCTTTTATTTTGAAAACTCTCATTTTTTTCCTAAAAAAAAAAGGAAAAGAAAAAATACAGATTCATAGTTTTCATGGAGAATGGTGGGTCGAGTACAGTAGGATAAGTACATTGATTCAGTGGGGGAAGGGATGAGTAGATGAAATTTCTTTTTTCTTGATATTCCTACCAATTGTAGGAAAAAAATATATATATACTTTGTATTTGCTATTCTGCCCTGCCTCCCTGGAAAACAATGTTTGGACATTCCTATGTAAAGCTAATTTGCCATTAAGAATACAAAGCCCTTTAATGGGATATCCAGGTCCCTATGGGAATTTTTTTTTTTTTTTTTTTTTTTAACAGACACCATGTGGTGCAATCTGTTACCATCTACAGGGTAGGGTGGGGGAGCTCTTCAAGGGCCAAGAATAAAGTCATCTCTGGGAGTTTTTGAGTTATTAGTTAAAACGGTGGAAAAATTATACAGCTGAAGCCTGAAAATACCCTCCTTTCTGTCCAAAATTGCAATCCAGGGTATATTAGACTTAGATAAAACAACAAAACAAACAAACAAACAAAAAACTCGCAAGTGAATCAGTTTAGGAGAGGAAAAACCTGAACCTTTTCTGAGATGGTTACATTGCCATTCATTTTGTATTTTAATCTAATCTACTGGTGATTTAATTTACAGATCTCAAAGGAAGTGTACGCTCAAATATTTGAGGACGTTAACGTATCAACCACTGTTTAATTTTGGAATGTGCCTACTTGCTTGACACAATATTTTACCAGCTAACAAATGTTTAGTCTTTTTTTTTTCACTTGACTAAAGAGAAATAAGTTTCACATTGCTCCATTTCATTCACCTTCTTATGTGCATATGCTGGGGAAGATTGGATGTTAAAAAAAAAAAAAAAAAAAAAAAAAAACTTCCTCATGCTCCTTCCTACTACATCTAAATCTGTTTACCAATTCAAAGCTGCTAAAAAAACCTGCATTCTCCTGCTAAATCAACTGGATGGCTAGAAACCAAACTGTAATGTAACAGCAAAAAAATTTATCAATTTATTTTCATGACAGAACATTCTCGAGAAGGTATAAAATTGTTCTGGCCGCTATACCAGTTTTCTTATTTCTTCCTTTCTCTGTTTCCTTTTTTTTTTTTTTTAAAAGGCTTTTGGCTTTTAAGCCAATACTTTTTATGGTTATATAACAGTTCTAATATTTTGTGACATTTTGTATTGTGACACCATAGATGAAATTGTTATCGGACTGACACTCTGTGCTGTTTATTCCTTAATTACAACTGTTAACACTGTAGAGAAGTGTGCTAATCTGCCAGCACATATTATGAAAACAACGTTATTGTTACCCACACCAACACCCACTCAACAGGATATTTCCAAGACGGTAGTTTAAAGGAACTTAGCACGAAGGACGGACATTTCAATAGTTTATTTGTTGTGGTGGTGTTTTTTTTTTTTAAAGCTCGTTCTATTGTCCTTTAAAAAAAAAAAAAACATTTTACAGTTTAAGTTAACTGTAACGTAGCATAGAACTTTTACTAGCAGAGGCTGCCTTTATAGTTAGAAAATTATCATTTTCTTTCTAGTGCTCAAGTACTGGTATACTAAGAATCTCAACCTGTATTGGGCTGTGACCTAAAGCTTTCGACACTTATTCTTTTTCTTTTTTTTTTCTTTGCTGTACTGGGGATTGAACCTGGGGTTCTCTACCACTGAACAAGATCCCCAGCACTTTCTATTTTATATATTGAGATAGGATCTTGCTGAATTGCCCAGACTGGCCTTGAACTTGTAATCCTCCTGCATCAGTTTCCTGAGTAGCTGAGATTATAGGGGTGCACACTGTCCCTGGCTTGACTGACAATCTTTTCAGAAATAATGAAAATAGAAGGGAGACGGAAGGACAAGTTTAAAAATGAAAATATTAGGTAGGGATTATTTGTAGTCACACAGTTGGCAGTCCTTCAATAACCAAGTTAAACTCCAAAACCATTCTCACCTCTGATGGTCTCCTTTTTCAAAACTAAGTCTGAGCCTTCCTGAAACTGGCTACTTATCCACTGTTTTATAGTTCATTTCTTTCTATCCCCAGAACTTTGGAAGATGTTATTAGCTGTGAAGCATAAAATTCTGTAAATTTTTATCTACTGATAAGTATTATACAAAAGCAGCTAGTGTCCCTGTCTGTTCATTCATTATAATAAAAAAAAAGCAACCACCCTAATCTGCTATTTTGTCCCCATAATAAAGTAATAAAATTTACTTTAGAACCAACCTGTTTAGATGAGAGTGATGTAAATATTTCAAATAGCACACACAATGCAGATTTAATAACTTGTTTAATAAACAGTTCACCTTTAATATTAGTTTTTAACACTTTCAGGGTTTTAGTAGAAAGCAAATTCATGACCGTGGATAGCAGTAGATGATAACCAGAGACTTCTCAGTAAAATCTCCTGTCTTCATTGTCATTTAGGAGCTAATAGAACAATAGGAACATGTTCAATTCCCAAATTTCCTGCAATTACCTTCATGTTCTTTATTCAGCTTTATTAAATAGTTAAAAAAAAAAAAACCTGCATGCAAAAAAGTTATTGCTGTGACTCATTTTGAAGGGTGTTTTCTGCTTCATTTTGATTTTCAACACCAATAGGATATGGTGCTCTTCCTAAAAGAAACTGTTCCCATTTGGGAATATATTCTTCTACTGATGCCCAGTAACGAGTCTGGAAAAAAAATCCAAAAGTAAAAAAGCATATCAAGCAATTGAACTTGGCTCTTCATAATAGTCTAAATGTTTATTCACTTAAGTGTGTGTGTGCGTGTATACACACACACACACACACACACACACACACATATACATAGAATGAATTTCCTCCACAGAATATTTTATGTTAATTTTAGAAAAAAATCTGGCTACTTACTAGTGTTAATTTTCAAATTTCTCAGTAAAACCAGAGCCTGGCAGAATTACAGGTTTTAGAATTTTATTGTGATTTTACACGCCCTCTTGTGGCCAACCTTGTGATTATTGCCAGTTGTGTCATTTATGGCCATAAATCATTAAATATGTTTGCTTAATGTTCCAGATCCCATACTAAATGATACCAAAATGATTACAGTGAAGTGGTCAAATGTGAACACTTTCTTCAGAAGTAACATGAAATGATTTGACCTGGGATGAGATTGGAACGGAACTCTAACTAGTATATTACAGTCTAGGAGTCAGATTGGCCCCTTAGGTATATGGGAGATATGTATCCATTCTACCTTTTAGAAATCCTTGACATTACAAATTGAAATTTTTCTCAAATTTCTTTGTATGACCAAATACTATCAATACAGTGTAACCATTTTTGATACAAATAGCTGAAATTTGAGATGCTGTGTTTTTATTGGTCTGATTCTAGTGGCGCCTGGCTTTAGAAGTTCATGTAACATTGCCAGGCCATGAGTAGGAGCTGTGATGGTTTCTTAGGTAACTGTCCTAAGGAGGCCAAAGAGAGCTACTCTGCAAAAATTCCTGCATCATAGGAGACCATTTTCCATGAGATCAACACTCCCAGTCCCATTTTGGGCAATGCGGCCAATGAGTCGGATAGCATTAGGAACATGTAATTATTTACACTGATCATTAAAAAATGTATGGTGGCTCTGACAATTGAAAATGCTGAGGGATTCTCCGTATCTATGCATCTATGCCTGTGGTCTAAGAAGCAGCCTGACGTTTTTAAAATAAAGGGTCATCCTGCTGTGCAAGACTAGCCAAGAAAAATACCATCCGAGGCCTGTGCTTGGGAGTTTCTCTGCCATTCACGGCTGGATTAACCCCTATTGTGTGGGCCCTGTGCTTGCCAGGGTAAGGTATTGGAGAATTCAACAAAGAAAGAGATGCTCGGAGCACAACATTGTACCACAGCTTTTTCTCTTTTCGATCACTGCCTTTTCTTATTACCCTAGATGACATAGAAAATTGAGGGCAAAACTCTCAGCCTTTAATTTTGAGTCCATTCATATCCCCCGTTGGGCAGAAAGCAAAATTGCCATTTGAAAAGGGTCATTAAAAATACATAATGGAACTATTCTATATGTAGTAAATTCCCATTCATCACAAACACATTCATATACCAAATATGGTTCATTTTTGCAACCATCTTCTCAACCTGCTCTTAAACTGAGCTAAATCAAACAGACAAAAGCCACACTGTTGTGTATGATAATATGCATTTAAATAGCTTTGGTTGAATTTTGGTGAAGGGACAGAACTGCTACTTCCAATAGTTCTAACAGGAAAAGCACTCTGGTTAGGCATGCTGCTGCCTTAAGATTTACATCATGTTTTCTTCTATAATTTAACAGGACTGTTATTTCTCAGGGATGAGGGGAAAAGACATGAGACCTTTTTTAAAGAAAATTCTATTAGATAAAAGTTATTTTCATCAAGATCCTTCTTAATTACTCATTACCTATAAAACATGCTATTGTGGACATAAAAAGATCAATTGAACACATCTTATTTTGCTGAATAAATAAATCTGGGTAATACACACATGTAACCACTGTTTACCTTACAGTACACTAGTCATAGGGTGGGGTCTCGCTTACTTTTGTTCCCTTAAGAGTCTCACCTCAAGAGAAACCACTTCAGGCCGTGGATCTGGGCGAATCCTGGTCTGCAGAGATTTTTCTGCTGCTTCTATATCCTGTATATAGAGAGAACATTTTATCATCAAAGTGTATTTATGTAATACAAATGACACCTATCCTACCAGTATCTGTACCCTAAATCTCTCTCCTCAGCTCTTCTCTGGATCCACAGTTTTAACTGATGGAAGGACACTGAGGTAGGAGAACTGACTATAGCTCAATTAACCCGCTTCTACTAAAGAGTGCAGGGTTTCTTATTTTAAAATAGAAAGAGGGGGGTGGTATTTCTACATTCTGCCTTTTCACTCTGAATAGCTGGAAAATGCCAGTAATCTTTGCAAAAAGAACTTCCTTTAAAAATGCTTAGAGCATTAACTTAAGTTTTAAGATGACCTAAAAACAGCCAGACGAATGAAATAATCAAGTATCCAGGTACAAAAACAGATACTCAGGTCCACACTGTGCTAACCTTAAAAATGACGAGTTCCAGTCTCTCCTGATGATGCAAATGGTACATTAATGGCACACATTTTGTTGGTTCAGCATTTCATCTTTATTTCACACATTTAAAAGAAGTTCAGTGAGGTGCCTTAGTACTTTTTGCCAAGACCTTCTTACTAAGCTATCCAGATTTTTAAAGACTAGATTTCTATGTTAATTTCAATGATAAATGTTATTGCTAGGTAGTGTATTATTCAGCTGATGGCATTCAAACACCATGCTTTAATTTGTAGCTTCACTATGCTTTAATTTGTAGAAACGTGTATTTTCTCTCACAGTTGTCAAAACACCAGGATAACTAAACTCATAACCTGGTACAATTTTTTAGCTTCATACATGCATGAAACATTTGCCCAGTATTGTAGGATTTTGCAAGTTGTTGCTGGAACCTTTGAACCTCATTTAAAAACACTTGCCAAATTGGCACCTATTTTTTTCTGGTGTCCACTTACTATGTTTATCAAGGTCACAGAGGCCTGGGTCCAAGGCCATGCAAATTTTGTTTCTCCTTGGAGCTTAGTGAATTGATAGAAAAGAGGAAGTTCTCTTGATCCCCGTGCACGCATTGGAGCAATCTAAGTAGAGGGCTGTTGGACAGACGGAGAGAGATGGAAAAGGGCGTGGGAGTGGGGTGTGAAGAAGCCAATGCTGAACGGGAGAAAAAAGATAGCAGATGGTAGCGGCGGGAGCAAGGAATGGGTGTGAAATGTAAAAGGGAAAAACAGGAAATTCCCTAAAGGGACTCCCCAAAGTTGCACAACCATTAGTGCACCTGCTGTCTAGAGGAAGGTGATTTGAAGGGGGGGAAAAAAAACCACATCAATTTGGGGATTAAAGAATTGATCTATTAGCATGACTAACCTATCTCAGAAGTTTACATCTAAGATGCACACTGAAGAGTGTTTGATGCCAACACAACAGACACGGGAGCCTAACTCTTCTGTGATTATGCTGAGATTTTACAAGGTCCTGGAAAATTATTTCTTACTTTTAGAAATCCAGTCACCAAAACACAAAGAGAATAATCACACCTTCAATTGTGCCAATATTCTAAGAACAGTTTATAAAGCTATTGTTAGTTGTAGATCTAGGTGTTACTAGCACTGTAGACAGTATTATAAATGTTTTTCTTGAAGACCAGAAAATTAAGATGCTGATTATCTCTTTAGAAGAGCAGATTTGCAAACAAAAGAGCAGATATGGGCAGATGCACGTGGGTTGGAAAAGCAGGACTATGGTGAGACAGACTTTCATGTCTACCCCGAGATTACCACATTTCTGAAAAGCCTCTTTTTATATTTAGTGATATTTTACTTAGATGTTTTGTTCACCTTTCTCTCCCCTCTCTCTTACCTCCTCTTTCTCTTTAGCTGGCTTGTTTTTCTTTCCTTGCTTCTAAGTGTGGGTTTCTTAAGAACTGTGATATCTGTCTTCATATTTTTACCTCATCTCCTTTTAAGATTATCTCTTATCTAGCTCCAGCTATCACTGTAGAGGACTGGCCAAACTGGAATCCTGACCCTTACTTCTCGACCTAATGAAAGTAGGCTCATCTTCATTCCCACTTAGTGCTGGTGGGAATTCCTTCCTCAACAAGTACTTACAAAGTACTTATTCTGACTTATTCATTTTACTTCTATCCACACCCGATGTTGGACTGCTTAATTGTTCTAAAAAGTGTGTGTTTCACATGCACAAGGCCCTGGATTAAATCCCCAGCACATGCATGCCCACATACCCATATACACAAAGAAAGAAAATGAAAAAAATTCTAGAAGTAAGCAAGGCACAGTTTTAAGTTGTCTGTCATTTTGAGTAGCATGAAACCTTGTGAAATCCCACTCTGTCCTTTTGTCCAGTGTATCCACAGTGTATATGCTATCTGCCTGTTAGTCACTTAGCAGTTATCTGGGTTATCAGCTTAGCTGTCACAGTATTGTAGTGCTTATGTTCAAGTTATCCTCATGTAGTAGGTAGCCTACTGCCATATCACAATGTCTGTCAGTCACTTTACTTCATCTCATCATACAGGCATTGTATCAGCTCACATAATCATAAAAAGGGTGAGTACAGTATAAGATTTTGAAAGCGAGGGAAAGACCACATTCCATTTTTATGATATACTGCTATAATTGTTCTGTTATTCTTTGCTGTTGTTACTTTCTTACTGTGCCTAATTTATAGATTGAGCTTTATCACAGGTTTTTATGTGTAGGAATAAATAGCGCATACAGGATTAGGCATCATCTGCAGTTTTAGGCATCCTCTGGAGGTCTTGGAACATATGTCCCACAGGACATAAGGGAGGGTTTACTGTATGTGGTTTTGTTGGTATTGGAAAATTCTTTGGGAACTGAAATTTTGGGTTTGAGGAAAAAAAAAATCTACAGGTGCAAGGTTTTAAGTTAAGAAACTTGCAATTCTGTAATTAAATTGGTAGTACTGATAGATGCTCTTGTATTTTATCTTTAAAAAACGATCAAATGAAGTTGCAATAAATAGTCCTAGTGCCCAAATTGAGGGCTCTAAATATATTTCCTGCCAAAAGGAGCCCAGGCTCTCTGAAGGAATGACCAATTCCCTGCGTGGGCAGAAAACACACCCGGTGAGCCTAGATAAAATTATCTGAAAGAAAGTAATCTATCAAAGACTGTCAAGATCATATCAAAAAATACCCAGGAGCTAACTTGAAAAGACTTCCACTTTGTAAAAATGGCATAATTTGAGCATAAATAATAATTTAGAAATTATAATTTTCTGGGATTTCAAATCCCAGATAAGTTTAAAACAAAACAATACCTCACTGATCAACTCTGGAGGATTGCTGAAGAAACAACCTATTATTTTAAAAACTAAACATAGGGCTGGGGTTGTAGCTTAGTGGTGGAATACTTGCCTAGCTGGTGTGAGGTACTGGGTTCAATCCTCAGCCCCACATAAAAATAAACAACAACAACAACAACAACAAAAGACATTCTGTCCATCTACAACTACAAAAAAAAAAAAAATTAAAGCAACTAAATATAGAGCTGGGGGTATAGCTCAGTGGTGGAACATTTGCATAGCATGTGTGAAACCCTGGGTTCAAACCCCAGCACTGTAAAAACAAAATATACACATGCATGCACAAATTCACACACAAAGTCACAACATTAAAGGCAGAGAAAGATATCAGATACTCTGCATACCTTTTCCTATGTGAACTGGATGTCAGCGTAACCAAGTAATCCACGAGAGAAAGATTTCCTTCATATAAATAATCAGCAATGAATGAGAAGGAATAAAAAAAATCTGAATATCACTCTTTGCAACCTCTACCATAGTGAAGCAGTGCTCTTCAATGACTGCCAAATTCCAAAAGGAGAGACATCCATCCATTGTAGAAGTGTTCTTTCCCTAAACTTCAAACCTGTATCTGCTGAGGCCCCTTGATCTACACTGTTGATACACTAGCCATTAGCCTCCCGTGGCTACCAAATGCTTAAGATGTGGCAAGTCTGAGTTAAGATATACTTAAGAATAAAATACACATGGAATTTTGAAGACTGAGAAAAAATTTTTATAGCCAACATTTGAGATATTTTGTATATGCCATGAGACATTTTAGAATAATACACTTCACCTGTTTCTTGTCTTTATTAAAGGTGGTTGGTTAGAAAACTTAAGTAACTGGCTGTCCTGAGTGGCAGTTTGGTCAAAGGTCCCGTTTAACTGCCAGCTGTCCTATGGAGACTTCCAGAGCACTCTTCAGAGGAAGCACGCATTGAATGTCTGACCTGTACGAGTGTTTTCCTATTCTTTCTTCCCCTGGAGTGTTCTGTCTTCCTCACGAGATGATGATACTTATCACAGAACTGCCTTTCTGTGCAAAACTAACTTTTCTGGGAGGTGACAGGGAGAGATTACATTTGTATCGTAGAAGTATTTCTAACAACAAAATCCTCTTTCTCCTGAAATCCATACTAATTATGTTTCCAAAAGGCAGATAAATTCCATTTAATAATAATAGAGAAAAATCTCTCAGCCTGTGTTTTAAAGTTCACTACAACTTATGACATTTACTGACTGGACCCTGACTGAATTTTCCTTATTTATATTTAGCCATTCATTCACTAATATGGGCAGATATTAGTCAGGATTAATCTGTTCCTTATTCTTTGATATTCTTGAAGTTTATTTTTCCAAATGAATTTTCAGAAACTTATTGAGTTCAATGCAAATTTTTGGAATTAAAAAAAAATCTACACATAACTTTGTAACAAGTGACTTTAGAAAAACAATAGTCTCCCTAGTCAGGATTAAGGCACATGTCAACTTTTAAGCTTTCTGTTAATCTTGAATTGTAGTGTAATAAGTATGTTTATAGTATGGCGAATAACCCTTGTTAAGAGCATTTCCAAATATCTTGGAATTTTATTGTTAATGTGCATCTGATCTCTTGTGTTTTCTGGTTGTATACATAGAATTGCTATTGATTTTTGTACTTTTAATCTGTTAATTTGACTCAATTCACAAAATTTAGCCTTTTAAAGTATATAACCATGTAATATAAAATGCTGTGTTCTATCTTCCTTTTCAAAAGTTAAAGGCCATTTACTTTTTTTAAAATACCTTTATTTTATTTGTTTTTATGTGGTGCTGAGAATTGAACCCAATGCCTCACGCATGCTAGGCAAGTGCTCTACCACTGAGCAACAACTCAGCCCTTGCCATTTATGTTTAATGTTTATCATATTGGTTAGAAGATCTAAGAGGTCAAATGATGGATGATAATAGGAACAAATAAGGATGACTTCTATCATTATAGTACAGGTTTTAATGGAACCATTTTTTGTTGTTGTTGTGCTGGGGATCGAACCCAGGGCCTTGTGCATGCACAGCAAGCACTCTACCAACTGAGCTACATCCCCAGCCCCCTGAAACCATTTTTAAAGGTGTGTGCAGTACTTTAGAAATACCTATCCTAGAAGTAACTTAACTTGTTCCTGACAAGAGGAATTAGGAGTAGTTACCCTATGGTTTCCTCATCTTTAATGAATTGGCCCAGATGAGGGTTTTTCGCAGTTTTTAGTGCAAGAGCCACACATCAAAGAAAGGCTGAATGGATGGGGCTTTGGGCCAAATCAAGTCCATTTTAATTTATTTTGTGTCTTTGGGAAAAGTTTTAATGCTAAAAATGTTTTAAACCTTTAGATGAGAATCTAATGTAATAGGTATGTCATTTAAAGTTTCTCCTCAGAGGTCAGGTAGCTCAGTGGTGGAGTGCATGCTTAACATGTGTGAGGCCAAGTTCAATCCCTAGCACTCCCTTCCCCTCAAAAAGTTCTCTCCCATCTCAAAATTCTGTAATTAACTCCTATTTATCATAGTGATTTATATGGTAGAGCCATGAACATTATTTCCAAAATTTACAAAAAAAGGAAAGCAGGATAAAAATTGCCTATATAATTATTCGAAGTATGTATTAAAAGAAAAAGGGAAAAAGACTACTCTTAGCAGCAAGCACTATGTCTGTGATGTAATAGGTGTTCAAACAGTGGTTACTAAAAGACTGAGAGGAAATATACAAAAATGTACTTTACAATATTATCTCTGCAGATGGGTAGGATGGTATGGGGATATAGTATTTCATCTTTTTCTTTTAATTTTTTAAAATGTGACAATATATTACTTTGATAATGGGGGGTGGGGCATGCCATACCGAACTGAAGTTTCTCACAACTATAAAACCAGGTTCATTATTTTTCTTATCTACAAATACTCCTTGACTTATAATGAGATCACGTCCAATAAACCCATCATAATTTGAGACTATAACGTCAAAATATATGTAAAGCACCCATCCTACTGAGCATCCTAGCTTAGCCACACAGCACACTATAGAGAATCACTTGTTTCCCTTGTGATCTGGCATGGCTGGCTAGTTCTGCTGCTGCCCAGCATCCCAAGAGTAGCTTACTGCATATTGTTATCCTGGATGTCAATTTCACACCATCCTAAAGACAAAAGAGTGTAAGCTGAACTATTGTAAGTAGGGCATCATCCATATATGACAATTTCTTAGCCTTGCTTCTTGAAATTTTCTTTAGTTGTAGATGAACACAATGCCTTTATTTATTTATTTCTATGTGGTGCTGAGGTTTGAACCCAGTACCTCACACGTGCTAGGCAAGTGCTCTACCACTGAGCAATAACCCCAGCCCTTAGTTAGCTTTACTTCTTAACCCCAGTTTTTCTATACTTGAGACCACCTTCCATCTAAACACTAATGAAACTTTCTTAAACACCCACTCATATGTTTCTGATACAAGTTTGTATTTTTCTTTTGCTTAACACTTTCACTATTTTATTATCTCTACAATATTATCTCTGCATATCAAGTCTCAACTTCTTTGGTCCCACAACATACATTGTTTCCTGTGACTCTTCAGCTAGTTAGCTCATAGTACCATGAACATTCATAGGGCCATTGTTTTTTCTGCTCTTGGCTCTTTTTGCTAAGAATCCAATGGAATACCTTTTCTTCTGCTTATTCAAAAATAAATGAAGCCTTGCTTCCTCTCTGAGACCTCTCAGAATATTCTTCCTCTCAAACATCTTTATGTACTTATTATCATATTTCATATTATTTAGTGTTTAATCACATGAAGTATCAGGGTTCCTGATATTAGGGAGTTTACAACCTTTCATCATCAACTAAGTCTTGATCATAAACTAATTACTTTCATATCAAGAACTCTGATTTATAGTTATTTCATTGTCTCCACTTTCAGCTTCTGTGCATTCATCAAATACTTGCTCATTAAAAGGACACCACTTGAGAACCAAATATCCCATCACTTGCTTCAGGTAGGTAGCAATCAAGCCTTCTAATTTAGTTTTTCTAACTTTTCACAGCAAATTCCAGAATACCCTATATATTTCCATTTAAAAATAAATATTGCTAACACCATTGGGCAAGTAAGACATATGGCAATATAGAATGCTTTGGTAGCACTATGGCTGTGACTTAAATTACTGTGGATCAAACTGCCAGAAGCTGAGAAGATAACTGAATTTTCCTCTTCCTTTATCCTCTAGTGAGGATAGAAGATAACTGTATCATGCCTATCGATGAAAATATTTAACAATAAAAAACTGAAAACACTGCTTTATAACTTAAATAATATAGTCTTACTACCAAATGTTTTAGTCATAGGATCTCTTGGAAGCTTGAATGGAAGCAAACTTTAGGGTTTTAATTATGGATGAAGCCACAATTCTGGAAGCAAAGTATAGCAAGCAGCCAAAAATGTTACACATATGATTTTACTCCAAATGGGCACATTGGCCAAATGGTGAGGCCCTGCGCAATCATACACTTTGACCACCTCCTCCATAACCATCAAAAGGATCTGGGAAATCTGCTATAGTAGATATGAATTCTGTGTGTTGCCTGTGGCTCCAAGAGGGCATAATCAAATTGTTCTTATTTTTATAATGCTTAATGGTTTTGAGTTGGATCTAAGCAAACTACAGGTACTTTAAGGTCTTTCAGGATCTTCTTTCAAATAAAAGAAGATGGAAAATGGAATGGGACATCTTCTGTTTCTTACTTCTTGCACAAAGGAGACTTTAATATTCCTTTTGTAGTTATTGATTTTCTGGATGTTTGAAAACATTCATCTATCAGGAATATTTTTTTCATCTTGAAAAATGAGAATCCATATGTTATCCGTCTGATGAACATGGCTTTGAAACAAGATGTCCCCTCATTAATTCTACTTATTACTCAACAAAAAAGTCATATAAATCAAAATCATGAAATTCACGTAAAATGTTTTTGGAAAGGTGGGAAACATCTCTGTACTTAAGTCATGGAAACTTACCTTTAAAAGACTAAGATTCCTTTTAAAAGCAGTCTCAGCTGCTTGTAGTTGTGATCCCTTTTCTGTGTTTTGATTTCCAAATTTATTCTGCATTTGTTGAAGTAATATTAATCTTTGTGATACTCTAGAAAAAAGTGAAGATTACAGAATGAAAAAAATTAAAAAGCAAACATTTTATTGCCTGACCAGTATACAAAACTCATTTTTCAATTGAATCTAATTTCAATTCTAACCTATTTTGAAAGTCAGTTATGATGTCAACTAATGAGACAGTGAATAACTTAAGTAGTTCAATAAGTCTTAAGTCAATCTGGGTGAAATTATTTTTTATTTTCATTAACATATTCTTTATATATACTTGTAAGTACATGCTTCTGTTTTTTAGCCTCTGGTCTTCTGAAATTATTTTAGAGTGTTGAAGATATGTTTTAATTTTTGGTGAAAATGCAAACTGTAATACATATCTATCTCCTTGTACACATAGTTATATATACCTCCCCACACACATACATTGATATAACTTGCTATATGAAACCTTCTGCTTAACACTTCAGTACCCCTGAATCTCATGTTACACATTTAGAATTGTGCTAAACTTCCATATGTTTGAAGAAGCAATAAAAATATTTTTTCCCTCTTTTTCCAAGAGAAAGATGATGGTTTGATATATGAGTGAGAGGCAGTGTGTATGTATGAATGCTGACAACAAGGTAAAACAGTACTTGAAGGAAGATGTAAAAAGTAATTAAATTCTCAAATGACTTCATTATATATAATATACTTAAAATTTTCTTGCTGCTCAAGTGCTCATTTAGTCTTAAATGATAAGAAAATATGTCAGATGATTAAAAATACATAAAAGTCTAGCCACTTCCAGATAGTTATGGAGGTTTTCAAGAAACACTGTTTCATACAGCTGTCTTAAAAATAGAATTAAAAACTAAGGTCTTTGAACAGTCAATTTTGGGGAGTGAGTGGGGATGCAGGGTTAGGACACTATCTTAGAAAGCCAAGGAAGAGGATCTGGTAATTAAGGAAATGAAAGTCTGAGAGCCCACAGTCAGAGGAGGGAGAGGACTAATATATTAAATATAAGAGCAAGATTGGCTGCACAATTTGCAGGACCTGGTGCACAATGATTAAGGATTGTGACATCAGGACATTAAACCAAGTTCAGGGCCTGTGACTGTGTAGGTCACATACCCATGAAGCTCTCCTGGTAAGAGGCTTAGAGAAGTCTGTGAGCCTATTTTGTCCCCTTGTCTCAGATGTGGAACACCTATCAAAACTTAAAATAGTTTATATTTGTATGTAGTTACATAGTACATAATTATGTAACAATATAAATTAATATAATATAGGCTCTGGATTGTGATTTCTAATAAATTTTAATGCACCTTTTTCAATTTCACTGAAATAATTGCAGAGTTGAAAATTGGGGACTTAATGGGTTAAGTGTCAATGTGGAGCCAAGGGGGCGAAGAAGAGTGAATTTATCTAGATATTAGTAACAAAAAATAAAAAGATGTAGAAAATAATTATACTTTTTAATCCTGGTTTTTCTTAAGAAACAATGAAATTTCCTTATGTCCAAATCTCTTAAGTGCCAGAAAATTAAAATGACACACTTTCAAGTTTTTAAGTCTTCCCTGTGTTTCACTAATGAAATCAGTGTAACTTCTATGTTTGCATTATATTTTTTAAAAGACTTACATTTCCTCATGTCTTTTAGAAAGGCGAACTTCTTGAGCGAAAAATGAAGTCATCTTTAATCAAAGCTGTGGTATAAGCTTTGTTCTAAAATAATAAAAACATTTAAAGTTACTTCTACCACATCCTCAGCTATGCAGTATTTGATTAGTATCTTAACCCATTGGTTCTTTCATAGGATAAATGGAAACCTAAGATATAGTAATGTATAAAATGAAAGAATGCACTTAAATACATTTTTATTCAAGATGCATGGTTTTTTTATATGCCAGATCCATCTAAGGAAGGACACCATGAATCAGGTGAATTCAAAATATTTAACACTTCCCCCTGTTTTTCTTTTTTCAAGTTCTAACCTTAATCAGAATTAAAAACAAGCAGCTGGTACTAAGACGAATGAACACTTTATTGTATCAACAGATAGAAAAAAAATCCACTGTAAAATTCAAGGCAGGAACACCATCCCTTATGCATGTGCACACACACACATAGACAGAAAGGCAAACAAGTATGAGAACCAACTGGAAGCTCATGGTCTTTCCTTTATTGGAAGACTGCCCGGTTCTACCATGTCTCTTCCAAATAGGAAAGTATTTTTTTGTGTATAACTGTCAGGAAAAACACAAGTAAGTACCTTCACCTTACCCTGGCCACTCATAGCTCTCATTTTGGGGAGTTTAGGAAAACTCATTTTCGTGACACACTTGATACCATGAGTAAGCTCACCTTGGTTCAAAAGCATGGACCAGTACAGACAGAAGTCTAGCACAAAGCTTTCAAGACCCCAAGCCTGAAGACTCATCTGGATGGGCGCAAAACCGTAAGGGGCCTGACCTAAGGGGGTAGAAGACAGGAATAAAATTCCTTCATGGAATAAGCATTTCCTAAATTCTCCGAAAATTAAACACTGAGGTCTATTAACCTCCTGACTGTCCAGCGCCGATGCAAAGTCTGCACTCTTCCCTCGGACCCAACTCTAGCTGTGGCACGGAGAGCACCGAGCCCAGGCAGGGGAAGCGGACAGCCGGCCCTGCCTTCATTGGGGTTCCTTCCCAAGGCCGGGCTGTCCTCCTTCAGAACCGCGGACAGCAATTACTCTCGCGCGAGCCAGCAAAGGTCCGAATCACAGATACTTTCCCGCTAAGGCTAATCCTCGTAGCCTTCTTTCTAACTGCAACAGAGCTGACTTGGGCAGCACCAAGGCACTCCCGGAAAGTCGATCCAGGCAACTTTTCTGCACCGCCACGGAGCTTCAGACGGGGCAAACGACGCGCTTTAAACCCCACACTGGCGCTGAGTCGGCCCTTTGACCGCTCCCCACTCCCCACTCTTCCTGAAATACCCATGAACTTTCCTCTTCGCCCTGGCTCTTCCCCTTAATGGCATCCTTCTCACCGGCCCTGCAGGCACCTGTGCCGGTGGTCTGACAGTCACTCGCACCCACGGTAGGGATTTCGCTCACGGAGCCCGAGGAGGAGCTCTTCCGGGAAAGCGCACCGCGCAGGCGCACCTACGCGGCCATCTTCATGCACGCACATGCGCCATGACGTCACCGCTTCTTTATAAAAGCGGGTGTTGCCTGAGGTAGGTCAGAGACGCGAGGCTGGTTTGCAGAGGAGGTTCGTTTGAGTCTGGTAGGCAGTGCGCGGGAGGTGGCCCAAATTGGTACTTAGGAACTTTCGGGGAAATTTCCATTGGTGATAGCTGCATTTCAAACTCTTTTTGTCCTGGAATTTGCATATGTTAAAAAATACTTCAGAGGGTGGAGCTGGTTTCCTAGGAGAAAAGCTCTGCGAAGTAGTCCAAAGTGTTTGAATGAACCTCGTGCAGCGTTTATTCAGCAAATACCTGTGGAGTAGCTTCCAAGCACCCTGCCTTGGGTGTCCCATGTAGAGTAGTAAAGGCCCTGGCTGCTCTCCATAGTTTGCAACCCCAGCATTAAATTCCTATGGCTTCCTATCCTCTTCCCGCTTTATGTTTCTCCACCACACAGTAATGTTTCATATTATTTGTTCTTTTGTTTATGAGCATACTCACCACTAGAATCCAAACTTGTTACGAACTGATAGTTTTGTCTCTTTCAATGGTGCTGTATCCTCAGCAACTAGACCTGCCAGTGTTTTTGAGTAAATGGGCGAAATCATTCTGCTCACTAAAGCTCTGTCATAGCTCAGGGGAGGAAAAGGGAAGGTACAGGCAATTGAGATAGGTTAAATATTGAGCATGTACAGCTATAGCATAATGAATCCTACTATCATGTGCAGTTATAATGCACCAATAAAAAATAATTTCCAAGAGCTCTCTCTTCAGTTGGTAGGACTTACTGATTAACAGACTGTTAAATACCCTTAACGCTTAGTAAAGATGACAAATAGGCCCTTTATGTTTCTGTGTTCCAGGAATGAAACAAGGCTTTTGCATGGTTGCAGACATTCTTATATTTATGTGAGTATATAAAGAAAATTCTTTCTTAAGTTGGTTATGGGTTACATGAAATAAAGTACTGAGAGACTGCACATTAAAGCATTTGTATGTTGCTTCAGACAAGACTTTGCTTTCCTCCTTTGTCTTAAGTTTCCATACCAGCATAGTTGGAACAAACTCAGGCCTTTCACCTTTGAGCCCAGCCCTTTCATAGGTCATTGTCTGCCTTAGCTGTGAACCAAGGAATAGTTGGGAAAATTTCTTACAACACTTAGGAAAAGAATAACCAAAAGTAATAACAGAGACTTAAAGGTTATCAAGATAGACTATGGTAATTTTTATTTTCTAGCATTCCATAGAAATGATCCTCTAAAGGATTTACTTTCGTAATCCTCCTTGTGACATAGCTCACAGATGGTCATTTCTGTGAGACACGTGGCTGGTGAGGAAGATCTCTGGCAATTGCACAGTGTACCCTTTTGTACACTGCTTCTGCATTTTTAAAAGATAAACTTGGGGTTATTTCTGGAATAAGGACTCAAGATCTACCATGCAAATTATTGCAACCTACTAAAACTTGGCCCATAATGGGATATTCTATAAATATGTATTAAAGTTAATGTTTCCTAACCTCTGGACTAATTCTTGTACCTACCTGCTATAATCATCCTCTTAACCTCATTATATTGAAAGCATTGTCTTTCATACATTATGTAAAGATGTATTATTAAACATCTGTATAATGTAATGTGTCCTTAAGAGCTTGGAATCTGGCTAAACTCTTAAGGTACATACACAAAAACTAGAGAATGATGGCTAACAACATAAAATTATGGCTAATTTTTATTGAGTGCTTATTCTATACTAGACACTTTGCATGAATTGCCTCATCTAATCCTTACAACAATGGTATAAGCAAGGGTGTTGAGCTCTTACCATTTAGATTTTTATATCTGAGAACATTGAGGTATAGAGAAATGACTAAAGATCACTGCTAGTAAAGGAACTTTAGCCTGTGTGATGTATTTTTTTTCCAATAAACAATACAACTTTTATTTTTCTAATGGAACAAGAAGTCCCCATAGGGGGTAATTTCTGGTGTTATTTAGGGAGTACAAAGATACTTGAAACTTCCATGACTTTTCTCATGGTCACAAGATGACTATTGCAGTCAATTTTGAAGTTTCAATCTGTGGTCAGTTAGCCTATTGCTTTTGGGCCTGTGGTGGGAATTCACGGCAGAGACAGCTGTTCACCTCCTAGGTGCCAAGAAGCAGAGATAGTGTATTATATTGAGGATGTGTAATTAAAGAGTATCTTGAAGACTATTAGGATGCTGGAGATGACAGAGTGCTATGAGCTGGAATAGTCTAGATGACACTTTGAAAAATCTGAGGTGGACTTTAAAAATGGTAGTGTTTGGGATTCTGTGATGAGTGTGTCATGTTGCAGGAGAAGGTAGTGTGGGGTGATCTGTATGAAGGAAGCAGTATGCACAGAAATGTGTACATGAGAATATATCTGGGATGAGCATTGAGAATAATGTTTTATCATAGTTTTCACTAGTTTTGAAGATTTTATTTCTGGTGGCAGGGAATTTGAAAATGGGGTCTTGACAATTAGAAATGGGAGAAATAATTGGAAAGGTAAGACTTCTGAGTAGAGAATAGAGATACAGACAGACAAGGAAGGCTTCAGGATGAAGAAGAAATGACAAACTTAGAAAGAAATAAAAGAATTGCAGAATCCGGCTATTTCAAAGACTTCAAGTTGAACCTAGGGATGCTGTACCATTGAGCTACATTCTCAGCCCTTGTTTACTTTGAGAGAGGGTCTTGTTAAGTTGCCCAGGCTGTCCTTGAACTTGTTAATCCTCCCACCTTAGCCTCCTGAGTAACTGGTATTACAGCTGTGTGCCACCACACCTAGCTATAGAAAGCCATCTTTTTTTTTTTTTTTAAATATTTATTTATTTGCTTTTAGTTGTACACAATGCGTTTATTTGTACGTGGTGCTGAGGATCGAACTCGGGCCGCACACGTGCTAGGCGAGCGCTCTACCTCTGAGCCACAATCCCAGCCCTAGAAAGCCATCTTTAAAAAACCCCTTTCTGTTTTTCTCGTAGGCAAGTACAGAGAACATGAAGAACTTATAGCTGAAATGAAGTATTTTTTTTTCTTTCTTTTTTTTTTTTTTACAGTTTCAGGAATTTGGTAAAGCAGGTCCAATTGCCTATGTATCTGCTTTTCTTTATTTTGATAAAATCATTAGAATTTAACCTTGTTTCATATTTGTACTCTGTTCATTTGACTGTGGTAAAATATTCTACACTCAAAATATATCTGAAATGTTTCAAATTGGCCTTGATGGATTTTAATCAGAAATAATTTATAACCAGATACCTTTTTAGAAGTTTTTGTTAGTGAACCAAGCATCAGTTTAGGTCCAGTTGTTACCTAAGAGGGGAACTTCTGACTCAGGGACAGTAGAAATGAAACCAGCCAAGTTTGGGGAGTACACAAAGGCAAGTTTTAACTGGGGTTCCACCTGCAGGGAGAAAGCATTGAGTGGAGCACGAGGCTGTTTCCCAAAAGATGTTAGCTTGTGTTGATTTGCTTGAGTTGGCTAAAGTTCAGTAATTTTCCACTGGCTGGGGGCAGTTCCAAAGGATGGGCTTCTTGTGAGAGACTTGGACATTGAACAGTCATAGTCAGCTTATCCCAGGAACTGTTGAGTTAGTCTTGCAGCTGGTGCCATTATCCTGTGCAAATATCCTGGCCTTACAGCTAAATCTGGGACTTAACGATAGAGCTGATGAACTCTGGTTACCTGGTCTGCTTAACTGCTGAAAAAGCACAAGAGTGGGGTGGAAGAAAATATATATCAGCTTCAATATGTCTATATTGAAGGCAATCAAAATATCTATGTGCAGACCTGAGTAGACTCTGACCCAGAAGTTAAAGTTGCAAAGGAGAGAGAGATATATGAAGAGAGATGTCAAGCCTTTTTATCACATTGCAGTAGCCCATCAGACATCTGCAGGTCCAAGTGAAGAATCTGTTTTCTGCAAAAGCAGGCTTCAGGTCCCTGAAAAGTAACCTAGGAAACTTCTATCATCATAACCTACATGTCAGAGGTGTTATATGAAGCATGACTAGCATAAACCAATAATGTATTGCTCAGTTTTGTTACCTACAAAAAAAGTTAACTAAGAACAAGTAAAGCTAGAGGTATATTTAGATTTTTCCCCTAGTAACAATTTCATTTTGTGCAAACATTCTGATTCTGTGTTTTTTTTTTTTTTTTTTTTTTTTTTTTTTTAAATCAGGGTCTCATGACAGGCTTGATGAAAAGCACAAAGGTAGAGAAGCCACATGCCACACACAAGGAATAATAGTTCATTGTGCTCAGGGGTTTATTTCATGGTCCCAGCCTTTTGTCCCTCCATGGTGGTTCCTGACTGTCTCACAATCAGATAAAACACTGCAATAGAGAAATCATTATCACAGATGGTGCATACATTATAGACATCCTTGGCTAACAAGGTCTTGCTGATAAAACTATGCTTAACCCTAGAGATTTCCAATGAGAATTTGCATGTGCCTTTTCCTTAGGAAAGTGAACGAAACCCTCACTAGTTTTAAAATTCAGTTGAGAAAGCATTGGAATTTTCACATTGAGAGTACAGATAATTGTTGGAAATCATTTTTGCATGTATGGTAAATATATATATTTTCTCATATTTCAGTAATATAAAGCTCACACAAAAATGTCAAAGCATACTCTACTGTCATGTGTATCCAAAAATAAAAATAAAAAAATAAGGCTCACAAAGTCCTTTTGTCTTATACTGTTGCCTTTCCAGCTGTGTATGATTTGTAGAAGTTGTGTTATTGTTTTGCAATTCTGTCTCTTTGATTTCCCACTGACTCTTAATATATTCACTAGTCTATGACTATTTGGGCTCCTTTTTTTTTTGGGTGTGTGTGTGTGTGTGTGTGTGTGTGTGTACTGGGGATTGAACCCAGGAGCACTTTGCCATTCTGCTATATCCTCAACCTTTTTTATTTTTATTTTGTTTATTTTGAGATAGGATCTCACTAATTTGCCCCTGGCCACGAGCTTGTGCTCCTCCTGCCTCAGCCTGTCTGAGTTGCTGGGATTACAGGCATGCACCACTGTGCCTGGCCAGTCTTGAAGTAGGCATTTTCTCATTCATGTCCTTCCTGCTTGGTTCTTTATTCTCTCCATTCTTTCCCCTTTTGTTCTTATAATCTCATAACTTTATTATTTATGATTGAGCAAACAATTAAGAAGCTTTTAAAATCATACTTGAACTACGTGTGAATGGTAAGCATTGCTGCCATTGCCATCTTTTTGCAATGCTTATTGCGAAATGTCGTTTGTTGAAAACAGGCATCGCACATACCGGCCACTTTTGTTTGCTATATGTATCCACTTGAAAACTTTTGTATGATTTCCTTTGAAAGATTGGAAATTGCAGTTTTACTGCTTTTCAACTTCTTTTGTTTCAGGATCTAATGATGTAAAAAAATATAGTCAGGAAATGCTGTTGTGGTTTAATGCATTTGGTATAGTTAGTTAAAAAAATACTTACATCCTTAATTTATGGGAAAACAGCAAGAAGAAAATGTTCCCTATTTTTTTTAAACACTTCTTCTGAATACATTGCTTCTAGAGCACTGAGTCTTATTTTCATCTGTTTTTTCTTTTGTGAAAGTATCTCTTCCTTTCCCATAATTTCTTAAATTGAAAACTGAGTAATTGTACTGATAGTTTATTCTTGTCAATTCCTCCAGTTTGGTTATGAATGCTAAAGGTAATGTCAGGGTATTTAAAAGTTCACTTGGTTTAATATATACTTGGGATTTAGATAATTATCATTTTTCAGAGGTAAAAACATGAAAGAATTTCTGTATGTATTTTTATTTGGGTCTGCCTTTTATGGACTCTGAAAAAAATACAAATTGGAGATCATAGAAACAGACCATAAATTTTTTAATGTATTTCCCCAAGTCCAAATTTGTATTAGGTTGCTTATATTGGCTTGTTTATACAATCAATAGTAGTGTTTTAGTTACATTAAATGCAAGTTTCACTTTTCACTCAATTTAAAATGTTCACAACAAATGTTTACCATAATTTGAAAAGCTGAATAATGGTTATCATTTTATAATTTTGTTGTCTAAAAAAAAATTTGATATTAAATAGAGGTTAAATGTGTTGGCTTGTATGCCTAAATTTTTGAAGAAGAGTAGTAGAGGGGAAAAGAAATGAATTCATTTTAACTCTAGATGGCAGTTAAACACAACTAACAAAGAGCAACATTTTTGAAACACAGAAACACAAAAATAGTAAAACACACATAAACATGCATTCTGTTCTACCATCCAGTTAATTATATTCTCAATGTGATGTCTTGGATTGATATACTAAATAAACATGTATAAAATGTAATTACACACAAGTGAAATACATGGTGGAGGCCTGTAATTGAAGTTTTTGTTTTTTTTTTAGCTAGTAATATTGCATACACCTGTGCATTGCTTGTATTTTCTTTTGTAATTCTTTACCCACACTTAAGTGTAGTTTCATTTTATGTACTGCTGTTTACCAATTCAAGTCATGTACCAGCAGGAAAATTATTACACATTTAATGCTTGAAATGTTCAGGTAGAAACAGAGCCATTTTCATGAAAAATGTATACTGTTAAAGACTCAGAAATCTAGCATAGATATCCATGCATGTCTATTTGAGATTGCATTTTATTTTCCTTTGCTTTGCATTTAAAATACATTTTTACATGCAAGTATTTAATTCACAGTGTTGGCCTGTTGCTTCAGGGTACTAAAATTGTATTTCTAGCATATGTATAAGGGAAAGGAAAATTGTTGGATTGTGGTTCTCATCTCCTAGTCTCAGCTCTTTGAGTGTCTTTTCAGTAGACTTGTAAAATGGAATTGTCTCTTGTTTATGATACCACACACCATAGGATGTTTAGCATATAGTATGAAAAGGACTTAGTGGAGGCCTAAAGTGTCTCATCTGACTTGTCAGATGGCTTAGAAAAGGAAAGGTTTAGCTCTAAACATTTTTGTTCTAGACTTTATGGGAAAGTAACTGACTCTTGTTGAAAGGATTTATTTGATTCCCATTTCTTGTAGTTATAAGTTCATGTTGTGGGTCTGTCTAAATAGTGAATTATTGCATAGACTTCCAGGTTGGGGGCCTCATTGCTCCATTCTTGTAGGCCTTGTGAAATTGTTGTAAGGAATGTTGCTTTCAAGAAACAAAGGTGTGGAAGTACAGATGAGCCTCTGAAATCTAGAACTTCATTGAACACCTCACATCTTGGAATCAGTGATTACCTTCTGGGTTGCTTGTAGAATACATGTTGAATAGAATCTCCAAGAGCAGAGCTCCTGTGACAGACTGAAGCCATTTTTTCTGGGCTCGATACACTTTGTAGCGGTCCTTGGTTCCCAATAGGTTCTTGATAAATACCTGTTTAATATATTTAAGTTGACATAATGACAACACTGTTTTCTTTTTTAAAAAAAAATTAAAAAAAATATTTATTTATTTGCTTTAGTTGTACACAATGCATTTATTTTTACGTGGTGCTGAGGATCGAACCTGGGCCGCACACGTGCTAGGCAAGTGCTCTACCGCTGAGCCACAACCCCAGCCCCACACTGTTTTCTTTTTTAAAAGCTTTTTAAATTAAGTTTATCCATTTCTTTTAGAGAAGCTTGTACTAGAATTTTAAAAAAAAAAACCATTTTTTTTTTGTTTTAATTAGTTATACATGACAGTAGAATGCATTTTGATATACATAGAGGGGGTATAATTTCTCATTTTTCTGATAGTACATGTTGTAGAATCACATTGGTCATGCAGTCATATACATAAAGTAGTAATGTCTGTTTCTTTCTGCTATCCTTCTTATCCCAAATCTCCTCCCCTCCTGTTAGTCTCTTTTAACTAAAGTAACTATTTTTCCCTAGCGCTGCCCCCCATTGTGAATTAGCATCTGCATAACAATAAATAGAATTCCTGCTCACCTCCCACAGTTTGTTGCCTTGCAAGAATAAAAGGTGCCAGAGCTGCTGATTTTTCAAGTGAAGACAAAAATATGAATTTTTGTGGAAAATCATCTTAATTCCCAGTGTTAATAAATAAGCCAAAATTTACCTTGCAAAAAATTTAAAACATGCCAGTGGACTGACAGTTTGTAACCTTTACTATACAGAATTCTCATTTTAGCTCATTTTTGTATTCTGAAATTGATTCCTTAAAATCTTTGTTTGCAATCCAGTCATACTTCTTTGAGGGTATGATGTAGGACAGAAGAGGCTGGACACCTGAGGGATTTTCAGGAAGCAAGTTTATTGACTGCAGGGTCCAGAGGGGCTATTGCCCAAATCATTCTCTGGACAAAGAATCTGGAAATTCTTTGAACTTTATACCCAGTGGGAGGGGCTTGAAGATTTACATTTTTGTAGTGTTATTTGGTTTGCTTTATATCATCCTTAATGTGGGTAAACTCTTGATAAAGAAGTATTTCACAGTAGAGACAGCACAGAAAAATGTGTTATATGGTTAAAATAATTCAGCCTTGTTGATTTTTCTTGAATATTTTTTGTTGTTATAATTTTGTTTTGCATACACCCAAAATATATTTAACAAAGCTGTATAATTTTCTAGTTCCAATGAATTTCTGACAACTGAAATACATTGATTCCTTCTCGGATCACTTTTTTTTTTTCCATTGATAGTTTTATAGTCTGTTGAGAGTGCTTATGTGATCTTATAGAAAAGTCTGTGGGGAAAAAAAGTAGTTTATGTAAATTTGCTTCTCTTCCAATTTTTTATACATAAATATTGTTACATCTATAAAAATTTCTACATTGATTGGTTAAGGGTAGACCACACTTAATCAAAGCATGTACAAGAAAAGAAACATTAAAGTTATAAACTCATCTTCCTATCCCAAACATAGTACTGAGATTGTAACCCAGGGTATTTTGTGCTATGACTAGAACTAAGAGGTATGACCTTTACAACTGGAATGTGCGGGCATACTTCACTGGTATTTGGTAGAAAGGCAGTGTGTTGAAATAACAATATTGCCAGATTAGAACTCATGGGTTCTGCTCTGGGTTTAAGAAAGGGAAAATATTGCTTTCTTTTTTCTGCAGGATACTTATGAGGGCCAAATGAGACGATGCATATGAAAGTGGTTTCAGAATTGAAAGGCACTGTAAAATGTAAGGTTTTCATGTTAGAGTGGCATTAATGGTAAAACAGATATGTTTTATTAGACTGTATCACACAGTTTACGTACTAAGATGATAATGTAAAAGCCGTATAAATGATTTAATTTGTAACATGGATCTTTCCATGGACTCAGTTTCCCTTGATTATAAGGCTCTGGGGTATTTTGTTTCTGATTTACTATGTGAATTTCCAGTTTGTATTTTCCCCTCCCTTCCCCTCCCCTCCCCTCCTCTTTCCTCCTGTTTCCTTCCTTTCTTCCCTCCCTCCCTCCCTCCCTCCCTCCCTCCGTCCGTCCGTCCCTCCCTCTCTTCCTTCCTTCCTTCCTTCCTTCCTTCCTTCCTCCCTCTTTCTCTATGTACCTTTTCTTTTCTCCTGTGGCGTTGGAGATCAAACCCAGGGCTTTGACCATGCTAGGCAAGCACTCTTACCACTGAGCTACACCTGCAAACCATGAGCTTTACATTTTTTATTGGGCTTTGTGAACTGATTTTCCCATGCTTTTAAGACTCATAATTACTGAGAAATCATCTTTTGTTCAGAAAGTTAAAAATGAATTCTCAGAAGTCACTGATAAATAAATCTCAATTTTAAAACTCTTTTAAACTCATAGTTTCCCTAGAGTATAGAATTAACAAATCTCTTGGATATTTAGATATTTCTTGAAAGCACAAAATTATAATACTATTTAATCCCTAGGTGTGTGAAACAGATTCCACCATTTTTTATTTACTCTTTAGCAGAGCTGTACTATTTGTATTTGAATTTTGCAGTCATTCTGATGGACACTTTTTAAGTGAGTAAGTCTTACCTGAAGCTGTAGAAGAAAATTGTTACCTCTCTTTGGAAGAAGAAGTATGCTTTTGAGGAAAAAATTTGAGAAAACTGTACTGACTCAGACAAATAGTCCATTTTATCGTCTTTATTTAAGAGTCACCGTGGTGACGTACCTATGATGCCAGTACACCTGGCTCCAACTCAGTTTTTACTTGGTGATTTTACATAGGGATTTACTGACCTAAGTTTTTCCATCAACAAATACATTAATAACTTCTAACAAGGCTATGAATAAATTGTACTTGTGGAGCCCCACATCACCTGGGAAACAGGCACACCAAATGTTGACTCTCATTTGGAAAATAAAAGCAGTCTGTAAGGGTGTGGCATATGGTAGAAAATATCGACAATCGCATGATTTATATCATTTTCAAAGAGTGACTTCCTATTTACTAGATGTAGAATTCTGGGTTGACAAGTTTTCCTGTAACATTTTAAACATGTTACTCTGTTGTCCTTTGGTAGATTTGGTCATGACACTAAATCTGCTGTAGTTCTTTCCTTTTAGGTGATGTTTTTATGAACCCCTACAATTGTCCTCAAGACTTATTGTTTGTGTTTGATTTTCAGCAGTTTGAATCTGCTATGCCTAGGTCTGAATTTTATTTTAATCAGCTTGCTTTGTGTTTTCTTTCTTCCATTTATTTTCTTTGTGTGCAGTCTTTATTTCAAATGCTTGTCACTTATTATTTATTACCACAGGATAATGATCACCCCTGCAGACTCTTAAGAACTGTGTGCAGAACTTTATAGAACAGAGGCAGCACTTGAGCTGAACTAGACTGTTGACTAGAGAATGGAGCTGAGGAGGGGGGAAAGGGAAGGGGCATATCTTGTGGTGCCATTGGCAGTGGCAGTCCATATCAGCTACCATTGGGCATATCTCATGATGGTCAGATTGCAGGCTCTTTTTTTTTTGAAGATTTGAGTAAGGCACAGGAGTCCCATTTGTCTACTTGGCTTTACCCCTAGCTGAGGTGCCGTTAGGTCAGTGTCACTCAAATTCCTGACCAGCCACATTCCCACAGCAGAGCCCAAATTGAGGATCAAGTTCCTCTGGAAATCATTCCTGTCATGGCAAAGCATTAGATACCCTGGAGTCAGTTTCCTATGTTGTCCAGAATTTGGGGGGCTTCTTTACCCAGCCAGCAGTGGCAGCCCTCACTGCAATCCTGCTGGAAGCCATTGATAGCTTTGGGCCCCCTGATTTGTGTTTTCTAACCTCCTTTGATCTGTGGCCACTCATTTTGGAAAATGTAGATTATTATGTCCACAGATATTCTGCTTCTTGATTTTTGGAAAATGTAGATTATTATGTCCACAGATATTCTGCTTCTTGATTTTTTTCTTCTCCTTCTGGGATCCCAATCATATGTCTCTATGTCACTAGATATTGTTCCACAGCACTTGGATTCTCTATACTGCTCTCTTGCTTATTCTTTTCCTATTTAAATTTCATTTCAGATCATATATATTGACTTGCCTTCAAGTTCACTGATTCTATTAAGTATGACATTGTGGTTTTATTTTTGAATTTACCTGACAAAGGTTTTTAAGTTTTTTAATGTTCTTATCTGTCACTCTTTTTATCTTTGATGAATCTGTTCAGCTATTTTGCCTACATTTAAACATTGTATTGTTCCTTATCAAGTGGTAGGAGCCTGGTACAGTGTTGCATGCCTGTATTCCAAGCTACTTGGGAAACTGAGGTGGGAGGATCACTTGAGCCCATGGGTTCAAGGCTAGCCTGGGCAACATAGTGAGACCCACATCTCTTAAATTAAAAAAAAAAAAAAATTGCAGAAAATTAAAAGAAATCAAGGATAATTACTAAGACTTTAATTTGATTATTTGAATAGATGCTATTGCCATGTATTTAGGTGTTAGGAGATTGGGGAAGGAAAAGGTTAGGAGAAAAATTTTGAGTTGTACTTTTGTCATGTTAAGTTTGAGATGCTTACTAAAACCTATGACTTGTGCCGGGCGCGGTGGCGCACGCCTGTAATCCCAGCACTTTGGGAGGCTGAGGCAGGAGGATCGCGAGTTCAAAGCCAGCCTCAGCAATGGCGAGGCACTTAGCAACTCAGTGAGACCCTGTCTCTAATAAAATACAAAAAAGGGCTGGGGATGTGGCCCAGTGGTCGAGTGCCCCTGAGTTCAATCCCCGGTACCACACACACACACACACACAAAAAAAAAACCTATGACTTGAAATTGAAATTAAAAAAAATATTCATTTGGATGTGAATCTGAAATTCATGGTATAGATTGAGGCTAGATTTATATACTTCGTGAGCTCTTGACATATATCCTGTATGTAAGTCCATGAGCTTGGATGGAATGACATCCATCTCATAGGCAGACTATCAATATAGAAAAATAAAAAGGGGGCTACTTTGGGGCTGGGGTTGTGGCTCACTGGCAGAGTGCTTGCCTAGCATGTGTGAGGCACTGGGTTCGATCCTCAGCACCACATTAAAAAAATAAACAAAATAAAGGTGAATAATGGTGTTGTGCCCATCTACAACTAAAAAACATTAGGGATTTCATAAAAAAAAATAAAGCTCCATTGACAAATAAAAAAGAAAGAAAAAAGGAATTCTGGAAAAGTGAAGCTTTAAAAAAAAAAAAAAAAAGGAGGGGGTGCTACTTTAATGGGAATCTGTCTGAGGCATGCCAGTACTCACATGTTGAAGATATGAGATGAATCTGACAATGAAGACTTGAGAAATAGCAGATACCAAAGTATGGAGAAATCTCTTCAAACCCTGAACAGTTTTTTACTCAGCAGAAATACTTAAGGGAGCAGGACTTGTTAGACCCTGGATGATTCTCAGAATGTTCCTTACCAATGACGTAAAGAAACATTCCACGAAGATCACAGAAACCAACTACCAAACTTCATTTATGTCTTTATAGACAGGTCTGATCACTTTATCATCCCTCATGACTAACTGTCATCCTGCTTTATTTATCTTCTGACATTATGCTAAATATTTACTTTGTTTGTTATCTACCTAACAACTCTTCAGTCTCATGAGGTCAAGGATTTTACCTTGTGGGCTGATTTATCCCTAGCACCTAGAATACCTCCCATACCAGCTAATAACATGAGAGTTGGTAAATGTTGTTGAATGTTTGGAGAGGAAGGTAGTATGCTAAGCAGTGGTGCATGTCTGCTGTCACAGCTACTTGGGAGGTAGAGGCAGGAATATTGCAAGGCCATCCTGGCCAAATTCACAAGACTCTGTCTCAGAATAAAATAAAAAGCGTTGGGGATATAGCTCAATGGTAGAGTGCTTGCCTAGCATGCATAAGGCTCAATACTGGCAGAAAAATAAAAGAAAGTGGCATGCTGCTTTGCTGACAAACTAGTGGAGTTGAGAGTAAAGAAAACTGTGGGATGATGTGAAAAGATTGAGACTGTGGAAGAAAGGAATGGATCTTGTGACTGTAGAAGACTCTTAGAAGAAGAAGCTGTATTTTGTCATTATTTTTGCTGCTGCCCTGAAGATTGAACCTAGGGCTTGTGCATGCTCAGCATGGGCTCTACCACTGAGAGACACCCCCAGCCCCTTCTAAGAAGTTTTACCATCAGGGGTAATAGTTAGAATGAGATTTGTCAGAGGATTTTTGGTATCAAGGGAAAGTGTTAGTGATAATCAGAGTACATTTGTAGAGAAAGATATATCTGATTCAAGTGAGGGAAGGGTCAAGTGAAAGAAAGGGACATTAAACAAATGACGTTCTTGAGAGGACACGAAAGAATAGGCTGCCTGTGAGTGGTGGAAGATGGAAGAGTTGAGCTTCTGTAGCCACAGGGATCCTTATTCCACTGTGACAAGGGGGAGGCAGATGTGGATTATAGATGCAGGGAGGTTGATGAGATCTTCAGGCAAAAGCCAACTAAGTCTTTTATTGAAACTTCTTTAGGTAAACTTCTAACCCAGTTGTCAGTGGAGCTGCCATACTATATCATAAAGTTATGGAAACTGACTGTACTTTTCTTTGGAACATTTTTGCAGTGTACAGTACCATACCATTTGGGTTCATGTTTTATAAATGGAATAATATGGTAAGGGATGCTAACCAGAGACTAGAGCGATTGCCAGCCGAATCTGTAGACTACCTGCTCCAGTGTATACTTCTTGAGAGACATGGTTTCCTGTGAGTCTAACCCAGAACATTTTCAGAACAGTGGGTAAAAAGGGAGCTCTTGAGGGAGATGGGGTGGGGTTAGCTGCTTTTCCTTAGTCCTGTTCAGAATTTGAGGGAATATTTAGGCCCACATACTTCTGAGAATAGGCAGGAACTCCTTTATAGTTTTAAAAAAAGCCTGGGATAATTTTTTAAAGCCAAAGGATGGTTTGGAACTGTATAGCCTGGGTGCACATATGCAAGCACCCACATAAGGCATTTAAGTGAGAAAAACAAAGAAGAAAAGTAGGAAATGCTCTGTCTAGGAGAGGGCTTTTGATTTGGCCCAGGAAGAGCTTAAAAAATGAAGAAACCTGGGTAGGCTATTGGGATGTTCTGTTGCAAAGTTCAGTTCAAGGGACTGGAGTTGTGGCTCAGTGGTAGAGCACTTGCCTGGCCTGTGTGAGGCCCTAGGTTCAATACTCAGCACCACATATAAATAAATAAAAGATCCATTGACAACTAAAAATATATTAAGAAAACAACAAAGTTCAGTTCAAATATTCTTAAGCAATATGAGAATTTTGTCCAACAAAATGTGTCTTGAAAATATCATTGATCGCTCTCTGTTTAAGTTCATGTGATTGTGGTTCATCTTTCCATGAAAAAATGATGTTCATACCTATTATCCTATTACAATAACCCATCCTGTGTTAGCTTTTAAACAGTCACTCTGAAACATTGTCAGGATTCAAGAGTCATGACAATGTTAAGTATTGGAATATATTTTAATATTTATTGTTAAAACACCAGGAGTTGTAAGAAATATAATCATAACTTAGGTGATCTTGTTATTCTTGAGTCATTAAAGTTTTGGCATAGGATCTTATTTGTCTAGTGAGATACTCTAAAAAGATATACTTTATTGGTTTTAAAAAATATGTTCCTAAAACAGGAATTGGCCCTCATGTACAGCCAGTTCTTCATAATAGAATGGTGAGTGGCTTACCAGGCCATGCGTCCAGGATGAGGGATGATGAAGGTTATGATAATGAGAGCGATCTGTAGAAAGTACGAGAGATACGGAAGATTAAAAAAAATTGAACGTACAGAAATTATCACTGTTTATGTTGGTTTATGGGATTCTGCTGCTAGTGATAGAAACAGTGTTCACCTTTTTTATAGTACTATGCAACATTCTGCAGTTGGTGCTTAACATTAGCAAAAATCATGTAGCCTCCTATTTCTCTTTTCTGAAATTATGGAGCTTTTTCTTCTTGGAGCTAGACACAGTGGCAAACCTATAATCCTAGCTACTTGGGAGGGTGAGTCAGGAAGATTCCAAGTTTGAGGTCAGTCTAGGCAATTTAGTAAGACCCTGTCTCAAAAAAACAAACAAACAAACAAAACACGGCTGGGGATGTGGCACAGTGGTAGAGCACCCGTGGGTCCAATCCCCAGTACTATAAACAGACAAAAACCAAAAACAATGACAATAAACCTTGGAATGTACTGAAATTGAAAGTCTTAGAGAAATGGACTTTAAAGTATCATGTGGTTTTGTCCATTTCCTGTTTCTGCCCCCACTTTTGTTTCTGGATACTAGGATATATGGGTTACTTCCACTGTCTACCTTTGTTTCCTTTATCTACCTCCTTTGGATATGATGTCATTTGGTGAGCCTCCTCACTGTGGAAATTTCATAGTATTACACTTATTTATTACTTATGGTACTGATGATTAAGTCCAGGGGTGTTGTCGCCGGAAAGGGATTGCAGCCTGGAACGGCAGCGCCGCGGGAAGGAGTCCGGAGACAGGATGGAGACGAAAATATTCTTTAATCTTTCTGTCTCTGTCTCTTGTAATTTCTAACACCACATACACACTCTCACAAGAAACCAAGGCACCTACTCTTACAAGAAACTACAATATATCTATACAATAGCGATAACCCTGTCTTTTCTCTCTCTGGTCTCTTCCCATGCGCCCGAGCAGGAATGGCGCTAGCTCGATCTGCTGAGTCACCGCTCAAATCTCTCGAGATCCTGGACCAAGTCCCGCGAGATCCCAGGCCAAGTCCCGTGAGACTACGGAAGGCGGAAATGCCCAAAAATGTCTATGGCCCATAGTCAACCGCAATCTTAGCTATCTCCCCAAACAGGGCTCCTGCACAGGGGTGCTTTACCAAGAAACAATATACCCAGGTTTTTTTTGTTTTGTTTTGTTTTTGTTTTTTAAAGACAGGGTCTTGCTAAGTTACTAAGGGTGGTCTTGAACCTGCTTCAGGCTCCTGAGTTTCTGTATTACAGACGTGTGCCAAGGTCAATATTACTATTTAAATGGGCAAGCCACTAGTTACCTTTTGTTTCATGATTGACAATAGGTCTGCTAAGCAATTAAATAAAACAAGATTATAAGATACATACTAATGGCTAATATTGAGTACTTGCTATCTCAAGGTCTTTGCATGTATCCTTAACAATTTGAGTTTCTACATTTCACAGAAGAGGAAAATGGCACTTAGGTGAAATAACATGACCAAGTCACTGTCAGTCAGTAAGTGGCAGAATTAACTGGAACCTTGGCTGTTTTGATTCTATGGTCCTTAGTCTTAAACCATTTTTTCCCCTATGGACAGGTGCTTTTTAAGTTCAAATACCTAGTTTAATATAGCATGAATAGAATTTTGTGAGCACAGTGTATAATAATAGGAATGTCAGTTACTAGTTTTACTTACGCTGGCACAAAATCTGATGTACTTTTTTTATTTTTATTTTTACTCTTTCTCTAAAAACATAGAGCCAAATAAATTGAAAACTCATTTTAAGACTAAGATATATTTGCCTCATCTGACTTGAAAGATATTTGCAAATAAGAATGTAACTAACTGAGTAGTATAAGTTATGGAATATATATATATATATAAGTTCATGGAATGGATTCTAAAATAATGTTAAAGATGTTTCTGTTTTAGAATGTTCTAAAGCTTTGCAAGGCCCATTGGATATTACCACAAAACCTGGCTTTATGCCTTGCAGATGATGTAGGATATGGGAGAGGGAAAATAGTACTGTATAGGCCTGTAGCAACAAATGATTTCAAATTACAACACATCAGTTATGTTAATTTCTTCTTTTATAATTTTTGAGCAACATAATTGTTAGATTCAGATAAACTGCAGCTCTTGTGATCTTCCTTGCCAAATTTCACTTCGTAATCACAAAATCTGATTGTAACTTGCCAACAGCCAATTTGTAGTTCCCATCTTCTAAGTTCTTTTATTTGATATTGCCAGTATAGGTAGGTGAAAATATGAAGCCAGTCTCTGAATTCAGACATTATTATCACTGACTTGTTCCTAAATCTTAGGAAGTTCCCCAAGTTCCACCACTAGCTGTTTAAAAACTGGAGTTTTGGAGCAGTGCTTTAGCACTCTTGTTTCTTTGCTTGTTCTTAGTAGTGGACGTGGAGCTTCCTCATCTAGGGTTATATGCAATACAGTAAAAACCATGTAATTAGAAAATAGATTTAATTTTGAACAGTTGTAACTGCTGTTTAATGGCAGCATCAGTGAGTTAGGAATGTGGGAAACCCTTTGCTTTGTTCTAACTGATGGGACTTTAGCAGTGCAAGACCAATATAAACACTTCTGTTGCCCTTGGTGGTCAGTTTACTAGCCTGAGATGGAAGATGGTGCCTTTATTTTCCCTGCGTATCCCAGAGGTGACTGCTCATAGGATCCAGGTTAATGGATAATGGCCACACATATGGTGACAGGGAGAGATGTGAATTGGTGAGTCCCTACCCACCATAAAGGGAGAACTGTTTGAAAGGAGCTTGAAATTTGAATATACAAGTTTTCGTTTTTTAAATGTTAGCAACTAATATGAATTAAAAAAAAAAAAACACAGGCCAAAATTAAATGTGTTTCATGAAACAAACAGGATCTATAGACGGTATCCAATTTGTAACCCTTGGTATATATATGCTCTGATACAGAGTGTTAGAGTCCCTGTGGGTATAGTGTGAGGGAGACTAGGGTCCTATCACCAGAGAGATGCTTTCATTTTTGGGGAATTGTTCTTCCATATATTCCTGGATGGGATTAATATACTGTTTCTTAAATTCCTAGTAATTTGGGGAGAATGAAATACCCGCTCTTATGTGGAAAGAAAAAGTAGGTCCTTATGCGCAGACTGGATGTGGAATTACTAGAAGATGGAATGGTGGCCCATAGGACTTGTGTATCCCTGTTTGGGAATGTCAGAATTCCCTAGAAGTAGAAGCAATTATATGTATCCTATATGTATTTCATAGATTCTCCAAAAGTCTTGCCAGGACATGTCCTTTATCCTAGATAGTAACTGTGAAGAGGGAGAAAATGTGACAAATGTAGTTGATATGCTGGAGAGAGTAGTAATTCTGTTCACAGTTTAGTAGGAGAGCCATGAAGCAGATGAAGTTTGATTCAATATGCAGGTAAAACTTTGTCAGTTCCCTCCCTCCCTCCCCACCTCCTTTCCTCCCTTGGATTGAACCCAGGGGTTTTCTACCACTGAGCCACATCCCCAGCCCTTTTTATTTTGAGACAGCATCTTCCCAGTTGCCCAGGCTGGACTTGAATTTGTGATCCTGCCGCCTCAGCCTCCCAGGTCGCTGGAATTACAGGTATGCACCACCAAGTCCAGCACATTTGTTTGCTTTATAAAGGAGGAAGAAAACGGATAAATCAGCTCAGCAAAGCCACTTCCTTTTGGTTTGCTGCCTGTGTAATGATGACTACTAATGTTCACTTCATTGCCATGAAAAATAACACAGAGTATTAACACTGGGTATTAATATGCTGTTAAGGGAATCTAGAAAGCTGATTTTATTGAGTGTACACATTTTCATAGAAATGCTCAACACTAATGAATACATCAAAAACCATACTTTATTTTATGTATAGCAATACAATTTACATATTAAATAACACTATAATAGAATGATTTGATATAGTTTTAAACAGAAGAAAAAAGGGAAAAATTTCAGGTTACAAAACCCCTCCCCCAAGAACAAATTTAAAAAAAAAAAATCACTTTTCCAAATGGGTCAATGCAACAAATGTATTCAGTGACTAATTATGTCTAATTCCTATTGCACAAATGTTCAATGGAATTAAAAAGAAAGCCCAACTTTCACAATCACTGCCTCAAAGAAATAACACACATTGGATTCTTTTGGAATGCAGAGATGGTTCTTGCTACTTCAATACACAGAAAGTTGAATTCACATATCCACCACAAAAAGAAAGAAAGAAAAAAAAAAAACTATGACGGAGTTGAAACTAGAAAAAAATTAGCTTTATATGAAAATATAAAATTCTATGATTATATACCATAGATACAAAGTTTCCAGAAGATGCTTACCCAAGCAACAAAATATTTACAGTTGAAATGGTTTTAGCTATTTCAAAATGAAGTGAAAGAAACACGATTCGACATGAAGGCTGGATTCTTTAGAAACGATGGCTGCTTGCTAGTTTCAAATGTCCTAACAAAAAAAGGAGTCACTACCCCAAATGTTGGAGAGTTGCGACATTTTATAAAATTGACTGTCTCCTTTTTTGGAGATGTTTATTTCTTAAAACTCAAGATATTTTTCTTGAAATTAATTATCCTCTGTAGAAAATGCTTCCCTTTGCAAATTTTTAACAAAAATACTAAAAACAGTTTAACAGCTAAGACAAAAAGTTGAGGCCAAATACCATTATTACAATTCCTTCCTATTTTTAGCATGCCTTCTTTCTAGAGATAAGGAAAGCCAATATCATGTTAAGTGGCAACTAAGGGAGAAAGCGCAAAGGGTAAAGTGAAATTACAGCTGCTTAAAAAAAAAAAAGAAGAAGCAGGCATTTTTTTTTCCCTTCATATAAAAATTCACTGGCACCACGTGAACAGAAATTTTGGAACATAGTTGAAAATGCGTTTTCCACTATAACTGCTAAATCCTTAAGACAGCTACATTTTGATTATTTTCTCTTAAATTAGGATGAGATTGGGTTTCTCTTTTTATTTTTTGCTTAGAATTAGTAATATGTATCTTTGGTAAATTGGTATCTATATTTTAATTGTAAATATAGTATATATGCATTTAAGGAAAAGTGGTAACAAGGCAGTTGTGCTGTCATTAGAAAATAATAATTAAGGTTATTTATTGATTTCAGTGTCACTTGGGCTAGACACTTAAACAGCCAGGCCTTGAACACCATAACCCTTCTCTGCCATTGCTGGACTCTTATTTGAAATGGAATGCAGCCAAGCCACAAGAAATTAGGAAAACCAGTGAGCTAATCTTTTTCAAAGTCATAGACGTTCACTTTTTTCAGTGTAAAAGACTGGTATCATGACTATCGGGTGCAAGAATAGTCTCCGATGGCAATGAGATATCTTGGATGTCCAGCACAGCTACCTGGTCTAATCATAGCCATTTAGTTTTGTATGATGTGTGCATTCTGTTTACCTAGTGCTAAATTCAGACATACAGCTTACTTTATTAAAATAGCACACATTCTCTTCCAAGAACTATTTCCTTTCCCCTTGAGACAAGTGGTTAAAAGCCTTGTTATGTCCTTAAGCAATGTGTTCAGATGCCACCTTTGGAACTCTCTGCCTCCAGAAAAGATGTAAGTTTATTTTTTTGCCAGTGAAGAATGACTAACAGTTGAGGATACACTCTGCTGAAGGTGAGATACTGAAGATAACTGTGCTCTGTGTAGTGGGTCTGGACCACTTTGGCAAGATGGGCAAATAGGTATTGTTCAGCGAGTTCAGATCTATAGACTTTGGTTCATGTCTTGCTGTAGAGATACAGATTGCTCACAGAGAACTTCTAAACCATCGTTATCATGTTTCTATCCTATTTACTAGCTATTTTATCATTATTCTGATATGCATGTAAGAGTCACAGAACTGTGTTGGAGGGTATGGATTTCGATGCACTGAGCCCTCTGTAAATAGCAAGGAAGGGAATAGTTGCTATTTGCCTCCTCACCAGTGTTTATTAAGAAAAAATGACTGAGACCATGAATTCCAATTCAAATATTATTTCTGAATGTCATAGCCACTGTACTATCTACTGAAAACCATTAGCTCATATCAACACCCTGTACAACTAAAACACCGCCATTGACTAAAAATCTCTAGTTCTTGCCATGATCTGAAACTTTTCCCCTTCTAAGTCCCTTCAGCCTCCAGGCAGTTGTAGGGTTCCTATGTTCAAGCTTTCCTTGTGTTAGGTAGAGCCACTCCTGGTGGGAGCAGAGGGGCTGTGAAAGTGCCTCTGTCATCTAGCACACATGACTTAGCAAACTTTGTTCACAGGAACACTTTTTCTCAAGGGAGCCTATACTGTTCTTAAAAAGCAGACTATTCTTTGTGGTTGAATCCGTGTGATGAGAAGATAAGATTAACCCTTACAATGACGTAGTTCATGAAAACTGTTGTCCTGGCCTATGCACTGAAGCCCTTGGACTTGGCTCAGAGACCCTCTCTTTTTAGCAACTATGACAAACTCAAGATGAATAGAACCTCAATGCTAAACATCATTCATGCTTTAATGCCCACCCTGAAAGTATGATAGCAGTCATTGTGGTCTTTCTGTCCAAGTTTATTGGCATTAAAAATAAGCCAAACTTTTTAATAGGCCCAGTTCCGGTGATGATTTCAAGTTTGATAGAAGCTGATGCTCAAAAGCAAACATGCAATAGAAGAAATAGATTTCAACACATAGCTTATTTTTCTAACAAACTCCAAATTTCTTAATAATGTTCCTAGTATGTACTGTGGGGTAAATATGGTTCCTGGACCAAATAACTTCCTTGGGCTCTCTCGATCAGCATCTTTTACTGAAGTGTGTATGTTCTTGAGACTAAACTACACAAAAGCGTTCAAAGTGGTCTCCTTCATTTAAAACTACTTGAAAATGTAGACATCACCTTTTGTTCCCAATAAGATTTATCTATGTGTGGAAATTTAAATAGTACCAAGACTTTGAAAATATGGTATTTTCAATTTAACCTTCCATAGAAGAATGTATGTACTTATGGGGTTTATTATGAAACATTTGGCAAAAAAGGAAAGAATGTTAACTGTATAGGTAGTTTTTATTACATTGCTATATGAGTAGGGGGGATTTTTAGAGAACTAGTTTCAAAATCACACACCTGCACTAATTCTCATTCTCCTACCTACTGTGAGGTATGGTATTATAAACCAAGAAGCATTACATTAGTAGGGATTAATTTAAGGTTCTCATAACTGAGTTGTGGAAAACACTGCCATCTTGCTACAGTAAAAGACAGCTCTGATTTTAGGGTGTAGCGATTCCCAAGAGTCAAAAAGGAGAAAGAACACACACTGTCCACATAGCTACTAGGAAAGCTGTAATACAGAGTTATCCTTTATTTTGACACATTTTGGTAAGCTGTGAATATAACTAATAAGAGATGTTCACATGAAGCAACTCTTAAGCCTTCTCATTTCTTAATGGATCTCTTAACCATTAAAATTGGAACCATTTCAAGGCCATAATGTTGACAGACCTTCTTAGTAGCTCCCACTAGCCTGCAGTTCTGTAAAAGATAACAATGCTCATCCACTCCACTAAAATACAGAAGGCATTCAGCATTGAACAGTGCCTGAAGAACAGGAGGGGAGGACCAGGAGAAGTACAGCATTGCCTGCTAGTAGAATGACGGCGTTAGCAACAATGACAAAAATCAAGATTCACTGTCACAACAAAGACCTTCATCGTACTGAACTAAAAAGTAGCGTGTTGTCATGGAATGTCACATCAGGGTTTGCTTTAGTATTATAGGCAGTAACACTGATCATATAGTGCAAACTAGGTAAAATTGTGTTTCACTGTGTGAAATGAACAGAGGTGCAAATGCTCAGTAGGATACCATTAAGACATAAAATGGCAAAAAATAAATATCAAAACTTTTATCAGTGTAAAAAAAGTAACTGGGTTATTGTATAACCTAGAGTCTGGCAAAAAAGGCCTCAAAAAAGTTCTCAGTCTTCAGAAGTTTACAAATTAAGTGCCCTCTCAGGATTCCAGTCACACCAGAGACTCCATGCTCTCGGCAGGGTCCGATTCATCTGCAATAAGAACAGCACCGTTTTTGTCCACTGTCATGGGACCATTTCCATTTTCTTTAGTGCTGACCAAGCTGAGCATTGCTTTATAGACAAACTGGTATTGTTCCTGAAAAGCAAGAGGAAGACATTGTGAGCCAAAAGAGCTTAGTCATTTCATCTAAGATGAAAATACTAATTAAAAATGTAATTGTGAAAAATATGCTAGAGACACAGGAGTAGCAAAATGCTATCTATGGAAAAAAAAAATGACTTGAAGCCAGGCATGGTGGCATCTGCCTATAATCCCAGCTACTTGAGAGACAGAGGCAGGAGGATCTCAAGTTCAAGGCCAGCATGGGCAACTTAAAAAGACTCCGTTTTAAAACCAAAAGGGCTGGGATATAGCTTGGAGGTAGAATGTCCCTGGGTTTAAAACCCTAGTACTACCCCCAAAACCTAAAGATCACTTGAGCCTTATATAACTAAGATCTATATAATTTCTTTTTGATCTCTGTTAGTCTGGAACCAATACTCCATGTTGGTAGTTCACAAAGATAATGGAATATGTACCTCTTATAACAGGGTTTCTCAATGGCAGCATTACTGGCATTTTGGGCTAAATAATATTTTCTTTGTTGTCTTGGGCATGTCAGTATATGGAGCAGCATCCCTGGCCTCTACCCACTCAATGCCAGAGCACCTCTGTCCACAGTTGCAACAACCAAAAAAGTCTCCAGACAGTGCCAGATGTTCCTTGGAGCCAAATCACCCCTAGTTGACAACCCCTGCTCTACAAGCATAAGGTGGAATTTCAATTGATGTTATAAATGTTTTACATACATGCACACTACTTACAATGTCTGTGAATACTCCAGGTCTCATAAGATTGATCATTTTTGCAACCTGAAACACATCCACGGCATTTTCGTTCTCCAGTTGCTGGGACAGGGTAGTAAGGGCACATAACATTCCTGCTGAAAACCGCTCCATACCTGGGGGAGCGGGAAAGAAAAGACACTGAGACTTAAATTACTGGGCCAAAATTACCATCATGTATTTTTCTTAGAAACTAACTAGACTATTAGTCACATCTATTCTAGAAGACAAAAAATGGGTGAACTCTGGACAGGGGGATTTAGAAACTTGGATAAAGGTGACATTTGTTTATGAATATGAAATCTCCCATACTGCTTCATCAGATGCTTAGTTTGATATCTAATATGAAATGAGAGTTTCAAACATAGACTTGGGAGAGCTACAGATTTGATGTATAGTAAAAACGGTATGAGATCCTTAAGTATAGGCTATTGGAAAAGTAGCAAGGGGTAAAGGGCTCTCGAAAAAAAATTGTTTCAACAATCTCAAATGGTAAGATGGAACTTACAGATGTGAAAAGTCATGTACTGGATAAAGACGTTTCAGCTAACCATGTTCAGCACCAATGACAGCCCTTAAGGTTATAATGAAGCTATAAAATTTCTCTTGCCTAGTGATGTCATTACTGCACTTATGTCCTCATGGAACATGTTCTTTGTGTGTGTGTGAAGCTGGTGTAAACACCCACTGTGCTATCAATCACATATAGAAAATATAGCATATACAATTATGCACAGTACAAAAATACTTAGGCATGTGTAAGTACACCTTGTGATGTTCCCAAAGCAACAGTCACCTAACAGTGCTTTTGGGTACTTCCCCCCCCCCCCACCTCCAGTCACCAGACATTTTTGTTATATTGGAGTACAGTATAGTTTAGATGTAATCATATGATCCTCATTCTTAAGTGACATGTGACTGAACATGGCTCAAAACGAAGTCAGAATTTTCAAAATTAATCTAAAGTAATTATTTGGGGCAGTGAAGAGGAACTTTCCAAATGAGAGGAGATTCCATAAGGAAAAATAAATTTGGTTCTCTTTGCTTCACAAAAAAGATCAGGCCAGGAATTTGTGATGGCATACTGTTTCCATGTGAGTGATGAGAAAACAAATAGTTCAGGGTGGTATTGCTGGTTCATGGCAGAAGACAGACCAGTATTTAGATGCCCCATGCTGTTGTTCTCTGAAGAACTACTAACTGGAGTTTCTGGAATCGTTCATACAGATAAGAATGAAGTCCACTTTAATCACCACCCAATTTTCAAGTTAAATTCTCCAGAGGCAAAATTTTAATACATTTAGGTGCAGTCTTCCAGATTCAGGTGCATCGATCAATCAGTCTTTGTACTTCTGACATTTTTAATGCTTTCCCCGGCCCAGTATTTTGCAGATATTCTCCTGGGGCTAGAATTGTAGCTTAGTGGTAAAGTGCTTGCCTAGTACATGGAAGGCACTGGGTTCCATCCTGAACACCACATAAAAAAAGGTATTGTGAGCCACTTCAATGTTTATAGCAGCACAATTCACAATAGCTAGGTTGTGGAATCAACCTAGATGTCCCTCAGTAGATGAGTGGATAAAGAAAATGTGGCATATATACACAATGGAATTTTTTTCTCAGTAATAAAAGAGAATAAATAATGGCATTCACGGGTAAATGGATGAAGTTAGTCAATCTCAAAAATCCAAATACCAAATGTTTTCTCTGATATTAGGAGGCTGATTCACAGTGGGGTTGGGTCGGGGTACACAGGAGGATTAGAGGAACACTAGAATGGTCAAAGGGGAGGGGGGAAAAAAGAAAAGGTGGTTGAATAAGATGGATATCATTATCTTAAATGCATGATTGAAGATTTGGTACGAATACACATTGTATACAAATAGTGTTATGTAAAAAGATGCTCCATATGTTTATTATGAATTATAATGCATACCACTATTACAAATACAACACTTTGAATAAAAAAAAAAAAGGTATGTGAGTCGGGCACGGTGGCACATGCCAGATGCTGAAACAGGAGGATTGTGGGTTCGAAGCCAGCCTCAGCGAGGCACTAAGCAGCTCGGTGAGACCCTGTCTCTAAATAAAATAGGGATGTGGCTTAGTGGTGGAGGGCCCACTGAGTCCAATCCCTGGCACAAACTGTCCCGCCCCCCCCCCCCCCAAAAAAAAAGTATTTAAAATATTTTTAGTTGTAGATGGCTACGATACTTAAGAGTCTTGTTTTGATGTAAGAGGGATCTGATTTTTTCTCAGATACTACATTCTCATATATGGAAGCTTGTTTCTAAACTTTTTTATGCTTCTCCCACGTTTTAATTCCTATAGGTTTTAAATAACTTCTTGCCCCCCCCCTGCAAATTTTAATAATTTATGTGTCAGGTGCTATTCTAGGTATTTAACATGGTACAACTTACTCCTCCCAATAACACTATGGTGTGGATACTATTATTATCTTGACCTGAGGCTAAAAGAAGCAGGGCATAATCCGGTACACCAACTGGTGAAGCTCTCATAGTTATATGAGATTAAATTGCAGCCGACATGGGTTTGTAGGCACATACTGTGTGTTCAATAAACATATCTTACTATACATATCATCAAGGCTTAAAATTCATAGTTGTCAATAAATGTCTATTTTAGTTATAGAAAATACTAAAGTAGCCTTCATGTAGCCAGCATCTAGTCACACCTGGCTTGGGGAACAGTCCACTTTCATGTGGGTCTACCCCCCATGTTGACACAATCCAGGTATTTTACTCATAATTAATTTAGTACAAAGCTATTAACAATTCTCAAATGTTTTCAATGTAACTAGAGAAAATGGTAGTTTTTTTACCTTAATTTATTCCAACTGTTTTTTTATCACATTTGCCAAAATTGTATCTTTTATTAGACTTTAATTATTGCTTAAAATTTTCTTGCTCCTGTTTCATTACTGTTTCCTTTTGTTTAATTCCTTGTACTTTTGGGGGGATTTCTTTAGTTGAAAGCTGTTTAATGTAAATTGGGCCACACATTTTTTTTTTTTCCCTGAGTGTACTTTGGTTCCATCCTCTCTAACTTTTTGAAATGCAAAGCCTTCCTCATATAGTCTTAAGTATTTTACAATTTTTATTTTGGGTACCTCTATTAAACCTATAATTACTTATAAATAATTCATGGGTTAAGACTGTCAGCTTCTAGGCCTAAGGACTGGGGAATCTTACTTCATTGTTGGTTACTAGTATTAATGCATTGTAATCCACAAGTGTGTCCATGTAGGGCATCCATTTTTAAGGAATGAACTGAAAGTTCAAATTTTGGCTTATTTTAAAAAAAAAAGTGTTTGAAAGGCTGATGTTTCTCCTTACAGTTTCTCCTGGGTACAGACCTCTCTGTGATGCTATTAGAACAGCTGTGGCATTCAAATCTCTCTGAATGTTAATTTCAAAAGTACCACATCCTGATCTTTCAATTGAAGATCTCAACTCTTTACTCAAGGCCTAGAAAACCTCAGTCATTACTTCTTCCTTTTTATCCTGTCCTCTCTCTCTGCAGATCACCTCTCAGGCATGTCTGTTAGAACTTCTGTATCTAGCTTCCATATCCTGGTTTGATTTTAGCTCAGCACATTCTACTATCAGCCCATTTCTTAGGTTTTAATTTCACAAATAATGAATATTTTTTCCATTCTTAGGTTTTTTTTTTTCCTGCTTCATGAAATCTTCCTATAGATCCCTGAGCATATTATTTTATATCCTGTCATGAATACTCTGTGAACTTTGATGTCTTGTGTTTTTTGATTACTGGTCATCATGTTCTTTTTCCTCAGATTCCAAATTGTATTGAGTTGACCTTATTTTAGCATGGTATTTGAACTTCATTTGTACTGATCTGGTTCATGAGGGGAAGAACTGAATTGTTCTAGTGAAATAAACTCAGTGACCCTTCCCCCCCTTTAGCTCTTTTTAAAAGGTCTTTCTAGCCAGTCAGAAAAGTTAGGTAATGCATATCTTTGCGATAGAGCGTGCTTTTCATATAGAGCTTTCTGCGAGTTGCCTTTCCCTTGTTTAGCCATTCTTTACACTCACACTATATAACATTTCACTCAGTGTGTGACTTTGCACATGCCTGGGGTCAGCTTCCTGGCTTGCCTCCTGTGCAACTGCATAGGGCCCTACGCCTCAATGGACCTGGTTCTGCAGTAGGTGTAGTGCTGTGCATCTGCCATCTGGAAATTCTTAATTTTTTAGCTAGGGGTCTGCATATTCATGTTACACTAGACCCCACCAATTATGGACCTGGTTCTGCCTGATACGAGAAATCTACACAGCTCCTAGGCAATTCACTCTAACCTGTTTACATGAGGTAGAGATCATAAAGTTACTTTCTTAGATGATTTTGAGATTATGGAAATAAGTGAACGTGCTGTGGTTTTTGTGCATCTTTGCAGTAGTGCGTACAGAAAGCAGCGTAGTAGTCTTCTGACTGCTTGATCTCAGGACCAAATCAAAAGGGTAATTATTGAGTTTCTGCTTATCTGGGCTAGATAAATTTCTAGTACAGTAAGCACTGATTTGAGAACATGTTAAGATGCAAGAACATGCAAGTACACATTCTGCTAATCCTGAGAATGGGATGATGATTTCATCAGGTCAAGTAGCGAGACCAGCCAGTGTCTATCATTAGGAAAACAGCTTTGACTTCCTAGGTCTCTTGGAAAGGCCTTGAGCCACCACCCTTCCCCCAGTGGTCCTCAGCTCACATTCTGGGAACTGGTAAATGAAACTACCTATAGGGAGACAGATGTACCTCCAGAGTTAATAATGTTGAGTACTTACACAGGAAACTATTCCTCATTCTGTGAGTAAAGGGGATGATATGGCTGATGGTCTAATCTACAACTGTCTGGTAAGAACATAGGCTATTTTAAAAACTTGATAGGAATGATACAGAGCAGCCTCTGAACAGAATAGTCTTGAACAGGTGAGTAGAGGATGCTGAGATTACAGCAGTTTGCCTTTAAGCTCTACTTGTTCCCCAAAAGGTGACTTTTGGTGAGAAAATTTTATCTTCTGGAAATGCCATCCACCTGGTCCAAAACGGAGAACCTGAAAGTAGGTGTTATGTCTATGAAGACCAAATCAGTACTGTGATGTTTATGCATCGACCTTATAGGGTCGATTCTTTGCCTTGCTTTGGATGCATGCAAGCCTTTTCTCCAAGATTGGTCATTCTTACTTTGGATAGAGCCTAAAAACACCCTGTAAACTGGTTTTATAGTTCGCAGAAAAAATGACTTAACAAGGCTCTCTGGATATAATTAACATAGGAGCACATATCCTTAATTGTTTGTCATAACTTAATGTGTAATACACATTCATACAATACTGATCCAGCATCCACTCTGTCCCAGGCTTCACCCTCTAGAGACTGGCCTCAGTGACAGGCACATACGCAAATAGTTATAGTGTGACATGACCAACAGGAGTGACATTTAGCACTGTGAGAATGTGACATTATCAACTGTGGGATGGTTTCAAAGAAGGTGACTTTTGGACTGTGTGTTAAGTAAAAGGGTGCTCAAAAGGGACAAGGTGGTCTGTAGGAAGGTCTTCAGTGGAGGACTGGGGTGGCAGATGGAAAAGTGAACCTAAACCAGGTTGTCAAAAGATTTTGAAAATTATCTTAAAAGAATGTATAGCAGCAATACCTGGTGGCCAGTTAGATGTGGGGGTGAGGGAGACTCCAAGAAGGCTCTGATGGGTTTCTGGTTTGTGCAGCTAAGTGAATGGAGACAGGAGGGGGGATGATGAATTCAGTGATAGGTTTGGAGGAATGTGCAGGCCACCAGGAAGGGATGTTTATAGGTACCAAAAGTACATAAGATGGAAACTGAAAAAGTTAGCTGGTGTTTTAGGATACTGCACTAGTGCTAGCAACTGTTGAAAAATTCTAAGTTTGCTCTTGAGTAATGTGGAAAAGTAATTTCTATGGAATGAATTAGCATATTTCAGCAGTGGCTTTTCATAGTGTCTGCCTCTATGACACCTGCAGATCCACTGGGCTAGACTTAATTTGCTCTTTGCCTGTTTTGGCCTAATAAGCTGCATGTGATTAATTCCAGAGGTGACATATTCAGCATGTGACATAAAAATCACCAACCAAGAGATATACTCAAAAGCTAAACATAGAAAAGTGAATCAAATGGTTCTGTCTAGTGTTTTGCTGGTTGTGGTGGGTGGTTTTCTTTCCCTATCATGATATAGAAGATTAGCTGCATTAATGACTTTAGGACACAATTCCATGGAGTACTGCCATAATAGCACCATTAGCCGTAGAACTGGGTGGCAACATTAGAATTTTTCATGGATTTGAGGAATTGGTAAAGCCCAGAACACATTTGAAAAGTCAATCTAGACTAGTGGGGAGTTGGGTGGGGCTGGCTCTAGAAGCAGCCCTAAATTTCATGCTGTAACTAGAGGACAAAGTTTCTTAGACCCATAGCAAGTGCCTTGTTTAAACACTGATGGTGGTTATCACATCTCCAGGGATGTGTGTTATTTAGTTAATGCTTCCACAAAATGCTGCTCTGTTTCTTATTTTTAATTTTTTGTGGTGAGGATTGAACTTGAGGCCTCACCCATGTTAGCCGAGCACTCTATCACCAAGGCACATCTCGAGAACTTTAAAAATTTTATCTTCAGACAGGGTCTCATTAAATTGCCCAGGCTGGCCTTGTCCTGCCTCAGCTTCTCAAGTAGCTGGAATTACCGTCATGTACTATCACACTTGGGTAGTAGTTGGTAATATAGGGGATATATTGAGAATTTGTTGATCTAGGGAGCTTCCTTCGAACTAAAATAGAAAAGAGGATGGATACTTGAGTCTACATTAGTTAAAGGATGGTATGATTCTAAAAAATCCAGGGTTTTTACAATTGACTGGCAAGTTGACTTCAGCTTTTAGGAGTTTGACTCTTCCATATACCATAAGATACTTGATGACCCTTTCCTTATTGAAGTGGAAAGATGCTGGGTTGAATACCATTCTGACCTTTAGAAGCCCTGAGACCAGGCACGAATAATTTGTTCTCTGTGAGATTCATATTCTTTACGTCCCCTGGAACAGTGCTGTAAACCTCAAGCCACATTATGAAACATTAATAGTGATAGTTATTATTAATGGTAAATAGCTAATTAATAATGATTTGATTATTGAAACAGAAGATGTGGTACTTGCCCCTTCCTAGAACATACAGTATAGAAGAGCCTGAGCAGAGTTGAATCTATTGAAATGTAAAGAGAACCATAACACTTTGTACACATTAGAAATAATTTGGAATTGTCACAAGCTGAAAGGGAGGGTAGTTTTTAAAATAAGCAATAGATACATACTCATCGTGAACAATGGTGGGGCCATCCCTTGTTAAGGCCTCTTCCTTGATGACATTGATCAGTTCAAAGGTACTACTTATGGGGGCATCCGGGTTAGGCCATTTGGGACATTGGAAGTGCCGCACTTCTAGGACATAGTCATCCTATAAACAAAACGACATGAGTCACAGCCTGTCCATTGTTTCCTATTAGCCAACTGAATGAAACTTGCTCACTAAAAAGCATATATTATAGATTACTCTGAACCAATGTCAAGTTGACCAAACTGTAGCTGATAAAATACTAGCAAAGTCTGCCTGCCATTAAAAAAAAAAAAGATCATGCTAGTAGAATAATTTACTGTCACTTGAACAATAAATAAGAAGGTTTAAATCCAATACTGTATCTTCTAATTTGTAAAATTAAGAAAAAAACACGGTTAGGTGATCGTTATTAAAATTGCTAGTGTAAGAGCCCTCCATTCTTCTTACAAGAAAGTATTATACACTAAAATGTTGTTTACTAAAAAAACCCATTATCATCTCTGTAACACATTGCAAGGCTTACGTTTTTGATGGCAAAGAAAATATTGAGCTCTAATATATTGTTTTTATAATTAGGTCAACAGACGGATTTGCATGTATGCTGAACTGTTACTTTTCACCTAGCCAGCTGGAAAAAGCAAATATTTGAAGGAATCAAAAAGGGAAATGTACATATTTAAAATTAAGTCTTACTCAAATGCTTGGGCCTGTCTTGAGGTGGTAAATTACTCCATTATTACTTAAAAGAATGATCCAGGGCCCAGGTATGCCTATTACAGAGGAACTGAGGTTTCAGTTACCTGCGTAGCTTCAAGGATAAAGTCATGAATGATAATTTGTTCTTCATTAGAGAGGCACAGTCTGTCTTTGCTGATAAGGGTGACAGTAAAGGCCTCACAGTTCATGGATTCTTCTCGACTTGGCCAATATACAAACTCATCTTCTGCCTTTGGGAACAAAGAAAAACAGTTTTTTCCCCCCACCTTGTAGTGCTGTCAAACATTTGTTTTTCAGATTTTATTAAAAATTATTTCTTTACTTGAGAGGTATAGAAAATGGCAAACTTATCTTTTAATATGTGGATGCTAATTCACAATAAGGCAGAGGGGTGGTAGGCAATAGGGAAAAATAGCGTTAGATTAGGTAGAGGGAGGGGATGTGGGGATGGGAATGATAGTGGAATGAAACAGACATTATCACTGTATGTATATATGTGAGTACACGACCAATAGGATTCTGCAACATGTACACTCAGAAAAATAAGAAATTACATCCCATCTATGTATGATATATCATAGTGCATAAATACATTCTACTGTCAAGTATAACTGATTAAAACAAAAATAATAAAATAAATTATTATAGTCATGCTGAGTTCAGTGGTGACTGTAGTCTACTGTAAAGTATATTTTGATAATAACCATTTCCCAGCACCTCTCATGTGTCACTGTAACAACCCCAAAACACTGGCTCCATTGGGGATATATTACAGTTGACAAGCGTTCTGAATTATAACTGGCATAGTAAAAAAAATGAAATGGGATATAGGCTAGTTAATTTTATTATTTTACAATTAGCATGACGTGGGTACTTATGCAACTGTTAGTTCCTATGAATTTTGTTAGAAAAAAAAAATATAGTTGAGTATTTTGTAAAGGATGTTCACAAGCACTATCTTATTTAATTTTGGCAGTATATTAGTAAGATAAAGGATGTTTTAAAAATGAATTTCATTCTACAAAGTATGCAACATGATGTTGTGTGATACACATAGTAAAAAGATTACTATGGTAAAAAACATTAACATCTTTTTTTGTGACAACAGCAACTATGATCTCATTTAGCACAAATTCAGTTCAATTTTATTACCTAGTCTTCAGTTCAATTTTATTACCTAGTCTTCATGTTTTATGTAACTTTCTAGACTTATCCATTCCACATTTCTGCTACTTTGTATGCTTCTTCCATCCCTATAACTACTGCTTTGTTCTCTGAACATATTTGATTTTTTAAATTAGAGAGATCATGCAATATTTTTCTGTGTCTGGCTTATTTCACTTAACATAATGTTCTCCAAGCTCAATGTGGCAAATGCACAATATGATTCTTTTGGGGGGGGGCTGGAAAACCCACTATTGAAGGTAGAGTCTGTGTTTTGGCTACTGTGAATAAGATTGCGGTGAACATGGAAGGTCAGCTATCTTTACGAGGTGGTGATTTCATTTTCTTTGGAGAGGTTCTTGGTTATGTGGTAGTTTTACTTTCTTACTAGAACTTCCGTGTTGTTTTCCATGATAGTTATTCTGATCTGTAGTTCCAACAACAGCATTTCAAGAGAGGATAACACAGGAAGTCTTTAAGCTTTACATTTTTATCTAAGATGAAAAATAGATATTCAGGCCTGGTACTTGAATTCTATCCCTGATAACTATAGCTGCCTAAGAAGAAGTTGATTGTTATATGGTTGGAGAAGATGATGCATGCCTGTCTCCATGGTCTTAATTAGCTCAAATGACAAATTCTAGTTTGCCTGTACTACGTACATATTTATGGGCATATTCCTGAAAATGCCTAGCTACTCTCATTGAAGTCAGAAATAATTCTGAATAATGTTCAAAACAAAGAAGGCTTTGTTTAATCCTAGATGGTTGCATTAGAAATGAGCCAACAGTCCAATAAGACTTATCACCCTTTCAAGTTTCAATGTAGCTTATTGCCAAATACATTTTTATTTTTAAAGCTCAGCATAAGGGGAAACAGATTAGCAATTGGGTTTAGTCTATACAAAAGAAGTCTGTAACTGTTGTGGGTTTATATTTTCTGTCCAAGGAAATGGAAGTATGGCCCTATAAACAGATATTCCTGGTATAAAGTAATGATGAGCAGGGCATCTAAATTTAACCAACATGCACAGATTAAGCATAGGACTAAGATCAGATGTGATCCCAAATAAATTAGTCTTTCCTGAGTCTTAATTTCCATGTTTGAAAAGTGGGAATAATAAAGCTGCATGCCTCAAAAAAATATGAATAGTAAATTACCTACTTAGTTAAAGGACACCAAAGACATTTTAACTATGGCGAAAGAAAGGCAGAATAAAACTTTGGAATACAGAAATCAAACTAGGGCATAATTATTCATCCTGAAAGACTAAGAAATCAAGTGCTGCTTCTTAATTCAGCAGGCATTCTGGTGTCATTATTTTGCTGTCAAATATAGTTCAAAGATGTCTATGCCTTGATAACAATGCTCTCTGAGTTAGGAATCAGTGACTTTTAGGCTACTTATGGGATTACTGTCTTACACAGTTTTGGTAGAGACAAGTAGCAATGATAAGACAAGAATAATCTAGAGCTCATTTTTAGAAAAACAGTGTAATGATGAAACTTTAATCTCACAATTGAGAGCAGACACTTATGATTCTAGCCCAGCCTCCCAGAGACACTGATATGTTTGATGGTGGTTCCTGTATCCTTGCTGTCCGTAGAACATGTACCCCTTGGTCCAGTCCATACTAAAGAGTTCCTGGTAGATACTTTATGGTGCCTGTCCTCTGTTAAGTGACAAAATACTGACTCATCCAACAAATGAATGTTTTAACAACCCCAAAAAGCCTCCAATTTCCACATGCCAAACTGAATAGACCCTTGTTGCCAGCTAATTTGAAAATTTACACTCCAGCTTTTGATTCTCAACTTTGCTGCCATTCCACCGTACAGAAGCAGCCTTGGTATTCTGAAGCTGGAGCAAAATGCGACGAAGTGAAGAAGTTCCTACTGACTGGGCACACAGTCAAACGCATGTCATGGAGACTAGGGGTTCAATCACAGGCTGTTTTTTCTTGATTAAAAAACTCATTAATCTGACACTCATGGAGGCAGCGCCTCATTGTTTTTGTTTTTATCTTGAGGGTTCACATGTCCACATAGTAACTTTTCAAGACCCAGATAACTCTGAAAGTTAAGTATGCGTGAGATAGAAGAAGAAACATGTAAATCTGTTTTATGAATTTGTTCACCCACCTCCTAGAGAGTTTAGGCTTCAATAGGGAATGACTAAAGTAGGGAAGGAAATTGTAGCTTAGTCAAAATCTTAAGTTGGACCCAAAAGCCTTTTCTTTTTCTTCCCTGCAGTGGGTCTGACTTGCTTATGGAATGGGGAAAAAGAACCCTGATATATTAGTAGTACTTCTGATATAATTTTTATTCAGAAACAATCGATTGAAAGCATGAACTCTGGAGGCAGGATGATTTAGATTCAAATCCTGGCTCCAACTGTTCGTGCGTGTTCTAGGACAAGTCAGTTATTTTCTCAGCTACTAAATGACAGTAGTACTTATGTCATTAAAGATGGTGTGAGGCTTAAATGGGTTACTACAGGGAGAGTAAGCATAATTACTAATTCCTACATGGAATAGGACATACAGTACGTAAGAGCTCTAAAGTCACCTTTTTCTGAACCCTTCTGCCACAGAGTACAACTGAAGGGTAAGGTCATCAGCATTAGAGAAGTAATATAATGCACAGGAACAACACTGAGCCCATGAAGTGAATCCACACAGAAAGTCTAAGTTCTCTCCCTCTCACATACAGACACTATAGCCCTGTGGCAAGGTATCAGAGTAATTTATGTTTGCAGCCTCCTGGGCTCATTAATATATAGCAGATGTGTCATACTCACCAAGCTCTGGTTGTCTGGCAGCATGACAATGATCTGCGCATTATGATCCCAAATCATTCGCCAGAAATCCTTCGTAGTATGCGGCAGAGGATGCTGGGTTATAATAAATTCATTGCTCCTGTAATAGCCCTTCAGTTGGGAAGAGGGAAAATCACTGATACTGAGGAAAGCATTCAGTACATTTGGCTAATTCTTAGATGTACTTCTGCTAACATGATGCAATTTTCTCTCCACGTGCAATTCACTTCAACTTACTCCTGCTGTTTTTACTTAACTGTAATTTCAACATTTATTCAAAGCCTAGATGGGTGAAATCAATTCCTTAGGAAGCATTTTGCTTCATTTAGTTAATTTTGTAGCCCCATTGTCTGGTTAAAAGTGTCAAGATACAGAAATCTGTTTCTGATATTACACAGCTTATTTCAAAGACAAAATCAGTGACATACTTTAGTGGATTTCGTGTCTGATGGACTGCTGACTCACCATAATGTAAGAAGCGTTAATGTAATCTGTGCCTTTCATTCCGGGCAATGGCGCAAGACCCACTCGTGCACGCTCCGCTATCACATGGAAAAAATAACACCATATTATAAATAGGAACCAACAGCTCTTTCTGATATTTACATATCCTCTGGCTCCCTGTCCAAGACTTACCTATATATTAAAATAATCTAACGTGTTATCAGCTAAAACAATATAAAATGAAATTTTACTGCACATACTCAGGATGAACATATTGTAGGAATCAATTTTTTTTTTACTGTGTAAGAGGTTTTCATAGCAGATCGCTAAGAGACTACTCAGTACAGACATGTGAGAGGGTTTGAGTAAAGTTATGCTGTGCTCTATCTTTTTTTCCATGAAGGGCTTATAAAAACAGGGGCCTTCTTCACCTCTCCAGTGAGCACCCATGCCTGGGTCTAGAGTGCACATCCATACTTTCCTCATCTGTGTCCTAAGATTAATACAAGGGTCACCATCAGTCAACAGTACCTGGATCTCAATGGCCAGAATAATTCAGTAATGTACTTCCATTTGTACAGACTGACTAGGACTGTTTGAAAGTGGTGTTAATGCCACAGTGATAACTGAAACATGGTAGAAATAACCTAATTCTTACATTTCTAGGTGAGCAGAAGGTAGACTTCACATCAGATAGATGGATGATGGCACCAAAGCCACCCTTCCACATTGCCTCAGTTCAGCATAACATTTTCCCTTCGGTAGTAGCTGCCTCTTTACAGATAACATAAAACCCAATTTAAAAAGATACCAACACATTGAACTAATCAAACTGATTTTTAAGATCTTACATGGCACGACAGAGGAGTTTCTGTTCTTTTCTTTGTTACACTCTTTCTGAGCACTAAAGCATTCCACGTATTTTGCGTTACATTGTGTGACAAGCTGAAAGAAAAGCAACATTTTAGTCTTCATTCAGGGGTATAACCTGTAGCGATTTGGAACAATACCAATAAGATTACTAACAAAAACATTTTTTATGCCCTGAAGAATGCTCTCTTGCTTCACTAGTAGTACCTCTTTCTGTGACCTTGGTTGTGTCCTTGTCTTAGTTCTACTGTCAGCCCTAGGCTTCTGGCACACAGGGACTGTGTGTAGTATTGATTGAACTGTGTGGATTTTTCCTGTTGTATATGTTACTGCTGTTGTGCATTTTGTCCATAAGACTCCAGTGAGTCTACTCTAGAAAAGACTTTAATGCTATTAGGAGCTAATCACGTGTGGTGAAGATGAAGAACTTAGGTTCTGAGTACATTTCTGTTGAACTGACATTGTTCTAAGGCCATTAAGAATCAGCCCAGTAGCCAAGTGTGGTGGCACACACCTGTATTCCCATTGGCTCAGGAGGCTGAGGCAGGAGGATAAAGAGTTCAAAGCCAGCCTCAGCAACTCAGTGAGACCCTGTCTCTAAATAAAATATTAGAAAGGGCTGACTGAGGATGTGGCTCCTTGGTTAAACACCCCTGTCATTTGGTTCAACCAAGCTAGGTAAACAGGAGAATAGTCAATCTGTTTTGTGTGGGTCAACCTTAATGAGCATATGGGAACAGTCTTCAAGTGCTTTATTACTACCATCATGTACCTTATAGGTAATTTTCATGTTTGAGTTTCTGATTTTTCCTTCTTGAGTTCTAAACTGGTTAGTGCCTGTAATAGTTACCTGGTTTCCAACTGAGCTAATTTCTTCGATGAATTTTTTTAAGGGGATGTGCAAACTAATACAGGTTCAGTCTCCCTTATCTAAAAAGGGTGGAACTAACAGAGTGACATATTCTTTAGGATTTTGGAATATATTTCTGTGTATATGTAAAATCTTGCATTTTAGAGAAGGGAATCAAATGGTTTTACAGTAGTCAGGATGTGAAAAGAAGAGCTAGAAATTGAAAATTATTGTTAGGACTGAAATTTGAGTTTTATACATATATAGCCTGAAGGTAATTTTAAACAAGGTTCATGGTTCTACTTGTGGCATTATGTTGGCACTCAAAGTTTTGGATTTAGGAGCATTTTGGATTTCAGAATTTTGAATCAAGGATGCTGTCAGTAGTCTTTTCAATTTTTTTTTTTTTTTTTTTGCACATGTAGAACTCTACATGTAATTTCTTTATTGTGTCAAGATCCAAATAATGAGATGAATCTGCACTTTTAGTTTTCATGGTAACACTTTCCAGTCTCTGAACCCATCATCTGAATCTTTTTTTGCAGAACTGAAAAAGGCAGAATTTAAGAAATGGTGGTACTTAATATTTTGTAAGAACTCATTTTAAACATTTAAAATGATAAATTATGTCCTCACAATTACCTTAAATGGTAGTAGAACATTATTAAAATTATCGTTACATTAATTTCATTGAATTCAGTCCTATTTTCTCTTCATATCACCTGAGATAATTTGCTTGGCAGTCTCATTTCTTCAGCCAAGAGTCAAATGAAGGCTTCAGATTTTGGAAAATCTTACCATTGAAAACTCAAACTGCACAGATTCATTTTCTTGACACGAGAAATTACATATGGAACACTGTGCAAAAAATAGAATTGAATAGACCAATAAGAGTAATAAATAGGAAGGCACTCAGTAATTGGAAATACAGGCAGCATTTGTAAGTTACAATTACTTCTTTGGTCTTAATTAATAGCCCTTACAGTCTCTCTTTTCCACCTTCACTTCTGTCAAGTCCATATAAACTTTAACTGCCTTTAAGCTTCATCATGTCCCTATCAAAGAGACATAACCATTTTAGGGAAAGTTCACTTTTCTATAGTATTGTTTAGCATAGCAACTTTTGCAGTTTCCAAATTCTTTTGGTATAGTTTTCTAAAAAGGCATATTTTGAGGACAATATATTTACAAATAACCACTCTGAATAAAGGTATCATTGCATAGTGCAGAAAAAACATTGAGAATACTCTAGTCTTCTGTACTTTGTGGCCAGAGGATGAGGCTTGTTTGGACAAAGCTGTAAATTACTCAGAAGACAATACAGCACTGTACTATCTACTTAAATACCACCGATACATAATGGGTCAAAACTTCATATTCCTTCTATACATTCATGCAAAGAAGACATGATCCCAAACTCAAGGTGTTTTTGTGCTAAAGAAGTTTTTCAGAGCACTACCTTGAATTGTTTTTCCAGTCGTGTCTTGCCTCCTACTCCCGGTATGAGGATGCTGTTGACATAGCTATGCAGCTGATTTGAAGATACTTCAGTCTCCTTTCCAAGAATGGCTTCCAACAAGGCATCGTGGATGAAAATGTACTGCTCCTGAAAGGTACAATATAGGGCAATAAACAGTGAGAGATGTGAGGGGGTAGCCAGCTGTTCACGAAGTCTACCTTAGATTAACTCTGCTCCCAAAGCATCTAACACAGCTCTTGATGCAACTTTAAGTACTTGTGTGGTTACTCAGCTATCGAGATGATGTTAGGATCCACATCTCAACAGAAACATGTGATCCAAAGAGTGGAATTGTGGTCAGTGTATCTTCTAATACAAGCCTATAAATTCCTTTGAGCCCTAAGAGGATGTTTCTGTCTCCTCAAATTTTGGAATCTCAAGAGGGCACTGGCAGCCATTCCTTACCTCTGTCTGGACGAGGTAGTTGCGCTGTGTCCTGATATGCTTCAGGAATCCCAGGACATTGACTGTGCTTTTATCTTTGATCTGTTGCAGCATGCTGTCTATCACGATGTAGGTACCTGTCCTGCCCACGCCAGCGCTGTAAAAAATGAAGACACTCAACTAGGACTTTGTCATTTTTTTTTTTCAATCTATGATCACAATGCAAGTATCTAATGAAGTGAGAAATAACCCTCTTGTCTAGATAACCTATATAAATGACAAAGGATATTCACATAGATTGCACCTAAAAACTTCACTAGGACATGTCTCACCATGAACGAATCTTGACAAAGAGTACAGACTTTGTCCCATAGGAGCTGGAAGACAAAGTGTATGCACTCAGTCTCCCTCGTAGCTCAAGCAAAGGCATGAGACTCAAACTGCAAGGGACTCAGGGACGTCTTGTGGCAATCTCCACACCGAGACTGGCCTGCTGAGGCACTGTGCAGGCTGCTTTGAAACTTGCACTTGGTTCTCCGATTCCCCCAGGAAGTCTGAGTACGCATTATCCTTTTAATAAACCCCTTTTCTGTACATCTGCCTCTGTTGCATACATCTAAGAAACTAATAATCTCATTATTAGACAGTTCCTATTTAAATAAGGGATGTTTTTCTTTAGTAATCAGTTGTAGAATGAGAATGGTATATCCAGAAAATTTGGTTTCTTATATTTGCATTTCTTAATTGTGATTTAAACAAATAGCCAGGAAGATCTGAGTTCTGCAGTACTGAATAACAAGCTTGTTTGGGCAGAATGCCCCAGAAGGTTCCCGTCTAGCACAATACCTAGGCTGTTTGACAGACTTATCTCCACTTTAGTGATTTCTAAATGGATTAGTGAAAAAGTAGAGTTCTCATGGGATTTTAAGTAGAAGATGTGTTCTAACTTGTGGAAAGGGTTTTTTTTTGTGAAAGAATTTTATAAGAAAAGCCCAAAAGAAATGCTTAGAAAATGCCATTGCAGCTCTGTGACATCAATCACAGAAATAAGTAACATCCATTTGAATACTAAAGCCAAACAAAAAAACCCCAAAGGTCAATAATGCAATAGCAAATGAAATGCAATAAAAGCACTTTTAAACAACTATCTAAAATTATTTCAGTTGAGGAAAAAAAAATAGGATTCACTGGGGTTTTTTTTTTTTTTTTTTTTTTTTTGAGACGAGATCTCACTGAGTTGCTGAAGCTGGCTTCAAACTTAGAATCCTCCTGTCTCAAGGCTGAGTGGCTGGGATTACAGGTGTGCACCAAAGTGCCCAGCTCCAAGTGCTTTTTTTGGTGTGTGTGTGGGGTGGTAACCGGGGATTGAACTCAGGGGCACTCAACCTCTGAGCCCTATTTTATAATTTTATTTAGACACAGGGTCTCACTGAGTTGCTTAGCGCATTGCTTTTGCTTAGGCTGGCTTTGAACTTGCTATCTTCCTGCCTCAGCCTCCCAAGCCACTGGGATTACATGTCCAAGTGCCTTTTAAAAGATATTTTATACAGCATGTATAAACCAGAAATTTTAAAAACATCTTTTCATACATACTATAAATATTATTTAGAGGAATCTTTCAGAAAAGCCAGAATCTCTGGTGTGGAAAGCTCTAATAAGTTTAGTTTTTTTCTTTTCTTTTTCTTAAAATTAGCATTAGCCTAAAGCTTTCCTATAAACAACAGAACATTTTACTAAAACCAGAGATTCATCTAGTTGAGCAGATTTTTTTTTCCCGAATTGCAAATGATTTCTTAATGTGATGGAAATATGGTTACTTGAAAAGACGAACAGGTCGATTCATCCCATTTTTAGAGGAAGGTTTGGCCCAAGTCAAAGCAGTAGCCGAGCTTCTATGGTCCAAGTTCACAAGGCCCAAGCTCCCTGCTTAACCCCATTTGCATGTTGAATCCCAAGTAGAAGAAAGAGAAGGACACTGGCTCTACCTGCAGTGCACTAACACAGGGCCCATGTCTGGCATCCGAGCTGCTGAGGATCTCCTCACAAAGGTCAGGACCGGGAGGGCATACTCGGGAACTCCCATGTCAGGCCACTGCGTGTAGTGATACTGGATCACTATCCTCTCGTTCTGACGACCCTTGGGATTTCCCTTCTGGCCCTGTGAATGGTAAGAAGACCTCTTTAATCTGCACGTGAGCATTCTGGAAACAAATAAGGTAAGGGTGTTAGGACCCATGACCTCTGTTCTCATTCCCCCAAGTGCTGAGCCAGGTTATTTCATTTTGTGGCCAATGTTTTCCATATAATGGAGTCATACTCTAGCAGGTTGTAAAACTTCCCCCTCTCTGAGATCAAGATTATCTCAAGAAAGGGGCTGGGGTTGTAGCTCAGTGGCAGAGAGCTTGCCAAGCACAGGTGAGACACTGGGCTTGATCCTCAGTACCACATAAAAATAAATAAAAGAAACATTGTAGGGGCTGGGGTTGTGGCTCAGCCGTAGAGCGCTCGCCTAGCACGTGCGTGGCCCAGGTTCGATCCTCAGCACCACATAAACATAAATGCATTGCATTGTGTACAACTAAAGCAAATAAATATTAAAAAAATATTTTATTAAAAAAAAGAAAGAAACATTGTATCCATCTACTACTTAAAAAAAATATTCCTAAGAATGAACCTTGTGTCAGAACTATCCAGAGCGCTTGGTCAACTTCCTGCAAAGCCTCCATTTCCTCCATTTCTCACTTAGTTTTCATCTGCCCATCTAGATCATGGGCCACGATTCTCATTCTATACCCACTGTCCAGGGGAGACCTTCTGGAGCTGGAGGACAAGTTGTGCTGTGCATTGTCCAGGAAATGAGGAAAATCTTAAGTGTCAAATGATTCTCCATCTCTAGAATCAGAGGCAAGGTCTCATGCATTTGCCACTTTCTGAGTAGTTTTCCTTTAAGGGACACGCCTTTTTGAATTATAATTATTTTGAATAAAAAAGTCTCCCCTGATAGATCATTTTGTGCAAACTTTCATTTTTCTGCTTTTTCTTATCAGGATACAGCACACCTAAAGTTCCTACCAATATCTCTGACTTAAGCCGTTTCTAGAAGAAGGTAAAGTGGTCCTGTTTAAACACCTGAAGGGTTCCCATGAGTAATGTGCTTTGTATATGGGCTCGCTTAGACCAGCAGCTCTATGATAGAGAACTCAGATACAGATCTGCCGATTTTCGTGTATTTCTGCCATTTTTGGAAATAACTAGACATAGAAAGGACTGTTAATCTTGGATCACAGATGGGCTTCAGAGCCAACCAAAATTGTATATAAAGTCTGAGTAAATGTAAATCCTTCTGGGACAAGGAGGCTACTATATTATAACATTCTAAAGATGTCCAAGATGCCAAAAAAGGTCCCATTGCTACAGACAATTGCCATATCAGAGTCTCTGTAGATTACATTCCTTACTGAGCTATCTATCTAGAGTACCAAATATTGCTGTGACAGTGGAATTTGACCAAAAAACAAAAAAAAAGAAAAACTGAAACAACTTGAAACCAACATTTCCATGCAGTGTGATTTTCAGGATATTAGTAGTGGTACAGAAAAGAGTTTATGGCTAAGTCACTCTGGGAATTGGTTCTACAGATTTCTTAACTCCAACATTCCAGTCACTTGTATTCACTGTGAATTTCTAAAATGGGATACATGTGAGGTAGCATTCATCTACCATTCTTACTGAATAGCAGAACTTGGTTTTTCATAAGCATCCATAGGACTACAATTGGAGCACTCTTTGGGAAACAATACTCTAAAGCTGTTAGGAAATTGAAATTAAAAAGCTACATCAACAAACAGATGCTTCTATATTTGCTGAGTGTTACCAAAACCTAAGAATGACTTCCTGGAAAAAATGAAGAGATCAAAGAACTAGGTCAGGCCAGTTAAATTCTGTTAAGTGCTTTGCCGGTATTCATACAAGTATAAAAAAGAGACGTCCTGGCAGCCTACCCAGTTCCCTCAATACCTTTTTCACTTTCGTATTTCTGACTGAAAAACGACGAACAGTGTAGCAGGCATGTACTTTTGTGCTCTTCAATGTGACAATAATGTTCCCATACTCCTCACTATTCTCTGTTGGCCAATATTGATCACATTTTCGCTGCAAGAAGAAAAAAGTTGTGAATTTCAAATGACCACCTTAAAACACTCATTTATTTGACTGAAAAAGAAATGCACAGGCTGAATGTGTCAAGGCAAATGAGACCTCTGAAGAAGCTAATGGATTGTGTTAAGTGTGGGCAAGATCATCTGAGAAATGGGCCCAGTGTCATCTCTCCATACGTGAGGAACTTTAAAGAGGGCCTAAGAAAGAAACCTATTCATTAAACCTATAAGAAAAGTGGGTAGGATATTTTATTATTATAAAGGAAATTTAAGTGTCATTTGGAAGGCTGTGCTGGATTTATGGGAGGTCTTTCGTAAGCAGGCCTCTGTTACAATTTGGGTCCATCAAAGACAAAATTAAGGATCCTACAATCACAGTGAAACACTAGTTGATTTTAAGCTTAGTCTTTAATTCTAGCCTAACTTTTTATTGTCCAAGTTTATAATCCAATATATTCTATAGCAATGGTTTTTTTTTTTTTTTTTTTAATCCAAAGTCTTAATGATGGCCAGGTGTTTAAACATTGATGGCTTCTCACTTCTCTACAAATCTTTCCTTTTAGTATTTTCTTTACTACCACATGCATCTTCCAACTTTCCTGCGTTTTGCTCTTCTGTTGCCTGTACTTAGAATGTCCTTTCCTCCTCAAATATTAACTCCTTTAAAAGCCTTCACACTAGAGAACGCATTCCTTCATTTTACAGCATTCTCCTAACACACCTCTATCAGCACATTTAATTCATACTTCGAATGCCCTAGCTCTCTTTCCCACCAGATCACAGGCATGTTAAGAGCAAAGAGAACACATTTCCTTTCTGTAACTCTTTATATCTGGTCACATTCCTACCGTACAGCAAGTACTCTTAAAATATTTTGATGGTGCATTATTAAGATAATAAGCCAAGATGCTCTTACTCTTCCTTTCTCCACAAGGTTTGTAATCATGATGATGATTCCAGTATTTTGTTCCCAAATCATCCTCCAGAAATCTTCAAATGTAGACTTTAAAGGTCCCTGGGTGGCAATGTAGGCTTTTGCTTTGTTGTAACCCTTCAAAGATGACAGTACAAAGTGAGATGAAGGAAGTGTCACAGAAGACCCGTTAATAAATCAAGCCCCTTCCACATTGCGCAGGCTGCATTTTTAGTGAAAGCTCTGTGCGGTACTCAAATACGTGCAAAAGTCTTCAGCTTTCAATGTTCAGAAATGAGTTTATAAGAACCTTTCTGACTTACATCAACATAGTTTGCATTAATGTAGTCACTGTGCTTAGAATCTTTTCCTGGTAAAGGTCTTAACTTCACCCTACTGTGATCATCTGTAGAGGAGAAAAGGCAAAAACAACATGTGTAATTAAATGTAAGACAAGGCCATCAGGTAAGGTGGCATCTCCCAGAATGTCCTGAGAAAATTTTGGCAGAACAACTATTAAACAGAACAAAACATAGGGCTGCTTCTTCTTCATGCTCTCACCTGTAGGCATTCATACAAGGGTAGACAAAAGTGACAGGTGATGTGACCAAGAGAATAACAAAACCCAACTGTCTGGACTTGTCAAAATAAAAGAATCTAATTTGGATTTTTGAAAGTAGAGCCACAAATGAACTCATGAAAACAGAACCACATTTCAGCATAGATGATAGTTTTTCAGCAAAACACCCTGATTCTTGGGTATATCATACAGAAGTTGCTTAGGTTTTCTGCCTCTTCTTTGCCCATGACTTTGAGGCAAAGCAGAAGATACTAGAGGTAGAGGCTGAAGAAGTGGAAAGGATGGTGTGTGTGTGTGTGTGTGTGTGTGTGTGTGTGTACATATGTAAGGCACAGGTGCATGCACGGCACTGCCTGATTTGTCTGGTAAGAGAAGCATGTGGAATGGACAGTGCTTCATGATCACAGCACAGTAAGCCTCGAATACTGCACCTTGGTGAAGCAATACTGCTAGAGTCCATCACTTCAAAGACTGTAGAGAAAAGAAGTCTTGACTCTTTATTCCTTGTTCTCTTTTAGCTCCTCATTTTCTCAGATAAGTGAAACCGAACAGTCCTATTCAAAAGTAACTTGTAGTTCATTTACAACTTGACCTCGAAGTGGTAAAACTATCTTTATACAGAAATCCAAAGTGGTGCACAAAATTAGCTATTAGAATAGATGAGTTCAGCAAAGATGTAGATACATGATCAATATACAAAAATCAACTATTTCTATACATTGTCAATAAACAACCTGAAAATAACAAAGTGAACAATTAAAATAATCAGGAATAAATTTAACAAAAGAAATACAACGCTTATACAGCCAGACTATAATTGCTGAAAGAAATAAAAGAAGACCTAAATAAGTGGAAAGACCACCATGTTCATGGATTGGAGGACAATTTTTTTTTTTTGTGGTACTAGGGATTGAACTCAGGGGCACTTGACCACTGGGCCACATCCCCAGCCCTTTTTTGTATTTTATTTTAGAGACAGGGTCTCACTAAGTTGTAAGTGCCTCGCCATTGCTGAGACTGGCTTTGAACTTGCGATCCTCCTGCCTCAGCCTCCCAAAGTGCTGGGATTACAGGCGTGCGCCACCGCGCCCGGCTGGAGGACAATATTTTTAAGATGGCAGGTATACTCAAATTAATCTACACATTCAGTGCAATCAATCCCCATCAAAATCCTAGCTCTTTCTATATTGATAGACAAGTTGATCATAAAATCCATATGGAAACACAACGGACCCAGAATAACCAAAAGAATCTTGAAAAAGAGGACTCATAAATTGTCTTTCAGGGCTCAGTTTCCAGTTTCAAAACGTGTCACAAAGCTGTCAGTAATGAAGACAGTACAGTATTGGCAAAAGAATAGACATAAGATTGACAGAATATGATTGTGTGTCCTGAAATAACCCATTCCTTCATGGCCAGCTGATTTTCAATAAAAGCGCTAGGACAATTCAATGGGGGAAAGAACATCTTCTCAAATGGTTCTGGGACATGGAAAGAATGAAGGTGGAATGTCACCATGTAACTTAGCAATTCTATTCCTAGGTATACACTGAAGAGAACCTCAGACCATACATAAAAATTGACTAACAGTGGATCAAAGATCTAAATATAAAAGTCAAAACCCTAAAATTGAGACAAAAAGAAAAGATAAATCTTGATGTTATATTGGAATAGGCAATACTTTCTTTGATATGACACCAAAACCCCTGGCCAATTAAAAGAAAAAAAAAAAAAAAAGGTAAGCTGAATTTCACCAAAATGTAAAAAATGTGCTTCAGACGACACCATTAAACTGAAAAGACAATGCAGAGATGGAAAAAAATTTTGCACTCTTTATAGTGGATAGTGGACCTGTATCCAGGATATTTGTAAAGAAGCTCTACAACTGGACAGTAAAAGGACAAATAATCCCATGTTTTTCAAAAAGCAAATAAAGGGTCAGAACAGATATTTCTCCAAGAAAGATATAGAAATGGCCAATGAACACATGCAAAGGTGTTCAACATCATTTAAGTGTAAGGAAAATGCAGATCAAAACTACATTGGGATCAGGTGCACAGTGGGCACACCTATAATCCCAGTGGCTCTGGAGGCTGAGAGAGGAGGATTGTGAATTCAAGGCCAGCCTCAGCAACTTAGCAAAGCCCTAACCAACTCAGCAAGACCCTATCTCAAAATATAATGTAAAAAAGGGCTAGGCTATGGCTCAGTGGTTAAGTGTCCCTGGATTCAATCCCTGGCACCCACAAATGAAATCCCCCCCCCAAGGGCTGGGGTTGTGGCTCAGCGGCAGAGCGCTCGCCTCACACGTGCGCGGCCCGGGTTCGATCCTCAGCACCACGTAAACATAAATGCATTGCATTGTGTACAACTAAAGTAAATAAATTAATATTTAAAAAAAAAATCCCCCCAAAAGTGAAATGGGATACCACTTCACGCCCGAAGGCTGTTATGTAAAAAACAAAACACATGCTGGTGAGGATGTAGAGATACTGGACCCTTCATCTATTGCTGGAAGAAACATAAAATGGTGCAACCACTTTGGCTAAAAGTTTGACAGTTCCTCACAATGTTAAACATGGAGTTGCCATATAACCTAGCAATTCTTATGTATATACCCAAGAGAACTGAAAATACATGTCTACATAAAGCCTTGTGTGTGGATGTTCACAGCAGCATTATTTATTATAGCCAAACAGTGGGGGAAATGAATGCGTAACCAAGATGTTACATATCCATAAAATGCAGTATTTTTCAGCTATAAAAAGCAACTGAGTGCTGATATAAGGGTACAACCTGGATAAATATTGATGAAATGGCCAGACTATATAAGTCCCCAGAGAAAGTCGACAGATTTCTAGGGTATGGAAGTGTCAGCTAAAAGGTATGGGTTTTCTTTTTGGGGTGATAAAAAACTCTAAAATTACATTGCGGTGATCCTACAACTCTTGGAATATACTACAACCCACTGAATTGTAAACTTAAATGGGTGAATTTTATACATACCGTATATGAATTATATCTCCCAAAAGCTTTACTACAAAAACTTAACAGTTGTGTTTAAATTTTAAGTTTTGTGATTTAAATTCACTATTATATAAAACTCTATATTGTATGTTAGAGTATCCTTATCTGAAATGCTTGAGACCAGATGTGTTTAAGGTCTTTTCTCCCCCCATTCTGTAATAGTTTGCATAGACTATACTGGCTGAACATCTCTAGTCTAAAATTTTGTCATCTCAGTGCTCAAGAAATTCCAGATTTTCCTATTAACAACAGTCTGTATTCTACTAATGACCGAAGTCCTACATGTCCATGAAAAGTGGCCTTGCACAGAAGTAGCCCAAAGTCTGAGGGTATTCCTTGAGGCTCTATATGAAGAATTCCTATTTGTTTGAGTCCCTAATCTCCAGCATGCCTTTGGCCCTGAAAATAGGCCTATATGCATGGGCCAGAAGGACTGGAGGCTCATCCTTTAGGGAAAGGCCAATTACGAAGCCTTATAGAGACTGCTTGGAAATTTGCTTAATTCCACCAATTTTTATTTGTATTAAAAAGAGTTGGGGGGCTGGGGTTTTGGTTCAGTGGTAGAGTGCTTGCCTAGTACACATGAGGCACTGGGTTTGATCCTCAGCACCACATTAAAAAAATAACAAAAGAGTTGGTTAAAATCAAGGTCAAGACAGCCAAGTGACATTCAGGCTTTGACTCCCAACATCTGCTATGCTATCACCTCACGTGAAAACAGGCTTGGAACATTTTCTCATGGTGACAGCCTAACAAGAGGCTAAGGGAGCAGAACATGTCCCCACACTATTGAAGATGGTCTAAGGAGAGGTTAGCTCACAAATATCATTTTTTCTTGGCACCCCATTTCTGATTGCTTGGCTTTCAGCTTAAGTCCAGCATGAAAATGTACTCTCCTTGCGGTAGAAGATGGTTTAAAGTCTGTTACTCACATGCTAAAATGTTGATGTATCTGTTTTTGTGCTTGTTATCTGGATGATTGGAATGTTCTGCAGTGATGTTCATATCAGCTGTACAGCGCTGGACTTCCTAGTGAAGAGAATGAACAGCAAGGTTTTAAACAGCCTTTTTTAAAAAAAAAAAAAAGGAGTTATAGTCAAGCTCTGCAAAGCAACATGGGCTACATGCACCACAGCGATGCCTACTGCAGCTGAAAAATTCCCATCACCTGGGAAAGTTGAAATGGTGGTAATACCAGAGCAGCATATGGCTCATGTGCTGGGCAACACTGATACAAACCTTGTGCCATACCCGTCACATCATGACAGTTAACTGTGTGCTATGTTTTATTGTGATTTTACAACATAACACCTAAGACAGGTTTTGTGTAAAACAGTGTGCCATTTAACAGCTGCAATAGTGCCACGTGCCTGGTTTGCATCAAGAGGCGACATCAGGTGACCAAGATCATCAGGTTTGTCTGTGTTATTCATACAAGGATGAAACTGCCGAATAAGAACTTGTCCTTGTTTTTAAGCCATGACTATACACACACACACACCCCCCGATCAACATATTTTATTCCCTAACACTGACAGTCATTAGGACCTCCCCAATCCTGACTTGTGATATAATTATAGTCATGACTATAACAAGCATATGTAGAACATTAAGGTATGATGATTTCATTTTTTAATTCATCCACCTCCTTATTCCAGCTTTTGACCTAGGCATTAGGATTAAGAAAAAATCTCTTTGGCTATGTTATAGTCTATATAAGAAAAAAAGATTCTGTAGTTACCAAATGTGATAAACAGAAAAGAGGCCTGAAAAAAATGATGATGGAAACAAAGACAGAGGAATGGGGGAAAGCTGAAACCAGGAGACAACAGTTTACCTGGGTCTTAGAAGATAACAGGCATTCCCAAGAAGCACAGTTTGTACTGTGATTTGCAATATGTTCATAGGCCTTATGGCCTCATTTTATGAGACCGCAAATTGACTATAAAGACTCAGTCCTGATATGACACTAATCTATAATCTTAATTGTCATGTCTGGCTCAGATATGCGTGGCCCTGACAAATTATTTGTGAACACTTTGTTTCATCTAAGTGAACTTTCTTTAGAAAAACAGCAGTGGCAGAAACAATTCTACCACCATCTTGGCCCTGGATATAAACCTCATCCATTAGCCAAATACAAGGTTGCTGAAAAGCCAAATTTTTCTACACTGTATGCTTCAAACCCAGGAAAGGACTGGAGTTAACTAATAAGGGAAGTCATTAGCACTGCACATCTGCTCCAAAGAGCGGGAGCAAAATAACACAAAATTATCAGGAGAAATGTTTTACACGTAGCAGATGTAACAGAGTTTAGGAGAGTGCAGACTTTTTTTCACAAAGGAGTTGCATAGCAATTACGGATGTTTTCCATAGCATTTACATTAAGCATAATGAAAACAAGGAACTGGTTGTCTTTTATATCCACAAAGTACTTCCCAGAGAGGAGTCCCCCTTCTCCCTCTAAGAAGGAGCTCACTATAATCAAATAATTTCAAGTATGATAACACAGGGTTACTAATCTGCTCAAAGGAACCATATTTGTGGACTCGCAGATTCTTGGAAACGGTATGCCGATTTTTTTCATATTTGTGGAATTTCCCAGCTGCCCATTTAAAAAGAAAAAAAAAAAAAAAAAAAAAACCCCACAGGCATTAATTCAACCTGCCTCTTTGGGGAAAGTATTTTATGACGTGTTTACCTGCTTCTTCCCTTACTAAATGTGATAAACTCTGCTTTCTATTCTAAAATAGTTTATAATCGATGGTTTTGCAAACACTAGTTTAAAGGGCCTGAAGGCTGCCTTTAGCTCATTTTTCTTCAAAGTGTGGGCAAAAAGTCATGAGTCCGTGAAGGAGCCCTAATTAGGAAGGGCTATTGCAGCTAGCTGGAAGCCATAAGTTCCACCTGATATGTATGTGACGCACCTGTAGGCACCCGCAAAGCTGAAGGTATATAACCGGGTGAAAGCGGTCCGAGTTAGGAGAACGGAGAATTCAGTCAGTCGGGCAGTCACTCGGTCGGTCAGAAGAATCAGAGTGGCCAGAACGTAGGCAGAGCGGTTACAGAAGAGAAACCAGATAGAAGAAGTAATGACCGAGGCTCCCGAGGAAGACAGAAGACAGAAGAAAGAAGAAGGAAGAAAGAAGAGAGAAGAAAGAAGCTCTAATCTTTCTCTAAGCTAAGCTCTATCTTTCTTTCTAAGACTCTAAGCTAAGAAGATCTTTCTCTAAGCTAAGCTCTCTCTATCTTTTTCTCTCTCTCTAAGCTAAGAAGACAAGAAGCTAAGCTCTATCTTTCTTTCTCCCTAAGACAAGAAGAAAAGCTCTCTTTAATCTTTCTCTCTAAAAATCTTTCTTTCCCTCTCTAAGCTCTCTCTAAGAAAGTAGAAGTAAAAGTAGTAATAACTTTACTCTGCCTCCGAGAGTTTTTCCGCCCGGGTTTCGGTACCAGGAAGCTTACAAGTCCGGATTGGTTAACATCTACAAGAACATAAGCAATGTTAACTGTACTTGGAATAGTGGGACCTCCCTTTTGGAACTACTGTAAACACCCTTTTGAATTGTCTCAAAGGCAGGAAGTTTTTGCAAATAGATTTGTATTCTGGATGGTATTAATTCCTCTATGCACAAATCCCAGAAACAAACTGACATCTTTGGTTTTCGGGTTTGGGAAGTCATACCTCAGGCTCGAACCTCTTCAGGGCTAAGCTGTTTAGATACTTTGTTCTTGGGAGATTTTTGCTTTCAGTCCTTTAGTCACAGATTCTTTTTGGTTATTGATTTTTCTTCCCCTGTTGTGTGGATCTGACAGCCCTAGCTACAAACTGAGGTTGGCCCTGTATTATAATGTAATGCAATTGACCAGGACAGCCTGGGAGCAGCTGTCTGCATGGTTTAAAACAGTCATTCAATATGGCCAAACTCTTTTGTTACCTAAAACCCTCACCTCTATTTCACTTTTCCAATTATGTGAATGACAGGAAAAAAAAGCATAGTCATAAATAATGTTAAATCTGATTTTATTAGAATTCATGTGGTTTGCTGAAGGCCTTCTGATTTTATCTTGTGGGTAATAATGTCATTTGTAATTCCTTGCAGGACTGCGTGGCTCATTTAGATGCTGATAATATCATCTGATCCTGGAGTGGCTTTCCTCCACCAAAACTGGCATTTCAGAGTTAATGTGATTATAATAGGTGTTGAAACCCTTTAAAATGACACTGGCCAATGGAGTATATATAGTGAAGTAACCTATTCAGCACTGACATTGTAAACTTGTTTGTATTTTCTCTACATAAGAAAGGTAGGGGGCGGGGGGTTGTGGCTCAGCGGCAGAGCGCTTGCCTCTCACGTGCGCGGCCCGGGTTCGATCCTCAGCACCACGTAAACATAAAATGCATTGCATTGTGTACAACTAAAGTAAATAAATAAATATTAAAAAAAAAAAGAAAGGTAGAAGTCTTAATATTAATAGCCATACAACCAGAGGAGAGGGCCAATGTCTAAAATGTTTTTAGTATCAAAGTCCAAACTGGCATTCTGTCACAAAAGCACTACAGGGTGAGTTTCTGCCCTCTTGCAGGCAGCAGTCTTCAGGCAGCATTACACCTCTGTCATATGTCATCAGCAACCCTGGAAGTGTCCTTTCGTGACACAAAGTGACTGTGGCCACTACTCCCTCAGAGCATGGGCTCAGGTGGACACAGCTTTGTTCTCTTGATTTAAGAAGATCAGCCAGCCCAGATTTAGCTCAGATGGATGATGTAACAGGGGCCATCCCCCCGAGGGTCCTGTCAAGGAGCTTGGGACCGCTGGCTTCATCTCTATACTCAGTCTTTCAACTTCGGATTCTTCCAAACCTTGCCTAATGATTCTGTTGGTCCTCAGAGCTTTGGAGCTCCCTCCTTCTGGAAGAGCATGCTGGCACTGCATTTTTGGAGATGTGTATCATGATGATGGGGGCCAGGAAAGAGGCTGCTCATCCCTTACAACTACCCTGGGAAGCCATTTCATGAAAAGGAAGGACAGGGAGGGTGAAGAGAACTCAGGCACTGGAATCATCGAACATCACCCTGGGACAAGGATTGATGTTATTGCCACTGACTGCAAAATCTTCCAGAGGTACAGTGTCACCAGCGTTTCACAGTGTCCAAAATTTATCTGACAAGGACAAAGTGCTGGCTTTCAGCATCACCTCTAGACAAAGACTCAATATTCCCAGTGAGGTTGTTTTTCTTATTCTTGCCAACGCAGTAAAGCTCTGAAAATATGACAGCTATTCACCAAAATTTTTTACTTGCAAGATTTTTAAACCACATGGGGCAGAAAGAACGTTCACTGAAATAATCAATTAGAATTCCTAGGTGCCTTTCTCCTCTCACTCCCTCAGAACTCTAGACCCGCATTTTAGCACTGAATTTTGCTTTGTCCTGTTTCTACTATAGGTGTGTATACACTCTGGGCTCCCCATTAGAGTGAACTTTTTAGGGCAAGGACTCTACATATTTTTTTTTTTTTTTTTTCCTTTTTGCAATGAACCCAGGTCCTCAGGCATAGCTGGCCAGCACTCTACCACAGAGCTACAACCTTGGCCACTATAGTGAGGACTCAATCCACCATTGTACCTTATGTCCAGAGAGTGGTCTCTGGTGAATCCTCACTACCTACTAGATGAGTTGTTCTATCTTTCCTTAATGAGAAACTGTTGACTAAGTGGTATTCCCCTTTACTCTATGACTGGAACTATGACTAATTCTAGGCCTCTCTTCAGATGTTGGATGAGATTTTTGTTAATAACGTCAGATTCTTTGTGTGACACTAGGGCTCAAACTCTGGGCCTTCCTCAGTTTCAGGCAAGTGCTCTGCTACTGAGCTACATCCTCAGCCCTTTTGGAGCCAGGGTCTTGCCAAGTTGCCCAGGCTGGCCTGGAACTTGGAATCCTCTTGCCTCAGCCTCCTGAGTTGCTAGGATTATAGGTATGTACCACTGATCCTGCCTTGAAAAGTCAAAATCTGAGTTAGCTGCACAGGCTCTAGACTACCAGGATCAAATAATGGGCACCTCGTATTCTTAAGAGGGGGCTCTTCACTTTTTTTTTTTTTTTTTCCCCCAAGGCGCAGCTTCCTGGCCAATTTCAGAGTGTCACTGGCAATCTTGGCTACTTCTCCTTCTCACTTCAGCTCATTATAGAGTGTGACTTTATATAGTGGATGGTCTCAGGATTAACCAGGTAGGTTTGAACCAAGACAGCCTTGGTCTTAAACTCTGCTGCTGCCTTTCCAAAACTCATCGATGCCCTAGTTATCTCATGGGCAAAGTTTCCTCATCTGAGGTGAGGACAGTAAGCCCTGCCTCAGAGGGTAACTCTGAGTAAAACAGTGGCAACACAGTGCTGAGTGAATGCTGGCCATCAATATTCCTTACATGGATCTAGAAATCTGAGGGTGAGATTACTACTCTCACCAAAATAAAGGGTTCATTTTAACTACTTTTATCACTACAATCTTTTTCTGCCTTTCTTTATATAGCCTATCATTAACTGTTTATGAAACAGCCTTAGTTTTTTTTTTTTTTTAAATGTAGCTTATTACCAGAAAGGAATAAATGCTTTTAAAGTATTTCAAATTTTTGCTTAAAATTAGAAGGCAAGATTTTGTACTTACTCTGCCCTTTATGTTCCCCCTTACTGTTCTCTTCAGGAAAGAGAATATTCTTCCCATTCTGAATAGCTTCGATTTTCAATCTTTCAAGCCAGGAAAGATTGTGAGGTGACACAGTAGAAAGATATGTCCTTCCTGCCTACCTCCCCCATTTCACTCCTGTAAATATCAACAAATAATATTTAAACTATAAAGTTCAGGGGAGGGGACTAAATCTCTCAGCCACTGTATTATTATTATTATTTTAGGGTACAGATGCCCAGGATTTGTTAACAGTCATGATTTTGATGCAGCAAAGCCCATTTTAAGTCAGATCAAGTACACAGAGGTGTAGCTGATTATTTTGAATAATTAAATGGTGTCAAAACCAGCTGTGATGAATAGCACTGGGGTCTCAAATCATAAATAATTGAGAAACCAGAGTTGCATTTGATCATCCTGATCAAGTTCTGCTCTCCAGAGGATAAATGTTTGTCCTGAATATCATCAACATTGTTAAATGCCTCAATATTCTTGCTCAGTCATCCAGCCAACAGTCAATTGAACTAAATCACTTTAACACCACACACATTTGCTGTCCTCATGAATACAAAATGTTTGACTTAAACCATGTTCTCTGTAGTTGAATAGGCACCTTTTTGGGTCTGAATCTATTAGGAGCATTAAATACTTGACATGCTTTTGTTTGTTCCATGAAACATACGACTTTGCAGAATAAATCGAGAGAGTCCTTTCTACCACCTTTGCTCCTGTTCTGCTCAAAGAAATAACATGAAAACTAAGAGAAAGACTTAATTTAAAATGAGTTGTCAATATAATTGCCTTTCTGGTAGCCTTTGGGGATCCCACATTTGCATAGAGACGGGATTTTTGTCCTGTTTCTCATTGTTCCTGTAGGATGATTGCTCCTCCCAGCTGTGTGGCTCCTGGGTGATTCCCCAAGTGCTTACCCCCCATTCCCTCACTTGAGCCCCAGAACTAATTGTGCAGAAAGAGGTGGGCAGGTTAACGTCATCACCGTCATTTCCATTTTAATGCAGAAATGAGAAAGAGAAAGGAACCGACTTACCCACAAAGCTAGAAGACAGCTGAGCTGCCATGAAAACTTGGCCTCCTCGGCACAACTCTTGCTGCCAGAGATGTGCCTTAGTTAAGCGCCTCAGTGAAGAGAAAAGGGCAGTCTGTTTAATAGCTCCTCATTGACACCCTGTCACTGCTGAACTGGCACAGAACCCAGAGTTGGCAGGATAGCGCGTGCCACGCTCTACCTTGTTTCCTATACACCAGTTCTTAAAATCAGAAGGCTGTGTTAACCACGTCTTGTCTCCAAGGATTAATAATCATGCAAACAACCACCATCGATGATTTACTTGCTTCTTAATAATTAACCCAGCACTTTCAAAGATGCTTATCGTGTATGTTTCCTAACAACTTTAGGATATGGGCGACATTAGCAGCATTTTTTTTTTTTCCCAATGAGGAAACTGGGGATCAGAGATGAAGTGATTGGCCCACGGGCTGTGAAGCTCACTACCAGCGCAGCCAGCACCCAGTTCCTCACGCCAACCTGCTGTCTCCACTACACCACGTGTAGCACAGACACGACAGGGAATTGGGGTGCTTAACTCTATGACTTCCCTGCTAGAATGAAGATGAAGAAAGAACCCCCAAATCAACCCCCACTATCTGCCTCTTTTTTTACCACTAAGTCTGTTCTTTCACAGAGGCACATGCTCAGGGCCAGTGCAACCAATTCCCTCTCACCTGATTTTTTTAAAAACCTCCAATTTTCATAGTTGTTTTGTCATGCTGAGAATTAACTCAAGTTGACAAAAATCTCTGAAGTAAGAGTTAGGTTTCTGGAAATTTCCAGTTTTGAAACATACCTCAAAATCCTCAGAGAACCCGTGCTGGTTATTAGAATAGAGCTCCCCGATGTGTTTGACAAACTGTTTGACAGGAATGGCTTCCATATCATCTGGAGGAAGAAAGTGGAATTCAGGGTCACACAGAATACTTCCATGAAGCAAACCATACTCGTTTAAGACAAATACTTGATTTTTGCAAAGAGTGATATAATTGCACTATCTGAAATAAATATCCTGAAATAAGGTCTCAGGAATTTATTTCCCATTAGAACCTTGAGTACAAATAAACCAAGTAAATAGGAGTTTTTAAAAAAAAGTAGATGATTCCCTTTACTTTTTATATTAAAGGCAACTTACAAAGTTACATGACATCATACTTTTAACCAAGTCTTAATTTACCGACGGTACCTGTTTGCCAAGAAATTTTACCACAAAGGATTTTTTTTTTCAATTGCTCAATGGGGTTCTAGCTTGAACTTGGAGCAATTAAGTTCTGTTTCCAGTCTTTTATGTTTAAGTGATCCTTTGTACACAGATAGATGCCCTTGCACTGACTGGCTTTGGGTACAATGCCATCTCCACGTGTTCAGAATTTTAGTTCAAAACAGCTGTGTCTCCACGATGCCAAATAATCAGTTTGACTAAATTAACTGGATTTTGGGGGTGTTGACAGACTAGGTATAGATTCAGGAAGACTCCACATTCCAACTTGCTGTAGTGTTGTCACTTCAAAAGGACATTTTCAGTTCAGGAGCCCCAAGTATGTCTCAGGCTTATTTACAGAGACCCCCTCTGGTCCTCCCAGTGCTGCTACACAACAGCCACACCCACCTCACTGGAGCTCCCAGCCTCCTCCTCCCTTCTCCCTCGACCCTCCCCCGCAAATATTTCCTTTTAAAAATACTCCGCTGAATTTGAGATAAACAACAGACATGACATTTACTTTATTCAGAGTGAAAGATCTTTGGCAAACGCACAAACATCTAAACTGCCACAGATGCTTTTCTTAGCAAAGGGTATGAAGATCTGTATGTGTAAATGAAGTCCTACTTTGGCAAGAATTTTATAGATCCAGGCCTGACAATCTGATTTCTCTTCATCTGGTGACAGTTAACATTGACTATGTCATTCCTTCTCTACTTTCTTTTGAGAGAGCAAAGCTCTAGGGTGGCTTTTTGCATCTATTGACATTTTCAAACTTGAATCATCCTTAGGCGGAAAATAGCATCTCTTATACTTTGTTTAAGAAAGGTGATTTATATGTCCATAGTCCAAGTTGCTTAGCCTAGAAACATGTTACTTATCAAAGAGGCGTTCCTCTGTAAGCACAACTTCTCTCTGTGTGAACAATTAAAGTCCTGATCATTTTAATAGGCAACCTTATGAAAAAAATTGCCAAGTTATTTACAAATATTTCAGGATTGAAGACGTTCATGAATATGCAATCATTTTGTACGCCCAAGAAATCTATAGCTCCCATGATGTAACCAGCATTAACAGACTAAGCAGAGCCAAAATGTTTCCCCAGAATATTTAGCAGATCGCACAGTTCAAGAAAAAAATTTCCAAATTTATCTGATCACTTCAGTTAGAGATGTTTAAAAGCAAATTCCACAGTAATGATCAATAGTAACGACAGAATCTCAACTGAGGAAAGGGTTACTATGCATAGAGTTAGGGAGTCTCTCAAAGATTTGCATAAGGACTAATTCATCTTTGGACAGGAGGCAGAATGCCTGAAGACAGCCCAATTCCACAAACACCCTAGTTTATAGACCATATCAGTTGTCTCCGATTTATTTAGAAATGAGATACAATGGATATAGTTAATAGTGCAACAGGGAGAGGGCAATATTTATTCCACAATGTCACCTTGGAATTTTTGATTCCCAATAAAGCTATAAGCCATGATTAAAGATATAAGCTGTAGTTCAAAACAGGAAAATGTCCATTTTTCCTCATAAAAGATTTTAAATATTAGGATTCTAGGGTAAAAACCATGGCGTTTGAAAAGTCACAGCCCACTTCAAATCTTTGACAGAAAGGCTTTCTGGTTAACCATTTATTATTTTTTTCCTGCAAAGTGCTCAACAGTAATATCCAAGCTCATGTTACACATGCTCAGAAATCAATCTGCCCACTAGTCCCCATGGCTAGATGCAGCAAAAATCCAGCAGAGCTCACTATGATAATTGTGGAACTATGACTCACTATTTTCTCCAATTTGCATCTTTATCCAAGGAAGTCTAGCCACACCCTTGGGGTTTCCAGGAACTGCCAATAACGTCATATAACTACTAGACAGGCAGATGCACATACAGATGCTTTTGTACTGACCGCCCTCAGCTACCCAGATATTACATCATTTTTCTCACTCAAGAATCTGAGAGATTATAATTTGTTTTTCTCCATGTTATGATGACTATAAAGCTATGACCAATTACAAGTACCACTTATTTTCCCCTCATGATTTTTCTATTGAGTTTGTGAGTCAGAAGTTTATCAAGTTAATATGACTAGCAAAAGGGCCAGCAATTTAGGACAGCATCATATGCCTGATCTGTGCAGTTCTTATCTGGAAAGATCCTGGGTGTTATAAGAAAATGTCCATGCAGAAAATGTTCTTAACAGACAAATGTCTGAGTTTCATTCAAAGTCGTGGAAAATAGCAGCAGTGCTAAGTAGTGACCAGGTCCTTTTGATGTACTTTACACGTATTAATATGCAAAGAGACAGGCACAATTTTGAAACCCACTGTGCAGTGAGAAAACAGGTCCAAAATAACCAAAGGCTGAAATATGGCAGAAGAAAGAAGTTGTAGATCCAAAGGAAAGAGTGCTCCAACTAAGAGAAAATGCCCATGGTCTGGGCCACAGAGGATGGAAAACCACTGGACACAGCACTGACTGAGCACTCAGAACTCTGCCAGATATTAGGGAGATGGTCTCTGCTTAGGGGGTAGCTCATGTGTTGGAGCAGAGATGGACACAAGCATGTGGGTGCACACAGTGTGTGATGACATGGCGAATGCCGAGTCCCAGGAGGAGGATGGGTTTGATGACTTGGGGGAGAATAAATGTCACTGATATGGTGATAGAAGCATACAGAAAACAGGCTGGACTCAAAGCAAACATGCTGTTAGTAACTACAGGCTTGACAAGAGCTGGGTGTGCATGGTATAGCACAGTACCGGGTCAAGACAGGGCTGGAATGAGAAGAGGGCTCCCACTGACTCAGCCCTGACTGGTGTCCAGAGACTGTGGAAAAGCTTTCCATACATTCAAGTGCTCAAGAACCAGGTGATGCAAACACAGGTATCCTCAAAATCTGTAAGAGAAAACTTGAGGCAACTTGTCCCAAGTGACACATTTAGATGGCAGAGCTAAGTTCTGAAGCCAGGTCTACCAAACTCACCCTGCAGCCTTATGCACCGTAATATACTGCTGATCTTTGTCTCAAAGTACCGCAGTTTCGAGGAAGACCAAGACATTGAACAGGATATCTTGGTTAATGTGCTCAAAATATTACTTTGTGATTTTGTGCCAATGTTTTTGTTTATAGAAATTTCAGATACCTAAGGGTTAAGTTAGGCAAAAGCAGGACTACTATTTGTTATTGCTAAATCAACCCATAATAAAATACTTGAAATAATCAGATAAGAATTGATATCTGAGGAGTGAGCTTACTGCTATTAAACAGAATTATTTATGCTTTGTTCCAAGATTTTAGCTTTCTGTGGTTAGAATTAAGCTGTATGTAAATAAGAGGGCTTTTATTTGAGTCAATCCACAACAAAATTTCCTATATAAGTCTCTGGTTTGGAGATACCTCTGTTTGTTAGGTGTTTTGTTCATAGTAATGGAAAGCTGAGAACAACAACTTAAAGGAGGAAATGTGTGGTGTTTTTTTTTTTTTTTCTTTCTTTTTTTTGGCTCACTGTTCCAGAGAATGAGTCCATGGGTGGCCAACTCATTGCTCTGGGCCCAAGATGAGGCAGATCATCATGGTGGAAGGCTGTGGTAGAGGAGCACTGCTCCATTCATGGGCAGCCAGAAAGCAGAGAGAGGGAAGGAGCTACAGGGAAGATGACTCCTTCCAGGGCATGCCCCCAGCAACCAACCTCATCTAGCCATGCCCACCCGCCCATGGCTACCACCTAGTCCTATTAAAATAGGATGCACTGATTGGGTTACAGCTCTCACAATTCAATCATTTCACCTCTGAACATTCCTGCATCATCACGGGAGCTTTTGGGGGACACCTCATATCCAAACCAGAAGAGTACTAAAAGCAGAGCAGTAGAGGGTGAGCCAAAGACAGCAACTTCTTCAGACAAGAAAGCACCAGAGTTGACCTCACACAGAAGAAAGAAGTTGTAGATCCAAAGGAAAGAGTGCTCCAACTAAGAGAAAATGCCCATGGTCTGGGCCACAGAGGATAGAAAACCACTGGACACAGCATTGACTGAGCACTCAGAACTCTGCCAGATATTAGGGAGATGGTCTCTGCTCAGAGGGTAGCTCATGTGTTGGAGCACACACAACACTGCAGGAAATAAAGACCTAAGCTAATGAACAGAAAGCAAAGCTGTTTCTGTGACCTATGCGTGGCTTTCTCCTGTGCTTGCATTTTCAGAACTGCAAGAGGCAGATCACCAACACTTCATGCTTCTAATGTACTCCTATGTGTTAAATTTGCTTTCTCTTAATCTTGAGAACAGGAGCAATAAAGAGAAAAACTTTGTTTTATGCAATCTTTGGCTTGATATTAGAAAGAAAAAAATAGGCAGCTGAGGTTGTCTGTCCCTGCATGTATACCACAGGGAGGAGCTGTGTGGCCCAGCCTCAGGACACGCCCAGCAAAAGGAGGGGCCATTAACCAGGACCTCAGTAGAATTTGTGTATTTGTTACTCTTCTCAGCCCCCACTGACGGAATACCTCCTAGGGTTAGGCAGCCAGAGGCAATGGTGTGAGCAGAAAGGCCAGAGTCAAAGTGCCTGGTGATGACTCCGCCTCTCAGGGATTCCCTTCCCTCAGTTGTGAAATGAGAATAGCAATAATACCTAATTTGTGCAGTGTTATGCAAAGTGATCAAGTACTTGGCATTTAGTGGATATTTAACAGCTGTGATTCCTTGCCAGGTGCTATTTGCACTGACAGTTCAACTCTGACTCGGAACTGTGATTACTCCACAGATGAGGAAACCATGACGGAGACCCTGGGAGCCTGCCCAAGGCCCACTGCCACCGTCCACCAGTAGGGCCAGGCTGACTCCAGAGCCTGGGTACTTCCATACTACATTACCTTCCTACCCTACATTTCAAAGAAACTTCCCAGTAGGGGAAAAAAAGAATGTTGAAATGATATGCTTTAAAGTTAAGCTTCAGTTACCTGGAAAATTCACACTGGCAGACTGGTCACTTCACGATGCCAGGTAAATAGTTAGAGTTCCCTAGTTACAAGGTAACTAGGTAAGTAGTTACCTTGCTGTCTTTGGCTTAAGGTCTACTCAAGCAAAGATCCCTACCTGCTTACTTAGGAAGTATGTGGGTTACACATAAATGCCATAAAGATTTCAGAGGTCCTTAAGTCACCTGCTTTGCAAACAAGGCCTGTGAAGTTCATTTAGCCTTCATCAGATCTTCAACCCTATCTCACATTCCAGTCCACCTGGGATCACATGGGAGGCCCTAGCACAGTATGGTGCTTGCTCAGATTTCTTCTGTCCCCTTACCCCTCACCCCAGCCAGTCCCCATAACTGGGCTATCATCAGGTATTGTTAACCCTTAGTGGGTAGACCTTCATTTCTAGAAGTTGGTATTTCCCCTCTTGTCTGCCCAAGTGCAGGCCTCTGCTTAGTAATACCTCTGTATCAACTCAGGAAGATAAAGCAAACAGGAAATAAAGGAACATTATCAAGATTTACATTCCTGAGCTAGGGCACAACAAATAGATTTTTGTCTAAATCAGACTCTTAGGATACAAGAGTGTTGTGGAGATTGGAACATTTTATTTCCTGACATAAAAAGAAATCTCTTTTTTCACTTATGGCACAATGAAGTCCATAAAGAAAGGGCTTCATTATAGTCAAAAGACCAATGGAATCTCCTTTGAAGATAATCTCTGTGTAAATAAAATATGCCAACAAGGTTGGTTTAATCCCAAGGGTTTTAAAGTGCAGGTTTAAAGCCCCTTTCTATTCTGGCACCCTGCTGAAGCCAGTGACCTTCAAATTATTAAGATGTATTTTAACCGCTGGAAAAGCATGAATCATTTCTGGATTTCTAAGCCACTGGGTAGCAACATTTTGTTTTGTAATGTTCTTATTAGAAAGTTAGATTTTCTAGTTTCCAGAGAAAAACATATGTAAGAACATTTGGCACATTTGGAAAACTTTTGATATACTTTATAACAGGTTAATTTCATGAGCTAAGCTCTAGTCTTAAAAAGTTGATATGCAATTAAAGTCTAAAAGAATAATATAATGAATATAGATTTATAGTTGACAGGTACAGGGAATCCTTTAGGAATAACTGTAGGAAGAATATTATTCATTTGTTGTTTCAAAAGAATATTCCCAGATCACCAGATTTTTAAAAATTACTTGTCAACGTTAAAGACGGTTCTTTAAGACAGAAATTTGTGACTTCGGTATCTTAGAAGATGGAAAGCATCAGAGACGACCAACAGCTGGGTTAGCTCGTTCAATTATGTTTCATCCTCACAGTGTTAACAATGGGAAACAACCAACCACAGGATGTGTGATTTTGAAAGACCATTAGTGAAAAATATTAGGGGTCAAAACCTATTTCATTCTCTTGCATAAGACACGGTCGATCTTGTCCCCACTCCCACTTTTCCCATACATCCTAAAAGCAGGCACTATAATTCAGAATCTTCCCAATACAAGAGATGATGTGGATTTCATGGTGATTGGAGAATAACCTCAAAAGCACTTCCACCCTGGATAAATATTCTTTCTACTGTGTCTAACTAACCTTTGCTACAATGCTCATCATTTCCTACATTTCTCCCAACGGTAGGTGAGACCAGGAAAAAAAAAAAAAAAAAAAAAAAAAACCTCCATTCTTTCTTTTAGGAAGATCCTGTCTCTTTAGAGGTAGCTTTCCAAGCTTGCAGTATTTATTCTGAAAATAGTAGGGCATTCTTCATTGATTTATTTTAAATCAGTGCATTTTAGTTATACATAAGAGGAGTTCATTGTGATATGTTCATACATGCACATGAATGGTTTGATTAATTTCATTCTGCTGTTCCTCCCCTTTCCCAGCCCCCCCCCTGCTCCCTTATTCCCCTTCCTCTACTCCACTGATTTCTAAAAGGAGAAGGATCTCATAATAAGAAAAGATTATTTCTCTCCAGCTTCTACATACAAGAGAAAACATCTGACCCTTTATTTTCTGAGTCTGGATCATTTCATTTAGCATGATGTTCTCTAGTTCCATCCATTTGCTAGCAAATGACATAATTTCATTCTTCTTCTTGGGTGGGTAAAACTCCCTTGTGTATATATTCCCACATGTTCTTTATCTAGTCATCAACTGATGGACACCTAGGCTGGTCCCATAACTTGGCTCTTGTGAATTGTGCTGCTATAAAAATGGGTATGCATGTATCACTATAGTCTGTTGCTTTTAGTTCTTTTGGATAAATACTGCAGAGTGGGATATTTGGGTCATGTGGTGGTTCCATTCCCAGTCTTTTTTTTTTTTTTTTTTTTTTTTTTTAATTGGGGATTGAACTCAGGGGCACTTGACCACTGAGCCGCATCCCAAGACCATTTTTGTATTTTATTTAGAGACAGGGTCTCAGTGAATTGCTTAGCACCTTGCCATTGCTGAGGCTGGCTTTGATCTCATGGATCCTCCTGTCTCACCCTCCTGAGCTGCTGGGATTACAGGTGTGCGCCACCACACCTGGCCATTCCTAGTCTTTTGAGGAATCTCCATGCTGCTTTCCAAAGTGGTTGTACCAATCTGCAGTCCCACCAACAATGTATGAGTGTATCTTTCCCCCACATCCTTGCCAGCAATTATTATTATTTGTATTCTTGATGATTGTCATTCTAACAGGAGAAAGAGAAAAACTGTGTAGTTTGATTTGCATTTTCCTGATTGCTAAGGATGTTGAACATCTTCATGTATTTTTTGGTCATTTGCAAAATATCTCCATTCCTAAAAGACTGTCTTTGCTCTATTAAACCAAAAGAACATGCCGAGGATCCTAAATCACCACATTTCATTTAGAATTAGTAAAACTGTTAACTCAAAGTTCTTCAAAAATGACTGTAAACTGCTCTCTTCAAGGGATGCATATCAAAAGTTCGCAGAGCTTTCCTTAATCATTTGCCTATTTTATAATGCTTCTAACAGTGACTTACTGATTCCACTTGTGATTTGAGATTTAAAATCCTGAGCTGTATATTTATGCATTTTAACCACAGCACAATCATCCAAAAGTTGCTGATTTAGTGTCTAAATTTCTTCAATATTTAACATGTCTGTGAATTGCTCCCTGAGTCATTTAAATCACACAGACCTGTGTTTGCAAAAGGAATGGAAGTGCAATTGCTGGGCTGGGAGTCTTTTTCTCAGAAAGGAAGAGTACAAAAATAACTAGAGAGCAGATATGCGAGGGAGTTTGGTTTTTGCTTTTTTTAATCTGCAAGAAACTTCAACAGAAGAATTATGAAACTCCCTTCAGGAGGATAAAAGAGAATGTAATGGAGAAGCAAATGGGCAGTATCTGTTAAAGAATAAGAAAAGGTTCAAGAACTCAAGAAAAAAACTAAAAAGAACATTATCTGCATTTGAAGAATGCCTTGATTTAATGAAGCCATATCCAAATGAGGGGGTCTGAAGTTTCAGGTTTTAACCAAGAAGCATGCTGAGCCATTTCTAAGCATCTGTGCTTTGAGGTCACACCAAGAATTCCAAAGCTAGCTCCTCTATTTAGAGATGTCACCTTGGGCCAACTAAACAATGTCTCCTAATCTCAATGTCCTCATCTGTAAAATGGGGATATCAACTGTACTTGTCTCTCCAGGACTATAAGTGAAAAGAAGAGATTTGAATGAGATTCTGTGGGCAGAATAAGCACTCTTTATAAGCTCTATAAATCACTATTTTTAGAAATAAGAACAATTGACAATAATTAAGGTAAAGCACTCTAAATGACCCCATGAAGGTCTCCATGAGGAAAAGCTGTGGTAAAAGTTTTAGTAGAATGAAAATAATTCATGGATGTATTGAACACTGTGGTTTATCTTACATTGAATTCTCTTATACAAGACACAGTTGCACTGCTACAAGCAGAAGAAACAGAATAAATAGGATGAGAGATTGTTAAAAGTGCTATAAATTAAAGTGTTTCGGGCTGGGGTTGTGGCTCGGCAGTAGAGTGCTCGGCTAGCACATGCATGGCCTGGGTTTGATCCTCAGCACCAAGTAACAATAAAGGCATTGTGTACAACTAAAACAAATAAATATTTTAAAAAGATTAAAGTGTTTCATGAATATAGCTATTAAACAGGACTGTGGGGGTTTTACTTAAGAAAAAGAGATTGTGGTCAAGTTGAAAGCTCTTTAAGGAAAGGATACTTGGGTAACTCTGCCAGCAGCTCGTTGTTCTAGGTGTGCCCCTATTAACGACTCTGCCCTCTACGAAAACTTGAGGGAATCAGAAATATTGGCCTCATGATGTCACTGGGTGAGCCTTATGACATCACACTGTCTCACAACATTTAAAGTAATTCACTTTAAAAAATGCATTCTCTCTCTTCAAAGAATGCACGTCCCATGTCAAGGGAAGTACAACTGAACACCAGTTAAAATTCAAAGACATTTTCTTTCCATACACTCACACATATTATCAGTGAGTATCAATTAGGAGAGACTCACATTGAAAGGGGAGAGAAAGACATGTTTGGGGTTGTTGAGTACTTAACACGGTAATTAAACCAGTAGCTGGCAAATAAAGCCGGAAAACATTTAAAGGCAATTTCTGGTCTGGGACATCTACTCAAAGATGTGGCAAGACAGGCAGAATCTGTGGCATGTCAGAGGACTCCAATCAGTGGAAGTCTTAAAGCCCCAAAGAAGGAAGCGCAGTGCAGAACAGGCCGTGCCCTGTGGGTGCAGTTCCGAGTCAGGGAGGACTTCGATATGACAGCCGTGGAAACATGCCGTCCAGGAGTTTAGAGAGCTCACGCTTCTGTTGCTGCGCATGCTTTCCAAAGCACACATCATCTCATGTGGCCTTTCCAGCTGCCGCAGGTGGCAGGGAGGGCAGGCACCCTGTTCATTTTATAGATTCTGGAAACTAAGGCTCTGAGAGGCTGACACATGGACCTCAGCACTCATGGTGCAGCCTAAGCGAGACCCTAGGCACTGTGATCTCTAGTCCAGTGGTTAGAAAAACCATAAAAACTGAAAAACAGCTGGAGAAGTATTTCACCATTCATCCTTTTAAGAATGGCTTTTGGCCAGGCGTGGTGGCACATGCCTGTAATCAGTGGCTTGGGAGGACGTGGCAAGAGGATTCAGAGTTCAAAGCCAGCCTCAGCAACTAGTGAGCCAGATCTTGTCTCTAAGTAAAAAATGAAAAGGGCTGGGGGACATGACTCAGTGATTAAGTGTCCCTGGGTTTAATACCTGGTACCAAAAAAAAAAAAAAAAAAAAAAAAAAAAAAGATTCTAATTGCATAGCTACCCAATAGCAATATTTGTCCAACAAACCAGGCTCCCAGACGCTTCCCAATGGTCAACATTTATTTTAGATGACGCAAGAATATATGCATATAAGTATATGCACACTATTGTGCAAACCTGGTAGATTGGACCAAATAGCTTCTCCCATGGTGATGAAGCCCGATTCCTATCTGCCTCCTGTCCTCTCAAGGCAAGAGGGCAGCTCCACCCAAAGATGAAGGTTCATGGACAGGACCACATGGTAGCACAAAACCTAGCTCCATCTGAATGGCAGCCATTTAGCAGCCACAGAATGATCTGATAAGAATGAGACTTTTCTGTTCTTGCACGGTGACAAGTTTGATGAGAAGGGTTGACCAGAATGGATGGAAAACACAGACAATCCCAGCATTATTTAAGGAGTGAACATTTATAAACACATAAAAGGCCAATTAAGCTCCTGGTCCTAATGACACCTACTGATACTCTGCAAACAAACAAAGCTTCCCAACTCTGGCCTTTAAGAACTTGAAGGAAGTTCAGCTGAAATTCATTCATGCATGCATCCATCAAACAGAGTGCCTAACTGTGTGCTGGGTGTTACTCTAGCACTGAGAGTCCATCCACTTGCCCTACGGAGCTCTCATTCTAGTACAAAGGGACAGCAAACTTAGAATTCTCTTTCTAGGTGGAACTGTATAGAGATGAGGCAAATGAGCAGGATGAGGGCAGGGATGAGGGTGGCACCATAATAAAAGCACTGCCTCTGTTCACAAAGCAGTAAAAATGTCAAGATGGATAAGACATTGGAGTAGACGTATAATGAAACTCAGCATCAGAAAGTGCCAATCTGGCAAAAGGAAAAGATGCCACATAAAAAACGGTGGGTGAGATCTCCAAACCCCACATCCTATTTATAACAACTAACCCACTGCTGGACTTTTAAATGTCTTTGGCATTTGCTAGGACTCATGCTCCACCAGTCCTGCTCCTAACACTAGCCAAGCGTTTTTATCCTGAGGACAGATGAAACACGCACCAGATCAACAACAAATCCCTAGACTCCCACATCACATCCCAAGAACCAAAGTGTCCAATATGAAGAGAAATTATTCTCAGATTTAGGAATCTTAGGTGACAACTTGTCTTTAAAACAATTATATCACAAATTATGATAAAAGCACAAATTGCTTATCTGAATGAAACAGTCCATCCGAGGAGATTAAACGATTTTTGTATGAATTTATATTTTCCTATTGTTACTTTCCTTTCCTACATGTGCCTCTGTACTAAATATTAGCTCATAGTTATGCATTCCTCTAAAGAGGAATTTATTACTTTGTTGATATGCAAAGGAGCTTTCATTAATTACCCTTATTTAAGGACCTCTGACTGCACAAGCTTTGAAAAGTTATAATAATAATATTTTGTCATGGCTGTTGCATAAAAACCAAGAACAAAAGAGAAACTACCCATTGGAAGTAAGAGCAGTGTCCTACTTACCCGGAATAGGAATAATAGGAATACTTTCATTGGGGACCACCCGAGGTGAACTGCTATCTTCCACATAGAAATGAGCGGTCTGGAAACATTTTCTGTGGGGAAAACAGAAAAACACGTCAACAGTGCAACCAGAGAAACACACTTGGAGTTCATTTTTCAATTATTTCACAGATTTCCCCAGCGTCTTGCATCACACAGCACTGAGGGCAAGCCCGTGGGAAAGTTACAAGACACAAGCAGCACAACACTCAGCGGACTGAAGCTGATGAACACCCACTTTATATCATAGCCACATCCAGCCTAAGGGTGGGAACGACTTGGTACCCAACCACTCCGATATGTGAAAACTTGGCTTGGACAAAGTATATTCACTGCACAAACCACAGGATCACCCCAGGTTCATTTCTAGATTTGACCTATTCTAAACCTCTAGCATCAAGTCCAAAACTACACCTCGGATGCCCTCCATGTAGTCCTCAGCCCAGCTCCACAAAAGCACCACATTGTCTGTGCTAAGCCAAGGCTCTTGAAGCCTCAGACAGCACTCTAAAGGGGTCACAGGGCTTCCAAGGGGCAGGCGTGCCAAACTCTGAGGCCCTTGCTAGACAGCATCTAAGACAAGGGCCTGAAGCCCTCGAGTGTCCTCTGCTTGTTTTCCTTTTTTTTTTTTTTACCTGTACTTCAAGCAAAGCAGGGAGCACACGCTGGTCATCACAGGACAGGCAGCGAACAGAAAAGCCATCAGCAGCTCGCTCAGCCTCTGCCCACCGAAGCTGGTCGGCCCTCAGCCTCCCAGCATCCGCGTCACTGCTCACTGCGGCCCTAATGAGCTGCCGGAAGCACAGGCTGAATATTTAATGAGGCTGCTCAGCATGAATGGCTATTGTGACCAGAGAAGGGTCCCTGTTCATCTGGCGGAGGGGCTTTACAATAGCAGGCCCTACTGCTGGGTCTTTTAGCCAAGCAGGCGGCATCCTTCTGGTGCTCTGTGTCACTGGGATCTGTCCTACTCCTCTGGCGTCTCACACCAAGCAACATTTACACACGCTATAGTTTTTTTTCCCCTTTTTTTGTTTCTCTGTTTTGGATCCAAATTTCAACTACTAGAGTAAGTCAAGTTTTTCCTTGGAGTGACTTTGCTTGTCTAATCAAAAGCATTCTGGGATGATTCTGCAGGATATGCTGTATTTCCACAAAGTTGAAGAAGGGAATTAGAGGGTTAGAAGAAAAAAAAAAAAAAAAAAAAAAATCAGGCAACTCTATACACCAAAGATCTCGGTGGGAAAGAAGAGAGCTCATACAGATTTTTCCATCTCTACTTTCTACAGGGATATTATAACCATTTCCAATTGGAAATGATCAAATGTGCCAATATAATGTGCTTTTCTGAAGTGGTGGCTATTTTCTGATGGAAAGTAGCTCGAACCAACTGTACGTGGGGGTACTCTTCAAACCGGATTGCTCCTCTATACCCTTAGGGGGTCCTAAACATAAATGACACCAACTCTTGGCACATGTCACGTAAGACCACTCTTGTAGCTGAGGAAAAATCATTACTTCCATGAATGATTCAGCATTAGTAATATAAACACTAAGATAAGAGTTCATCTCTCTTCACTTATTTGCCTTTACCTAAATTTGGCATTAACATTAGCCAGACTTAACCTACATGGGTATGAAGTGGGTATGAAAGGACTCTGGTGCTAACCACATGCATTAAACGTATAATGATGGAAATCCATGTCAAAACATCATTTTGATGTTTGAAGTAATAGTATTTTTTTTTTTCTGTTTCTAAATTATCAGGGTTTTTTTTTTTCTTTCTTTCTGTTTTTTAACAAAATGTTTCCTTCCTGCCTCACTCACCTCCTCAGTGAGCACAGATAACCAGAAGCTGCCACTGAAGTTAAAACACAGGCAATGGACTTCACAATGAGCTGGAACCCTAAGTACCTTGTGTCTAGCTAAGGAAAATCGGCTTTTGCAGAGTTAATGCCCCACCACTCAGTAGCCCCCAAAAGTGCCCTAAGTCACTGGAATTGGGGGCACACAATTTACCAGGCCAGATTTCACCAAACAGAAACAAGTAAACAAAAGAAATAATTTCTATTTTAAGACCATAATTACCATGCCTATTCAGTTCCTAAAACATTAAAGCAAGTAGTAGTAGAATCACGGCAGGCCAAGGTCACTATTAAAGTCCTGGAACTTTGGAAAGACATACTGTACAGTAGCTTTGTTTTTTTTTTTTTTGCCTTGAAAAACAGACACATAGTCCAGCCAGTCTCTCAGTTACATGTGGAACGAAAGGATCCACATTATCTTTGGGAGAAAAAAAAAAAGCAGTGTGTACTGAAGCAAACCACACTCCAGTGCCCCATGTGTTGCTGTTTATAATGGATTTTCCCTGGAGCAAAATAACTCTGTCATTGCCAGAGAAAAAGCACACAACTGCGGATGAGGGTCAGAAACTCGTGGACAAAGCTCTGTACATCTGCACTTGCTGCACGTCGCGCACACTTTCCTCCCATAAAAAGACGTGGGTGGGCAGCTCACTACAGGACTTGGCGGGTGAGGGCTTCCCTTAGAATGAAGATTTCACACGTTCAGAAAGCGCTCATTTAGCATCCACTGCACCACACTGTGTGTGCAGAGAACATTCTCTCCTGTCCACAACCCTAAACTACTTCCTTAAACCTGGCTAAGCACTGGAGTGATTTATAAAGATTTACACAAGGATCAGATGAACTTCACGGAGAAATTAGGAACTAGGAATGAACATAAAGGAAAAAACTTAAAATCACCTCCAATCCCTCTCCTAGTGATCATGACCATTAATATTGGGGGGATAGCCTTCCCACTTGTGCTCATTCATTTAGTGAGTACTCCTTGGTCATCTGCAATAAAGACCAGGATGACAGAAGACAAAGGGCGCTGCCCTCATGACACTTGTTTTCCTGGGGGTTGGGGTGGGGGGAAATCAATCACAAATTTGGAAACCAATAGTTGCAAATAGTCGGGAGTTTTAAAAACAAATAAACAAACAAAAACAAAAAAACAGAACCATAGGGGTGAAGGAAGGGACTCTGCCAAGGAGGCAGCCTTGGAGCCGAGACCTGATCATGGAGGATGAGCTCTGTGAGTTACAGGGAAGTCCACTCTGGCAGATCTAGCAGCTAGTGCCAGCACCTAGGAGCAAAGTGGGCCCAGAAGCAGTAGGAATGGAAAGGCAGCCAGAAACGGGTGGACAGGAGGGCGGGAGCCTATCACGCAAGGCCAGGAGCCCCCAAAGGGCCTTGGCTGGTGTCTAAGAGCAATAGAAGGCAAGGGAGAGCTTTCATCCATGGAGGGACACATTCTGGTTCATCTCTTTTAAAAGCCTCGCTCGGGCTGCTCTGTGAGGAATGGAGAATTTGGCAGCAAGAATGGAACAAGGAGATCAATCAGAGGGCTGCTGTTGTGATGTCACCCAAATTCTGACAGATGGCTGTTTTCTGCTTTTTAAATTTTTTAATAACAAAGTGCAATCATACTATACACATCTCCTTGATACCAAATACAGCTGGCATCCTCACTGCTCGTGTTGGCTTAATCTTCCGTTTCATGGAGAGACTACATTGGGGTATTTAATTTATTGCTTAGGGGTCCACTCTGGCCCAGGCACTGATGAGGGCTTTTCACTACCCCACAACACTGTGATGATCCCTGTGCATGTACCAATTCCCCATGGTGAGTTTAATATTCCAGAAAAGCAGTTGGACATTGCATTTTAATTTGCTTATTTCTGAGAAGTCCCATGAAAAAAAATTTTTTTCTTGACCATTACAGGTGTCTTAAAAAAAAAAGAAAAAAGCCAAGGAAGGGATTGTCCTGTGACAAGTTCAAAGAGGCAGGTGCCGTCTCCAATTCTGAATTCAGGGGAACGGAGACAGAATTTCTGAAAGGGCTCCAGTGTGCCATTGTGCATGGAGTTTCAATTTTCTATCTGGATCCAATTCTCTGTCAACTAACTTACCCCTTAAAGTTCCTCCTCTAGTGAAACTAGGATCTAAAATGATCCTTACTCCACAGTGAGCATGTTTATCCAAGTATCATTAAAAGGGAAAATGATGGGGCTCAGGATATGGCTGAGTGGGAAAGTGCTAGCCTGCACAAGGCCCTGGTTCTATACCCAGCACCAAAAGCCAACCAACCAAGGGGGAAATGATGAAATAGATCATGTTTGGAACAAAGAAATACATATGCAAGTTTAACAAGGTATAATCCAATGGGTCTCTACTATACATTCTATGTTTATAGCTTGTTTTTTTTTTTTTTAAACTTCCCATCCCCCCAGGGTACTGTCACCTTTAGGGAACTCAGGTCAGGCAACATTATTTTTTTTTTAATATTTATTTATTTTCTTTTAGTTGTACACAATGCATTTTTATGTGGTGCTGAGGATCGAACCCGGGCCGCGCACGTGCTAGGCGAGCGCCCTACCACTGAGCCACATCCCAGCCCCAGGCAACATTATTTTCATTGACCCCGACTTCCCTATTCAGTATCCAAATTAATTATCTTCTGCTTTCCCTAACCTATAATTGCACTATATGTTTTTTGATGTGGAGTTTCCCAGTTGAGGTTTGTAGGGTCCCAATAATCAATCTCTCCCATATCCAAGTTTCAGTCAAACAGGGGTTATTTAACCAGCAGAAAATCTCCTTGGCTGAGGGAGCTATTCTTTTCCTTTTTGGGTACTGAGGATTGAACCCAGAGGTGCTTAGCCACTAAGCTATGTCCCCAGCCCTTTTTAATATTTTAGCTGAGTTGCTAAGTTGCTGAGGCTGGCTTTGAACTCAGGATCCTCCTAATAGGATGAGCTCTACTCCTGGTGGTTCTAGCCAGGCAGGCCTGGGGGTGGGCACAGCCCTGTGTGTTCCGAACCCCCCACTCCCAAGGAGTCTGGTGTGTACTGTTCCTGGTTTCAGAATGACTATGACAGAGAATACGGTTCTTGAGAATCTCCAGCACTGCCACCAAGAAGCCACTTAAAAACACCTGAAATGGCAGGTACCACTAAAGTGCCCATAAAAGGCAAACAAGAACTTGCAGGATCCCATGTGGGATGAGAAAGTCCTTAAGACTTGAGGGGTATCAATATAATGATCTCAAGTACATTAAGAAAAGTTGTAGAAGTTAAATAAGAATTTCAAGGTCTTCTTCTCATCTCCTGTTAGAACCTGAGTTTTCAGAAACAGGATGGCAATGTTTCAAGTTAGAGCATCCAGTTCTGCTACCCACATGGAATGTCTTTTCTCAGGTTACAGAAGAGACTTATGATCCTTGAATGAAAACCTTTTCTCCTAAAGTTACCCCAAAACCATACTTGTGGAATACTTGTCTGAGAGCAAAATTTACTTCTGTTTCTGCAAAGGAATTAAAGTTGTCCATGTTTACTTCAATTTCAAGTGGTTCAGATGTCCTGATGTCCTGGATCCCAAGCTTCCTGACTTTTACAAAATCCACCCCATCAGGAAAGTACCAAGAAAGACTGAGTGACATCAGAGTCCACGGGACATGCTCAGATGGGAGAAAGACAGGAGCCCACTGTGCAGATGTTATTTCCTCAAAAGCAACTCACTAATTATACAGGACAGAAAGAAAGTGAAGTAGGATCTGTGAATCTGCTGGTCCCTAAACTGGGCACGCTCTCATATGCCTCCCACAGAATAAGCATCCTGCTGCAGAGCTGGTCTTCTGCTTAATTGTATGCATTTTTAAACTTTGCCCCTGCATACCACCTGAATGCATCTGATGCTTGAACAGGGATGGGTAATGTGTTAGGTCTATGCACAACTCCACAGAAAGTTTCACGTAGCAGACTGGGAATAAGCTTCCTACATTCTTCTTCATTCATTCATCCCTTCTTAGAACACCAATGTGAGTGCATATATTTTAAAAAGATTTCTAAGAAAGGTTTGACTAGAAGTCAAGAGGGTGCGTGTGGCATCCTCTCCCATAGCTGATGGATTCTGGTTAGCAGCTCCCTTGGTTTCCAGCCTACTCCCTGCCTGTGCGGGGAGACCTGGAGATGGGCCGTGGCCTCGTGGTAGGAGTGTGCATGGATGTATGAGTCTACCTTCTAAAAAGCCCACGCAGGACATGGGAGGCTTATGGTCACGAGCATTTGCTCTTGAACTGAAATTCCTCAAAACAACTTTCTATTCTTTCAAATAAGGAAGATATTTGAAGATAGAGATATTTTCAGAAACAACAACAAAAAATTCGACTCTGTAGAAAGCAGAGCGCATGTGCAGAATATATCTTCTAATGAGGATGCAGGAAACATCCACCCAAATTAGCTGTCAATTCCAAGTCCCTGAGCTCTACACTGAAACACACACACCCCACCAGCACACAACAGGGTCCCGGGGGTTTAACTGGCGCTCCTGACTAATCACGCACATGCACATACACACATCTGTTCCGATAGTGCTTTGTAAGTATTAATACATATTCCAGTTTGAGAGGCTTATTCTTCAAAACAATAAAGATAACCTCAAAATCTCATGACTTCAATGCCCTCCCATTTCTTTCCAAGAACCTGGCCTGTTCTTAAGGCATTAGCACCCAGAATGACCAAATTTCTACACAAAACCCTGCCTCTCTGTTTATTTTTCCAGGACCTGTTCAGACAGGCTCTGATATGGGTTAACCATTTTCTTAGAACTAATCTCTTAAATCTCTTTCTGGCACTGTGACCAAGATTCTACACAAGCAAAACGCTGACACTGAGTTTAGAAAGGTCTTGAATTCCACTCAAGGTTCCTATTTATCACAAAGCTCCTCTGAGAGCAGATTTCCAAAACTGCTTTGATGAAAAGGGGCTTCCAAGGTCTATAGACTTCTGGGTCAACATGTCCATCCTTTTGACTACTGTGAGCTGTCACCCCATCCAGGTCCCTGACTTAGCCTGACAACACTGTTCTCTGTTAACACTGACTGCTTGGGCCTGGGCTAGGAGGAGGATCTTCACCCAGTTTCCAGACTTGTGGGAAAACTCAGAGCCACAAACAAACCAACTGTTGGCAGGGTTAGAAGTCAAGTCACCATCTTCAAACTAAGCTCAATGCTTTGATGATCACACTCGGGTGAGAAGGCGCTTATTAACAGCGCACAGCTCCAAATTCTAATTGCAGACTACCGCAGGCAGTTGGCTGAGCGGCTGATGAACATTAATCAGGCAATCCTAACTGATCTATAGACTGTCATTTAAATTGACAGTGGCACATCCACTAATCATCCCGTTTATTCTCGTGCTGTCAAGAACAGAAACCACATTAATACTTACTTTTGCAAATGGCTCTGTTGTACGAATAAGAGCCACTCAGACACAGAAAGTTGGAAATGCTCATGTGGCTTCAAGGAAGATGATTGAGCACTGTGTTAAAGAGACATGGTTGATTCATCAGGGCAAAACGTTTTTAAGCGACAAGGAGGAGGAGAAGGCTGTGAGCATTGTTGGGCTTTCCCTCAGACAGGAGTGTCTGTCTGCCTAAAGTGACTCTGGGGTTCCACTTGGAAAGAAGCCCAACGTAAGTTCTAAGTTGAGATCTTTCATATACAACAACTTGCTTGCTGTTGAGTTTCCTTTACTGCATGTTAAGTGATTCAGTTTATACCACTCAGTTTACACTGGGAGTATCTCCCCAGGAAGGGCTCTTCCAGTAAGATAAATTCAGAAATCAAAATATACTTCTGCTTGGCAGATTTTCCAAACCTTAAAAGGGGATTCGAAATTGACAAACGTGACTGTGCTTCTGGGGATAATCTAACAAGAGTGCTTCACATCAGGGCTTTCCTGGAAATCCTGGGGCACATGGTTGTCATAGCTTGGGTAAGTAGGAGGAGGGGAGGAAAGCAAGAAAGGGAGAGAACAAAGAATGACATGGTCTGACAGATGGATGGTGGTGTGGCTGGGGATGCAGATATTAAATGAGGAGAAAAATGTTTCCGGATAGTTTGGATTTCTCTTGAGTAGGTGAAGCATGCCAGGCAACTCCTGCTGCAGTTGGAAGTGACAAGAACCCCGTTTCTGCAGCGAGAATGGTTTGGGTGATTCAGCCTGCCTGCCGTTAATGTCTTTACAAAGGTGGGAGAAAATTAGCAAGTCAGACACGAAAGTGGTCTCAAGACAATGGCCTCTCTTCTTAAACATGAGCTTTGCCAAGAAATCCTTTGGAGGTAGGTAGGAACGACTAAAGACCACGTAACCCTCTCCAGGAGACCAGAGAGCAGAGGCCGCTTCTTAAGCCACATTTTGACAAGCACCTTCACCCATCTTGTACTGCAACTGACTTCAAGGTAGTGAGCCCTGCAGGGCATTTCCCAAGGCCCCCAGGAGTCACCCAGAAAAGATGGCTTGACATCTGGGGCTCTGAACAGCTGCCTTGCCCTTGGACCCGAGCCTGGAACATTCTGAACATCTGGACTGAGACTAGAGGGACGCTCTGTCCCATCTGCCACTGATCTATGGGCACAGACACTACGCCCACTGACTTGGGAATGGTAATGCTCATGTGATGGTCCAGCTCATTTTGGGGAGACAGGAAATGAATTCTCATTTTTATTTGCTGCACATTATTCTTCAGTATTTATAAACTAAATGGTCTAGGAAAAGCCTTTTGGCAATTGCTTATTTTGTTAACATCATGATGGACTGTGATTTGCTGCAAAAGTGCTATTTTAAGGATTTATTGTTAGCATGTGCCTTTTTACTAAATAGTCCCTTACTGTAGTACTTCTGAAATATTTGGGACCACCAAGGTGGGGGGAAATGTTGATCACACTATCGACCAGATTAAATTCCCAATGATTTGAGAATTTACTATTAAAACTTGAACCTATAAAAAAATATTTTTAGAAAGTTACCTTGGGGCTGGGGATATAGCTCAGTTGGTAGAGTGCTTGCCTCGCATGCACAAGGCCCTGGGTTCAATCATCAGCACTATAAAAACAAACAAAAAACCTAAGACTTTTTAACTATAACTCAAAATTTAGAAAACAAAAATAAAAATATAGATCAATTCAATAATAGAAAAGTCAAAGAAGCATCAACACAGTTAAAGAGAAAACTACTAATTGGGGAAAAATATTTGCAATCCATATTACTAACAGAGATTCTCTCAGAAAGAGACCAACAATTCAAAGGAAAAATGAGTAAAAGACATAAGCAAAGTTTATAGAAAAATAAATAGTTCAACCTCCCTTAAAAGGCGACACATTAGAACTACATGGGGATAGCACTTCTTTTTCACCGATGAAGTTAGGAAAAAATGGCCAGCACACTGTTTGGGAGGCTGCAAAGGAACAGGCTGGTCAGTCAGGTACAAGAACCGTCTTAGGTATCCCACCATGGAGGTCCAAATGACATCAGCCATGGAAATTACAGCGCACCCACCCTGTGATACTGCTGATCTATTGAATTCACTTTGCATTTACATGTATCCACTGGCAGTATGACCTAAACAAAGTAATTCACTGTGACATTGTCTGTGATAGCAAATATTGAGAACAACCCCAAACACAGCCTGGGAGACTGCTTAAAGAAATCATGATACTCCAGGCATGGTGGTGCACACCTCCAACCCCAGAAACTTGGAAATTTGAGGCAGGAAGATCGCAAGTTCAAAGCCAGTCTCAGCAACTTAGGCCCTAAGCAACTCAGTGAGACCCTGTCTCTAAATAAAATACAAAAAAAGGGCTGGGGATGTGGCTCAGTGGTTAAGCACCCTGGGTTCAATTCCTAGTACCAGTAGACAAACAAACAAACAAATCATGACTCATCTATACAAAAAAAAAAAAAAAAAAAAAAAAATCCATGCTTCTGAATGAGAGAATAGGCAAATTATACATGTAGAGAGAAAAATCAAGTTAAAAAAAAAAAGTAAGGGGCATGGTAGAATATAGTATTTTCCTTTGTCAAAGGACAAAAGGGATATTTATATTTGTTTATGTGTAAGAGAATTCTGGGAAGAACAGCTGACTGACTAGCACTGGTGGCTACTGTGAGCAGGTAGGAACAGCGTGGGTCGGTGAGGAGATGGAGATATAGGATTCAACTTTTTGGTTTTGAACTGTCAATATTACCTCTTCAAAATTCAAATCGGATTTTTTGAAAACTTGAACACTGGGCTCTGATTTTTATTGTTTCGTCCTCTCCTTTCTGAGGGGATCATCAGCTCTCCCTCTCACAGCCTTGAGCAATCTTCTCTGCCCTCCCCAGGTTCCCTCTCCTGCCACCTCGAGTGCCACAGAGGAAAGAGGCGAATGGAGAAGAAAGACGGCATTAAGTTCCAGAGCAGGAACTCCAACCCTTCTTACAGCTCTTGGGAGGGTTTCTATTTCAGGCATCCTTGGGGGCTTTTCCTGTGATTCCTGGCTGCATTCTGGATGCAGATGCAGGCCAGGGGAGGAAACGAGAGGGGTAGAGAGGGGCACAGGTGGTACCCAGAGATGGACGGGGTGCCCTGGTCCATTCCATCCCCACAGAAGCCGGGCCTTCGTGGGGCCTCCCGCCCTCCCGATGGCTATCACAGAGTGGCGGCAAGGTGGAGTTGGGTCAGGAGGCAGCACCCACAGCACCAGGGGACAGAGCAGGACATGACAGAGGGGGACGTGGGCTGGTGGTACATGGGACTGTAGCTTTTGGAGGGACAGAGCATGGCAGGGTGGCCAGGGTAAGGAAGGACAGAGACTCTGGATCCCGGGAGCACAGGCTCTCTAGCTGGCCCCTCACTTGCTCATGGAGGAGCAAGCCCAGGATGGAGCAGGGAGGAACAGGCACTGCTCAAGGCTCAGTGGAGGTGAGGTCCCAACTCAGCCACCCAAGCAGGTGGCCTTGCCTTACCTTCACAGAGCCTGGTTCCTCACCTTCTCAACAGGGTGATGTAATCTGTACACTAAGCCTTTTACATATGCAGCCTCATTTAATATTCATGACAATCCTAGAAAAAGGAGCTATCAGGAGACCTATCTTCTAGATGAGGAAACCGAGGCTCAACAGGCTTTGTGGTTATAAAGCCAGGAGGCAGAAGAGCAAAGCTTGCCTTTCGTAGCTACCACACTGCAAACCAGTGTGCTAAATGACATGATCTGTAGCCAGATGGGTTCTTTAAATACTCATGGCTTCCCAGGATGGTTCCCAGCTCCTAGACCCAGTTGAAGCTGACCTGTTCTTCCCTTACTCAGGAGGGCTAGCCAGAGGGACCAAGTGCCCTGTAACAGAAGCTGTCACCAGGCGTCTCTCTTACAACTTGCCGTGTGACTATAACAAGTGCACTCCCACACTGGGGGTCAGGTACATAAGTGGGATAGTCTTGCAGGCCACAGCATTATTTCTGGGGGGGAAACCTTGAGATTGAATGTGCATGTATCTTAGTGCTGATCATGAAATGATGCTGGCTGTTTATGGTGCTAGAGTTAAAAAAAAAAAAAAAGTCACATTATAATGGACAGAGTATAAAGCATTCAAAGGATGTTCAACAGTCCCTTTCTTTTTTTTTAATGTTTATTTTTTAGTTATAGGCGGACACAATATTTTTATGTGGTGTTGAGGATCGAACCCAGTGCCTCACGCATGCTAGGCAAGTGCTCTACCTCTGAGCCACAACCTCAGTCCAAGAGTCCCTTTCTTAAGATGAGTTCTATGCACAGCTGGGCACGGTGCGGCCCACCTGTAATCCCAGTGGCTTGGGAGGCTGAGGCAGGAGAATCATGAGTTCAAAGCCAGCACCAGCAACTTAGCAAGGCACTAAGCAACTCAGCAAGACCCTGTCTCTAAATAAAACATAAAAAAAGGGTTGAGGATGTGGCTCAGTGGTTCAGTGCCCCTGGGTTCAATACCTGGTACCAAAAAAAAAAAAAAAAAAAAAAAAAAAGGCGCTGTTTGAATCCAAAGCTATAAAAGGGGGGTGGTACTAAAGTTCTTAGTCTTGGAGTTTTGAAAATGTACTAGAAATCAAAACATTAGTAAGTAAATATAATAATTACATTACCAGTGCCAGTGATCATTCACTGCTTCTCTATAAGGCCCAAACTGCACTGCAGTTTCAAAGACATAGATCACGGACTTTCTCACTAATCTGTCGTAATCCCGTATTATTTGGTCTCAGATATCACAGGTATATCTGATTATAATGCATAGAAATTTCATCAATATTCTGATTTATCTACTACCAATGGAGACAAATCATTCCATGTAAAATTCCAAATGTAAATCCTATAAATGGATTCATTGGAAGTAAAAAGATACTACTCATGACAAAATACTAGAGAATTAGCCTACTTACCAATATTAAAAGATTATCATATTAATATTATACAGTTTGCCTAAGATAAGCCTTACATAAATATTATCAAGAGGCTCAAGTGTGGTGATTAAGATTACGAATTCATGACTTCTTAACATTTGTTATAAATCTCTCCAGGACAATAATTTTTCCAAGTATTCAGGCACATGCACTTTTGCTTTAAAACACGTTCACCTTTCTTGTGGAAAAGAACACACATTTGCTTACTTCTCTCTCCCCTTCCTACTCTTCATCCCTTTATTATGAATAAATTCAGGTTTCAAAAAGATATTTTTCTCTTATGTGGCTAAATACATGCATTATTTTTATTTTAAAAAAAGCTCTAAAACATGCAAACATCTGAAAATTTGGAAAGAAAATGGATGCAGCACACATAGACACACAAACACAGGGCACCCCAGGATGTACCCATCTAGAAACGTCCCCCCGCCATTGCCAAACAAAGTGAAGCAAGCACACGCATTACTGTTACTGCTACCAGCTACGGGCAGGCTGAACTGATATTTACAAGTCGTACTTTCAAGGGATGGAATAGAACAGGGGAGTTTCAGCTAGAAGATTTGAATCCCCAAGGCAACAAAACAAAAATTCCGCAAGCCAGTCCCAGCCATCAAGACCCCCATTAAGCTTGACCGCCCTCACCTGCTCCCCTTCTCTCCTCTCTCCCCAGAAGAAGGCACTTCACGGAAACGTCTGGGAAAGCCCTTGGACTTTATTTTGTTACACCCTCTAAACAGACAAAAAACAAAAGAGAACAGGTGTAGAAGACAGTATTTCCAATAGGCCACCATGAACCCCACACAGGCCCTCCCTTACCTCTCTTACAGACATCCCGTTTTCGGGCCTCATTTAGGAGGTTTTCAGGCCTCACTGGGATTTTTTCCCCCCCAAGGAGGAAGCTCCCAGACAAAGATGGTGTGTTTGAGGAAGATCTCTGATGCTGAGAAAGAAATATGAAATGCAAACTTTGCTCTAGTAGCATCGTATTTATTAGCATTATCCTGGTGTTAACAGAGGCAAGGATATTACCATCATGACCATGTCATTCAGGGACCTCCTCTTCCACCTTTGGCGGCTGCCCTAGCTAACAGGATGGCTCAAAATTCCATGGGAATAAACAGAACTCGCAGGAATCTCCTGGGGACCATTTGGGCCTCCTTCCTGCTATGGCTTTCTCTCGATTTCATACCATTAGACCAGTGGTCTGGGGTTTCATCTTTTCCCCATGCATTCCTGTCGTCTCTGGACACTTTCCAGATTCACAATACAGACTGTAGAATTCATAAGAGAGGCATCTCAGGGAGATGGGGACAGCAATTGGCAAGTTATTACTATATATAAAATCCTATATTTAGTTTCCCTTTAAAATTTAAATAACCATAGCATATGACACTGAGCTACAGACTCTGGAAGATGTACATATTCCACAGGATACCTGAAAGTGTCTGTTTAATCATACTTGATGCCCCAAACCCCCTGGGCTACAGGACCTCACACTAAAATGTTTCCCATTCTTTCCCCAAATTCATCAAGATATAATGGATGCTCCCTTTTTTGGATGCTCTGCTGAATCTGCACACAACTATGATATCAGGTGGTAGATGCAATTTTGAGTCACTTTTTGCTTTTTAGCAGCTTTTCACTTCAAGGATTGAACACCCTCTAATTATTCAGTATTAGGCTTTTCTTCCTTCATAAATGTTTTCCTTTCTTTGATAATCATTAACTGTATATGGGGTAAAAGCGCTTGGCACAGGCACCAGAGTTTGGAGAAGCCAAAATTTGGGAGCATGACTAAAAAGGGGGAGGGACTGCTGTAACTCAGAACTTCTTGTCTCCCTCTGTCGAGAACATTCCAGAACTACAACAACTGTCCCCCTACACGTCACGGATTTGCCGTGTGGCTCCAAACATTAATCTGAAGAAATCACGAGTGTGTTTGGAATGTTTTTACCAATTTTCATAAAAACTTGAAATTTGCAGCTTCCTCAAATATTTAGACTTGTTCTCAACCCTTAGCCCTACTCTGAATTCTGCCAGATTCACTCTTTCGGGAATTTTGGAGCGGAGCCGGCTATCTCCGCAGCTTTTCCTCACATACAATCACAGGCACTTCAAACTACCACCCGTAAACTGACAACACTTCGCTGAGAAGCAAATGCCACGCAATCAATAGCTAATGATCAAGGGGGCTACCTGGGCAAGCGTGGACCATCACCCTGGAGAAAAGACACTGGATTCTGAGGAAGTCAAAGAGGTGGCTGTTAACCAGAGAGACTCCACATCCACGGAGTTTCCCTGTCCTGGACAGTGAGCTTGCTTCAAGGACGTGTCCATCTTCCCTAACACAGTCGGTCCAGTCTTTTAAGTACCACGGGGCTGCGTTTAAACAGCAGCCTTTGGCTATGGATCCTGCCCTGCTTTTGTCTAATGACTATGTGTTAGCCTGTTCCAAGAGCTTCCACGGGCATCTCAGGGCCAACTCGACAGCAGGGGGCCGGTTACTATAACAACTGACAGCTCTCTTGAATTCTGAAAGGCCCCTGAGTAGCCATTTGGGAAACAGTTATTGAGCAAAAAGTTGCCTGGGATCTGTGGCATTAGCTGCCACAATCTCTGTGCACATTTGTGTGGAGGGGGAGAAAAAAAAGGAACCCACCTCCTGGAACAGCTGGGGACCTCCAAGGCTCCCCTCCCCCATTCCTGTTAGCATCTCGGAGCAAGACAGTTTAACGCCAGTGTCATCACAAACCCAAACCCTCCGAGCATGCCATCTTTTGGCATCACAATCCGTGCTCTAGTTCTCCCCACTGGCATGACACATTGTCAGACTTTGAAGAGCTGAATGGTAAAAAAATTATTCCTGATGATTAAAAAGAAAAAAAAAAAAAAAAGTCTTGAAATATGGCCACAAGTACAAGTTCCAGGAAAGGATCGGTTGCACAGGCAGCCACCAATTTTAAAAGTAGGGCAGGGGGTTGGGAGGGGAGATGCCCAGTACATCCCTGGTTCATTGACTGAGGTCTTACGCTGAAAAGATAGAGGTGATCACATAAAGCCACCAAACATCATTCTTAGAAAGTCCGATCTTTCTCAACTTGAGAACAGTTTTACAAACACCTACCTTTCCATTCTTATTCTCTCAGCACAAGACGACACTGGGCAACTGGAACTGAAAACCCTGTGCCTGTGTACACACAGAGTCCTCTGGAAAAGATCCTGATCATTCTTGTGGAAGTGGCCTTTGCTTTGCATACAGGAAGGGCGTCTAGAGGAGTTTGGCCCCTGGTGATATTCAGTGTGCCATGACCAAGTGCTTTCAGGCCATTGCTCACAGCTGCCTCGGACTAGACAGTTGTCCTTTCTCTTTGTTCTGCCCAAATCAGAACCCAAACAGCCACTCCTCCAGGAAGCCCTTCCTGACTCCCACTCCCTCCCACCACACTCTGGAACACACAGTTTCCCTTATCACCACTACGGCCAGGGGAGTCACTGTAACCACCCACAGGGCCAGGGGTCAAAGAGCAGCGAGGGCAGAGGCTGGCGGACTGGAGAACCACTGTCCCTTGCAAAGGGGCCACACACTTGGCTCTATCCACCCCACAGTACCAGAGGGGACAATGGGAACAATGTTGCAGGCCTTCTGATGTGCCACGGGAACACACAGAGCTGGGCTTTTAAGTCGAATCTTATTTCAAAAATAATTCAAAAATTTAAGATTGATACATCGGCTGAATAAAACTGACTGGGAGACCACTGGTTTGGAGTTTTGACCCTGATTTACTTGCTCATCTACTCCTTCAAGCTATATATGTAAAACCCCCTGCAAGACAGGAACCCCTAGAATCAACCTCCTCCAGTGCCTGCCTGGCACAATGTGAGGTTCACAAAAAGTGGTGTATGAATGAACAAAGGAAGGACTGACAGGCCAGCCACACCATACCAACCCCAGGCCTGAGACACTCCAGAACCTACGAGCTGCATCATCCCAGAGGGGAAATGACCTACACCCCTCCCCCCCAGGACAAGGGTGAAGGCTCCCTGACGGCTTGCTCACCGCCCTGGCTGCTCCAGGATTCAGTAACGCAGCGCGTGCTTTGCGTTAATTCACCCATCACTTGTGGTCTCTATAAGCAGCGTTTCCCCTTTGCTATCCCTCCAGTGTCACCTGATTAGAATAAGCCATGCTTATTGCACTGTATGCAAATGAAGACTGATTTGGCTTTCCTGGGGTGGAATGGGAGGGAACGGCTCATCCAGACCCGGTCATCAGCAAGCAGACGGGGAAGTGCCGGCCACAGAGCAGACGGGTGGGGGAGCGCAGCGGGCCTGTGTCACTGCTGCTGTGGGAACACAGGAGGGATCTGCGTTCCAGTGAGGCACATGTGGCCAGTCATCCCGAGGGCACGAGAGGCATGTCACCCCGCGCCCACGCTCCACTTCCTCACGCATCTGTCTGTTTGCCCGAGTCTCCATCATGCCAACACGAATCCCCCACACGTTTGCGGTTCGCATCCCTTCGTATTTATTACACTCTGTCTCCCGCTGAACATCCAAGAAAGGAAAAAAATCGCAATGTCAACAGAACTCGACTAGTGCTCACGAACGGCATTGTTAATGAAGAGGCACCACGCGTGGCAAAAATCTCTAAAAGTCGGAAGAATGGACTCAGACTAAAAGAAACCCTTTTCCATGGGCACGTGTGGCTAACCTGGGGTTGATGGATTTGCCACAGATTTACAGATGGCTCAAGTGGGACGTGCATTTTCCAGATCGGAGCAGAGCATGGAACTTTTGTTTGGTGGTACTGGGACTCGAACCTAGTGCCACTGTGGCACTCTACCACTGAGCTACGTCTCCAGCCCTTTCAATTTAACTTTCAGTTTGGAACAGGGTATCGAAAGGCTGCCCAGGCTGGCCTGGACCTTTTGATCTCCTGCCTCAGCTTCTGAGTAGCTGGGATTACTCGTGTGCAGCACCATGCTCACAGCATGCAACCTTTCTGATATCAAATTTTAAAAACTGGGGTCAATTGTTACAATGTCCACTTAGAGTTTCCAGTTCTCTGTCCCAGGACCCATGTGGTTAGCTCATACTTATGTGAGAAGTAAAGCTGGCTTATGCTTTTGGTAGGTCCTTTTCCAAGTTAGAATTATGGTTAATAAGATGCTAAATTTATTATCAGCTGGGACTGAGACCAAACAGGTTATGTTATACAACATCAAAACCTTCTGAAGAGTAATGGAGATGTCACCCAGGAGATACATCCTTATTTAGCTTCTAGAACACCCAAGAACATAGTTGGTCCCTGAGGTTTTCTTCCACTGATCTTGGCAAGTCTAAACCACAAGTACACACTGGTGACCACCGTGATGAGGAGGAGGCGCAGGAGCTAGTTCATCTTCCTGCAGGGCCCTTTTTTTTTTTTTTTTTTTTTTTTTTGTACTAGAGATTGAATCTAGGGACACTTAACCACTGTGCCACATCCCCAGCCCTTTGTATTTTTTTATTTTGAGACAGGGCTAAGTTGCTTAGGGCCTCGCTAAGATGCTGAGACAGATTTTGAACTTGCAATCTTCCTGCTTCAGCCTTCCGAACTCCTGCAGTGTCTTTTTTGACAGGCGAACACACACAACAGTAGCTGGCCGTGGAGGGAAGGGAATGCTTCCCCCGCCCCCCTCCCCAGGCATGCTACTCCTTCATCTGAGGCAAGATAACGTGATGGGGAAGACAGCAGGTAAGAAAATCAGACTGGCTGGATTCGAGCTCAGGATCCACCACCAGAGATTAATACTGCGACTGGGGCATATCACCTCATTTTACCAAGCATTAGTTTTCTGATGTACAAAATGGACATCAGAATACTAACTACTTCCTAAGATTTGTATGCCAATTAGGTGGGACTATTATCTGCTAAACACAGGTCCGGGATGGTGAAAATTCAATCAAAGGTTTTTGGCTAGCTAGGTCTTAAAATGTACAAAGCCACTTCAAGAGCACAACTTAGCTCACCATAAAGAAAAGAGCTACCTTGGATGCAACTTCCTTTAGGATTCCTGAGGGGGAAGAAAAATCTTTGCAATCTGAATAATTCTAAGTGCACACAAATGCCCTGTTCATAGCAGCAGCTCAACTCTTGTACAGCATGCTGGTGACGAACGCTCGAGCACGCACCGTCTATCAGGCCCTTAGCTCCTCTCCCGGCATCTACCTCAAATTATGAAAGTAGATCAAAAAGGAACTTTCCCCAAATTTTCCTTTCATCTCTGAGTGGCAGCAGCTATGCAGCTCCAAGTCTTTTCAGGAACATTAATGCCACATAATCAGCTTGTCTTCATAAGGCAGGGGATTGATCCAACTCTTGGAATACACTTTCTATTAATTCAGAAGGTGTGTTGTCACTATCTTGAATGGCACACTTCAAAAACTGATTTCTTCTTCATTTTTAAGAGCTCTGAATGCTTTTTAATTGTGACAAATCATTTGCAATAGCTTGGAAACATTGCATGACTGAGGTAGACTGCAATATTTACCAGGCACACAACAGGGCGCAATTTGCAGAACCAGGCAAGCTCATTTAACTGTTAGCTCATTTTTATTAGCTACCCACCACATTTCTTCCTAGCTTCACTGCAACATCATTATAGATTCTGGATCTTACATCTCTTCAAGACAGACCTTTGCAAGGACCATTCAAGAGACAACTGCAGCATGCTACCTGTAATATCCCTGCCAAAGGTATTAGAAATACATTTCTCTGGGGAAAAAGTACACTCATACATTGTTGGTGGGATTGCAAACTGGTGCAACCACTCTGGAAAGCAGTATGGAGATTCCTCAGAAAACTGGGAATGGAACCACCATTTGACCCCGCTATCCCACTCCTTGGTCTATACCCAAAGGACTTAAAATTGGCATACTTCAGTGATGCAGCCACATCAATGTTTATAGCAGCTCAATTCACAATAGCTAAGCTATGGAATCAACCTAGGTGTCCTTCAACAGATGAATGGACAAAGAAAATGTGGTAGAACAATAGAATATTACTTAGCCATAAAAAAAATGAAATCCTGGCATTTGCTGATAAACGGATGGAACTGGAGGCTACAATACTAAGTGAAATAAGCCAATCCCAACAAACCTGCAGATGCTAACACACAATGAGGAGGAGGGGGAACAGAAGTTCAATGGGGTAGACAAAGGGGAATGAAGGGAAGGGAGGGGGTGGGGAACAGGAAAGAGTAGAATGAATGGGACATCACTTTCCTGTGTTCACATATGAATACACGACCAGTGAAACTCCACATCGTGTACAACCACAAGAATGGGACCCAAATTAGAACAGACTACACTCCATGTGTGTATGATATGTCAAAATACCCTCCACTGCCATGTATATCTAAGAAGAATAAAAAAATTTTAAAATACATTTCTCCCTATAGACCTACATTACTACATGTCAAAATACTGCTCAAATAGTCCCCAAAGGGACTCTTTGCCTGAAGTCTCCCAGATATACAAATATCTGTACCCATACTTTTGAGTCTTGGCCGTGTATGAAATAAGGAGATTAATGACTGGCCTCCAGCACCTTCGCTTTCAGGAAACACGCTGAATGCAGTGACGTCAGTGGGCCTCGGTATTTAAGGCTATTTGTGGCAGCGCTTCACAAACACCCAGGCACTCTCTGGCTTCATCTTGTGTCCCTGGGTGTGTGGCCATCTGGAGGTAGTGAGGAGTGAGTGGAGTGAAATGCCCTCTCCCAGGCCCAGCAGTTGAGAGCCAGCTGTCTGCTGCTGCGATGTGGGAGCCACACATTCCCAGCAGAGGAGCCCCTGTGGAGGACCTCAAAGCCCCATCAGTCTTTGAGAGGGTATGCAGTGAGGCCGCTGGTCTTCTGCAGGGGCCGATAGAGAAAACTCAATACAGCCGGCTCTGGATTCACGAAGCTGCCCACTGGGCTTCAAAGTCTTCCCCTGGGTGGAGGTGGGGGCCGGGGTCATGTCTCCAACCTGGTTACTCGGGCACGTCTTCCTCTGGAATTGCCTTTGCCCCATCAGGAGCATCACCCAAATCAATTTCATTAACTTTACTGTCACCCTTTCCTTTTTTGGCCCAAAGTGCTTCTGCTCAGTTGGTTAACCTACATTTATACTATATTTAGCTCTAAACAGATGACTTTTAGCTATTTCTAGGATGCTCTGCACAACTGAGCATTCCAAAGAATAAACTCAGAAGGAAATTCCAAAACTTCTTGTGCATTGTCTCACAGAGCGGGCCCATTACTGGAGATTGTGTACAGTAGCAATGTGATCACTTTTGAAGGATGGCATTTATGGCATGCTGTAAAGTTCATTTTCTTAAGAACTTTTCCAGCACCTCAGGACCCAGAATTCCATCTGCTCTGGTGGCAAATGTCTGCCTCCATCCACCAGGCACCAGGTGAGGCATGTCCCACAGCGAACAACGAATCCCCACGGGAACCTGGTGGCCAGTTTCTTGAATCTATTTTGCAGAGATGGAATCGGAAGCTGGGGAAGGAGTCTTCGTCTGAGGCTGCGTCTCACTGGCTCCTCACCGGATGCTCCATTCAGGGGTTGCTTCCCAATTGCCCGACGCCAGGCAGTTTCAACACCTGGAAGATCTGATGTCCCAGCTGTAAGCCAATGTCTCCGTGGGTGCTTTACGCATATCTGTGCTCTATACTCATAGTAAACAAGTTTTCTCACCTTCCTAGAACCAGCTGCCACCCTTTGGGGCTGGCAGCTCCCTGCTATATACACTCTCTGGCTACACAGTGGGGAGTCTGGTGGAAACTGGCTGAATCCAGGCTGTGACTCAGGACCCATGTTCCCCCTAAACATGAGGCATGGCCTCTCTCTGATCTGCCTTCTGCACTTTGAGCTCCTCTAATGCCCTTCAGTCATCCTCAGGGCAAGACACACATGCTTTGGGGTGGCATCCAGTGCCTTTCTGATCTGACCCTTGCTGTCCCACACTCTGCTCTTGTGACAATGACCCACGTCTGCTTGTAGTAGGCCAGGCACTCTCTCTAGTCTCACCCCTGCACGTGCTCCTCCCCTGGCTTATAGCTTGGACGTCATATCTTCTAGGCTGGGTTGAAGCCCTTTTCCAAAAACTCTTCCTACTCCATTATATTTACTCATCCATATCTTCCAGTGACTGTGAGGGCCAAGGGACATCACCCCGAGTCACCAGGCCCAGCACAACATAGGGCAGGAACTCTAAGGATTTCATAAGTAATAAATGGCTGAACATGGGCCCATGCCCAAGCAACAGCACAAAATGCTTTTATGATTTATTTCTTAACTATCAAAACACTGAGCCAGACATTCCAAACTAGCCTCCTTTCTGGGCCAGGATGGTCCTTTGTAACCCCTTCTGCGGTTTTCATGGAAATGGCACTGGCCCCATTTTGGGGCTGCAGAGTTAAATTTAAGATATAGGCCCAACAAGCAGAGAGGCCTGACTCTGGGGATGGACAGATGGGGTAGGACATCCATGAGTGGCACCATCTTAGGAGGGGGTAATTGAACCCGGGGCGCTCAGCCACTGAGCCACACCCATCCCTTTTTAATATTTTAGAGACAGGGTCTTGCCGAGTTGCTTAGGGCCTTGCTAAGTTGCTGAGGCTGGCTTTGAACTCATGATCCTCCTGCCTCAGCCTCCTATTAATTGGACTATTAAAGGAAACATCCCTTTCCTCTGGGATGGAGAGATCCAAGTCTCATATGGGCCAGAGGCCTGCCTCAGAGAGCAGGTCCCAGAGACAGACCACACCAGCCAACGCCTCATGTTCAGCCTTCCACGTCCAACCAGGCCCGACATTCCTGCAACTTCCCACTCCATGAACCAACCAACACTTTCCTATTCCTTGTGTCTGAGCAGCGTGGAATGGACTTTTGTCAGACTGCAACAGAAAAGGGTTCTGGCTGTATGGCACGAGGCAGTACTGCCCAGTGCCTGGCCTGCAGCAGCCATCCACAAGTTCAGCTCCCTTTCTGTTCCCAGTTCAAAGAAAAGGGCTAGAAACAGCACCCAGCACACGGGTTCATAAGAACCGCTTGGGATGGGACCATCCAAGTGCCTGGCACTCAGAATGGACCTGCTGGACGCCAGCAAGCACCGACATACCACGTGGAACACGGGTGGGGAGACAGAACTCAAGAGCCGGGGCCTCACTTCTCACCGCTTCACCCACTGAATCGCCGCGCCAACAGCTCCAAGTGAACACACCCAGAGTGCAGAGAGCTAGCTGCAAACGACCAGGCCCCGGCTGTGGTAGGAAACGGCTGTCACAGTGAGCTGGTGCCAGGCCCGCCACCCGAGGAGATGACCCAGGAGGCGCTGCTCTGCCTCCATGCTCCACTTATGTCAAGTCTATTGCCAATCACCCACTCCCACTGGGCCTCAGAAGGCAGAAGACAGGCAGTGCCATTCCAGCTTCAAACCTCACTGCCAAAGGGACACACACGTCTCTTCCGTGTGTGCCAACTCTCCATGTGAGCTCCCTAGCGTCGCTTCTTCCACATTAATAAGAAAAAAGTTGGACAGAGAAAAAAAAAAGGCCCTTGTCACCTCCAGGCTTGGCCAACGCATCCATCCTAACACTAATTCGGTTTTCTTTTCTTTGCTCTGTAAGAACTTTTCTCTTTTGCACTGATTTTTGTGCTACTGGCACTAAGGTTGGTAAAAGCTCCAATCCAGACTCTACCCATGAGGGCTAAAGCTCTGGCTAGTTTAAACCCAGTTATGTATATAATTTTGGAAGAATACATGCCTATGTATATAATTTCCCCATACTTATGTATGTAATCTTAAAAGCTTGTATGTGCATGCATATACACATATGTATACACACGAGTATGTGCACACACACCATTATAAAGATATTTCAGGCAGGAGCTATTAATATATTTCCCGTTTTAACTCTGAGATTTTCAGGAGTTTCAGCAGTTGTCTTCTCAAGGGAGCACACCTTGAGCAGCAGGGTTTAAAGCCGTCTTAACCATGCCCATGGCCATACAGAAGGCAGCGCCGGAAACGCTGGTGTTTTGGACCTGTTTGGCTGCTAGGTTCATGGTCCTCCTTGGCCCCAGTGATCTGCTCAGGACTGGGTGGAAGACCCCAGGTGGGCTGATCAGAAACGGTCCTGAAGAATTTGCTACAACTGCTGTGTACAAGGTGCTTCCTTTACGCTCAAATCGATAAACGAGGGTCACTAGTGGCAGATTGCTGCGGGATCTCTGTGCTCCGCCAAGGGAGAGACTGAGGCTGGGCTGCAGAGCCGAGACAGGCGTGCAGATCTCTGTGACTTTCCACACTCAGCTGGATGCACTAGCAGCCTCCAAATGACTAGCAGGCTCCAGACAAATATTTGTTAGCGAATCACTACTTGCTGGAGAAGGGATGACAGGAGGCGAGTCTAGTCTTCCTGTGTCCACCCTGAACACCAGGCACTTCGCAATCCAGCACTGGCAGCCCTGTGGTCACTGGGGAGACCTGGGGAGGCACGAGAGGCTCCCCTTCTTACCCCCCTGTTCTCAGCGATTGAGAACAGACCCAGGATGCACAGCTGGCCTGCCGCATGCTCTGCTGACCCTACCTTCCAGATGCTCTGTGTGCCACGGCTGCGCACCACCTGCACAGTCTCACCTGGGCCCTGGCCACATCCTTCACCGCAGGGTCTCCTTGACGGGCTCTGCTTCTCCCCTGGCTCCTCTTCAATCTGTAGCTGGCACAGACCCCTCAGTAATACCGAGGTCAGGTCACAATGCCCTCCTACACCAAGCCACACTCACAGCACGTCCAAAGCCTACGCGGTGACAACGGCCCCCACGGCCTCCCCGACCCTCCTCGGCCTGTCTCTTCCCAGCACCCTCTTCCACCACTCTCCGTCTGGACTCAAGTGCTCCAGCTACGTGCGCCTCCTGGGTAGTCCTGAATCACGCCAGCCACGCTTCTGCCTCAGGGCCTTTGCACATCTGTTTCTTCCGCTTGGAATATGCTCCCGATGAAGCCCATTTGGTTTCCTCATTTAAGTCTTTCCTCAGCTATCATTGGCCAGTTGAACACTCACCCCCTGCCCCAGCGTGCCGCCTCGTCTTTCCTGACTGAGTTCTCTCCATCACATGCATAACAGCTCAGGAAACGTAGGTTTTAATTATTTGCCCGGTTTATTCCCCGTCTTTTCCACTAAAATGGAAGCTCCGAGAGAGAAGGATTTATGTTTGGCTCTCCTTTTGTATCGCCAGGGCCTAGAAGACAGCTGCCACGTGGAAGGAGCTCAAAATCAACTGAACGAATGGAAAGGGGAGGGGGAGGGGGATGGGAAGACATAACACCTGTTCGTCATCGGCGATGCACTGAAGATAAAGAGCAGAAGCTGCCGGTGTTCATCTGAGGAGTGCCAAGCGGGCCAGCCTGACTCAGCTGAAAGGGCTGAGACTGTAGCTGGAAAACCATGACTTCAACACAGCCTGCAAGCTGGCTCCGCGAGGATGCACCAGAAAAGATAACAGTAACGCAAGGACGACTTACGACCGGCCATTTTTTTGGGGGGTTGCTGGGGATTGAACCCAGGGGTGCTTAACCACTGTGCCACATCCCCAGCCATTTTTAAATATTTTATTTAGAGACAGGGTCTTGCTGACTTGCTCAGGGACTTGCTAAGTTGCTGAGGCTGGATTTGAACTCGCGATCCTCCTGTCTTAGCCTCCCGAGCTGCTGGGATTACAGGTGTGCACCACTGCGCCCAGCTACAATCTGCCATTTTTTTTAATCTCACATATGGAATGCCACATACCGTGCTGAATATTTTCCTATCACTCCCAATGTAATTTTCGGCAAAAGGTCAGGAAAAAAAAAATTTTTTTTTTTTAAGAATTATTATTAGGTGGATGTGACAAAATAAAGCATGGTCTCAGAGATACCAGAAATAGTATGAAACTTATTAACTCATTTTGCAGGTTCAGAAACTCAGATTCAAAGCGGAGATGGGATTTGAACCCAGCAAGCAGCAGAGCTGGGACCTGAACAGGGATGTCCCCGGTGCTCAAGCGTAACCTCTTTGGCGAGAAGTCCCAGAAGCGGACCAGAAGTACCTGGCCCTGGAAAGCGGCTCTGGCCCCTGCCCAGCCACAACAGGGTCTCCCAGGTGGGAACACAGAATACTGCAGCTGCCTCAATTTTCTGAACACGAGCCCCCAGGCTTCTCCTCCCCCGTGAGGGACACCTGGTCACTCACCTCCAGTAAACGAGGACGGCGATGAGGAGGATGAGGCACAGGAAGGTCAAGGCTGACACCACGATCAGAGGGATGATCCACTCCATCCTCCCTGGAGAAGGGCGGCTGATCATGCCCGAGGTGTTCTTTTCTGCTGCAAAGAGAAACCATCCCCGTTAGAGGACAGAGGCCAGCGACCTGGGAAGCCAGCGCGGAGGTCCACGTCCAGTTCTGTCTGGTTTCCGGAGAACTGGGCGGCTCGAGGCAGGCGGGAGGAGAATCCTAACCTCTCTCGGTTCCTCTCCTGTCCCAGCCCAAATACAGCCGCCCCTGCAGGTGGCATCACTGACGGAGTTGAGGGTGATTTTAAAGAGAGTGGCGCGGATGGATGTGCCGCGGGACCCACAGAGCGTCACCAACACAGGGGACTCTGACACACTGAGCAAAGGTGGTCAAGTCTCCAGAAAGGGCCCCCAGAGAGCCTCCCAGGTCCCCCAGTGCAGGCAGGCTTGACTGCTGTGACCAGGACAGCCAGCGGGGACTACAGTGCTACCTAGTCTCGCTGGCCTCCCGTCCACTTCCCTTTCCTCAGGTGACTACACCCCAATTCTGTTTTGGGAAGCAACCTCTCCCTAACAGTCACGGTGGGACGACCAGGCAAACGTGGGTGTCCCCGCTCTCTGGGACAAGGGTGGGTGTGGCACTCTGGCCCTGGAATCTCGACCAGTGACCAAGACTGGGCGACAGCACCCCGAGCCGGGGCCCCCGCCCGTTTCGTCCTGCTGCTTCCCAGCACCCAGACCCAGCACTCCCGCTTTTCCTGGAAGCTGGCTCTCCAGCCGCCCCTGGCACCTACCCGCGTTCCTTTCAAGAGCTCCGATACACCGGAAGACGGGGCGGCAGCCCGCGCTCTCCTCGCAGCACACGGCCATCTCTACACAGCGGCAGCCCTGGGCTTCGCAGGCAAAGCGCCCCAGACGTCCAGGAGTCTCCCTGGTCAACAGGCACCTCTTACCCAGGCAGCTCCTGCTTCCCTGCAGGCAGGAGATCCTAGTCTCTCTTGAATGGCAGGGCCTGGGAGTGGCCAGGTGTCTGGAGTGCAGGTCAGACGCGGGATTGGAGGAGCACAGGTGCGCACAGCCCACCCCGCAGACAGGCGGCAGGAAGCAAAGGTTAACCAGGAAGCAAAGGTTAACCGACCAGCAGGGAGAAGCCCCCCCTGAGGAGCAGACCCAAGGCCGGCAGCAGGCTGCCTTGTGCGGCAAGGATCCACCTGCTCTGCGAAAATGAGGCCAGCGCTCCGCCAGCCCGGGCGTCCCTCTGCAGGACGGACTAGATGTGCTCTAATCAGGCTGGGTTGCCAAGGGAGGTAGGTGGGCTGAGCAGGCAAGAGATAATTGGTGTCAGATGCAAAGACTTAAAGAGCAAGATTCCCGATTCCCCGGTTCCTGTCCTTACTTTACATCCAACACCTTCGAGGGCTCAGGTGGGCCCTGTTTACAGGTAAGAAGACTGAGGTAGGCGGGTGAAGCACACCCATCACCAAGCACCCAAGAGCACCTTTCTCAAGGCCTTTATAAAAGTACTAATGCCAAAGAAATAAAATAAAATAAAAGTACTAATGCCTGCCCATTTCTGTCAGCCCTGTTTTTTTTTTTTTTTTTTTTTTTTTTTAACTAGAAACCCATTTGCCAGGCTCCTGTCTGTCGGTCATGATGCTGGGCTCTGGGGGTGCAGCAGCACCTCCGCCAGGGGCACCTCTATGCCCATGAAGTAGGTGTCACTTCAAGGGATGGGGTGGGCCCCTGACCCAAAGCTGGACACAATAAATGTGGCGCCAGGAGGAACCGTATCCGCTCAGGGGCCCAGGAAATCAGGGTGAGGTCTGAAGGATGAGGGTGCTAGTCGGCCTGAATGTCGGGGAGCAGGGGTGTTCTGGAGAGAGCATGCCATCTGCAGGACGGCACGTAGGAGGAGGGGAACCCAAAAGCCAGACGGGCCAGGGCCTTGCGGGGAACTGGTTTTAGCCCCAAGGGGGCTCCGCAGGGCGTGGAGCTGGGGCGACCCACAGAGCTCCTCGCCACTTCATGTTTTACTGCAAAGCAGTGGCCACTGGCCGGAGGAACCAGAGCTGCAAATGAGAATAGTTTTGTGGGGCCCCAGGAGGGGTCAGCTCACCCAGGCAATTATCTGGCTGGAGGTGGGGGCGTCTCCAGGACCTGGAGGTTCTGATAATGGAAAAAACTGTCAGGAGGGCTGACGACATAGGCCACACGTCCAATCAGCTCAGCATCTACCCGGGGAAACCCTCAGGTACAAGGGGACCCCCGGGTCTTCCCCGCTCCCCACAGAGAAGGGTTCTTGCCTGTGCGACTGCTTGGTAGGGGGATGCGCAAACTCCCTCTCTTGCACCCTAAACCACAGAAAAGGACTCTCGGCCCAAATCACCCCTCACGCAATTTCCAACCACTGGACGCAACAGCTTCATGGTATCTTGGCCATCCTGAAACCAGTAAGAGCACTCCCGAACTTCCTGGCCTCACGAGGGGCTTTGGGTGGCAGTCTGGTCGTGAGGATCAGGGCAGAGTCTGTTGTCCCCGAATCGCACCTCTGTCTCTGAGTTGGCACTTATGCCTGTCCCTCCCTCCTCCCCCACAAGGTGAGCATTCAAAGTTCTCATCAGATTCTCAAGAGAGGTCCAGGACCCAGGAAAGACTGTCACCACCAATGACGACTCCTCCTCACTGTCGCAGGAGAAAATGGAAATCGGCGCAGCATGAGGGTCCTGATCTCACAGCAGTCTGGGTCAGAGCCAAGCTCAAACTCGGGCTTCACAACTGTCATTTACGGTGCTGTGTGATAATACCTTTGGGGAGGGAGGTTTAATGCTGTCTGAAATCCTACTGGGGACAGTCCCCAAATGGCAGTGGAGGAGGCCTCGCGTTGGCAACAATTTGCAGTGTGAGCGACTTCTGGGACTTAAGGAAACCATTCTGACAACAGTTGGAATCTTTTTTTTTTTTTCTTTTTTGGTACTGGGGATTGAACTCAGGGGCACTCAACCACTGAGCCACATCCCCAGCCCTTTTTCTATCTTATTTAGAGACAGGGCCTCACTGAGTTGCTTAGGGCCTTGCTGAGTTGCTGAGGCTGGCTTTGAGCCTGTGATGCTCCTGCTCAGCCTAACAGCTGGATTGTGACCCTGCCTTGTGGCAGGCAGCTGGACTTGCTGGCATAAAGGCCAGAGCGTAGTAGGGGTGCTACTGATTTCCACGTGGGACTCGACGAAGCCGATTTCATTTCCACGCCCACAGCACCGCTTTGCGCTCATCTGCAGGTGACCCACTACCGGAACCGCTCCTGCCACTCTTGAGGAGCTCCGCGGAGCCTCAGGAAGACCCTGGCCTCCCCTCCTGCCCCACCTGCTGTGCTCCAGCCACGCTCACCACGCGGGGGACCATGCTGCGCCACAGCCCCGCCTCTGCCTGCCTGTCCCCTCTGACCCCTGGAAGCTCTTAACGACCCCTCAGTCCTGGCTGGGTGCCACCCTCTCTGCGAGGGCTCGCTAGCGCTCAGGCTGTGCCATCTCTGGAGAGCCCAGGAGAGTCGAGCTCACGGGGTCAGACTCTGGCTCTGCCACTTTGTGTGTGACCTCTGACCTGTAACTTAACCCGGCCTGGGCTTGGAGCTTGTCACCTATAAAATGGGATTAAAAGAACCTCTTTCTTTTAATTGGGAAACTTCAATGAGAAGATGCTCAAAGAATGCTTGGAAGGGTGCTGGGCAGCCGGCAGAGGGTAAGTAGGCCCCACCATCACCAGCATCTCACGCTGCTCTGCTGTGCACGTCACACTCAATCACAGCCATCCTTTTGTTACTATGGGTCCTCTGAGCAGGGCCGGGCGGCCGATCGCCATCTGTACTTAGAACAGTAATATAGCTCTGCCTCCCACTAGCTGTGCAACTCTAGGTACGTGGCCTACCCTCTCTGTGCCTTAGTTTCCTCCTGTGTAAAAGCAGGTAATACTACTGCCTGGTGCACCGTGGTGGTGTGAGGATTGAGATATTATGTATAGAACACTCAGAAGGTTTCCTGGCACTCGCCAGTTCTTGGCTAATGTGAGCCGTTGTGACTGTCATCACCCCTGTCACCCCCATGATCTGCAGCAGCATGATCATCACCACCACTGCCACCATCGCTCCGCTCTTCCTCACCAACATCCTAGCAGGGACAGGCAGATGGCGGGGCTCACCGGGTGTCTGTGGCATCTGACTCCTCCCTGGAAATGCCAAGTGCATAAGTGACAGTCGTAAGGACTTCAGACGAGTGGGCCAGGAGCTGCCTGGCTGGTAAAAAGCTAGCGCTTCCAAGTTTGCCCCGAGACAAGACCACACCACACTTCTTGCTACTCTTCAGAAAGACCCTTGTCTCGCTGGCTGCACAACTCAGTTTGTGGCCCTGATAAATCAGCAAACTGCTAAGAACTACTAGAAACGTCTGTGTGCGGCAGAGGCTGTGGCCCCACCCTGCACCAACTGTCCCCAAACCAACACCTCCAGAGACCAGAAGATTCTAGAGGCGCACCCCCCCCCCTTTATCTGCAGGGATGTATTTCGAGACCCCGGTGGACGTCTGGAACTGCAAATATCACCAAACCCTATACTGACATTTATGATAAAGTTTAATTTATAAATAAAGCACATTAAGAAATCAACAACAGTAACTAAGAAAAAATAGAAGACTTACAATGACACAGTGGAATAAAAGTTATATGAATGTGGTCTCCCTCATCAAAGTATCTTACTATAAAGTAGATCTTAGCAACCTCAGCATATGATTTTTCCCCCATACTGAGAACTTTTAACTTCTGAAGGAAATACCTTACAGCTTCCCTTTGGCAGATATGAATTTCCAGCTTCCCTACTCTTGTGCTTTGATGCCATTACTAAGTAAGATTAGGGTTCCCTGAACACATGCACCGAGATAATGCACAGACATTCTGATATTCAAGATGGCTACTGTGACTAATGAAAAGGTGGATAGCATATACAGTGTGGACACACTGGACAAAGGAATGACTCCTATCCCTGGCCTATTAGAACAGGACAGTGGGAGATTTCTTTTTTTTTTTTTTAATATTTATTTATTTACTTTAGTTGTACACAAGGCAATGCATTTATGTTTACATGGTGCTGAGGATCAACGCGGGCCACGCACGTGCGAGGCAAGCGCTCTGCCGCTAAGCCACAACTCCAGCCTGGGAGATTTCTTCAGGCTACTCAGAATGGTGTCCAATTTAAAATTGTTTATTTTTAGAATTTTCCAGTTAATATTTTCTGACCAAGACTGACTACAGGTAACTATGGAAAATGAAACTGTGGGTAAGTGGGGGGACACCTGTATAAATCTTTCAGTAAAACTGAGATAATGTGCTGTGAGGGCATGATCTTGCACTTCAGAGTCAGGCAGACCTGGGCACAGATTGTGACTCAGGTCTCTGTGTGGCTTTGGGTAAATGACTTCCCATCTTGGAGCCTCTGGTCTCTCTTCCATCAAAGGGAAACACAGATTTACATTCACCTTTCAGGGGATTCATGAGGATTAAATAAGATAATCTATGTGAAGATGACCATAATTTATGGCTACATGATTTATAAGGCCAGATACAAAATAAAATCATGGGGTCCTTGTTCAAAATCACTAGTTTCAGGAAGGGGATAGTATGATGTGAAGGCAAGCACAGAACCCTCTGGGCACAGTGTGAGTGCTCAGGTCACACGGTCACAGAGCTGCCCCTGACCAGTCAGGCTCAGTACCTGACATAGAGCAGGCACCCGGCAATGTTTACTTCCCTTCCATGGAACCAAGCAATGGACCTGAGGGTGACAGGACCTCACCGTTGCCAGGAAGAGAATGGGAAAAGCCGCAGCAACTGATGCCCACACCCCTGTGGACATGACGTATGATGAACAGCAGTCACTTCCTGTGGGATCTAGCTGTCTCCTGCAGGGTCCAGTAATTGGGCTTCCCAGTTACTAGACAGCTCACCGCCCTTTGTAATGCCTGAGTCCTGGCCGAAACAGTCTTCTCTGGTTCATCTGGATTATGCAGATTCCCCAGCAGGACTAGTCCTTCAGTTCTTGCCTGCCACACACTGTCAAGTAGCAATCCACAGATGCGTTTGGCACAGCACCAAATACCTCCAGTAATTATTATTATTTGTTTTCGGGGGTTGGGGGTACTGGGAATTGAACTCAGGGGCACTCGACCACTGAGCCACATCCCCAGACCTATTTTGTATTTTATTTAGAGACAGGGTCTCACTGAGTTGCTTAGGGCCTCGCTGTTGCTGAGGCTGGCTTTGAACTTGCGATCCTCCCGCCTCAGCCTCCCAAGTCGTTGGGATTACAGGCGTGCGCCACGACACCTGGCCCCAGGAATTATTTTTTAAATTGTGACTCACCTGCTGACATTTAAATACGAATTTACTTAACTATCAGCAGTGGATGCTTCTATTGGAAATGCTGAAGGCTAACAACAAAAGCCTGAATTTCCACGTGGCAAACACATGCTAGAACCAAGCAACATACTCCCTTTTTTCAGACAGGGAGTCTAGCCAGTTTGCTGTAGTCCCCACTACTCCCTAACGCCACCTACTGGATCTGCTTTCTTCACCCTGACTCTTACTGTCAGCTCACTCTAGCTGGCCTACCTTCAGGGTGCAGAATGGATGGTACAAGGACCCAATCAATCAGCAGAACAGCTCTACCTTAGGTCTTTTAAAAAGGCCTCAAGATGAAAAGCAAACATCATGGTTTAGTAAACTCCTGGACTTGATGTCATTGACTTGGCTCAACACAAGAGGCTGTTTCTGCACACAGCACTTTGATTTACTTTTGAAGAGATTTTATTTTCGAGCAATAAGAACTTAACCATGCTGTTTCTCTGCCTATACAACAAGGTGCGTTCTCCTCAACGAACGTGGACATCTCCCACGCTCTCCAGGCCTGCATCTCACTGATCTGCGCACAGAGGACGCAAAGGGGGGAATGGGTGACTAATTGGTACCAACTATTCCACCCAAGGATGTGACATGCAGCGGCCACCACGAGGTGCCCAAGGCCTGGACTCAGAGGATGGAAGACGTTTCTGAAGCAGGCCCAGACAAAACTCAAGGTAGAGCACTAGGCCTCTCTCCCTGAGCACATGCAGGAGGAGGCCGGGAAGGGCTGACGGCCTCCCACAGCCTCGCCTCCTCCCAGTTTCCATTCCCAGCATCCGGCAGGACCCAGTGAAGTGCTTCCATTCTGCTTTAAAAAAAAAAAAAAAAAAATTTTTTTTAAAGAGAGAAAAGAAAAACAGTTTTCAGTGGCATATGTCATCACTGAATTAATGTTGTTTGCCTTTTACTGGCTTGGCTCTCATCCCAGTAGAAGCAAATAAAAATGGAGTACAATGTACTATCAATGCTATGGGTGGCGATGCAAGAGACGGACCTGCTGAGCTGCGGGGAGGGCTCAGCCTCGGCCACAGGGCAAGGCTCTCTGTGTTGTCAGGGATGAAAATAGCTTGGATCTGAGAGGGCACTGTCAAGAGCTGGGAAAAGCACGTTTCTGTGTCAGAGAAATGAAGAGAAGGATGGTTTGCATACTCATGAATCTATAGTCTGCTTCCATCCGGGCAATGTCGCATTTGTTCTCAATAGCACCTGTCATTAATAGCCACCCACTGGAAATGAGGGTGGTGGCTTCTTTGTTTAGTTGTGATTTAAAAAAAAAAAAAAAAAAAAAAAAAAAAACTGTGCAAGGTGGTGCACGCCTGCAATCCCAGCAGCTGAGGAGGCTGAGGCAGGAGGATCACAAGTTCAAAGTCAGCCTCAGCAACTTAGCGAGGCCCTAAGCAACTCAGCAAGATCCCGTCTCTAAATAAAATATAAAAAAGGCTGGGGATGTGGCTCAGTGGTTAAGCACCTCTGAGTTCAGTCCCCAGTATGGGGAAACAAAACAAAACAAACACATAACATCGAATTTACCATTTTAACCACTGCTAAGTATAAAGTGTAGTAGTGTTAAATATATATACATTGTTGGACAACTTCATCTTATAGAACTGATGCTATGTCCATTAAACAACTCGCCATTTTCCCTTCCCCATCCTCTGCCAAATATCATTCTACACTCTCATTCTGAGTTCAACTAATCAGGCACATTTTTTTTTTCTTTTTTCTTTCTTTTTTTATGCATAAGTCAGCTTTGTGTTGCTGGGACCAAAATACCTGACCAGAAAAGTTTATCACAGTCCCTGAGGAACTGTAGTTGGCTGACTCCATGACTCTGGGCCCAGGGTTAAGGCAGAACCTCATGGCAGAAGGGCATGGCAAAGGAAGATGCTCCCCTCGTAGCAGCCAGGAAGCAGAGAGAGGAGGGGACCACGGTGAAGAGGAACCCTCCATGGCACACCTCCTCCAGCCCCAGCCCACCTGCCCACAGTTACCACCCAGTCAGATCATTCGAACTAAGATGGACTGGTTAGGTGACGGCTCTCACAACCCAGTCATTTTACCTCTGAATATTTCTGCATTAACACGGGAGCTTTTGGGGGACACCTCACATCCAAACCATAAGCCATGTGCTTCCCTGAGCCACTGCTACAGAGAGACAGCTGCTTGTTGGTTGCAGATGCGCATATTCTGCTGCTACGGGGCCTAGTTCTCGCTCCCATTTTAGTATGTGAGCCGGACTAGAGCCATTATTTTTCTCTACTTATTGGAGTCTGGGGGTGTCCCGAGCCTGTTTCACCAGACCTAGATAACCAAGTGACAGCCTGCCATTTCTATTTCAGTTAGATGTTGGGCAAGTGAGGGTTTTGAGAATTCCTAAATTAATTCCAAGCCTCAGAAATACAGCCGGTCCTTAACCCACCAGACTGCCACCATCGACAACTGGTACCATCGGCGCTCGGTGGCAGCATCCTGTGGTTCTGAAATTAGTCACAGACAGAAGCCTGAGAATATCTCATGTCAAATGCACTGTCCTCCACAATCTGAATTTCTGAAGCCAGTCTCCTCGGTTTTCCACACCAAGAAATGCAGAGTCCACCCCAGTTCAACGATCACTTTGGGAACAGGAACCTTCCAAGGACCCACATACTTTATGAAAGGAAATGAGACCATACTTGGCAGCTGAATGGTCTCTTCACGATGCCTCAGGCAGATCCCTCCCATCATGCCTGGGGAAATAACAGCCTGAAGTAGGGGCCAGCAGAATTCTAAGGAAAGCATCTCCCCCCAAATCAATCTGACCAACGTAACTAGACTTGGCTGAGAACAACTTCAGGTGGTCCATACAAGTGTCTGCATAATTTATGTTAAATAACGTACACGATATTTTCCCCAACAAGCTGGGTACCATATTCACGATTCCTGCCCTATCTCTATAAACCTGCACTGGGACTGACTTTTGCCAGTAAATTAATGACTCATTTCCCCTCCCCAGCTCTTCTTCCAAGGAAACTATAATAATACTATAGGTCAGAAACTTTATATTAATGCTAACTTTGGCACTGTTGGCATTTTGGACCTGATAACTGGTTGGTGTGGTGCTGTCCTGTGTGCTCCATGACAGTTAGTGGCATCCCTGTCCTCTCTCCACCAGAGGCCAGTGTCGCTTCCAAAGGTCCCTGGGGTGAGGGGAAAAATCACCCCTGACACAGAACCTTTGCTGTATATGGAACACTCGTAGCTTCTTGGAAATACACATTAAAATAGTAAATTATTATTTCATTTGAAATCATCTTGTGTCGCTTGCTTTGAAAACCAGTGCCAAAGCCAAGAGGGAGGCCGCATGGCGTGGGGTTGACTCCCCTGCACTGTGGAGCCGGACCCTTGCTCGGGTCCTGTCTTGCCCTGTGCTATATGACCTGGGCGTGCTTCTTACCCTGCTGAGCCTTGGTTTCCTCACTGGAGCGACAGTAATAATGACAGTGCAGCCTGCTAGGGATTGCTATGGGATAAGTGACACCTGTAGTTGGCCTTTAACATGGGCAGAGCCAGCAGGAAACGCAGGCAAACTGAGGATGATGATGTCTTTTGATAATCAAAGGTTTTCAAATTGGGTTCCTTAGGCCTCCAAAGAGATGCCCTGGGTTTTCCCCAAAGAAGCAAGGTAGCCAGAGCTCAGCGCCCTTCATTCTGGCTCAAAGAAGAATGGTAGGCCAAGATCTTTGTCCAACTCTCCCTTCCTAACTCATGCACCGCACAAAAGTAGGCCGTGGGCTAGACTTGCCCTCTGGGCCGCAGTTTGCTGACCTGACCTGGACCATCCCTTTAGCATCTGCCCAGGGCTGACTAGAAGAAGTGGTTGGTAAACCATCCACAAAACAGTGCTTGTACGTTGCAGTTTGGAACCAAATTGAATCTGAGTTTCCCTCATTGAAGCAAACAAAGTTGGACAAATCCTATCACAAAATGACGAGTCTGTAGACGGCATGCGCTCTGCATGTTTTGGGGGGCTTGCCACACCCCACGCCAACCCCAGAACACAGAATTGCATCAGATGGGTTTTGAGTCTGCCTCCGTGTTCAGGCAGGGGCTCCTGAGGAGGGACCATATGCTGGGTTTCCACACAGCACACATCCGGCGGAGGGCTTTGCACTAAATAAATGTTCAAAAAAGGTCGGTGAGAGGAGAGGAGAGGACTGCTGACACTCACACAGGCATCCAAAGCGAGCAAAAGACAGCAGTCACCACTATAATAGAAGATGAGCACTGGTGGCTCCTACCTGGTCCAGGGATATGTGTGTGTGTGTGTGTGTGTGTGTGTGTGTGTTTCACATGTGGAAAAAAAATGTTTTTGAGATTTGAAGTCACTTAAAATTGGAGGATTCTGCAATAAAACCTGGATCATTTGACTTACCAGGCATTTTCAAAGCAAGAATCAGATGGAACTGAGAAGGCCCTCTTTTTATTTATTTATTATTTTTTGGTACCAGGGATTGAGCCCAGGGATGCTTAATCACTGAGCCTCATCCCCAGCCTTTTTGATTTTTGATTTTGAGACAAGGTCTTGCTAAATTGCCCACACTGGCCTCAAACTTGTAATCCTCCTGCCTCAGCCTCCCAAGTTGCTAGGATTCCAGGCACGCACCACCATGCCCAGCTGAGAAGGCCCTCTTTAGAAAAGGCAGGTGTTCCCCAGCATGCTGTAGACCTCACCACTCCCTAATGCTTAATACCTGCTCCTTTTCTTTCACTGAAATTGCCCGCCTGTCTGTAGGTGCCTGACCTTGTCATCTCATCTATAGAAGGATTCCCCTCCTTTTCTCCCTTAGGGGATAAGCCTAGAGTACTACTCAGCTCTTAAAAACATGTTATCAGTCATCAAAGGATTGTAAACAAGCCTTTTGGAGATACTTATAAAAATACAACAGTTTATAACTTTAGATGCTACCACTTTTCTCAAGGAGGCTAAATATTAATTCAAATAATTGTTTTCAGTTCATGCGAAGAAAATTTAAGTGTACGACAGACTCAAACAAACGTATGTCCAAAGTCTTTCAAATAAATCACCACTAACATTAAAACCACCAATATTTTAGTTGAAAAGACAAACATCAAGTGGAAAGAGGCAGATGGGGGACAGGATGGGATGGACGGATGGAGATGTAGCAAGACCTTGGGGACCATGGACCGATGCGGTCTTACCATTTTTGCCCTCAAGTTACAGCCTTTATTAAACAACAGGCCCACACATATTTCTGCTTAAACCAGGAACCAGCAAATGACAGATCATGGGCCCGCCGGCCCACTGCTTGTTTGCATAGACAAAGTTCACTGGCCTCCAGTCACATCCACTTGTTTCTGTCTTGCCTGTGGCTGTTGTCCTGCTGGGAGGCAGAACTGAGTGGTTGGACCAACACCTAGGGCAAAGCTACAAATATCTATTCTCTGGTATTTGCTGGAGAAGTCTGCCAAACTCTGGCTTAAACAATCTCCACCACCACTTTCAAATTCAAATTGCCTGAAATTCTGAAGGAAGTACTTCTTTCGATTTAGGGAGAAGTGGATCTTCCCATTGGCACGCAGAAGCTCAGATTTGCCAGGGCCCAGGATGGATGGTTGTTCTTAGAGGTCATTTTTAATGCCATCTAACTGGTGACCAGTCTGGGCATGATCTTCAATGTCCATGGATGACTGCAAAAAAAGACATTTTGTGCCGGGCGTGGTGGCGCATGCCTATAATCCCAGTGACTTGGGAAGCTGAGGCAGGAGGATTACAAGTTCAAAGCCAGCCTCAGCAACTTAGTGAGACCCTGCCACAAAATTAACAAACAAACAAACAAAAAAATAGGCCAGGATGTGGCTCAGTGGTTAAGTGCCCCCTGAGTTCAATCCCTGGTACCAAAAAAACAAACATGCACGCACACGAACACACACACGCACACACACAAAGACATGTAGGGGGAGTCCTCATAGTTGCCATTATTCCTGCTGACAGCACCTCCTTCCTTGTCACCAACAAGAAGGCGACTGTTTATCCATATCACCCTTTGCACCAATGGGCTAGTATAATCTCCACATTATGGTGAGTAAGGGACTGAGCTCTTCCCAAGGCTGTGAGATGCTCTCTAACACCTGAAGGGCTGGAGCTGGAGATGCACGTGCCCCATACCTGCAGCTGGGAATCCCCAAGGTTGACCCTCGTTTTTTCTCCCCTTTCCCTGGAATCTGACTCCAGTGACAGGAACTCATTGCCACCCACCTGGAGCAATCCTGGACTCCCACCATTCCAGGCTCTGGAGCTGGGAATGTTCCCAACCCAAGCTCTCAGCAGCCATGTGTTTCAAGAGTACAAAGAAAGGTTCGAGGACACTGTCTGCCAGAGTCCTTAGTCTAGAGATCAAACCACGCAAGCTCAAAGAACAGTTCCAAACCCAACCCTTGTCGTGGGAGAAAATACACTGGCTGGTCCTAGCCATATCACCACCAACTCCTAACCAGGACTCCCCTGTGATTTCCACGCAGAGGCCCAAGTGATCTTTTGGTTCCCCATTTCAAGTACAATCCATCCTCAGCATGGCCAATGAACCCCTCCCATACAGGAGTTCCGCCAGCCTCTGAACTCCCTCTTCACCTCTTCTCCTATGTTCTCACTCCAGTGGCCTGCTGATAGCTCCCCGAGCCATCCAAATTCATGCCCACTTTAGTGTCCCCCTCCACCTGCAGCCTAGAATGCTCTTCTGTGGGTCTCTACATGGCTAGCTCCTTCCTCCTCAGCACTTGGTCCTTGGCTCAATGCAGGAGCCCTGTTTGGGGAGATGGCTTAAATTGCGGTTGACTATGGGCCATGGAGATTTGGGCATTGCTGCCTTCCGTAGTCTCACGGGACTTGGCCCAGGATCTCACGGGACTTGGCCCGGGATCTCGAGTGACTTGAGCCGAGATTGCTGATCGGGTCAGCGCCATTTTTTGGTGGTGTGTGTGGGTGCGTGTTAGTCGTTGTTAGAGCCAGAGAGAAAAGTTATCAAAATAAAAAGCTGTTTGTTTCCAGTTCGCCTCTGAACTTCTTCCTGCGGCTTCGTTGCTCCAAGCGGCCATCGCTTCAGGCGGCAACAGCTCAAATGTCATCCTTGGTGACTCACTTATACCATCCCTCTCCCTGACTTCAGCAATGAATGCTATATAAAAGTCACGCATTTGTTTACTGAACAGTCTCAAGCTCCCCCACTAGAATATAAACCCCAGGAGAACAGAAGTCTGTTTTGATCTAGGGTCTAGTCCCAATGCCTAGTCCAGTGCCAGGGGTACAGTGTACACTCCTTATTTTTTTTTTCTCTTTAATATCTTCAAGTGCAAGAAATCCAACTTTCTCATGGCAATCCCTAGAGGGGAAGTCCTGTTCATCCAGGAACAGCTTCACAAGAGGCCCATATTTCCTTCACTCAATTCCACGTGAGGCCCATGTGCACCTTTCCCTAAAGCCGTAACAAACCGAGCAACACCCATAGGAGACCCCTACTTTAAAAAATTAGTTCATACCAGCTTTAAGAGGAAAGTAATTCAAAACATGAAAATTTATTCTAAGTTGTATCTTAACATACGAGATCTCAGCTTTAGATGAATTTTAATGTTTACAAGTGCAAAAGCAAATAAATATTTACCAGTTGCCTTTTTTTTTTTTTTTGCACTCTTATAACTCCACAACAGCTTAGATGCAAAAAAAAAAAAAAAAAGAAAGAAAAAAAAAAAAATTGTTGCTAAACATCTTGTAGTCTGGCAAAATGAAGAATTTCTTATTAAGAAAACCCCTCAAAACAATAACCACCCCTCATGATATAGCTCCCTTGTGGAAACTATCAGGATGGTTCATTAAGATTTATGCATATGATAAAGCAAAGAAAGGGAAAAAAAAAAAAAAAAAAGAAAAAGGAAAAAATTGCCACAGCAAGCAGAGGCCAGACCAGCCACCCCTGGTCAGTACACTGGGTAATTCACACAGCCAATGGTAGTTCTGGGAGAGAGGACCACACCTTGTGGGACAGGACCACGACTAATAAGGCTTTCATTCTTTAGGTTTCAGGAGTAGGTCCCTGTCCTTCTCTTTGATGGCAGCCTGTTTATTTTCTCTATTATCATTGTATAATCAAAAACTTTAGTTAGGGGGCTGGGGTTGTGGCTCAGTGATAGAGCGCTTGCCACACCCATGTTAGGCACTGGGTTCCATCCTCAGCACCACATAAAAAATAAATAAATAAAATAAAAGGTATTGTGTCCATCTACAACTAAAAAACCAATATTAGAAAAACAAACAAAACATTAGTTAGGCAGTTTTCTGGTTTGCCAGCTAAGTGGATGGCTCTCTACTGTCTTGCTACCCAACTTCCTGACTTGCGCTCTAGGAGCTGCTGCCAATCATCCCTCTGTCTTTCCCTTTATCCCGTGAAGCAGGCACTGGAATCCCTGGATGCAGAATCGGGCCAAGTGCTCCGGGCCCACACACCGACTGCCCCTGTGCTAGCTAAATGGTTAAGGAGTGAAGTCCTAGTGAGTAAACGTCTTGGGACTTGTGTCTGTCTGTCGCATTCACTTTTCTCACTGCCTGGCTGAAGTCTCTGGAGGTGCTCCGAGGCAAGGACAGTCTCAGCCGATCAGAGACGCGGTTCTCCGGGCACAGCACAGGGCGCCCCCGCGCCGGGCACGGCAGGGGCACGCGCGCACTCCTCGTGCTGGGGGCGCAGTACTGAGAACGTGCACGGCCCAGTCACCCCGCACCCCGGGTTCCGACGGAGAGGCTCGCCTGGCGCCAGCGGGGCCCAACGCCCCCACTTACCTGGATCGACAGTGATGAACTTGCTCTCCTCGGAAAGTCGGTCCCCTCGGGACCCAGGCTTTTTAGATGGCGCGTCGGGCCGCTTGGGGTCACTGCCTGCAGAGCGTTCCTCGGTGGCTGTGGGGGGCACTTGGGTGGAGGGGACCTCGTCCCGGTCCGGGCGCGGCTGTCCCGCGGGGGCGGCCGTGTGGTCCTGCCTGTGCCCGGCCAGCGTCTGGTGCCCGCCCTCCTCCGCGGTCCTGCCGGGGGATGAGGGGCTGGGCGCGGGGGTGGACTGTGGCCGCTCCCGGGGGGCGCGCGTCGCCCCGCTCTTCTCCTTCTTCTCCGAGTCCTTCTCGCCCTCCTCCTCGTGCTCCCGCTCTCCATCCTCGCTCTCGTTTTTCTCGTCCTTCTCCCCATCCTCGGCGCCCTCGCTGTCGCTGGTCGGCGCAGAGTCCCCGTCGGGCCCCGGGGAAGCCAGGGCCTCCGTGGTGGCCAGCACCGGCCTGCCCGCCTGCTTGCTGGCCGAGGCGGCCGTGGGGAGGCGCGTGGGCCACACGGTGCTGGGGAAGGAGGAGATGCCCCCGCCCCCGAAGCCCAGGCCTGCGAGGAGCGTGCTGGTGACCACCGAGGCCACGGTGGCTTGGCTGCCGCTGGAGGAGGGGCCCATCCCGGTGGCCATGGAAACAAAGGAGAAGGGGATGCCAGAGGATGTCCAGGTGGAAGAGCCCGAGCTGATGGGGGCCATGTCCGCTGAAGAGGCAGGAGAGGCTGTGGGCTAAAAAGGTCACCGGCAGGTGGCAGAAGCAGCAGAGGAAGGAAAAAGCAGACCAGTATCAGTGATTGGGACTGGGAATGAGACTTTGGTTTGCAAAACCTCAGAGTTTTACTCATCCATCCATGTGGTTCCCCCATCGATGGTGCCAGCGCTGACCACGGGTGGCCAACTCTTATATTTTAGTGGTTTTATAAATTACTTGAATGCACTGAAACGTTTAACTAGTGTATGGAACACAATGTCACTGATGTTGCTCAGGATGAGGCTAGGTGGCAAAAAAGTTAGAGTGGCATTCAAGTTGGCCTAAAGACAATGAACAAGTGACAACTTAGCAACATTAGACTTTCTGCTGTTCTCAAGGTGACAAGGGGCTTTTATGTCAACCACTGGAGATTCTGGTGAACACCTCCCTCTTAGGTCTGGAAGGGCCCTGGAATCAGGTCCATCTTGCCTGAGGGAATGGATGGAGGGAGAGGTAAAAGTGGCCTGCCCAGGTGCACTGTGACGCAGTCAGAAGCAGGAGCCACACTTCCCACTGCCAGCTCTGGGAACTGGCTTACATCCCTGTCTCTCCACACTGAGCCCCTGGACGTGGTGCCTTTCAGAGTCTCTGGGCTGATCCATGGCAAAATCTATGCCCACGTAGATGACAACATTAACGACAATACCAAGAGTTCCACTCAACAAGTGCCAACCATGTACCAAAGTTTTCCATGTTACCCCGGAGGCAGACCTGATCCTCACCCCATCTGATAGGTGAGGACGGGGTCCAGGGGCTTAAATAGGAAGAGGCAGAGGCAGGGCTGCCTTGGCGAACCTCAGCTCATTCTTACCACTGTACACTGGGGCTCAGTTAAGGAGTTTTGTTCATATAAGGTATCTGTGAAAATTAAAAAGTTTTGCTTTCTGAGATAGTATTTCAATTTTAGTTCTTACAAGCTAGAATGCAAAATTCCATCCCATCATTCATACAATTCAAAACAATAACCAGAACAACTGAGGTTTCTCGTCAAGTGTTAAACTGAAAATTTGGAACTTTAAGGAAGACCGTGTTGGCAAAGTTGGGTTCTGAAGTTCATTAATGAAAACCAAATACCACCTAAGACTTGACTCCATACAGAGAGGTCAGGCTGTCTGGGCCCAAGTTGATGACCCCTTCCTTGCTGTCTGGGTGATGCTGGGCATGTTACTTTAACTGAATGAACCTCAGTTTCCTCATTTGTAAAATGAGGAGAATAGCAGTGGAATTTTGTGGCTGTTTTTAGAAGTAAAACAATCTGTGCCTGAAATCCAGAAGTGTTTAGTGAGTTTTGGGCTATTATTGTTATGACCACTATGGTTATAAGTTGTACCAGGAACAGGGAAACAGTAATATTAATTCGGGCTCCAGAAATCTGAAAATCTCTGTAACTCTGGGGAGGTGACAAAGTCTGAATTTTAGCTTATGTCTGATGAAGGGCTTGGAACCAATTAACCCCCTTGGGGTCTCAGGGATCAAAAATAATTGAAAGTCTGGAAGATTTTTACATTAACAAAATTATACAATATCAACCTCTAACACTATTGCACAGCGCTTTTTCAAAACGTATTGAAGAGTGAATAATATAATTTTTCTCTATTTTAACCTCTTCACATTGTACAATTCAACAACATCATACTGCCACCTTGTGGTGATACTCTTGACTGCATGCAAATTAACAGCCACCCAGGACAAAGCAACCACTATTCTTTACTTACCACTCCTGTTTTCACAATCCTGGTTCCCTGGAATATTCGGGTGGTATTAGCTAGAAAATAAAGAAATGGCAGTGTAAGCCATGGACCATTCTTGGGGGAGTGGGGTGTAGTTCCAACAAAACTTTTCATTGTTAATTTGTCTATAAATTACGTATAATGCTCACATGTCATAAAATAGTCTTCTGCAGGTTTTTTCCAACTGTTTAAAAAGGCAAAAAAAAAAAAAAAAAAAAAACACCAAAAAAAAAAAAAACCCAAAAAACAACAACAACAAAAAAAAAAACCCACCACCACCACCACCAACAACAACAACAAAAAAAAACCCCCAAATCCTTCCTTTCTTGTGAGTCATACAAAATCATGAAGAGATTTGGGCTGCAATCCACTGTTTGCTGTCCCCTGGGTTAAATAAATAAGATTTAAATTTTTTTTTTTTTGTAGTTTTATGTCTTATTATTGAGGTACAACTTCCACACAGTAAAGTACACAAGATTTAAATTTAAAAACATTTACACGGTTTTACACATGTAAACATTTGTGTAACAAGCATTTAAGATACTGAAAAAGACATCAAAATTAATTTTAACAATGTACTTATTTATTTATCCCAATACGTCCAAACTATTATCATTTGGACATGTAGTAAATGGTGTTTTTAATCATTAAAAAGAAAGATACAGACATTCTCTGGTGCTTTGCTGCTGTAAAGGTTTCTTACACCCCTACCCAGATAATATCCACTCAGCCCCAAAGTTAGCCGGCATTCTACTCTGTCAGAATTTTGCCAATATTTAAACTGTATTTAAGTGGAATTATATTATTCCATTGTTCCTCTCTGTTATCTTTTTGGTTATCATTTCTTGTATCATTCTTTTGGGATTCTAATATGCCTCTCTTCAATCAGTACTTTTATCGTCTAAAAAATTAAGCAAACCCTATTTTCTTGTCTTACTCTGCCTTTTGTGGGGGGTGGGGCTGGTACCAGGGATTGAACTCAGGGGCACTCAACCACTAAGCCACATCCCCAGCCCTTTTCTGTATTTTATTTACAGACAGGGTCTCACTGAGTTGCTTAGGGCTGCGCTAAATTGCTGAGGCTGGCTTGGAACTTGCAATCCTCCTGCCTCAGCCTCCCGAGCCTCTGGGGTTACAGGTGTGCACCACCACGCCTGGCTTGTCTTATCCCATTTGTGTGTTATTATTCATTAATTTCTCCTGGTGTTTTAAAATAGTAAGACGCTGCCATTGTTTCACATGGTCAAATTAGTTGATATTCATCGTTCATTATCCTTCCAATAGTGCTCATTTCTTCCTGCAGTTTTGTTCTCCCATATGGTTATAATTAAACAATATAATTTAAATTTTTTTTAATTGTAGTAAGATACAAAACATAAAATTTGCCACTTGATCCATTTTTTTGTGGGGGGGGGGGTACCAGGGATTGAACTCAAGGGAACTCAACCACTGAGCCACATCCCCAGCCCTATTTTGTATTTTATTTAGAGATAGAATCTAAAGAAACAAGTTGCTCAACACCTTGCTTCTGCCGAGGCTGGCTTTGAACTCACGATCCTCCTGCCTCAGCCTCCTCTGTGGCTCAGTAGTGTTTTGTGCATCACTACCATTTCTCTCTAGAACTTCTTTATCCTGGAAAACTAGAACCCTACATACCTGAAACAACTGCTCATTTCCTCCTACCCTCCACCCTGGCAATCACCTTTCGATTTGCTATCCCGGTAAATTTGACTACTCTGGACATATGATATAAACGTCACCATGTGTATTGGTGTTTTTGTGATTGGCTTATTTCATTTAGCATAATCTCCTCAAGCCATCCATGTTATACCACGTGTCAGAATTTCTTTTCTTTTTATAGCTGAATAACAGCCCACTATCTGCATATACCACACCTTGTTTATCCATTCATCTGCTGACAGACACCTACGTCGGGGTTGCTTCTACCTTTTTACTATTGTGAATAATGCCAAACAACAGAACTTAACAATATCAAACTTTGTGGTTATTGCAAAAACCAACAGTATTAGAACAAGCAAAAATCTGCCTCCTCCATACGCTGCACTGAAAAATTACCCCAGATGCTAATTACCTAAACACCCTTGTGCCTGCTATAGTTTTTACAACCACACCAGAAACAGCAAGTGACCTACATATATTTTTGTTTGCCCTGTAAGTTTCTTTAAAAAATTGAGCCAGGTATGGTGGCGCATGCCTGTAATCCTAGCAGCTTGGGAGGCTGAGGCAGGAGGATCGCAAGTTCTAAGCCAGCCTCAGCAACCTAGTGAGGCTCTAAGCAATTCAGTGAGACCCTGTCTAAATAAAATGAAAAAAGTTTGGGGATATGGCTCAGAAGTTAAGCACCCCTGGGTTCAATCCTTGGCACAAAAAAAAAAAAAAAAAAAAAAAAAAAAAAAAAAAAACCCAAAACCAAAACAAACAAACAAAACAAAACAAAAAAATCTTCTGTCAACATTGTAAAAGCTTCCACTTCAAAAATCTGTTTCATGTTTATCTGCAAAATTATGATATTGGAGAAACTGGGCTGACTTCCATGCAGGGCAACACTTAGCTGGGGCCAAGGGTCTGTCACTCCCTTTAGTTGGGCACATGGTCTCACATTTCCTGGGGAAAGCCCTCCCTTCATTTGCACCTATCCCACACCTAGTTCCCGCCCCCCCCCCCCCAGGCACCTGGGCCTGCAACCCTAACTGGATAGTGAAATATGCAAAGAGACTCATGTGGGGAAGAGATGGATCTAGAAGGCAAGGTAACTGTTTAGATTCCAGGTCAAACAAGGCAGCCACGGAGCAAACAGTGAGGGTCTCACTGGGACCCCATGTGGCCTCCCAGGATCATCGAGTTGCACAGGCATCCCTACCTCAACTGCCTGGGACAGGTGAACACACCTCCCTCCACTAGCACAGGAAGAAAAGTTTTCAGGAGACCTGCCTTACCTGCCCTTTAAAAAGGGCTCTAATTGGCCAGGCGCGGTGTCGCACGCCTGTAATCCCAGCACTTGGGAGGCTGAGGCAGGAAGATCACGAGTTCAAAGCCGGCCTCAGCAGTGGTGAGGCACTTAGCCACTCAGTGAGACCCTGTCTCTAAATAAAATACAAAAAAGGGCTGGGGGTGTGGCCCAGTGGTCGAGTGCCCCTGAGTTCAATCCCTGGTACTACAAAAAAAGGGGGGGGGGGCTCTAATTAAGGCCAACCAACTCAACAGTCACTCCATCTGCATGACAGATTTTCGTTAATCTTGCACAGTCTTCACTAGGGTCGGTGGTAGCTCTGGTGACCAGGAACTTTCTTCAAGAACTTTCAGATCAGGAGTACTTAAACCAGGACCAAGGGGCCTAATGGAATGCAGGGACGGGGTGAGGGTGGGGGTGGGGGATGACCCCTGAGTTCTGGCTCAGCTCTGCGGCAGTGGTGGGCCTCTCTTCGTGAAGGACGCAGGCAGCCCATCTCAGCTGGATCTGTCCCCCATGGTTTCCACACTGCTTTGGAGTTGTAGCAGTTATTTGGGAATATCACTGATGTTCATCGGTGCTCAGAAATAACACCCTCTCACGGGCCAGCTGCTTGTCATTCAAAACTTTACTACAGTTAGTTAGCGCACACACTGCTAAATCTCGGATTGGTTTAAAATATTTTGACAACTGTATTTGAACGTAATTGGTTCTTCTCCTATGTACTCTACTCACTGATTCAAAACCGTTCTGGGGTAGGGTCTGTGAGCTCCTCCAGGCCCCCTCCTGGGTCTGGCTCAAAGCAAAAGCTCAGGAACCACCCCCAGCCCCGTCTGTGACTGCTGAGAACTGTGAAATGGCTTGGAATACTTAGTCAGCTATTGTTTCATCCTTTCTTTGAACAGCTGGGCTACTGAGTCATATTTACTCTTTGGGGTGCTCCATTGCTGCGGATAAATAATTGGGCTTTAGAATAAGAAAAGCAGTCGACATGATGGCACATGCCTGTCATCCCAGGGGCTCAAGCAAGAGGCAGGAGGATCAGCAACTTAGTGAGGTCCTAAGCAACTCGGGGAGACTCTATCTCTAAATAAATTATAAAAAAAGGGCTGGGGATGTGGCTCAGTGATCAAGTACCCCTGGGTTCAGTCCCTGAAACCATAATAATAATAATAATAATAATAAGAAGAAGAAGAAGAAGAAGAAGAAGAAGAAAAGCATACTCGACTTACTTAGTAGCTAAATGATTTTTTCCTTGCATCCTGAACATTATTTTCCCATTTATAAAACACATAACCTTAGTGGCTACCACCAAGTGAGGTTCAGATGAGGTGATTTATGTAAAAATGCCCTGTAATGGTGAGCCCCTTCAAAAATATCGCTTGCTAGTATTACAGCTATTATATTTACCACACTAAGGTAAATATACTGATTATTTTCTTCTATACATAAATATTGTAATAGTTACTACAATAAGGTAAAATATTCCATGTGACTTTCTCATGTTCCTAAATCAGATGTAAATTTATTACTGTGAAAAAGGCTTCTATAGGATTCTCTAATCTTTTTTATTTTTTTTTTCTTTCCTTTTGAAACTTAATTTAAAATTGATGAATTTGGTACCCTGGCCTCTCTTGCTCCTAACTGCCTACCTGGCACAGCAGAAAAGGTAAGTAAGTGTACCTGCATCAAGACCTAGGTTTTCACACTGTGCACATGTGTTGTAGGAAAAATGCTGAAGCTATTGTGAGCAGGTGTCAGGACAGATCCTGCCTCTTGATGCACCTACAGGAACAAGCACCAGGATACATGGAGCAAACTCCCGTCCACCTCTGAGCAAAGACAGCTGGTAGACCAAGAAGACACTGGCCATTTTCAATAAGTCACTGTGATCAGACATTTGAAACACTCTCTGCTTTGAGTTTACAGCTGACAGGGCCTTTCTGAATTGGATTATATTATAAACATTTAATTTTTCAAAGTCAATGTGAAATCCAGGCAGCTCAAGGGCTACTCATCAGAAGAGGCAGCTCTGTAGATCTAGGGTTCTTGGATGGAGCACAGGGGAGGCCCAATCATGACTTATACGTCTGAAGTCAAGCTCCCCGTCTGGGCTCCCTTCTCTCCCCCCTTGGCCAGCAGGGACCTGGCCTTGGCTCATGGTCTTAACACTAGGAAAGAGTTAATACATTCAGGGTATGGATAGACAGAGCGAGTGAGATTTACTTATGTAAAAATGCAATCATGCTAATTTTGACTAGTTTAAATAGAAAGGATGAGATCATTAGCAAAGAATAAATACTACATGCAAAATTTTCAAGCTAGAAAGAAGCCTTGAAAGGAAGGTAGGCCAGGGGGCTTCTTGCCCTGACTTCATCACTTAGTATTTTTTTACATCAAATAATAGACATTGAGCATCCCTACTCCAAAAATCCAAAATCTTCCCTAAAATTTAAAGTCCAAAATTTTATGAGCACCGAGAAATAGTTTTGAATTCTGGATCATTTTGGATCTCAAATATTTGGAATAGGGATGCTTGACCGGTAAAGTCTATGTAAATATGCCAAAATCACCCCCAAAAAACAAAACTCCGAAGTGTGAAACCTGTCCGATCATTTCAGATAACGGATACTCCCCTTGCATTAAGGAGAGGTTGACAGCACTGCTAGTAATTAACACTGTACTAGTTCTTTAACATGCATCACTGGTCACTCTACAAGGGTGCAGTGAGGTTGTTCATCAACACCACCACCTTGTGGATTGGCAGACTGCAGCTCCAAGGCTGGAGATGTCCTCAGGGTGGCACGGTGGCTAACTGGCAGCCAGCCCTTAACGTGTGTGCCAGTCACCAGGGGCATCTTGGTAGAACTCAGATTCCTGTGACCACCTCCCCTGTGCTAAAGCTGCTGGCCCATGACCTATGGTAGGGTCTAGAGGATCTCTGCATTTTTCAGGGAAAAGATCCACAACTCAAAAAGGTTAAGAACCAGTGGCCTAGGGTGCAGGTTTCTCAATGTGGAGATGGAAAAGCTGAGGTCCCTAAGAAGTAAAGATCCTGAGCAGGGAGGGCCTCAGACTGGCAGAGTCCTACCCAATGCCCTGGCCCTAACCTGGGCACTGCTCGGAGTACCCATCAGAAAACCAAATCCACAAACTCTGGCCCACAGGGCTGCCTGTTTTTGTAATATTGAAACCAGGACCAAGATTAGGCTGGTGCAAGTAAGACAAGAGTGCATATTATATTTATTTTTAATTTTTTGTTATTATATGTTTGGTGCTAGGGATTAAACCAAGGGCATGGTAAGCATGTATTCTACCTTCCACTGAGCTACAATATCCCAAGCCGCCTCATCTTTATTTAAAATTCATATATTTTACTCTTGAAATCTTTGTACTGATTTTGCTTTAAAAAAAAAAAAAATCCCATTAAAAAGTTATGCATCTTGCCGGGAACGGTGGCACATGCCTATAATCCCAGCAGCTCAGGAGGCTGAGCAGGAGGATTGTGAGTTCAAAGCCAGCTTCAGCAAAAGTGAGGTGCTAAGCAACTCAGTGAGACCCTGTCTTTAAATAAAAAATACAAAGAAAGCACCAGGGCTTGTCCGTGGCTTGCAAGTGGGAAGGGTAAACCACATATTTGAGCCTCCAGGGTTTTTTTTTTTTTTTTCTTTTTCTTTTTTCTTTTAACTGTGGTGTTGGGAATGGAACCCAGGGCCTCATGCATGCTGGGCAAGTGCTCTGCCACCAAGCTACATCCCAGCCCTGGCTGCAGCTCCTGAGGGAACAACAGACGGAATGATGCTGGAAATCCAAAGAGGACACCCGCCAACACACTGGGGGCAGTGTTTGGATTGGACACAGTGCTAGACAATGGGTGGCAGAAAAGCCCACGTGCCTGGTTCCCCACAGTTGGAAAATAACAATAAAATCAATAAACTGCTTTGCTTTTCTTCCCCTCTTCTGACCTAGGATATCTCCAACCTCAAAGACAGATGCAAATTCCTGGAGCTTCCTAGGTGTGCTTTAAATGCCTACCAGATCCTCAGGCTGGGTTTGTGTTCTTGTGCCCAACCCCCTCCAGGAAAAGGACAGAGCATGAACAGAGAGGGAGGGTCAGGTGGGAGCTGGAGGGGCACGGGCCTCACCTTGGAAGAGCATCGTCTGGCTGAAGTCGCTGCGCATGTCATTCCGACACACGGCCTGGACTCGGAACAGGTAAAGGCTATCGGGTGAGACATGGCTAATGGTGGCTTTCTGCAGGAGAAAAAAGAGGAGGCAGTGAGTTGATTCTAAAAGCCGGGAACACTTTGCACTCCAAAGCAAACCTGGGTACCCTGGCAACGCCTGGCAGACGGGACGTTCCCCACGGACCACAGCCTCCCCCTGGCAGGACAGATCACCTTGAAATAACCTCGCCCAGGAATCTGTTTTAGCACTTAAGAAGAGACGGAGTGACAGCATCATTTTTCTTTTCTTTTCTTTATTTCAAATATTTTTAGTTGTAGATGGACACAATACCATTATTTCATTTATTTATTTTTATGTGGTGCTGAGGATCGAATCCAGAGGCAAGAGCTCTCCTGCTGAGCTACAGCCCCAGCCCGACAGCATCATTCGTGACTTGGAGCATGGCTTTAGTCCTCTTTATGTTCACAAGGCCTGAACTTCTGTCACAATTACTGTACCATGTAAGCTATAATTATTGGTCCTAGGTGGCCTCTGGAATTATCAACCAAATAATCTCCAGAGCCATGCAAACTGCAGAACATCAACAAGAAATTCTCTGTGTGAGCCAGGCACGGTGGCGCACTCCTGTAATCCCAGCACTTGGGAGGCCGAGGCAGGAGGATCGTGACTTCAAAGCCAGCCTCAGCAATGGCAAGGCACTTAGCAACTCAGCGAGACCCCGTCTCTAATAAAATACAAAAAAGGGCTGCGGATGTGGCCCAGTGGTCGAGTGCCCCTGAGTTCCATCCCTGGTACCAAAAAAAAAAAAAAAAAAAAAAAAAAAAGGAAAAAGAAAAAAATCTCAGTTTGAAGGTCTCGTCATCGTCTTTGCAGTTTGAAGGTCTTGTCTTGACTTTGTGTAACAGGGAGCACGAGGCACAGAAGAACACTAGGCCACAGGTCATGAAGTGTAATGTAGTCACACCACTCACTAGCTGTTACTTAATGGCTTTCAGCTTCTGCCACCTTCAACTGTCAAGTGGGAAGAGGAACAGCTACCTCATAGGTTCTTCTGAGAACTATGTAACACAGGCCAGGCCAACCCTGTTCATGGTGGACCACACCAAACAGCAGATAGAGCGCCACTGGTCTCACACAAGAGGTGGCAAGGTCCAGCCTGCAGGCCAGATCCGGCCCCTCATCTGTTTTTATAAATAAAGTTTTATTGACACGCAGCCATGACCCAATCATTTATACGTTGTTGAAGGCTGCTTTCACCCTATAAAGGCCCAGATGAGTAGTTATACAGTAGACTGTATAACCTGTAAACCTAAAATATTCACCATCTGGCACGTTCTAGAAAAATGATCAAATATCACCAGGCAAATCCAGGTCACCATCCCTCAGTGTGTCATTATAAGAGCCTTTGTAGCTGGGCTTGGTGGTGCACGTCAGTAATACCAGTGGCTCTGGAGGCTGAGGCAGGAGGATCATGAGTTCAAAGCTAGCCTCGGCAACTTAGCAAGGCCCTAAGCAATTTAGCGAGACCCTGTGTCTAAATTAAAAAAAAAAAAAAAAATCGATACATAAAAAGGGCTGAAGATGTAACTCAGTGGTTAAGAGCCCTTACAAATGAGAAAATGGAACCTCCCTGAAAAGCAGGTAGGATTGCTTCCCCGAGAAATAAATAGAAGCTAAGCGATTTCCATAGACTCCTCCCAGTGGAGGAGATGTCACTGAAATGTCATGAGCCTCTCCAGAGAGGGCGCTTTTCTGGCGCAGCCACTGCAAACCTCTGAAGGGGTGTGAATGTCACTGTGGCTGAGACTGTTGCTTTGGCCTAGAAAACAGCTTCCCGGTGGGAGCAGCAGGGTAGGGTCGTGGTTTTCACTAAGGCCTCATTGATCTCTTTTGGAAAAGGCGGGGTAACGCACGTGGCTCACAGGTTTGTGGCCAGGATGTGGAGGAGGGACCTTAGACTGGAGAATGCTGTGTGCACGTTAAGTTCTGCTTTGAGGATTCTGGAACCACGAGTTGGAGCACAGCTTTCTGGCCACCAAGCTGGCTCTCTGGATGTACTGAGAAATTAAGAAAATTGATTTTGTGTGTCCCCAAAGAAAATAACCGCCCCTAGAAATTCCTAGGGAACAAAACTTGCTGTCAAAGTATTTTTCTCTCTGAAACTAATTTATGCCTCATTCCCTAAACTTCTGACCCATCTTCTGTTCAGAGAACAAAATCTTCGCTCCATCTATGCAGGGATTTATTAGAATGCACCCCAAGCCAGTATCTGTTCATCTTTGCATGTTTAATTATTTGCCACTTAGAACAAGAAACCAGTTAAGCAAGCGCCTAGATAGTTTCTGCTGATTAATGCAAGCCAGTTCTACTTCAGAAAGGGGAAAATCCCTTACGGGCATCCAGTTGCGACAAGAGAAAGGTCAAAACACATCCTAACCTTGGGTGCCTTTCAACAGATTCCTCTCTAATTTCACGAGGGCCCGTCATTCCCTAATGTGACCCAGATAACAAAGTCTAGTGGGGAAACGGAAAATATAAATGGAAATGAAGTGAAAGAATCTTCATCTAAAGAAATAAGAAAAGTATTATTCTACAACTGATTGAATGGGCCCCGAGGACTCGGTATGGAGAGAGTGAAAAAAAAAAAAGTGATAACAGTCATTAAAGAATCCCACTAGGTGCCCTGCATTTTTCATGCGCATATACAATTACAAGTTTCATTATTCCGAAGGCTTCCTTTGATTAAGGATAAACGCAGCAAATGTGTCACTTTGAGTTTCTGTGCAAAGACTTGAAGACCAGTGCTTGTTGGAGGGCTTGCTTTGAGAAGGTGGCTTCTGGTTTCTGAGGGGCCTGGTTGGGTGCCCAATGAGACTGGGAAGACGGGCAGAGGGAGTTGAGACCAGGTGGCTCCCAGTGGGCTGAGATGGTATGGGAGCTGGCAGCTGAAGAACAGAAGCTGAAGTTGCGTGACCACAGGGGTCCCGCAGGAAATGGGAGCATGCAAGATAGGACAGACGGGACAGAAGGGAATGGTGGGGACTGTGGATGGTGGGGGTGGGGGTGGGGATGTGACAGCAGCACGTTGAAGGAAAAAGGAAGTATCAGTTGAGGTGAAGTAACTGCAATGATAAGAGTTAACACTTATGTAGCGCTTGCTGTATGCCAGAACCTGGGGGATACTTAAATGCACGAAGTGTTTAATTTGTACAGTAACCCTATTGGAGGAAAAAGGCCTATTAGAAGCTTTCTTTTTTTTTTTTTTTTTTTTTTTTTTTGTGGTACTGGGGATTGAACTCAGGGACCCTTGACCACTGGGCCACATCCCCAGCCCTTTTTCGTATTTTATTTAGAGACAGGGTCTCACTGAGTTGCTAAGTGCCTCGCCATTGCTGAGGCTGGCTTTGAACTCGCGATCCTCCTGTCTCAGCCTCCCAAAGTGCTGGGATTACAGGCGTGCGCCACCGCGCCCGGCTAGAAGCTTTCTGTTGGTTAATAATGGCAGCTAAAGCAATCGGTCTTGATGGGCCAACTAAAAAAAAAAAAAATAACTAGCTCTCAGCTCTTCCAGGTCACATGGTTCACAGATGCGAGGTCAGGATGGAGCCCAGCCAGGTGCCATCCGTGGTCCACTCGCGTGGCCACTAAGTGGGAGCATAGCCCATGGCAGTCCTACACTCAGCAGGCCCCTTTGAAGCTGCAAGGGCTTGCAGCCCCTTGATCTGGAAACGGGGGTCCTTACCAAGTCTTTGTCACTGTCCTTGGTGAACGTCTTCTCTTTCTCATCCTCGTTCTTGGTCCAGCTGTAGGAGATCATGTAGTTCATGATGGGTGGGTGGTAGATGGTCTCCGGCTGGCTCCAGGACACCTGCAGTGCCGTCTGGTTCAGAGGCTGCACCTTCATGTGGATGGGGGGAGAGCTGCAAACTGAAGACACAGATGGCCAGGCTCAGGGGGCTGCCAGCACAGCACGCCCTTTGATCTTGCACCCCCAAAGATTTCAACAACACAAAAGGTTGAACTGAGAGGTCAACACCCAGACTCCCTTTACCTAAACCCACCTACGACTAACAGATTTGGCCTCATCTGTCTTTCTCTTTCCATCTGCACGTATATATACACGCACATACACACACATACCTGTTTTTCAGCTAAGTCACTGAAAGCAAGCTACAACCATTTTGACACTTCCCCCCCTAAATACTCTGTGAATAAGGACATTCTCCCACATAACCATAATACCACTGTCACACCTAAACCACATACTAGGATAAGCCCAGCAATGTGGTGCACACCTGTCATCCCAGCAGCTCAGGAGGCTGAGGAAGAGGATCTCAAGTTCAAAGCCAGCCTCAGCAACTTAGCAAGACCCTGTCTCAAAATTAAAAATTTTAAAAAGGAAGGAGGGAACTGGGGATATGGATCAGTGGTTAAGCACTCCTGGGTTCAATCTCCCAAGTATAAATAAATAAATAGATAGGTGAAAGGATGGATGTAGCTCAGGGATAGATCACTCCTGAGTTCCGTCCCTAATACTGAAAGAAAAAGGAAAAAAAAAAAAAAAAATCACATACTAACTCAGGAGCATCATCTCATACATAGTCCAGTCCATATTCAAATTTCCCCCGTTGTCTCAAAAATCTTTTGTTGCCCACCCCCCCTTCTCCTCTGTTAACCCAGCAGAGTCACAGGACCCTTTCCATGACTGACTTGTTGCTGCTCTTGCTCCTTCTTTGGCGGTGCTGAGGATCCAACCCAGGGCCTCACGCACACGCTCTACCGCTGAGCCACATCCCCAGCCCTCGTGATAGAACTTTTTGAATAAGCCAGGGCTTATGGAATGTCCCAACTAAAACTGCAGGTGAAATTTTATTGTCAGCAGATCAGAGTGTAAATAAATACAGTTTAGCGTGAGAGCTTAGATAATTTTAAAGCAAAGGCGTACACGAACAGGGCGACTGTCTCTGGAGCAGCAGCTCCCTGTGTAAAGATCCTGATGGGGCGAGGGGGACAGGTCAGGCTAATACTCCTTCTGATTCCTTGTGGCTGGGAGGATGAAGAGACGCGGTAAGACCTACGTCTCTGCACACACGCCTACCACAGTGCCAAGAGCACCGACCTAGCCTGTACGTGTCGGAGCAGGCTTCCTGCCTGTCCGCACGCGACCTCATGGACCAGACGATTCTATGCTCTTGGGCAGCCCTGCCTCTACCTGCTAGTGGCCAGGAGCTCCCTCCCCTTCCCACTGTGACAACTAAAAGCATCTCCAGAGATGGAAGAACATCTCCGGGGGACCACCTGCCCCCAGGTGAGACCAGTGGTCTGCAGCGGGAAGCAAAGACCTAAGGACAAGGTCACAGAGGCAGAGCCGATCCTGACGGCCAGGACGGGGTGGAGGGCAGGGGGCTGTGAGGAGCACTAGACTTGACTGTGGCCCAAGGAAGAGGCGCAAGGAAACTAATGGGGAGATTGGGGAAGAAGGGAGAGCAGGGGAGGGGGCAACAGGGATGAGGCTAGCGGTGGGAGCAAGGCAGAGAGCAAGGGCCGGGCACAGGAGACAGCACTCTTGGAGGCCAGATTCCAAATCTGATCTTTCTCCGACGAGCCGCTGGAAGCCACTAAAAAGATCAGAACCCGAGGAGAATGACATAATCGGACTGTGGCTTGTGCCAGGCGAGCGAAGAAGTCCCGAGTAAAGGAGGGGCTGTTGGTGGAGGAGTGGAAGGTTCTAGAGCTAACAGGTGGTGAAGCTGCGAGACCTGGTGAGGGACCGGGTGAGCAGGAGGATGAGAAAGGGAGGCCCTCGGGAGGACAGCAGGCTTGGGACACAGACGCGGGTGAGGAGGAGGTGAGCGCCGGACACGGCGGCACACGCCTGTCATTCCCGCAGCTCAGGAGGCTGAGGCAGAGGGATCGCAAGTTCAAAGCCAGCCTCAGCAACTTAGTGAGGCCCTCAGCAACTCCGTGAGACCCTGTCTCTAAATGGAATACAAAAAAAAAAAAAAAAAAAAAAAAAAACAAGCGCTGGGGATGTGGGGATGTGGCTCAGTGTTTAAGCACCTCTGGGTTCAATCCCTGGTACCAAAAAAGAAGAAGGTGAGCATGCTGGAGTCGGAAGACAGGGCTGGGAACGGGGACTCGGTTCTGACCTGCTGGAGCCAGGAGGCTAAGCAGCCCACCACCAGCCAGGCTCTCCTATTCCCACCCCAGAGCCCCAAACCCAAGGCAGCCCTGGGCCGCAGGCCTGTGTTCCAGCCAGAGAAGTGCGGGCCAGCCTTCAGGATGCACAGCTGGAGAGGCAGGGCTGGGCTTTGACAGAGGCCTCCTTTCCCCTTTCAACTGCGGAACCACGACAGGCCAGGCGCTTTGTGTGACTGAGACAGGAAGGAAGGGATAAATTAATGAGGCATCCCCACTGCCCGGCAGAACCCCGGGGAGGCTTCAGGCTGCCTGCAGTGCAAATGCCACCAGGGCAGGGACATCAAAGAATCTGAAGGGAAGCTCCTCAGATGCTCAGGGTGAAGTGATGGAGCACTGACACTAGGTGGCGCCAAGCTACTGTTTTTAAATACTCCACAGCGGCTCCTTTCTCAAGAGCTCGGACAGGTGGGGGGGAAAACTAGAAAAGGCCCACCCCCCCACCACCACCTCTTTCCAAATACTACTAGTGAACCCAGGAGACTTATATATGGGGAACGTTCGCATCTCAGAAGGATGACCTCGCTTCCATATCTTCCCTCACCTCCTACCAGGTTCTTCTTTATCTTCCCTTTTCCGAAGCCAGGCACTTCCCTGCTCCAAGAGGTGAGCTGTAGGAAGAGGACTTCTCTCTCTAGCAGTTACATCACAACCACATAAATAATTGTCTCACCCACATGCGGATGCACCATCCTTCTTGTTTATTGCTTGAAATGAAAATAACTGGGTTGCTCTGTGCAGATTAAGATGATTCATGGTAATTTTAAAAAAAGTAGTGCAAAAAAGTAAGAGGAAAGTTTTAAAAATCAGCCCAAATCCCAATGCAACCACAGATAGCCCTCGAGAACATTCTGGGGATCGACATCCGGATACAGCTCCGTCTCTTCACACATGTGGGGAAGTCCGTAAATACCATTTGCGGTGCCTTGTCCAACAAGTCATGGGCATATTTCCTTGTGATAAATAGGGCTTGGTTATCATTGCTTGGAAGGAAAGGGAAGAATCCCACTGTCTCAACCTATGAGAAAATATTGAACTCAGCTAAACAAGGAAGCAGGTGTGGCCTCTCTCTAACGGGATCACCTTCCAGGAAGGGAATTCTGGAATTAAGGTCTTGTAAAACCATGCTTGCCCCAGACTGTGCGACAGAAGAGCCTCAGGCCAGAGAGGACCACGGTTCTGTAGGCTAAGGAGCCCCCGCCCAGGGTCTGCGAGAAGCACATATGAACCGAAGCTTCCCTTCAGCCGTCCCCCTCTTCACCTTCCTGGACAGGGAGAATATTTATGAGCACATTGGGCCACATTTGGAGAAATAGAGAATGGCAAATCCCCCCCCCCCATGAAGAACCAAATAGTAAATATCTTCTGCTTTGGTTTCTGGATTTCAACTACCAGTTCTGCCTTTGAAGCACAAAGCTGCAAAGGTACCAGGTAAAAATGGGCCAACATGGCTATGCCCAGGAAAATTCTATTTTTTTTGTAGACACTAAATTCCAATTTCCTATGATGTTCATTGATGTTCATAAAGCACAGAATTTTTTTGTGATTTTTTTTCCTACTGTCTAAAAATATAAAAATCATGTTTTTCAAAAGATAGTGGCAGGTGAGTTTGGGCCCATGGATTAGTAGTGTGCTGGTTTCAGCCTTAGAAGATAAAGGGAGAGGCCAAACTGTTAACTGAAACACATTTATCAATTACTTTTTTTTTTTTTTTTTTTTTTTTTTTTTTTGTACCAGGGATTGAATCCAGGGGCACTTAACCACTGAGCCACATCCCCAGACCTTTCAGCCCTTTTTTATTTTTAATTAGAGACACAGTCTTTCTGAGTTGCTTAGGGCCTCACTAAGTTGCTGAGGCTGGTTTTGAACTTGTGATCCTCCTGCCTTAGCCTCCCGAGCTGCTGGGATTACAGGTGTGCACCACCACGGCCAGCTCAACTGCAGCTATATTTTTGGCAGTGAACTCTGCCCCTCCGCCCAGACTGACAAGCCAGCTCCTCCATGGAACTCAAGATTCTCGATAGAATTTATAGCTACAGGGAATTAAATTACTGACTTTGTGAAGTGGACTGGAGTAATCCCACACTGGAGTGGCAGTGATTGAGGCTGGTGCCTTTCTGTCTTGTCTGATACCTATATCTTGTATCTACAGCAGTGGTCTGCACATAGTAGGCTCTCTAGAACAAATCTGCTGAATGACGTGTTAGTTGTACATGTAACAAAAATCTTAGTTTAATACTGGCCAAATTATATTGCAGTAATGTGTGCATGCACAAATGTGTAACAACAAGTCCATATGTACATATAGAACTATGACGTACCAATGAGAAGTGTGGCAAGAGAAATCTCAGTCCCTCCCCTAACGTGCAAGGCCTCGGTGACCCCCTCCCTGCTCCCATCACTGGCTCATCTCTGGACAGCCCCACCCTGGCTTCAGGGACCATCTGGCTTCAGATCAAGCTTCAACATCATGTGGCCGCTCGGCCATCTTCACAGTGCCCAGTACACTGTGTCCTCACCATCTGTCCCTCGGACTGGGCTGGAAGCACCTCCAGGGCAGGGATCAAGCTCTTGGTCACTAGTGACCCGGGAGGGACTCACATTCATTTTCAGAAACAAACAAACAAACAAAACCCGATATTTGCTCTTCAGTCAGTACCCGGATGAGACCCCCATCTCCAGCCTCAGTGCCACACAATTCATTTCTGGGGGGGCTCACCTTCAGGAGCCTGGTGTGGAGATCCCGTCCCCAGTCATTAACTCACACCTTCTGCAAAGGGACGTTTGCTAAGGAGGAAATGCACTCAGCCTGTGGAGCCAACAGAAATCCCAGAATGCTCAGCAGCTGGCTTAAGACTGACAGGGGACCAGACATGCCCGTCAAAGAATGCAGAAAGAGGACGCTGGCTCCCACCGCCCCCCCCCCCCCCCGCTCGCCCGCTCAGTGATGGAGACCCTTCCTCCCAACACAGTCTCCCTCAGAAGTTCAGATACAAAGCAGCAAAAAGCAGCACGAGAGAGTCCTGCATTACTGGGGACTGAACCCAAGGCTGATCTACCACTGAGCTACATCCTCAGACTTTTTCAATTTTAGACGTGATCTTACTAAGTTGCCCAGGCTGGCCTTGAACTTGCAATCCTCCTGCCTCGGCCTCCTGAATTGCTGGGATTCCAGCCGTGTTCCACTGCGTGTGGTTGGCACGAGAGACTCTGACTGGGCCTGGAAGAGCTGGAGGAAGACCAAGACAGCCCCTTGTGTTCTCCATAAAGTGGGTGAGTGTACGAGGCACTGTCTTCCTCAAAGGGTCGGGGGGAGGATTACAGGAGCTGTGGAGAAACTGGAGGTTGTGGGCCTCAGGCACATGGAGTGGGGCAAGCCAATGGGCCCACACAGTGTTTAAAAGACGGGTAGATTTTATATATACATCTGGTGATTTAAATTGAGCCTGCATCTACCCGTGGCAGTGCTCAGCTGCAGCAACGGAGCGATCTTCTCTTGAGACTAAGGGTGTATGCTCGTGTTTGTCACAGTCCCCACTGTTCCCTATCGCCTCTCTCAGCCCGCCTCACCTGCAGCTGCCTGGCACCCAGGGCCAGGTGGGTTTTCTGCTGGCCTCAATCATGTACTGAGAGCTCTGTCCTGCCCAAAATTGAAGACTGTTAACTAGGCAGGAGGTGCCACACCCAGTTCGCTAAACAGATATCCCCTGTGAGGTGCCCCCGCACCAGCCTCTCCCTTCTCAGAGGCCTGATTCCATTCCCGCCAGGGCCTGAGTGCTTTTCACAGGCACCTGGGATGGTGCTAGCTACCAGCTGCGAGGATTTCTGCCTGACTTGGAATCACCTTTAATTATGATCCCAGGCTTCGTCCAACAGTGGAGAGGCTTCTAGCAGAGCACCAAGGTCCTCTGATTCTAAATCAATGTCAAGGACGTTTTCTCAGCGGTTCCACAAGTAAATGCCAAGTCTGTGCCCGGCCCCCACACCCCCAGGCTCTTCATCTGGGGCTTTAGATAGACCGCTTGAGGCCCTCTGCCCGGGAGCCAGGGCCGTCCCCCAGTGCCTTCGCCCCTCTGCACCCCTCCAGCACCGGGCCCCTCGGGCTCCGCACCTGAGGCTACGGGCTGCTGCAGCCGGGACGGCAGAGACAGGCTGCTTACACGGGGTGGTCTGGGGGTCATTTCCCATCTCACAATGCTGTCAACAAAAAGTGAAGCCACGGTCTCGCAAAGGGGGGTTGCGGCATCAGCCTCCGCACAGGGATGGCCTCTGAGGAACAAGCGGGACCCCAGCCAGCCAGCACTGTGGGGGGAGGCCTGCCTGGCTCAGGAGGAGGGCAGGCGCTGTGTCCCCCTCCAAGAGCGGCAGAGAACCGGGTGGGACAGAGCCGCAGCCTTACTTGAGACTGTCTGTCATTTCTGTGGCTCAGGAACTTGAGTCCTTCAGGGGACTTTGCAAAGAAACGGCCTCGGGGAAGGATTTCTCTTTTCGAAGGACGGTATCAGAGACATCTGGGTAAACACAAAGTCCCCAACAATCAGGAAGCTCAGTGCTCTGGGGGGTCACCTCCTTCACTGTCCAAGAGCTCGAGAAGGGCAGACTGCCCTGAGGAAGGTGCCGGAACCTGAAAGGAGGGGACGAACGCACCGCCCCCCTGCGCTGCTTCTCGGATGCGCGACTTCCAAACGCGACTGAGTGACAGCTACCCAGCTCCCATGGGCACGCGCATCGGCCTGGCTCCAGGCTGTGTGTGAGGTCGTCCGTGTGTTAGGGACGGACAGGTGAGGAGGGGGCACGCGAGGGAGAGAGGGAGTCCATAAAGTGGGCCCACGGTGCCGACCCCCACGTGCTTTCTTTTCCAAGAAGGAATTTTCCTGCAGCCCTGCCTGGCCTCAGTGGACAGGACATGTCACATTCCTCAGCAAGCTACCTGTTCCCTGCAGGCCCAAGATACTGTGATAAGAGGAACCCAGGTTACCCTGAGGGGAGCCTTCTGTGACCAGACCCTGAAACTCTGGAGATTAGGATGATTGCTCCTGACCATAAGATCTGTAAGAATGCACAATTAAGGATCCAATTAGACCTGGTCAGCTTGGGCCAAGGTGACCTAGAGTTGCCATGACAGTGGGGACCTGAAAGTCTGACGTCACCCTGCTGTCAGTCGAAAGTCAAGAGGTGGACCTGGGCGGGACTCTCTGGAAACTTCTCTGGGATCCCCAATAAAAACTGGCGTGCAGGGGAGGCACATGGTCCCTCTCCTCTCTGAGAAGACCCCTTCTCTCCCTTGAGAGTGTCCCCTTTCCCTTTTCCAAGCTCTTCAATAAACTCATGCCTGTTACTTTGAGTGACATGTCTGAAATCTTTCTGACTTGATAGCAAGAATGAGGGTGTGGAGAGGGGGTCTTTGTGCTGCCTTGGTTTCTTGGAAGACCCCAGTTTTGTAACACAGGCACACCATAACCAACTCCAAGAGGTGGGTTCAAGTATCTTCCCCAATAATGATGAAGACTCTGGGGCCAAGGACAGAGTGGGCGGAGCATTCAGAACTGGAAGTCAGTGCATCTGAACCACAGCTGGTGGGAGCCAAAAGAGGGGGTCATTTGTGTTCTTCCCACATTTCCTTCCCACATCTGTTTTCCTCTCTGCACGATGGTAATAAAAACATCAGGAAAGTTACATACCATCCCACGCAGGTGCTATGCATCACCACCGCAGCCTGGGGACAGTGGCTTCTTCAAGGGTTAACAATCCTTTGTGTACACAGCTTACTAGGGTCCTGTCCACTCCTCCACCCCTCATGCCTCCCCCCTCCACGTCCCCCTCTCTGTTCTCAATGACCTGATGCCATCAAATCCTCCCCTAACTCTTTGGGCTATTGGCTCTATGATGACCCTAGTTTTAAAGACCTAATCTAAGAGGGTCATTCGTTCCCTTCTGCTGGGACCAGATTGCTTTGTTCTGGATCAAACTAGCTGTGCTTACCATAAAGTGTGAGTGGAAACTTGCAGGATAAGCACATAAAATGCATGAAGATACCTGAACGACACACTGGGGGTGCTAGGAGGAAGTGTTATTGTTGATATTTACTGAGCATCTACTATAGCCAAGCCCTGGCCCAGGCACTTGGGACAAAGGTGAATATAGGCTGGCATGGCCCTTGACCTCCTGCAGAAGGCGGCCCAGCAGGACTAATTTTAATCTCCTTAAAACAAAATCTTTTTTTTTTTTTTTTTTTTTTTTTTTTTTTTTTTTGGTACCAGAGATTGAACTCAGGGGCAACAAATCACTGAGCCACATCTCCAACCCCTCCCCACCTCTTTTTTAAAATTTAATTTAATTTAATCATTTGGTACACAGGGGCACTTCCCCCCACCCCACCCCCTCCTTTTTTTTTTTTTTTTTTGTGGTGCTGGGGATTGAACTCAGGGCCTGTGCATGTGAGGCAAGCACTTCCCAACCTTTTTTTGTACTTTATTTAGAGACAGGGTCTTACAATGTTGCTTAGGGCCTCACTAAATTGCTGAGGCTGGCTTTGAACTTGAGATCATCCTACCTCAGCCTCCCGAGCTGCTGGAATTACAGGCATGCACCACAGGCCCACCTACAATAGACTTCTTAACTGTAGGTTCCTTAGGGTCTCTGGAGAGAATTCACCTGTCCTAGGAATTTGGATGGGGAAGAAGCGCACTGGTATTTTCACTAATCTCTACAATGTGCCATCTTCTTACATTTCAAATGTCAACAACATTTAGTGGTATTGGCAGGCCAGTGTGACATCACCCAGAGTTGAATGGAATGGCTACTAGACCTGCTGCTAGATCTTGTTATTTAAATGCCTTCATCAAGAAGCAGATAAATTAGTACATCACAATTTTAAAACAATTTGATCACATCTCAGGATAATTGGCTTCCCATACAACCAGTCATATTTTATTTTATGCATGTAAAACTACGCCTATGTCAATAGGACCATGGGATCTATGGGATGGCCACCCAGAAGCTCACCATGGTTCACACGCATGATGTTCACCACTGCACCGAGTATATTCACCAATATTCCACACGTCAAATCTTGCACCACAGATGGTTTAGTAATGAATTATTTTTAAGTAACAACTGGCAGAATTAAAAAAAAATCTTTACATAATGGTGGCATCCACTTTTTTGCAAAAATAAATCGGCATAAAATCTGTGATGATTATGCGATGAAATACGGTAAACATTCCTAGCTCTAAGGAATACAGACATGCACATGCCTTTAAGGAAAATGTTATAGGAGCTCTGTATTAAAATTTAATAAGGGACCCCGATCTAGACTTGGGGGTGGGTTAGGGAAGTCTTGGGGAGCAGAGCGATGTTGGAGCTGAAATCTGAACAATGAATTGGTGTTTAGACAGCGAACAGGGAAAGCAGCTTGGGTGTGTCAGACAAAGAGAAGGACTGCAGACACCCCGGGAGGGAAAGCTGGAGAGAAGCCAGTGTGGCTGGGAGCAGAGAAAAGGAGGAGCAGGTCTGAGATGAGGTCGCGAGGCCAGCAGGTGGGGAGCCAGGGCACATCCTAGGGTGGGAGTGACCCCGGAGCCAGACTCTGCTGGACGTCCACCTGCTGACGTGGGAGACCTTGGTTTCAGTCGTCCCAACTCCTGCCAAGCACTAGGACAACTGCTTTCGAGTGTTGGTGTCTTAACTGATGTAACCCGTAGCTCGCGAACTTTCTCCCACACCACGCCATGGCCTCTCCTCCTGTTGCTGGGAACAGGCCCTGAATTACAATTTGGCTTCTCAGCAAACGAGTGAGTTTTAGATGCTCTGTTGCAATGACACGGAAGACGGCAAATCTGAAAACGGTGGCTGATGTGCATGTTACTGAGCTGCACGCTCAGTCAACGACAGCACCGGGCACTGCCTGGGAAGGCAGAGGCACAATTTCACTTCTCCTGTGCTCCGTGCCTGGGCTTTGGACTTCCCCACATTATGCTATGCCTGACTCCTCTATGGCCTCCCAGTCTTTTTACCTACACCATGTCTCTCTTCCTCTGCCAGGTAAAGGCCATGGGAGGCATCCATGTCCTGTGCAGGAAAACAGGCACTGTTTGGCTCGGTGCTAAGGGAGATGACAAGGTTCCCCACGACATACCTCTCCAGCCCTGACAGATGTTAACAGCTGCATCCTGGATTCTGGGTGGGAAGCGGAAGCCCAGGCTCTCTGGGGCCCTTCCCCGCCTTCAATGTTAAAATGCCGTGATTTCCTGCTAAGAGGGAAAAGTGGACGGACCCCACCTCAACTGAACACAGCACCCTTTCTACACGGCGTCTCTCCCCTTCCTCTGCTTCCCGCTGCCTGGCTCTAAATAAGGATCCAAATAAAGATCTGCACCAGAGACCAGGCAGGGGCAGGCAAACACCGGCATCCTGACATTACAGGGGTTTCCCCTGGCTGCGTCTCCGATTTCTCATTGCTAAGAATGATCTATATTTTTGGTACCAGGGATTGAATTCAGGGGCACTCGACCACTGAGCCACGTCCCCAGCCCTACTTTGTATTCGATTTAGAGACAGGGTCTCCCTGAGTTGCTTAGCGCCTCACTTTTGCTGAGGCTGGCTTTGAACTTGCCATCCTCCCGTCTCAGCCTCCAGAGCCGCAGGGATGATGCATGCGCCACCGCGTCCAGCGCTAAGATGACATTAAAGCTGTGAAGAAGCAGCTGGGTCACTTAAAACAGAGCCCTAAGGCAGCCCTTAGCAATGTGAGACTGATATCTAAAGACTACCCAAGATCCAAGCGCGTATAAGCCAGCTAAGTGATCCCAACAGTCATGGCAAGAAGTCAGCTGGTCACTCACACAGATGGGCTAAGCTAGTCTCTCATTTAAATAACTTATTTAAGATGATTATGACTGAATTGGTCAAGATGCCCTCATGTGTTTGCCATCTGGCCCTTCAAGTGAGTTCCTTCTTAGAAACAGGCTTGGTACCTACTGTACTTGAAAGGAGTACCTGACCCTACACGGGACATTCACCGGACTGGCTCTGGGTCTCTTGATTCTTCCTAGCTACCTGCGGCTCTCAGTTCTAGCCGAGCGGGGTGGAACGGCAGGCTCATTTGGATCCATCAACTGGTCATTTGGTCATTGTATGTTTTTAGGGTCTTCTGTGCTCAGGTAACTGACCTCAGGCAGCCCCTAAAGGGTTTGGTCAAGGGGTCCCAAGAAGCAAACAGGAAGCCGACCTGCCACTTGCATGGAGACTGGGCTAGGAGCAGGCAGCGCCCTCTAGTGGTCGCCGGCTGGAAATCACCAGACCTAGACGCACAAGGCAGAGACACAGCTGCCCAGCGGCTGCCGCCAGCAAACAGGTCCATTAGCTGGAGGAGCAGATGATAACCTGCCATTTCAAATGGTCGGTACATTCCTCACCCAGAAGGCTTCCGTCTTCTGGGAGGCACAGAACCCACACGTGTCTGTGCACTTGATAACACCTGACAGCAGTTAGTGTCATCTGCGGGTGGGGGCTTCTCTGTACAGGCACAGATTCGAAATGTGACAGCCAAGACATTCATTCCAGCCCAAGCCAGGGCTCTGGAATCATGAAACTGCCCAGGAGTGGAGCCAGCAACCAGGACGACGCTGGGCCACTGGCTGTGCTAAGAGGAAAGGACCACTAGTCGGGGTCCCACTGCTATGTGGTCACAGGAGTTCCTTGACTCTCAGGGGCAGGCAGGCAAGACTATTTCTTATGCTACGAGAAAGCGAGGTTCCTTCCGTATTCCTAGAAAGAACCTGACCGAAAAACAACCTCGACCGCCTCGGTTTGAGGAATCCACATGGGAAGACGGGGGAGGATAGTCAGGCTGGCCTCCTGTGGCTCCAAGGAGCTGCACGCAGACGTCCGGGAGCCTCGCGCTTCGCGGGCTGGGAATGCTAGTTAGCAAGGAGGGGAAGGTGCGTCACTCTGGGAGGAAGGATGCTGTTGGCCTTTATTAATTTCCAGACTGCTGTTCACAAGCACCACGGCGCCCACACAAATAAATCCAATGTCAGAGAAAATTCTTCTGGTGAGCAAAACAAAGCAGAAACTGGAGGAGGGGTGCTAAGCCGGCCTTGAGCATCACACTCTGCCCACCTGCGGGAGACAGAGGATTAACTAATGAGGTGATACGTGTAAAGTTTGAAAATGACTGACAGCCCCTCCTGTGACCTGCCTCAGCTCAATAACCCCCAAGCTGTGACAGCAGTGGTCCCTGGGGGCATCCCCACACTGGCTCCCTGTCACCCTAAGTGTCTCCAGTCTCTGCCTTTAGGCTGTTCCTTGGGACAGCGGCAAAAGCCCTCTCTCTTTATTTTCTTCTCTTTCAGATTGAACGAATGCGTCCATCCAGAGTGCTTCAGGGCAGCGTGGGAGACAGCTTCGCAAGCAGCCCAAGCCTCCGCCTGCAGGTCCTAGAACGCCGTGGAGTCCAACTCCACATGCCTAGCTATGCTCTCCCCACAAGAGCACCTAGCATGGCTAAATGTCAAATGTCCCATCTTTTAATCCCGGTCACCTGCCACGCAAGAGGTGATGATCCATCCATCGTCCATCCATCCACCCAGGCCTCCACGCATCCCCCCTTCCGTTTTCCCATTCATCTGGTCAACACAGTATTTGTTGAGGAATCATCAGTGACTCTAGCCCCCTTTTTCCGAGAGAGGGGGGGGGGGGACAAACAGAAAGTCATACCCCTCATAGAGCTTATGAGTTAGTGGGAGAGCTGATATTAGGGGGAAAAAATTCCGGATGAGACAGGGGCTGGGGCTCTGGAGCACTGAGGACTGCAGCAGAGGAAGCCAAGGGCAGTGAGGAGCAAGACGGGTCTGGGCAGGACGTAGCTGGTGGAGCACGTTAAGGGCCAAGGATCTCCCCGGCCCTGGCAAGGCTGCGACAGGTGCAGAGAGCCTGGCCTCACTCCTCCTTGAGGAAGCGTGGTCCCCTCCTTCTGAACTGCATTCTCCAACGTCCCTGTCACACAGTGGCTCTGAGTGGGCAAAGCAGTCACCACCGATCTGTCCTAAGGCCAGAAAGTACGATTATTTGCAGACACCTTCCATGTCCCAGACCTGGTACTATCTGTCCTCTGTCTCATTTCAAAGGTCAGAGGCCGATGCGAGGTATGTGTGTTATTTCTATTTTAGAAACAAGGAAACAGAGGCGTAGATGCCAACTGTGCAAGGTCATGTAGCAGTGAATGGCTGGCTGAGGACTGGAGTCCAGCTTTGACCGACTCCCAAATCTATATTATTATTCTTTTGGTAATGGGGATTGGACTCAGGGTTATGCAACCACTGAGCCACATCCCCAGCCCTATTTTGTATTTTATTTAGAGACAGGGTCTCACTGAGTTGCTCAGCGCCTCGCTGATGCTGAGGCTGGCTTTGAACTCCCAATCCTCCTGCCTCAGCCTCCTGAGTTCCTGAGACTACAGGCATGTGCCACTGTGCCCAGCCCAAATCTACATTCTAATACTGCCTTGTACTGTCCCATCAGTCACTGAATGATGGCTGTACTTTGCTGTGTTCTAGGTACAGTTTGGCCCTGATGATTCAAGGATGCACAAGACCCCCCTCCTAGAAGGTCTCACCACCACATCCCCACTTAGGTGCACTTGCCTCCCAAGGACTGAACCCATGACCAGGGACTCAGTGACGGGTGCCCCGAGCACCCAGAATAACTTGACAAAACAGATAAAATCAAGCAGATAAAGACTGAGGCCAGTGGTCCCTTCCTAGGAAGGAAAGAGCATTAGATCCCCATCAGTAAGTTTAGTTTCAAATCCCCTTCCTTCAGGAAAGGAGTAATATACGATGTTGCTCAAGCCACCTGGTGACATCTATAACAAAAGAGGCCACCACCTGTGGAGTCCCTGAGTCCTGCGGATGATGGAAGGAATGTGGAGGACCTTGGCTCACATCTCGGCTCCACCACTGCCTGGCTGAGAGGTCCGGATGAGTCACTCGTGATCTGTGGGTGCTCGACCCCTCGGCTGTTAGGAGAAACTTGAGACTGCACTTCTCTTTTTATTTATTGCACTCATCCCTGCCCAAACGCTCTGCTCCAAAATCCCTTCCTAGCAGGTCACTTCTGTCTGTACCACGGTCATCCTCAGCTGACCTGGAACGGTCCTGGCAGTCTCCTGCTAGTCTTGCGGACTCCAAGTCCTCTGCCAGCACTGTCCACACAAAGCCAGAGTGATGGGCTCACAGTCCTGTGCAGATCATTCTGCAGCACTGCTTAAAAACTATCCAAGGCACACACGCCTGTGATCCCAGCAACCTGGGAGGCTGAGGCAGGAGGATCACGAGTTCAAAGCCAGCCTCAGGAACTTAGTGAGGACTTGGAGCAACTCAGTGAGACCCTGTCTCTAAATTAAATATAAAAAGGCTTAGGGATGTGGCTTAGTAGTTAAGTGCCCCTGGGTTCAATCTATAGTATCAAACAAAGAAAAAAAAAAAGGGCAGGACCTTCAGAAGTAAGATAACTAGGAATGTTCAGGGTCATAACGCTTTCCTGTCCTCAGAGTTTCTGGAAGGAACAGGACGAGTTTTGGGAAGAATTTCTGAGTGGGAAGTTGCCTACAAAGGAATGAAGCATCTACATCACAGCTTCTTTGAATGAGACAAAGTAACCCCAGCATATTGGAAATTATTAAACTGAAAATAGAACAACATTAGTATTTTCTCCAAAAATAGCAAAAAAAAAAAAAAAAAAAAAAAGTGATGATTTCAATGTCAAACTCCTTTTTTTTTTTTTTTAAGCAATCATGGGTTTACTTCTCTGTTTGCTAATTTAGGTAGAAAACGTGACACTCTTCCTCAATGTATTCTGATTTAAAACCGGCTAGTTACTCAGGCATTCTCACATGAGGTGTGTGTCCTCAAGAACTGCTTTTAGCCAAAACAAGGAGCAATCTTTAGCACTGACAAATGGAGCTGAAAAAGAGATCCATCAGCAGAAGCCAAAGCCATTTTCCCAAAAAAACAGCACGGACTTACGAGACTGGAGGGTACCGCAGGCAGCCCGGTGTCCTCTGTTTCCTCTGCTTTTATTACATTATACGGTGTCACTTTAATTAAGCCATCAAATCAAATTATCAGATCAAGTGGTTCTGATTCCACTGTGGGTTGAACAGGTTTCGTTAAATTAATAAACCATATGCTTCGTGTTGTTGGAAGCAAAGTTATTTTTCGCCGTTCACTGTTCCAAATGTCTTCACAGTGGACGGCATTCAGCACTTCATCACAGAATGCTCTTCCGTGTGCCCAGGACGGGCTGCAGGATAACCGAAATGACAGCCCATTAAATCCTAAAGCCTGTCCAAGTTATTTACGGACAAAGGGAGGGTGGCGGAGGATCGGCTGTCCCTCGAACAATCCACTGAGCCTAAGTGTTGTTTCCATTTACTGGAACCAAGGCGTTCTATTCTTTACGGATGACACCCATTATGTCTTCCTTCAGTGACAATCCAATATTAAGATGACTCTTCCTCCCCTTCTCTCTGGTATTCTATGTGCCCCGTCTCTCGTGCTTGGCACCGAGAGGCTGGATCCTGTCTCCTCTCTTCCAGTTAGTCCCATCATCCCGACAGAGGGCGGGATGGGGTGCATTCCCCGAGGCGCCCACCACAGCTGGGCTGCAGTTCATAGTCACAGCCAGGGGAATGGGGTGGTGAGGAGCTACGTTCAGTCAACTGCGGCTGTGGCTGCCCCACTGATGTGAAAGATGATCAGTGATAAGGGGACCTGGTGAGGAGTCCAGCACCAAGGTGAAAATCTCTAATTGGTCCTAGGTCTTGCAGTGGAATAGAAAAGAAAAACTGATCAACGTAGTCATGGCTACTGCCACCATTTCTTCCCCCTCCCCTCAACGCAGAGGATGGAACTCGGGTCCTCAAGGATGCTAAGCACGTGCTTTATCACTGAGCTGCAGCCCCTGCCCCACGACCACCCGTAAGACATTAAGCATTTACCTTAAAAGAAGCCTATGGTTTCTCCATCCTAGTTTGACCACCCCCTCCCTAGAGCAGGGGTCTGTAAACTGGGGTTCCCAGGCCAAATCTGTTCTGTACCTATTTATGTAACTAAAGTTTTGCTGTAAGACTTTTCTGACACCCATTCACCTCTAAGGTGGCTGCGGCTGCCTTTGTGCCGCCATGGCTGCATCGAACCCTCGCAACAGAGACCATCAGGCCTACAAAAACCCTGAAATATTCACTATCTGGCCCCTAGCCCAAAAAAAAGTTCTTAAATAACTCCTGCCTTACATCGTTAATTTATTTTCCTTTCTTCTGTGACAATAGCCTAATAAATGTATAAAACATCATAGTTTTCTTGGGCATTGAAAGATTGCAGAACACCACCCTCTTCTTCTTGATATCTTTTTTGCAATCTTTGTTCTCTGCAGAAGGCTGGTAAAGGGAAAAGGCCTCTTCCTCTGTGTTGCCTCTCTACTGCTTACATCTAAGACCAGTCACCTGAGTCCTGCAGGCTTCCTGGTGACTGTTAGCATCTGTATGTGTGGCGGGCCGGGGGGGTGCACAGATTATGACCTACAGCTCTGTTGAATTACTCCAGTTTCCTTTGGAGGGGAGGGGGAAGGCAGAGCATTTGGTCAGGTAGGGGTCCATGACAGGTGCGTTTAAAATCAAAAAGTGGTATCTTTAATCACTAGGGAAGTAGAATTCAAAAGTACATAAGAGCCAAGCTTGGTAGTGCACACCTGTAATCCCAGAGGCTTGGGAGGCTGAGGCAGGAGGATTGTGAGTTAAAAGCCAGCCTCAGCAATTTTATGAGGATCTAAGCAACTCATAGAGCCCCTATCTCTTATAAAGAGGAAAAAAAAAAAAAAAAAAGGCTGGTATATGCCTCTGTGGTTAAGCACCCCTGGGTTCACTCCCTGGCACCAAGGGGAAAAAAAAGTACAGAAGAAAACTACTTTTCATTTATGAGGACACCTGAAGTAAAAAAGATGTACAATAACCAATGTTGGCAAAGACACTGCAACCCTCACACAGTGTTGATGAGAATATAAACGGGCGCCCCCAATTTGGAAACAGGCAGTTCCTCAATACTATCAATTTAAGATTATGACAGGACTCAGCATCATTCCTGAGTTTACATCTAAAAGAAGTAAAAACATATGTCCACGCAAATACGTGAATGTGAAGGTCCAGAGCAAATTATTCATAACAAGCAAAAAGTGGAAAGAAACAAAATATGATACACGCATCAACAAAATGTGGTATATCCGTATAGCGCTACATGATTTGGCCATAAAATGGAACTAATCTTTAATACATGCTCCTATATATGCATGGGTATCAAAAGTATTTTGTTAAGTGAAAGAAGGCTGAGACAAAAGCATCCTATGATCTGTTTTTATGAAATGCCCAGAATAAACAAATTGCTATGCTTCACATGTAAGGTATCTCCAAAAGCGTGTGTGTTGGACGATGAACAAGTGTTGGAGATGACATTGATCAGATTATGACAGCTATGACTGAACTGATGGATTAATCCACTTGATGGATTAGTTATTTCAAAGGACGGCTGTACTGGGTGGTAACTAATGGCAGGTGGGACATGGTTAGAGGAATCTGGTCACTGGGGTCGTGCCTTTAGGGTCTACCTCTTGTCCCCGGTGCTTGGATCTCTCTCTCTCTCTCTGCTTCCTGGCTACACGAGTTGACAGCGTTCCTGCCACCCGACTCCGCCATGATCTCTCTCTCGGGCTCAGAGCAACGGAGTAGGCTGACCATCGACTGAACTTCTGAAACAGTGAGCCCCCAATAAGCTTCCCTTCTCTAAGTTGTTTCTGTCAGGTATTTTGGCCACAGGAATGAAAAGCTGCCTAACACAGAAATCTTTCAAGACAGAAGATATGTTGTGGTTGTCTGGGGCTGAGGGAGCGAGCAAGGGAGGGCTGAGGAAAGGAGGGGGAAGAAGAACAGGAAATGACCTGCTCATGGGATGAGAGCTACTTTTGGGGGTGATGAACATGTTCTGGTGATGGTTGTGCAACCCTGTGAATACATTAAAAACCACTGAAGTGTACCCTCAAAAAGAATGACCTGTATGATATGTGAATCCTATCTCATTAACGCTATCAGTAAACCACAGCAGAGATGCTATTCAGCAATAAAAGCAAGGACCTACCCCTATCTGCCACGATGTGGCTGACTCTAAAAATCCTACCACCAAGTGAAAGACAAGACCAGAGGTTGCCTGGGGTTGAGGACAGGAGGCAGCACTGACCACGGGTGGGCACGCACAACTGTCTGTGGCCATCAAAATCCCTAACCCTAGACAGCAGCCATGGCGGCATGGCTATAAATTTACTAAAACTTGTCAGACTCTACATTTGTGATACCTGAATTTTGTGTACATGATGCTCCCTGCTAAAAAGCCTGTTAAAAAAAAAAAAAAAAATAGAAGGGGGCTGGGTGCAGGGCGCACACTGTTAATCCCAGTGGCGTGGGAGGCTGAAGCAGGAGGATCATGAGTTCAAAGCCAGCCTCAGCAACTTAGTGAGACCCTAAGCAACTTAGCAAGATTCTGTCTCAAAAATAATATAGAATAAATAAAGAAGAAGAAGGAGGGTTGAGGCTGCAGTTTGGTGGTAGAGCATGCTTGCCTAGCATGCAGGAGGCTCTGGGTTCAATCCCCAGCACTGGGGGAAAAAAAAAAAAAAGTAAATTTCCCATACTGTAGGGAGAAGTGTAAAAGTGACATACACAATCATTTTTGGAACTGTCTGGCAATACCTAACCAAACCTCAACATGCGCAGTTTAGGATGTAGCCATTTACTCCTGGATATATATATATATATATATATATATATATATATATATATATATATATATATATATATCTCCAATAGAGATGTGTCTACATATTCATGAAAAAGCATGCCCAAGAATTTTTCATAATCAGTAAAACTTGGGGATGATCCAGGACTTCATGTATACTGCAAGATGTAAACAAATTCTGGAGTAGTCACACTAAGAAATTCAGCAGGAAGAAAGAACTATATCTTCAGGCAACGACACAGGGAACACTGAAAACCAACAGACAGCAAAAGCAGCATGACACACCAAAGGGAACACCAGGTGATCCCATGTACATGAAATGTATAAGCAGGCAAAGCTGCTTTCCAGCAGTGGTTACGTCAGGATCAGACGGTTATAAATATGCTGAGGTCCTGGGGACGTCGATTTCTTGATCTGGGTACTTGTTACTCAGGGGTGTTAAGTTTGGGGACATTTATCATGGCATGCACATATTACATGTGGCCTTTCTGTGTGTATAGGACACTCTAATGAATATCCTAAAAGCCGGGCATGGTGGCGTACACCTGCAATCCCAGTGACTCAGGAGGCTGAGGCAGGAGGATGGCAAGATTGGGGCTAGCCTTAGCAAATTAGCAAGGCTCTAAGCACTGAACAGGTCCCTGTCTCAAAATGAAAACACCAAAAAAGGTCTGGGATGTGACTCAGTGGTTAAGCACCCCTGGGTTCTACCCCTGGTACCACCAAAAATCCCACAGGGGGGAAAAAAAACAAATTGAAGGAGTTCAGGAAATGACATGCTCAAATATGCTACTTTGGATTCCAAACTGAGGGCATTTGGGGAACAGCAAATGCAGAACCTGCTTCCTCTGGGTTGTCCTTATCCGCCTGCAGACACATACTCTAGAAGGAAGTCAGTGGTCATGCGTGCCCGCCCTGGGAATCTCCCCAACCAGGAAAGGCTGACTTGTATCACAGGGGAGGGGACTAGAGCTTAGCAACATGCCCAACAGACTCTGTCACAGGCTGTCACCTATTCTTTAAGGACACGTTTGCCTTTGCCAGACACCATTTCCTCTCCCCTGAGTTGCCACATCTGATCTCCCCTCGCCCCTCTGAGGGGAGTATATAAGGCCCCAGCCCCACTGCATATCTGGATACCCAGTCTTCTCTAGAGTGATGCTGCGGGAGGGCCAGTGCGTAAGCAGACCTTCCCCATAGCCATAGTTAGCTTATTTCATTACCTCAGGGGGGTAAAGAGAAAGTTTCCACTCCCCCACTGAAACAGAACTGTGCCCGGGTCTCTCTTTTCTCTGTGCCTCTAGAAAGATCAGAAACCATTTTAATATTCATACAACATAAAAGTCAGCCATGGGCACGATGACCCTTGGAACTAACTAGCCTTATAAAACGGAGCGATTCTCCACATTTAAGGATGGGTCCATGGCTCTGGCCAAATTCAGAGAAGGCCTGTGTGGTGGAAGATCGTGCCCAGTTTGACACTTCAGTGCAAGGGAAACCACTGCATTCTGTACTGGCCAATAAAGGCCACACATTCTTTCTACATAGCAGATGTATCTGTTGCAGGCTCAGCCCATTTATCAGCGCCACAGCCTCAGCAATTCTGAGCCACCAAATCTTGTGCCCGCTTGAGACATAAATTCCTCACCCTCTACATATCTGTCTCTTAGAGTCCTGCTTCTCCCAAACGAGTCCCTTGGGAGAAAGTCTCTGAGCTCAGATGTATTTATTCATCTTTAAATTTTTAGATAAGCTAAAAAAAAATTTATCCCAAGTGAGGTTTTCCATGCCCTCCTGACCTGAAACCTCTCCCAGGTTTGAAGCTTCTGAATTCTCCCAATGCCCCAACACAGTAATGCCGTCAACACAGCGTCAGCCCTGATGACTTGAATCTCAAGTTGAAATTGAGGAAAGCTGGCGAGGTGGGCTTCTCACAGAAAATCAGAGAGACGGGAAGGGAAGGATCACATGCCCCAGCTTCCATTCCTCTTCTTTCAGCTCATGTTCAGATGGAAGAGCCTGGGAACGGGATTCTTGTTCTCAACAAAGCGTGCCCAAGCAATTACCCACCCACTCCTACAGAAGTCACATGCTTAAAAATCAGTCCTTTTTGCTGGGGGTGGAGATGCTCTTGAACAAAAGCTGCTCACTTAACCGATCACACCAAAGACCACCGTTTATGTCCACACTGATAAATGACAGAGCTCTTCCGGGGTCACCCAGTTCTGAAGGGAAGGGAGCGTAGGCTAGGAAATGCCCCTCTCTTCACACCAAAGGGAAATATCTTCTCCTTCCTTCTTCCCTTCAAAGTACTAGGGCTTTGGCCAGCCTTATCCCTCTAAGTGTTTGCCAAGCTCCAAGCCACAAGGATGACAAACTCCAGGGCCTGAGAGGAAACCTTTCTCACTTTCCTGGGAGAGAAATGCATGCTCATTTCACATGAGAAAGCAGAAATGGAAAATATTAAGATGCTTGAGAAAACAATAAACTTATGCTTATCAGATATGGGAATTAACTGTTAAATAGTGTTAAGAAGCAAGGGGTTTCCAGCAGGGGTGCAGAGGCAGGCCTGGAGTGTTTGCTGGTGCGGACAGGAGTGTAGGAACACTGCACACACTGAGGTGTTGGGAGTGATTCAGAGGTAATAATGCTGAGCTCGGAGAAAAATCGAGACATTCTGCAAAAAGTATTTTTCAAATGCTACTAGTTTTGAAGTACAAGGTAAAAATGCAGAGAGAATGACTGATTTATTACTAGTCAAAAGGGCAGATTTTTTGGGGGGTTGTACTGGGGATTGAACCCAGGGCACTTAATCACTGAGCCACATCCAACCCTTTTTTTTTTTTTTGGTACCGGAGATTGAACTCAGGGGTATTTGACCACTGGGCCACATCCCCAGTCCTTTTTTTTTTTTTTTTTTTTTGTATTTAAGAGACAGGGTCTCACTGAGTTGCTAAGTGCCTCACCATTGCTAAGGCTGGCTTTGAACTTGCAATCCTCCTGCCTCAACCTCCCAAGAGCCGGGATTACAGGTGTGCACCACCTTGCCTGGCCCAAATACACAATATTTTTTGGGGGGTGGTGGGTAGGTACCAGGGATTGAACTCAGAGGTACTTGACCACTGAGCCACATCCCCCGCCCTATTTTGTATTTTATTTAGAGACAGGGTCTCATTGAGTTGCTTAGGGCCTTGCTTTTGCTGAGGCTGGCTTTGAATTTGTGATCCTCCTGTCTCAGCCTCCAGAGCCACTTGGATTACAGGTGTGTGTCACCACGTGGGGCTCCAAAAGGGCAATTTTTTTTTTTTTTTTTTTTTTTTGGTACCAGGGATTGAACTCAGGGGCACTCGACCACTGGGCCACATCCCCAGCCCTTTTTTGTATTTTATTAGAGATAGGGTCTCACTGAGTTGCTAAGCGCCTTGCCATTGCTGAGGCTAGCTTTGAACTCGTGATCCTCCTGCCTCAGCCTCCCAAGTGCTGGGATTCCAGGCGTGTGCCACCATACAGGGCCCCAAAGGGCAATTTTTAATGTATCTGTTTACCCCAAGTTTTCCCCCATAACCACTTCTATTTATCACCCAGGCCAGTTTCTACTAGCAGAGAACGATATACTCTTACACCAAGTTCCAATTCTTGGCTGGCTTTGAACTCCTTTTCATTTAAAGTAATTTATGATAAGGAGTCTTCCTCCAGGCCAGGACAATCTATCCAACTTTTTACCTTTAGATGCCTCCGTCCCGAGTGGGTTTTCTAAGAAGTCCGCCATGTCGTGGTTCCAGGCGTCCCGGAGGGCGGACTTGGACACCACCCTGTCATTCAGATGCTGCAGGGGTCGGAAGTTATTTCTGAGGTACTCCACCGACTTGACGTGGTCTTGCTGCTCCGTGGTGAAGATGGAGTAAAAGGCCTCCAGCTGAACGGAGAACCAGAGACGGGAGGGAAAAAATTCCACATCAATTAAAAATGCTCTGTGATCCCAAGCAGGCGGGGGCTGTAAGGACACACAGGGGAGGAAGAGCTGCTGCCAAGGCTGATGACCCCGCAGGACACCCCCCAGTGGCTGATGCGGCTGCGGTCTCTCCGCTGCCAGCTAACCCTGAACACTCTTCCTCTGGGGGCTGTACAGAACTGTTGGAGTCTATCTCAGATAAGAATCCTTTCTACAAAGTTCCCTGCCAACAGCTACAGTAGGAGGGGAAGAAACAGACTTATGGTAAACCTGGTAGGTCCCCGAGCCAGACAGCCTGGGTATGAAATTCTACCTTCATTCCTCACTCGCTCTGTGACCCCAGCAAGTTGCTTAACTTCTCTGAACCTCCGGTCCCTTCAACAAAATAGTGATAACTCTAATAAGAGGATCTACCTAATAGGGTTTTGGAAACTATGAGACAGTGACACAACACTGAGGTTACAGTGCTCAAAACAGTTCTTGGCACACAATAAGAGCTTGGTAAATATTAATGATTTAGTACTTATTAATAAGCCTCTTCTGACATAATAGGATTAAGTTCATCCAAGTTGCCAAACGCTCAGGTCAGTTTAACTGCTCAAGTTCAACATTACTCAATGGCTAATCATGGATAGTTATTCAAACTTCCCAAAACTCAAGTTTCCTAATCTGTAAAACATCTGTAAGAGTAGAACCTATCTATCTTCTAAAGTTCTTGTAAAGAGTAATCTAGCAAGTTTCTTAATACACCATCAATCAAGATTGGCTACTACATGATTATTAATATTAAGAAACATCTTCCATAAGAGTGCTAGCAAAACTTTCTGGTGAAAACAAAGGAAAAAAAATCAGAGCTCTATGATCACATTTTTATTATCAAAAGGAATTCTGGGGCTGGGGTTGTGGCTCAGTGGTACAGCGCTCGCCTAGCACATGCGCGGCCGGGTTCAATCCTCAGCACCACGTACAAATAAACGCATTGTGTACAACTAGAGCAAGCAAATAAATAAATAAATATTAAAAAAAAAAAAAAAGAAAGCCGGGAGCGGTGGCGCACACCTGTAATCCCAGCACTTTGGGAGGCTGAGGCAAGAGGATCGCGAGTTCAAAGCCAGCCTCAGCAATGGCGAGGCATTTAGCATCTCAGTGAGACCCTGTCTCTAATAAAATACAAAAAAGGGCTGGAGATGTGGCCCAGTGGTCGAGTGCCCCTGAGTTCAATCCCCGGTACCACAAAAAAAAAAAAAAAAAAAAGGACGTTCAGACCATTAAGAAAGGGCTAGCAAAAGCCGGGCACGGTGGCGCATGCCTGTAATCTCAGCACTTGAGAGGCTGAGGCAGCATGATTGCAAGTTCAAAGCCAGCCTCAGCAATGGTGAGGCACTTAGCAACTCACTGAGACCCTGTCTCTAATAAAATACAAAAACAAGGGCTGAGGATGTGGCCCAGTGGTTGAGAGACCCTGAGTTCAATCCCTTGTACCACAAAAAAAGAAAGGTCTAGCCAGGTGTGGTGGCACACGCCTGTAATCCCAGTGACTCGGGAGGCTGAGGCAGGAGGATTGTGAGTTCAAAGCCAGCCTCTGCAATTTAGCGAGGCCTTAAGCAACTTGGTGAGAGCCTGTCTCTAAATAAAATATAAAACAGGGCTGGGGATGTGGCTCAGTGGTTAAGCACCCCTGGGTTCAATCCCTGGTACCCAAAACAAAAAAAGAAATAGAAAGATGCTTTCCACACAGGCACCAAAGGGCTGATTTAGGCTTCCAGAGGACCAGATAGTACCAAACTCTAATGTGAAGAATAAAAAAAAAGAAAATTATGACTTAGATTTTTACAGATTCTGGGTGGCCATCTTGCAGCCTTGAGCTAATAACACTGCTTCTCAAACAGCCTCAGAGTATGACCCACTACCAACCACCTGAAGCTCCCTTTGCCTAAGATAGCCATGAATTCACATAGTGATTGTCTTTCTTCTTCTTTTTTTTTTTTTTTTTTTTTTTTTTTTGTACTGGGGATTGAACTCAAGAGGCACTCGACCACTGGACCACACCCCCAGCCCTTCTCACTGAGTTGCTGAGTGCCTCGCCATTGCTGAGGCTGGCTTTGAACTCATGATCCTCCTGCCTCAGCCTCCCAAGTGCTGGGATTACAGGCGTGTGCCACCGTGCCCAGCTTCATATAGTGATTTTATCCAAGAAAAATCATGTAAGTATATGGGTTCACCCATCAATCCACCTCCCTCCCAATTCTACTGCTGATGTAAGGTGGTAACCAACCATGAAGAAACCTTTTCTGTCTTTCTGTTCTATCAAAAAAGACAGAACGTATTCTAAGGGCAAAAGGCTTTTCTTTATGCCAAGTGGTCCCAATTTTCCCCCCCTTTTTTTGGTACTGGGAGTTAAATCCCAGGATGCTTTTCTATTGAGCTACAATCCTGGTCCTTTTTTTTTTTTTTTTTTTTTTTTTTTTAATATTCTATTTTGAAACTGGGTCTTACTAAGTTGCTTAGGGCCTCGCTAAATTGCTGAGGCAGGGCTCAAACTTGCAATCCTCCTGCCTCGGCCTCCAGAGTTGCTAGGATGACAGGCATGCACTACCAGGCCATGCTAATTGATCCCAATTTTCTGCAAGTCACTTCTGCTTCTCCTAACAACCCTCTGGTCTCTCAGTTTACAATTTGCCTTCATTCCCACTCCTCCTTCTGCTGTTTCTTTTATATTTATAAAAAGGGAAAGCTCAGAAATGGCAGAAAATTTCAGCAAACCAGACTGCTCACTCCATCCAAATAGGAGTCACTGATGAAGGCAACAAAAGGTGTTATTAAAAAATCACCAGGATGCAGCGATGTCACTTGCTGGGTAGGATGACTCAAATCAGACTGCATGAATAAAAAATGAGAGCAGGTGCAGGGCATGGTGGCGCATACCTGTAATCCCAGCGACTCAGGAGGCTGAGGCAGGAGGATCTCGAGTTCAAAGCCAGCCTCAGCAACTTAACGAGGCACTAAGCAACTCAGTGAGACCCTGTCTCTAAATAAAATGGAGAAAGGGCCATGGATTTGGCTCAGTGGTTAAGTGCCTCTGGATTCAATCCCCAGTACACAAAATTTTTAAAAAGCAAGATTCTGTTTTATTAGACAAAATGACTTTCTACGATTATATGGGAGGAATTAACAAAGACCCTCTGGAGTTAGTCCAGGGCACGACCAACCTACATGATTAAAAGGATGGAAAATAAATCCTGGAAGAAAGGTTAAAGAAAGTGGAATTGTTTAGCCTGAAGAAAAGGCGAGTAAGGAGTGATTTGATTACAGGCCCTCGTATGCGGAAGATGCTGACCACATCTTTCCCATGTCCGGAGAAGGTGGAATAAAAGGAAATTGGCCCGAATTAAAGCCACGCAGATGTGAGTTGAATAAGGGAAGGACTCTCTTTTAACTCTCAGGATGACATGATTTAGCTTTGTTTTTGAAAAAAACACGGACCAGGCAAGTTAGACTGGAAATGTTCTGGAAGAGATCGCAATGGTCCTGAAATAGACTCATCTCTGAGATGCCAGAAATGACGGCCTGAGAGACGGGCTCTGCAATATGGCTCCAAAGTTGGTTTCTTCTCTAGAATACTTGCTTTTATCACAGCAAGCCTATGGTTCTCTTAAAAAGTTTATTTCTGATGCCTCAGAAAAGAATTAGTCACCTAACTGTAAAAAGAGGCAGGTTCCGAATTTAACACACACACCACACACACACAAAAGTCTTGGCTTAAATTGCACTTAGAGCTTAATGACATCCTACATCCGGCTTAAAAGCTTGGGCTGCTTCCTTGTCATTAACTCAACCTGCCCCGATTTTGAAGGAAGCATGTGATGCTTCTGAGAGGGAACGGATGACCTGGATGATATTATCTTGTCGACTGGATCACAGCTTGGCCTGACAGTCACCCAGAGGAGTTCAGGGAGGAGCACAAGCTTAGCAGACTCAGATGCCCTTCGGTAGGTTGGCAGCATCCATGAAACCCTGCCATTCCTCTAAATGGAATGAAGATCGCCAGTGGCCTGGCTCTTTGGTAACTGCCAGGCCGGGCCACAGAGTGGATTCTGCCGTGATTCTTGGTCTGCTGAGAGCAGTCTATGTTTTGCATATTGGCAGGTGAAAGGCCATCACCTGGGCCAGAAGTCTACAGATGCACACTCCAGGCTGTGCCTGGCTCTTCACGCCTGCCTCCATCTTCCATTCTGTTCAGTTCCTGGGGTGCAGCAGGAGACCACGATGAGAAGGTGCCCCCAGAGCGCCGCAGCATGGGGGACCACGGGAGCCACCGAACTGACCATGCAGACAAAGCTGTGTCCCCCCAACCCCCAGTGCACATCTTTGGCCATTAATGGGCTTGACCCTTCCAGATCTGGTTAAAAGGCCCCCAAGATTCTTTAATAACGTATACAAGATGGTATCGGGCCTCTATTCAACACCACTCCAGTCTCCCATTCTTCATCTTCTTGTTTTAATTGTAAATGCAATTTGTTCACTTTATTTCATTGTGGAAATTTCCTTACATTGTTAAAATTCTTTTTTTTTTTTTTTTTTTTTTAATGGTACCGGGGATTGAACTGAGGAGCACTCGACCACTGAGCCCCATCCCCAGCCCTATTTTGTATTTTATTTAGAGACAGGGTCTCACTGAGTTGCTTAGGGCCTCACTAAGTTGCTGAGGCTGGCTGTGAACTCACGATCCTCCTGCCTCAGCCTCCTGAGCCACTGGGATTACAGGCGTGTGCAACCATGTCCCACCATTAGAATTCTTTTTAAGTAAAGTTGTATTCCCAGTCTCCCATTCTTAACTGTGGGCCCCTAATGATCTGGACTGGGCCTGATTCTCTAACTTTAAAACTTTCACTTGTGCTAGCTGGGTTCAAAATCCTGTTTTTAGACCCTGCTTCACAAAGGTGTGACCTTGGAAACTCATTTAAACTTTCTGTGCCTCAGTGTCTTTATTTGATCAACAGAGATATAATTTTTCTAGTGAATGAGTTACTTGATATAAAATGTTTGGAATAATTTCAGGTGCACAGTTAGGTGTTCGGTAAGTATTACTATCACTCTCACTGTTGTTATTCTTTTATGAAGTCTGTGGTAATTATGACTGAATTCAATGGTTAAAACCATTGTAAAGTGCTCTACTATCTTCTTTCTCTTCTTTTTTAACTTCTTTATTTTTATGGTACCAGGGACTGAACCAGGACCGCTTAACCACTGGGCCACATCCCCATCCCTTTTGAAAATTTTTTTTAATTTTGAAGCTGGGCGCAATGGCACACACCTGTAAACCAGCAACTCAGGACACTGAGGCAGGAGTATTGTAAGTTCAAAGCCAGCCTTAGCAACTTAGGGACATCCTGTCTCAAAAAAAAAAGAAAAAAGAGGGGGTGGTGCTGGGATGAGGTTTAGTGCTTAAGAGCCTCTGGGTTCAATCCCTAGTACCAAATACATAAATACATAAACAAAACAAACATTTTGAGATGGGGTCTCACTAAGTCGCTTAGGGCCTGGCTAAATTGCTGAGGTTGTCTTTGAACTTGGGATCCCCCTGATTTAGCCTTCCAAACCACTGGGAATATAGATACATGACCAGCTTATAACTTAATTTTTTAAACCTACTATATACCAGGCACTTTGTTAAGCACTTTAAAGACATTATGTATGTTTCTAACTTCTAATAGTAACATTATTAATGCTATTACTACACTATAACATTAGCAGTTGATATTTATTAAGCATCTATTATGTGCAAGGCCTTATGCAAAAAGTGGGATGTAGATGGGCACAGTGGCTTATACCCACAATCCCAGGGGAAGGAAGATCACGAGTTCAAAGCCAGCTTCAGCAATTTAGTGAGGCCCTAAACAACTCAATGAGACCCTGTCTCTAAATAAAATACAAAAAGGGCTGGGGATGTGGCTCAGTGGTTAAGTGCCCCTGAGATCAATCCCTGGCACCAAAAAACAAAACAAAACAAAACAAAACAAAACAAAACAAAACAAAACCTAAAAACCAAAAATGTGTATGTAGTTTTTGTTACTCAGTTATCAGAGAAATCCCAGGAGATTGGTGCAGTTATTATAACTAATGTCAGCAGGATTGACCTATAAGGAAATTGGTTTTTGTGACATCCAGCCACTTGCCTAAGGTCACACAGGAACCAAGAGAGAAAGTAAGGATTAAAACCAAGGTCGAGCTGGTCATGATGGCACATGCCTGTAATCCCAGTTCCTCCGGAGGCTGAGGCAGGAGGATCGCAAGTTCAAAGCCAGCCTCAGCAACTTACTGAGGCCCTAAGCAACTCAGTGAGACCCTGTCTCTAAATAAAATATAAAAAAGGGCTGGGGATGTGGCTCAGTAGTTAAGCGCCTCTGGGTTCAATCCCCAACAACCCTCCCGACCCCCTCAAAAACCCAGGTCTGTGTGACTCTGTTTCTCTCTACCACTTCATGCCATGCCCTTTGCAGGCCCTTAGTGTGACCGAGTGTGGAGAAAGCAGCAGTCACCAAACAGCTCCCTTCAGCTGAGCCCAAGGCTTCCGAGGCAGGGAACCCAGCCAGCAATGGCAACATGAATTTCCTTATCTTCTTCTGCCGACTGTGGCCCATCACAGAAGGACCTGGATGGCGTAAGCAAGATGGCGGGTGCAAAATGAAATGCCCTCTCCTCACAGAGCTCTCTTCTTCATTCACTCTACCCTCGTCCAGAGGCGAGTAATAAAAACCCTCAGATTTATCTTTACTTTAACACAACTAATGAAGTCTTTATCATTTCGTAAAAATAAATGAAAGTTTTTATTTCTATAATATGAAATGGACTTTTTAACTTTTGAAGGGAACGTGTAAAACATTTCTTTCTTTTATCCCTGCTTGGGGAGTTGTAATTGCAGTTTAACTGGTGCTGTTTCAAGAACAATTTTAACCTTGAATTGCAAATGGGTTGGCTGGAAGTGTGTATAAATCATTTCAACTTAGTTTTTATTATAAAAGTATTACAGAGAGTAATTAGTTTTTAATCTGTCGGTTCGAATCAAAGGAAAGTTGAAACCTCTTTGTGCCATCCGTGTGCAGCCAAGAGTCCTTGTGCACAAGATGTGGGGAGGGGACCTTGTGGCTGAAGGGACAGACGAGACAGAACCAGAGGTAACAGAATTATGAACCGTTAAAAGGACAATATGCACAATATTTTAAGAGGAAGGTATATAGTGTCAATTAAACGAAACCAGAGTCCATTATCATCACAATAAGAAACCCAAGCATAGGCATTAGGATACTGAAATGTCTCACCTAAGGTCACAGAGACACTTTAGCTTCTCTACACACTTGAGGGACGAGAGGGCAGGACCTGTTTTGTTGCCCCATTATTAAACCAGACAGTAAGGATGGAATATTAAATCCCTGATAGCCTGGTGCATCCAAAGTTTTACTTGCTGAACCCCAGCTAGCTGCAAAAATGAAATCTGAGAACAGCTAGGTATACCTGTGGAACCAGGTCCCTCCTGTGGCCCCAGAGTATTTTCCGTGAAGGCAATTATAGAAAGAGAGGACTTCACCATCATTAATGAAGAAAGCTCTCTCTCTTTTGGATTAAAAATGGAATCTTCGTGCCACTGTTCAGAAAGCTGCTTTGTTGATATGCACCACACATCACACAGTGCTGGAACAGACGCTTCCTGAATTAAGGGACTCGCTGGTTGTCATGGCCTTGAGATAAACCTTACAGTGTGACAGCCAGCAGCCACCATGGCCCGTTCCATTAGCAATGTGGCTAGTCTACATTGAAATAATAATATTTGGGATATATTGTTAAAAATTAATTTCACCTGTTGTCTATATTGTTTTCAATGTGACTACTACTAGAGATAATCAAATTATGTGGTTTGCTTTACTTCTACTGGGCCAGGCTGCCCAACACGCATGGGGATCATTTAAAAACAGCAACAAAACACAAAATTCACCTAATTATCTTCCAAGTGCATCCTCTGCTGGCCGAGCACTTGTCTGTGTCCTTCATGTACACATCATCATTTGATCTTTATTTCTTCTCTTTTTTTTTTTTTGGGGGGGGGGGGACAGGGATTGAACCCAGGGCCACTTGACCACTGAGTCCCATCCCCAGTCCTTTTTGTATTTTATTTAGAGACAGGGTCTCACTGAGTTGCTTAGGGCCTCCCTAAGTTGCGGAGGCTGGCTTTGAACTCACCATCCTCCTGCCTCGGCCTCCTGAGCTGCTGGAATTACAGGTGTGCGACACCACGTCTGGCCTACTTGATCTTTCTGATACCTCCAACATCACCATTGTGTAGATAAGAAAAACGAGGCATGGGTTAATAGAGCAGTTGAGTCACTTGGCCAAAGAGTGGGTCCAGGAATGAAATTCAGGCAGTTTGCCTCAAAACACGTGGTCTTAACCCCAAAGAGCTGCTTTATTCTTTGTGACAGAGATAACTGGTTTAAAAGGGGTCGTGTACATAAGCCGTTCCTATCTAGCTCAGCTTACCAGTAAGGGGAAAAAAAAAAAAAAAACGATTCAAGGGCGAACAAATTAGATATGTTCAGACCTTTTACTACCTTCATGATGGCACCCAGAAGCAGCACTTAAAATTCATGCTGGAGGAGACGACAGGCCGTGTCACATTTCCTAAGAAAGCAACAGCCCTAGGTGGGGTACACTGGGAAGGCTGCCAACGGACCAGGAGCCATCCTTGGAGAACCCCTGTTCTAGAATAGACCAGACCCTAGTGCACTGGACGCAGAGACGATCCTCTTCTCTGGCTGATATGAACACGCCTCAGGATCCATCTGCTGGTCTTGCTCCTTGGACCTCCCACACCGACACTGAGGGGGCCGCCATTGTGTTTGGGTGTCAAGGTCATAGCAAGATTTCAGCCTGATATTTATTTACAGCTGAGGTTTAGTGTAGCCACATTAAATTCTGCCGTCTACGGGCCAGCCACGCCACTGTGGGGTTCCACGGGCAATCCTGTATTTCTGGGTAGATCACCCCACAGGCCAGAGAGGCAGAGGTCACTGAAGAGAGCTGATTTAAATGTCCAGCCCGACTCACAAAAGAGAATGAAAGAGGAAAGATAAGTGGCTGCTCAAGTCGACTCTGCCAGGCTTCAAAGGAAGCCATGTCACAGGAGTCACCAGCGTGTGCTACCACTGTATCTTAAGGGGTGCTCGCCCCGGTTTCCATTGCTTGCAGGCCCCCACTGGGGATGAAAGAGAGGAGAAGAGAGGAGACGGAGGCTTCAGGGACTCAGAGGAAAGAAGGTCTAGGAATCTTTTCTTTCTGATGGCAGCAGACAGGGAATTCCTAGCTACTTGGCTTCTCTGAATTGGCCGTTTGCCTTTCTGAAACGAACCTTCTGTGCTACACTTCAGAGAGAACACTGGGTGGGGAGGTCTGAAGCCATAAAGCGTGGATGGCTTGTGCTTTCCCAGCCAAGGGCTGACACAGCTGTGCCCTCGCTGAGGGCAGCCAGCAAGGATCCAGTTAGGCCACGGGATCACGGGTATCTTCCTCTCTTGGGAGAAAAACAGGGATGCATGAGGTGGTGTCTGATGAGTCTCAGGTATTACCTGAGGATGGTCTGCAGTAAAGAAATTGGAGCAGAGCGCGGTGCTTGCCTGGAATCCCAGCAGCTCAGGAGGCTGAGGCAGGAGGATTGCGAGTTCAAAGCCAGCCTCAGCAAAAGCGAGGCACTAAGCAACTTAGTGAGACCCTGTCTCTAAATAAAATACAAAAAAGGGCTGGGGATGTGGCTCAGTGGTCGAGTGTCCCTGAGTTCAATCCCCAGTATTGCCCCCATCCCAAAATTGGAAAGCAAATATGACTAATTTATTTCCTCTTTGTTTCCTTGAAACAGCATGCCCTTAGAGAAGTCATGTATTGGAAGGCAAAGAAAATTCACTATGTCTCCCGCTTGAGTATCCCAGAGGTGGAAGGTGAATGGAGGGGTAAACAGGTATTAACAAAGAGCTTTCTAAGAGCTCCAGCTACCAGATGCCAAAATGCTTCTAACTGATGAAGATTTTTTTAAAGACCGGGCGTCCAAGCCCCCTTAAAAAATTCTTCTGTGCCTTAAGTTTGCACACTGCTTAGTATCTAGAGTAGCATGTGTTAACATTCTTCAATTCTGTCTAGTCAAGGAACCCTTGACCACCTCTTCTACCTCAACTCTTACAGAAAAGGACAGTGGCCAAATCTTCTTGCCTCCCTCCTTCTCTGACCCTTTTCTTCCATCCATCTTTCCTTCCTTCTTTCTTTCTTTGAAATCTAGGGATTAAATCCAAAACAGAGAACTTTGTGCAGGCTAGGCAAGTGCCATACTGCATTTTTAAAGCTTCCTTATCTCAAACCTTGAAATCTTTGAAGACAAAGATTTTTTTTTTGCAAAAGTAAAAAAAAAAATCTTTTTAAAAAGGATCCCTTAAAAAATTCTTCCCTGGGACTGGGGTGGTGGCTCAGTGGTAGAGCGCTCGCCTAGCACATGTGCGGCCCAGGTTCGATCCTCAGCATCCACGCATTGTGTACAACTAAAACAAATAAATAAATATTTTTAAAAAGGGGGGAGGCTGGGGATGTGGCTCAGTGGTTAGGCACCCCTGAGTTCAATCCCTATACCAAAGGAAAAAGAGAGAGAGAGAGAGAGAGACCATGTGGTCCCTGAAAGACGGAACCATGAGCTGCACCTTGTGGTTCTGGTCCTGCTCAGGATGAGACTCAATTGGCTTCATCTCAGAATGGCCTTCCAAGTGTTTCTTTAAGTCCTTCTTATTTGAGCTACTTTAAGTTGTAGTTTCTACAAAAAAAGGCCTGACCAGAAAACTCCCAACCCTCTGTCCCCCATTCCACCTGCCCTCTGCCCTGGTTAGGAGAATCTTTGGACCTTCCCCGATACCAGCCAGGCTCCGAGGCTGCCTGTGCCTGTAGTCACGACTGGTGTAACTGCAGAATTCCAGAACCTCCCCCTTCGCTCCACAATGTCCCTATTCTTACCTGCAAAGCTGACAGCGGGGTGGGATGAAGGGCTCATGTCTACTGAGAGCCCTGAGAAGAACCTTCCATTTTTAGACAGTCCCACTTTGTAAAAGTCAAACTCACTTTCTCACAAATCCCACCCATTGTTCCTGGCTCTATTTTCCAGAATTATGCAGAAGAAATCCCACTCTCTTTCTATCTCGGTGCACGCTGAATTTTTAACAACATGTGCTTTCTAAGAATCCTCACCTTCTATCTATTAACCCTCATGAGGTAATGTAAAGGCCCCCTCTCTCTGCTGGGGGCTCCCATTCCTCTGGCAATGCCCCAACCCCATTTCCATTTCACCTGTTTTCACCTACAGTTAACTACTCTGCCAACCTTCCCTTCCTGTGAGATGTGTGCCAATCACACCTGGAGGAAGCAGGACAGGACAGAGGTCAGAAACGTTGGGGGTTCTGGAATCAGATAAAGCCAAGTCTGGCTTCTAGCTTTACCATTCACTAGCCATGACTCCTTGAGCGTGTCACCTGATGTCTCCATTACCACCACGGCCCATGTGCGCCATGTTGGTGGGTCTCCATCGCTCACTGTTGTTTTGCCACGGGCTAAAGTACTTCGTCAATGAAGTTTCATTTCATTTCTTTATGTTTGTGGGTATTTTCATCTCTTTGAACTATGGGTATGCTCAGTGCTCAGAGCTTGGGGAATAGATACCATCGCTGGGTTACCCGCTGTGTGACTGGGGCATGTCTGCAGAGCCTCCTCTAAAAAATGGCGGTGCAAAGAGTACCCTCCACATAAGGCTGTTTTTCAGGAAGTTTAAATGAGTTAATATGCGCAAAAAGTTTAGAAGAGGCTCTGGGATAAGATATCATCGTGGGACAGGCGTGGTGGTGCATGCCTGTAATCCCAGCGGCTCAGGAGGCTGAGGCAGGAGGATTGTGAGTTTAAAGCCAGCCTCAGCAATGGCAAGGCCCTAAGCAACTCAGTGAGACCCTATCTCTAAATGAAATACAAAATAGGGCTGGGGATGTGGCTCAGTGGTCGAGTGCCCCTGGGTTCAATCCCTGGTACCAAAAAACAAAACCAGACATCATCATGGATGATGATAATTATTAAGACTGTATCTTTCCACATTTCATGCCTGCCATCCTTCTCCTCCAGCTTAGCTCATTTGCAGCCAAGAAATGATATTTTATATTTTACTTTCCTTGGGTTCACAAATATGTCTGTTGGAAATAATGAAGAAATCAATGAACAGCAAAGAAACAAGAAAATAAAAAAGTCCTGACTGGTGACATACAAGGATGTTGGACAGTCGTGTGGATACAAAAGGAGTAAATGGGGGGGCCCCACGCGGGCGGTACCCACCTGATGGTAAGAGATGGGGACGGGCTTCCGGAAGACGATCCACTCCACGATCTCGCTGCAGGGCGGGGTGGTCAGAGAGCCTGTATAGCGGTAGTAGCTGCCCAGGGATGCAGGCAGGAGGTCTCGGAGGACAAAGGGGTCCAGGAAGGTCTCCTTCTCTGTGGGAAAGAGGGACGAGATGGTGAGAACCGCCATGCCACAGCCAAACACCACAACCAGCAGGTGCCACGTCACAAGCCCTGTTTCTATCCTGAAAAGCACTGGCACCAGGTGTCAGCCGGGAGCCTCAGACACCAAGACAGCAGCTCCCAGAGTGCGTGCTGAGGACACAAGTACCACGCTACACGCTACACTTCGTAAAGAACAGATTCGACTGGGCACAGAGGCCCATGCCTGCAATCCCAGCACCTTGGGAGGCTGAGGCGGGAGGATCAAGTTCGAGGCCAGCCTCAGACCCTCTATCGAAATAAGAAGTAAAAAGGGATGGGGATGTTCCTCATTATAGAGTGTCCCTGGGATCAATCCTCAGTACCAAGAAACAAATAGAAATAAATGCAGGACAGACTGAACAACGATGGACCACATTGCAGTCACTCCCCCGCCCCTGGGAGCAAAGAAAACACTGGCGTCTGCTGAAGTCTCTGAGAAGTCCTGCAGAGACGAAATGGGCTGGACTGGTTTAATCCACCCCTTCTCAGTGGCGTTTCACCACAGAGCCCAACCTGATCTGTGAACTGATGCTTATGGCACAAACCCAGGGCACAGCAAGAGAATCTCTGTGAAAAGATAACCAGGAGCCAACCACAGCACGTGATTCCAAAGCTGGCTACAGGTCATCACAGTTTCACCTGAGGCTGATCTAAGTCCAAATGAGGCCTGACCAAGGCACAGCTCTGAGCTCAAAAATGATGGTCCCAGACTCAGGCTGCTTCCTTCTTACAAACAGGACTTTGCCTTAACAAAAGAAATGACATGCTTAAAATTTTTTTTATTTGTTCTTTTTAGATATCCGTGACAGTAGAGTGTATTTCAACATACCGTACATACATGGAGTCTAACTTCCCATTCTCGTGGCTGCACATGATGTGGAGTTTCACGGGTCGTGTATTCACAAATGAACCGAGGAAAGTTACATCCTGTTCATTCCACCGTCTTTCCTTTTTATATCTCCCCTACCCCTTCCCCTGCATTCCCCTTTGTCTAATCCAAAGAACTTCTATTCTCCCACCCCACCTTTGTTGCCGCCTGAAGCGATGGCCGCTTGGAGCAGCAAAGCCACGGGAATAAGTTCAGAGGCAGACTGGAAACAAACAGGATCTTTATTCTGTCAGTTTCTCTCTCTGGCTCTAACAACTCTAACACGTACCACACACCAGCAAACAACCAACAACCAAAATGGCCCCGACCTGCTCCGCGCTCGGCCCAAGTCTCTCGAGATCCCGGGCAAGTCTCGTGAAACTACGGAAGGCGGCAATGTCCAAAACTCCATGGCCCGAAGTCAACTGCAATCATAGCCATCTCCCCAAACAGGGCTCCTGCATTCCTTATTGTGTGTTAGCACCCACATATCAGAGAGAACATTTGGACTTTGGGTTTTTGGGGATTGGCTTATTTCACATAGCATGATAGTCTTCAGTTCCATCCATATTCCATTGTGTATATACACCAGATTTTCTTTATCCATTCATCTGTTGAAGGGCACCTAGGTTGGTGAACTAGCTATTGTGAACTGAGCTGGTAGCATCACTACAATATGCTGATTTTAAGTCCTTTGGGTATATGCCAAGGAGTGGGACAGCTGGGTCAAATGGTGGTTCCATTTCATACTGCTGTCCAGAGTGGTTGCACCAATTTGCAGTGCCACCAGCAATGTATGAGTGTGCCTTTTCCCCACATCCTCACCAACATTTATTGTTACTTGTATTCTTGATAATTGCATTCTGACTGGAATGAGATGAAATCTCAGTATAGTTTTAATTTGAAAAAAAAAAAAAAAGACATTTAAGGTGAGATCCAGCAATGACACCACATGAAAACTCTATGAGAAAATAAGGTACAGTCTGGGTTAGTATCTGGCCAAACTCACAGAGCAATTAAGAAGCATGGCTGGGATACAAGCCAGACATTTTAACACCCCTGACTGCATTGTTCTAACTAAAGGAACTAAATAGGTTAATTGGAAGAAAATTGAAAGGTGATGGAGAGTATTTTAGACAGTGGGGACAATATGTGCAAAGGCCTTGAGGCAGACAGGAATAGTGTAATAAAGATTGGGCACTATCCTATAATTCCCCCAAGCAGGCTCAGTAGATCATCCAGCTTCCTTCTCAAGTCAGAGAAAGTTCTAGTTCCTACTTAGATCTCTGGAGATGCAGGCCTTAACTTAAATCCACGATTCTGTCCTCATCCCTATTAAAGATGCACTAACACTATTACAGTCCTGCTAATGTTTTGTCTGGGCTCCTACATGGCTTCCACTGTGGCTCCCAGGACACTCCTGGGGGACCTCGCACAATCCACACCTCTCCCTCATCTTCTATCTTTCATGCAGATCAATCAGCGCAGGTATTTGGGCCAATGCATTTCTAGACTCAAGATGTCTATGCAACTGGGGGATGGCATAAAAACCTCAATAGAAATCAACTATATCAGAATGACTGTAATTTCCTTTTGGAAGAGATTAGCTGGACAGGACAAAAATTAATGCTGATTTGCACCTTACTATATGTGCTAAAGGCATGGTTCTATTTACTTGCCGCAAACAGTTTAACAGTTCTTTCTTTTTCTGGTACTGGGGATTGAACCCAGAAGGGCTTAAAAACTGAGCCACATCCCCAGCCCTTTTTTATATCTTATTTAGAGACAGGGTCTCACTTGAGTTGCTTAGGGCCTTGCTAAGTTGCTGAGGCTGGCTTTGAACTTGCGATCCTCCTGCCTCAGCCTCCAGAGCCACTGGGATTGCAGGTGTGCACCACCACATCTGGCTTTAAACAGCATGTTGTATATGTGCCAGGTTCCACTGTAAAAGCTCTTAACTGATTTGATACTGACCATAACTTCACCAAGTTAGTCCTATGATCATCCCCAATTCACAGAGCAAAAATGCAAAACCAGGTATTTATGCTTACAATCCTGAGTTTCATAATTCACTTTCCAGATGTGCGCATCAAGGCACAGAAAGGTTAAATAATGAAGCCCAAGGTCACACGTGAGCAGTAGAGCAATAGCCGTTATTCACAAGGCTGCAAAACCGAGGCTGATTTTCATAAGGTTTTTGCTTCATTTTCTTTTAAAGGAAAAAATAAGTATTAACCAATAGATGCAAAGTCCTCAAATCAGAGGGTTCCATGATCAGACGACAAAGCCAGGTTCTGTTGGACCAAAGGCTGCAAACAGCGGGATTGTGCCTCCAGCCCCTGGCAAGGCTGGGCTTTAATTTCAACCTGGTCACCAGCAGCCTAATGATGGGGGACATCTCTGCGAGCACACTTGGCTGGGACTGGTTTGGCTGGGAGAAGGGGATATTCTGGCCTGTGCTTGCTGCCTCCGCACTTCCTGGGCGGGGCACACAGCCAACAGGAAGCCTGAAGCACTGCAGGGGGTGCAGGGGGCTTGGTGCCATTAGCTGCACACCCGCCACCTCCCCGGTCTCCCTTGTGACGTAGGTGACATCAGTGTCACACTGCAGCACGCAAACCTGCCTTGGGGTCAGTGGCTCCAAACCAAAGGAGCAGCACACTCTGCAGCCTTGTCCCCAGGGCCCCATGCAGTGCCAGGGTGGGGGTGGCTGTGTGAGCTCTCCCGCAGCAGCCAAGCTCCCGCCACCACGCCCCGTCCAGGAAGAGGCCACCAGGTTGAAGAGCATCAAAAGATAGCGTGGAAACACCGGGTACTGTCAAAGGGGACGATGGACACAGCAGGGTCAGACTTGCAAATACGTTCTCCCGTGGGCTGGTGAATCAGGCAGGTACAGAAGGAAACAGGAAGTGACACCCTGTGAGAATGCATGAGGGCTTCTCTGTCCTTGGCCAACCCAAGGGCTCCAGAGGCACGTGCAGGCTTCCACTCATTAAGACTGCAATCAGGCCGGGCACCACGGCGCATGCCTGTCATCCCAGTGGCTCTGGAGGCTGAGACAGGAGGATCACAAGTTCAAACCCAGCCTCAGCAACTTAGTGAGGTTCTAAGCAACTCAACCGGACCCTGTCTCTAAAAAAAAATACAAAAAAAGGCTGGGGATGTGGCTCAGAGGTTAAGCAGCCCTGGGTTCAGTGCCTGGTACCCACCCCCCATCCCCCCAAAAAGTGCACAAGTGGATGAGTGACAGGATGGGAGACCCAGCGATGGGGGCGGAGGAGCAGGGCCTGGCTTCACTGCCTCTGCATCCCACCGCCATCGCTGGTGTGGATTCTAGAACTCTGTGATTCGGAGAAGGCTTGGGCTGCCCCAGGGGGCCCAAGCATGGTTTCTTCACACAAAATCTTCCCTGCAAGTCCAGCCACTCTAACAGCTCAGGGCACAGCCACTGTGGCTGAGGCTGAGTTGGGGGCCCAGGGTCACTTTGAAAAGCACCAATTAAGTCTAAATTCTGTAACTTTGGAGCTGGGCAAATGGAAGACCAGGGTGAACTAACAGACCCAGAGTCAAAAATCCAAGAATGTGGACGGACTTGAATGGAATTCTTGCTTTAAGGAAACCTGGAGGACCTGGAACGCCCTGACCAGCAGCACCCGCCACCGGGAGCTGCACGCGGGGTCTAGCCGCCACCCTCGTCTCCTTCCTACCCCAATTATGTATAACCATTCTTCCTCTAGTCCACCGAGATCTTGCCACGTACTTCCTTGCATGCTTTGTGCACTTGTACTTTGAACAACTGGAGGCCTGGTGCACGCTGTGTCTGCTTCTCCACCAGCCTCAGCCGGACTGGCTGCAGTTTTCTTTGCTAACTCTCTAGCCAGCATTTTGGAACCAACTGATATTTAACAGCTGTGTGACTTTAGGCAAAGGCCTTACATCTCTGAGCTTTATCTGTGATCTGGAAGAATGGCAATGATGAGGCTATATATATATCCCTTAGGGCTGCTGTGCCAATTAAGGAGCTAATTGATGGAAGGGGCTTACCACAGTGCCTGGCTCACTGTGAGCCCTGATTTGTGAAAGCAACCACGTGCCTGAGAGCGAGCCCAGATGAATCGAAAGCTGGCTCGCTCTGTTTTAAACCAGGGATTAGCAAACGTTTTCTGTGAAGCATCAGATAGTAAATATTTTAGGCTTTGCAGGCAAGAGGCAAAAATCAAAGATGCTATGTAGGCACTTACATAACTAACCCAATTCTACAATATTAGCAATATTCAAAATGTTAATAACAACTGAGGATGATCTTCAAAATATATGTCTCCTTAAGAAGAAGAATACGATTCTTGGGAGGGGGTGGTGGGGATAGCATTTCACTTAACTAGGGCTCAAATGTAAAAACTATTCTTTCCCAGCAGCTCAGGAGGCTGAGGCAGGAGGATTACGAGTTCAAAGCCAGCCTCAGCAAAGGCAAGGCGCTAAGCAACTCAGTGAGACCCTGTCTCTGAATAAAATACAAAATAGGGCTGGGGAGGTGGCTCAGTGGTTAAGCACCCGAGTTCAATCTTTGGTACCAAACACAAAAACAAAACAAAAAAATCATTCTTATCTCAGAGCCATATAAAAATAGGCAGTGGAATGGATTTGGCCTCCAAGCTACGTGTGGCCCATACCTACTTGGACCTAAGTGTAGGAAGGAGCCCCACGTGTTCAAAGGTCACCTAGATAAGCCACAGCCAGTCTTGGGGGCAAGTGAAGGAGTGCCACATGTCTGGGCTCTGTGGTCATTCAATGATCATCTGTTTTGAGAACAATAGGTTAACAGTACAGAATTCACTCTGGAGGTGATTCTGCTCCTTGGTTTTTCTGAGTGCAAGCAGAACATTGGTGTGCAGCAATCTTTCTAAAAACTCCACATTCTGCTCAGTCTTCTGAGGTGCACAGAGGACCTAACTCTACATTAGGGGCACCTTCTGAAATGGTAGCCCTGAATTTCCAGTACTGCCCGTGAAGTCTAGGGAAACCATAAGTGCTCACTTGCCTGGACCCAAGACTGGGACTCCCAAGCACAGCCCCAGGGAAGGAGGAGGAAAAACCTTGTGATGCTGGACGAAGACCATCGTCACAAAGGTAGACATTACAAAACACAAGCGCGAGAGCCAAGCCCTGTGGATTTGACCCCTACTACTCCACTTAGACGTCTGACTTACAGGGCTGGGGTTGTGGCTCAGTGGTAGAGCACTTGCCTAGCACGTGTGAGCCACTGGGTTCGATCCTCAACACCACATAAAAATAAATAAATAAATAAACAAAATAGAGTTATTGCGTCCACCTATAACTAAAATTATATATATATAAAATTATAAATATATATATATTTTTTAAAAAGAGTCTGACCTACAACAAGTTATCGAACTTCTCTGTAACTGTTTTCTTCAGCTGCCAAATGGTAACAATAACAACCTCATAGAAAACTTCTATTAAATAAGTCATGAGATGAGGATAATGCCTGGCAAAGAGTATGTGTGTAGATGTGATTATTAAATGGGAGGCTGAGACAGGAGGATCACGAGTTCAAAGCCAGCCTCAACAATGGTGAGGCACTTAGCAACTCAGTGAGACCCTGTCTCTAATAAAATACAAAAAAGGGCTGGGGATGTGGCCCAGTGGTCGAGTGCCCCTGAGTTCAATCCCTGGTACCAAAGCAAACAAATAAATAAATAAATCCTATTATGCTGGGTGTGGTGGCACACACCTGTAATCCCAGCAGCTCAGGAGGCTGAGGCAGGAGGATCGCCAAGTTCAAGGCCAGCCTCAGCAACTCAGCAAGGCCCTATCTCTAAATAAAAGATAGAAAAAAGCTGGGGTTGTGGCTCAGTGGTACAGAGCTGGATTCAATCCCCAGCACCTACAGGAGTAAATAAATAAATAAATAAATAACTCCCATTACAAAAGGCCAGGGGGACTCCATTTCCATCCAGATCAGAGCATTCCTCCCCAAACTTTAATCCTAATTAGCAACTTGAATTCAAAATATGCCTGTTCCAGCCACTTACCAGTTGAGAAAAATATTTGAAACACTCTACTTATACCACCATTCATTCCATTATGCCATAATTAGCAGGTACTGTGCATTCCTAGATAAAAGAATTGAAAAGGAATGAATCTCATCTTCCACACGTTCAAGGATCCTGGGTGCTGTATGCAGACAATATTATATTTTAATAATTAATTGTTCATCAAAGAAAAAGATGAGGAACAGGGACGCTAAATTCAAAGTTATTCAAATTGTGCAGATGAATAATGCATGGCTTTTATATTAAATACACACTGTATTAAGTAGTCTGCGTCTCACTCCACTCTGTCTTTCATTTTTAAGCATTTTGAACGACAATGTGAATAATCAGCGAGGGGAGGTTTATTTAGAAAAGGAACACCTTATTTGAATGCAAACGGGGTCTATCTGAAGATGATTAAATTTTTCTTATCAATTAGGAAATTCCGTCCGTCCAGGGCTTCAACGTCCTGGTCAACCCTCGAACCCAGCTATCTCTGCAGATTCCTTTCCACATTAAATTCTCTCTGGCTGATTCTGTTCAATTCCTTATTTCTGATAGCAGTGCCAGGAGGCAATTTTTAATTAAAGAAAATTTGAAAGATTCAAACATGCGTAATTGGATTAAAAATGTGATCATTAAAACATTAGATGATAATCATCTGATTGATCGCATTTTTTTCCCAGTGTGTTTATAACTTAATATTCTCAATGCTTTGGTTGCATAGGCAAAGAGGAGGCTCTTTATAAAACATGGTGCGCAGTCAACATATAGAAGAACCTGCACGGTCATCACACGCACATGCACACTGTCATCAACGCACTGCCCTGGCAGGGGTTTGGACGGAACACGGGCACTCAAAGGGGAGAAAAGGAACATCACCCTCAATTTTGGGAAAGTGCATGCGAGGCCAGGATTGTTTAATCAATGTCTCCTCCCCGCCCCCTGCTCTGTGTGTGTGTGTGTGTGTGTGTGTGTGTGTGTGTTTAAGGAAAAGCAATTCATTTTTCCTTAAAAGCTTAAGATCACTGAGGCAGGACCAGACTTCAGGTTGGGGAAGAGAGGGAGAGACAGAGGAAAGAAGTGGGCCCTGACTCACCCTAAATGGAGGAAGATTCGTGACAGTGCTGCTCAAGCTTTCATGTGCACACAAGTCACTGCAAAGCCTGATTCGATGTGGATTCTGATCTACTAGGTCTGGGGTGAGGACCGAGATCCTGAATTTTAATGATGGTGCTGCAGCTCGTGCTGGGACCAACGCTGGAGGAGCCAGCGTCTAGGAAGAAGTCTATCAATGGACTCCTACATCTTCTGCAGACTCGTCCACATCTCCTTTCTGATTCTTGGGTACAGCCACCTTGGCCTCTGGGTTCCATGAGTGTACTACCCCAGGGCCTCTGCACTGGCTCTTGGCTCTGCCTGGAAGACTTCTTTACTATTCCAGTCACGGCTGGGGTCGGGATCAATGCACCTTTGCTGCTGGCAACATCTTCATATGTGAATGTCCCTTTTCTCAATAAGGTCCATCCTGATCACTGTTTTGAAAACAGTTTAAGGGCAGACTCATTGAGAGGGAAGCTTCTGATTTAAACCTGGCGGCAGTGAAGAAGCAAGAGCCCTGGAAGCTACCTGGGAGAACACTGCAGGCAGAGACCAGAGTGCAGAGGAGCCCCCCGTCTGTGTGTGGCCGGGGAGCCACGAGCAGGAGGAAAACAGGAGGAACAGTCCGACCCCCATGCAACAGGTCCAAGGACGCAAACCACCAGCTGGGTCGGTATGTCGGATCATTCGGCTAACAACCGGGAGAAGGAAGGCCACGGAACCATGGAAAGGGACGCACCGGACACGGGGTGGGCAGCTGGGCTGAGTGTGGACCTGCCGTGCTCACACTGTGCGACCTGCGGGGAGTCCTGGGCTGACCGCTGGCCACAGGAGGGCAGGCCACGCACAGAGACGGGAAGCCGGAGATAAGGACACGGGTCCTGAGGCCCGGAGCCCGGGTTCCGGAGCTGGCAGGGGAAGGCCGGGAAGTGTGAGATCATAACTGCGATGGGGCGGGGCCCCCAGGGGAGCCCGAGGGAGGGAGTTCACGGTCCACGTACAAGCAACACTATCCGGCCTGTGACCGTGGCTGCTGGTTGTCAGAGCACGCTTCCTGAGGAGCACGAAACGGGAGGGGACGTGGGGCGTCTCATCTCGGAGGAGCAGCTTCTACAGGGCTCCTCGGTGAGTGAGAAGTATCAAGCTGAGGTCACGACTAGGTGACACGAGGGAGATCACCCAGAGCCACAGAGAAGGGGGCGATCAAAGGGGTAAATAAAGTCAGGAGACCGGGTCTCTGGTGTCCCCAAAGGACACAGATTCCAATCCATTTTACAAATTTATATATATATATATATATATATATACACACACACACATATACAATGAGGTTCAGAGAGGGAAAGAGGCTGCCCCAAGACCACACAGCGGCATGTGGAGGGATTTGAGGTCTCCAACACGCAGCACGGGCTCTTTCTAGCACCTCACTCTGTACCCCTGGCTCTTGGCGGCTCACCTGTAGAAGACGTAAACATGACCAGCTCAGTGAAGACTCAGAACACTTTTTTTTTTTTGTTAACAGATTTTTAAAACAGAAAATGAATCTCGACACTGCTCGACTGGAAGTCTTCCCGAGCCTTCTCAGTTCATTTAGAATGAACTCTGAACTCCTCACCGTGGCCCCGAGGGCCTGTCTACCTTTGTGCACGGCCAGTCTCTTCCTGCCTGCCCCTGGCTCCCTCTCTGCCTGCAGGGCTTTCTCTCGCACCGCCTCGCGGTGGTGCTGAGCATCCTCCACTGGGCCTCTGCTCACGCACCACTGCCTGGCCCAGCACCCACTGGAGGGACGTCCCTCTGCGGTCAACGACCTCCGTCCACCTACTTCATTCATTCCCCTTCCAGCTTCGGTGAACTTGTTCACTGTCTGCTCCAACAGCCCAAGCACTGCACCGGGGCCAAGACCTCTGTGTGCACCTAGCAGCTAAAATACTTTGTTCCTAGAACAAAGAATGTACGAACAGACGTAAGGGAAAGAAAAAAAAAAAGCACATAGTAGCAGTTGGTGCATTTAAAATAACCCCAAATCCTAGGTACTCCATTTCTTCAGTATCTAAGTAACAAGATAATGTTGCACATTAAACAATGACTTGATAGCAACTCAAAGATGCATCCTGATTTTAGAATTGTTAAGAGTAAGAACTAAGACTTACAAGAACTGATGAGAATCATATGAGGATAGGATTCAAAAGGATTAATGACCTAAGGTCTCATTGGCTTTATGAGTCTAGTAGAAGTCGGGTCCAGAGCAAATGTGACTGTGGTGAAAGAGGCTCACAGGAGCAGGCAGCCGCATTCACTCTCATCTGTTGATAAAGGCTGGGTGCTCCAAGCTGGGTGTGGTGGCGCACGCCTGCAATCCCAGCAGCTCAGGAGGCTGAGGCAGGAGGATCACAAGTTCAAAGCCAGCCTTAGCAACTTAGTGAGGCCCTAAACAACACAATGAGACCCTGTCTCTAAATAAAATACAAAAAAAAGAGCTGGGGATGTGGCTCAGTGGTCGAGTGCCTTGGAGTTCAATCCCCTGTTACATGCCCCTCCAACTGCCCCCCCCCAGAAAGACTGGGTCCTCCAGCCTCAGTTTACCCTTCACTGGCCTGTACCCCAAGACTCCATCCCACACAGTGGGGGATGCAGCAGTTTTGTCCAGGTTAATACTTCTGGTGCAGGAACTCGGTGCCAGGCCCCGCCCTGGCCTTTCTCTACATGAGGTCTCATAACCTAGGGAACAGGTAGTAATCTTCTCAGGAGGGCTGAGAACTCCCTCAAGGTCACGGCTGAACATACCCAGGCTTAATTTGCAGCCTATGGAAGTGGTTAATACCAGTCTTTTACTAGGCGGGAGCACATCTCGTGACTGACCCCTAGCACAGTGCTTTATAGAGCAGGTCCTTTGTAACCGCTGAAAGAAATGAACCAAACCAAAGTCACTAAGAAACTGTTAAGTCAAAAGCGGGCAAACTATGGCTCGTGGGCCAAATTTGGCCTCATGCCCATTTTTGTAAATTAAGTTTTATTGGAACATAGCCATGCCTGTTTATGTATCGTCTGGCTGCTTGGGGACTAGAAACACAGAGTTGTTGGAAGAAAAAAAAAAGAAAGAAAGAAATATACAGCTGGCAATGTCTAAAATATTTGCTATCAGTCCCCTTTCAGAGAAAATTTGTTGATCCCTGCTTCTATACAAAGAGTAGGCAGCAACCAGAAATATCATTTGAAGTCAAGCACTGTGGTGCAGGCCTATAATCCCAGAAGCTTGGGAGACTGAGGCAGGAGGGTCATGAGTTCAAAGCCAGCCTCAGCAACTTAGCAAGGCCCTGAGCAACTCAGTTAGACCCTGTCTCTAAATAAATTACAAAATGGGGCTGGGGGTGTGGCTCAGTAGTTAAGTGTCCTTCAGTTGAATCTCCAGTACCAAAAAGAAAGAAAGAAATGACATTTGAACATCCATAGGGCAAACTATATGTGGAGGGAGAGGCCTAGAACTTGCTTTTGCTTCTGAGAAAGTCTCCACCAGTGTGCAGTGAATTGAAACACTATTCTCACCTTCTCCACAGCTACAGTCCAGAGAAAATTCCCAGAGGCACAAATAACTAGTGTGGTTATGGGGTCTGGGCAAGGGTCTTGGAGGAGAGTGAACCCTCCTAACAAATCAAATCCTTGGCCAATGCGGTGGCGCAAACCTGTAAATCCAGCCACTCTGGAGACTGAGGCCCTGAGACACTCAGCAAGATCCTGTCTCTAAACAAAATATAAAAAGGGCTAAGGAAGTGGCTCAGTGGTTAAGCACCCCTGGGTTCAAACCCTGGTACCAAAACAATTCAGATCCCTAAATTCAAGTGCCCAGAGGTGCAGTCCAAGTCATGACATAACCACCTGCCCTAATTCCAAAGACGCGGAGCCCCCCTGACTTCATTAACGGTTTCTGTTGACCGAGTGTGGCATTTAGGTGTAAGAGTTGATGTGTGAATAAAATGCAGGTTGACATCAATATTTCCAAGGAGAGAACGCACGAAGGTCGCCGTCTCCGTCAACAATTAAGGAAATGAATGTGACTTTTAAATGACAAGAATTCCTACAGTGACACAACCCCATTGTCCCCACGGAGCAGTTCCGGGGTCTGCCCCCCTCTCCCCTACCAGGTTCCAGTGACCACCGCTGACATGACATTCTTCCAGTTTCCTTTTGACACTAGTCAATGAGTTAATTCACAAAGGAGACGTAAGATGCACAAGAATTAAGTGATTTTGACAATAATCCGGAAACCAGTCGATGCTGGCGTAGCAGAGGAGAAAGAAAATACATATCCAAGTCCTTAAAAAAAAAAAAAAGAACTGGATCTAAATCATGGTGACATTGCAAGAGCTGAGGGAAATGAGCTCATCTCACTGAAATCTCAGTTTCCCTATCTATACAATGGGTCTGTGCTGCTGGGCTAGACAGGCCTGTTCCCAAGGCACCTGGGAAGCTGCTTCTTCCTTTCATCCACTTTCTTTTTCTTTTTTCTTTTCTTTCTTTCTTTCTTTTTTTTTTTTTTTTTTTGTGTGTGTGTGTGTGTATGTGTGTGTGTGTGTGTCTACTGCTCTTTCCCTTGATTGCAAAAGATGGGAGATCCCCAGGATAAGCCTCTGAGGTTGCACAGCTATTAAGACACAAAGTGGTTTGTGCAGACTGTTCCCATTAGTTAAGATCAGGAATGATACTGAAAGGCAGAGCCTGTGTTCTGGGCCACTGGGTGACAGTGCCTCTCCTATACCAAGATGACATAAAGATAGCATGAAATCAAGAAAAGAAAACCACCCCTGCAAGAGCCCTATTTGGGGATTGGCTTGAATTGCGGTTGACTATGAGCCGTGGAGATTTGGGCATTGTCGGCTCCCCTAGTCTCACGGGACTTGTTGCGGGATCTCGAGTGACTTGGCCGAAATTGCTGATCGGGTCAGCGCCATTTTTTGGTGGTGTGTGTGGCGTGTGTTTGTCGTTGTTAGAACCAGAGAGAAAAGTTATCAGAATAAAAAGCTGTTTGTCTCCAGTTCGCCTCTGAACTTCTTCCCGCGGCTCCGTTGCTCCAAGTGCTTCAGGCAGCAACACACCCCCAGTATCCCCGAGTACTTAGCAAGGACTGTTGCAGTAGACCCCTGGAGGAGTATTTGTAAATTCTTTGTGCTTCACATTTTGTTAAAGCAAACAGGAGAAGGGATCTTCCTGGCCTCCCATTATCATCTTCAAATAATAAACTTTTAACAAAGAATGCTATGTGGATGAGAACCTGCCTCAAATTCAAATTGAACTTAAAAGGAATCCCTTCTGAAGTCTTTTTGTGTCTTATCATTACTGTGAACAATGCTATGAGGGATAATAGAAGTTGCACAGCATCTTATTTCCTGGCCTTGGCTAAGGAAAAAACTGAAAATAGCTCACAACCTTGTCATGATTTTGATACACCGATATCCAGGAAATGGTGGAAACGGCGTAACTATGCCTGTTTCTAGAAGGTCTTGAGATCAAAAGTGTTCCAATAAGCACCAGTCCTTCCTGGATGCATTTGAAAGGGCATGAGCCAAGGGGTCGGAACACAGGTCCTACCTATTTATAGCACCCTTCAGGAGAGTTCCACGTAATGAACGCTGGACGCATAAACTTCCAATGGGAAATTCCGTGGTGCGTTACTGTGTTTGAAATGCCCAGTCTACTGTAGATAGCTTAGGATTGGTCTTCCCATACAAAAGGGAGAAAAACAATTTCAATAGTTTCCTTCTTTAAGATAAAGATGAAAATGGACCTCTCAGTCACTCATTCAGAATTTACACCATGATGTGACCAAGATCAAACCTGAAGCAAAGGAGCTGGGCGTGGTGGCGCACGCATGTAATCCCAGCACTTGGGAGGCTGAGGCACGAGGCTCATGAGTTCAAAGCCAGCCTCAGCAATGGCGAGGCACTTAGCAACTCAGTGAGACCCTGTCTCTAATAAAATACAAAAAAGGGCTGGGGATGTGGCCCAGTGGTCAAGTGCCCCTGAGTTCAATCCCCGGTCCCAAACAAAAACAAAAACAAAAAGACCTGAAGCCAATCTCTGTGGAGTCCATCAGAGAGGAACAATGACCTGAGTGGGTGTTCTCATTGTCCCAACATTAACAAAACCACTCGGGGAGGGTGACACTGTTTAGCACAGCAAGTGTAACAGCTACCAGACAGATGAGGCGGGCAGCAAACTTTTTCTGTAAAGGGTCAGCGAGTAAAATTTTGAAGGCTTTGCAGGCCAGAGCGTCTCTACGTCACAATTACTAACTCTGCCACCAAAGTGCCCACAGATAATACATAAAGAAATAAATGTGACTGAGCAATAAAACTTAAGATGTGGGCCCATAAAGATGTGAATACATGAAATTACTTTGCAGACAAATTATCTTTTTTTCCCCCCCAGCACCAAGAAAGGCCAGGACAGAAGCAAAGAAAAAAGAAAAAAATGAAAAAAGGAAGAAAAAGAAAAAAAGGATCCTCCATGAGACTAATAAGACTTTCCCAAGGGCCAGGGGAATCTTCCTCTCACCCTCAGTACGTTGACTAATACTTACTAGGCACTTGACAGTTGGAAGGAGGAACAGAGTCTATGGTTAAAGGAGCTTAACGTTCATGTGCACAGAACAGGAAAGAACTCCTCAAACTACATCAACTCTTCTCTGGGCTCTTATCTTCTTGCTGCTGGATTATACGGCACAGACTACCACGTCTGTCTCCATGGTTAGTTTTATTCTGGAAGTCCCCTGTTCCAGAATTCATCCTCTTCTCCTTCCAAAGTCCTTTCAAGGTATTTTCAGGAACCCTAGCCATTTAGTCTCAGATAGACTTTTTAATCACTGGTGACAGTTACAATGGTGGCTGAGGGACAATCACAGGCGAAGGCCCTGTGATCTCACTGACAGCGTAGCTCAGTGGTAGCGCACGTGCTAGGCAGGCACAGGCTCTGGGTTCAATCTCCAGTCCCGTTTAAAGAGAGAGAGAGAGAGAGAGAGAGAGAGAGAGAGCTTTTTCACTTGCTCCTTCAACAGAGACCATCTGAGGTGACTCGGTCAATACTGAAAAAAAGCAGGTGGGGACGTGTCAAAGGGCGAGGGGGACAGGCAGGGCGCGATGACAATCAAGGCCTTGAGGAGCTTGGCTGGACCTGGGCTGGGTGTGACTCTGGGGCAGGCGGCCAGCCACTGCCGGCTTTCTGTGCCAGTCTCCACCACGCAGACCGAGGCCGCAGCTGAGAGGCTGCAGGAGGATTCAGTGATGCTGATCAGGGCTCACCAGCCCTTCCCTGGCGGGGCGAGCTCAGGGCAGTGCAGAGCGGCCAGGGGCCTCGTTTCCAGAGCTGTCACCCCCGCCCTTCTGCCGCCCACGTCCTCCATCTCAACTCCACAAGGAGATGTTGGCATCCTAAGGCATCTCTTGATGACACGTCCCGAGGCCACCGCGGTCCTCTCGCTGGGCTGCAGTCAGTTAGCAGAGGGAACAAGCAGCCTGTCAAGCAAGGGCTGTCACAGTGAAAGTGTTGAGGCAAGTGCGGTGGCTCTTGCTGCTTTGCTCACTGTGAGGCCACCTGGTACTCCCTGTGTCCCACAGGAACACCCTGTCTGCCTCTCTCACGGTCTCCTGCTAATCGCTGTCTCCTTTAACGGTGAAATGGAACCCACATGCAGAAAGGTGTGCAAAAGAAAAAGGCAGTGCCGGCGCGGTGGCACACGCCCGCAATCCCAGCGGCTCCAGAGGCTGAGGCAGGAGGATCAAAAGTTCAAAGCCAGCCTCAGCAACTTAGCGAGGCCCTAAGCAACTCAGGGAGACCCTGTCTCTAGACAAAATATAAAAAAGGGCTGGGGATGTGGCTCAGCGGTTGAAATGCCCCTGGGTTCAATCCCTGGTACAAACAAAAACAAAAATGAAACCCCACAAATGTAATGCTGTCAAATAATATTACAGGGTACCCTGGTGTGGGGCCACCACTTGGAACTGGAGGGGACCTGGCTTCCCTACTGGGCCAGTCCTTCCTCTCCCACCCCACCCCCAAGCAGTAACCACCATTCCCATTTTGAAATGATCATTACTGACTTTCCTTTTAGTTTTACCTCCTAGAACCTAAACGTTATAGCTTAAGTTTCCTCATTTTCAACCTCATGTTCAAGAATATGCAATGTATCGTTCAGAATCTAGTTTCACCTGCTGAACAGCCTTTCCTGGGTGCACCATGACACTGGGCTGCCTGTTCCTTTCCATCCTACGACTAGACGGAGTCGCATTCATCCAGTCTGCTAATGATGGGTTTCAAAGGCATTTTTACATTTGGGCAATTAGAAATAAACAAGGCCACAAACACTCTTGGACACATCTCTGGGTACATCTATGTCATACCTGAGTTTCTCTATGAAACATATACAGGAGAGGACTCTTGGCCCACCAGAGATGGGTATTAGCAAGCGTTTCCAAAGACTGGTCTTGCTAACTGATTTTACAGCAACCACGAGAGCTCCTGCACCCACAGACTTGCTGGTGCTTGACTGTTTAGCATTGTTAATATCTGACTCTCTCATGCATGCTGCTGGATGACTTTTTAAGCCTCATAGATGAGAGATGCAGGAGCCCTGTTTGGGGATTGACTTGAATTGCGGTTGACTATGAGCTGTGGAGATTTGGGCATTGTCGCTTTCCGTAGTCTCATGGGATTTGTCCCAGGTTCTCGAGTGACTTGGCCGAAATTGCTGATCGGGTCAGTGCCATTTTGGTGGTATCTGTGGTGCGTGTTAGTCGTTGTTAGAGCCAGAGAGAAAAGTTATCAGAATAAAAAGCTGTTTGTTTCCAGTTCGCCTCTGAACTTCTTCCCGCGGCTCCGTTGCTCCAAGCGCTTCAGGCGGCAACAGACAGAGTTTTGAAAAATCCATGTTTAACATATGTATATATACATATGGGCCCTTCTTTAACTATTTTACAAATAGTCAAATGCACAAATCGAAGGGGATTGTGTGGTAAAGATTTATTACTCCAATGTGATCATCTTCTGGATCAAGATCTATTTTTAAGCTGAGTGTGGTGGCACAAGCCTGTAATCTCAGTGGCTCGGGAGGCTGAGGCGCTAAGCAACTTGTGAGACCCTGTCTCTAAATAAAACACAAAATAAGGCTGGGGATGTGTCTCAGTGGTCGAGTGCCCCTGAGTTCAATCCCCAGTTACGTGCCACCCCCTAAAAAAGAAGATATATTTTTTTATCACCCAAGAAAATTCCCTTCAGTCCCTTTTCTACTCTGCTATTCTGACCTTTAACACCATGGGCTGATTTGGTCTGTTCTTAAGCTTCACACAAATGGGGCTATGTGGTATGGGTGCTTTTGTTTTGGGGTAAATCAGGTGTTCATTACTTTTAATCGCTGCATAGTATTCCACCATATGAATATACCACAACCGGTATCTCTCTGCTGCAGTTTGGGGCCAGAAGAAAGAAAAGTTCACATGCACAAGTCTTTTGATAGGTGGACCTGTCCCTTGACAGGTGTCTACACGTGGAACTGCCAGCCAGGATGGATGGCGGGGCAGATGTGTGGCACTGGCTTTCAAAGGTCCTGTATCATGTGCACCCACAGCAGAGAGCTGGTTTCCTTCTCAACGGTTCATCCTGCCACTACCATGATGTGACAGGAAGCCTACCTGCTGCTTCAGAAGAGCTCAGAGGACCTCCAAGTCCGCGCACACCCACCTCTCTACGGCAGGAACCTCAGTCCTGGCAGGTGTGATGGTGGAGGCGGACAAGGGAAGCAGCTGCTCTGACGCTCCCTGGGAAACCTGGGGGGCAGTTGGCACGTGCTTGCAGACGTGCCTTCTCGCTTCCCTTCCCTTTCTACAGGGGCCTGGGGCGAACCCCAGCCTTCCCAAGGCTTGTCCGCAGAGTCCCAGGGCAGCGGGGTGGGAGATGGGAGAAACACCGCAAAGGGGAGCCCAGGAGGTCAGCCGGTCGGCCAGAGACGCCCTTCTGTGAGGGCTGGTCGCGCCCAGGTCCCGACTCCCGTGTTTTTGAGAGGAAAAGCTCTCAAGAGCCTCATTTGGGGACATTATTAGAAGGGTGTTCTCAGGGACAATTTATTTGTTCTTTGGATGATGGCTTTCTTGGAAAAGCTCGGGGAGGAAAGGAGGGAGGACAGGGACAGCAGCTGTCTCGAGATGACCGGCGGAGATTCGGCCTTGTTGGAGACGATTTCTAACTGCCCCCTCCAGTCCCTGGGGGAGAGAGCAGGCTGCCTCCAACGTACGAAGGTGGCAGGTCCAGCAGAGGGGAGGGGCAGGGCAAGGAGGGCCGCTGGGGAAAAGGACAGACAGGCAAAGCTGCCCGGCCAAGTCAGCACCACTGCTGAGTTTCCTTTCAGGAACAAGAAAGTGGTCTTCATTGTTAGCTGACTGACACGAGGGAGTGGCTAGTGTCCTGACGACTTTTGGGAGCAGGCACACCTGCGCACGCAGACCCCTGGGAATGCTCTGGGTGGGTGCAATGAAGAGGACTAGCAAGCACATAATCCAAAATACGGGGAAAAAAAAGTATATACTTATACTTTTAAATGACCTTGAACAAAAGACACATTTCTTAGCACTGTCCAATCGGGTAACACTAGTTACAAAGAAAGACAATAATTCTATGCCGGCTCACATACAGATTGATTTTGAATTTTCTTTAAGAATGGGTTTTAAGCCGGGCACAGGGGTGCATGCCAGCGACTTGGGAGGCTGAGGCAGGAGGATCATGAGTTCAAAGCCAGCCTCAGCTACTTAATGAGGTCCTAAGTAACTTAGTGAGACCTTGTCTCTAAATAAAATATAAAAAAGGGCTGGGGATGAGGCTCAGTGGTTAAACACCCCTAGGTTCAATCCCTGGTACCAAAAAAGGGGGGGCTTCAGTGAATTTGGGGGGACTAAACTCAATTCTTTTTTTTTTTAATTTTTCTAGGTGTAGATGGACACAACATCTTTATTTTACTTATTTTTATGTGGCGCTGAGGATAGGTCCCAGCGCCTATGTTTGCATGCGAGGCAAGCGCTCTACCACTGAGCTACAGCCCCAGCCCCTCAACTCAATTCTTAGGCAGCTATGTTCACGAGGGACATGGCCACTCACAAGGGCTTGCAAAGGAGAGACAGGGCAGATGGCTGAATTTGATGCAGTGTACTGCATTCACAATTTGCCCCTAAATCTCTCCTCTCTAGTGGATAGCAGTGGTAGGACAAAGGGGGAAAAAATACATTTTAGGGTTTCCATCTTTTCCTGTGCGGATGGACAGATGGAAAAAGAACCAAGGGCAAATTACTTCCTTCCATTCTCTCCCTATTTCTGTGTGGTGCTCGAGTCCGTAATGTTCACAATTTACACACGAAAAAGGAACACATAAGGAACAGCACTTCATGTGGCCAAGAGGCTGCTAGGGCATCTCTCGCCAGCACCAGAGGCGGCCACAGAACTCAGGGCCCCAACACACCACGTCCCGACCCATCAGCACACACCCACGTTTCCCTTCCTGCCTGGGCGATCTCGATGCTTTCTGTAGGTCTTACGGGACCCAAGTCTGAGTGAAGTTGCTGTTGCCGCTCTTTAATGCCATCACCTGCTGCACCGTGGGTCTCCCCCAAGAGTGTGTGAACTCCGGGAGGGGGATCTGCATACTGTGCCCAGCTTTGTGGTGTGCTTACATTAGTGACTCTGGACAGAATAACAGCACCATTTATAAGAACTGCTGAGCCTTTGAGAAGAGATGAGCATTGTTAGGGTGTGGATGTGAGGTGTCCCCCAAAAGCTCACGTGTGAGACACTGCAAGAAGGCCCAGAGGAGAAGTGACTGGGTTGTGAGAGCTTTAACTCCATCAGTGCATTAACCCCTGATGGGATGAACTGGGTGGTAGCTGGAGGCAGGTGGGTGTGGCTGGAGGAGGTGGCATTGGGGGCTGGCTGTGGGGTCTATATCTGTATCTGGAGAGTGGAGTCTCTCTGCTTCCTGATCCCCATGTGAGCTGCTTCCCTCCACCACACTCTTCCTCCATGATGTCCTGCCTCCCCTCGAGCCCCGAGGCATGGAGCTGCTGTCTGTGGACTGAGACCTCTGACACCCTGAGCCCCCAGATAAACTTTTCCTCCTCTATAGCTCATCCAGAGACGGGCTGCACCTTCTTGATCCCCCAGTGCCCACACTGAGGCCACAGTGAGGAATGGACACTGGGCCGCTCCTGCCCAGCCGGGGTGGGGGCAGCCTTGGCTCCGGCTCTCTGACGCCCTGGCCAGGACCTTCATGGAGCTGCCTCTGGCCACCTCTCCTCACTTGCCTCCCTCCTTTTAGGGGGTCAGACCTGCCCGTTAGTTAGTCTGAAGGCCCTCCCTACCCACTCCCATTCCCTCTCCCCGTTCTCTTTCCAGAAAATTCCATCTTGGCCCCTGCTTCAGGCAGACCCTGCGACCAAATGCCAAGTGCGGCTGGCTGCTATGACCAGATGACTCAGCACTCAGCTGAAGGAACGTATTAGATTCTTTTTCTTTTTAAAAAAATCACTTAATGAGAAATTAACATTCTGAGATATGGCTCCCAGAGCTGAAGAAATAAAAGCTATTTCTGATCTGCTACAGAAACCCATATTGATTTTTTTTCCTCTTTACACATCTCTATCATCATTCCCAAGCCAGAGTCTCTTCGAAGGGCACAATTATTTATGCTCCTTCAAATTAACAGATCATACAAATCCCTCACAGACCTTCAATGGCAAATGCTTCTAGCACCAACGCAAGTTCTTTTAAACTATTTTAAACATCCATTCCCTTTCAGAAGAATGAGAAACTCTCAGGACTTTCTCTTCTCAATGGAAGCTAAACCCAAGTGGGCTTTGGTCCCCCTCCTCTTTGGTTTTGTATTTTGATATTTTTACTTAGGGGTTTATATGTTTACTTGACTTGCTCCTCTAGCTAATATTTAACTGGGCACCTATTCTCTACTGGGTACAGTGTACCACGCACACACGGATTCCTGCTGTATTTATGTAGGTAAGAAATAAATTAACAAGCAAGCCAGAGCCAGGCGTGGTGGCGCACACCTGTAATCCCAGCAGCTCGGGAGGCTGAGGCAGGAGGATCGCGGGTTCAAAGTCAGTCTCCACAACTTAGGGAGGCCTTAAGCAACTTGGTGAGACCCTGTCACTGAATAAAATATAAAAAGGGGCTGGGGATGTGGCTCAGTGGTAACACACGCTGGGTTCAAACCCTAGTACCAAAAATAAGTAAATAAGTCAATAAACAAGCAAGAACATTCCAGATGTACTTCAGTGCTTTGAAGAAAGAAACTTGGAAGACATAACAGAGAGCAGTGGAGATGGGAAGGGGCAGCAATCTGACAGAATAACTAAGAACTCACTGAGGAGGCGGGATCTCAAATGAGTCCTGAAAGCGTAAAAGTGAGATCAGACTGGGTGCAAGTGAGGGGAGTTCTCTCCTGACAGAGGAAGCAGCCAGGGCTGGGAGTAACAGGAGGAGGGGTCTGCAGCTGCCTTCCTTTCCCTTCCCCTGAGAGCTGGCCTGGGTCTGCCTAAATATTTGCTCTAATTCCACATTTGCACAGTGTGGGGGCAAAGCAACCTGTTATTGCTGAATAAACAGGCGAACTTACTTTGTAGGGAATTATTATCATTATTTTTTTGGTACTGGGGATTGAACCCAGGGGTGCCTTTTTAATTTTTTATTTAGAGACAGGGCCCTGCTAAATTGCTGAGGCTGGCTTTGAACGTGCGATCCTCCTGCCTCAGCCTCCCAAACCACTGGGATCACAGGTGTGTGCCACAGCGCCTGGCTGGGAATCATTCTTTACTGGTCTCCTCTGATTTCTCAGCCAGACTGCAGGGTCAAAGGCCCAACCCCGGGAACTCAGCTGCCACCCCAGAGCCAGTGAAGAATTCCTGCGTGGAACAACTTCTGCTGAAGGTCTGTGTCCCTCCGTCAATTCATCCTTGAAGTGCTCCGCCCCAAGGCGAGAGCATAAGTCAGGACCTGTGGACCTGAGATTAGGTCATGAGGTCAGAGCCCTCCCAAATGAGAATCGTGCCCTTTTCTGAAATTGAAACTGGGGGAGAAGCAATGGAAACATCCTAGAATGGAAGACTCTCAGACACGACATTTCCACTTGTGTTTGGTTTATCGTCGTTACCAGCTGTACAACGGGACAGTTGGGAGAACCGCCCGATTATCCTAAATCCCGCTTAAATGAACCCTCATAACTGGTTCTAGTTTCCCCGGAAAAGAGAGAGAGACAATGTTTGCTAAGCTCTAGGGAGTTGGCGCAGGTCTAAAGCCAGCCTTCTCAGAGGGTGTGAAGACGTTTAATCACAGCTGGGGGAACGAAGGGGAGCTTTATTAGGGCTCCTAATACTATTTCTGTCAATGTCTTTGGAATTCTAATTAGATTATTAAAACTTTGCAAATCATTGCATTAGATCAAGACTCCACACCTCACTGCAACGACAAGGGTACCTTTGAAATGAGAGGATCTTCATGTCACAGGTAATGATGGACTGCCGATAATAAAGTTGCAGGGAAATTCCTCCAATAAAAACCAGTTGGAAAAGACAGAACCCATTTGTCTTGCTTTCTCTCCCACTTTTATGCCTGGGGATAAGATGCATGCCCTGCAGAACATCAGTCTAGCCTTTTCCAATGGTAGCAACTACATCATGCTGTTCACATGCTACGCAATTTAATGATTTGTCCTGGTGACTTATTTTGTCGCCCCCCCCCCCCCACCAAACCTGAGAGGCAAATCGAAAAACTTTATAAGTGAAAAGATGCTTCAAAGAAAAACATTTTTAGGAGACAGATGAGACAAAAGACAGGTGCGACACAGTGGAGTAGCATCTCTTAAGGCGTTTTGATTTATAAGGTGTGCATGCAAAAGTGGTACCCGAAGAGAAACAAATGGATTCCTATTAACCCAGATCCATTTGCAGGTAATAAATGGGCGTGCCCTTTACCCATCAAATAATGGCTCTAATGCCCTTCAATATCAGGGGATGAGGAATGGGTGTCACCTTCTGTCCTCTGCAAGATAACCTGATTGCTGTAGTGGGGGAATGAGAGCCCCACCCATTCCAGCCAAAGGAAGTAGACGTGGCTTACTTACCATGATGAACGACGCCCTTCAACCCGTGGATAATGGGATCCAGTGCAGAATTGTCCCTCGGACTGACCTACATGTAAAGGAGACATGGTTGGTTAAATCTCTTCTGGCATCAGATACAACAGCCTCAGTCTAATCTTCTAAAAAGAAGGTGGGGGAATAGATGTGATCTACCGAGGCTCTTAGGTCTCACATATACCATGGCTCACACCAGATGCAGGATATTTATGACATAATAAAATCAAGTGAGGAGGTGTAAATCAAAATAAAGAAACTTCTCAGAATACATAATAACAGGAGAGACATACCACAGTCCTAGCAAATTCCTAAAGGCAACTGCGAGACTGTTTTGTGCTTCGTTTTAGTAAAGGTAGCCCCCAACAGGCTAAAGAGTCACTGAAAGACAGCAATCTATCATTGACTGAGTACTTCAACACCTTCTGTGGTTTTTCCTTCTCCTTAGAAAATACATCGGTTCCCTGCCAACCTAGTCTCCTTTGTAAGGACCCCATGCCCTGGAAAATGCTATGTTCTCAGGGACATTTGTCAGAGTCACTCAAAGCAAGAAGGCAGGGGAAAGAGCTCCAAGGGACAGTGACTCTGCCTTGGTTTCCCTCCGTGGTTTGTAATGCTCCCAACACCAAGCCCTCTTTGGCCTCTTCTCTTTCTTTCCCTTTACTGACACTCCTTAGCAGAGATTCCCATTCCTGACCTTTCTCGAAAATTCACATTTTACCAGCATATTCCAAGTTTTAGGTACTTTCCTGAGAATTACATTGAAATATTTACAAATGAAATGAAATGATGTATGGAATATACTTCAAAACAGTCCAAGAATGGATAGCAGGGGAGTGAGTGGGGTACAGATGCAAAAAGACTGGCCTTGACCTTGGGTGATGAGTACGAAGCCGGAATCTGACAGGCAGTCTGTATAGATAGGTAAATCAAGTAAGGTCTGATCAAGAAAGCCAATTATGAGAGAGTTGAAGTTGAAGTTTGAGTGAAATGTCCCAGAGGGACTGGAATGTTAATTCCTTCAGAGCCTTTCCTCCACCCTTATCAAGAATGGGAGAGGTGGCGCACGCCTGTAATCCCAGCACTTGGGAGGCTGAGGCAGGAGGAGCACGAGTTCAAAGCCAGCCTCAGCAATGGCGAGGCACTTAGCAACTCAGAGAGACCCTGTCTCTAATAAAATACAAAAAAGGGCTGGGGATGTGGCCCAATAGTCGAGGGTCCCTGAGTTCAATCCTGGATACAAAAAAAAAAAAAAAAAAGAACCTGCCCCTGCCCCAACCTGCCCCTCCCTACAGGGAGCTATAGAGTTCTTAATTCCAGTGTCCTGGGCTGCTCCATCCTGCCCTTCCCCCTTCAGCCCATCTGCTTCTCACCATTTGGTCATCCCACCCAGCATTCCTGAGCCTGGTCACCAGGCCTGGTCACCAACCCAGGAAGGAGAGAGATAAGGGAAGAGAGCAGAACAATAAAGGAAGCCCAGGACATATAAAAAGGCAGAGCTGCCTCACTCCTGGGGACACCAGGACACCAGCAATGGCCCCCTTCTCCCTTCTGGGAGAAGTCTGTGTTACCCCTTTTAAATAAACCCTGCTTTATATGCTTGCCTGGGCCTGCTTCTCTAATGTTCTAACTTCAACATTTGGGGGAGCAGAACTCCTCACTAGTAAAAGGCGGTATCAGGTATAAATGGGTAATGAGAGTTTTTTGGGGGGGTACCAGGGATTGAACCCAGGAGCGCTTAACCACTGAACCACGTCCTCAGCCCTTTTCCTGTTTTATTTTGAGACAGGGTCTCACTGAGTTGCTTAGGGCCTCGCTAAGTTGCTAAGGCTGGCTTTGAACTTGCGATCCTCCTGCCTCAGCCTCGTGAGTTGCCAGGATTGCAGGCATGTGCCACTGCACCTGGCGATGAGACATTTTCTCTACTTTTGTGTACGTTTAATTTTTTTTTCCAAAATAAAGAGCTTTCAAAATTCATTATTTGTGGTTAGCATAGCTCCAGACTTTTCTTTTTTCTTTTTTTGCTTCAGGAATAGTATTTACCATCAATCCATTTCTAACATCATGAAGTTGAGGTAGTGATGAACCTTTCAATGTGTAGCAAGATCCAATTGGAGGTTTCAAGTTGGTTAATTCAGAGCAATACAGATCCTTCCCTATATGGACCTCCACAGTGACTGGCAACCTCCCACACTCCTGCCTCCCCTCACAGAAGTGCCAGTGGGGCACTGCTCCTCCTTGGCACTCTCTGATAATAACCCACACCTCACACATCCCCTTCTCCTCTCTGCTGCAGCATCACCAGGTAAGGGCTCTGCCTTTCCCAGGGGACACTGGCCGTGCCTAAAGACATTCTTAGGTGTGGACAGGGAAAAGGAGGAGAAAACGTCGCTGGCCTCAAGTGATGAGGAGTCCGGACTATGCTAAGCATCCTGTGTGCTCAGAATAGCGCCCCTGTAACAGAATCACCTGGCCCGAGATGCCCCTGGTGCCGGGGGCGAGGTTGGGAAGCCCTAGATGATTGTTGTGTGAGTTAATGGTGGTCACACCCTAATGTCTTAGTTATGCCTAAATTCAGAACAGAGGTGCTCTTATGTACAGTTATATTTACAGACAAATAAAATAATATGGAACTTGATGCTACATCATAAACACTACAGGTACGGGGGGCCGGGAGGGGGGAGATCAGCAAATAGGGACCCAGTGTAGCAGATCAGAAATGTAGACTTCTGGGAGTTGGCATGCGTGTACTTCTGAATTGCCTAAGGACAAGCTCGAGCCAGGGTTGGCACTGCGGGGAGCATCAGACATTCGTGAAAGGTGAACATGTGTAGAACACGCCAGGCCAAAGCCGTATCTGAAGAAATACTGTCATCTGCACCGTGGCCATCGAAATTCAAAACCATGGCCAAAATAGAACCACAACTCAAGAACGCAAGAGAAGAAGCTCGAATGAGAGGATGTGGCCAAATTTCCAAAGTCCTGAATACAAGACAACCCCAGAGAAGGGGTCCACGTCAGATTGAAGGTGTAGGTGACAAAAAAGCATGACAATTAGGTGGGGATGAGTGTCCCCAATGTGGCACTAGTGGGGGACTGGTGGAGTTGTTAGGAGGTGGGTGCTGGTGACAGGTCCTTAGGTCACTGGGGATGTGGCCTTAAGGGAACTGGACTGTCCCCTTCCTCCTCTTGTTTGGCTTCCTGGCAGATGAGGTGAGCTGATGGGCTCTGTCACACACTCCTGCCATGATATGCTGACCACCTCAGGTCCCCCAAAATGGGACCTCCCAAATTGTGAGCCCAAATGAACCTTTTTTCCTAAGTTAATTATATCAGGTACATTGTTGCAGTGATGGGAAGCTGACTAACACAGGTAGGTCTCTTTGACTCAGTCTGGTAGAGAGGCTCATGCCAATTTAACTACCTGCAGTTACTCTAATATCTGTTACTCTAAATTCTTCCCATCCCTGCCAGACAATGCTGCAATTTGATTTTGATTTTCCTCCATCAAGAGTGCTGGGCATGGTAGTGCACGCCTGTAATCCCAGCACTTGGGAGGCTGAGGCAGGAGGATTGCAAGTTCAAAGCCAGCCTCAGCAATGGCGAGGCACTTAGCAACTCAGTGAGACCCTATCTCTAATAGAATACAAAAAAAAGGGCTGGGGATGTGGCCCAGTGGTCGAGTGTCCCTGACTTCAATTCCCAGTACCAAAAAAAAAAAAAAAAAAAAAAAAAAAAAAGAGTGTATAACAATTTCTCCTCCCCTTTGAAATTCAGTTGTCCACATGACTTGCTTTGGCGGAGGTGCAGTTACTGAATGTGATGCAGACAGAAGCTCATACAGCACTTGGATGGGAAGACCCCGAGGGAAGAATCCCAGGCTAGCCCACTGGAGGACGATAGAGCCCAGGGAGCAGACAGAGGCAGTCCCTGCTGAGGTCCCTCAGGACCCACCAGTTTGCCAACTACCAGACAGGTGAGTGAGTCCACTCCTGGTCATCTGGGATTAGAGCTGGCCCCAATCACCAATAACCAGCTGGCCTATCAAATCATGAAACGATAAAATGATGATTGTTTTAACTAACTGGGATCATTTGTTACAGAGCAAAACTTGGCTGTTGGAGCGTCTAGGTCTGTGTATAAAGGTATAGGATGGGGGATAGGCAATGATATCAATTTTCTTAACTAATATTTATTGCTATGGTTTATCCCAAAGCCATCTCATTAAGGTTCTATATGATAAGCCTGATCAACTCAAGTGTTCCTCCAAAACCATTGCCCTTCCTCTACCATAGCCACCTGTCTCAGATACAGTCGGCTCCCCTTATCCATGTTTTCATTTTCTGCAATTTCGGTTACCTACAGTCAACTCTGGTCAAAAAAATATTAAAGGGGAAAATCTAAAAAGTGATAATTCTTAAGTTTTAAATTGCACGCTGCTCTGAGCAGCAAGATAAAAATCTCATGCCATCCCACTCAATACTGTGTGGAATGTAAATCATCCCTTTGTCCAGCGTATCCATGCTGTATTAGTTACCTTCCCGTTAGTCACTTAGTAGCCACCTTAGTGAACAGATTTGCTGTCACAATACTTGTGTTCAAGTAACCCCATTTTACTTATAATGGTTCCAAAGTACAAGAGTAATCATGCTGGCAATTTTGTCACAGTACACTTTGTACTTGTTCTATTTTATTATTAGTTATTATTGTTAGTCTCTTACTATGCCTAATCTATATGTATATTTGTGTAAATATAAATATATATGATACTAAATATGTGTGTGCATATATACATATATGCAACATATAGTATATACCTATATATATTATATGTATGTATGTATGTGTATATGTGTGTGTGTATGTGTGTGTGTGTATCTGGTTTCAAGCATCCATTGCAGTCTTGAAATATATCCCTTGCAGAGATGTGTTTGACAAAATGAGAGGGATGTTTTATAGTTAGGGGGACACTTCAATGCATTTAGTCTTGTCTGATGATGTGAAGGCTCAAAGAAAAGTATCCCTAATCCTCTATGACTGACACCCCCGATACCATTTGTAGGCCATGCAAGTGAAAAATAACCAGGCAACCTAATCCAAGTTCAATTTCAGTTCACTGTGCTTACAGCATTTCATTCTTTGCACAATACTCAGATGCGGCCCCATCTGAGCTCAGAGGCCTGCCCCCAGATTCTCAGTGAACCCATCAATGGAAGGCCTTCAGCACTGTCCATTCTGCTCCACGGCCTCCAGTTCTCGTTCATCTGGTTGGGGTTGAAAAGACGGATGAGGAGAAAAGGAGAGAAGGGAAGATAATTGCCTGGTCAAAGACATTCACTGATAATACTGACCTCATTCTCCCCGGGGTCTTGGTTCCAAATCTCTGGTTAGGGAATCCAAATAGCATGCTAATCGGTAGATTTGTTCCAGGAAGGTACAACCCTAACAGAAATAATCCCCTGCACTTATTGCAGGAGCCCTGTTTGGGGAGATGGCTTAAATTGCAGTTGACTACGGGCTTTGGACATGTTTGGGCATTGGCGCCTTCCGTAGTCTCACGGGACTTGGCCCGGATCTTGCGAGACTTGGCCGGAGATCTCGAGGGACTTGAGAGAGATTGCGGATGAGGTTTGCGCCATTTTTGGAGGTTAGAGGAGCGTGGACGGCGTGTGGGGGTGTAGTTAGAGCCAGAGAGAAAAGTTATCAGAATAAAGGGCTGTTTGTTTCCAGTTCGTCTCTAAACTTCTTCCCGCGGCTTCTTTGCTCCAAGCGGCCATCGCTTCAGGCGACTACAACTTATTGTTTCAATCAATTTGCCACTTAAAAATGTGTGGACATAAGCTAAGCCATTCGGGCAGCTTTGAAATAGAAAGAAACAGAAAGAAAGCTGATTCAGCAGCCTGTGTTTGCGTTCTGTTCTCTGCCCAGGGTAGAGAGGGCAAGGGGAAAAAAATGGAACCTTCAATCAGGCACACATCCGGGGAGCTTCAGGTCCTCATCTGTACAATGGGAACAAGACCTCACTCCGTTCCCATGCAGACTGAAGAATAAGGAATGTAACTCAGGATAATGTTGAACAGAAAGGTAGCGTGTGTCCAGGGATGGACAGCACTGAGCCCCAGGTTAACCTAAACTGTCACATTTAAACACATATCAAACAACAGCGTTTTTATCCCTGCGCTTCTCAGCGTGCTTGGCTCTCAAAGTAATACCTCTTTGAGCTCAAATTTCAAAAGATTCGAGTTTACGTTTTATAGGACATCCACTCGCTTTTATAATATGCAGCTCCTTTTAAAGCCACATGAGGAGTTTTCCTGGCTCTTGAAACTTGCTTCCGTCCACTTTAAGATCAAAGGAGTTCTGCGGTAACACTGAGGAGGAAGCAGTTGCACAAATGAGCTTAAAATGGATAGGGAGAAACAGACAACGCCCCTCTCCCTGCGGAGTTCAGGTTCTCGCTGCAAAACTTAGCTCCTGCCACTTCCATGTTTGAGCAGGTTTTTGTGACATTAGTCATCTTAAAAGGGATGGGACACAGACAGGACTGAAGGCTCTGAGTTCAAGTTTTCCAACTGTCTTTAGAAATATCCAAAATGCAAAGACATGGCAATCCAGAAAATTAGGACATGCAGGTTTGGACTAAAGGCCAATTTTCTCTCTCCTTTCTTACCTTCATGCCTTCCTTCCTCCATTCCTTCCTTTTTTTTTTTCTTTCTCTTTTATGTACCAGGGATTGAACTCAGGGGCACTTAACCACTAAGCCACATCCCCAGCTCATTTTAGTATTTTACAATTTCCTACCTTCCAAAGTGCAAGAGTAATCATGCTGGCAATTTTGTTACTGTATACTTTATAACTGTTCTATTTTATTGTTAGTTATTATTGTCTATGTTTATATTTGTCTATATTTATATCTATATTTATATATATACATATGATACTAAATATATACTATATATACATATATATTTATAATATTATATATATTTATAATATAATATGTATTTAGATCTGGTACTATCTGGTTTCAAGCATCCAGTGGGGTATTGGAATATATCCCTTGCAGAGAAAGTGGGATTACTGTGTTTGATGATCCATCCAAAATGAGAGGGGAAGTTTTGTAGTTGGGGGACACTTTAATGTATTTAGTCTTCCCTCCTTCCTTCTTTTTGTTGTTTTTTGTACCAGGGATTGAACTCAGGGGCACTTAATCACTGAGCCACATCCCCAGTCCTTTTTTGTATTTTATTTAGAGACAGGGTCTCACTGAGTTGCTTCAGGCCTCACTAGTTGCTGAAGCTGGCTTTGAACTTGTGATCCTCCTGCCTCAGCCTCCCGAGCTGCCGGGATTACAGGCATGCGCCACCGTGCCCTATGGATGAAACTGAAACTTCATAAAAAACATCTTCCCACATCACAGTTCACTGTATGGATTCAACCAGCTATCAAATTAGCAGCAAACTTATCAATAACCTCTAGGGACATGCTCACGATCCAGGACCCACAGGAGGGCTGGTGTTTATTTCCACTTGATGCGTAGTGAAAAGCAGGCAGGGAGGCCCCATCAGACCGTACGAGCCTGCCATTTCCTTTGCCCACCCCCTGTGCCACTTGGCCCTCGTCTGGGATCCTAATAATTCTCAATCTATCAAGTCCTGGCCATCTGCTGAATAGGACGGCCAAGACAACTGAGTTGCCTTGAATCCGACACTACCAGCTGCTCCTTTAGACCCATAAACGTCACATCCAGCCAATATCTTCTTGTGGGAAAAAGGATTTATGCCTGCTGCGGGTAGATGGCCACACCATTAACCATGGCTACAGGCAAAGGAAGGGACAGCGGACCAGAGATGCCACGCGGCCTTTCCGAGTTGCAGAGTTGATGATCCGCCCACCCGAGGTGCAGCAGGTACCCGTGCATTGAGATTTGAAACCACCTGATCATCAGAAGGGCAGACGCTTCTCCCGGGGTCTGATTCGCATCCGAGTCTCCCAACCTTCCACGGCTCTCCTTCTATGACTCGAGAGCCACAAAAGCAAGGGTGCTATAGCTTGTTCCACACTGGCTGTAGTACCTTGGTTATTACCACTCACTAGATTTCAGTTCAAGTTGCTGTCAAGAACTTCCTGGCACAAAACATTTATAACTTGGCTCCTTTTGAACCAGTGCTTTCCATTTATTCCTTTCCCACCAGAGCCAAGCACAGACCGGTTTCCTTTATTAAAAAGCTAAGCACTTGTCAATAATTTAGGCGACGTGTCTACCATATGTCAAGAAGGCAACTGTAGCGTTAAGCCACTAACTGCTGAGCTCTATTGGAAAGACCCTTTCTTTCTCGACTCTTCTTTTTATGACTCACAAACATTGCTCTTCTTCTCCAATAGCCTATAGACTTAGTTCGGGATGTAGAAATTCCCATTTTCTCTTCTGACATCCCAACCATCATTTTCTGTTCTCTACTGAGCATCATTTCCACAAGGGGATTATAAATGGCTCGAATCAGAGGTATGGGTGCATTCCGCATCCCAGATTGCTATGGAATAAAGTCAAAGAGGAAAGGAGGGGTGCACTTCAGAAGGAGGCAAGGCAGGGAGAAGAGAGCTTTGCAGAACGGTAGGATTTTTTGTGAACAGAAGGACTGTATTCTTCCAATCAGCGGAAGGCTGAGGCGACCAAGTGTGGATTCCTGGCCAGGTGGCTGGTTTTAAATGTGACTATTAAAATCCCAGGACTATACACTGAGCCTCATCTATATCTATAAAAGGTCACTGAGGCTTCTCAGCAAGGAGCCCCTGTTAGAGGGGAAGGGTCTGACCCCTGGATCATCATCATCTAGGTTTTGGCACTTGATAAAGACAGTCTCCAGGGACTGGTTTCCATCAGCAGATGAGAAAACCCCCTAATTCCACAACCATGGGAAGGATTAATATGAAAAGGAAACACAATTATAAATGCTAATAAGGTTCACCCTCGTCCCTATAAAGGGAGCTTGAGCGTACAGACACAGCTTACTTACTGTTAATGCCTAATATTAGCGGAAACTCATCAATTCACAAACTATGATCCCCAGAGAACTGAGATTCACAGCCAGAGAAAGTCACCGAGGAAATGAATTTTGTGCCGTTGGTCTGTGGAAACTGCCTGTTCTCCGCCCCGCGTCTCCAGCCCCCTGGAGAATGTGCCGTGTGTAACTGTCAGATGCCCATTACTGGAAAACCGGTGCCTGCAGGGCGGCAGGGAGGCCGCAGCAGATCTGCACAGGTGCAGAGATGGAGGCAGCAGCAGGCCGTATTCTTGTCCATGCAGGAGAGTTCTCATTTTCATGCGGATCACACTGCTCCCTAGGCTGCATCTGCAATCTCCATTTCCTCTGGCTTTGGATCCACCCAACACTTGAATGCAAAGCCAAAGCCAAAGCAGAAGAGAGGGAGGGCGCAGGCCAGCAGGGGCATCTGGCAAATGGCACTTGCACGGGGGTCACATGGTGGATTCTGGCCTCTTTTTAATGCTCTGTGTCTCAGAGCCAAGAAAGTGGTGGGGAAGCTTTTATAGCCACTCAAGATGGGGGTCCCACAGCCGCATGTCCCACCCCTGCCAGTCTTCTGCGAGTAAAAGGCTGCTCCTGATCTGGAAAGAAGCAAAGAAGAAATTCCCACCCAGCCAAGCAAGGCCTGGAGTCTTCAGCTACAATGCAAACCATTTCACAGCGATATTGTCATGACCTTTGAATTAAAAAAGAAAGAGAGAGAGAGAAAAAAAAAAGTGTGAGATGTGGGGGAGCCTGGGGCAAGAAAAGCTTATTTCAGGTTCAGTGACTCGCCTGCCTGCGAGTTTCCCTCGCTCTCCTGCCACAGCCTGACGACTTTGACTTTCCCTTGTTACTAATCCCACCATGCACTGAAAAGCCCCAACAATATCAAAGGCTTTGGGGAGACAGCAGAGCCGACTGTTTCCGTGCGTAGCAAGTGACTTCAACCAAACCACATTGGATGTGACCCCTCACCTTTGGTTTTTCATTCCCTCAATGCAAAAAAGCTGCTCAGGGCACTGCACTGACAAAAGCCTCGGAAGCCAGAAAGCACCTGTGTGGGGACCGCTTTCAATCCCCACCAGGTATGCAGCCAGAGAAACACGAGAGGAGACAGACGAGCACGTTATTGGATCAAAGGGCTTCCGGGTGGATCCTTTAGTTAGGGAAAAAAAAGAAAGCCTCCTTAGGTAGAGACAAGGTCACGGTTCTCCTTAATTATCGGTTTCACATACAAAAATAGTAAAATGAGGCTGGGGATGCGGCTCAAGGGTAGAGCACTTGCCAAGCAAGCGCAAGGCCCTGGGTTTGACCCCCAGCACTGCAAAATAAATAAATAAATATCAAAATGACCGAGTTGTATGAAGACGGGGGAAAACATATAATGGTCTTAGTCCAAATTATATGCATGCAGTGCTTCAAGCTCATCCACTCCACAAATGTGTATTAAGCATCTACTGTAGGCTGAGATGGGCTGCAGCTCCAGATATTCAGACCTTGTATAATTTAAAAAAAATTTTTTTAAATATTTTTTATTGGTTGTAGTTGGACATGATAACTTTCTTTCTTTTTTTTTTTTTTTTTTTTTGGTACCGTGGATTGAACTCAGGGGCACTCGACCACTGGGCCACATCCCCAGCCCTTTTTTGTATTTTATTAGAGACAGGGTCTCACTGAGTTGCTAAGTGCCTTGTCATTGCTGAGGCTGGCTTTGAACTCGCGATCCTCCTGCCTCAGCCTCCCAAGTGCTGGGATTACAGGCGTGCGCCACCGCACCCGGCTTACATGATAACTTTATGTTGCCGCCTGAAGCGTTTGGAGCAACGGAGCCGCGGGAAAAACTTCAGAAGCAAACTGGAGACAAACAGCTTTTTATTCTGATAACTTTTCTCTCTGGTTCTAACAACGACTAACACACGCCAAACACACCACTAAAATGGCGCTGACCCGATCAGCAATTTCGGCCAAGTCACTCGAGATCCCGCAACAAGTCCCGTGAGACTACGGGAGGCGACAATGCCCAAATCTCCACGGCTCATAGTCAACCGCAATTCAAGTCAATCCTCAAACAGGGCTCCTGCAACTTTATGTTACTTATTTATTCTTATGTGGTGCTGAGGATAGAACCCAGTGCCTCGCAAGGGGTAGACAAGTGCTCTGCCACTGAGCCCAACCCCAGCCCCCCTTGTGTAATTTCTTCCCCCTGAGGGTGGGCTGGATGCAGTGGCTTATTTGGATCCAAGGTGATGGGATGTCACCTCTATGATTAGGTTACAGAAGATTCTGACCTCCGTCTTGCTAGCCCACCACTATACCTCCCTGCACAAGTGCGCTTTGGTGAAATAGGTGGTCCCACCGGAGATGCCACATGAAAGCACCCGAAGGTGGTTTCTGGCCAAGAGCTGATGGGGTCAGAGCTCTTCAGTCCAACAGCCCTTGAGCATCTGAATTCTGCCAACACCCAAGCGTGCTGGGAAGTGGGTTGTTTCCCAGTGGAACTTCCATGAGCCCACAGCCCTAGCTGACACCCTGGTGGCAGCCCTGTGGGAATCCTTGAATCAGAAGACCCACCGAGCCCATGCGTGCTGTGTGAAGTTGCTAAACCTGAAATCACGGGTTACCCAGCAGTAGGTGACCATGTGCCAGGACCTGGGAGCAGCTTATGCAATTCTGTAAATCCCAGTCCTGTGCGCCCACAGGACCAGAGTCGAGCTTGATGTCAAAAGGGGATGAAGTCCAGGTTGCCATAAAGAATTAACACATCTCCATCTTCCTACCCAGCTGTGTGAGCGATCAAAATGCAGTTCCCACCATTCTGAGTGAGCTCTCGCCCTGAGGGACCTCAGCAACTATGTGACATCACAGCTTCTCGAGCTGGGTAAAGAGCAATGTGTTTGGAAGCCAGATTCCAACCAGGACAACTTGGCAAAATTATAAGGCCCCAAATGGAGCAAATGAATGCTGAAAATCAATTCTGGAACCAAGAGATTTCAATAGTGTCTACGTTCCAGCAAACACAGAAAACCAATAAATGAGTCGGGTGCAGTGGTGCACGTCTGTAATCCCAGCGGCTCGGGAGGCCGAGACAGGAGTCCAAAGCCAGCCTCAGCAACAGTGAGGCCCTAAGCAACTCAGTGAGACCCTGTCTCTAAATAAAATACAAAAAAAAAAAAGGGCTGGGGATGTGGCTCAGTGGTTAAGGACCCCTGGGTTCAATCTCTGGTACAAAAAAAGAAAAGAAGGGCTGGGGTTGTGGCTCAGCGGCAGAGCGCTCGCCTCGCACGTGCGCGGCCCGGGTTCGATCCTCAGCACCACGTAATCATAAATGCATTGCATTGTGTACAACTAAAGTAAATAAATAAATATTTAAAAAAAAGAAAAGAAAATCAATAAATGGCAGCATGAAACCTAAGGCGTCCATCATGTAAAGGGTCCCTGAGCACAGTGCAGGCCGTCACCCAGCAGCAAGGCACCTGCTGTCTTGCGCTCACAGCAACCACACGTGCACACATCAGGCACCACACTATGGAGCACTGATGGACAGATCCCTGAATGCGGCCTCTGAAGATTGATTAAGTATCAATTCACCCTTCTAAGCAGTACTTTGTAGGCTGTTCCCTACGCCCAGCCGTGCTCTTAGGTAAAGGGCTTGCTGCCTGATGCTATGAGAGAGACTTTGGCTCCCTGTCACTGTCCTCCGAAATAAACCTGCTAACTCACCTAAACATCGCACTTGGTTCACAAACACTGCTTTCGGGAGCTCCCCTGCCTGAAAGTTGTCTGAGCATCTGACTTAAGAGCTTCTGTTAAGCCATGTTTTGGGGGGTTACAAATCAATTATTTAAGTGGACAAACATCCACCTATTAGGGGCATTCCTTTCTAGCAAGTCCAGCCCCATCCCAGGGAGGACCTAGATTTATGCTAACCAAACAGTTGGGCTTTGTATTTAAAATGCACCTGAGTTCAACAGAGGATAAAATTAAATTGCAACAAGGAAAAGACAAAATCTTTCCCAGCAGGCCTTGATTGATAGAACATGCCATTTGTAGCAGAACAAAATGGAAAACCAGAAAGTTTGTTCGTAGCAATCACGGCCTCCCTGGGCCAACTCTGTCTCCTTTGAGAAAATAATATGACTTCTTCATAGAGCATGTAGTCTACTTATTTAAGCAACAGTGCTCAGACACTTTCAATTCCTCCAGCAGTTCAGTTGGAAAAAATGGCTGGCTCCACAGTGCGGGGAGAGAGGGAGTACAGGAAACATTGAACCAGGAGGCAGCTTATCTTATAAAACTGCCCTTGACAATAACCGGAGGCTAGGAAACTCCTTAGGGGGGAAAATGCAGTGGGGTCTCCTGCAGTTGAATGCAATTAGGTCATCTGAAACAACTAGTTGGGAGTGTAAGGCTAGCTAGCGGTTACCTGCAGGGTTTTTGAAAATAGACTCTGGTTCAATCCCCCCACCCCATCTCCTCCTTTCTTCTTAACAGCTGGGCTTTCATGGGAAAGTTAGTAAAACCTCAAATTCCTCATCTATAAAATGGGGATTATTCTTGAACCCAACCTCATAGGATGGGTGAGATGGTTAAATGAGGGCTTAGCACAATTTCTGACACCTAAGATTCTTAAGAAATGACACAGCCATTCTGCTCCCCCAAAAGACAGCATGCCCTGCAGGTAATGCAACCAGGTACACACACACACACACACACACACACACACAAAGACCCAAATACGGCTGGGGATATAGCTCCGTTGGTAGTGTTTGCCTCACATGCATAAGGCCCTGGGTTCAATTCCCAGTACCACCAAAAAAAAAAAAAAAAAAGACCCCAATACATTCTTATTTCTGGTTACAGACAGACCAACTGAGCTAAATTCATAAATTCAGTCAGTCCTGATCCCTACAACACCACCCTCCACCCTCATCTCTCATCTTCTATTTCATTTCAATAAGATGGCAACAATTTTTCACCCAGCAGACCACATCTTCAAACCTGGGAGTAACCTTTGTTGTGGTTTGGATATGAGGTGTTCCCCAAAAGCTCCTGTGTTAATGCAGGAGGTGAAATGATTAGATCATTAAAGGCATAATCTAATGAGCGGATTGATCCATTTGATGGATTAATAATTTGAATGGAGCGGGGCGCAGTGGCGCACGCCTGTAATCCCAGCACTTGGGAAGCTGAGGCAGGAGGATTGCGAGTTCAAAGCCAGCTTCAGCAATGGCGAGGCACTTAGCAATTCAGTGAGACCCTGTCTCTAATAAAAATACAAAAAGGGCTGGGGATGTGGCCCAGTGGTCAATTGCCTCTGAGTTCAATCTCTGGTACCAAAAAATAATAATAATAATAATTTGAATGGTGGTCATTTCAGGCAGGTGGGCGTGCCCAGAGGAAAGAGGCCATTGCAGGGTGTCCTGGCGATTAGACACCTTCTCCCTGCTCCCAGCATACACCCTGCTTCCCAGCTTCCAGAGCTGAGCAGCATTCCTCCACCACACCCTTCAACCATGAGGCCTCTCCTGGTTGCAGAGCAATGGAGTCACATGACCATGGATTGAACCACTTAAGTCATGAGCACAAAAGAAACTTTTCCTCCTCTAAGTTGTTCTCGACAGACAGGCATTTTGGTCACAGGGATACAAAGCTGGCTAACATGATTTTGATTCCTCTTTTCCTTGGCATACCAAGAAATCCTGGAGGACTCTGCCTCCTAAACGCATCTTGAACCTTCCCTGAAATTTTCTTGCAGCTCCTCCACATTTTTTTTTGGGGGGGGGTTCCGGGGATTGAACTCAGGGACATTTGACCACTGGGCCACATCCCCAGCCCTTTTTGTGTATTTTATTAGAGACAGGGTCTCACTGAGTTGCTAAGTGCCTCAACATTGCTGAGGCTGGCTTTGAACTCGTGATCCCCCTGCCTCAGCCTCCCAAGTGCTGGGATTACAGGCGTGCGCCACCGCGCCCGGCTGTTCCTCCACTCTTATTTCCAGCCTAGGCTACAACCATCATGACCCTAAACTACTTCCAACACTCTTGGGTAACTGGTGTCCCTACTCGCTGCCGTGCCCTCAATTCCTTGTTTGCATCACAGACCAGCCCATTTTTAATCAGTTTAAAACCATGCACGCACAATGCCCTGGGTTCTACCCTAGCACCAGGTGAAAAAGAAAAAAAGACTATTTAAAAAGACTACTAAAGCAAGTGTCCAGTTTTATTTGTCTTTTTCCTCTTTCTCTATCAAAAATTGCTCCTAATTGGTTGAACATAAGTATTTCAAGTCATGCTGCTTTGGTTCAAATCCAAGTCCAAAACTGCCAAAGAATGACAGAGGTTGGCAAACTCTGGACATTGGGGTGATTTCCGCCCACTGACTGCTTTGTGCAAATAAAGTTTTATTGGAACACAGCCATGTACACTCTTTTGCATATTGTCTATGGCTACTTTTATGCTACAACAACAGAGTTGGGACAGAAACTGAAGTTTTGCCTACAAAGCCAATAAGTATTTATTCTCTGGCCTTTAACAGAAAAGTCTGCTAATCCTCACTTTATACCCATAACTCCTGTGCCTTTCCTCAGATTTCTCAGTCTATAAAATGGAGATCCTAACAGTACTTCCCTCATAGGGCTATAGAGGGTCAACTAAGATAAGCTGCAAAAAATACCAAGTTCAGTGCTAAGTGTGTATGAAGACTTCAATATTAAATGGTGTTAAAACTGTCACTGCTAAAATCCACCCATTCACCAACTCAGACATTCAGCATATATTTATTAAACACCTAATAAATACCAACAATTATAGTAGGCTATTTTGTACTCCAAATAAATTCTATTGGGTTATTAGATGAACAAAAACAAAAACAAAAGCAACAATCAACAACCCAAAACCCAGAAAGTGAAAACAGAAAAAAAATATTGGAAGATACACTGCAAGAAGAAGCCCAGTGCCTCTCCCATAAGAGTCTTCAAAAAATCTTCAGAAAATGAGTGACTGATAGTTGTTTCACTGGTTTGACTACCACAGAGAGAGAGAGAATCCCAATGGTGGCATAGAAACTACTTAAGTTTTATAGCACAATGAACCGTGTCTACCTGTAAACATAATGTGAAAACCTCCAAACATCCAGAAACAGCTTTTCACAGGTGTTATATTATTCAGATCTTGACATCACTGCAAGTCAGTTAGAAAGACTAAGTGGGCTCTGGGAAATGGGAGAACTCAAAATGTTAAGTTTGCAAAGTTCAACACTGCTATAAGTGCACAGTGCACCAGTCCTGCTGTTGGGTAACCATGCGGAAGCAGATTGTCAGCCACCTCAAAGAAGATCCTGTGAAGATTTCCAACTATTCTTATCGTTTCAGATCAAACCTTTACAAAATGTATTACATGCTCCATTGCCTTCTTAAACATAATTTAAGCCTTTGTAAATTACTAAAGATGGTGCTTTTGAATAATAATTGGGTGACTAGGTTCTCGTGAAGCAAATTTTGGGGTGTAGGCACCAACCCAAGGTGAGGGTCATGGACAGAATGACCTACTCAGTGTGGTGCAAGTGCTGTAGGGAACGGATGTAGTGACCTGTAAATTGGTTCCTCTGAACTTTCAGAATCATTATAGAGTTTTTGCCTTCAGTTTCTCATGGTTGTCAGGTAACGGACCCACATTTAAGATAGGTAGCTATAAGAAGTCTCATTAAAAAAAAAAAAAAAAAAGATTTAAGGAGGGCTTTAGTCCAGCTCCATTGAAATGGAGACCCCAGGTGACTTCTGCACTGTGAACTGCCTTTTTTTTTTGGGGGGGGGGGGGTGCATACTGAGGATTGAACTCAGGGTTGCTTTACAACCAGGCTTATATCCCCAGCCTTTTGTGAGACAGGATCTTGCCAAATTGCCCATGGTGGCCTTGACTTGGAATCCTCCTGTGTCAGCCTCCCAAGATATTGACTATTATTCTAATTGGAAAAGTTGCTTTTGATATATGGAAATCTTTTTTCAAATTTTTTTTTAGATGTTGATGAACCTTTATTTTATTCATTTATTTATATGTGATGCTAAGACTTGAACCCAGGGCCTCACACATGCTAGGCAAGTGCTCCACCACTGAGCCACAACTCCAGCCCCTGGAAATCTTGATTAGCTAAGTGAAGACATCACAGCAAGCTCTTTTGTGGGAGAGGGGTGCTGGGGATAGAACACAGGGCCCTGCACATGCTAAGCACATGCTCTAACCATTGAGCAACACCCCCAGCCTATATTTACTGAACAGCCCTCCTTACGTCTCTCCCACTAGTAGAATGTGCCTTGGATCAATCAATACCATGCCTGGTACAGTTACGCTCTGTGACCTAAGTTGAAATTCTCAGATAACAAATTAATAACACTGACCGCATATATAAAGGACATATTAGTTCCTATGTTTGGATTTAACTAACAGTGAAGAGCAAACCCAAATCTCACGGTCTTTCCTCCTTTTTCTCAGAGAAGTAACCCACCTGCTTATATTCTCAACTCCTTGAAAAATCTGTTGATATATACTACAGAACACAATTTTACTTGGGAGTGTGCATCAAAGATAAATCCTCTTTTTAACCTCCCGGGGAAAGAGAAATTTTCTGCGTGTGATTTTTCGTCGTCTGCATTCATGTTGAGAAGATAAACCAATAGGAAGGTTATCTATGAATTTTAGATACTCTGTATCCCTCTCTCATGAAACCTGAGGGGGATTAAAATTCTGCCTGGTTCGCCGTCAGGCCACGAGGGTACGGAATAATCAGGAGGTAGGATGATAAGAGACAAACGTGATGATGGCCTGAAAATCTATATTTTCCTGATGCCCTGAAAACTGTAAGCTTTGACTGTGACTCTGTGCAAGAGAAGCATTAGGCTGAATCCCATTTTAATAAGGCTACATCCACTAGCGCAAGCTTGAGAGAATCAAGATTATCAATTACCTTGCGTATTTTGTGTTTAAAAAATAGTTGCTTTTAAAATTAATATAACTTTGTGTACTTAGAGGCCAGCATTTCTTATTCTGTTTCTTACTGACTTCTTTCACATGTTCAGCAGTGTGTGAGGGGTACTGGCCTCTCCAGAAACGAGGATGGACACTCTGGAACAGCGCAACCTGATGAGTTACTAGCGTGGCTCTCAAATCAAAATGGCCCATGTTCATGGTCAGGAGAGTGTCAGACCAGTTAGTTAGGGTGGTATAATGTGCAACTACTTTTAAAATTAAAACTACAGCTAGGCGCAGTGGCGCTCGCCTGTAATCCCAGCACTTGGGGAGGCTGAGGCAGGAGAATCGCGAGTTCAAAGGCAGCCTCAGCAATTTAGTGAGGCCCTAAGCAACTCAGTGAGACCCTGTCTCTAAATAAAATGCAAAAAAAGGGCTGGGGATGTGGCTCAGTGGTTGAGTGTCCCTGAGTTCAATCCCTAGTACCAAAACAAAACAAAACAAAACAAAACAACCTAGGGCTAGGCGCGGTGGCACACACCTGTAATCCCAGCAACTAGGGATGCTGAGGCAGGAGGATTGCAAGTTAGAGGTCAGCCTCAGCAATTTGCCAAGGCCCTAAGTAACTTAGTGAGACCCTTTCTCTAAATAAAATATAAAAATGCCTGTGGCTATGGCTCAGTGGTTAAGCACCCCTGGGTTCAAAAAATTTAAACTAGGTATACTGAGTCAAGAAATCTACTTCTATGACTATTTAGTGTTGTTCACCATAGGAGAAACATATAAAGTACTAAAAAAAAAAAAATGGTCCACTGATCACCAACTAGTTAAATAAATGATGGCATTACTGTTGGTATAATGTGAAAGTGGTTAAAGAAGGACAGAAAATCTCTTAACTGCTAACATCCAGACATGATCATGACATATCACTGGGGTCAAAATCACTTCAAGAGTTGTTCACCCCTCTGAGGTTAGATGTTTGTATAAATGCTTTTAAAACTTCTGACTGCAGAGAGAGTAAACACAGTGGTTCTCTCTGGAGGGCGGGATCAAGGGGCACCTGCTTTCTTCTTCTCCTTAACAGCCCCTCGTGTTGCTTGACATTTGTGTGAGTGCTATTACTTTTAGAACACAAGAAAGTCACTTCATGCTGAAAACCATATTGTATTCAAATGCTGATAGATTATTTATATAGAGATTTATACTGGCATAAACATCAAATTTTACACGTGGATTCTGTGATGGGGACCTGTATGGTCCACATCAGATGTGGCATACCTGTATTAGATAGATTAATGATAAACCCATTAATTTACATATGCCTGTACTGCAGTGAGCACACGTTATGGCAAAGACTGACCCAAGGCCAGTGGTGGGCACAGAGCCACCCTGGTGTCCAGGCGTGGCTGCTTTTCCGAGGCACTGTCTGATGTTGTAAATCCAGAGCTGCATTTCCTGGTGGCTGGTAATAGGCCACATTCCCGCACAACTGATCTTTCATATGCCTCTACCACGTGAAGCTGGCTGCGGACAGAAGACTGCTGGTGGCTGAATAGCTCACTGGACGGCAGAGCCCAGCCTCCCCGGGGTCTGGGCAAGGAACATGCGACACATATTTACTAAACATAAGCAATTTTCCGAGCCGGGCGTGGTGGCGCACGCAATTTTCCACGTTCAGGTCCTGAGTGAAATCAGTTGTCCAACAGGTCCTGAATTCAGTTGTCCAACAGGAATTATTTTTTTCTCCGTGAATTGTGACACATGTGATTCTCTATACTGCAGCAGGCTCTCAGGTGACACAGGCTGCACCGACAGGCAGACAAGATCTGAAGAAATTCATCCCGAAGTGACCAGTGGAAGGGTCATGGCACGAGGGTCAAACGTGGATGTCTGATGCCCTGAGTGGGAGGGGGCCTCCAGGCCCCTTCGTCTGGCATAGTCACACGTAGGGACCTGGTGGTGTTTCCAGTTTAAACCTGGTATCAGTTACAACCACCTTCGTTGCACCTCCAGGCTCCGGATGACGCAGTTGTCAGATGGCCTCACTCAACGCCTCTGCAGTGTCCGGGCGGGACAAAGCCAGTGCTGGCAGCAACCTAGTCTTTTTCAAAACCCTAACAGCTAATGCGTAGGGTGGCCTTTCAGAGGGCACGCACTACACGATCCTGGGTGCTTTAGATTCATTGCCCTTTACCCACAACGACCCATCGCAGGAAAACGTGTTCCTCCCCCGCCCAGTGGCCCGGCAGCCGCGGCCTGGAGGGAGCAGGAGGTTCGGGAGTCACGGCTAGCACGTGGGGGTGGGGCTCCAACCTCGGGCGGGGGTGTTTCTGGAGCTGCGGGAGGCACTGCCCCCTCACCGCGATTCCTAACCCTCACAGCCACATTCTCCTGCTGAGAAAGATCTAGAAAGGCACAGACGGCCAGGGCAGGGCAGGGTGGCGCGCGAGGAGGTCGGGGCGGGGCCAGGACAGGAGCGCGGGGAGGGTCTTCTGATGAGGCCACCTTCCTGCTTGACCAAAGTGCTCGTGGACACTAGCGGGGACCCGATCAGACAGACACCTGGTACTCGTGCTCCTGAGCGGGGGCCCAATGGAAAAACTGAAACAGGCGCGTGGACAGACACCCCTCAGAGGGCGTGGACCACCCCTCAGTAATGGTGAGCAGAGCGTGGACAGGGAGGGGATAAGGAAAGGAGGAAATTCCAGGGACCATAAGAAGAGCAGGCCAAAACTCCCCCACCAGACTCCCAGCTCTGGGCCCCTTCTCTTTGGAAAAATCTATCTCTGTTGCTTTTGCAAGAAACCTGCTGCTTGCTTCCGATCTCTGGGTCCTGCTCTTCAATTCTTTGCTGAGCAGAGACAAGGAACCCAGCTGCCTTAGATGGTAACGCTTCCAAGGGCTGTGATCATTTTTCTAGTCCTTCAAATCCTTAAGGATGGCACTGACTACCAGAAAAGTTGTTAAAAATCCAGACACACACACACACACACACACACACACACACACACACGTGAGGGCTTTGAGGAGGATAAGACAAAAAACAACAGTTAAATTCCCTAATTAGTGTAGGAAAGCAAGATAAATGTGGGACAACTGGTATTTAAGGGAAATAGTGAATAATATTTCAGGAAAACAAAGTTAAAAAACTACAGGTTCCTTTTACATCGGGACTCACCAGTGAGGCTGTACTACCTGGATCCACACCACACTGTCCGTCACTGTCAGGAGGAAGATCCACTGGACTAGGTAGACAACATGTGTCATGACCTGGTCAAGGTCAAGTGTCTTTAAGGAGTAGTGCTCTTCAAGGTCAGTTCTGGGAAAGGCCACTCTAGTGAATTCCAGAGCATCTCCCTCAGCTCCAAAAGCACAGGCCACCAATTTGATTTAACTTGTCTACAAGAACTATAGGTACAGTTTCACTCGAGTGATTGGCTAGAACAATTCTGAAGAGTTCCAAAGGCAAAGCCCACCAGTATGATATAACTTCTCTATAAGAACCACAGGGAGCACAGTTTCTGGGGCGATGATATCCTAAATATTATTCTTCAGAGTGTGTAAGTATGAAGAGACTCCAAGGCATCCTCAGGCTAGCTCCAAGAATCTTCTTTTTTTTTTGGTACTGGGAATTAAACCCAGGGATTCTTAACCACTGAGCCACATCCCCAGCCCTTTTTTATTTAGAGACAGGGTCTCACTGAGTTGCTTAGGGCCTCACTAAGATGCAGAGGGTGGGCTTTGAACTTGTGATCCTTCTGCCTCAGCCTCCCGAGCTGCTGGAATTACAGGCGTGTGCCACTGCACCAGCCAGGCTGGCTCCAAGAATCTTGTGTGCAAATGTTCCAAATCCAGAACCACTTCACATGGAGCCCTACCATCTCCAAACCACGCCATTCATGGGGCTTCACTCTGCCTGGCTGCCTACCAGTTCTTTTATACAGTAAAGAGCAGCTTCCTAAAGCCCCAGAGTATGCATATTCAGACACCATTTCAAAAATCTAGTGCCACAAACTATTTATTTTCATTGATTACTCAGGATCTACCAATTTATAGCCCTTGCAATTCCTACCAGCAAGTACCGTGTATGTAGATAAAATGGGAAACAATTGAAAAGACAAATGAACGCCCCGGCGCTTAGAAATGCGAACGGATTGTACAGAACAGAATATGGGTGTTCTGCAACATTACTTAGTCAAGAAATATGAAGCAATACAAATGCTAATGGGACCGTATGCTGCCTTGCAAACTCTATTGCATTGTTGGTTAACTTTCTCTCTCTCTCTCTCTTTCTCTCTCTCTCACACACACACACAGGTTCTGTCTCCCTGACAAACTTGCAAGGCAGGGCCTGAGTATCATTCCATTTTTAGCACCTACCCCAGAACCAAACAGGCAGATGCTGCTGAATATATCTCTGCTGAGTGGATAAATGCCTTCATATTACAGAGGCATAAAAGGGTATTTACTTATTTTGTGCTCAATGCAGTCATGATGGCCAAAATATTCAGTACCTGATTATGGAATGTCTGATGTAATCTATACGAAAATAAAATCAGTTATCGAGAGCACATTGAAGCACACAGGGTATTTGGTTGCGAGTTGGCAGTTTAGTGGCAATTAATTCTTTTCATAGGTGGCTTTTTCTCTTATCCCTTCTCCTTCAGTTAAGAGTCCCATCAGGAGCCAGAAACCACACCAGTGATTTGAAAGTGGAAGATTTAATACAAAGAACTGATAACTAATAAAAGTGCAAGTAACTACCTAAAAGAGAAAAAATGAGGGCTGTAAGAGGTTTGGGGCGTGCTGCTGCACAAAGTGGCTTTACCTCTGGAAGAGCAAGACAATGCAAAAGGAGGGCTCCACAAGGTCAGGAGTGGCCCTGGCTGGAGGCTGGCGTTCAGACCTCTGGAGAGGACGCGCACCTCGCAGGAACACTAGCTCAGGACAGGGAAACTGGCAGAGGGTGCACTGGCGCTGGCCTATCGAAATGATCCCGTAGGTGGCCAAGAAGCCTGCTGGAGTGGGAACTGACCACAGCATATCCAGAAGAGTGGTCCACATGGTTGTAGAGAAATTTACCAGAATGCACGTGTCTTAGCAGGTCCAGAGGACGCGCTAATGGTGTTGGTGGGGTGGAGCTGCTCACAGGGGTAGCCCACCTTTGGGGAAGAAGTTGCTGGGAGGCCTGGGCTGTTGTGAGAATGGCTGAGATGACACCCACTGGGCCTCCCTCTTACTGATCAGCTGCCCACCATGCTAGGAACCAGCAGGTGGATGCAGGAAGGGCAGCCCCAACCCTATTCTCCTTTGCAGTGCTCCCTACTGCCCTCTGCTGACAGAGCCTACCACTGCATCCGCTGCCAAGAAAAGACTATAACAGAATTGTTTTGTTGTTTTGTTTTTTAGCTCCAGTCTCAAAAAGCTGGGCCTTTGTCTTTCTTTAAAGGCGAATCTGTAACTGCACAATTGGAATACTTTCCATAGGAGAGTTTTAGGGAGAAGGCAGAGATTTCCACTGGTTCATCACCAACGGGTGCTAAAAATTTTTATGACTCATTGATTAAAATCTCTTTCCCTCTGTAACAGGAGAATGTGAAAACAATAAGTACTTAATATGATGGGTGGCACAAGTCAGGGCTCAGTAAACAGGTGACAGATGAATGAAGAAACAAATCCATGTTTTTACTGACTTATCTTAAACCAGGACTCTGGTAGGCATGGCTCTTTCTCAAAGGAGTATCGGCAGCCCAGATAGGACAGAATATGTATTTTGCACATTTTCTTTCTTACAAGATCAGTTAAGAAAAATTTCACTATAATATGTGACATATTTTACTCAAAACTCAATTTGTATGGAAAAAATCTCCAGTGAGGTCTTAATCTATTTTATGCACTGGTATTTATAGCAGATATAAACATTTCTTGGAGTGTGAGCATGTTATCTTCTGGGACTTAGACACATTTTGGTTGTGTAATAAAAAGTTATCTTCATCATGTTATCTGTTGTAATGGTATTTCACACACATTTTTTTTTATGCTGAAGGCATATCAATGCACCTTTAATAGCTCAGAAGCTTCCTTTATATGAAAACTTAAGAAGACACACATCTCTACCTAAATGAGGAGGTGATTAATCATTTTACAGAAGTATGCTTCATTGTATGCGTGATTTACCATATAGGTCTTTGTAACAGTTGGTTCCCATAATGCACCTAAGAATCTGATTCTACTGACAAAATTCCAATTGAGACACAATCCATCATAGCCGTGCCAACTGTGAAAGTGAGATATAACCAACCATATGTCTGTAATTTCTATTTCTACAACTAACTGTTTCACATTTCTCTTGTTCTCAGCCTTAATTGGAACACCTTGAACACCTCTAATTTATAGGTTGAGAGAGATTCTCGTTCAATATAAGAAATCAAGTTCTTAATGCAGAGAGTAGCCTGACATTGATATTTCCGGAAGGTAATCAAGAAAAGACAGCTACCACTTCTCTTTTCAGTAAGGTTCCTGTGTGAATATAAATGATTAATTTCATCTGATGAAAACCACACGATCCCTCAGAAAGGAAAATAGACATGAGATTGGGACCCAAAGATATTCAGGGCTACAGAATCAGATAAGGTTCAAAAGATCTTAGCTACATAACTGCTCCATTAGACAGGTCGCAGGTACACTGCTCCATGAAACACACTGGTATCTCTTCTTGTTGTTACTGGACAGACAAGTTTTACTAAAGACATACAATGTCATTCGGAGGTTGCATAGAGTAGGGGGGCGGGGCTGGAGGTATAGAACAGAGGTATAGGGCTTGCCTAGGATGCACTGCACACCTGGATTTGGTTCTCATGACTGCCAAAGAAAAGAGAGAGGACTAGAAGAGAATTATATATTGATGCCCTAGAACCAACAACATTTTGGCTAATGGATCCCTTACAAGAGTTCTCTCTTTTCTCATCTTACTTTCCTGCCTGAGGTAGGGCTTCTAGGGCTGGTGTCTGCTGAGATGTTTAACAAAGTGATACCTAATTCTGAAGCTAGTATCCAATAACACAAAGAAACATAGCTTATCCTGGGAGACGCATCCCTGACCCTCTTGTGATTCTACCTCTGTCTCCACAATGGAAAAATGATGGACTCAGTAGGGAATCTGCCCACAGGGGCTCCTTTTGCTTTTGCTATAGATAATATAGTTTTTTACTTAAGACATGACTCAGGTTGAGTTTTCCTTATGTGAAATGCTTGGGACCAGGAGTGTTTCAGATTTTAGTTTTTTTTTTTTTCCCAATTTTTGGAATATTTGCATATCTATAATAAGATATCTTGGGGATGGGACCAAAGTCCAAACATGAAATGCATTTATGATTCAGATACACCCCATACACACAGTTTGAAGGCAATTTTATATGTTTGTTTAGTACGCCTGCGTTTTGACTGTGACCAGTCACACACATGAGGCCGGATGTGGAATTTTCTTCCTGTAGTGTCATGCTAGTGCTCAGCAATTTTGAATTTGGAAAATTTGGGATGTTGTATGATATACAGATATTTTATGTGTATATATATATGTGTATATATATGTATATATATATTCATTTTCTGTGTCTCTCTCTCTACACACACACACACACACACACACACACACACACACACACAAAAATCAGATTTAGTAGGGCTACCATGTAAAGAAAAATTGGGGAATTCTAATTTAGATAATGACTATAAAGATCATTTATTGTGATATGAAACAGCCTTGACATTTATTAAAAAGGTAACAATAATCCCAAACTTTGCTGGGCACAGTAGCACATGCCTATAATTCCAGGGGCTCAAGAGGCTAAGGCAGGAGGGTCGTGAGTTCAAAGACAGCCTCAGCAACTTAGTGAGGCCTAAGCAACTCAGTGAGACTCTGTCTCTAAATAAAATACAAAATAGGGCTGGGGATGTGGCTCAGTTTTTAAGCGCCCGCCCCTGAGTTCAATCCCCAGTAACAAAAAACAACAACAACAACTTTTAAATTTATGTATGCTACTATGGAAAATAATTCTACTAGAAATCCTCACATTAAAGCAGAGATGGTATTTATCAAGTTCATTGCTGCATCCTAAGCAGCTCGTGCAATGTTCATTAAACATTTATCAAATGAATGAGTTAATAAACTTGACAAGAGACCATGACATCCACGTTGATCGATGGATGCTGGGTGGCACGTTGCTGGGTAATGGACTCCTGATTCTCCCAATGGGTGACAGTCACATAGTAATTACACACCAAGGGCTCCACGCCATCTCTAGGAGTTGTAGAAGCTGTGACTTGGAGTCCGTCAATTGCCTAAACCAGAAACGCCAGAGCCCACCCATCCCAGGGCTCTAACTAGGTTTCCACCCAGAGACCACGCACGAGTCTTTTCTCCAAGGGAACCTTCTAGTTTTAACGCCTCTCTAGGCAAACAAATTAACATGCATCCGAAGGGAAGTGAAAATCAAAGTGAGCCCCTCTATGTTACGTCTCTAACTTTCCTATTGACACTGTGGTTTTATAGTTGTTGATTTTAGTTGTCTATATTAGAAATTCATTTGTGACAACATAGTTAATAGCGATCTTGAATTTTCTTGAGTTTTATATGCTAGAAAAGAAATTATGTCAAAGCCTAATAAAACGATGACAGTAATTAACCCAAATCACACACCATAACATCAATATAGCTATTTGGCTACGGCTGCTAATACACATGCCCTGGAAATACAATGAATTTCCCCCTTGACGATGACTAAAACATGTTGTTTGTCTTAGTGGCGCTCTAGTCATAAATATCTGTGGACAACTGTTTCATCCCCCCGTTATCATGCTCCACCAAAGACATTCCCAGATTCATTAACAGAAAACATAGCTATTCACAGCTCCACAGTGACCTTGCTTTTTAAATTGAGATGTCTCCTCCCCTGAACTCCATTGTTTAAATAATGATGATTTCTCTATTGTCAATTGACACATTCTCTCATGTTAAGACAAGTTCATTGCAGGAAATTAGAAAAGACTGATAGGCAAACTCAAAAACAAAAACAAAAATTTATACTATTCCCACATATAAACAGAGTTGCTGTTTTGGTTAATAAACTTCTAGTGTTTCTCTCTCTCTTTTTTTTGGAGGGTAGGGGTAGTACCGGGGATCGAACTTGACCACTGAGCCACATCCCCAGCCCTATTTTGTATTTTATTTAGAGACAGGGTCTCACCGAGTTGTTAAGTGCCTTGCCATTGCTGAGGCTGGCTTTGAACTTGTGATCCTCCTGCCTCAGTCTACTAAGCAGCTGGGATTACAGGCATGCACCGCCATGCCTGCCTCTTTTTTTTTTTTTTCCTTTCTTCTTCTTTCTTTCTTTCTTTCTTTTTTTTTTTTTTTTTGATGTGATAATCCTAGAACAATACAAGAATTCCAAAATAATGAAATAACACTAGATTTATTAAAAAATTTGCAAAGCTCTCAAGTTTTTGACATATCGATCATTAGTTTCAGCTTTGATTCCCACTAGTGGTCTATGAGGGCTTTTCCCAATGAAACATTTAAGAGAATTTTGAATCTTCATCACCAAAAGGAAGCATAACAAAGAAGCAGAGAAATAACTTCCACTCCACTACTGTAAAAGGTCCTTGATGCTGTAACTATAAACACCAGCCTACATTTCTGCACTGGACATTGACATTGAGATTTAAAAAATAAAAAGCTTCCACAGTGCCTGGTGTACACTAGGGAGTTCATCATAATTTACTAAGTGAAAGACTGGATGAATAAATAAGTAAAGCCAAGGTCATCGCCAGGAGAAAACCAATTTCCAGATAACAAGGCAAAGGACGGAAAGCCCTATAGATTGGACGTCTCACTATGAGGTAGTGAGGCAACGTAATTTTGGCTATTAGAGAAGTTTCGGGGAACTTCTAAAGCTGCAGGATGTCATGTCTGCATCTCACAAACGGCTGACAAAGCAAAGCCAATGAAGACAGTAACCATGAATCATGGAAGCAGCCCAGGACAGAAGGTGCTGCTGACTGTAATTTCACTATGACACTGTGCCTGCGTCCATGGCACCGCAACTGAGTCCTTCTGCCATCTGCAACCAAAAACAAAGGAAAAAAGAAAAAAAATCCCTGGCAGCCATCAAACCAGCATTGTGCATTTTGTGATCTGACAGGGAGTGAGTGCAGGGGACTCCTTCCCGAGCAGGAGGAAGTCTAGGCTATGGCGTGGCACAGGCCCGCTGTACAGAGTGCAGATGACACCAGGCAACTGGTAACCTGCAGGAGACACGTAAGCTGCACAGCTCTCAGAACCTACCAAGGCGTCTCTGCTGATCTGTGCAGAGGACAGCATCTGTGACATATTGATTTTACTAAGCTAGCGGTGGAATATCACAGCTATGATTTTCAAATCTCAGAAGGTACTATGGTGCTATAATTTGGAATTTGAAAGCCCACCAAAAGCCTGCAGGTGTGGAAGGCTTGGTGGAACTATTAGGTGGTGGAACCTCAAGGAGGTATGGCCTTGTGGGAGATCATAGGTTATTAGGGATGTGCCCTCAAAGAGGATTGTGGAATTCTGGTCCCTCTTCTTTTTTCTCTGTAGTTTTGTTTTACCAAATGCTCCCATCATGTCTTGCCACAAGCTCCCAAAAACGACTATGACTGGAACTGACTATGAAGTTGTTTTTTCTTTATAAGTTCATTATCTCAGGTATTTCATTATAGTAACAGGAAGCTGACTAATACAATTAATGATATTCAAGAGACTTTAAGTATCTAAAATTATATAAAGATGAATGGATAGACACATTCATTCACATGGTGAATACATATGAAGAGAGAGAGTATGATACAGAGAAAAACAGGTAAAGCGAACAATAAAGAGGCTGACTGAAAGAAAATGCTGACTACGGAAACATTTAAGCATATCCTTTTCTCCTTTCATCTTCTGTCAGAAAAGCTTGTAATGCCAAGAGGTTACAATTATAAGCTCTTTTGCTTTTGTACTCCCCTCTAGAGCATGATCTTGGCAGGAAGTTAGGGAAAGATCTTTGCTAGTGGATCACTTTAGGTTGGACAGACAAACTGACCTGAAATGACACAGAGACTTGGGAATAGGCACACCTGTGGGAAAAAGCTCCAACCTCCTCTCTTGGCCAAAACATGCTTCTGAGCAGGTATATTGGAGAATCAATTAAATATGAGGGGAAAAAAAAAAAAAAAAAAACTAGTCCAAGAGGTTGCAGCGTTGGGTAATCAGAGGAATGGCATAACGCTGACTGTATATCTATTTATGATTTTATTACAACAGGATTCTGCACCCAATGGTGAGATCACTCAGAAAAACATTCAAATTATGAGCACTTCTTTGTAAACGGCAGATAGATGAAAAATTTGGGTCTCCCTGCACGCTCACATCAAAAACTCTGTGTCATGGAGACCACAGAGCAGCTCCTCAGAGGGTGAGGTTTCCAGGTGATCCCTTTCTGCCCTGTCCCTAGATGCCATCTCGGCCCAAGAGCCTAGATTCTTTAGTGACAGGTGTCATCAAAATGCAGACACAGATACTCTGCCACCTGGCCTGGGCTTGCTGCTTTATTTATCATCTGTCACAAAAAGACAATAGAATGAAACAAAGAGGATCTGCAGGAGAAGGCGTCACAAACTTGAAATTTCTTCAGGGAAACTGAGAAGATGGAACCAAGGGGAGAGTGATCATGGACTCCATTCTTGGGCTGGACTTTCCAGGCACATCTCAGACACAACAAAGAAATTGAGGGGGAAAAGGAGAAAAAAAAAAAAAAAAAAAAAGCATGGGGGTGGTATCTCAGGTGTTTTAGCTGGACTACCTTTTTTTTTTTTTTTTTTCCTTTGGTACCAGGGCACTTAACCACTGAGCCACACCCCCAAGCCCTTTTTAAAGTATTTTATTTAGGGACAGGGTCCATCTGAGTTGCTTAGTGCCTCACTAAGTTGCTGAGGCTGGCTTTGAACTCACGATCCTCCTGCCTCAGCCTCCCGAGCTGCTGGGATTACAGGCGTGGGCCACTGTGCCCGGTTTCAGCTGGACTACTCTTATTTTGCTGTTGTTTCACTCCTTTAGAAGAATCCTGGTTGAATGTGTAGGAACAGAAGGCGAAATTCTGTTCATCAGAATACCTGGCGGAGAGCTGCTGAGGGCCGAGGACTCTGACATTTAAGAGTTTGATTTAATGGACATTTACCAAGGCCATGCAAAGGCCGGCTCCCCGTTAGGAGGGAGTCCCCAGCATGCCACAGAAAGATCACAGCCTGGAGGAAGAATGTTCAATACCCAGGAACACAAAATAAGGAAGACTTATGGGGAAATGTCTATTTTAAAAAGTGATTTTATAGGACGAAAAAATCATGGAGGAAAGAAGGAAAGTGGGATACTACAGAGGTTGGGCCAGTAGGAGACAACTGCAGTTTACTTCCTCTCTCTCTCTTTTTTGGGGGGGTACCAGGTATTGAACTCAGAGGTGCTTGACCACTGAGCCACATCCCCAGCCATATTTTGTGTTTTATTTAGAGACAGGGTCTCACTGAGTTGCTTAGGGCTTCACTAAGTTGCCAAGGCTTTGAACTCACAATCCTCCTGCCTCAGCCTCCTGAGCTGCTGGGGTTACAGGCATGTACCACCGCGCTGGGCTACTTCCTCATTTTTAAAACAATGAGAGAAAATGATGGAAAAAAAACACTAAAATAATCTAGACCCAGAGGCTAATAAAAAGTCTTCTCAGAAATGGTTACTCATACGAAGTCTTCCATTCAAATGATGCCATCAGTGTGCCAGAGAAATCACCGGTCAGATAAGCAAGTCTCAAATTTCAGTATAACACACAACCTTTCCCTACTTGGTCTTCCTAGCAGGGCAAGTTACAAATCAGAAGGACAATCAATCAGTCCTGTGTCACAGCCACTGTCCTCTCAAGAGGTCACCTTTGGAGAATAATGGTTATGTTTTTTTTGGTACTGGGGATTGAACACAGGGGCACTCGACCACTGGGCCACATCCTCAGCCCTTTTTGTATTTTATTAGAGACAGGGTCTCACTGAGTTGCTAAGTGCCTCGCCATTGCTGTGGCTGGCTTTGAACTTGTGATCCTCCTGCCTCAGCCTCCCAAGTGCTGGGATTACAGGCATGTGCCACCGTGCCTGCCTGGCTTAACTGATTTTTGATGAAGTCACAAGAAGAATTCAACAAAAGAAGGACAGCCTTTTCCACAAATGGTTCTAGAGTAATTGCCTTCCACACACAACGAACCTCAAACTCTACCTCAAACTACAGTTTACCATCCTATTCTCTACTTTTGGGTGTGCCTGTAAAACTCCACAATGAAGAATGTTCAAGAGCAAAAGGATTTGGAAGTGTATTCACTTTCCTACCGTATGACTTAATGTTATCTCACGTTATGACTTTGGACACTTAAAGCCATATTATGAAATATTCTGCTACATAATGCTCATATAATAAAACAGATAGGATTTATATACAAGAATGCATATGGAGTTATTTATAGAAAATATTCCACTATATTTTACCATCTTTCTTTCTAAAATGTTTGATTTTATGATTTTTATAACAAATTCAATGTGAATCCACAGATGAACTCCAAATTTCATATACATGTACATATATATGTATGTGTGTGTATATATATATATACATATATATATATCCTAACTTGAATTCTTTGACCTTGACTTTTGACATTTTATTTATTTATTTATTTCTGAAACCAAGGATTGAACCCAGAGGCGCTTAACCACTGAGCTACATCCCAGCTGTTTTTCTATTTTATTTAGAGACAGGGTCTCATCGAGTTGCTAAGTGCCTCACCATTGCTGAGGCTGGCTTTGAACTTGTGATCCTCCTGCCTCAGCCTCCCAGGTGCTGGGATTACGGGCATGCACCACGGCGCCTGGCTGGGTTTTTCTTTTCTATGGAAAAAAATAAAAAAGACTTTCCAGTGATGGGTTTTATCCACATTTAAACTCAAATGGCCATAATTCTATCCGTGTTATAAAGAAAGGTGTTTAAATGTAACCACAGTTAAAGGAACCAAAGATGTAAGTTGGGTAAGATAATAACACCTCCCTGACCAGAAGCTTCTATGTGAGGATGAAGCTCGTTCCCATACCGTAAAACTATCAGTGGAGACTCTGACAACAGTAACATAGGGGAAGATGGGAACAAATACATTTATTCATGTATTTATTTTTTGGTACTGGGATTGAACCCAGGGGCACTTAACCCCTGAACCACATCCTCAGTCCTTGTTTATGTTTTAGAGACAGGATCTCGCTGAGTTGCTGAGGCTGGCTTTGAATTCCCGGATCCTTTTGCCTCAACCTCTTGAGCTGCTATGATTACAGGTGTGCACCACCACGTCTGGCCTGACCTGACCCGACCTCCTTTAATCTGCATCTTTATACTCCTCCAATCAGGTTGAAGCAAATCCTTAACCATAGAAACCAAATATTTTCCTATGTATTGCTTTTTAAGAAAGGTTCTTCTCAACTATTGTTTTGATCAGGTTTCCTTAGCATTTCTGAGTACCACGTTATCATTTCAAATTTTTATACAGGCAAACATTTAAATATGGTGGAAGGGTTAGCAGAGAGCTATGAGAAAAAGAAAAATGAAAACAAAAACAAAACCCCAAAGAACCCTGGTCCTACTTTTCCCAGAAAAAAATGAACAAGAAACAAATACCACCACACACAAAAATTCATGAAACCCCCACAATCAGTTGTATTTGAAACAGCATATAAACAACCCATCTGTCCACAGCTCAATGGAAACAGTGCACCATTTGTAAATGCACTCCATTATTTATTCCACCATGCCTTTCTTGGTATTTATTCCATGGCTAAAAGGCCCAAGCATTCAGCCAAAACAACTAAAAAGCTATGACATGGAACTGAGGCAAACAGATTTGGGATCATACAATCCCATGTGCCTCTTGTTTTTTTTTTTTTTTTTTTTTTTTGTTTTGTTTTTCCTTCTTCTTATGATCAGAAACTGGAAAAACATCAAGTAAATCTGGTCTGTATCTGGTTTGTATGCAGTGGTATGAGAAGCCTTTGTCATTGTGGTGTGACCACACAGGAAATGGAGATTAGTGAATAACTGTGTAGGGTGGGCCCTCACTCAGTGACAAGGAAATTCTGGGAGGCATAAGGAAGTCTTCCATTTCCTTATTTTAAATTGCATGATAGTCTAATAACAAAAGGAACATATGCTTTTTATAAGATACAGAAAAGGCTAGCGCAGGAGGAAGCTACCGAAATTCCCACCACATAGGACACTGGTGATGGGCTACATACCCTTTCAAATTCTTCACACACACCTACAAACACATTCTGCATCATGGATGAAACACTTGTTATATACCTTATATTGGGCAAAGCACCAGGAGGGACTGAGTTCAGGGATTCAAATCCCCGCTTCTCCACTGTTTAGCTATGTGATCTACTAGCTAGACTCCAGTTTCCTCGTGTAAACCTGAAGTCACTAATATATCCATCACATAAAACACTACGAGTGTTTACCTCAACGTGACCTGATAGGTGTTAAGACAAGAGCAGGCATGCGTAATTACATACATGTCTGCTATTCTTTCTTTTAAAGGTAACAAACTATTGTATTCACTTATTTTTTACTTTTTTTTTTTTTTCTGCAGTGCTGGGAATTGAACTCAGGGCTTTGTGCACACAAGGCAAGCACTCTACCAACTGAGCTATATCCCCAGCCCTCACTTACTTTTTGTTGTTGTTCTTTTTAGTCATACCTAACAGTGGAGCATATTTTGACATTCATACAAACATGGAGTACATCTTGTGCTCATTAAGATCCCAGGCTTATGGCTGAACATGATGTGGAGTTTCACTGGTCGTGTATTCATATATGAACATAGGAAAGTGATGTCCCTTCATTCACTGTCTTTCCTATTCCCTGTTCTATCTTCCTTCCTTTCATTCCCCGTTGTCTAATCCAGCGAGTTTCTATTATTCCCCTAACCACTTTGTTGTGTACTATAATCTGCATATCAGAGAGAATGTTGGGCCTTAGGTTCTATGGAATTGGCTTCTTTCGCTTAGCATGGTATTCTTCACTTCCATCCATTTACCGGCAAATACCATAATTTCATCCTTCTTTATGGCTGAGTAACGTTCTACTGTGTATATATGCCATATTTTCTTTATCCATTCATCTGTTGGAGGGAACCTAGTTTAGTTCCATAGCTTACCTACTGTAAATTTAGCTGCTATAAGCATTGATGTGGCCATGTCACTGTAGTATGCTGATTTTAAGTCCTTTGGGTATAGACCAGGAGTGGGATAACTGGGTCAAATGGTGGTTCCATTCCAAGTTTTCTGAGGAATCTCCATACTGCTTTCCAGAGTGGTGGCACCAACTTGCACTGCCACTAGCAATGTATGAGTGTGCAGGTTTGCTATTCATAATCGCTAAGTTCACTTATGGTCCTAATGTTTCATCAATAACAGCATTAGTTTATAATGTGACTCATATCATTACAAGTCTCTGCAAAGCATGGCTTTTAATGGCTACATAATAATCGAACTCCAGGACAGGGCTAAGTTAGCAATCATTTCCAAATATTTGGGCAATATTGGAGTTCTTTCCACTAATTTTTACTATCATAATAGTGGAATCAATATTTCTGTTCCCAAGTCTTTTCCAACATTTAAGTTATTAAGGTTAACTTGCAGGCCTAAAATACCATTTTTAAAGACTAGTACGTAGTGATGGGTGGTAAAGAATTTAAAAAAAAAAAAAAAAATCAGGCTTCACGGTGAAGGTCTGCTTAAACCAGAATTTGTGGTGAAAGCAGAAATAGATGGATATGAAAATCCTAAACTAATCCAACTTTGCATTTTAGTGCTAGACTCTGAATCACAAGTGCAGGCAAATCCTCCTTACATAGTCAAATCCCAGAAAAGGACCTTAATTCTGGCACAATGATGAGAATTCTTAAATGTAGGATTTTAAAGAGCAAATCAGAAAACTCAGCTATGTGTGTAAGCAGGTGGCCATCAAAGCACTTTGGGCCCCCACTCTAAGGTCTTAAGTAGGATAAAAATTTATCATCTCGGATTTGTTTGTCCAGTGATACCGTCATAAGCACATTTGTTCCTAAAAACCCTGCCTGTTAAGCTCCTGTCCCTAGAGTCAGAGTATACTCGTGGCTGTGGGTCCTTCACATGCTCTGGATTCGACCCAGTTCCACCACCTACAAGCACAAATGGCGAGGAGCTACCCAATGTTGCTGCCCACCTTCCTGAGAATCAATATCATGTTTTCTAGACTATTCACTCGGCCTGTCCACTCTGGAAACCTAAGAGAAAGCCAACAGCTATAGAACAATCAGGTAGTTCCTGGAAGATGATAAACAACACAAGAGTAAAAGTCAAAAAATCTAGAAACCAGTTCCAGCTTCCTGACCATGGCCAGTCACTTAACTGTGATCGTTCCCTTCTAACTGATTAGGAAAGATGACCATAAAACATTTTGGGGGCCAGGGTAGAGGGTGGGATGACTTCCCCAAGGCCTGTGCGCCTACCCATCCTATGGATCAAATAATATAACAGGTAAAGGCACTCGATAACTGTGGAGCCCCACAGACTAGTAAGTTGATATTACGGTATTTTTTATTCTTTTATTAGAAGTGTAATTTCTCAAAAACTTAGTATCCACATGAAGATAATCTCTAATCAGGATTAGTAAATCTCTTCATCATCTCAAACTCTGATTCCTAAACCATTCAAACCTGGTAAAGCACGATGTCGGTAGTTATTAGTCTGGGATATTTACCGCTTACTAGAATGACAAGATCACCTAGCACGTTGTTGGCATCTAAAAACATTCCGCTGACAGTACTTTGGAGAATCCCAAATGCCACCTCTCCTAAAAAGTGCTATGTGAGATCATGCTTCCCTGTTTGTCATCCTGCTAAAATACTTCTAAAAACATAAATAATATACTTTGTGTACCTTATAATAGAAAACTGAATGAGGACCAAGGAGGAAAATAAGCACCATTCCTCTGTATTAAATATGCATAGTCTAATTTAACCCAAGTTTCAAAATAGAAAAAACTACAGTAGAACAGAAACTCTACAGAAGAGACCTTTTAGGAAAATAAATGTCTAGTCATAAGGTGCTTTTTGATCATTGTGTGTATTTATTACTTTATGTGTAATCTAATATACGTAATACAATGAGTTTAACTATGGGGCTATTGGGACTCTTGGAAGTTGTGTTTTCTAATCATGTTAGAAAAGTCAGTACAAAGACTGAAGTTTATTTCCTATGAGGGATATTACCTAGAATTTTGGGGTTTTGTGGATAACTATGTGCAGCAGTGTTTTTTGTTTGTTTGTTTGTTTTTGGTACCGGGGATTGCACTCAGAGGCACTCGACCACTAGGCCACATCCCCAGCCCTTTTTTTTGTATTTTATTAGAGACAGGGTCTTACTGAGTTGCTAAGTGCCTCACCATTGCTGAGGCTGGCTTTGAACTCATGATCCTCCTGCCTCAGCCTCCCAAGTGCTGGGATTACAGGTGTGCACCACCATGTCCAGGTAGTGTTTTTTTTTTAATTTAGGGGAGGGTAGGTCCTCTTGCGCCCTCAAAAGGGGAGTGTCCCTCCATTCACATTCTCATATCAGTAAAGTGGGTACATCCAATCGCATCATCACTCATGAGGGTTGGATTATTTACATGGAAATGCTCAGACCAGAAGTCTGTCAAAGAACACCGGTGCTGGCCTGGGTCTCACTGACATTTCCATCGGCTGGGTGGGACAGGGGTCTGCAGAATATCCTGAACAGCGTTTAACACTTCTTAGCTGAAAGAGGACGTGGGCATGAGCAGGAACTGTGAAGGCCTATTCTATATCGCGAGATTTTACAACCACTTTCTCCTCTATGGTGCTAAGCGGAGGAAGTGATCAGTTACAGAGTTTGACCTTTGCTTAAGTGTGGGATGACAGTCATGTGGGGCTGGGGGCTTCTCTGCATTTCTGATGGTGTCATCTTAAGACAGTCAGGCTCTATAATTTCAGTTTATTTTTTGGTGCCAGGGATTGAACCCAGGAATGCTTAACCACTGAGCCACGTCCCTATCCCTTTTTGATATTTAGAGACAAGGTCTTGCTGGGTTGCTCAGGGCCTCCCTAAGATGCTGAGGCTGGCTTTGAATTCACAAACCTCCTGTTTCAGCCTCCTAAACAGGATTATGACCTGCCTGGCCCATAATTTCACTTTTAAGATGGTTGGCTTTTTGTTTTATGTTTTTAGGATGGCAAACTGTGTACATTTAAAAATCCTTTGGTGCTAGAAATGAAATCAAAATGGAAGGTCTTTGGAACTGTGAATTGCAATCGAGTCTAAAATGTGACTGACGCTAAAGGCGACGGCAACCAGAGACCAGTTCACCTAATTTGTTCTTTCGTGCAGATATTCATACTCAGGCCTCAGCCTGGTTATGTCCTGAAATATAGAAGGTGGAAAGATAATATGATATTATGAAAGACAATTATAATTTTTATGTATCACACATCTATAGACTACTCACAGAAATATACTAATGAAATCCCCAACAAGCTCAATTCCTGGGTTTACAGGTTTTACCCTATGGCTGCAAAATTAACATTTTAAAAAGTATTTTCTTTAGTTGTCAATGGACCTTTATTTTATTTATTTATATGCGGTGCTGAGAATCGAACCCAGTGCCCACACATGCTAGGCAAGCGCTCTACCACTGAGCCACCACCCAGGCCCCCAATTAACCTTTCCAATGGAGACTGGTCAGTTTGGCTTAGGGAGATAACACACCGCAGAACGCGCCCATGAACAGATCACCCTTATCCTGCCCCTGTCCAGCTCTCCCAAAGAAGACAGAAGGCCTGTTCGATGCACCCACGCAACACACACAAACAAGGAAAGAAATAAATACAACAGGAGAAAACATCAAATGAGAAAAGCGGTAAAAAGTGAGCTCAGAAAAATCGCCAGTATCCAAACAACAATAAGAATGTTGCCACAAGCCGGATCGTGAGCAGCGTTTATAAAGCCCGTCTGACCTGCTTTCCTACTCCTGAAGTGCTATTTTCATTAGTCACCAAGTTGCTTCAAATGCACGCTCCCCGAGCCTGAAACTAATTTTCTTCCTCCTACATAAGAACATAAAATTCTTACAGTCTTGGTAATAGAGAGAGATCATTTTTCCCAAGGTCCCAACTACTGCCATCTCTTCTCTTTATGACAAAGGGATGACAGTGCATCCTCCTGGCTTCTCCCCAGCTCAGCCCTCTCCTCTCACCAGGGCCCCTGATCTGCTCAAAATGCTGACGACGTCTGTCCCTTGAGTGACTTCCCCAGGAAAGTCCAAGGTGGATGGCCTTCATGGGTCCAGCAAGGTCAATGCTGCAGCTCTAATCCTTGTGGCTTTCTTTCAGGCCCAGGATCACTCAGCCCTCCCGCCCCGGGGCCACTGCTTGTGCTAGTCAGTCCCTGGGGGCTGAGAACTGGTACCACTCGGCCTCTACCTCCTGATCAAGCTAACCTCAGCTCAAAACTGTTTGCTCAGTGGGGTGAGGTGGAGCACACCTGTAATCCCAGCGGCTCAGGAGGCTGAGGCAGGAGGATCTCCAGTTCGAAGCCAGCCTCAGCATTTGGCGAGGCACTAAGCAACTCAGTGAGACCCTGTCTCTAAATAAAATACCCCCAAAAAAGGGCCGGGGATGTGGCTCAGTGGTTGAGTGCCCCTGGGTTCAGTCCACAGCCCCAAAACAAACAAATAAACAAACAACAAACTGTTTGCTCCTGGTTAGAATTGCCTGACCCCAAACTGGATTCCATCCCATGTTCTCAAAACTGTCTCTTTCCTTCAGTGGACTTAACACAAGCTCAATCACGTGTCCACCGGCACATTTCTGTGAATAATATCTGTTCCCCCAACAGACTGGGACACCCACAAAGCCAGCTACCACCTGGTTATGTTCTTACCTGGGCACTCTGTGGCAGCACAGGTACACAGTTGCCTACAAGGCTCATGAATACTGGGAAAGGCCAGATTATACTATAAACACCGCTGGACGGTCGGAGATGGTCACACTCCTCTTTCATGGAGAACGAGGATCCCCCAGGCAGGTGTAACAGCCAACCACTTTCATTCGTACCCCCAAAGAGCCTGGTGCTTCCTCAGTCAGGTTTATAACAAGTCATAAAAATCTCCTTTTCAGACGTCTATCCTTTGCCACGTGGAAGGCCGCACAGGGGATGTAATTTTGACATCCTCCAAAACTGAGAGTTTCCCTGCATGACAGACAGGGTCCCCTCTGACACGGAGCCTGTCTGCGCAAAAACTGCTGATGGGAAACAGCTCGATGACCCAAGCGTTTCTAGAGGAAGCTTTTTAACCAGGAGGTAACTGAAGGCACACGCCTAGGCTGGGCAGCCGGCCTCATTTTAAACGTGTTCGACAGAGGAACACCGTGTGGCGGTCCATCATGTGTAAAGCCAGAGAGAGGGTGATTAAGTTGGGGCTAGGATGATAAAGACACGGAAGGTAGGCTGCCTTTCTGCTCTGCACGGTTAGAGTGTGGACAGAAGTGCCCCTCTGTGGCAGGTCTTGGACTTCCTGGTCTAGGAATATTAAAAAAAAAAAAAAAAAAAAAAAAAGAAGCCTCTTGGCAGAAACAACCCAACATGAGGAGAACTATTTTGGAGTTTCCAAAATGTTTCAGCAGATAACCGGTCCACCCACCCGCCTCCTGAGAGGCCCGAGACTCCCTAGTCTCTCATAAGACCAATGTGAGAACAGAAATGAATTCTCAGAGCCTGACGTGGTGGCACATGCCTGTAATCCCAAGGACTCAGGAGGCTGAGGCAGAAGGACCTAAGTTTGAGGTTAGCCTCATCAATTTAGCAAGACGTTCAGCAAACCTGTCTCAAGAAAAAAAGAAAAAATGTAGGGGAACTGTGTGGGCTTGATGTAGCTCAGTGGTAAAGCACCCGTGGATTCAATCCCCAGTATATACGTATAAATGTATGAATGAATAAAAGGAATAAATTCTTAGCATCAGCTCCAGATGGTCTCAGTGGGGACATCAGGCTGGGGAGTCTTAGCTCTGGGTACTAAGCTGTGTTGCAGTTGCCACCAGTGCCGGGAACACGGCAGCACAGAGTATCCGACATCTTTTACTGAAGCAATGGGACAAAGGGTGTTGCGGGACCTGTGTGTTGACAGCCCTCAATGCCCAATTTTAATGGGACATTGTGGCAATTTCCCAGTTAGTCAACTAAAATCACATGCTTTGGAGGCAGGTTTAGGTGAAACCCTAAACCCCCAAACCCAAAGCCATTAAAATGTTAGCATCATTCAAATTTCAGGAGAGAGCTATGGGCAGGGGGAGTACTTCAAAAACAGGTTCTCCCCACTACAAAAAAAAAAAAAAAGAGAGAGAGAGAGAGAGACTTTTCCTCAAAGGCCTTAGGTCCCCAGTACTGTCACCATGGTGCCCACCCCAAAGCCATTATAAACTCTTGTAGGTTCCTAGCTGTGGGGGGGGGGGGGGGGGGCACTCTGGATGGGCCACTTAGAGGATCCTAGGAGGCAGCATAATGTTGACCTTGAGAAAAGGCCAGGAGTCTCTGGAATAAGAAAGTCATGGCTACAGATCCTGCCGTATTTCAGTTGTGTGGCTTTGGTGAATCAGGGAACATCTATGCTTTCTGGTTTCCTCATTGTCAGTTGTGGAGAGAAGCTGCAACTTCACAGGCTGGAGGCCTGACCTCAGAAACATCCCACGCCCCTCCCCATCATTAGGGCAGCCTAGGAGGCGGTCAGGGTCTGCCCCTCTCTCCTGCAACTCCTCCCTCCTCAGCTCCCCAGAAGTGGGAATTGGGAATGGTGGGCTTGAAGTGCTCTTGGTCTCCTGCCTCTAACGGCCTGACCCTGTCCTCCCACCCCACAGGGCTTTCCTTAGGGCAGGGCCTAGTCAACCTAGTACTTAAGCCACTCAAAAGCAAGCAAAGCAGTCCTTTCCTCGAGGGAGGGTGGGACAGTGTCCCCAGTCCCTGGGTCATACCCAGGCCTGAGGGGGTGACCTTGCTTCCAGCCTACAGCATTCCATAGACCCAGAGGGTCCAAGCCACTGGGTCAGTGGCTCAGCTGGCCTTCTCCAGCTATTCTGCATCTTCAAAGAAGGAGCAGGAAGACACCTGTGGGCCTCTGGTCGCCATTGTGTCCTTCAATCCACCCTATCACAGTCAAATCTCATGCTTGGATTCCTCTAACTCAAACTAGGAAGTGGGACTGAAGAGAGCCTCCCAGACACCTAGGAGATGATTACTGTTTTGACAATCAAACCAAGAGGGGTCAACCCACAGACACTGGCACTTCCTGTCACTGGGTTTCTGGAACTGTCCACAGCAAAATGAAGAGAATCTAAATACGCCTGTGACTACTCCATAAAGTGGGAGGAAGGAGGATCTGCAAGGTCTCAGGAGTTGAGAACAGCTCTCAACGAAACCAGAACCCCAGAGCAAGGCCTAATTCAACCACCAACTGCCTAAGCAGAGCGCTGGCTGGGGAGGGGGAGGAGCGGAGGGCCATGCAGGGATCCTCCGCCTGCACCGCACCCTGGCACTACGCCAATAGCTGCAAAACATCCTGATGCTCAGGGCACCTCCAGGTTATTTACTGAGGCTTCTCAGTTTCTGTGGGACACTGACTCTGAAGCCAGAATTAGACAGGCAGTCAGTATAGATAGGTAAATGGAGTCAGGTCCGATCAAAGAGGCCAATTTTGAGTGAATCCTGGGAGGCTGGAGACTGTCCCCTGAGGGATTGGAACATTAATTCCTTCAGCGCCCTTCCTCCACCCTTATCAAGAACCTGCCCCTGCCCCAACCTGTTGCTAATGTGACCTATCCCAGGAACGTCCCCTCCCTGCAGGGAGCTATAAGGTTGTTAATTAAAGTGTCCTAGACTGCTCCATCCTGCCCTTCCCCCCTTGGGCCCATCTGCTTCTCACCTTTTGGTTAGCCCACCTAGTACACAGGAAGGAGAGAGATAAGGGGAAGAGGGCAGGAGAACAAGGAAGCCCAGGACATATAAAAAAGGCAGAGCTGCCTCGCTTCTGGGGATACCAGGATACCAGCAATGGCCCCCTTCTCCCTCCCAGGAGAAGTCTATGCTACCCCTTTTAAGTAAACCCTGCTTTATATGCTTGCCTGGGCGTGCTTCTCTAATGCTCAAACCTCAACATTTGGAGGAGCAGAACTCGTCACCAGCAACCAGCGGTATCAACTCCAGGACTCTCCAAGGGTAACAAAATCCATGCTCCAGTCTCATAGAGGAAATGACATACAACTTACATATAACTTCCTGCATTTTTTTTTTTTTTTTTTTTTTGTACCGGGGATTGAACTCAGGGGCACTCAACCACTGGGCCACATCCCCAGCCCATTTTTGTATTTTATTATAAGAGACAGGGTCTCACTGAGTTGCTAAGTGCCTCGCCATTGCTGAGGCTGGCTTTGAACTCGTGATCCTCCTGCCTCAGCCTCCCAAGTGCTGGGATTACAGGCGTGTGCCACCACGCCTGGCTCTTCCTGCATGTTTTGAATCATCTCTAGAGTACTTATGTTCCTTAATGAAATGCAAATGATATGTAAATAGTTGCCATCCTGCATTGTTTTGAAAATAATGCCAAGAAAAGTCTATACGTGTTCAATGCAGACCGTGATTTTTTTTTTTTTTTTTAAGTATGTTTGATCCCTGGTTGGACTGGGCATGGTTAGTTCAGAGGCAAAACCCACCAATAAGGAGGGTCCGCAGTGGGTGGTCTCTCTAGCATTGGTGTTACTTAAAAGCTGTTCAGTGGGCTGGGGTTGTGGCTCAGCGGTAGAGCGCGCTCGCCTAGCACATGCATGGCCAGGGTTCCTTTCTCAGCACCACGTAAAAATAAATAAACGCATTGTGTACAACTAAAGCAAGCAAATAGATGTTAAAAAAAAAAAAAAAAAAAAAGAAAGAAACAGAGGGGCGTGTGGATGGGGTGATCTTGTTCCTCCAGACTAGGGAAAGACAGTCAAAACCGTCACAAGCAGAAGAGCTTCACATCTCCCACCCTCAATCCCACCTTCCACCCACATCCACACCGGGCCTCACGAGATCCATCACTGGAACCAGCAGTGATTCGTACACCATGGAATTTAAAAATCCCCAATGATTCCATGCTTATTGCTAGCTCAAGAAGACATCAATGAGGCATATCACAGATTCCTTATTTCCAGCACATAAAAGACCTTTTAAAGGACTTCTGTGTTTTTTGGTGTGTGTGTGTGTGTGTGTGTGTGTGGTACTGGGGATTGAACCCAGGGCCTTGTGCATGCGAGGTAAGCACTTTACCAACTGAGCTACATCCCCAGCCCAGGATATCTATGTTTTATTCCTTTCTTTCCCGCCCCCCCCCCCACTTTTTTTCTCCTTCAATATTTTTTATGGGTGCATGATAGTTGTACATGATGGTGGGATTTATTGTTACACATTCATATATACCCACAATATAACAATACAATCTGGCCGTCATCACTCCCCACGTTTTATTACTTTCAAACACACTCATGACTAGGAATGAAACAGTCCCTCCAGGTCGAGGGGAAGATCCAGAGGGACCTCACAACCCTCTGCAGTCGTCTGGGTCCGTACCAGCCTGTGACTTGCCCCTCGTCAGTTGACTGGCTGCTTCAATTAGATAACTATTTATTTCACCCTGCGAGGTGTCACGACTAATTACTTTAGCGTTTTTTAAAGCAGTCAGAGACATGTAGATGTTCCTTGAGGAAATTTGAATGTGGTTACCTCCTCCTGAATTAGTGAGTTACAGCACCAATAACAGCCACTTAAGACCTTGTCTCCCAGCCAAGGCAATCAAAGACCTCAAGCACCCTCCTCCTAATCTCTGGTTGTCTGGGAGAAAGCACCGCCTATGTGACAGGCCAGAGCCAGGTACTTATTTCAGTGCGCATATTCGGGCTAAACTTCAGAACAGGAAAGGAATGGTTCAAAGGGCTCCCTTCTGTTTGGGCATTTCGACTCTTGTCACTGTCTTCTCACTATCCAAACTACTATTAAAGCCGGGGCGTGGTGGTGCACACCTGTGATCCCAGCACTTGGGAGTCTGAGGCAGGAGGATCGCGAGTTCAAAGCCAGCCTCAGCAATGGCGAGGCACTTAGCAACTCAGTGAGACCCTGTCTCTAATAAAATACAAAAAAGGGCTGGGGATGTGGCCCAGTGGTCGAGTGCCCCTGAGTTCAATCCCCAGTACCAAAAAAAAAAAAAAAAAAAAAAAAAACCACCTACTATTAAGCCAGGCGCAGTGGCGCAAACCTGTAATCCCAGCACTTTGGGAGGCTGAGGCGGGAGGATTGCGAGTTCAAAGCCAGCCTCAGCAATGGCGAGGCACTTAGCAACTCAGTGAGACCCTGTCTATAAATAAAATACAAAAAAGGGCTGGGAATGAGGCCCAGTGGTCTAGTGTCCCTGAGTTCAATCCCTGGTACCAAAAAAACAAAACAAAACAAAACAAAACAAAAAACCTACTATTATTTTGTCAGTTTTTATAAAGTCCTCCAAAGACGTTTCCACTGTGCCTTCCTATACACCCATCTCACGTGAAATTCATAACCAATCAATCTGATAGGAATGTTTCAATCTTAGGGATAAAGGAATGGAGGCGGAGCCGGGGGGATTCGAGAACCAAGCCAGGAAGCACTATGTCAGAACTTTAGCAGACATAGCACTCCAAATCCCCAGGCATCAATTTCATAATCAAAGGGATCTGAGGAAGGTTCTGGAATCTTAATTACCATTTTAAGTGGGTTGTTATGAGCATTACATAGGACAAGATAGTAGAATGCTTTGCGGAATCAGCATGAAGGTGTGCATCTGAGGGGCCATTAGGGTGACTCTGACCTGGGACTCCATGAGGCCTAACGTTTTGAAGGAATGTGTCTCCATATTTATATTTGTAGTTGTGAAAAAGCAACAGAAATTTGGGGGGATTGAACCCAGGGGTGCTTTGCCACTGAACCACATTCCCAGTCCTTTTTAATTTTTATTTTGAGGCAGAGTCTTGGTAAGTTGCTGAGATTGGCCTTGAACCTTGGCATCTTCCTGTCTCAGCCTCCCAAGTAGCTGGGATTACAGGTGTGCACCATCACACCTAGTGAATTCAACAAATCTTGAAGTGGTAGTGCACCCAGAGGCCCTAATGGAGTATTTTAGTGTCAAGACTATCTGGGTAGAGCCAGGCGCGGTGGTGCACACTTGTAATCTCAGTGGCTAGGGAGGCCGAGGCAGGAGGATTGCAAGTTCAAAGCCAGCCTCAGCAAGCAGCAAGACCCTAAGCACCTCAGTGAGACCCTGTCTCTAAATAAAATACACAATAGGGCTGGGGATGTGGCTCAGTGGTTGAATGTCCCAGAGTTCAAAGCCCAGTTCCACTGTCCTCCCCCCCAAAAAAAGAATATCTGGGTGAGGCCCTAATGAAGTTTCTCACCAAAATGCTTTTATCTCAGTAGATGGTAGGTGATGAAGGTATTTTGGATTATTTTGCTAATTTTCTCCTTGGTTTGCCTTAGTCTCTTTTTTGCATAACTTCTTTCTAGGTTCTGAGAGTTGATGGGTTAATTTTGGTTTATTTCAGTGCATCTGAAGGTAAATTTCTTTGCTTTTTCTTGCTCTTGCTGTTTTTGGTTTTGTTTTTTTTAATGAGTAATCAGCAGAGAACCTGACACATAAGCACGGTTCATACACATAAAACTATTGTTATTAATTTATTTTGGGGGGTACCAGGGGGCTGAACTCAGGGGCACTCGACCACTGAGCCATATCCCCAGCCCTATTTTGTATTTTATTTAGAGACAGGGTCTCACTGAGTTGCTTAGCACCTCGCTAAGTTGCTGAGGCTGGCTTTGAACTCGCGATCCTCCTGCCTCAGCCCCCAGAGCCGCTGGGATGACAGGCGTGCGCCCCTGCACCCAGTTTCACCTCTTATCATCACTAAAATTATTATTCAAAGAGAATCAGACGTTGAAAGCCTCTCTTCAAAGGACTTTCAGTTTTACCTGTCTAATCTGTTTTAGTGAGAGGAGGACATCATTTGCCTCTAAAATTCAAAATATAAAGTGACCTCGATGCTTTAGCCTTATTGCCATTAAAGATAAAAGGAGAAAAAGGGGGGGTGGTGGTAGCTGGGGTGGCCAAGTTCAAACATGACCCTAACCCTTCATTTCCTTTCCTGGGAGATTTAGGAGCTAGCTTTGTGTTCCTCAGCTTCTTGCATGTCTCAAGCATCATCTGGCACTGAATCCCATAATTGGTTCAGTTAAAAATAAATAAATAAACTAGTAGCTTGGCAGCCACCTTTGGAGAGTGCCTAAAAATAGAAATATTTCATTGAAACCTCATTAGAATGGCGTTCAAGGACGCTGAGCTGTCAGTGAAAACAGAACATCACGAGGAGCAGGACCTCAGTAATACAGATAAAGAAGTCCCCAGAACTGAATTACCAGGGCCACAGCACTGAGAATCATCTCAGGCAAAAATTCCAAATACACTCGATCTAAATTAGCCAGCTATATTGTTTTTGTTTTGTTTTGGTGCTGGGGACTGAACCTAGAGCCTGGTTCAGGCTAAGTGTGTGCTCTACCACTGAGTTATCTCCACAGCCTCTTCCATCGTATCATTTTTATATATAACTATAGAGCAATTTGCCTGTGTGTGTGCACACACATACACACACACCATAAAACTTAATATCTTTCCCAAGAACACATGAGCTATGAAAAATAGAATCTGCAGTACAAATGTATCCAGATAAATCAATGCCTAAGTAGGTTTGAAAGCTCCTACAAATATCAAAATGGGGTGGGGGAATTTGATATTAATAATTTTCTCTAAAGACATCTGCACAGTTAACATAAAGAAATGATGTGAGCTCCAACCCCGTGCCTTTGTCACATTTAGATGCTTAGTGATGGCAAATTAAAAGCCCAGAGGAATGAAATATTTCTAGTAGGGGAGTTCTCCCAATAGACTCTGTCTCCCAATCCATCACAAACCACAGGAGAGACATTCTTTAAAAAATACCACAGCTGGCAAAGTTGTGCTACCCAGATCAAGGTGTTACAGAACAAGAGGGAGGCTGGGGATAAAAATCATAAAAAGTCTCACGTGGTGATTTATAGTTTGTATATGGTTTTTCCCCCAAAAGGTTCATGTGCTGGAAGTTTGGTGCCCAATGCAAGCACAAGGAGAGGTGGCAAACCGCTAAGAGGAGAGGTGTGGTAGGAGGTGACTGGTCATGACTGCCCTTGTGAAGGGATTCATGCTCATCTCACAGGAGTGGATTAGTTCCCACAAGAATGGGTTGTTTATGAAAGAGGGTCTGGCCCCCCTGCTCTCTCGTTTCCCCTCTCAACATGTCGGCTCTAGCTGCGCTTGCTACTCTCACTTCCATGCTATCGCCATGGGATGCCATCTACCATGTTGCAATGCAGCCAGGGACCCTCACAAGACGCGAGCTCCACACTGTTTGAACTTCCTAGTTTAGTAGAATCATGAGCCAAATAGACTTCTTTGCTTTATACATTACCAAGTGTTAGGTAGTTTGGTATAGCGTCGCAAAATGGACTAAGACTCATGCATAAATAAAATGTAGTTTCTCCCCCAAGTTTTCTATCACGTCATGTAGAATAGGCTGAATGGATTTCTACCCAATTGGAAAGATCTCTGTAAATTGGTCTGTCTTAAAATATAATCTATGTGGTACACGTGACATCTGCTTTGGGAATATGGATTATAGGGACACCCAGAGACAGGTAGACATCACCTGGAACAGACTGAAAACAAAAGCTCTGGGTTTTAGATGACTTCAAAACATACTAAAGATGCAACAGAGAAAACAAAGTAGCTTCAACGTAACCCTAAATATAAAATCAGAAGAGAATTGCAAACTTCTCAGATGGTCAATGCTATATAGAGTACTGCAGGAAAGTAGTATCAGGATGGGCACAAAACTTATAAAGAATATAATTCTGGCTGGGCACGGTGGTGCATGCCTATAATCCTAGTTGTTTGAGAGGCAGAGGCAGGAGGATTGAAAGTTCAAGGCCAGGCTCAGTAAATTTAGTGAGGCCCTAAGCAACTTTAGAGAGACTCTGTCTCAACATAAAAATAAAAAGAGCTGAGATTGTGTCTCAATGGTTAAGTGCCCCTGGTTTCAATCTCTGATACCAATAATAATAATAACAATAATAACAATATAATTCTGGCTATTAATGTCTACCTGGCCAGGTAATAATAAGAGTTCAGAAGAGTCAATAACAAACCCCTAAAATAAACCAGCACTGACAGCTTCAGCTTCAAAATCTTGCCCTGGGAAAATTCTACAATGAGGTGGGAACAGTATAGTGCTATGATTTGTGGAAGCAGATTTTGTGTGTGTGTGTGTGTGTGTGTGTGTGTGTGTCGCGCTGGGGATTGAACCCAGGGTCTTGTGCATGTGATCTCTATCTACCAACTGAGCTATATCCCCAGCCCTGGAAGCAGATTCTTCTACAACTCCACAAGGGAGTTTCTTTGAGTTTTTCAAAGCTGGTTCTTCCTGATACCAAGTTCAAAAGCATTTGCACACGCTCTTACCTTTGTTTACTTTTTCAAATCTACATGAACAGTCTATTATATTGGTGCTGGTTTCAAAAATTACTGCAATCTGGGAACAAATACCATATGAGCTCTGGGATTCAAGGACATAGAGGAAAGCAAGGATCCTCAGAAATAAAACTGATTTAAAAACGTTAGCAGGCGAATCTTTGAGCTTTACATTGAACTTCCTACTGTCTAAGTCTTGGCTGGAGGGAGTAGTGGACTTCTTGGGTCTGGGATGGTTAGCTATTCCGATGTCCCATCAAGCTGCAACATAACCCAAACAGCACAGGTTAAGTCCTTTCTTTATTTAAAAAAAAAAAAAATTTAATTAGGGCTGGGGTTGTGGCTCAGCGGTAGAGCGCTTGCCTAGCACGTGGGCGGCCCGGGTTCAATCCTCAGCACCACGTAAAAATAAAAATAAAAAAACTCATTGTGTACAACTAAGGCAAATAAATAAATAAATAAATATATATTTAATTATTTGCTTTAGTTGTACACAATCCGTTTTATGTGGTGCTGAGGATCGAACCCGGGCCGCCCACGTGCTAGGCGAGCGCTCTACCGCTGAGCCACAACCCCAGCCCCAGGTTAAGTCCTTTCATTCTTGTGACCTCGGTCACGCAAGGATGACCTTGAGGCTGAGTCTCTCAATCTCAGCCATCACTGGCATTTTGGGCCTGGTGATCCTGTGTTGCGGGGGACTTTATGAGGCACTGCAAGACAGCAGCATCCATAATCTCCATCCACTAGATGCTAGGAGCACATCTGCTCCCGTGGTCACACCCAAAAGCACCTCCAGACACGACCACGTGTTCCCCTGGGGAACTAAACCCCTTGTCTCATCCCCACCCCTATATGATAACCATGGCCATAAAAACAACCATGGCCATAAAAAGAATCCTTACCCTGTTCATTCACTATTCTTATCCAACCACACTACTCATCCACACTCTTTATAGCCTTTTCATAAAAGGAAGGAAGTTCAAGAAAGAAAAAAAAAAGCTGTCATCAAATACATAAAATAATTACATGCACAAGCAGAAGAGAATTTAGGATCAAAGGTATTTTCACTTATGGACAAAAGAACAAAAACATAATTTTAAGTTACAAGAAAATAATGCTTCTAGTATCCACAAAATGAAGAGGCCCTAAAGCACTTATGAAAACATGACAATAAGGGTACAACCGGATATACTTGTCCCTTGTCCTTGTCCTCTTCAACAGAAAACACAACTTTCTGATCCAGTTCTCTACAGACCCTGGGGACACATGGCTGCTTTGAAATGTTGGCTCCCATATTTACTGGCCTGTTTAATTTTGAGTAATTTGTATTGAAAATCCATGCCTCCACTTCTGCATTTGTAAAATGAAAGAAATGATATTTTGAAGGGTCCCAGGGAGGAATAAATTAGATAGTATACAGTAGGCCCTCAGTCTTTACCATCATGCCAAATTAAATCCCCATAAGTGATAACGTATCAGTAGTGCTTACATTCTACTAAGATGCATTTTTCCAACTAGTTTGTCTGAGGGAGGTGGGTTGGGGTGTGGAGAACGGTCAATCGCCTCTAAAGGTGGAGGGTATGTGTGGAGTCCTCTCAAAAGACTCTCATCAGCTATGGGCTGGGGTTGTGGCTCAGCGGTAGAGAGCTCGCCTAGCACATGCGCGGCCCGGGTTCGATCCTCAGCACCACGTAAAAATAAGGGCATTGTGTACAACTAAAGCAAATAAATACTTAAAAAAAAAAAAAAAAAAGATTCTCCTCAGCTAGCTAGCCTGCAAAATCATGCCCCAGGGAGGTCACAGCTTAGAAAGAAGCCATGACTGCCCCAGGAGTCACAAAACACAAATTGCTGGCTTAGGAGATTGCGCAGAGCTAGAGGACCTGGTCAGCCACCTATGTAGCCAGGCCCATCACCCGCTGTCATAGGGGGGATTATTACAGAGAATTAGATAAAATCGGCGGACAGCTGATACCCCCAGGTGCATTAGGATTATCCAGTGAGCCTGAGCTTTAACTTCCCGGAAGTGCCCATCTCTCAAGAGAATGCACCTTTGGCAGGCTGAGTCCCTACCCTTCCTGATCCTGGGAATACTAGCCTCTGCGGGAATGCACTCTGGGGGCGGGCTCTCCCTTTCAGATCCAATCCAGACCATACAAGTCACACTTCTGCCCGTCAGTACTTAAGCCCCGGCCAGTCTAGAACTCGCCCCCTTTTTTTGCCTCCATCCTCTCACCAGCTCTCCCCCCTTCCCTTTCCCCGATCTCCCTTCTCCGTCTTCCCATTCCCCTCTTGCTTCTCCCCTTTCCCCCTTTCCTATTTCTCCCCTCCCCCCCCTTCCCTTAATAAACCCTTTTACTACACGGTGGTCTCTGGCTTGGGTTTTTGCCCTTCACAGAGTACCTAAGATTTTCTCCAAGACCGGGACAGTCAGATTCTGACAGGCATTACAACTAAAGACTAAAAGAATTCTAAACTACACCCAAGGATGTACAGAAGCAAAGTACTTGGTAACTGCCCTTGAAGTGCAATGATTTAATTAAAATAGATTTTCACATGGTCACATCCAAAGAACTCACAGTCTCTTAATTATGTAATGCTTCGCCAATAATTAACAGCCCTCTGTAATGTCCACCAAGAGGAAATCTGAATTACAGGCCATTTGTAGACAGGAGATGTGATGAAAACACCTGATAGGCAATAAATTTGGTATTGCGTATGCACAGATCTATTCCAAAATTACATCTGAATATTCAGAATGGCTCTGGCCCCTGTTTAATGGTAAATCCTAGGAAATCAATTAACTGTTAAAATAGTTTAATTGGAACATATGTATTTTAATTTCTGTGTGTGTATATTTTTAAAAAAGTCTTTTAATCAGCCCAAAACATTCTGAAATTGCACTTCAAGGTAATGTAGTGAAAGAATTGAACTTATAACTGGATAAAACCAAGGATGGGGAAAATGTGGGAAGGATGATATTCAAATAGCAGCAACTGGAAAGGAATAAATTAAGATCATATTAGTTTACTGCAATTATCCTGAAAAGCAGTTTAAAAAAGGAATACATAATCTACCACCACTCTTCAACACAGACTCACAGGTTCTGAGAATCAAAAATAGTTATTGGTGTCTTTTTTGGTGGGGTGGGATGGGGTGGGTAAAATTACAAATTTGTTTCCTTCCTCCCTTTTTCCCTGCAATGGCCCTTATTTCACAATGCCATCAGAACCAGGGGGAATTTAGAGTTATACATAACAATGATAAAATGTGTATTCTTTATATATATTTTTTTAAAAAAGACAAGAAAAGACTCCTTGGGGAAGGTGTAAAGACTAGAAAGATCAAATTAGATCACCATGAATAAAAGAAATAATTTCTGCTTTAATGCTGGTGTTTTGCTTTGTGAAAAGGGTGGAAGAGACAAGAAAAATGGAAAGTCCAATTTTAACATTCTCAACTAGGCACTTCATGCTCTCCAAATGAAATTTTTATCATTGTAAAAATATACACCAGATACAATTCTTACATTCTTCTCTTGGTATTTTATCTGCCTGACCTGATCTATCCTTCTTCCACATCTCCCAGTGACAAAATGATGGCCACTTCTAAAAGAAGAATTCAAATGCCACCCTTTCTAAGCATTTATGGTTTCCAAGTACTTTGAGGGCAGGATACAAGTCTAAGGATACCTTGGCAATTTTCATGGAGCGTGGCTCATACAAGGTGCTTGATAAGGTACTGCTGCAGAATGAGCAAATGAATTAGCAAAAAGTGTACTGAAAATCCATGCCTCAGCCTCCACACTTGTAAAATGAAAGAAAGAATATCTTGAAGGGCCTCAGGGAGGAATAAATCACATAGTACACAGCAAGCTCCCAGCCTCTAGTATCACAACAAATTAAGCACCCCAAAATGATAACATATCTGTTATACATAAGGTAACATATCTGTTATCACTTAGGATCAGGGAGAATCAGAAGGAGAAAAGGGGGAAAGAGGAAGAAAAACATACTCATTAAAAAAAAAAAAAAAAAAAAAAAAAACAGCAAGAGCAAGAAAAACCAAGGAAATTTATCTACATATGCACTGAAATAAACCAAAACTAACCCATCAACTCTCAGAACCCAGAAAGGAGATATACAAGAAAGAGACTAAGGCAAACCAAGAAGAAAATTAGCAAAATAATCCAAAATACCTTCATTACCTACCATCTACTAAGATAAAAGCATTTTGGTGAGAAACTTTATAAAAACTTTCTCAGACACACCCAGATATTCTCAACACTAAACTACTTCATTAGGGCCTCTACCAGATATTCTTTTTTTTTTTTTTTTTTTGGCACTGGGCTTTGAATTCTGGGGCACTGAGCCCCATCCCCAGCCCTATTGTATATTTTATTTAGAGACAGGGTCTCACTGAGTTGCTTAGGGTCTTGCTACTTGCTGAGGCTGGCTTTGAACTTGCAATCCTCCTGCCTCAGTCTCCTTAGCCACTGGGATTACAGGTGTGTGCCACCGCACCTGGCTCTACCCAGATATTCTTGACACTAAAATACTTGTAATAAGTAGAGGTGACTTACACTGTCTCCACCCACTGGCCCATTAATCCACCCTTAAAGGGGCTCCACCTGAGGGCCTGAGGGCATATTAACCCTGTGCTTTATAAACCCTGCCCTTGCTACTGAGCAGGCGCCATTTTCTACCACTTTGCTTTCCTGCGGGATGTAGTTGGCTGGAATAAAGGCTTCATTGGCTATTACGTGAGTGGCTTGTGAGACCTTTTTTTCCTGCAAATTGGGTACAACATACTCCATTAGGGCCTCTGAATGCACTACCACTTCAAGATTTGTTAAATTCACTAGGTGTGATGGTGCACACCTGTAATCCCAGCTACTTGGGAGGCTGAGACAGGAAAATCCCAAGATTCAAGGCCAATCTCAGCAATTTACCAAGACTCTGTCTCAAAATAAAAATTAAAAAGGACTGGGAATGCGGTTCAGTGGTAAAACACCCCTGGGTTCAACCCCCCCCCCCCCCCCCCCGCTCCCCCCCATCCCGCCAAATTCCTGTTGCTTTTTCACAGCTACAAACATAAATATGAGACATATTCCTTCAAAACGTTAGACCTCATGGAGTCCCAGGTCAGAGTCATCAGATGCACACCTTTAGGTTTAACGTCCTTAACCACCTCCAGAGTCTTAAATCTCCGATAAAACCACCATTTGGGGGTGGGGGTAGTGATGTTTACAAACTCATCTATATGTTTTTCCAAAACTCTAAGTCATTCTTGGGTGTGGTAGGTACCTGAGAGGTTTCCTTGAACTCCATCCTCCAGAGCACATATTTCCTGAGCAACACTTCCGGCAAGCCATTGTGTGACGGCTAGGGAAGGGTTGGTGGAAGAGGAGCAGGACGCAGACCTTCATGTTCTAGCTTTCTCAGGTCCTACCTCTTCTTGTACCTGTTTCTAAAACGCCTTAGTGGATAGGCTATAGGCATGCCCCATCCCAATTCAGGTGAAAGAGTCTAAACATGTTTCCAACAAGGTCATTTAAGTATTTGCACAATCAAGTCTCAGTGTTAAGGACAGGTAGACCTCCTGGCCCTCAATGATCTCACAGGATAAAGGCCATTAAAGCACGTACAGTAACAGCTTCTGGGCTGGATGGATGCTGGGAGCCTCAGGAGGTCAAAGGAAGGACAAATCACCTCTACCTCTAGAGGGAGGTGTGGAAGGAGGAATGCAGGGAAGTGGGGAAAAAACGTTTCCTGGCCAGCTCTGGATGGATGAGTCATCAAGAACTCCTCCTGCCTTCTCAAGGTCTATAAATAATCCCAGGTGCTGCCATTTCATTTAATTACTAAGCCTCTCCAGATGGAGGGAAAGAATTAAGCAGTCTGGAGCACCGACGTGATATAAAGAATGGGTTAGCAACTTGCAAGACATTTGAGTTCTCAAGCTTCCTTGCAACAGTAAAATAAGGGCAGAAAGAAGAGAGGGCAAGTGATTCTAGAGACCTAAGGGAAAACCAAATGACTACAGTCAATTTCTGGGCAGAATTTAAAAGAAATGAAAAAGTACTGACAAAAAGGGGCTCAGCTCAGTAGAAGCAGAAACACTAATAGGAAATGAAGAGATCTCCACAGAGTTGCTGGCGATGGGTTATTAAAAAGATATACCTTCAAAAAGGTCATCTATAAGTAGATGTGATTTATTTTTATTTCTGAATTGTGTCAGAATATACCTATTGATGGCTGGTGTGGTGCACCTGTATTCCCAGTGATTAGGGAGGCTGAGGCAGGAGGACAGCAAGATCAAGGCCAGCCTCAGCAATTTAGTGAGACCCTGTCTCAAAATTAAAAGTAAAAACGGGTGGGGATGCAGCTCAGTGGTAGAGTGCCCCTGGGTTCAATTCAGGCCTGAAAAAAAAAAAAAAAAAAAAGAAAGAAAGAAAGAAAGAAAGAAGGAAAGAAATAAACTTATTGACTATGCTTTTAAATATAGGTATCATAATAATTTTATATCTTTGCGTTTGAATCAAAGATATAGAAGTAGCTACACCCAAAAAGAAAGCTGGAGAGAAAGTCACATGAGATAAATCTCTTAATGTAAGTGCTCTGAAACAATTGTGCATTTATTAGTCCAAAGGTCCATGGATTCCACGAATATAAATGTCAGGTACTCATATCACAATTGAGTAATGAAAGGAATGGGACATTCCCTCCAAATCATAAACTCAATGATGATCAATATTCTTCATGAAGAAACACAATCATGCAAACCCACAGCATAGGGATACCACACTTCTACAAGCAGCAGATTTCATGTCCATCAAGATGGTGGCATGGTTAGAAGGCATGGTTAACAGAGTGTTAAATGAGAAATGGTAAAGAAACAGAATGGAAGAGAAAAACAATCAGAACTCAGTCCAAAGGATGATGAGAAATGATGCCTGGTCTAAAAAATATAGGCCTACTTAAAGGGAAGGTTATTCTGAAAGTTCACATTCTATAAACTGAATTAGAGACAACTGAGTCTTTTTGTGAATTTCCACAAATTGCTTAATTATCCCACTGACTGAATTTCATGTAAACCTCTGTTTTTTTTTTGTTTTTTTTTTTTTTTTTAATATTTATTTGCTTTAGTTGTACACAATTCGTTTATTTGTACGTGGTGCTGAGGATCGAACCCAGGCCGCGCACGTGCTAGGCGAGCGCTCTATGAGCCACAACCCCAGCCCCAAACCTCTGTTTTTTTATTTAACCATCTAGGATATTAGAATAGTAGAATATTTCCAAAGAGCACTTTAATAACTTCTGGTATTTTCCATTTCTACAGGAATGCAAATCAAGTTAACAGGAAAGAACAGTGAAGATTCTACTTAAAAAAAAAGTATTCAAATTTTTGTACACATATTAATTACCTAAACATGTACTTATTCTCTTGAGTGGTTTAGCAACAAATTCCTCTATTCCTTACCAGTTGTTTATTTCAAATTTAATTCTTTTAAAAAATCCTTTAAACTTCACTCTTACCTATCATCTCCCATTCTACTTCAAGAGGGCTGCTAGAACAAAGCTGATTTGTGTGGACTAGAAATAGGTGACAATTTGGGCTGGGAGTGTAGCTCAGTGGCAGACAGCACTTGCCTAACATGTGTGAGGCACTGGGTTTGATCATCAGCACTGCATAAAAATAAATAAGTAAAATAAAGGTACTGTGTCCATCTACAACAACAACAACAACAACAAAAAAAAAAAAAGATCATGAAGACCTTATGTCAAACCTCTCATATTTAATTGAAGGAAAGAATTTTAAGCGCATCATACCTATAAGCCACAAGCAGGCGACCTCAAGTCTAGGCCAACATAAGGTTCCTTTGTCAACCATGTGCCTACTAGGTTTGCAATTTTTAGAGTGTTCTGGTGACATTACTAACTTCATCATATCTCATCACAGAAAAGGCAGAGAGAGCACCAAAATTACCCAAAACAATAAATACACATGGGGCGTGGGGGAGGAAAAATGTAGAAATAATGAAAAAAAATTATAATTGTGTATGGTGTAAGTCAACACCTAGATTCCAAGATCTTTATGGAAATTGGCCTTGCCTGAACATGTATCTGTGGGCCATTTGCATCATGAAACTGTGGACAATGAACATGTAGGTTTATGAGCACCAAGTCAGACTCCAGCCTCCGTACAGGTGGAGGAAGGTCTTTGGTGCCTGTTTTCAGCCATTATCACATGGGATCGTGACAGGTCCTAGCAGACAGCAGACTGTTGTGTTCATCACAGTTACTGTAGCGCACCATTCCTGGCACAAAACCTGTGCTGAATAGACAGACATTTCTTTAATACCAAAACTTAAGATGCCAGGCTTGAATTTGGAATATATATATATATATATATATATATATATATATATAATATATGTGTATAATATATATATATATATACACACACACACACACATATATTTCTTTACTTTGGAGAGAAATACCAAACTCTCAAACTTATTCTTACACAAAGATTCAAACTGCAAAGATCTCAAAACATGGGAACTAAGTAGACTGCCAAATTAAAATAACAATAATACTTTTTTCTTTCCATTGCATGACACAGTGTGAACCCAAATGTATAAACACACATGTGGACTGACTTACAAGGAAAACAAAGGAAGCAGTTCAACACAGCTGCTGTCTAAATAAAATTCTGTTTTAGTTTTTATTATTTGCCCTCTCTATTTTGTGTCTACAGAATAGCAAGCCAAAATTTAGAAAAGGACCAAACAAGTGAAATACACATTAGAATTTCTTCATATGCAAACTAGAAGCCCTGTCCTAGAAATTCTTTAAAAATTCAAAACCCAGATTTCACAGTGAAGTATTTTGCTGGTTTGCCTGTCCAAGACTGTTAATTGGTCTTATATTTAACAAGTGTTTATAGAGCTGGGAAAAATTGAAAGCATTTGGGTAGAGCATGCTGTGAAATAGTCCTTCCAATACTCGTAAAAACATTTAGAATTTTTATTTTCCTATGAGAAAAGTAGGACATGGTTGGTCTGGACATAGGTGGACATGACAGAGAAAAGGGGTTGGTGATTACAGGCTCCGCTACATAAAGAGCAGCATGCAAGAGGGAAATGACAGAAAACTAAGGGTTAGCCCGGTAAGTGGGAGCTGTTTCCAAGTGGCTAAGAGGATGCCAGCATTATCAAAGGCAAAGCAATCATGGCTTAGGAGCAAGAAGGACCCATGCCCTCTCCCAACAGGGCAATGGCAGAACATACTTCTGCTCATGAAAAGAACACACGTACTCTTGGGGTCCCTAGCCCCCAGAAACAGATGGATGGCGACTGAAGAAGAATCTGTGGCATTTACCAAAGAGCCTACTATGTACCAGGAACCATACCAAAAACTCATTCGGTTACCATTAAAATCTTCATGATGTACCAGTTGTCATCCGTACATTAAAGATGAGAATACTGAGGTTGGGGAGTTTAAATGACATCACCTTTATGCAGCTGTTAGGTAGAAGAGGTGGGATTCAGAAGCAAACACTTTTTACCCCAATGAGAATAATCTCTTTCAACATGATACTCAACAGTGCTTCATGAAAGTCAAGAGAAAAGAGATGTGTTCAAGAACAATGGGACGATCATCCCAAGATAAGGCATAAACAGAGGACTTTCAAAACTTCCAAGACCCATGGCAAATAGAACACCTTGGAATTATTTTTGTTATTTTTTTTTAAAAAAACGAAACATTACGTCATGACCCAGAACACACCCAGTATGCATTACTGTGTATAAATAACTAAAAAAGTTCTTTTTTAACAAAATTACCCATACTATGTGAAATATATGTTGCTATTTTCCAATTTTTTTTTTTACCCATTTTATGTTATCTATTTCATTATGTTTTAAAATGCTGGTCAGAAGTCAATGAAATCATTTCATAGCCCACAAGTAGAACAGATCCCAGCATTTAAAATTTGGTGCCAGAATAGAACCAAGGGTTCCTGACATCACAATACTAGCCTTTTCATATTTTTGCATAAAATCTCCCACTGGAGTTTTCTTCCAAAGGAAGGGAGAGAGGTAGTTAGGAGGGAGAGATAAGCAACAAAGAGACTTGTCAATCATGTGTCACCCACTAGAAAGGGCAGTGAAATTAACATACCAGAATGTCCCCATCTCAACAAAGGCTTGCTCAAAAAGGTGGACCTGAAAGACCTATGTTGGAGAAGGTCGTGAAATCTTTAATTAATGTCTCTTTGAACTGTCAGGAAGACACAGTTTTCCAACAATGTCTCCCTGGAAAAAGGAACACCTGTCTGGGTGCAGTGGCTCCTCTCTGTAATCCCAATGACTCCAGAGGCTGAGGCAGAAGGATCACAAGTTTGAAATCAGTCTCTAAGCAATTTAGTGAGGCCCTGTCTTAAAATAAATAAATAAAACCCCATATTTCTAAAAATTTAGGCACATTTTAAGACAGAAGAACAAATCATGTGGCTACTACTGAAATTACCTTCCACACACAAAAAAGCATCATGTCTCATAGTAGCACATGGTCAAGACACTCACTGATCAACAGTACTTTAATTAGATTTAACTTATTAAAAAGCCTGGGTAGCATGGCCTATGGCAGGACGTCAGATTTGGCTCCTACATGCAGAATCGACTCATGAGCTATGACCATTAATCAACATAAGCACAGTAAAAGAGAAAGGAAGCCTGGGAGTTCATAAATGTACGAACTCGGAAAGAGTCTGAACAAAAACTGGAGTTACCATGGTGATTTCTGGGAGGGAAAGAAAAGGGGTCTCTTTAGAGAAGTGACTGATGCTATTTATTAATCTAGTCGCAAGTAATGTCAAGTTTTAAAGTTGCTCACAACACAAGAAAACCACCTTTTTTTTTTTTTACATCAGCCTTTTAATATGCTGGAGGAACCTGTTCAAAAGGCTTCAGCAGAGAAGTAACTTAGATGATAAATGTGTTCTTCAATCTGTGCACCAGTCAAGTAGCAATAAAATCAGAATAATTCATGCAAAAATTTTCATTATGTTTCTAAACATACTTATTTACATTTTAAATCACACATTAGACAATATGAAATATCTCTCATTTAGACAGGTGTGAACTAGGAAACAGATGCATTCATTAAACATGGAACAATTCGACAAATTAAAAAAAAATACTCAGAGAACTCTCTGGTTGAAGTACTTCAGCCACTGCTAACTTACTTGAAAAAATATGGCCATAGCTCCAATTATTCTGTTCTCAGAAATTGCAGTTTGAAAGCTGTCAAAGTCATCTGGATTGTAAAAGAAAATCTGCATCTGTAAAACAACAATTAAAAAAATATATTAGGAAAATTTTCAAACTTACACATAAGTAGAAAAGAGTGCAATGGACCCATATTCCCCATATACTTTGTATACAAACAGTTGTATATAAAAAGATGCTATATATGTGCATTATGAATTGTAATACATACTACTATTATAAATAAAAAAGAAAAAAAAAGATTTTGCCATCTATGGAGATTTTTCTTCGCTTAAAGTATTTGAGAGCAGAGACCAATGTGTCGTTTTTATCCCTCCATACTTCAAAATGCATCACGTCTTCTCATGTAACTACAATGCATTCGCACCACGTCAAAACAAATCATACCAATGCCTTCTTATTATGTACTACCCACATCATGGTCAATCTCCCTAATAAGAAGCAAACTTTTAATGGAGTTAAATACCTTGAAGCAGAAACTAAGTTTGTGAGATTCAGTCACATGGTACAATTTTAACACACAAATGGGCCCAGTTTTTATAAACGACTTGTGTATATACAAATGGGAATTTGAAGGAGTATTTCAGTAGCTTTGAGAAATAGCCTAAAGGGCATATTGCAGTATATTCACAAAGAAATATGACAGGAATGATAACGATAATGCTTTACATTTTCTAGTTTGTGAAAAGCTACCCTATACATTATTTCACTTAATTATTTTAGCAAGCCCTAGGAAGATAAGGCAGACACTACTATACTCAGCTAGAGGTGAGGAAATAGTGCTTCACGAATCTGACATTAAGTTGCCCAAGACTAAACATCAGACAGAATTTATATTCCCAACCTTAAAATACCTCTTCTTATATTTTTGCTGCTTATTCAAAAAGCAAAACACAGATGGATCAACTTAATATCACTAGGTTGAATGCTTGAATACACCTTGATATTGAAAAAGATTCCAAGGACAAAAATGGATCACAGAGCATTCCCCTGAGACCAACTATTTGGTGAAAGGAATAGACCTAATCTAGCTTCCTTCCCGACTTGCCTCAGGAAAGCTATTTTCCCAGTATCTGGTTCCTCCCATTTAAGGTCAAATATCTCCATTTGGTAGGGTGGTTGTGTCTCCACAGAAAATCCTTTTCCAGAAATCTTCACCATAATTGAACTTAGGACTATTAGCACAAGAGTCTCTGCAAAAGAGTTCAATGTAGTTGAACTTCCTATTTTCCTGTTGCTTTATTTTACTCAGCTACTGGCCTGGAAGAGATTGGCACTCTAGGGGCTGAACTTACTAGTTTTTCACAAATACTTATCCAGTATAGTAGCTTGTAAAAGTGTGTTTGCAAAAAAAAAAAAAAAAAAAAAAAAAGACAGCTCCTTTAACAAGGCCTCTGGCCTTGAGCTGGAGCTTCACAGAGATGTCTACATTTCTAAGATAAGAGAAGTTACCAACTGGGCTCCATGGTTACAGCTGGCAGGGGGAGGGAAGAAAGGGGAGAAGAAGCTCCCCCCTTCTCGGGTGTTGTCCTTGAAGGGTTAACTTGCCCAGAACAGTAAAAGAAAAAAAGCTGCTTTTATGGGAACTTCTGCAGACTGTGAACTTCTGAGCCCCTCCCCTTACATGCTGGGTATAAAGTTCTGAACTACCTGAACTTGGGGTTCAGGGGATTAATTGATTACAGCGAAAGCTGTACCCTCTGAACCTGGCTACAGCCAAATAAAACTGTTTCCTGTTATCTTGGGTGCCTTACCTTGTCTGTCCCTACAACAGCACCACAGGTGGACCTCATCAGTGCTCCAAAGGTCACCAACATGGCTGCTCTACGTCACAGTTACTAAATGGCAGGCATCTTGAAATTTCTAGTAAGAATGGGTTTCCACTGAATCTTCCAGGATGATCATAGTCTTTACAGAAAAGCAGATCTCCTATCTCATTAGCTCTCTTTCATGATCTCTATTTTATGACTTTTCCAAATGACATGATTATCAGCTGGGCATGGTGGCTCACACCTGTAATCCCAGCACTTGGGAGGCTGAGGCAGGAGGATGGTGAGTTCAAAGCCAGCCTCAGTATCAGTGAGGCACTTAGCAATTCAGTGAGACTCCGTCTCTAATAAAATACAAAAAGGGGATGGGGATGTGGCCCAGTGGTCGAGTGTCCCTGAGTTCAATACCCTGTACAAAAACAACAACAACAACAAAAACCACCACCACCAAATGACAAGATATCATCTTCTGTAACTGGCTGAACAACCCCATCCCAAATGGGAGTTTGGAGATTTGACATTAAACAACAAATTCCCAGTAAGCAAATATGCCCGAGAGTGAGCAGGTGAGGTACAGGTCCAAGGGTAATAGAGTCCTGATGACTGAATGAACCAAGATACTAAGAACATGATATCATTTTTTTGTTCCTAAAGGGTGAAATCAGGTAGCCCAGATCTGGTCCATTTGCAGGGAAATTTGGGTACCTGAGGAGATAAGGTTAGTGTTTTTAGTCAGTTTTATCATCACTGTGACCAAAGCACCTGACAAGGTGACTTAGAGGGCAAGTTTATTTGGGGATCACAGTTTTAGAGGTCTGAGTCCATAGATGGCTGACTCCATAGCTCTGGGCCCCAAGAGAGGCAGAACATTGTAGTGGAGTAACAGCAGCTCAGGATGTGACAACACGCAAGCAGAAAGAATGAGAGTGAGTTCTGCTCATTTAGACAAAATACAAACCCCAAGGGACCTATTTCTTCCAGCTATACCCTACCTGTTTTTACAGTTACCACCCAGTTAACCCATATCAGAGGATTAATACACTGATCCCATTATAGCTCTCCTAATCGAATCATGTCACCTCTGAAAATGTTTTCATTGTCTTACACATAAGCTTTTGGGGGCTACCTCATATCTAAACCATAACAGGTAGGTTCTTCTGGAGGATTTTCTTTTTCTTAAAGAAAATTCCTTTTCTTAAGACTATGCCCACCTATTCTGGCAGTTTCTTACAAATGTGCTGTGTGTCGGTTTAGACAGCTTTAGACATCATGAATCCATTCGATAGATTCCGTTCGATGAGGAGCAGATTAAAACAGTGTAATACTGGGTGAATTGCTTTGGTACAATGCCGCTAACCCAAGAAAGAAACTCCACACAAGTATATTCAGAAAATTACACTTCACTTTCCTTTTAAAACTCAGACCCTCAAATTAAGTAGGTTCACAGACAGCTTTCTTATACTTTCTCCTGTGAACAGGGATGGCGTTGTTTAATGCATCATCTGAATAGTGTGTGATACAAAATACTTTAAGACCTCTTCAAGGGCATTTTCATTTACAACACATGGTAAGGAAATGCACTTTTGGAAAATGTATTTGAGTCAGGGCTCCACCCACCTGGATAATAAAATGTCTCATCAAGAGAACAGAAGCACAGGTCGGAAATATCAATTTTCCTCACTATTTCTCTCAAGTTGTAGCCTGCTGAATTATGTTAACATTTGAAGCTATCTCAAAAATATGAAAGTAAATAAGTAGATGAGTTTTTGCTGAGTGAACTGGACTTTGGCATTATTTTGTTGCTGTTGATAAACAGAAATCCAGATCGAGGCAGAAAAATGTATTTTGCAAAGTCATCTTTGGCAGGTGTTTGGGCTGGCTGTTATGGATCTTAAGTAGCCACTAGCCACTGTCATAATTACTCTCAAATAACCCAACTGCTAAACAAAACTGAAGAAAAGATCTGTCGAAATACCGCAGTAAGGTTTTATTAACTAGTACATATATAGTATGCCCAGTATTGCCAACTATTTATGTTTGGTATCATCCACCCTCTTACTCTCTCTGTACACACACACACACACACACACACACACACACACACACACACACACACTCCTTTCTTCCCCTTCAATCATTTGGGAAATGCTATATCCCATTACCAATAAATATATGTGTGTTATTTCTATGAATAATGATATTTTCTTAGGTAACTGTAGTATAGTTACTAAAATTATCAGATTTCATGATGTAATACTATCATCTAACTCACAGTTCACTGTCAAATTCTGCCAGGTGCCCAGATGAAGTTCATTATGGGTCATTGCTTGGTTCTGGGTCCAGGATCCAACTGAGGGTCAAACTTTGCACTGGGTTTATACTGGCCTCTCCCAATTCCTGCTTTCATCTAGAACAGTGCCTCAGCCCATGTCCTTCTTTACTTTTGCAACAGGAAGTGCGTGTCTCTTGGTTATTGATGACTAGATTCTGGGGTACCTTCTGGGAAGGTCACCCCAGCAGTAATATTGTATCTTATTGCTGCATTTTATCAGGAAGCACATGGTGAGGGTTTATCCCAGAATTGAGGGTTTATCTCGATCACACAGTCAAGGTGACATTTGGCAACCTTCTCCACTATAAAGCTATTAATTTTCCTTTTGAAATTAGAAAAGTTGTTTGTAGGGAGAAATGCTGAGATGACACTAACATCCAGATCCCCTTTGAATATTCACCCACTAGCTTTAGGATCCTTTGGTGATTTTTAAACTCCACTGTTTCTTTTCTATTCACTAATGCCATTTCATAGAAGGAGTAGCTTTCCCTTCTCCACAGTTTATTTATTCATTTATTTATATCCATATGGACTCATTGACTTTTGTTTCTATTTTATTCCAGCCACTATTATATCCATTATTAACACAGATACTCAAACTGCCCCAGACTTGCCCAGGAGGAGAGTCTTTAAAAAGATTCTTCTGTTATTCTATAATGTTCCCATATATATATATATATATATATATATATATATTTTTTTTTTTTTTTTTTTTTAATTTTAGCATCTGGTTATTATCAGGCCCAGATGTGCTGGACTCAATTTGTATTTTCCCTGCCCCAGACCTAGAATTGGCCATCCGAGTGAGTCCTGGTTCCTTTTAGTGGGAAGTAAAGTCTTTAAAAACTTTAAGTCACTATTTTTGAAAGATGTTTGGGAATAGATGATTCAGGTCCTTGTTTCTTTAAGAATACGCCACGGTTTAAGGTGAGTGAATCTATTCTAACCAGAACCTCTCTGCAGAGGAAAGACAGCTGGATCACGCAGCATTCCCCGAGAGGTGCGTCTCCTTGCCCAGACACCAGCTAGGGATGCTCAACTAAAAAGCCGTGGACAGGCTGTGCACAGCAGGGCTCAGCCATGAGGCCAGTTCTGCCAAGGCTCTCCAAGTTGTTAGTGAGGACCACTGGCCTGCACAGATCGTTCCCTTAGGCCTGGTGGAGGGGCTGGTCTGGAAAACCCTCTGGGCATTTCTCTAGCCAGATCAAGGTGATGGAAAAGCTGGAGTCTCACACGGCATAGCCTGACATCTAGAAATTAGCCTTTCATAGGGGAAAACCAAATCACATCAACATCTCCTCGCTGAACAGGGAGCATGCGCTGAAATGCAGACACAGGAAATGCTCTCACAAAGGGCAGTACCGCCAAGGACCGGGAGGGAGGCTAAATGGGCAGTGCTGCCAGTGCCCCAGTGTGAGGGGCTTGTGGGACGTTTGCGGAATCGCATAAAAGCCCATCCCTTTCCTTGTGTGAGTGCAATTTCCTCCTTATATTTAAAAGGACTCTATTGGCAATTGATAGATATACAAGCATGATATAGATGTATATGTTTATACATGTATATATTTATACATCTATATATTTATCAAGAGTCCTTTGTATCATATATCTATATCCATATCTGCATGGCAATATGTCTGGATTATGTATTTTTATCTATCTATTTGTCTAGTTTCTAATTTGAGTAACTATCCATGCCAAGTTGAATGAATAGAAAGCAACCAATCTGAAAATTAGAGCCTACAGATGTATAGATATATAAGCAAATGATATGTATATCATTCATATGTAAAATGCGTATCTGTCATGGTTTGGATGTGAGGTGTCCCCCAAAAGCTCACAATGCAGGCAGGGTCAGAGAAGAAATGATTGGGTTGTAAGAGTCTTAACCGAATCAGTGATTTGATCTCCTGATAGGGATTCACAGAGTGGTAACTGAATGGTAGGGAGTGGTTGGAGGAGGTGGGAATTAGGGAGTGACTTTGGCCTGTATATTTGTATCTGGAAAGTGAAGTCTCTCTCTGGTTCCTGATCACGGTGATATAAGCTGCTTCCCTCTGCTACCCTTTCCCGCCATGATGTTCAGCCTCAACTTGGGCCCAAGGAATGGAGACAGCCTTTTATGGACTAAGACCTCTGACACTATGAGACATCAATTAAACTACTCCTCCGCTATAATTGTGCTGGTCAGGTCCTTTAGTCACAGCAGCAAAAAAAGCTGACTAAAATAATATCATATGCTTATATATCTACATGTCTATATATCTATACTTATCTATCTATCTATCTATCTATGTATCTGTTTTTTAATTTGAATAACTATCCATGCCAAGTTGAATTAAAAGAAAGCAACCAATCTGAGAATTAGAGCCTTCTCCATTATTATAAACATCGTCATTTTTCAAATATTCACTGTGTGCCTACCAAATGTCTGGTATTGTACCATCATTCATCAATACTCAGTGTAGCCAGAAGCAAGGGCACATGCCCATAAGCCCAAGCTGAGGCAGGAAGACCATAAGTTTGAGGCCAGCCTGGGCAATGTAGCAAGATCACTATTTCAAATTTTTTTTTTCCAAAATTTAAAAAAGGGCTGGGGATATAGCTCAGGTTCAATCCCCAGTACCACACCACCCCTACCCCCCCAAAATAAAAAAAATCTCAGTGAAGTAGGTGCCATGATACTGTTCATTTTACAGGTAAAGGATTTCTAAATTTTAAAATTTCCAAAATTTGCTTCGTTCCAATCAGCAACAATATTTGCTCGCTGCCTATTTGGTGTAAGACACTATGACTTACAAAGGTGCGGTCGATGTTCAGAAAGGCTAAAATATCATTAATAAGACAAGTTTACTTTTTTCTTTGAATACCAAGGTTGAGTAAATGTATCACAAAAAGCCATGCTCAAGTAAGACAGACATTTAGTAGACACTGAATTAATACAGGTGATGGGCAAGAAGGGATATTTTCTTGAGGGCAAATTTTCAATTTTCTACTGTCATGGCTATGAGATTTTTATTTGTTTGTTTTTTTGGAATTTTGTGGAGATTTTTTGGTACCAGGGATTGAACCCAGGGTGCCTAACTACTGAGCCACATCGCCAGCCCTTTCCATATTTTTTTGTGGGGCAAGGTCTCACTCAGTTGCTGAGGCTAGCTTTGAACTTGTAATCCTCGTGCCTCAGGCTCCCAGGTCGGTGGGATTCAGGCTTGTGCTACGGCACATGTCCGTGTGGTTTGTACCTAAGTCAGTGCCATACTGGAAAAACCAAGAGTGTTCTCTGCAGATTGAGAAAGCTCTACATTTTAATTTTCTTTAGAGAACTTTTATTTCTCCCACACACACCCCACACAAAGCCCAAGAAAAAAATCATGATGAATTAAGTAAGGAAACAGGACACAGACAGCTCAGCGGAAAAGTAATTTAACAGAATGATCCAGCAGATTCTTCCAGGACACTACTGGGACGTTTTAAGACAGGGAAGAATACACAGGCAAAAGCTCCAGAAGAGAACGGCTGGAGACAAGGCATAAACCGGAGGAGATAAGGAGGGTGATGAAAAAGTAAAGAACAGAATTAACAATCATGCAGGAAGCAGCAGGCAACCATCCTGAAGAGGTGAACCGCATTTTCTAGCTCATGATTGGAAGCTGGAAGCCAGTCGGGACGTCTATACTCAGTCAAGGATCTGCTGGTTTCATTTTCTGGATGATTTGCATCAGATGATGTCAGAATGCAGGCTTTGTGAAATAAGCTCTTAATCCAACGTGATTTTTCAACTATGTTGTAACTTTAATAATTATTAAGCCAGACCACACATGCACATGACACCATATCCTAATTCTGCTCAAGCCTTCAGACAGGAATTTCTGTGCAAGCAGGGTTAAGTCTGCCTAGTTCAAGGGTATGTTCTTGGCAGAGTGATGTTCGTTACCAGTACTACTAGTTTATTTCTGGAAAGAATAAAGTGAGTGGGGGCTCTGTGTGACTTGAAGCAAGGATACCCAAACAATGAAGCCACAAACACCTTTGTGAAGTCTCTGCTATGGGATTTTTGTTTGTTTGTTTTTTAAATTTCTTGGTACCAGAGATTGAACCCAGAGGTGCTTAACCACTGAGCCACATCCCTAGCCCTTCTTTTTATTTTATTTAGAGACACGGTCTCACTAAGTTGCTTAGGGTCACATTAAGTTGCTGAGGCTGGCTTTGGACTTGCAATCCTCCTGCCTCAGCCTCCTGAGCTGCTGAGATTAAGGCATGCACCACCATGCCTGGCAAGTCTTTGCCATCTTTTGAAATAAAAAACAAATCAAGCAACAAGGAGCCATCAGGATACTGAAACAACTAAGAAAGATACAAGCACAGGTCCAAACCACTGTGAATTGGCTAGGTAGCCCCAAGTATGGTTCTGTTAAACACAGATTATGTAATCTTCCCTTCTCTTTAAATTGCAAGAAATTCAAGCCATTTTCCGATGACCTCTGGCCTAAAATTTTAGTGCTCAAAAAAAGATTTACCCATTTTACTTATGGAAAAAATGATAAACATGCATAGATATTACATGAAAATACATAATACAAACATGAGTTCGCATTTTGATATGGAGATATCAATTAGGTATATATGACAGCAAAATGCATTTTGATTCATTGTACATAATTGCAGCACAACTTTTCATTTCTCTGGTTGCACAGGATGTGGCATCACACCCTCTGTGCATTCTTACATGTAACCTAGGGTAATGATGACTATCTCATTCCACCATCTTTCCTGCCCCCCTGCACCCTCCCCTCCCTCCCCCCCTTTGCCCAATCAAAGTTCCTCCATTTTTCCCATGTCTCCCCCTTCTCCTCTATACCTCTCCCCATTTTGGATCAGCATCCACTTATCAGAGAGACATTCATTCGGCCTTTGGTTTTTTGGGATTGGCTTACTTCACTTAGCATGATATTCTCCAACTCCATCCATTTATCTGCAAATGATCATGATCTTATTCTTTTTAAATGCTGAGTAATATTCCATTGTGTGTATATACCACCATTAGAAAACTTGAAATGGAACCACCATTTGACCCAGTTATCCCACTCCTCGATCTATACCCAAAGGACTTAAAATCAGCATACTATGGTAATGCAGCAACATCAATGTTTATAGCAACTCAACTCAAAATAGCTAAACTGGGGAAGCAACCTAGGTGCCCTTCAACAGATGATATGGAGGTTTTTAAATTCCTTATTACCTTTTTAAAGAATCTTTGCCACTGTGATAGAATTCTGTGAAAATGTTTTGTAGCGGTCATGGTCCCCCAAAAAGCTCATGTGTGAGAGAACACAAGAAGGCTTAGCGGTGAAATGATTGGGTTATGAGAGCATAACCCAAATTAGTGAATTAATCCCCTGATGGGATTAATTGAGTGGTAACTGAAGGCAGGTGGGGTGTGGCTGGAGGAGGTGGCATTGGGGGCGTGGCTTTGGGGTATATATTTTGTACCTGGTGAGTAGAGTCTCTCTCCCTCTCTCTGCTTCCTGATCATCTTGTGAGTTGCTTCCCTCCACCACACTATTCCACCATGATGTTCTGCCTCGTCTCCAGCCCCCAGCAATGGAGCCACAGACTGAGACCTCTCAAACCGTGAGCCTCCAAATAAACTTTTCCTCCTAAAATTGTTCTTGTCAGGTCTTTTAGTCACAGCAGTGAAAAAGCTGACTAAAACAGTAGATGTGATTGACGTTTGGACCAGTTGACTTTATAAGTTGAGAGCAGGTTACGCTCCATGATGTAGGTGGGTCTCGCCTCATCCACTGAAGGTAGGCAATCAAGCCAGAAGTCATACATGTGTACCTTGTCTGTATATCACATGACAAAATGGTCCCGACTCCGTCATCTTCTGAGCTCCTTTGAGCTCTGATCTCTATCATGTGCATTCACCTCTTCCTGCAGGCTTCTCCCTGGAGGATGCAGCCCCTGTTAGAACCCGGATCACTTTCTTGTGCGGTTCTAGGACAGGGAGAGCACTGAAGATGCCTGAGCTCTCTAGGACTCAGTGTCCCCTTCTGCAAATCAAGGTCATGCTCACCTGTAATCAACTTGCACCAAGCACATGCTTTTGATACGTCAGAGCAAACAAAACAGCTTTCTTTTCCTCTTATTATGGATCTTGATGAACAGAAGGGACGGTAAATTAGGATGAAATCAATCCTTTCCATGGGCCAGCCAATGTTCCACGTCATGCTAGAGCAAGCCGCAAAGAAGCCATATGTGGGTTTCATGCAGCCTTCATTGGAAGAGTAATTTTAGAAGAACCAAGCTCCCAAGAATAGTAGATATTCGGCATCTTTGCAGGCAACACAGCATTTCAATAAACATTCTGAAAGATTTGCTTTATAAAACAATATCGTTAATTACAGAGTGTGAGGATCCTTAATTATTTCCTTTTTTTTTTTTTTTTCCCCCTCTTGCCCTGTACCATGGAATTATCTTCAACTACCTGAGAGCATGGATCCAAGGATTTGGAATGGAAGAACCCAAAGTACACACCAGGGCTTTGAGCTTTACGAACAGGTGCTGGGACAACGTGGGGATCCCTCACAAAAGTCTCCGTGTGTAACTTGTTTATTTCATTATGTCTATTCATCAGTTGGTTTTCAGAATTTCTGCCTCAGTGATGCATCTGATTAATCAAATAAATACTTAATCTTTGCATCCTTCCTTTGATAGAGAAGAGTTCAGGCTCTTGACTGCAACAGTATGTTACATTTTTGGGGAATTCACTAATGTCTGATTCTCAAGTTACTTCTTACAGGTCAGCACAAGTCTGGACACAAATAAGGGAGGTTCAACATATGGCTGTATCGTGACCATATTCTCACATCACATATGTAGGAAAGGGGACAATAAACTATAGCTCTCCCACTTAATAGCCTGTTTCCCAGTAAAAGTTGATGACCCCCTGGGAGCCTGAACAACCCCATGACAAATGAAATGAACACTTGATCAGTGGGTTGTGGTAAGTAGAATGTAAATGGAGTCAAGTAAAGCACCGTTCACTGTGTCTGTCTGGCACACTGTAAGTCACCAGTTTGTTCAACTACAAATAAATGAGTGAAAGGGCTATATGCCACATGCCCAAATTGGGACCTACCCACACAAGAGCCAGCCACTGAATGGCTGGATACATTACCACAGTTTTACCACAGAATGTCAAAAGGAACACTCACCAACATACAGTGAGCACAGATGAACCTCACAGAAATGGATCAAGCCACACTGGATACATGCACGGACGGTGTTTTGGTCACCATTCTGTCATGGAGACTAAAATATCTGACAAGAATAGCTTAGAGGGCCGGGCATGGTGGCACACGTCTGTAATCCCAGCACCTGGGAGGCTGAGGCAGGAGGATTCCGAGTTCAAAGCCAGCCTCAGCAATGAGGAAGCACTTAGCAACTCAGGGAGACCCTGTCTCTAATAAAAAAACAAAAAAAGGGCTGGGGATGTGGCCCAGTGGTTGAGTGCCCCTGAGTTCAATCCCTGGTACCAAAGGAAGGAAGGAAGGAAGGAAGGAAGGAAGGAAGGAAGGAAGGAAGGAAGGAAGGAAGGAAGGAAGGAAGGAGAACATTTATTTTGGCTCATGGTTCCAGAAGTTCAGTCCAAGGTTGGCCGACTCCATTGGTCAGGGCCCAAAATGAGGCACAATAGGGGCTGGGGTTGTGGCTCAGAGGCAGAGCGCTTGCCTAGCATGCGTGAGGCACTGGGTTAGATCCTCAGCACCACATAAAGTAAAATAAAGACAGTGTGTCCACCTATAACTAAAAATAAATATTTAAAAAAAAAAAAAAGAGGCACAATATCATGGCAGAACAATGTGACAAAGCAAAGTTGCTCCACTCTTGGTGGCCTGGAAGCAGAGAGGGAGGTGAGAAGGGGCCACCGAGAAGACGTCCCCATCCAGGGAACTCTCCTGTTGACCCACCTCTTCCAGCCACACCCCCGCCTGCTTACAGTTACCACCCGTGAGTCCATTCAAACTAGGATGGGCTGATGAGGCTACAGTTCTTCCAACTGAATCATTTCACCTCCGGATATTCCTGCATTCATAGGAGCTTTTAGGAGACGCCTCATATTCAAGCCTTAATAGACGGAAGGGAGAGAAAGACAGAAGAAGGAAGGTGGGCCAACAGGAAAAGCTCATGTAGCCTTAGGAAGACTCAGGGGATAACCCAACGGGGTCAGTAATTAGAGAAGGTGTCTGGGACTGTTGATGAGTTCCTTTGATCTGGGCATTGGCTCTGAGGGTATGAGCACTCATTCAGCTTTACACTTATTATTTCCTCCTTGCATATATGACACTTCAGTGGTGAATAAACAAAATTAGCAGCAAAACTGTGCTTTTTGAAACTGACATCAGCAAAAGCAGAACCGTCTCAGATAACAGAGGGAGGCCAGGGGGTCTGCTTCCCTCTTCTGCACCCGCTCGATTTGATTTGGGCAACTCTAAACCTAAGGGTAAAGCGAGATTAAATTTATCTGCTTGACAGAGCAAGTTACAGTGACTGGTCACGAGTGTGTAGAATCACTCCAGCTGAGGACCCAGTTAACTATTATGTGGACCAGGCACAACCCTATCCACCCTTCCCTCCGAGGCAAAGGCTGCAGATGAAGCCAAGAGGCAGCTTCATCCCTAAAACATCCCAGGAAGGGTGTTTAAATATCCCACCCCCCCCCCCCCCCCCCCAAGACTGGGGATTAAACCCAGGGCTCATGCATAGGCAGGTGCTCTCTGACCAAGTGACACTCCCAGGCCCTTTTGAGACAGGGTCTCTCTAAGTTGCTGAGGCTGGTCTTAAATTTGCAAGCACACTGCCTCAGCATGACCCCAGTGGCTGGCATTACAGGTGTGCACCACCGCACCCAGCTAATGTAATCTAATACTTCACATTACTTTACATTAATTAATTTCTTTATTCCTTATCACCATTTTCGAGGGGGGGGGGGCATTGTTTTTCCTAGTTTATAGGAAAGGAAATTAAGGCTGAACTACTATTATGTCCTGTCTGAGCAGTAAAAAAAGCTGGGATTTGAATACCAGCATTTAATTCACTTATATTGCTCTACTAAACAACACCCTGTTCAGAATTCCCCTTACTAATGAGAACTACCAATTAGTTATTTCTAGGATCCTAGCCCAAAGTTTCCAGAGGAGTGGTTATCACAACCAGGGGGTGATTCTATAGACCAGTGGAAATTCGCCTAGCCAAGCCTAGAGATACTTTGGGTTGTCACTATGTGGGGGTGCTACTGACATCTACTGGGAAGAGGTCAGGGATGCTACTAGGCATCCCACAATGCACAGGGTGGACCCCCAAAGTAAATGATTATCTCTCTGCAAATGTCAATGGTGCTGAGGTACAAAAACCCTGTCCTAGGCTGTCACATGAAACATCTTCAATGCACATGGTAAAGCACTATGCCTCTCTTTCCCTTCCCACTACTACTGAGCTTTGAGGTGTGTTACTGTTTAGATGTGAGGAGTTCCCCAAAAGCTCACATGTGAGACAATGCAAGAAGGTTTAGAGGAGAAATGATTGGGTTATGGGAGCCTTAACCCAATCAGTCAATTAATCCCCTGATGGGATTAACTGGGTGGTAACTGAAGGTGGGTGGGGTGTGGCTGGAGGAGGTGATCATTGGGGACATGTCTTTGGCATATATACTTGTATCTGGAGAGTGGAGTCTCTCTCTGCTTCCTGATCATCATGTGAGCTGCTGCCCTCCACCACACTTTTCCGCCATGTTGTTCTGCCTCACCTCGAGCCCTGAGGAATGGAGCCAGCTGTCTGTGACTCTGAAACCATGAGCCCCCAGATAAACTCTTTTTCTCCCCTACAATTGTTCTGGTCAGGTCTAAAAGACCTGCAGTGAAAAAGCTGATTAAAACAAGGTGGAGGAACAAGTTACCTATAATGGAGCTCAAAGACGGGGAGAGCATTTTGTCTCTTCCTGTAAAATAGTAACTTCACAGGACTTTCACCTGGAGGTGAAAACCTCATTCTTGAGATTATTATAAAGACTTTCTTTTCTATCCAAGCAACACTTCTTTGCTTGCATAGCTCACACACACACACACACACACACACACACACACACACACACACATATGCAGTTCTGGAATGTGGTAGAGCTTACTGCCTTGGACACCGTGCTGGGGAGGGCTCTCTAGGTGCATCTGGAACTTATTTGTATTTCAAAAACACAAAAATCACCACCACAGTGTTTGTGCTCTTTGTAATATGAAACTTTTTAGAAATTGCTTTGTACTTGGGAGTAACAGCCACATGATTCACCATGAAATGAAGTCTGGAAAATCATTTTGGATAAATGGACCTATAAATTCAATAGAATTTCCATGACAACATAGACTGCGACACTCAACCACAAATAAAAGGTTATAAATCATTCAAAACCAACCAGGAATCAGCAATATGTCTCCCGTTTTGAAATACAAGAAACCTGAAATATAGTTTATTTTTTACTTACTCACCCAAAGTTCCCATTATAGTTCCTTCCTCACTTCCGATATTATATTTCCTACCCCTTTAAGAGGTTCTGAGGGAAACGACAAGGCCATCACTTTGCAATTAAGCTAAATAAAATTAACACAGGTGTCGAGCTGGTTGTATCGCCTCCTTCCGTTCTCCCAGCCTGAAGCTTCCGAGAAAGCTCGTGTGCACAGAAGACCTGATACCCAGAAAGTTGCATTTTTCCCAATGCTGCTCAGCGTTGCCAAATTACAGTCTTCATGAGAAACAGGTTTATGCAGAACATTTCTGAGAACACACATGCAAGACAACCTGGAGGCTTCCCAAACGCTTCTGAGTTCTATAAATCTAAACTACAGACTCTGCTGTCCTCAGGAAAACCTCCACCATGAAGCATTTTTATGATTAGGTGGGTCAAGCAATCTAGAGCATCTGTTCTTTAAAATAGCTCCCTGGTCCCCAGGTCATCTTTTTGTCTCTTTTGGAGGTCTCCTTATAATGGGCTCATCTGTATACTGTATTGTGACCTTTCTGAGCACTGGTCAATGGCACTGGCCCCAGAGTCAAGCATATAGTAAGAACTCATTAAATGACCGTGGAATGCATGAATGGACGACATTTCTCGCACAGGAGGAAATGCATATTATTTCTCCATTTCGTTCTTCTTTTCATTAGTCAGCTTCCCATATTAGAAGCAATACTTGTAGATGACTGTCACAGGAGCAATTTTTTATTGAGCTCAGGATTTGGCTTCCAGCTGGGTTGCACATTCCCCAAAATACTACACACCGCGGTCCATGCGTGCCCTGGGCATCATCTATCACTTTCCAACAGAGAGACCTATGAGTCTGTGACCACGTGCTGATCACCTTTAAGGTACATTTTGAGCCCTGATCTCATCAGGTCTGGGGCTTTCACTGGAATCTTCAAGGACTCCACAGGCCAGACAGGTTATGAATCGCTACTGTTAAACACTCTGAAAAACCAGAGTGAGCACAAAAGCCCTTCTCTAGGACAGACACACACAGAAGTGGCTCAAACCATCTCTTGAAAAACATACACCTTGTACACTCCAATTAACAATGCAGGAGAAAGCCAATCTTCCCACTCCTCTGTTAGTGTTCCATCACAGGGACCAAAATACCCCACCAGAACAACTGGGGGGGGGGGATAATATTTATTTTGTCTCATGGTTTCTCAGTGCAGGGCGTGTGGACTCCATGGCTCTGGGCCTGCGGTGAAGCAGAACATCATGGTGGAAAGGCACCTTGGAGGAAAGCTCAGAGCAGCCAGGAAACAAAGAAAGAGCTCAAGGAGACAGGAACAAAATCAAGTCCCCAAGGACGTGCCCCCTAAAGACCTATTTCTTTCAGCTACTTCCCACCTGCCTATAGCTACCACCCAGTACTTCGCTCAAATTATTAACCCATCAAGTGCATCAAACCCTGATTAGGTACAGTCTCATAATCTAATCTCTTTACCTTTGAACATTCATACATCAACACAAGCACTTTTTCAGGGGACTTTTTAATATTTAAACTATAACCCCACGGCTCACACTGAATTTATGAAACTATTATTTTTATCCACTGAATGAACACTTTAAATTTTCCTAAAAACCACCAATAGAAATATAGACCTGAACTCCCTTTTTCCCCCCATCTAATGATAACCCCTTCCATTGTTTAAGGAGGCTATTTATTTTGAAAAATCGATGATTTGCCACAGAGCTGCAATTACAAAGGCAAACATACAAACGCTTTTGCCCCATCACTGTTGGTCTAAGGAAAAAACCAACCAACCAACCAACCCTCAGTATGTATAATAAACAGAAGATGGGTGAAACAAATTATCCAAGGGGGGAAAGGGAGTGAACTAGAGGTGCTAACACTGAAAATTATCAAAGATATATTATGAAGGGAGTGAGCCAACATACCCAATAAGTACAGTGTGATCACATCTGAATTTGGAAACACTATGCATGATAATGCTGTGATTGTTGTGCATGTATATGCACAGACATGGAGAGTTAAAGCATGTGGGGAAGAGACACAAATACATGAGAGTTATCCCAGGGGAGGAGAGTCAGATTGGTTTGAGTCCAACAAAGGTGTTTGTTTTATCACAACCCAAAATACTTTGCTGGCTCTAACAGCTCATCTTGTTTAAAAAAAAAAAAAAAAAAAAATTCTTTGAAATGAAAGGAAGGAAGGAGCGAGGGAGAGAAAAGAAAAGGAGAGAGAGAGAGAGAGAGAGAGAGAGAGAGAGATTGAAAAAAGAACAGAACACTGAAATTGCCACCACAGTTGAAGAGGTGAAGTTAATAGATGAAATTGGGGACTCAGCTCAGAACACCAGCCTCATCAGCAAAGTGCTCCCAAAGAATGAATCTGTCAGCCCCAGCGACACACAGCTCAGCATCACTGGGAGTGTGATCTTCCTTTATTCCTGATCTCTCTTTGACACAACTCACTCTTCATTTATTTCTGACTGCAGTGAAACAGATAACGACTCCAGCTCACTGAAACTGCAAAGGAGGCAGAAAGAGAGGGGAAAAAAGAGGGGACTAGTGTTTCTGATCCATGGAGGCTGTTTAATTCCTTTAACCCGCTGACTCTGTTGTAAAGTCTATTTATTTAGCCTAATAGCTGGCTACCTCTCCGGCCACAGTATAGTGTGCAAAGTAACCAATCCTCCCAGACCCCAGCTTTGGTCAGAAAGACACTAGAGTATCAGAGAGCAGAACAAGGTGACCCAAAGCTAGGCAGAGCATCAGTGTCACACTGGTGTTGAAGTCAGCCTTCCGAGGCTGTGACCAAAAGACCTGAGAAGAACAACTCATAGGAGGAAATTTATTTTTGCTCATGGTTTCAGAGCATCATTCTGTGGTCAGACTACTTACTCTACAACTCTGGGCCCGAAGCGAGGTAGACCCTCACGGGGGAAAAGGGTGTGGCAGAGGAAAGCAGCTCAAGACAAGGAAACCAAGAAGCAGAAAGGGAATTGCCCAAAGGCACAACCCCCCACCCCCCACCCCATGTCCTACTTTCTCTTAGCCTTCTCTGGTCACATCCTACCTGCCTACAGTTACCTCCCCGTTAATCCATATCAATGGATTAATTCACAGGTTAGGTTACAACTCTCATACCACAAACATTTCACTTCTGAACATTCTTGCATTGCCTCACACATGAGAATTTGGGAGACACCTCATTTTTAATCCACAACAAGCAGGTAAAACCTGGAAGAGGCTGTGGAAGTGGTGGAATAGCTTAGTGGTTTGGAGGAATGGTGGCTTTGAACATAGTGCAAAATATCCTTGGCTAAGTAGTTCTCCTTTCCAAGAATTCCCCTTAGATTGACTTTGGATTTCAGAACCCATAGTCAGAGAAAACCTAAGGTGGAGTGGAAAAGACACTATTAGAGAATGGAAGCTCAAGGTCACCTTCTACTTCATCTGGGGCAAAAATCGTGAGCAAATCACTCAATTTTTTGGAATCCCTGTTTCCAAATATAGAAAATTGAGATGCAGCTATTAGGTAAGTTTGGAATGATGATGGCTCTAAAAAAAAAGTTTGAGGATTGAGTATAAACTAACAAAAGTGCTGGGATTTAACACCACAGGGAAAATAAGAATGGCACAGAACCTGTGGGATTAACCGACAACTACTGCTACTTATTCTTCATCATCAAAAACTTTTTTTGAGCCAGGCATGGTGGCACATGCCTATAATCTTAGCAGCTTGGGAGGCTGAGGCAGGAGGACTGTGAGTTCAAAACCAGCCTCAGCAATTTAGCAAGGCCCTAAGCAACTTAGCAAGAGCTTTTCTCAAAATAAAATACAAAAAGGGCTAGGGATGTGGCTCAGTGGTTAAGTGCCCCTGAGTTAAACCCTGGTGCTAAAAAACAAAACAACAAAACAAACAAGAAAAAAACCTTTTCAAAAAATACATTTTTGTGAAATCAGCTAATTGATACTGAATCATTTTATTACATGACTTAAATTCATATTGATTTTCTTATTTTCTCATTTTGATTCATGTTCTCCCCCTCCAACATTTTGTTGTGACACAATTTTAAATAGAGCAAAATCTGCCATCACCACCATTAACATTTTAATGTACTTGGTTTTCAAACAACAGTTCATTCCTCTACCCATTCATCTAATCGGGCACTGAAGTTTAGTTGGGGGCGGGGGACCCCACTGGCACTCTCTAACATTCTAACATCCAGTCGGTGCCAGATTAGTAACCTTGGCATCCAGAGGAAGCCAAGCAGGGTTTGGGTCCAAGCCAGAGGATGCACTGCTGGAGTGTGAAGGGGTTAATAACTCTATTAATGAGGGCATCTTGAGACTCTGATAGATAAATCTCAGCAGGCAACTGCTAATTATTTAGAATAAAAACAGCATTTCAGGGAGGTGATTAAAAACAAGAAAATATCAAAGCCATGTTTTATGAAACCCAGAATCTACAGGAGACAGTGTCAGCCAATAATCATGTTATTGATTGGTCCATTCATGACCTATCCTGATTAGCTAATATAGAAAACATCCAAAAAGACCGTATGTTAAATATAATTGTGCTCAAACACTTGCTTCTTTTAGTTGTCATGGATCCATAATACATAATGTAAATGTAAACACGCCCAGAAGTCTGCCCAGGAAGCGTGCCTGGTTCATTATCTACAAACCCGAGACTCATCCACCATTGAGAGCCATGTTCGCAAAACCTCCTGCCCAAAATCTTAATGAAGAAGCTATTTTAAACCAAAAGATGCTAAAAATTGGCTGACTTAGTTGGGCTTCAAGCAGTGCTTGTGGATGTTACAAGAGCAATTCAGGAAGTTCAAAAGCCATTATTTATGACAGCAAAAGACTGCAGACAGACTCACTATCAATAGGAGAATGACTAGATTAACTAAGGGGCATCCATACTGTGAAATATTATGCAGCTATCACAAAAGAAAGATGTCAATTCTGTATCTGATATGCAAAGGAAGCACACGATAAATTGTGAAATTTAAAAGGCAAGTTATGAGTCAGGCACAATGGCGCATGCCTATAATTCTAGAGGTTCAGGAGGCTGAGGCAGGAGGATCATGAGTTCAAAGCCAGCCTCAGTAGCTTGGCAAGGCACTTAGCAACTTAGAGAGACCTGTCTCTTAATAAAATATTTAAAAAAGGGCTGGGGATGTGGCTTGTTGGTTAAGCGCCCCTGGGTTCAATCCCCAGTACTAAAAAGAAAGGCAAGTTACGATTTCCCCACTTTTCCAGTGAGGGCAAGAAAACACACACACACACTCACACAGGGAAGAACCTGAAATAATGTATAAGAAATTTCATTATAGTCATCTCTGAGAATTAAGGATGCAGAGACTGAGATAAAAGAATGACTTCAACTTTCACTCCATATAGTCAGTAGTTTAAACACCTGTCAGTAAGAACAATTTCCTTCATAAATATTTGAAGTAATAAATATAAGAAGGCAACTTCAAAGAAGGATTGAAACAGGAACCAAATAGCACCTGGATGGTAGCAAGGTCTGTTTTCAACCTTAACTAAATATTGACAGACATACAGAAGAGAGCACAGTTCTAAGTGCAATTGTGAGTGACCTCAGTGAAGTTTCAGAGCCCATGTAACCAACATCCAGAACAGGAGAGAGGCCACTTCTGGTCCCCAAGATGTCCCGAGTGCTGTCATCTGGTCACTACCCCCAACCATGAATATCCCAAAACCTTGAGTCACCTTTCCTGACTTTCAACACAGAGATTCATTCTGACTAGCTAACTTTGAAATTCGCTCTAAACATGAGATTCTATGATGCTTTAAATCCTCTTTCACACCAGGCCTCAGTCCACATTTTTTTTTTTTTTTTTTTTTAAGGCTGACAGCCATTAAGATCAGAAGTTGGGTTCTTGCTCCCTGCCCTGTTTTACCAACAGCAGGAACTAATGAATGGGATAAGAGTCTTGGGGAGGGCAAGCCTGACAGCTATTTCCAAGCTGATTGCTAGTAGTTGGATGAAATGGGGGTTCCAAGGAAACAGAATTCAAGAGACCCAAATCTAAAAAGTATCATCTATAATCATGTGCACTTAAGCAATAGTGCACAGGGCAAGTGCTTTAAGATTAGGGAATTTTACTTTCACGACGACTCTAGGGGGCGCTGTTGCTACTCTCAGTCTGAAGACTGGGAAAGGTTTCAAGAACATGGCTGGTGAAGTCAGGGCCCTTCTACAGGCCGTGTCTTCCCTGTAGATCCCATAGCTGGGGACCACACTCCACCAGGACTGTCAGACAGTACAGGCTCATTTGTGACTCTGCCCGTCAAGGACAGAGATCTGCTGGGGTTCCTCAGTTCTTTTTGGTCTGTGAGCACTCATGGCCGGGTGACAGGACACACCAGCAGACACAAGGACGCAGTTCAGAAGTTGCCAGAGCCTGGCCTTAGGCCTGGAGCTCAACTACAAAGAGTTCTGATCAGTGGGGTTGTTTTTCTTTCTTTTTGGCCTGGATCATTTTTGTCTCAACAACTTTGGTCACAATCAAACTCGTAACCTGCTGGAGTCTCCTATCAACTCGGCTGGGTCCCTCTGGTCTACCAGGGTCCCACTACCAAGCCAGCCGACCCTAGGCACACTCTGCAGCCCAGGATGGACTCATTGTCTACACACTCGGCACATTAATTCCCCAAATCCATAAACGCAGGGCAAGAACAGAGGTCAGCAGAGTCCACAGGCGATATTACTTGGACATAAACACAAAGAGGGACAGGGGACACAGACTTAGGTATGAAAGAACTGATACATTTAAAGTGAACATCCAAATGTCATGCTGTTCCTTCCTACCATAAAGCAATGTATCCTCCCTTCGAAAATTATTTAGTATACAGCATAATCATGTATTGAAATATCACCTGGTAACCTAGAACTTTGTACAACTTTTTTTTTTAACCCTATCAGAGTTCTATTCTTTTTGTTCAGTTGTAGATAAACACAATACCTTTATTTTATTTGTATGTGTTGCTGAGGATCGAACCCAGTGCCTCATGAGAGGCAAGCGAGCACTCCACCACTGAGCCACAAACCCAGCCTCTTTGTACAACTTTAATGGTTTATGTAAAAGTTGAAAAAAATTTAAATTACAAACTTTTAGGAATGGGTTGTACCAGACTCTACACAATGAAGGCACAAAATGTAGAGAAGAATCATGGCTGGGTACACACAATTTTCCGTCCTGCCTTCAAAATTGGGTAGAGAAAGGCAGGAAGGCTGGATCTGTAGGGATTTTCACGCTAGGGGAAACACATCTGACCATGCATTATAGTATTTTCAAAGGGGTCTCTGGTGGAGGGTTTTATTTTTATTCAAAGCATTGTATTCCATCTTAATATAGCTTGAGCTCTGGCCTAAAGGCTCCCAGGCTTTATTATTTCTTCAAATGCCTACACCTCAAGTATTTATAACATGCTGGCTCAATAATTCCTACCCACAGATTCCTCCACATGGTGGTCTATTTGCACTTCATGGAGACACCCTGCTTTTTGTTCCCAGTCTAGGAGCACAGAGTGATGTATAACTTAGAGCTTTCTGAGTTTTTCTGAGTCTTAAAAGTCACAATAGGACTCATGGCAGTTCTCAGGCTTCATACTGAGAGCAAGAGCCAGAAATGTGACAGGCAGACAGGGCAAAGACCTCAACTGCAACCATGCCATATACAGACACGTGATCAATCAAGGGAACAGCGCACAGACAACATCCTGATTGGACAGGCTGCGCAGGGTTGATGAGTGTCTCACTCTGATTGGACGTAGGATCACCCCCCTAGAAGTCATCAGCCAATAGCTTCCAAAGGTCACCTCCAGCAACACCAAATAAAAGTCTAGAGGGCAGCAACACAAGTGCAAGCTCTGGGTACCCCTCCCTGGAGGGAGTTCTGCTGCCTCTCCATTCTGAAAATAAATTCTTGTACTTTGCTTTTACCCTTCATTGTCTGTGAACCCACCCTTGGCTGTGTCTCAACACCCTTTTGGAATGTTAAACATTCAATGGATGATGTGGGTTTTTTTTTTTTTTTTTTTTTTTTCCTTTTACGTAAAGCATTCTCCTGGGCAGTCAGGGCATCGTTAGAGCTACAAACCTGTGCGGATACTGCTTTGGCAGCGGTATTTTTGCTAGTTGGCATTCTTTGCAGTGACGCTCTGAGTTGTTTTTCAGTTTTTTGAGCTGTGACCAGTGTACACAACCACATTCATGGTTGGGGCTGGGGTAAAACACACAGACCAATGTGGGGAGGTGATAACAGACACCTGGGCACCCCTCAGGAAATGTTTTAGCTTGGTAGTCCCAGCCAAGCCACCTACAAAGAAGTATCTCTTCCCCAAAGCAGAGGGATACTCCCTCATCTTCATGGACAGTAGAAAACGGGATAAATTGGAGGATGAAGACCATGGGTGGCCTTAGGTCAGAGCCTGCTGACACTGCCCCAGTGGCTAGCTGAGAATGACAATGGCTTCTCACCTTAAAAGATGAGAGTAACAATCTCACAGACTCCTGCAGGGGTCACCAGGGCCAAGCACACTCTTTCCCTAAATCCTAAGGCACCTTAAAACCCTGACAGCAACTGCAAATATTCCCCCAGACAGCAAGCACAAGCGTTCACTCGCTTGATTTTTTTTTTCCTGGAAAAGTGGATGATCCCTTGTTGTTCAGATGCAGCATCTTTACTTTTATCTTATATTTATTCAAAAATCACTGTCTTGTTTTGAAAAAAATCAAGCTGATCAAAGAGCATACATAATGTGCTTTGAGTCTCCAGCTCTCCCTGCTCCTCCTTTTTGTGCCCAGGCATGTCACCAGGCCTCAAGTATGTCATCCTCACACTCTGCCAGCCGCCACTCTGAAGTGACGTGAAGCCCTGGCAGAGCCTGGCAAGTGGCAGGCAGGTCCAGATTGGCCACGATGCCTTTCTTCCGTTTCTGATCCAGTGGTTCTCAAACATGGGTTATTCTGGCCCATGTTTTGGGGCCTTTGGGGTTGTTACAACTGTGGCAGGGGTGCTGCTGACATCTGTTCTATCTTAGAGTAAGCAAAGGAGGCTATTATTCAACATCCTACAACACATAGGACACAAAAAAGTTATCGATTCCAAAATGTCACTTGGAGGGTGGCGAGATATCGCAAACACTCTCTGCACTCAAAACAAGGCACATAACACATCTTGGTGCACATCTAAAACTTCCGGTTCCACCAACAACTGGATTAACGGTCTTTACCAGGGCATACTCTCAAATCAATCCCCTCTGGACATGATGTTCATAACAGGATATTTGCCTACTCACTGCTGAATTAAGAAGTGCACAGTATTCTTGACTCTGAATTCATTTTCTGATGTGGTGAGGGTCATCACCCATCCACCTAAGCTATCCCTTTTTTTAAAAACAAAAGGGGGGAAATGTAAGAGCCTTGTATGAGGAAGTAGCTAAGATGGCGGCTGGCTGAGAGCCAAAGAGGAGGCGTTTAATTGTTTACACCCGACCTTAATGTAATTAACTAAGAATCTCTTTCTGTGCCTGTGAACACTGTGTGATGCACCTGTAAGTTGAGCTTGTGACACGTGTATACTTGCTAAGGTAAAGAGTATTTAAAGAGACTGTGTGGGAAACATAGGGAGAGAGAGCAGAGAAGAAGAAGCAAGAATAAAGGAACCAATCTTTCCCAGTCTGCCTCCGATTTCTTTCCCGCGGTATCGTTGCTGTAGGCGGCAACAATTTTCCTAATGTTTGATTGGCACAGCTGTTAGAACCCTGCGCTGCAGGCTCACAGGGACTGGAGTTTGCATTCTGTTCCTTTGTTTACCAGCTAGGCCAACCTGGGCAACATGAAAGTCTGAATTGTGCCACCATCGCAAAGATGTTGAAGTCCTACCCCTCCTCACCTGTGATTACCACCTTACTTGGAAGCAGGGTATTTTCAGATGATCAAATGAAGATGTGGTCCTTAGGATGGGCTCCAAACCAATATGTCTAAGTCCTTATTTAAAAAAAAAAAAAAATGCGGACACAGAGACAGACACAGGGAGAGTGTCATGCAAAGACAAAGGCAGGCCATGCAGGCGCATGCCAAGCAATGTCACACATTGCTGATGAGCCACCAGATGCTACTAGACAACAGAAGAGATCCTGTCTTATAGCTCTGAGGAGGCACCAACTCTGCTGGCACCTTCACCATGGACCTCTGGCCTCCAGCACTGAGGGACAGGAAATCTCCGTTTGTGGTGGTTTATTAAGGCAACTGTTCATGTCTTAGTTGTCTAGATCTTTAAAACAGGATTATATATAGTGGTGCTTAGTGGTCATGATTGCTGGGAAAAGTTAACTGTGATAAAGTGAATCAGAGTAGCTGATCCACATTAGAAGCTCAAGAAATGGTAGCTGTTGCCTCATTAGGAAAGATCCAAGCCATTTTAGCTTTCCTTCTGTGGTAACTTCACTCTTGTTTCAAACGTGTTTAGCAATTCTAATTCAAAATATTAAAAAAAAAATTAAGTCAGGTGTCATCTTTAAAATGAGTATAATGCTGTAATAATAGTCCTATAATAATGATTGCTTTAGATTTTGCAATGCAGTGAAAGCGTGGACTCAATTCTGCTAATAGTTGAAACATAATTGAGCCTTAATTACAATATTAACCACAATAGCAATTTATGATGTGAGTGTGTCAGTTCAAAACAACCAGAAACAGGAAAGCTTAATATATAATTCTACCTGGAATGCTTCTACTCATCATCTTTCAAGATTCAAATTAAGTGCTACATGCTACCTGAAGCATTTATTGTCCGATGTTGCAGCACTCCCCTGACCCGTCTCCCCCAAGGGATGCTAGAAGCCCAGGCTACTTTTTGCCCCAAGGAAAGCATGAAATTCAGCCTTTTCTTTTTCTTTTTTTTTTTTTTTTTTTTTTTTTTTTTTTTTTTTTTTTTTTTTTTTTGGTACGGGCACTCAACCACTGGGCCACATCCCCAGCCCTTTTTTGTATTTTATTAGAGACAGGGTCTCACTGAGTTGCTAAGTGCCTCGCCATTGCTGAGGCTGGCTTTGAACTCACCATCCTCCTGCCTCAGCCTCCCAAGTGCTGGGATTAGAGGCGTGCGCCACCACACCCGGCTTGAGCCTTTCTCATTTGGGACACATATGCTTCTCCTGTGTAATGGTCTGAACCACAGTTTTGAAAGCCCTGTCACATGCTATGCCACAGTTCATAAATGAAGGCTTAATGCAGTTTAAGACTGAGAAATGTGACCCTAAAGTACAAATGCATTAGGGATTCTCATTTTTGCTTCCATTTCCACATATCGGAATGAATAAAAATTTCCCAACATGGCCCGGCAGCTGCCTCCACTTCTACTGTTAACTTTGTCTCTTCTTTCCTGAAAAGAGTTTTCCCTCCTAACCAGGTAATGTCAGGTGACACTGGAAGAACTGTGACTTTTCCTGATGATGTCTTTGCATACAATTACCTGGACAGAGACGCTCTCCTTGGAATACCCATTGTTAGGAAACAGCAAGCTGTGAAGATCCAACCATCTTTACAAATGGGTTAGTGGACTGTAATATCTTAAGCTGCTCTGAACTGGCAACACACCCATCAAAGACCAACTACACAGAGAAGATCAAATGGAGGAACAGAATTGTTTCAAGTAGTAGCTGAGTAACAGTGGGCCCTACCATTCATTATCTCACCAGCATGATACCTGCTACACGACAGACTCTAAATAACAGCGGGCCCTGAATATTACTGAAAGTCCACCAGAAGATTCTGGAGGGAGCCAGGTCTTTCTTTCAGAGCTAAAGAAATTTGAGAACTATCCTTAAGTCTTCCAAGAATAATATTCTAACAAGAAACAACAATAACAGTGGCAGTCTTCCTTGGTCTTCAACAGTCCCAAGGTGCCAAAAGAGGACTCAAGTCTGTTTGGATTTGGGGTGACAGAGAGATTACTGACTGGGAGAGGCTCGAGGGAGCCTTCCAGGGTCACGGACCTGTTTGGCATCTTGCTCTGGATGTTGGATCCATGAATGTACACACATGCGAAATTCATCAAGCTGTACATTTTACATCTGAACACTTTACCATTATGTAGCTTGTACCACAATAAAGAGATTTAAAAATTAGCAATGGGGGCTGGGGTTGTGGCTCAGTGGTAGAACACTTGCTTAGCACATGTGGGAGCCTGGGTTCGATCCTCCGCACCACATGAAAATAGATAACATAAAGGGATTGTGTCCAACTATAGCTAAAAAATAAATATTAAAAATTAGCAATGCATGACTACCCAGCTGGGCAGAGCTAGTAGTCAGGTGATTTAACCACCAGTTTGAGGCTTGTGACCCTTTGGAAGACCTGGGGAATGGAGGAAGCCTATGCTTTAGTTTACACTTAATTGAGAAGAAATCTCAGACCCAGACCATTCTCTGAAGATCCTGCAAAGAGCTCTGAGTATAACTTATTGCTTGCTCCTTATCCTCAACGCCACAGGTGTGAGGCAGATGTCACGCTTATCTTTCTTATAGCAAACAAATTCATGCCTTCAGAATATTAAGCACCCGCCAAAGAAGTTTCAAATGTATTAAAAGCCAGGCAGCCAAGTTCAAAATACAGATAATCACTTACAAATTACTGATTTCCTTTGGAGAGCAATTACATTTATAAATATGAATACAGTCTATATTAAACCATGAAAAATGACACTCAAATATCTGTCAAGAGTCTGATGTACCCTTAGGAAAAAAACATTTTTTCCCCCCAAAGGCAGAGGAATGCACACTAACACATTCCTTTTGTCAAATGGTATTGAAACTGGAAAAAGCAAATGGATTCAAGAGACTCGGTGATAAAAAGTAGTTTAAAAATTAATGCGTGGTGAGAGTTGAGTCAGGGCTACTCCAAAATCTCCCCCTTTTCTAGGAACAAAGCGATATGTAAATGAATCTCACCAACAGAAAGAAAGCAATTTACTAACATGAAAATACATATGGGGGATTTTCCTTAGGGTTTAAAACTAACACTAAATGACAGTTTACCTTTACTATTTTTTTTTTTTTTTTTTTTTTAGCAAAACTGGAGATGGAACCCAAGGCCTTGTCATACTAGGGAAAGATTTCTGCAATTCGATTACACTTGCAGCTCCTCTTTGTCTTCTTAAAGTCAAGTAGCAAGGAAATAAAAGGCTAATCAAATATTCCAGCTTAAAGAACTCCAAAGACTGGTCCTTTCTTTCTCTTTAATGAAGCAGTAGTCTCCAAACCTTAGGTCATTTACCTATAGTTCCTGCGAATGTAAATGCATTCCCAATATTTTTTATTTACTGATATGTCAGATGCATGTATCATTGTACCAGTTTTTGTGTGTGTACACATTCTATTTTTTTTTACTGATAAACTGGATATGTGTATCATTGCAGCATATTTGTTCTTAAAATATGTGCAAAAAAAATAGATATGGTAAAAGGGAAAGAAACATTATTTCCAAATATCATACACATCCTTACATTACTATTTGGTAATAATACACAAAACAGATTTCGAGTGAGGTTCATGGTTAATAACAGGGTACATGCAAACAGATAAAGTCATACTGGTAATTTATAATTTTCATACCAGCTTCACGTCAAATCTGATTAGATTCTCCTCGTCTCCCCCCACCCCCACCCCAGAAGATGGCCGACAAGAGGGCATGTTGATTAAGCCATTTGTCTATCTGGGGAGCAGCAGTTTTAGTTACAAATATTACATTAACACGTAGATTTATTTATAACAGGCACACATAAAATGCAATTGATTACAATATGCAGAAAGCAACTAGATGCTCAAATACTCTTAATCCCTTTCTTTCCACTGAATACCCAGCAAACAAGACTTGTGACCTCCTGGCTCACAGATGACATGAGAATGCTAGCGGCAAGGCACATATTGAATATTAACAGAGCTTTCTTTTAATTAATGAAACCTAAAACTTGCATTCTAACAAACTCTTTCCCCTGAGCCTCAACAGTTCAATGTTGTACACACCAATTTGAAGAGTTATTTGATCATACATGAGAATTCACATGGGTAGCTTAAAGAAAATATAGATTCCTAAATCCAAGACAAGAAATGTGCATAGTTTTGACTGGGGCAGTGGGATCGTTATAGTTTGACATGACAATCCTATATCTCATGCTCTGCAGCCCCAGCTTTGAGAAACTCCAACTTGGTTTTCAGGAGTGACAGAAATGATCTGCAAAGCCTTTTGAAAAGACATTTATTCGTGTTTGGAGTGCTTCTTTCTTGCACAGTCTTTCTTCAAACTGGCTGCAAAAGAGCATCACAGGGAGACTTGTTTAAAGATCAGATTTCTGGGCTCCTAGACAGAAACTGTGATCTAGCAGGTCCAGGACAGCTATGCCAAATGATTCTGGTAGCACCTGGAGTTGGACATTTGTACCTAGAACATCTCCAATTCACAGTGGAATCAATTTGGTAGACTCTTGGTACTTTCTGTATCTTCTTCATGTATGATACTCAGTAAATGTTTGTTGGATTAATGGTCCAAACTGAAAAAATAGCAGGTGACGAGGTAGCCAGGAAACCTGGAGGTGGCCCTAAGTAGCTTTAAGTGTTATGAAAAGGACACCAGTTTGTTCGACTCCCACCTCCAATAATCAAGTTCTGAGTTCCTTTGGATAACAATTCCTTCTCCACCCTTCCAAGAAAAGCTGCCTGCAGAGCCAGGGGGCTCCAAGGGAGTGAAATGGAGACTACTTTGACAAGGCAGAGGTTATGTGGCAACTTTCCTGGAGACGTTCAGGGAGTACAGGAATCCTCTTTTCCAGTGCATTCGAATCTGGGAGGATGTAAAATCGAGCTACGATTGGCAAGCCCAAGAAGCCTGCTGTACAAACCTGCTTCTCTTGTCCCTATTCCAACAGCACAGCCACTGAGCTACCTGTCAAGCCCCTTCCAAGACTGCATTTCATTTATTCCCTACACAAGTCAAGAGTCTATGTTCTTTCAAACAATAGATCTATTCTGTGTGACCTGTTGCAACCTCTCTTAACAACTTCCCTGTTCAGATATTGTCCTTTGTCTATTACTGTTGACTTCTACTGAAAAACTCAACAAACTTTCCCATCCACTGACAGCTTTAAAAACCTCCCTGGTATCACTGTAATCACACATTCAATTCGATAATTTTTAATTATTTCCCGACTTAATACTACTTTGAGATATTTTTCAGGGCCTAGGAAAAACAGCAAATGTTAGAAATTCTATATACAGCCACACGCAAACTACTTCCTAACACCACTTTATTTCAACTTTTAAAAAAAATACTTATTTTTTACTTGTAATTGGATACAATGCCTTTATTTTATTTATTTATTTTTACATGGTGCTGAGGATGGAACCCAGGGCCACGCACGTGCTAGGCGAGTGCTCTACCGCTGAGCCAGAACCCCAGCCCTTATTTCAACTTTTTTGAGAAAAGTTCTAGCTTTTCTCAAAATTCATCTGGACAGCTCAGTAATATTTTCCTTCCCTACTCTGAATTCCCTTTGACCGGCCACAGACGCTGAATATTTGGGGAGTTCACAGAATGTTGTACATGGAAGTTTCCCCAGGAGGTTTCTCATCGATATGTTGTAGTGTTCCACAACCACACAGGCACAAACAGAAGTCACCTCCCGGCATCTTCTGAGACGTACCTAGCTGTCCTGCTCCAGTCAGTGATTTCAATGGGCACAAGACCATGACATCCTACACACCACTTGGAATGTCACTGAGTCAAGATGCATTTGAGTACAGGCAACAGCAAGCACCATTCAAAGTAGACTTCCGTCACACACGCAATGCCACTTAATTATTGGAAGCAGAAAAGACACTTTTACCAGGTGGTAAAAAATGAATCAACTCTTCTCTACCCACTCCACCAAGTGGCAAAGCAAGTCATTCACTAATTAGGAACTGGTGTGTTCTACTCATCCCCAAGGCAAAAGGGAGCAGAGACCCTGGACCCACAGATTCTAGGACAACTGAAGGGTACGATGGAACTGCACGGAGGGGTTGTCACCTCCCACTTCCGGGTTTCCTTTTTAAAAAAATACTTTAAGGAACTTCACCTTCTCTGATTCAAGGTTATCAATGTCAAATGCGTGTCCAAGTCATTTCTTCTTCTGGTATCTTCTCATTCGGTTCACAAGGTATTCATTTATAGATTGTGTCCCTTTTGAAAAGGCCAGAGGGGAACAGGCAGCAGGGCCACTTGGCCAAGCTTATCTCAAACTCCCTTTACTCAGCACCTTTAATTAAATGAAACTCGTGCCTTTGCTGGACCAATTTTGAATTATACATATTCTTCGGCTTTGTTCCTGGCAGGAAGGGAGAAGAGCGGGCTCACCTTTACAGATCAAATAAAGTGGGATGCCATAGCAATGATGTCATTGCAGGCAACCTGCAGGATTCTGGCTGGACAAAGAGGGACCCCAGACATTTCCTGAAGATGGCAATAGACTGCTAATAATGGGGTTTACTTCAGGCTTAGTCTGCAAGTGCTCTGGGGTCTTTTCACAGTGCAAACAAGTAGGTGGTGAACTTTAACAGTGGTAAGAAGCCAACAGTTTTGTTTTGTTTTGTTTTGTTTTTGGATTGAACTCAGGGGCACTCGACCACTGGGCCACATCCCCAGCCCTCTTTTGTATTTTATTAGAGACAGGGTCTCACTGAGTTGCTAAGCGCCTCGCCATTGCTGAGGCTGGCTTTGAACTTGTGATCCTCCTGCCTCAGCCTCCCAAGTGCTGGGATTACAGGCGTGCACCACTGCACCCGGCTAAGCCAAAAGTTTAATAAGAAAGACGGTCCTTGCTGGTGATAACGCTAGCGTTTTCCTGCATCCTGACTGAACAAGAGGCAAAGCTACTGCTGATCGCTACTGCAGTTCTCTATGGCACCGGAAGGGGATTTACTTTCTGTCTTTCCCACACTTAGAGGTTAGAAAATACATGCCTTATAAGAAATAAGGATGCATTCTAGACTGGTTTTTCCCCCTCAAAGACACAGAGACAAGTAGCAGAAAACTTTAGGATTGACATGTAAGCAAGTCACAACATCCATTTCCCACTGAAAAGGACTAGGTATTATTCTCTTGGGTGTCTGTGGATACTGCTTCTCCCACAGGTGTATTTCCTCTAATCCTAAAAGCAACATTCCTTGCCTCTTTTTTGTTTTTTTTTTTTCCCCCCGGGTGGTAGGGTGTGTGTGTGTGTGTGTGTGTGTGTGTGTGTGTGTGTGTGTGTGTATTTTAGTCAATTTGTGTTGCTGCTGGGGCCAAAAAGACCTGACAAGGACAATTAGAGGAGGCTCGGGCTGTAGCTCAGTGGCAGAGCGTTTGCGTAGCACACGTGAGACCCTGGGTTCGATCCTCAGCACCACGTAAAAATGAACAAACAAAATAAAGGTACTGTGCCCATCGACTAACAAATAGAAATAGATATATAACAATTAGAGGAGGAAATGTTTATCTGGGGGCTCAGTCCAACGGATGTCGCTGCTGAGGTCCTCAGAGATAGGACCTTGGGGCCTGAGGGAAGTCAGAACATCGTGGCAGAAGAGTGAGGTGGGGGAAAGCAGGTGGGAACGAGAAACCAGGAAGCAGAGAGAGAGAGGGAGAGCTAAAATCAGCTCACAACATACAGACACCAAAGGCACACGCCCAGGGACCTGGCCTGCCTCCTACAGCCACACCTCGTCTGCCCACGATTACTACTCAGTTAATTCCTGTTAGGGGGTTTATTCACTGACTAGGTTAAGGGTTTCATGATCTAATCACTTCAACTCTAAATCTTTTTTTTTTTTTTCTTTTTTAGTTGTTGATGGGCCTTTATTTATTTATTAATTTATATGTGGTGCTGAGAATCGAACCCAGTGCCTCACACATGCTAGGCAAGTGCGCTACCACTGAGCTACAACCTCAGCCCCAAAGTAGCCCCCTTTTTATTTTTCTCACACATGAGCTTTTGGGGGACGCCTCACATCCAAACCATAATGGGGGTAGGCTTTTTTATCATTAGCCTACAATTTACCCTCTTTTCTCCATAAAACAGCATTATTGTGTTAACATGTTATATTAAATATGAAATACTCCAAGGGAGCTTGCAGAGGTAATTGTCTTACTTTCAGCAGGTTTCTAAGAAAAGAAGGTTTAGCTTCCCAATACGAAATACAGTAATTAATGGAGTGTCAGGTTACTAATGTACATTAAAAAAAAAAAAAAAAGAAAGAAAACAGGAGTGAAATTAGCTATGTATCCTACTGTTTTAACTGCAGACTGGAGCTAAATAACTGTGCTGGCTTTTTTGCATTCATGTAAATCTAAACCTGAAATCTGCTTTTAAAAGGCTGGGTGGAAGGATAATAAAGGAAGGAAAAGAGAAAGCTTACTTCAATTATGAACTCAAAGGCCTCTGCTGGAATGATTTATATCTAGGTTAAAGGAGTCCTACCCTCCGAGGCATGTACTATCTCTGAGGAACTCAGCAGTGACATCCACGCATGCAACAAGACGGAAAAATACATATTACATAAGGTGGCAGCTGAGTGGGGTAGAGGAGGCTTATATAAAATTTGAACTTCGTGCAACTTACAACTATGAGCAAGGCATTCAGGAGTACTATTTAAAACCATAGGAAGCTGGGTGTGTGAAGCAAAGAATCAAAAAAAAAAAAAAAAAAATCTCTGCATTCAAGAAACTCCTTTCAAATGCAGTATAGGGCGATGATACCAAAGTAAATGGGCAATGTGAGATACCACATTTTAGGAAAAAAGAATATGATTGGCATATTCCTGTAGTTTTTTTCTTGAAGGCTGTAATTATGGCCAAAAAAAAAAAAAAAGTGGGGGAGGTTTCCATTCTAGGTTCCACTTGTGGCTTTGACACTTGTACACAGGGGTAGATTACCCTCTCCAAGGCCCACTTACATCCTCAATAACGTGATATAGACATGTTACCTACTTATCACATTGGTGAGAATTAAGTGGCATTCTGCTCATAATTAGCTCAGCGCACAGTCTTGTATCCTGCAAGTGCCTCCTAAAGGATAGTGGTTGCTATTAGCATATTTTTCTCCATGCATCCTGCAGATTTCAAACATCTTGCCATTCAAGAAAGAGTCTCGGCAATCCAGATAGAGAGCAAACATCTACCTCTTACAAACATAAGGACATCTTTCCAAAAGGGTTTTTCAATACCCTGGCTCCGAATGAAAGCATACCAAGATGTTTGTGTGGGAAAAATGTGACCAGTTCAGACTGCGGATGGTGGGTAAGCTCTTAGAAGTTTGATCGTGTAAAAATCAGCACATAATAGTAAGAGACAGAAAGATCCCGGGGCTAAAGGCAGCGAAGCAAGACATTAACTTAAATGGAAGGCAGCAAACAGGTTTAATCTAGCATGGGAATGACGACTAATTGGTGGTGGCTGCTTGGCTCCAATCTTTGACGAGGATTAGGAAATCTGATTAGCGAGTGAGGTCTGGTGGGGATTCAGAGGTAACACACGAGGCGACTGTTATTTCTCTACTGCTGATGTTTCCCCTAAAGAAAGAGGCCAGTGGTAGACAGAGAGTCATAAGTCGGAGAAAAAAACAGAAGAAAACCTCAGGATCCACCCCTCCAGGTACCTTCCAAGATGGCAGGACAGAGAGGAGGAGTACATGCAAGGATATCCCGATATTACAGAGCTGGGGCCTTTCAAGAAACAGAGGCAGCACAAAGACCCCTCTTCAAACCCCGATTTTTGCGACCAAGTCAGAAATGCTTCAGACATGTCGCTCAGAGTAACAGGAATGAGTTTATTGAAGAGATCGGAAGAGGGAAAGGGGACACTCTCAAGGGAGAGAGGGGGTCCTCTCAGAGAGGAGAGGGTCCACGTGTCTCTCCTGCACGCCAGTTTTATTGGGATCCCAGAGAAGTTTCCAGAGAGTCCCGCCCAGGTCTACTTCTTGACTTTTGACTGACATCAGACTTTCAGGTCCCCACTGTCATGACAACTCTAGGTCACCTTGGCTCATGTTTTTGTTTTTTTTTTTTTGGTACTGGGGATTGAACTCAGGGACACTGGACCACTGGGCCACATCCCCAGCCCTTTTTTGGATTTTATTAGAGACAGGGTCTCACTGAGTTGCTAAGTGCCTCGCCATTGCTGAGGCTGGCGTTGAACTCGCAATCCTCCTGCCTCAGCCTCCCAAGTGCTGGGGTTACAGGCGGGTGCCACCATGCTGGGCTCCATGTTGTAATTGGATTCTTTTTTTTTTTTTTTTTAAATATTTATTTGTTTGTTTTAGTTGTACACAATGCCTTTATTTTTACGTGGTGCTGAGAATCGAACCCAGGTTCGCGCACGTGCTAGGGAGCGCTCTACCACTGAGCCACAACCCCAGCCCCTGTAATTGGATTCTTAATCATACATTCTTAAAGATTTTATGATTAGGAGGATCTATTCTTATCTCCCAGGGTTTCAGGGTCTGGTCTCCTGAGCTCCTCCCATTGACATTATCTTGGGCCTGCCTTCCTCCTGCAGTGAACAGGTAGCTTGCTGAGGAATGTGACGTGTCCTGTCCACTGAGGCCAGGCAGGGCTGCAGGTAAATTGCTTCTTGGGAAAGAAAGCATGTGGGGGTGAGCACTGTGGGCCCACTTTATAGAATTACTCTTTTAACCTCCTGTTCCCACCATCCTCACCTGTCTGTTCCCTGACACTGGGTGGGGGTGGGGGGGGGGACGGCAGACTGGTGTCATCATCCATCAGTGTCAGCCAGTTTTAGGCTTGTTCCAATTCCATTCTTGCCTAACGGGTTATAAATTGGCACTTTACGAAACTCAGAGTGGATAGAGAGTGCTCTGGGGGAGGGGTAAGCATGATTACCAAAGTGTGATAGGGCCTCACTCTTGGCTAAGGAAGATTGTGAATGCTGCTTTCTGTAACCAGCTTGTAGGGAGAAGGAAGCAGCAAAATGCACCTTAGAAAGACCAACCACCTCCTAGGCTTACAGCCTCATCCATGGTAGCTCGCCAGAACAGTGCTTCTGAGCCATCCTGGCTGAAGGGTCACTCAGTCTTGCCTGGCCCTTAATGTCCCCTTTGCCCATCCAACGTGAGTATTGTTTCAAAAATGGCATCAGTGACTGCATGCAAAGCTTGTGTGACGTCTGGAAAAGCTAGAGCACAGTGTAAATGGAATGCCCTCACAGCTGGGGGAGGCAGGAGCTCAGAAACATGGATTACAGGTTAGAGCTGGTCAAAAGAAGACAGAACATATTTCCTGCAAGGTCATGACAGCGCTGGGTGACAGGCACCATTCCTTGTATACTAAGCCATCTTAAGGAATCACTAAAGGCACCTGCCATGGTACAGAAATCAGAAATGCAGCCTGGGGCAGTGGCCACCCCTATAATCCCAGGCACTCCAGAGGCTGAGGCAGGAGGAGTGCTAGTTTGAGGCCAGCCTCAGCAATGTAGAGAGAAAAGACTGTGAATGTTGTTCAGTGGTAAAGCCTCCCAAGTACCAAAACAGAAAGAAAGGATAGGGGGAGGGAAGGAGGGGGACGGAATGCAATCTACTTTATGCAATCTACTTTATGTGGTATGTATATTTCTGATGTGCAGAGATTTGAATCTAAAATCTGGACACCAAAATGAAGCTTGATTCTACTAATTCATATCTGTTAAAGATTTAAGAAGGGGAAAAAAATATGTCCAGTGCAGAGAAAACGGCATGGATTTCCTTTTCTGTTTCTTGGCTAAGTAAGGGTGGTAGAGCTAACTCCATACCAGCTTTGGAGCCTCTGAGTGGGTAAATTTAAATTTCCTTCAGATAAATGTTTTCCCAAATGAGAAAATGCTATTTTTAATGAAACCAAATAGCCTTAATTGGTTGTGATGGGAAGTAAACTCAGAGATAAACACTGCATAAATAATTCAAGGCTTCCCATCTGGGGAGACTTCTTTGTGAATTGGATAACGAATATTCGACCTAAGACAGAGTTTGCATCCTGCGAAAAGCAGCACCCAAAATCTTAGCTTTACTTCCAAACACACAGCCCAGGGCCTAGCCAAGAATCCTAGGATGCTGGGACAACCATCTTGGATCCCATAACATGCTGACCTCATCCCACACTTTCTTATAATGAAAGCAAATTAAAACACTCATCAGGGTCACTTCTCTCTCTCTCTCTCTTTTTTTCCCCTGTAAATCCTCTCCTCCACCACAATGCTCTTTAATTTAAAATAATTACTTTGCTGAGGTTTGATTAAAAGAATGGGTAAGAAATGGTCCCAAGTTTCCAGGACATACATAATAAAATCCATTAAATATTAAGGGCTATAATAAACATACAGGAAAAAGTAAATAAGAATATAGAAGTGTAATTAATTCCGATGGGTGAAGAGGGAAAAGCTTAATGGAAGAGTTGGCATTTGGGCCGAGCAATGACATATCTGAGATTAGAAGGATATTAATAATAAGGAAAATGTTGCTGCAAAACATATGTTATTGATCCTTTTTATTTTTTATTAATAGCCACAGCTAACTACTTTGAATGTAAAAGCTCATTTAATCTTTATTTAATCATTTATTTATTTTTGGTGTCAGGGATTGAACCCAGGGGCACTTAACCACTGAGCCACATCCCCAGCCCTGTTTACATTTTATTTTGATACAGGGTCTTGCTAAGTTGCTTAGGGTCTCCCTAAATTGTTGAGGCTGGCTTTGAATTTGCAATCCTCCTGCCTCTGCCTCCCAAGTCGCTGGGATTACAGATGTGTGCCAATACACCCGGCAGCTCATTTAATCTTACAAAAGCAACCTCGTGATTGCATTCTGTATATGGGGAGCCCTGAAACAAGGCAGGATAAGAGAATGAAAAGTATGAGACCCTCCTGGCTGGGTAGAGGGTATGGACTCCTTTGTCATCAAAGCAAAAAATATCTTCCAAATGCCTTGAAAATTGAAAATTGCCACCTTAATATCCCATGTTTTAACCAGAGGTTTAAAAATGCTAACCATCAGAGCTGGGCGTGGTGGTGCATACCTGTAATCCCAGCACTTGGGAGGCTGAGGCAGGAGGATTGCCGAGTTCAAAGCCAGCCTCAGCAATGGCGAGGCACTTAGCAACTCAGCGAGACCCAATCTCTAATAAAATACAAAAAAGGGCTGGGGATGTGGCCCAGTGGTCAATCAAAGCTCGGGAGGCTGAGACAGGAGGATTGCAAGTTCAAAGCCAGCCCCAACAACTTAATGAGTCCCTAAGCAACTCAGCGAGACCTTGTCTCTAAATAAAATATAAAAATGGGCTGGGGATGTGGCTCAGTGGTTGAGTGCTCCTGGGTTCAATCCCTGATACCATTAAAAAAAAAAAAAAAAAAAAAGCTAACCATCTGCACTGGGCCACTTTGTTTTTAATAAGCAGCTCGGCTTTCTAATGGCCTCTGATGGAGATCTTGAAACTGACTTTCACTCTCAACTTGAATTCTTCATTTATGTATTTCCTTCTTAATTAACCGGATTATGTGGCCCCTTGGACCTCAGTTGGGTTCTTGGTGTTTCTGGAACCCACTGGAACCCAAGAGAGCTCATCCTGGTCCCCGTCATTAAAATGAGAGGTTTTAAGAAGAAACATGACCCATGACAAAAGCTTGTTCTTCTATATGGGAACCGAGATGCCAGGATTCCCAAGCACATGACGTAATTGTCTGAATCACCCAACATCTAACAGGAAGGGGGGGGGGAGCCTTATAAATCAAAAGGTAGACCGTAATAGTTTACTCACCCTTTTAAAATACAGCAACTTTCCTTCCTCGTGGGTCCTCTTTTATTCTCTCATGCAAAGGGTTCTCTAGTGGTTGCATAAGGGAAAAATATTCTAAGTGCACTGTCCCAAAGCAGAGATAAAACTTCTTAACAGAACAAACACAACCACATTAAAATCATTCTGAAATAGACAGAAAAATCATTTGGTGATAATTGAATGTTGATTTAAAAAGTCTTCATGTGTGCTGCTGAAGACAGTAAATAGGATATGAAAACAAACAATACTGTATGTTGGAGAACAAAACACTAAAGGTGTATGTATAGAGCTGATTCTACAAAAGAAATACAGAAATCTAATGGAAGCAGCGGGTTTCCTTGTATTTGTTAAGATAACTTTCATATGATCGAATTAGAATAGGTAAATGATTTTGCTTTTCCTTATGCCTTCTGTTAAAAATGAAAAATTTCAATGGCTCAGGAGTCTGGAGCAGGAGGATCATGAGTTCAAGGTCTGCTTGAGCAACTCAGTGAGACCCTGTCTCTACAAAGGGCTAGGGATGCGGCTCAGAGTGGCTCAGAGTTGTTAAGAGCCCCTGGGTTCTATTCCTGGTACAACAAACAAACAACAACAACAACAACACACACACACACACACACACATGCACACACAACAAAACCCTGAAGAGCATCTTTCAATTGGAAATTTATTTTTACTACAAGTGGTTAATTATACTTAAGAGTTTGATCCCCTTGATGATGTGGGTCAAAGGTAAAAGTCAGAACCCTAATCCTATCCTAGACTTCTTGATGTGTTTCTGAGACACAAACATGACATGAACTCATTCAAGCAGGAGATTGATCTTTACTGAACACCTACCCTGCACCAAGGTAGACATTAAATGCTCACGAGAGACACAGTGGAAGTAAAGGGAAGGGTAGGGCGCCCTATGAAGGAAGTTTCCAGAACACCCAGGGGAGAAGCTGAATGAGATCTGAAATCTTCTAGGACAAGGCCAGGAGGGACATTTCCCACAGGGAAATTAACAATAGAGGGCTGTAGCTCAGTGGTGGAGTGCTTGCCTAGCACGCATGAGGCACTGGGTTCAATCCTTAGCGCCACATAAAAATAAATAAAATAAAGGCATGCGATCCATCTATCACTGCTATACATACATAAAGATCAATAATATAGAAAGAGGAGGAGACCTGGGAAATGTCAGAAGATCGGAAAAGCTCAATTAGGAAAGGATTTCAGCATAATAAAGAGACAACATAGGGGTTGGAGTTATAGCTCAGAGGTAGAGCGCTTGTGAGGCACTGGGTTCGATCCTCAGCACCACATAAAAATAAATAAAGATACTGCATCCATCTTTTTAAAAAATCTAAAAAAGGCACATCACAAAAATCACAGGTCATGGACACTGGCTACCCTGAGACCTGTTCTGATGCACACAGACACCTGGATTCCACCTTCAAAGCCAGGTTTGTCCCACGCTGATTTCCACCCACCACTACCACCACCACCAACATAGTCATCAAAATCCTTGTCATCACCATCAGCAGTACCACCAGTATCGCTGTCATCTTCATCACCATCATAACTACCATGATCACTATGTCGGGGCACATGGGGACTAGGGGAAGACTTAGCAAGCAGAAATGAGCTCCTTTTAGTCTCCACTTTAATCCTGGGTCATCTCCCAGAAAATCAGTCTGGAGGTGGGGGGAGGAAGAGCCATAAGTGGGAGACATCTGAATATTCAGAGTCAGGGGTCCTAGGCTGTATCTGGAGGAACAGTGTTTGCAGAATTCCCATGGGTGACAAAGAGGGAGAAATTCCAGGACACCCTTCACCCATTGTCAACTTCAGGCTCAAAGTTCCATCCTTGGGGTTTCTAGAATTCAGAACCATGTCATCTCAACCTTTTTTTTTTTTTTTTTTTTTTTTTTTTTTTTTTTTTGGTACCAGGGACTGAACTCAGGGGCACTCGACCACTGGGCCACATCCCCAGCCCTTTTTTGTATTTTATTAGAGACAGGGTCTCACTGAGTTGCTAAGTACATCACCATTGCTGAGGCTGGCTTTGAACTCGCGATCCTCCTGCCTCAGCCTCCCAAGTGCTGGGATTACAGGCGTGCACCACTGCGCCCGGCTCATCTCAACCTTTTGATAACAATCTTCTCAGCCCTGGAGAAACATGCTGTTGTTCACTGAATGCTGCAAGGGAAGAGGCGATGTTCTGTATTCTAGAATCACCACACTCAGCATCCAGAGAGGCTTCTAACTCTCCACGTCAATCCTTCTCTGAAGCACTTCGACAAAGGATTAAGTCTGTGCTTCAATTACACAGAAGAATAATATACTAACAGTAAATATTTAACGAACAATGAATAGGTTGTGGGTGCTGAGAGCAAAAGACTTCAATATGCATCAGCTCATCTGATTCTCAGCGCAAGAAGCAGACACTGGTACCCACATCACACAGGGAGATACTGAGATGCCAAGAGGTTCAAGGGCGTGACCCAGAGTGCAGGAGAGAATCAAATAGAGCCACGATTCCATGCAGGGACTTTTTAAACCCCACCTGTGTCCACTTCTATGCCTGCCTCTGCAACATATCCACCCCAGCACTTAGCCCACATAAGAACCTAAGATGGCAAAATTATCGAATCTTTTATATATGCAAAGTCCAAACCCAGGCTTTATGATATATACCTTGCAGAAGGGTTCTCCTAACACAGAAATAAAGGTATATTCCCAGCTTTACGTGATGTCACTGACAAACCTCTGACAAACTCTTCCACGTCACTGCCCTACATCCAACTAAAAACTACTCAAGAGAACCATGAGCAGCTTCTATGAAGATGAAATGACTCTTTTGCAAGGTCTCAGAGAGCTTCGATGGGACAAAGCATTATACATCTTAATCAATACCCCAGCACATTGGCCATAGTCGCTCAGTGCTGGACAAACATCTTTCTCCAAGTGCACCTTGTTATCTCGCATCATAAAGACATTGAAACTGATATTTGGGTGGTGGTGGGGGTGTTGTCTCCAATTTGTGAAACCTGGAATCTACTTTGGTCTTTGAAATATAAATATGCTTAGCGAATAAAAACGCTTTCTTTCTTATGTTCATTAGGAAGAGTCTTTCAAAATTTAGAGGCAATCCTCATGTTATGTTTTATACACAGATGTACCAAGAAGCTATAAAAGCAACTTTTTAAATATTAAAGACTAAGAGCTGGTTGTCAGCTGGAAAAGTAACTACCTATAAAAAACATTTAACACTGGAAACCATCAGAAACCAACAATCTCTTATTAAATCTATTTAACGTCAAGAGTGTCTCACTGAGTGGAATAACTTTTTAAAATATTTAACACAGAAAGTCACTCCCAAGCTGAGAAGATATTTTTTATTAAACATACTTAATGATTAGCGCTGTTCGTAAGGCTTCGGGAAAGTCGAGCACTTTAACTGTTACCAAGCAAAGGCGCCAAGTGTTTACAGCTGCGCTGGCAGTACAGCAACATCCTTGCAAAATGACATCCTTGCAAAACACGTTTAAGGCTCACCAGCTGCAGGAGTCCCTCCACGGCTGATCACTCAAACGCATTCTTAAATCAAATTTAACACACAGCCAGCAGGGAGCAGTGGTGCATGCTTGTAATCCCTGCAGCTCAGGAGGCCCAGGCAGGAGGAAAACAAGTTCAAGGCCAGCCTCGCAACTTAGCAAGACCTTGTCTCAAAATGAAAAATAAAATGGGCTGGGGCTGTAGCTCAGTGGTAAAGCCATCCTGGGTTCAATCCCCGCTACCAAACAAACAAACCAAACCTCCAATTTTAACATGTGGTCGTATTTGTTTAACCAATCATCTATGAAATGAACTTGTCAGGATGGCAAATAGTAATTCTGCACATGGACTCTCTTCAGATTGGTCAAAACCTGGGATCTGAAGTTCACATTTGTGTTCAAGACCATGACTGGCCTTGAGAGAAGGAAAATATGGGACAAACACATACTGCAGTATTCTGAAAATATTCTAAGCTATGACTCATCTTGTTTCCACAATTTTATTAGAGAAAAGGATTTTTTTTCCTTATTGCATGAAAACACTTAATTCTTACCAGAGATGGTAAGAAACTTTCCAGAAGTTTCTTAGTGGCTTTCCAAAAATAGTTGTTTTATTTTAAACTTAAGTTATACTTTAACAAACAAAAAAAGAGGCCAATATCCTTCTCTCTCCAAACATGTATTTCTTCATCATTAGACTATAAATATTAATATATTTTTCTATCTTTAAAGGTGGGCCTACATCATTCTCATGGGGTAGGTTAGAATTCTAGAAGGGAAAAAAAGGAAAAGTTTATTTCATGTTAAAAATTACACATCTTAGGATAGATTATTTCATTTAATCTCCAAAACCAACCTATGAGGCAAACGATTTTATCCCCCTTTAGCAAGTCAGTAAAGGCACTAACAAAAGTTAAATAATTTTTCCAAAGACTCTAAAAGAGCTGGACCGTGAGAGAATTCTAGTCTATTTGACTTTATGCTTTACCCTTCCAATGTGTCCAAGCTCCGCAATGGGCTGAATGTTTGTGCCTCTCCCTGACATTCAGATGTCATTAGCCCTCATGGTATTTGCAGTTGGGACCTCTGGGGGGAAATGAGAGGTAGATGAGGTCGTGAGGGTTAGTGCACTTTGAATAGGAGATGCCACAGACCTTGCCTGCCCTCTCTCTCCCTGTGTGCAGAAAGAAGACAAGGCAAACGACCTTATTGGCCTACACATTGACCTTCGACATTCTTCATCATTGAGAACCACTCGAAATACATTTTATTGTTAAGCCACTGGTCTTTTGTTATGGCAGACTCATACACATAGCCACAGAAAACCACTACTACATGGATCAGAAGATGAAGAGTTTGATTTGAGCACCTCAGAGGAGGAGTGTGTTACTTGAGCATCTGGACTAGAAGTTCTCAAAAGGGGATATTTTTCTCCCCCGGGAATATTTGGCAATATTGAGAGCATTCTGGTTGTCATAACCAAGAGGAGGCTGCTACAGACATCTAGTATATAGGGGGATGTTGCTTTATATCCTAAGGTGCATGGGACACATGCACAGGGAGAGGTAGGTTAGAGATAGGAAGTGAGGGTTGAAGACGTCCATTTAGCCCATCAGGAAGGACAATAATGAGACACAAATTTTATCAATCCGGCTGGGTGGGAGGCATGGGAGGCTGAGGCAGGAGGATCGTGAGTTCAAAGCCAGACTCAGCAATGTTAGGAGGTCCTAAGCAACTTGGCAAGACTCTATCTCAAATTAAAAAATAAAAAGGGGTGGGGATATGGCTCAGTGGGTAAAAAAAAAAAAAAAAAAAAAAAAAAAAAAATCCTCAATTCTGTTATCTGGCATCAAGCCATTAGACATTAGAAATGACCTCTCTGTATAGGAATGGAATAGTCTTGCATCACCTCTGGGACCAGACTACCTGGCGTTCCTACCCCATCTCTTATCACTCAGCTGTCTGCATATGCCAGGCATCACTAACCCTGCAAGGCCCCAGGTTCACACCTGCAAACTGAGGAGAAACTAGGCACTTCTCTGATAAGGCCCCTGTGAGATGAGACAATACTCTTCAAGATCATCCACTAAATAATGCCCATTCCTGACCCTAAGGAACACTGTGTGTGGAGCGCTGAGGGTGATGGGGACGTGGCGGCAATCGCAGCTGAGTTATCTGAGTGCAGAGCTCTGCACAGGCGTGTGTCATCCCACCGCCACAACAAAGAGCGATGGAGTGTGCCCCGGAGGCCTGCATGATTTGCTCATGGCCATTTAATCAGAGGATGGTACAAATTACCCAGCATTTGTCTTCTGGCTTGTTCCTTAGCTACTGCTTTTCTTGCTGTTTATTTACACTGTTTCTTTTTGGACCGAAATCTCAGTAAAATTGCTCTAGGGACATTTTAATCTTTTTCCTTCTTGAGAAGTTGCATCTATAAGTGAACCTTTAAAACGGATTCAGGTCAGTGAATCACAGGGAACAGCAATGAAAGTGAAGCAAAAGCTTGCCCGAAGCCAGCACCCACACTTATTAACTCTTGAATAGATCTCACGACATGCTGTAAGCATCACACACAGATGTCACATTCTGAATTCTCCTGACTCAATCCAAGTCTCACTAGAGGGAGGCGTAGCAAGAGGGTAGGCCATGGGTCCCTAAAATGCCGGGGCTCAGACTGCAGAAAAGAGGACTCAAAAGTTGAGAAGAAAAAAAAAAGAGAGAGAGAGAGAGAGAGAGAAAGCATGTTTAATTTGTAATAACCTAGGTTTTATTATTCTCCAGGATGGATTTCTTTTGTATGCCTAATTTGGAATTCCTTATGGATTTCTGTGATTTTTCAAATGAGACTCACCTCTTCAGAGACCGGGCTTAAACCTCACCCTCTTAATGAGGAATCTATAACCCACAAACTCTGACAAATCTCTGGCTCAAATGAGTTCCCTGAAAGTACATGATATTTTCCCCCCCCCAAGCCCTTTATGACTTATAAGACAGACAGTTATTTCTAATGTTTTCCAGCTCCTCTACCCCTTGCTAGCATGAGATCTATGGTGGCCAGAATATTATTCTGATACATACCAAGTGGGCTAAGCAGTGTCTGAAACAGAGAAGGCATTTGATGTGTTAAAAGCATCACTACATTAACAAGACATCAATTCTTCACCCATAAAAAACTACAGTTAAAAACTAACAGCGCCTCTGCCAATTACTGGACATAGGCCTACATCTCTCTGAGGGTTAAGAAGTATCCAGAGCCTGAGCTCTTCTCAGCAAGGACTGCATTAACAATGAGGAACTCCGCATTGGATGCACCTGCCAACTTCCTGGCTAGAAGCTACAGCTTCTCCATTAGAGAATGATAAATGTCACTGTCATAATCAGAAATTTTTCTGTGGTTTTCAATGTGCTGGCTTTTATGCTGAAAGCCAAAGCATTAATAAAGCAATTGAAGGAGTAGGATTATAAGTCTATGAATGTCAGTGGGAAGGTTTCACATATGTCACTTTGCAATAATAAAGGGCTTCAGAGAGAGAGTGCAGAGGACTGGGCAGAACAGGATGCGTTGTATTTTTTAAATAGGGGACGGTGAAGACAGGACCAAAAGCAAATAAGTGAGAAAAATGGAGGGAAATTCAATTAATCATGTTGCCTACTGACACCTTAATGCATTATTGTTACAATTATTCTGAAATGTCTTGGAAGAATTGTCACAAGCTTCCCACCCCACGCTACCACGTCCACTTTTCAGGGCCTGACAGCACAACTGTCACCTTTCCAGTTGCTTTTTATGTTGCAAGGTGTCATTCTGCCTCTCAGGTGATGTTAAGGCTTTTGAGCTACTAGCAGGGTCTTGTGACCCTGAATTCATGTCACTCTCTTCTAGCTTTGTCTTTTGCTGGTCTCAGAATGGAGTCTGAACACAATACAGCCTTGAAGTTCAGATTTGCACTTTAAATGTACCCGAAGGTTCTGTTGTCCCCTGGTCTAGTGGTGCCACCTTACTCAGAAGTTCAGGGGCCGGCTCCGTGGAGCCCCAGGTGCAGGTGGCCCGTCCTGCCTCAGGATGCACGACATTCTCATCCATCCGGAATCAATGAGGTGCAGTCTTCCTCCCCAAGAAGGAGCTATGGATGATGACAGCTGCAAGGACCGAGTCAATTTAAAAAGTAACAGAATTTGATTGTTCCCATTACATTTACGGAGCTGGCACCTACCGTGGCTGCCTGCCATTGTGGCCAAGTCCATGGAACAGGATCATACAGAAAGCCCATCAAAGTTACGGCTTGGCTGTTATTTATTTTTCAATTATTCATTATTTTCTTCTACTAGCACAGACATTAAAAAAATTTTCTTTGCAGGGGGAGGTTGATTTAGGACTGCTGTAATTCCTTTCCCTCAAATGCTTGCCCACCCTATTCAATCATCAGAACAGAGATATGTACACTAGCTGCTAAGATTTTTTAAAATTATTATTATTATTATTTGGGTACTGGGGATTGAACCTAGGGGTGCTTAACCACTGAGCCACATCCCCATCCCTTTTTATATTTTATGTACAGACAAGGTCTCACTAAGGTGCTTAGGGCTTTGTTAAGTTGCTGAGGCTGGCTTTGAACTCACGATCCTCCTGCCCCAGCCTCCCGAGCCACTGGGATTATAGGTGTGCACCACCATTCCTGGCTGCTGGTAAGAATTTTAAGATACACACCTGGCAGTAAGTGTAACTGACAAACTAGGGAGGGGGAGAGAGAGGGAGAAAGAGGGGGGTAGAGAGAGAGAGAGAGAGAGAGAGAGAGAGAGAGAGAGAGAGGCTCTCTACATAGGGCTTTGATCAGAAGTCTTTCAAAAAGACCCCACCATCAGACCTCCCAGAGGAGCTGAGCTCCACTGACACTCCTCAGTCTACTTAACCAGCTGGGTGAGCCCAGGTGAATCAACCTCTCTGTGCCTCATATGAGTGGGCACAAACTGGCACTAAGGGAGTGAAATGAAGAGTGTGATCCTGACACTGCAAACAGGGACGACTCCTCATGCCCTTGTGGAGTGTGAGCCTGCATCTGGGGCCTCCCTGCCAGTACCTGTTCACTCCTGCTCCTTCAGGCTGTGGTCACATTGCACATATGCGGCCAGAATGAGCACTGGATCCTCATGTAGTGGGCACAGAGATAGCACGGACCACTCAGGTTTCCCATGAGTTTTGAAACAATCCATACAGTCAGCAAACATGGAATAGAACTTTAACCTGTTTTAATATTTTCTCTATGAGAATCATCAGTCAACATGGGTCTCTGGAAACCTAAAACAGTAGTAAGGTGGTACTTAGGAAGTTCATCTCCTGCCTCATTTCCATTCACTCAAAAAAGTACAGGGAGCTGGGCATGGTGGTGCATGCCTGTAATCCTAGTGGCTCAGGAAGATGAGGCAGGAAGATCCAGAGTTCAAAGCCAGCCTCAGCAACTTAGCGAGGCTTTAAGCAACTCAGTGAGACCCTGCCTCTAAATAAAATAGAAAAAAAAAAGGGGGTGGGGTGGGGCTGGGGATGTGGCTCAGTGACTAAGCACCCCTGGGCTCGATTCCTGGTACAAAAAAAAAGTACAGGGCACAGTTGGGCATAGTGGTGCACATCTGTAATGCCAGTTACTCCGGAGGTTGAGGCAGGAGGATCTCAAGTTTGAGGCTAGATTCAACAACGTAGCAAGACTCTGTCTCAAAATTAAAAATAAAAAAGGGCTGGGGATGTAGCTCAGAGGTAGAACATGTCCAGCAGCCCTCCTCTAAAAAAAAAAGTACAGAAGATAATGACAATAGAGGAGAAGGAAATTAGATGTCAACAAGAAAGTGAGAAAAGGCTTTCTCCAAAAGTGACATATGACAGGAAATCTGCTCAGAGTTAGGAGAAACTTAGAGAGAAAGTTCAAATGTCCTGAGGTGGAAAGAGGCAAAGCCTTTGGAAGGAAGGTGGTAGCTAGAGCCTGATCAGAGAAACAAAATAGAGAGTATTTCCAGATGCAGCTGGAATAGGAGGCAGAAGCCGGGTTGTGCTCGGATAATACTTTTTATAGGGCATCCATGCCAGCATGTCACAGGCAAATTGAACATCCAATGTGAGATTAAAACAAGATGAACTCATCGTGTCTCTATCTCAGAACTAGGTCGGTCATTCAACCATTTCAATATTATCTTGCGGGAGCGAATTTATAGATAAGCCTGTGCAAATTCTGCCATCTGATTCCCCTCAGCATTAATAGTTCTGCCTGACACAGCCATCTGCACGGGCCCCACACTCCACTCTTTTAAGTCGCTTACACATGAAGAGGCGTCATGATTTTTCACTGATCTGAAATTAAAATTTCCAACCATAAAAAATATATTTAGATCCAAGGCTACGTGTCACTTCTGAAATCCTGTCATTTAAATCACGTTAGGCGTTGAATGAGATATAGGTGAAATTTAACTTTCACTGCATTTTAGTCTCGATCACGGCAAATTTATAACCCCGGAGTAAATCTTGCTGTCAAAGAAAATGTCTTCACTAAATCAGATTTGCCGCTTCCCTCCTTCCTTCAATACTTTTATAAAATTGGAATGCTCTTCAATAAAACCCAGTTGTTGCCTTCCTCCCTGGCCACAAGGGCTCTATTGGGGTTGCCGGTTCAGCCACTGGAAACTTGAGAATCTCCTCCAACACTGCATTTGGTACTCAGGTTTGTGCAGCCAATGGGGTGTTGAATATTTTTATTCAAATCCATTTCGACTAAATGTACAGCGATTGCTTGGGCAGGGGTCATTGGTAAGGTTGCTTGAAGCTGGGGATTTCTTTTTATTTCTTATCCCCACATGACGTGGGGTGTATCCAGCCCCGCTGACTGTTCCTGCCTTCTCCAAGCACACGTTTTCCTTCCACTTCTCTGACTATTGCATGTCTGTGCTCTCTGCAGTCTCTGCTCCTTCCTGGTTCCCCCAGGTGTCTCCTAAAGGTTCGTGCTATTCACAGACCCCAGGGGCACCAGTACACACTCAACCCAGCTGTCCCTAGTCACGCTCTCCAGCCCTAATCCATTAATTCCTTTTTTCCCCCATATTTTTAATTGGTGTATTACAGTTATACATAATGATGGAATGTGTTGTTGCATACTTGTACACAACATAATGATATAATTTGGCCAATATTTCCCCTTTCTCTCTACTCCTTCCTAACCCATGCTCCTTTTCCCTACTCTACTGATCTCATTTGGATTTTTCAGGAGATTCCCTGACCTTTCTTTTCCTTTTTTATCATTAGCTTTTCCATATGAGAAAACATATGAGTTTGGCTTATTTTGGTTACCATCATATTCTCTCAAGTTCCATCATTTTCCTGCAAATGCCATAACTTCATTCTTCTTTATGGCTAAATAAAACTTCGTGGTGTATATACATCATATTTTCTTTCTTTTTTTTAATATTTATGTTTTTAGTTGGACACAATACCTTTATTTTATTTATTTATTTTTATGTGGTGCTGTGGATCGAACCCAGGGCCTCACACATGCTAGGCAAGTGCTCTACTGCTGAGCCACAACCCCAGCCCTACAACATAATTTCTTTATTCATCCATTGAGGATACGTAGGCTCCACAGTTTGGCTATTGTGAACTGTGCTGCTATACACCTATGTAGGTATGCATATATTACTACTGTTTGATGACTTCAATTCTTTAGGATAAATACCAAGGAGTGGTATAGCTGGGTCATCAGATGGTGGTGCCATGACTAGTCTTTCAAGGAATCTCCATGCGGATTTCCCTAGTGGTTGTACTAATTTATACTCCTGCCAACAGTGTAAACGTGTTTAAGGCATTGATTCCTGTGCGGGTCTAAGGCCTCTCAAATCTTCATTTCCAGTTCCAACTTCTCCGTGAGTGGCAGATCCGTCTAAGCAACTGGCTTCTTAGACCTCTCCAACTAGATATACTGCATATGTTAAGGTACAATTCACCTTGTTCCTCCTACCGTCAGTCCTTCCAAGTGCTGTCTCCTCACAGCTCCACTTGGATCCGGATGCGCAAACCACAAAACCTTCACATCCTCAATCTCTTCTCTCCACACCCAACACCAAGACTTGCCAACCTCATTGGCTAAACATCCCTAAATCTGTCCACTTCTTTCCAGGCCCCTGCCTCCGGTCAGGTCTGGAGAAGTAACCATCATCACTTATCTGCATCACATTCTGAGCCTCCCAAGGTTACTTTAGACCATGGGCTTCTCTGATCCCAGCCTCTGTCCACTCTGCCATCCCAGGCATCTTCCTCGGAGAGAACTGTGGTCAGAATGTTGGAAAGGATTCTCATTTCCCTTAGGATAAAATCCAGGCTCAGTATTGTCACATTCCCTGTCTGCCTGTCCATGTTTCTTTCATCACGCCAATCTGACTTGCACTCTGCTCAAGAGCCATCAGGGACTCTTCCTTAAATATGCCCTTCCCTCCCTAAACTCTCGTCCTTGATGTGACATTCCCTGGGACAAACTTCCTGAGATTCTCCTATCCAATTCTCTCTCTATGCTCTTCTAAGAAAGAAGTCCTTGATCTTCCTGGTGAGGTAAGCTTAGTGATCTTGTTACCTTCCAAAGGGGTCTGTAGGTCACTTATTGTGCTAGGACTGCAGTTAGGGTACTAGTTGTACCTCAGATACCTAGCTCATTGATACTGACTGTTAAAGAGCTGGGGTCAGTCACAGTACATTCCCGAACATTCCAAAGGCAAATCACACTTCACCCTAAATGAAGTAGATAACAACTCCGTGTTTTGTTTAGCATCTTGCACAATTAATTCCATTACAGAGACTCATGTCATAGCCTCAGATTTGTCTGCAACTCAACAATTCCTCATTTCATAGCGTGTGCTGTTCATTAACCGTGCCTGAGTGCATCTTGCCTCCCAAACTGGATGTTATGATTTATGCATCCCCTACCACTCCAAGACCCACGCCTCCTCCATCCTCACTTGCTGGTCAACTGATTGATCAATGAGGGTATTTCCAGTAAAAGCCTGATCCCCTTTACCCGTAATTATTAAACATGTTCAAGCTGACTAATACCCACGGAACCACAATTCTACAATAAATCCCTGGGCGGAGGTTTTAATTTATAAAAATGTCCTATCATCTATTCAAAACTACTAATTAGTCTTATGTATGTTTTTTGTCCTCCTCCCTACCACTAAAAATTCCTTATAGCAGTATTTCCCTTAGACCATTTTAGAAGCAACTAATTTGTGAGAAATCTGACAGATTGACCTTGGGACACCAGATAAATACTAACAATAGGCTGGGTGCGGTGGCCCATGCCTGTAATCCCAGCAGCTCCAGAGGCTGAGACAGGAGGACTGCTAGTTCGAAATCAGTAAATCAGTCTCAGCAAGTTAGTGAGGTCCTAAGCAACTTAGTGAGACCCTGTCAAATATAAAAACATCTGGCGATGTGGCTCAGTGGTTAAGTGCCCCTGGGTTCAATCCCAGGTACATTTTTTTTTTTCTGGTGGCCATGTGTCATTATGACCTTCATCCAAAAAACTGCAGAATAGCAGGGCACTGTGGCCCACGCCTGTAATCCCAGCACTTGGGAGGAGGATCTCGAGTTCAAAGCCAGCCTCAGCAATGGTGAGGCACTTAGCAACTCAGTGAGACCCAGTCTCTAATAAAATAAAAAAAGGGGCTGGGGATGTGGCCCAGTTGTTGAGTGTTCCTGAATTCAAACCCCAGTACCAAAAAAGAAAAAAAATTGTAGAAAGCAACTTAAATTTAAAAACACAAGGAAAATTTCCCCATCATTTTAGAATTCCATATATATGGAGAACACATATCAGCATACAGTTAAACCTGTGTTTGGATATACATGATTTCACTAAAAGCCTCATGCAATTTAAAACTTGAGTAACTTGGGATACACGAATGATAGTGGCAAATTGTAAACAATATATTTATTCATCAAACCCATATCCTTTATGGACACGTGAGGATAATCATGAAAGCAATTTATGAAGTCATTCGACTAGAGCCAGAAAATGCAAGTTGGAAAATCAAATTGGACAATGCTTTGTGACAGGTGGAAGGTGGCCAGGCAATATGAAATGAGGTGCATTATTTTAGGAACGTTACTCGTGGATGGTATTGGCAATTCTCATTTTTATCGTCATTTGTAATATGCACTTGAAAATAAATTCAAAGTCTCACAAAAGAAGACCTGATCTCACTGAATAAAGAGGAGCAGGTATATCAGTATTTGTGCATATTTCTGCTATTTTCCTCCCTCCTTTCAGCATGGCAAGAATAGGAAATGGCTGGTTGGGATAAGAGGAGGTTTGAAGGTCGCCCATAGTGTAGTCAATTTGCCTTGGGTTTTAATTTATGGGTTTGTTAAATGTGGACAGCATCCAGATGGTAAGTTTTCCAATGGAGATGGATAAATTAATAAATAAATAACCCAAGCATCCCATCAGAGGACATGCTGCTATTTTGACTCATTCATAAATAATATCCGGGGTTTTAGCCATCTTTAAAGGGCGTGCTAGGAAAGCAAATGATGAGGACACCCCTGGTCACCTTTTGATAATGAGCCCATCTTTAAATAACAGACGTTTTCCTGTTCTGGGAAGCAACTTTGAAGCCTGTGAAAGTGAGAGGTGTGTTCCTGCGAATGAAGTAAGAAGCGTCTCGGAAAAGACTCTAACTCACACCTCTGTCAGACCTGCTTCCTGCAGACACTAAACTGTGACCGATGATGAATAGAAGCTCTTACAACACCACCCTCTTGGAGCTGATGCTGGCTCAGAGGCACCTGGCCTTTCAGAAGAGAATATGAACCTTTTTAGTGTGTGAAAAAGGGAATGTTTTAAGGAATCTGCCCTGCCATCTTTTCTATGGAAATGTTCACACAGAGGACCACAGGTATAAGATCGTGTCCGCCATGTTTATTCTGTATTCCATGGCCACAGGCAGCCAGACCCAAGGATGCACCAGGGTCTTTGGCATTAGGTCTAAGAGTCTCAATCTTTAACCTGCAAACTCAGTATCAGTAACCAGACGTGGCATAGACTGAAGGAACCCCTTTAAGGATGTAGTCCAAATCCTGATTTATCTCCTCCTCTTTATTCAGTGAGATCAGGTCTTCTTTTGTGAGACTTTGCATGTACTTTAAGCTGTATATTACAAGTGATCATAAACTACAATTTATTTTTTTTTTTATGAATGCCATAAAAAATGCCTATCTTTCACCCAAGGGTGGTAAAGTGGTCCAGTAGGTTCAGTCCTCAATATACTTAAAAGAAAAAAATACAGGAAAGAAAGAAAAAGGAAGAAATCATGCAGATACAAATAGAAACTAAAGATGTAAAAAAAGACTTCAGTCTACCTTCTAGCCTTTGTCCCCTTGAGCTCCATGAGACCCTCCTATAGCTCTGTAACAAACTTTCCTCTTCTTAAGCTGACTTGAATGAGTTTCTGTTACATGCAACCCAGGAGTGCTAACGAAGCCAGGTATATGACAGTGGTCTGCTTTCAAATTGTGACCTGAATTTCTTCAGGATGGCCAACATAATACAGTGGGGAAACTTGCTATGAAAAGTAAGATACGTGTGCTCTTGGAAATGTGATCATAATACCTCAGCACTCCTATTCCTCATCTGAATGGAACAATTTTCTTCTGACTGAATTAACAACAGGATTTAATGAAACCACACATTTCATAATGCGGTTGGTCATGCATTTCAGTTTTGTTTGGAATCAGAATCACTCCTCTCCCAGAATATGACAGATTAAACTATTAAAAATGTATAGTCAGTAATTAGTGTATCATTGCCAGAAACACAAGAATATTTTCCAGTGTAATGTGGATGTCACCACAGAAAGACCATTTTGAAAGAGCTCTTTATGATAGAAAAAATAAAAAGTGCCTATTTTTCAACAGGATATTAAAAGGGTGTCTTTAAAAAGTGGCTCTCCTTTATATGGAAGACTCTTTTTATCCCTTTTAGAACAAAGAGTATGTGGCTTCTGACTTCCAGTAAACCACTGTCTCATCCTTTCAGTAATTAATGGATGCTTTGATACCAAGGAGTCCTAAAGAACATTTTTCAAGCCTTAAATGCAGGCTGGGCTGATTCACACATAGCACATCTAAAAAGATCTGGGAATAAATAATCAGGAATTGCGAACACTTGCCCGGAGCATTTGGGTACCAACCAGATTTCCAACAAGTGATGTGATTTTTTATTGTAACAAGGAAAATTACTTACTGAAACACAAAAAAGTGCCTCTCTTCCTAACCCCTGGCCCTGTCTTACAGATGAACACACACATTTCCTGGGTGATCATTTAGCAAATCTTTAAAAAAAAAAAAGTCACGTTGGCTCTGGGGCATATTTTTTGATGGATTTGGAAATCTGTGCTCATGAAGGAAGTTTATTTCTTTGGCGAGGCTTCTGACTAGGGTGAAATCTGATTAAGCTAGCCTACAGGTACATTTTTGTCAGCTGCTTGGTTTAAAATACAAGTCGGCACTTGAAAATATTTGGAGGAATTAGATTTAGCATGGCATAGAGGCTTTTCCAGGTAAGTGACAAATTATTTTTTAACTAGTCTTGCTTTGAGCCAGGACCCTGGGCATCTAGGACTGTGGTTGTCACATGGAGTCTCTGAGGGGTGACTGATCCTACCACAGCCCACTGCATTTTGGAGAGGCAGCGGGGAGGGTGGTAGGAGGAATGCTGTGACTTCCAAGTAGAGGTGACGTTGCCAGTTACCGTCTGTGACCCAAATCAGAACAAAGCCTCAGGAGTGGAGTTCAGATAAGGCAGACAGTTCTGGGGCAGGTAGGCTGCTGGGTGAAACACAGATCTCCTCAGCCTCACAGTGTTTTCCATACCTTGTATTTGCCCAGAAAGTAGGTCCTCTTTGCTCTATTAATTGGTGATTCCTCAAATCATTTGCAGAAAAATCATTTTGGATTAATATAATGAGTTTCATTCCTCATTTGTCCCATTAAATAATCCTGGGCATGTGGAGGGATGGGGGATACTATGATGAAAGGGGAGAACATAATTTAAACTGTGCAGGGCCCTTTTGCTCAGAGACTATCTATGTGGACTCTCATTGATTCCTGTGAAGGAGTGCTGCTTTGACTCGGCAGTAGTAACAATAGTAAGAGCAGACGATGATAGTAAAAATTGCTACCATTCATTTGCCCATGTCAGGCACCCTGCCAAGTACTATCAACATAGTACTGATTCTGCTTTACATAACTATCATCTAAGTGGGGTTTTTTTTTGAAATGGGAATACTGAGGCTTGCACAAGTACAGTCACACGCTCAGCCCCTTCCAGAGGAGTAGAGAGGGTCCCAGGCACGCGTATCCCTCATGCTCTAACCTGCTACATTATTCTTTTGTGTCCCTGAGATGACTATAAAGGACATGCCTATGGGACGTAACCAGAGCAATCTGAGATACAGAAAAGTGGAAATCATGGGGCATTAAGGACTTGTCCAGGAAATAAAATAAAAACAAGGACAAGTAGTTAATATGTAACATATGCAAATGTCCAAAATATTGCAGCTTTGATATTTAAGAATAAAATTGCTGAAACCTCTGTATCCAAGAAAGCTCAAGACTAATCAAAGGCCAACGCTTAATGTAGTCATCATCAAATACTTGTATATGATAAAAGCTGCTTCAGCCTAGAAATCAATTCCATTATGGCTATTTATGCAGGGATGCTAGTAAATCTATGAGAAATAAACTGGCCTCACTTACACCATTGATTACCCAGGCTTAAGACAGATAGCATTGCATACTTGAATGCACGGGTTGCAAAATCATTTTTCTCTTTAATAACATACCCTTTATTGAAAAAGAAATCATTTAAGCATCATGACAATAAAGCATTGCAATTTCTATTAACCTTTTGAAAAACTTGTGATTAGAAATGTATCAGTAAAATATGAGAAAGAATATAGAAATGGTTTTGCCTTCTAAATGCCAATAATCGAGGAAGCCACCACTAGAGATTCTCTCTCTTAACTTTGATAGAAATTAGTTAGGTCATCATACCACCAATTTTTTCAAATCGGATTATTTTTACTATGTCTTTATGCTAAAACATTTATAATTTTTACATTAGTTCACAAGACAACTATTCTGAAATTTGGTGGCTTTTAAGGACAATTAGATACTTCAGGCAAAAAAAAAAAAAAAAAAAAAATAGAAAAAAATGAGATTACATGAAAAGAATCCCAAGATAGAGTATTTCATAATGGTTCCAGTTTTCAATGAAACAAAAAACCTTGCAACTCTTTGAGGTCCTTATAACTCAATTAAAAATAAAGAAAAGATGTAAGTTTGGTTATTATGAAAATGGAAAACTATTCATCAAAAGAAGAGAAATTCCTAAAAAATATCTGTATTGTAGATCAAGGAACACCAGACTTTTAGAGTACTTCTGTGGTTGCAAAACTAAGTTTTCAAACACCAATGCAAAAGGAAAAAGCAAAGTTTTACAAGTTAATGTGGACACACCCGCATCCCAAATATGGGAATTGGAACTGGGGCTGCAGCTCAGGTCTGGAATGTTTGCCTAGCATGGAGGAGGCCCTGGGTTCAATCCCCAGCACTACCAAAGAAAGCAAGGCAAATAAATTGTGTTGCTCTCTCCACATATGCATTTAGATCCTATAATTTTTTTAAAACAATAACTTCGTCTCTCCAGTGCAGAGGTGGGTAGTGACAGCAAAGACACCACATATTAACATTTTTAGTGCTTCTTCCCACTCCTTGTTACACTGTCTAACTCTGACTTCACTGCCCACATATGAAAACCTTCTGGTCCAACTCCCAGCCTATTACATAAAGATCTCCCTTCTAACTAAGGTCACAGGCTTGACTTTCAGACTCTAAGACAACTCTTAAGAGTAATAAACAATGAGAAACTGCTAAGGTTAGCGCAACATGAAAGAGGTAGCGTCCTGCCTTTCAAGAATGATTACTACTGAAAATGTGGTAATTTTGCATTATCTGGTGAACTGAAACATCGAATGTCAAAACCCATAAAACAAAGCTCTATTTATGACCCTAAACCCAGTACAATAATTTCAAATCCAAAGCATTTATCTGATTTATGGAATTTAAATTAATTCATGAACTGATCAATCTAAATCGATGGGATAATGCATTAGGGTTAGAGAAGGAAGATTTGCATCCACTATTTTTTTTTTTTTTTTTTGGGTTCTGGGAATTGAACCCAGAGCCACTTAACCACTGAATTGCATCTCCAGCCCTTTTATATATATTTTATTTTGAGACAGGATCTTACTAAGTTCCTTAAGGCCTCTCTATGTTGCTGAAGTTAGCTACAAACTCACAGTCCTCCTGCCTCAGCCTCCTGAGATGCTGAGATTACAGGCATGTGCCAACCTGCCAGGCTCCAAAAATTTTTACTTCATTCAAAAATCCACTTAATATAAAGGGTAATGATGATAAAATGGTCAAAAAAAAAAAAAAAAGTTCTGCTGAAGTGAATGAACTGGGTAAACCATTCATTGCCAATGAAGTTCAGATGCCTTCTGACATGACTTTAGTTTCCACTCTATCTCTACTTGAATAGAAGGAGTACAGACTACCTAAATCTGATGGAATAATCCCAATTAGTTCATTACTTTAACAGTTTCAGATATTCTTCTGAAGTTGCCATGTATTAAAAAAATAAAAATAAAGGCTTATGTTCATGGCTGGCAATAGGCCAGTAGTTTATCTATACTTCCAAAAGAAATTATTGCAACAAATTATTGCAAGTTCTGCGATAGCATCTTTGTAGAGAGGTCTGGACAACCACCAGTTTAGGGTAAATCAAAGGACTTGGGAAAGGATGACACAGGATGTGCAGGAAAAGAATTGGCAGTGCCTCTATTAATTTGCTTGATTTGGACATTCTACAATGTCCCCATATATCAAACATTATACACATTTTTATACAAATATGTACTTGTCAATTCAAAAAGTAAAAATTAAATTCGAAAAACTAAGAGTTGGGAACCAGTAAACAGACATTCTCAAAACAGGCTTTTTTCATGTGTGTTTCCAATAGTGACAGAAAGCTAGGCTTCCCTGAATCCCTTCTTGTCTGAGAAAACAGGATATGTCCTAAGGTAAGCTTTTCATTGAGGACTCACATATTCACCAATAATTAATAACACTATCATCATGGTTAATAACACAGTTATTGAAGGATTATTGTCCAGCATCTCATAATCTTATTCTTACTTTTTATAAACCTTACATTTACCCAGGGTTCGCTAACCACATTCCAAAACACTGTCATAACCAGCAACTCCCTCACCATTTACCACAAACCCGGGGCATTCATCTTAACTTCTTTATATTCAAGGCTTGGCATTGACAAGGTTGGCCCTGGGATCTCAGAACATTTGCTCAATTGACTGGGGATTCCCTATCAACAAAACAGGCAGATTTTATATCCATCTCTAATTCAGGCAGTTTCGCCATTTTGGCACCTATGCATGGGAAAGATTTTTTTTAATTTGTTTGTTTGTTTAGGAGTAAACAGGGATGATACATAGAAAGTAATGCATATTCAAAAATAACACTTGGAGAAGTGCATAGCGATAAGAAATATTCCAAAGCAGATGGAACACTTACTGGCAACATTAGAACAGAAATGGTTGGAGAAATTCCAGCAGGAAGGTGTAAAGAGACTGAAAGAAAACAGGGTCTTTGGCGGAAATTTCCAAGGAGACATACCTTGGAAAACATATTAAAAGTACTCAACACAGTTGAGGAAATGTCCTTGTAATTCTGATGTTGATCAATCCCATCTTTAAGCCAAGGACAAGTTGTGATTTCCTGAGGTGTTCATTAGTACCATGGGGGTGTGAACCACACTCTCTGCTTATTAACATATCCATAACATCTGAGGTTGATTTGAGTTGTGTTTGAAGCATAATTTACTGGCAAGACAATATGCATTCCTATTGCTTTTTTTTCCTGTTTTATTAAATATTTACAACAGGTAATTTAATCATAACATATGTAACAGTATACAGTGTAAAGTTAAGCTGCAGCCTTTCGAGGTTAAATTTGATTAATTAGTGAAGTGTTTTCTTAAGTAATGAGTTCATTTTGTTCTGAATTTATTTATTATATTATTTTAATCAACAGGCGACAAACACATTCTTAAAAAAAAAAAAAAAAAAAAAAGAACAGCCGAGGAAAACAAAAACCTTGAGATAAATGATATATCACCAAGAAATTAATTACATATTTTGCTAAGTAAAATAATAGCCTTTATTTTCTGGAGAAAAAAATAGTTCCACAGAAAAGCCCCTGATAGCTCATGCACAAAATACCTTTGAAATGCAAGTGGCACTAGGTTTGTTATCTTAAGCTACTGCTAGGTGAATTTCAGACCCCCAAGGCATATCATTCCAGCTCTTAGCAAATCGATTCACTAATCCACCCAAGACTCTATCAATCCTAGAGCCAATCTTTCTACCAATCACTAAAAACCAGGGTTCTGTCCCCATTCATACCAACATTAGACATGTCAAATAAATTGAAGGTCCTATTCAAATCCCAGTTCCCTGCCGGTTCTCATCTCTCCCTCCATCATTCACACCATAATCTACTTAAATTGAACAAAGCCTGTTGGGTAAGACCTCCTGAACTTTCTACCCTCTCCCGAGTCAACAGAAGGGGACAAGCATTGTGCCTGCCATTCAGCGATGTCAGAACAAAATGCCCCTTAGCGGGTACTGGTATGCCAAGTGCCTGTGCTGGACCGAGTTGCGATGATAGGGTATCAACATTTTATGATCCCGTTCTCCTAGACCACAGCTGGAACACTCATCAAATGCCAAAATTAAGTAGGAGAAAGAGCAGTGGGTTTATTTTTTTACTCAACGGAAAATTGAAATAGGTCACCTGTAACACACAAGCTCCTCTACTGGGCACTGAGGTTATAGAAATTAATGAGACATCCTCTGCCTGTAGGATGCTGGTAGAAAAGTTACATAAGGCAGCCTTCCTGTGACTCTTGAAGGCTCAGAAAATTCACATCAGTAATGAGGTGCTGAATGAAATTGTATGCAAGTTTTACATATTCTATACATTAGAAAGCGGGAGACAATTAGTCCCAAAGAAAACAAGGATCTGTTCCTTCTTCGATATTTTATTTTTGGAGAGTGGCTTGGAGAAGAGGAAACTGAAAACAATATTTAAATCTGAATGAAGCTCTAGATCCCCTCGCAAACAAAACAATAAAAAAAATTGCATATGCACAAAATTTCACCCATGCATACAGGCGGTTCATCAGCCTCCTATTAGATGCCCTTCTAGATAGTAAGTACCCTGGTGAACACAAGCTATTGTTAGGCAGAGTTTAAGAATTCACATATAAAGTCACTATTGTTTTGGTCAATCTTTCATTGCTGTGGCCAGCAGACCTCACAAAAACAACTGGGAGAAGGAAAGGTTTATTTTGATTCCTTCTTTCAGAGGTTTAGTCCATGGTAGGCCAACTCTTGTAGATCTGGGACCAAGATGAGGCAGAATATCATGGCGGAAGGGTGTGGGACAGGAAAGCAGCTCAGGACACGGCAAGCAGGAAGTACAGAAGAAGAGTTTAGCTTTCTAGGGACAAAATGTAAACCCCCAAGGCACACACCTATTTTTTTCATCCATACCCTACCTGCCTACAGTTACCACCCAGTTAATCCATATATCAGTGCATTAATCCACTGAGTAGGTTACAGTCTTTCTTTCATGTCTCACACATGAGCTCTTGGGGGTCATATCCTAACCATAACAGCTATATCATACAATATCAAACAGGGCAATGTTTAGTATAGCATCCCAAACATTCCTAGATCAGACAAGAAAGACAAAGAGAGCTGTAAGGCAAAGAATGTTACAACTGAGATGGAATGTTCTACACATGAAACCGTAAGTGATCACCAAAGTAAAACTTACCCCTGGGTAAGCTGTGAAGGCCAGTGCTGTACATATTAACACCAAGGGGCTATGTCTGTATAAATACACATCCCTGCCTTTTTCAAACATATTCTGAGTTTCTTTTTAAAAAGTTTAAAGTTCTAATTAAGGTTGGTTTATCGGTCCAAATGTCGACAAGTCACATAGTATAGTAGGACATCCCTACCTTTCACCCTGGCTTCCTATGCAAGCCCTCTCTACAAGACCTGGGTTTATCCCAGATATATGATCAACCCAGCTGTGATGTTTCTAACAGGGGTCAATGGAAGGAGCCAAAATGCCCACCAACAATGTGAGGCAAAAATAAATAAATAAATTATGTTGCATGTACACCAGGGAGAGAAGGAAAAAAATGTATAGATTACCTACTATGTGACACTACACTAAGTACTTTATAAACACTACAATTTTAATTCCCATAAAAACTCTCACAGATAGGTATGATAAAACTGTGCATGGCATATGGGCATATTTTATAAGAGTGCTATGTGTCTGCAAGAAAACTATGCTTTCTTTACCTCACAAGTTGCTTAACTTATTTTATACTGAATATATAATATTTTGATAATCCAAAGACCATGAATGATTTGCATTTTAAGGACAATTTACTTTTATGATTTTATATTGTACTTGTTCTTGCTTAGAAAAAATAAGGTCTTAGAAATGACATTAAATCAGACTCATTGTTCTGCTATCATTTTTTTTTTTTTAATTTCCTATTCTGAAAGTAAAATGCACTAATTGTGGGGGGAAAAAAAACTGTAGAATGCAGCAAAGTGTAAGTAGGAAAATTAGATTTAATTTTCGAATGTCTGAGGACTTTTAACAAAGACGGAAAACAGGAATAAGATTTGAAGTCACAAAGTAGGCTAGGAAGATACTCCTGATGATAATGGCCCTCGTCCCTTGCGAAATACTGGAAATGCACCATAATGACAGCATATCAATCACTCTGTGATCAATGAGAAATAGCACCTAACTCACCAGGCTGCATAACTGATTTCTATCAAGTCCACATTAGGTTATACAGATGCCTATCAGGATGATCCCTTTACCTTATTATTATTATTTTTTTAATTCAAAAAGTAGAGATAGTGGTTACTTTTGAAAATAATTTTTTAGTTGTAGATGGATATAATACCTCTATTTACTTGTCTTTATGTGGTGCTAAGGGTCGAACCCAGGCCCTCATACGTGCTAGGAAGTGCTCTACCACTGAGTCACAAATCCAGCCTGAAATACTAGTTATTATGTGCTTTTTTTTAGGGGAAGAATTTTTTTTAATAAATGATAATTCAGTGACAGAATGTACATAGAACACTGTAAGGACACACAGTTAAGTACTTTTTGGAAGGTAGCTATCATCATGATCTCAAGAATTGTTTCCTGTTTTTAATATTTAACTGACAAATACAAATTTTACACATATTAGTGTAGTGGTTTGGATATGATGTGTCCCCCAAAAGCTCACGTGTGGTGTGAGACAATGCAAGAAGGCTCAGAGGAGAAATGATTGGGTTGTAAGACTTTTAACATATCAGTGATTTAATCCCCTGACAAGATTAACTGACTGGTAACTTAAGTGGTAGGGTGTGGCTGGAGGAGGTGGGCATTGGAGGTGTGGGTTTGGGTCTATATTTGTATCTGGAGAATGGAGTCTGCTTTCTGATCATCATGTGAGCTGCTTCCCTCCACCACACTCTTCCACCATAATGTCCTGTCCCTGAGGCATGCAGCTGGCCTTCTATAGATTGAGACCTCAAACTTTTCCTCCTCTACAACTGTGCTGGTCAGGTCATTGAGTCACAGCAGCAAAAAACGCTCACTAAAACAATTAGTTATACAAAATGATATTCTTATATATGCATATAATGTGGAATGACTACATCAAGCTAGTATATCCATCATCTCATTTATTATCTTACTTTTTTCTTGGTTCATTTAAAAATCTACTCTGTTAGAACTGGGTATGGCTTGGTGGTAGAAGACCTGCCTAGCATGCACAAGGACCTGGTTTCAATGTCTAACCATGCCATAAAACAAAACCCTTCCTCCTACCAAATTCCAAGTATTCAACACACTGTTATTCACTACAATGACCATGTTGTGCAATAGATCTGAATTTACTCCTCCCTCAAGGAGCTGTTTTTCATACCATTGGGGCGATATCTTTTAGTTCCCCACACCTGATAGAGAAGGTCCCTAGCAGGACGAGTCCCATGGCTAGCAGCTGCTGTTGACCCAGGGGCTGTGTTGCAAGCTGTAATCAGAATCGTCAGCGGAGACCACTTCTGTACGTCTTGGTTCCCTCTGGGACAACAATGACCAAGCAGACTGGCTCCTCTAAAATCGTTCTTCAAAAACGTCAAACCCTCTATCATACTCCATCTGCTCACCACTGTCCATTCCAGTCATTTCCTCTGGAGATGAGGCAAGCTCACTCTCTGCAGTCCACACCCTCCTTCATAACACATCTGGGCCCTCCTTTCCTGGAAGTGACTCAACCTGGCCTGGCTGCCTGCCTTTATGTATCACAATTGATGTCCTAAGCACCTTATCCCAAGAGATGCCTTGCTCTTGACAATGCTCCCACTGCATTATGGGATGAATCTTAACTAATGTTTCCAAAACAGCTAGAACTCACATTCCATTCCCTCCTTAGGTTAGACTTTTAAAAACAGCAATACCTTAGGCTCCTAGAGCAGAATTTCAAGCACTTTTGAGATTGACTGAGAGACCTTGAATTATACAGAGACTGACTTACTGGAAAAAGAAGGTGTCACCTCCAAAGTCTACAAATCATATATTCTTTGACTCCAGGACTCCAGTTTCTGCTTACATTGTGGGATTCTAGTAAACTTTGGAAAGAAAGTAGTGCTTACTATAGAACAATAGAGAGGCGTTCATATGAAATGTCGTATGCATTTTATTTAAACATGGAAAAAACAGACAAGAGAGAGAGTGAGAGAGAGAGAGAGAGAGAGAGAACAGAACAGAACAGAATAGAATAGAATGGAATGGAATGTTTTCATTTACCAGGAAAAAGAAATAAAAAGGAAAAGTAACTCGAATGTGGTTTTAAAAGATAAAAAAAAAAAAATGCCTACTTCCTTTTAATGTGAATTCTGATTAAGATCCACCCTTAGGTTCCATGAGCTCAAGAGGCTGGTTTTTCTTGTTCATTCTGACACAGCCAATGCTAAGCAGCACCATGCCAGATTCTCAACGAATACAAAGGAAGACACTGTTCTGGGATGGCATGGGAATGGGGCCAGAAAGAGGAATGAATGTAGCAACCTCGGGACCTCCGGTGTGTGGGCTCCGGAGCACCTTCCCGTGTCTGAGCTGCACCGAAAGGCACCATTCTCGTGGCTTCTGCCTTAGCTCATGACCGAAACTGATAATCTCAATCTACAATTCCCAAAGGCATGCCTTTTAATTCTGCAACAGTAATTGCTCATGTACATATTAACGGCTCTCAAAAACCTGGACCTCACTGACTAATTGGAACAATCTGTCTTGATACTTGGATGTAATGGTTCTTAATATAAGAGCTACGCTCTAGAAGAACAGACCTTAAAAAGATCCTTTTCTGAGCCACACAACTAACCCTCAGCCTCACGGCATGAGGCAAGAGGATGAATGTGTTTATTTGAGAGTAACTAATTTATTTGGGTCATTCACATCCTTCATACAAGAGGTAGTTTCAGGGAGGATTTGCTTCTTTAAACATCTTTATAATGCATGAATTAAAAGTTTCCATTCTCAGGAACTCGATTCTTGCTCTTTAACCAGTGTGTCCACATGATGAGGATAGAATACAAGAAAATAACAATTTTCCTAATAGGTATGATTACTTATGCTGCTATAGGACTGTATTCATTAGTCGTTGAGATTCAACAGTGAACAGACAGACAGACCGACTCCTTTTCTCCATAGGTTTATAAACAGTGAGTGGGGGTGGTTGAAGGCAGGAGAGTTTAAAACCCGGTAACTGGAAAGGACTGAGTTGGGACTGAGAGCATGCAATGTTATACCTGGCAAGATGGGACAGGAAATGAGCCAGGAGATGCTATCAACAGGAAGAGAACATTCTGGAATCAGAAGGAATGCATGCAAACAGGATGGCAAGAAGTTTAATAAAGGAGCAGGGTATAGGGATCAAGTCAAGAGGGCACTGAAGGTCAAAGTAAGAAGTTTGTATTCAAAATGTGATTGGAATGCACTGGAAGATTTTCAGGTAAAGAAAAATGTAACCAATCCAAGCTTTTAAAAGTAACCTCTCATTACTGTGTAGAGCCGCTTGTTGGGGGCAAGAAAGACCTTTGAAGAATGAGTAGCAAAATGAAAATCAGAGATGGTAATGGCTTGAGCCACGGTAGGAATGAAGGAAAAGAAAAGAGAAAAAAAGAAACAGATGGATTGAAGATCAGCTACTTAGTGTGTTGAAAAGACAATTAAGGTCATGCTAATGGCTGCCACAGAGGCTTTTCAATTTAGAATGGGGTTATGTCCAAATAAACCCACTACAAGTAAAAAATATTGCTAAGTATGGGCACAGTGGTGCACACCGGCAATCCCAGCAGCTCAGGAGGCTGAAGCAGGAGCTGATCATGATTTCAAAGCTAGCCTCAGCAACTTAGTGAGGCCCTAAGCAACTCAGCGAGACCTCTCTCTAACTAAAAACTATAAAAATAGGACTGGAGAAGTGGCTCAGTGGTTAAGTGCCCCTGGGTTCAATTCCCAGTACCAAAAAAAAAGTGAAAAAATGCATTTCATACATTTAACACACCAACCATCTAGCTTGATAAACAGGGTCTACTACAGAGTGGCTACTTGTCCCCTCCTGATCAGGAGGCTAACTGGGAGCTGTGGCCCGCTGAGGGAGCCCCGCATACCTCCAAAAGGATGAAAATTCAAACTGTGAAGGAAGTTTTCTCCTGACTTTCCTTCTGTAAAATCCTAAGTCAAAGCCTCATAAATGGGGGACCATCTGTACCGAATAAACTCTGAGAAGACACTTGGTCTGGCACAAAGCACTCGATTTAACTAAAATTCACCCTGTGAGGAGGAGGTTTGCTTTATTTATATTAGGCTGAACAAACACTTCTCTGTGTTCCATTCTTCTTCAGCATATAACATCGATCATGCAACGAAAACTTGTATATAATAGATTTAACATAGATGCAAATATTACATAATCAAAAATTCTAAAGATTTATTTTAAACCTACATGAAATGTTACAAAGTATTAATTAGACTGGTTAGTTGTCCCGAATTTTCTGAATCTTCTCATGTCAAATTGTACCTTATTTTTCTTTCTTTTTGGTAACCAAGACATACAAAGTTGGTCACCTGAGGTAACATTACTATCCTATCTCCCTCTGAGTGAGCATATTTTTCACTCAAACTAATCAGAACTGGGCACTATACCCATTCCTGGCCCACGCAGTCATCTCTCTCCTAACCACCATCTTTTCACTGGGCGTCCACGGATATTTCCTAGTCTCAAGACAAAGGGATGCTTCAAAAACATAAGACAGACAACATCACTCCTCTGCTGAGAATAGTCCAGCTGCTTCAAACCTGCCTGAAGGACAAGCCAGGAGCGTCCCCAGGTCCACAAGGCCTCATAGCCTGGGGACTTAGATGGTTTGCGCCAGTGCATTTCCTGTCCCTGTCCCTGTCCCCTCTGCCTCTGCTCCAGGAGCACTGGCCTCTTGGATGTGCTACCAACAGTCTGCCTCAGGCCATCAGCACCTACTGAAGTCAAAGGCCCTTGAGGGCAGGACGCTGTATGTCCCACACCAAGAGGACTCCTCCACCTAGTGAATGAAGAAACACTGTTGAGGATTCAGGAACTGGAAAAGAAGAGCAAACACAAATAGTCTAAACATTCCTCACATCCACAAAGCAAAAGCTCTGTCCTGAATGCCTTGGGGGCAGCCATTCCCGAAGGTCTTCAACTCAACAGCAGTCTCACAAGAGAGACAAGTGAGAAAGGTCCCATTGCAGTCAGCTATCTCACAGCTGTGATGAAAGGCCTGATAACAAGCACAATTGTAGAGGAGGAAAGGTTTATCTGAGGGCTCACGGTTTCAGAGGACTCAGTCCACAGAAGGTCAAGTCCACTCTTTGGGGCCTGACGTGAGGCAGGACATCGTGCGGAAGAAAACAACTCTGAAGGTGGCACCAAGAAACGGAGATCCCACTCTCCAGGGATAAAATACACACCCCAAAGGCATGCCTCCAGTTACCACCCAGTGAATCCCTATCAGGGGACTAATTCACTGATTGGGGTAGGGCTCTCATAACCCAATCATCTCACCTCAAACAACGTTCTTGCACTGTCTCACATGTGAGCTTTGGGGGACACCTCACAGCCAAACCCTAACCAGTTCCACAGTCGATTGGGTTTGAGCAAGTCCCCGTTAAATGAAAATCCTTTAAAAATCATCTCTCTCCTGGAATCTTTCTCAAGATGTCTGTTCTGTTAGCTCATTATCAAGCTGTAAGAGAAAGACATATTAGGCAGCGTTTCCTAAATATAACTGACCACAGCTCACATTTCATGCAGAGCCATTAGAGACACAAGGAGAATCCAGAAACCGTACAGGAGCCACGTCTGTTTAAAGGGACTGCCTGTGCCCAGTGTGGCATTTCAGCTCACAATCTGCCCACGAATGACTGAGACAAAAAGTGACAGAGAGGAGAGACACTGTCAAGTTCAAAAGCAAACACAGAGGTGGTCTGAAAAATGGCTACCTTGACGGTGGCATAATAACACTGAGGCATAAACTAAGACAATTCCCTGAAAGACTGAACTTTCTTTTTTTTTTTTTTTTAAACATTTATTTATTTGCCTTAGTTGTACACAATGTGTTTATTTTTACGTGGTGCTGAGGATCGAACCCGGGCCACGCACGTGCTAGGCAAGCGCTCTACCACTGAGCCACAACCCCAGCCCCAAGACTGAACTTTCTAAACCAACGCAGGAGAGGATTAAATGGGGGAGAAACAGAAGTAGAGGCTGGATCTGAATGATCTAAGAGCTGGGATTAAGAAGTTATTTTGCAATTAACCCCCCATATCTTCCATGTATTAACCAGAGTTTTAAAGTCCTGTCTGTTAAGACATCCTCAAATATTCAAGAGATGAAATTTATATCTTTACGTAAAGTAGGGTTTTGATGAGTTGGCCTCCGTGGACCACAGTCAGTGTATCTAGAACACTATACATTCTAGATGGACAAGCATTAGGAATTTTCTTCCCATTCCAATAAAAGTGGGTGCTGGGGATTTTTGTACCAGAGATTTAAAGGAGAGAAAAGAAATAGACTTTCTTTTAAACTTGCCTTCTTTCTATTCCTTGTAAATCTTTCTGACTGTCCCTTCTGAGTGACGGTGGCACTAAAGAACTTGCTAAAGGCTTTAGATTTAAGATGGTTTGAAACCTTTCTGCTCAAATCTTGACAGGACAAAAAAAAAAAAAAAAAAGGAGGGGTGGACGGTAGGCGGGGGGTGTTGCTGAGCCACATACCCATAAATCCTCTTGACCTGAACTTACAATACATCTGATCCAGCCGCCTGAGGTCTCTACCTTCAGTGTAGAAAGGTCTCCCTGGCCAGCTTTATTCGAGTTCTTCAGCTTGGAAATGGATTCTGAGAAGAATAGTGTTCAAAGCTCTGGGAATCAATGTTGTGAAAGTGAAAAAATAAGGGGAAAAAAATGAAAAGCTTATAAAAGAAAGAAAAAAAAAACCTGTTATATACCTAGGTGAACACTTTGTGATTCCAATGGAAAATTGAACTACAGCGTGTGTGTGTGTGTGTGTGTGTGTGTGTGAACAGATTCATTGTGTACGTTTAAGGTACACAACGTGACATTGTGGTATATATATATATATATATATATATATATATATATATATATATATATATATATGAGAGAGAGAGAGAGAGAACACACACACACACATATGGTCACGACAGTGAATCATATTAACATATCCAGCATCTCACATAAGTACCCATTTTTTTGTCCCTTGGGCCAATAGCAAATGAAGTTTATTCATTTAACAAAAGTCTGCACATAACACACTATTAATTACAGTCTTCCTGTTGCACATGAGATCTTTACAATCATTCATCCTGCATACCTGTTAGCATGTTTCCTTTCACCTGTTTTTTGGTGTTGCTGGAGGTGAAAAACCACCCCCAAAAAAAAAAAAAAAAAAAAATCAGCTTCTCTTTGTCTTCTGGCTAGTTTACCACCTAAATTCCATCACTGAGGTCTGGAATCCATAAGTCTGCCTGATTCCACATGGTAGCCCGTACCCACTTGTGGCTTTTAAATGTGTGGAATTTGGAGGTGGCCAGTCCAAAAAGAGACATGCTGTCAGCATGAAATATGAACTGAATTTCAAAGACTTAGTACAAGAACAGAATGCAATGTATCTCAGTAATAACTTTTTATATTCAATTTATGTGGGCTTCATATTTTGAGTGTATTAGGGTAAATATAACAGATTAAAAATCAGTCCAATTTTAATTGCTTTCATGATGATCAATTATTAGTGTGCACATAAGCTGCATTTATATTGCATAATATGAATTAAATAGAAAATAAAATAAATTGTTAAAGTCAAATAAAATGACCTGTTTCCTTTTATCTCTTTTAATGTGGCTTATAAAAATTTAGAAGCAGCAAATAATGAAAAAATAACCATATAAAATGCAGAATGTGTGCCTCGCATCATCTTGGCTCTCAGGTGCCGATGCTCTAAGTAATAAGACTGCAGCGGTCAAATTGGGTAGAAAACAGTATTTTCTGTAGATGTTTCTAAGTAGAGAGCTGACAAAACTTCCTGTCCCTTTCATACCTCCTCTCTGTGATTCAGCAGTCTGAGCATTTAAAGCTTTTGGGTTTAACTTTCTTTCTTTCTTTCTTTCTTATTATACAATAAACAGTAGTTAAGATTCTAATAAAATCATTTCCATTGCATCGGTGTTTCTAAAGACAGCCTCGAGCACTGACAAGAAAAACAATGAGATTACTTATCCGATACCAAAAAATTGTGGTTCGGGTTTTGGAGTGATCAGAGCCTGGATTCTGGAGAAGCAAATGATTAAGCCCAGGGTGGTAAGAGCACCTTGCTTATAAGGCTGGTGTGAAAATCACAGGAGGAAACATCTAGAAGGTTCCAGACTCAAGCAGCACGATGGCCATCACTGCCTGACCCCACCTGCAGCACCCACCCAATGCCTTCTCTTCAGCTGGCTGGAGGTGCCCAGGTTTCTACGTGGTGGCTGTCTCCAATTTACCCAGGTTTCCCTTTCAGAAAGTGCCATCTCTTTGACCAATCCTCAGCTCGATCCCATCAGCTATCAACATATCACATGTTGGTGACATAACATCAAATGGTGCTGAGTCTAAAGGTGACTGTGAGGACTGCCACATACTGTCACACAGGGACAAGGCTGGTTTTAGCCCACAAAACCTGCTCCCTCCCTGCCTTTCTACAACCAGGCTGTGGCTTTTCCACTGAGCACACCCCAAATAGCGGGACCTCCTCAAACGTGCCCATTAGTCAACACGGGACATGCACAGAACGGTCAGCCTGGTGGAAATTGAATATTTTACTACTGAAGGATGAGACACCCTGCTCTAAAATAGAATCTGTATTTCAATAAAGTCGCTGACTAAATTTCAACTGCTTCCTTGGCCACTGGACAGAAGTCACTACAGAGCAGACCACGGCCAGCTACACACAGCACCGGACAGCAAACACCAGAGAGCCACGGGACCCTCCCTGACACTCGCAAGACCGACCCCATGTTGAGACAGGTGCAGGTGAACAACCAGCGGGTCATCAGCTCCACTGACAAAAGACTCTGTGACCACGGCTGGACCAGGTGACCTGCAACAATTCCAAAAAGCGACCCAAGATACACAACATAAGAGAAGAAAAAAAACGCTATTTTTAATAGAAATTTTTAATAGAACGTCCCAGTCCCCCCCCACTCGAATAACAAGCATCTAGTTCACAAAGACACTAAACAACTATTTTTTTTAACATGTCAAGATGTTTTTACAATCTTCAGGATACGTGAAATGGCAAATCATTTCAGATGGGTGTCTGCAGACCCTAGTGGGTGTGTTCCGCACTACAATCAGCATGTAGGCGACAACACCTTTCTAAAAAAGGTTCTGAATTTTAAAACATCTGGCCTCCGAGGTTTCAGATAAGGGCTTCTAGACCTGCACCATATGGTGGTATGTACGTGGTATACATTAAGAAAAACATCTCTGCTGCTTTTCACTTGATAAGATGCTCTCAACAGAACTGAAACAAACCACCTGTGGGTTTTGCTGGAAAGGGCACAATCATTTTGGATCGTTTAAGCTTATTGAAAACGTCAACTCATAAGCGCCAGTAAGTCTGAATCAACAACTCCTGCAATCTCTTATTATAATAAATAAGATTTTAATTACCTCAGTCAACAAGCATGCATAGAACCTCTACTTTAATGGAGCTCTCTGAGGTCTTACCTGGAGGTTTCTCCTTGAATTATATTCAACTTCAGTTATTAGTGGAGACATGGCCCAATTCAATTCCAATTAGTGCTATATGAACCTACATTGAGACCACCAGCCACAAAACAGGGACAGAGGAAGGAAAGGGAAGGAGATTTATGCGGGTAGGAACAATCAGAGATCACTGCGGTGGGAGAGATCACAGAAAAGTCCAGCAGTCATGGAAGAAACGGAACATTCCATTTCCAGTTACCATTATAACACCACTATTTTATTCTAAGTTTTATGATCTTAAAGGACATTAAATCACATCTACAATTCCCTTTGGCCATGCAAAGGAACACATTCGTAGTTTCTAGGGATTAATGAGTGAATGATTTTTACCAAAATCCACAGTGACTCTTCATTCTTTAAATTCACCAGACAGGGTCAGCCCCAGGGCCTTTGCACGTCCCTATCCTACCAACAGGCTCCAATCCATTTCTTCCATCTTTGTAAATATTACGATCTCCACAAAGATCTTCCACCCGTGGCAAAATGGCCCTCTGCTTCTAAGACAACATTCTACCTGGAACTACAGGACTGTTCAATTTCTATGGCATCTCAATGTATAAACAGCCTGAAGGCATGGCCGGAGACTTTCTGGTTTATCTTTGTGTCCCAACACCTCCACAACAAAAGGACACTCAGGAAAAAGCTCACCCTCAGGCAGAGAATCAAGCTCAAGAAAGTAAAGGCACTGAGGGTGTTTCAGGACCCAAATAGGGTCTAGTCTCTGAGTCTCGGCACTGCAATGACTCTGGCTCTCTTTTCTGGCTTTAACGGAGCTGTAAAGAACACTGGTAACTGGAGGGTCTTTGTTTTCTTTTGTTTTCACGGGACTTTCTTTGGTCGATCATCAGACTGGAAGTTTCTAAGTGTGGCAACTGCAAAACCCAACCCAGGATTTCAGCCAGGAAAACACAGAGACCTCTGATTTCTGAATGCCTACGTTGTAGAGGACCTGAGAGAATCCCTGGAAAGCATCGAAACCTACAAGGCTGGTCTGTTGCCACGTACCCCAGGGACAGCTCCAGCTTCTTGTGGGCACATGCTTAAAATGCAGCCTGCGGAGCTGAAGTACTGAGGGAGCTATTGAATTTCCCGAGGTCGCGACTCTACGTACAGCAGAGCCTAAAGAAGACAGGACCAGTCATGCAAGGGACGGTTCCTCTCTAGCCACCACAAGAGACAAGAGACAAGTCCTCTGTCTTTTTTTTTTTTTTTTTTTGTACCAGGGACTGAACTCAGGGGCACTCAACCACTGGGCCACATCCCCAGCCCTTTTTTGTATTTTATTAGAGACAGGGTCTCACAGAGTTGCTAAGTGCCTCGCCATTGCTGAGGCTGGCGTTGAACTCGCGATCCTCCTGCCTCAGCCTCCCAAGTGCTGGGATGACAGGCGTGCGCCACCGCGCCCACCAAGTCCTCAGTCTCCAAATGTGCTTAAAATGATGCCACAGGGGAAAGGAAGACTCCGTTCCACTCAACACCCTGCTCTCTCTGCTCCTGTGGCTCATATCTCTGTCTCCCACACACTAGAACCTGGTAGCACATCCCTGCCAACAATGGTATGTGACCCAAAATGTCTCCAGACAGTGCTTCCTGGACTTTGGCCAGGGTGACAGGGCGTAGGACATCACCCTCAGTTGACAGCCACCACTGTATTACTCTACCAGTCCCAGTGCAACCTGCTGCAATGACTGTCCCCTAGCCCTCAGGCACAGCACATACAAGATAATACTACCCTCAATGCTGATAAATTATTCCACAACACGTTAATTTTTTTTTTTTTTTAACTTTCACTCTGGTTTCTTGGAGTATGATGTAGTTACATGAAAGGAAATAATCCACCCCTGAGATGTTCAAACAGTATAAAAATTTCAGAAAGAGCTAGCATTAATAAAGAGCTCAAATAAAGCAACCTAACATAAGATATTGCAGACACGTTTTGGACAAAAGTGAGCAACTTGGTTGTGCATATTTTAAAGTTAAATTTGCTTCAGTTACTGCCAATCTCTGAAATTCGAGTTCCTCCAAAGATACCACTAAGAAATTGAACATGATTATCACATTTGAAGAAAGCTAGCTAGCGACCCGATGGGCTTCGAGGAGGAACCCAATTAATATGGGCATCCTTGCCTACCACCTGAAAAAAAAACAAAAACAAAAAAACCCAAGTGACTTGGTCAAACAGTAAGTCATAGATGCCACCGTGGATCAACTTCTGAATGCAATGGTTTTAAGCAACGAAAAACTGAGACTTTTAAAATGTAATAAGGTTTCATGAAAATATGAAACTACTCTGTGCATTCTTCCACAATAAAGTATAGAAGGAGACGGGCTGTCTAGGTATTAGAGAAAGTGGGGACAAATGAATTTGGGGTTTCCCGTTCCTAGCTCCACAGACTTTTCTTTGCCAAGGTAGCTGCCTGATTAAGTTTTCAAGCTTTCAAGCACAGGTCTTTTGTCCAGAAAAACATTAAGGGAACAAATGGCAACCCAATTCGAAAACAAAGAGGCTTCTGAGCAGAGCTGGCCGGACCCAGGCGGCCCTTTCCAATGTCACTGCCAATGGGAACCGGACAGCAAGACCAGAAGGGAAACCCCACACTTAGAAGCATGATGTCATTTTGCTTCTCGAAATCAAGTTTCCCCGGTATAAATAAAGCACGGCTTCTAAGAAATGATTCATTTCATTCAAAGGGTAGAGAGGAGCCCATTAAGTAGAATCCCTCCACAGGAGACATATAATTAGTGTGACTAGGACAGGAAGTCCACAGACAGAGGACTCCCAGTGCAGGGAGAGGACATGGGTACTGAGAATTTGCCAGCCAAATGAGAAAAATTACGAACCATTTTCCCAGAGTAGCAATCGCTGGTTTTTCAAGGAACAGTGGGTAGGAAGACCTCCGTGCGTCAGTACAACCATGTGGTATTAAAATACGAATATTTTGAGCCACCTGGGTGCGGTGGCACACGCCTGTAATCCCAGCACTTGGGAGGCTGAGGCAGGAGGATCACGAGTTCAAAGCCAGCCTCAGCAATGGCAAGGCACTTGGCAACTCAGTGAGACCCTGTCTCTAATAAAATACAAGAAAAGGCTGGGGATGGGGCCCAGTGGTCGAGTACCCCTGAGTTCAATCCCTGGTACCAAAAAAAAAAAAAAAAAGATCTGCATATTTTGGTTTTCATCCAGGGTTCCTTCTCCAAGGTAGACCATAGAAACTGGAATCCCTTCCCAAGTTGAGTCAGAAAACTCTGTGTTTCTGCCTTGGAGCTGCCCATAAAGAAATTCTGCGACCTGTCATTACGGTTTGGACACAGTGTCCCCCAAAAGCTCACGTGTTAATGCAGGAATATCTGGAGGTAAGATGGTTGGGTTATGCGAACTCTAACCTAACCATTCAACTCATCCTGGTTTGAAGGGATTGACTGGGTGGTGAGTGTAGGCAGGTGACGTGTAGCTGGAAGAAACGGGTCACAGGAGGCATGTCCTGGAAGGGGACGTCTTCCCTGCGGCCCCTTTCCCCCTTCCCTCCTCTTCTGTGCCTCCTGCCTGCCAGGAGGTGAGCAGCTTCCCTCCCTGGGCTCCCCCACCCCGATGTGCTGCCTCACACTGGACCCAAGAGCAATTGGTTCAGCCATGTGTGGACTGAGACCTCCGAAACCACGAGCCCCCAATAAACAGCCCCTCCTTTAAGCTGTTCTCGTCAGACAGTTTGGTCACAGCAGTGAAAAGCTAATACACCTGCCTTGTCTGCTACTAGGTCATAAGACTCCTCGTCCACACCCAGGCAGAAAGGATGCTGCACAGAGAGCCAGAGGGACCCAGAGGGGCAGGGGCAGCGTTGGATTACACTCCTTGTCTCCAGTCACATTTCCTTAGGGCTGTCCATGCTTTAGTGGAGTCCTCGTAAAATCCCAAAGGCATAGGGCTTGGAGGGTGCTGCGATTTGGATCTGAAACGGCTGCCAAAGCTCATGTGTTACAGGCATGGTCCCCATTGCAGCAGTGTTCTGAGGTGGCCCTTGGGGAGGTGACTGGATCCTGAGGGTGCTGACCTCATTCATGGACGCATGCGTTCATGGCTTCACGACCTAGTGGGAGGCGGTGGAAGCCGCGGAGGTGGTGCCTACCGGGAGGGAGCACATCCCTGCAGATGTGCCCTTTCATTCCAGGCCCCTTCCTCGTTAGCTCTCCTTCAGCTTCCTAGTGACCACGCACGAGGTGAGCTGCTTTGCTCCAACAGGCACTCCCCCACTGTGATGCTCTGCCTCACCACAGTCCCCTGAAACAATGGAGGCAAGTGACCACGGACTGAAACCATGAATCTTTTCTTGTTTTAAGTTGATTTTCTCAGGTGGTTTGTCACAGCGACAGAAAGCTGACTAACACAGAGAGCTCTAGGACAAATGAACCCCTGGAATCTTATAGGAAAGTGAACAAGGGCTAAACCACGTACAGGAAGGGTGCCACATCCCAGTCCCATGGAGACAAAAGCTCCTGTGCTCAGGACCCTTCTAGAGCCTGCCCTATGTGTCTCTTCATCTTCCTGCTTATGTGCCTCCAGGAAAATATTCTTTATAATAAACAAGGAAACGTATCTATTTTCCTGAGTTCTGTGAGCCACTCAAGCTAATTAACCGACTGTACAGAGTGGGTTAAGGGAGCCCCAATTTGTAGATGATTGGTCAGACGTTCCAGAGACCCGGACTTCAGGCTGGTCTGGAGCTCCCATCAGGTGGAAGGCGTCAGAACTGAACTGAGGGAGAGAATGCAAATCTAGGATCTGCTGCAGAAATGACTGTGTGCTTTTTCGGGATCACACATGTTGGGATCGCAGAAGTGATCTGGAATTTGTTTCCCCTATTATCCTCAAAAGCATCTATAAACAAAGAGATTTGTTCCCACCTTGCAGGGCACGTTCACCTATGCTCCAAGGATACAGCGAGGGTCCCGACACAGACGTGAGGAGCTGGGCTGTACGATGAACCCTGATAAACTACATGTGCGTCTACGTGGTTAGGGTTTGGATCCGGAATGGGCCCAGACCCTCATGCACGTAAAAGGTTTGGTTGGTCCCCAGTGCAATAGTGCCCAGAGGTGAGGCTTTCAGGAAATACTTGAATCCTAAGTACTCTAACCTCGTCACTGGATTAATCCATTTGAAAGATTGATAATTTGAATGTATCATTGGGAGATGTGCCCTAGATGGAGGAAGTAAAATACTAGGGCATGCTCTTGGGGACAGTATCGTATTTGGGGCCCCTTTTGCGCTTGTTCCTCTTCCTGACTGCCATGAGCTGGGCAGCTCTCTTCTGCCACCTGGTTCCACCGTGATGTTCGGCCTCACTTCAGCTCCAATGCACTGGAGCCAGTCACCCACGGAGCAACGGAGCAAAACCTCTCATGACATGATCCCAAATGAACTTGTTGTCTACCACGTTATTTTATCAGGTATTTTGGTCACAGCAACTAAAAGCAAAATGAACACCTCTGTGTGGATACACACATGTATTTTCTTTGTGAAGGGGGGCCTCAAGTATTTCAGGGAGATGTAGAAGGACTTAGGCAGCTGGAGCAAGATGGGGAGCGAGGAGGTCGGGGCAGGACCAGAATACAGGAGCATGGGGAGGGTCTTCTGAAGAGGTCACTGTCCTGCTTGACCAAAGTGCTCATGGACACAAGCAGGGACCCAACCCGACAGACACCTCTGTACTCATGCTCCTTACTGGGGGACCCAATAGAAGAACTAAAACAGACTCGTGGACAGAGAGGGTACCAACAGTGAGGAGATCGTGGGTAGGGGAGGAGATAAGGAAAAGAGGAAATTCCAGAAACCATAAAAAGAAAAGACCAAAACTCCCCTAGTGGATTCCCAGCTCGGAGGCCCCTTCTCTTGGGAGAAGTCTATTTCTGCGAATTTTGCAATCAACCTACTTCTTGCTTGCTATCTCTGTGTGTGTTCTTCAATTCTTCGCCGAACAGAGACAATAAACTCAGCACCCCTAGATGGTCACATATTCATTGGATCAACAAAGCAGGACATGAGATGTTAAAGGTTGAAAACAGCCCTTGCCCCTTGGCTCCTTTGATTGAATGAAATGTGCTACCAGTTCAGAGTCACTCTGTGTTGGGTAGAATCACAGACAGGAAATACATTCATTTAATCCATCCATACACTTGTAAGAATTACCAGGTGGTGTGCCGGGCGCAGTGGCACACGCCTGTAATGCCAGCACTTGGGAGGCTGAGGCAGGAGGATCGCGAATTCAAAGCCAGCCTCAGCAATGGCGAGGCACTTAGCAACTCAGTGAGACTCTGTCTCTAATAAAATACAAAAAAGGGCTGGGGACAGGGCCCAGTGGTTGAGTGCCCCTGAGTTCAATCCCCAGTACCAAAAAACAAACAAACAAAAAAGAATGACCAGATGGGGAACCAACCAACATGTTCCCCATAGCAGAAGAATCTTCACAACAATGAGGTCAGTGATAGAAGGGAAGTTGCACCCCTAGCCGACGTTAATAATGGAGTTGGTACGAGCTCCCTCCCTCCCCGCTGCACATCAGCACCTCTGCCCTTCTGTCTGGCAGCAGGGGTCTGTAAAAAAGACATAGAGGGTCTAAGGACTGAAGCAAAATGTCACCATCGATCCCGGCAACGTTAACAGGGACTCAGGCCACTAACAGAGCATCTTTCTCAACAGCAGCCGGGAGCAGAAAACCCTCCAAACAACTTCACAACGGAAAGAAGGCTTTGAGACCCTTCTTCACTTGTCACTAGATTTCCTTGTTTTCTAAAGAGTGACAGTGGAAGTCACCCAACTTCCACACAAAATGTCGGCTTCAGAGAGCAACATTTCAGAAATGGACTGTGAAAAGAGACTGTCAAAGGCAACAAATGATCAATCGCATTGACCAGGGATGAGTCCACCAAACCAGGATGCCTGCAATTTTCCAATTTCTCCCCTTGAACAAAGGAGGACAGGCCTGGTGGGCAGCATCCAGGGACCATGCTACAGATAAGGGCATGCTTTTTTTTTTTTTTCCGGTATGCAGGATTAAGCCCAGGGGTGCTTAATCACTGAGCCACAGCCCCACCCCTTTTTGATATTTTATTTAGAGACAGGGTCTCACTGAGTTGCTTAGGGCTTCACTAAGTTGCTGAGGTTGGCTTTGATCCTCCTGCCTCAGCTTCCCAAGCCACTGGGATTACAGGCCTGCACCACTGCACCAGGCCTATAAGGGATTTCTTGACAGACAAAATTCAATCCAGTCTGATTTGCAGAATAACTGAGGGTAAGGGAAGAGCATGGGATTAATATCAATACCCAAAGCACAGCCACACTTGCAGATCTCTAGAGATCGTCTCTCACCTCCACGGGAAACCGCCTGCCATTGACGCTGTGTTCGGAGCCCGCAGAGCCATTGCTGTGTCCCCAGTGAAACTCCACCTTCTCGGCTTTGAATCTCCCAGGCAGGCCAGCACCACTCACAAAGTAGTCGTCTTTGAGAAGGATGGCCACTAAAAGGGAAGGGAGGGGAACAGAAAGTGAGTTTCACATCCCGAGGAAGGACTGCTTCTCTTGCTTCTCATGAAGTTCCTGATGGCCTTGGTGGGAATTATTTCCTCACCAGCCTATGAAAAAACAAGTCAAAACCACCAGCGTGAATAAATGAGGACATTCTAGCAGCAGAACGCGCTTGGATCACCACATCACGACAATTCCCAGAGAGAGAGAGATCTCAGAATTTTTTATTGATTGAACGTATGAAAAGAAAAAAGAGAGAGAGAGAGAGAGAGAAACAATGACAAAAATAAGTCACTCTGCATCAGTGTCTCCTAAATCGGCATGACAATCAAAACTATCAAGAGAGTGAGATATTTCTTTTAAAGAACTGTTTCCTGGGGCTACCCTAAGACTCAAGGTTTGAAATGAGACAGGAAATGAATACACTGAGCCAGATGCAGGAAGCATGTTTCTTTGATCAGAAAACCTAGGCTAGATATCAGGGGGGAAATTTGCAAGTTTTCCCAATATTATGGCCACAAATGGTAGAAGACAGGACTGGTGATGGCAGGCTTGACATTTGATAAACACGTCCAGGAAACTACGGTGCAAAATCTACTTATTAAGTCACTTGAACACTGCAAATTAGAATTCCTCTACTCTTCTTTTAATTCTAAACACACGAATATTTCCATTACTCCACGAGGGAAAACAAAAACATAAGAGCATGCGCAACATTGCGGGCCCACCCCTGGTCACACCCTTCATTGCAAAAACACATCTTTCCTTCTTGAACAAGGAGAAAGAAAATTTGAGAATAACTTAGATTAATGCTCATATAAAAATTTATTTTTGCTCCTCAATAAGACCCCTACAGCGCAGGAACTAAAACCAAGAATCAATAAATGGGAAACTAAAAATCTTCTTCTTAGCAAAAGAAACAATCAGTGAGGTGAATAGAGGACCTATACAGAATGGGAGCAAATCTTTACCACAAGCACATCAGACAGAACACTAACCTCAAGGATTTATAAAGCTCTCAAAGCCTTAACACCAAATAAACAAATAACCCAATCAATAAATGGGCCAATGAACTAAACAGACACTTCTCAGAAGATGATATGCAAACAGTCAACAAATGTATGAAAAAATGTTCAACATCTCTAGCAATTAAGAGAAATGCAAATCAAAACTACTCTAAGATTTCATCTTACTCCAGTCAAAATGGCAGCTATCAAACAAACAAACAACAATAAATGCTGGCGAGGATGTGGGGGAAAAGGCACACTCTCATATTGCTGGTGGAACTGCAAATTGGTGAAGCCAATCTGGAAAGCAGTATGGAGATTCCTAGGAAAACTGGGAATGGAACCACCATTTGACCCAGCTATCCCACTCCTTGGTCTATTCTTGAAGGACGTAAAAACAGCTTACTACAGGGACACAGCCACATCAATGTTTATAGCAGCACAATTCACAACAGCTAGATTGTGGAACCAACCCTGATGCCCATCAGCAGATGAATGGATAGGGAAACTTTGGTATATATACACAATGGAACACTACTCAGCACTAAAAGAGAATACAATCATGGCATTTGCAGGTAAATGGATGGAGTTGGAGAAAATAATGCTAAGTGAAGTTAGCCAATCCCAAAAAACCAAAGGTTGAATGATCTCTTTGATATGAAGATACTAACTTATGAAGGCAAGAGAGAGGGGATGAGAGGAATGAAAGAACTTTAAATAGAACAAAGGGGGGAGGGGGAGGGGGTAAGGGGATAGGAATAATAGCAGACTGAGTTATACATGATTACTCTAAATACATGTATGAAGACACGATTGTTGTAAAAGTACTTTATATAAAACTAGCAACTTGGGGCTGGGGTTGTGGCTCAGCGGTAGAGTGCTCGCCTAGCACGTGCGTGGCCCGGGTTCGATCCTCAGCACCACGTACAAATAAACGCATTGTGTACAACTAAAGCAAATAAATAAATATTTAAAAAAAAATAAAACCAGCAACTTGAAAAATTGTGCTCTTTATATGTAATATGAAATGTACTCTATAATCATGTATAACAAATTAGAATTTAAAAAACTTATTTTTGCCAAAGGATCCTAATACCTACAGGTATACGTATCAGTTTCTATTTTACAAGTGATGCATCTTCTTGTTCCTAAAGTAGATCCATTCATTCATTTAACACATCCTTACTGGCTGCTAAAGACACGTGAGATGCCAACCAATACACCCAATGGCTTATGACCCAAAGCCAAGTTGTGTGAGCCATGGGAAAGCTCTCTGACCCTCACTGTCTCCTCTTCCTAAAGAGATCCCAGTTAGAGCTTCAGAGAGAAGCCCTGCATGCAAATGCGGTCTCCATAAAAGATAGGGACTAGACTAATGACCCATTTCTAAAACAGGGCAATTAGTTTCAGTACTTCTCTATATAAAGGAAGCATTAAACGCAAGAGAAGGAACCCTGCTCATATAAATCCCTTTTTATTGCATTCAAAAGGCAGTTTTTCTCCAACTTCTGAAAAAATATACAGGGAATGTTCAATTAGTGGGACAGCGAATTAAAGGATGAAATGAAGTAAAAGCAAGTGTTTCTCATGCCAATTAAACACGCTAGGGTATTATCCTATTTTTTTTCCCCCTGTTTGGGGAATGTTTTAGAACAGGGATAGACACGCTTTTCCCACTTAGAGGTACTTGGTGAATATTTTAGGCTTAGCAGAGTAGTTGCCCTCTCTGGTGCATTTACTAGGTCTCATTTGTATGCCACAGAAGTAGCCAAAGTCATAACTAATGACATGGGTAAGGCCAGCCTCCTGTGAAGCCTCAAGTAACCACACGGAAATCTGAATTTGATATAATTTTCACAGAGTGCTTCTTCCTTTTGATTTTTTAACCATTTGTAAAGGGAAACAAGCCAGGCGTGGTGACGTACGCCTGTAATCCCAGCAGCTTGGGAGGCTAAGGCAGGAGGATCCTGAGTTCAAAGCCAGCCTCACCAAAAGCAAGGCCCTAAGCAACTCAGTGAGACCCTATCTCTAAATAAAATACAAAACAGGGCTGGGGATGTGGCTCAGTGGTCAAGTGCCCCTGAGTTCAATCTCTGACACCAAAAAGAAAAAAAGGAAATAAACTGGGCGCAGTGGCGCATGCCTGTAATCCCAGCACTTGGGAGGATCACGAGTTCAAAGCCAGCCTCAGCAATGGCGAGGCACTTAGAAACTCCGTGAGACCCTGTCTCTAATAAAATACAAAAAAAGAGCTGGGGATGTGGCCCAGTGGTCGAGTGCCCCAGAGTTCAATCCCCGTACAAAAAAAAAAAAAAAAAAGAAACAAAGAAAGAAAAAAGAAAAAAGAAACTAACCAGCCAGGCATGGTGGTACACGCCTGTAATCCTACCTACTTGGGAGGCTGAGGCAGAAGGATCACTAGTTGGAGATCAGCCTCTGCATCTTAGTGAGGCTCTAAGCAGCTCAGCAAGACCCTGCCTCAAATTAAAACATTAAAAGGTAGGGCTGGGATTGTGGCTCAGCGGTGGAGCGCTCGCCTGGCACGTGCGCGGCCCGGGTTCGATCCTCAGCACCACGTACAAATAAACCCATTGTGTACAGCTAAAAGCAAATAAATAAATATTTAAAAAAAAAAAAACATTAAAAGGTAAACAAAAGCAGAGAGACTGTCCTTCTATGAACTGGAAAATGTAGTTTCTTGGAAGATAAAATATCATCTAAGATACTATAGAACTGACATATACATAAAGACGTGGCTTCTAAAATATTATATAATACTATCCATACACCTTTCATTCCAATGTCAAATACCCAGGTATTAACTCAGTAGTGTCCTAAATACTGTTGCTTATTCTCACCCTGCTATAAATTCTATATATAAAATCTTGCATCCAGAGAACGAAGGCAAAGATTTTGAGTGCATCTGTTACAACACGCCCAGGGACTCAGCGTCATCCTATAAATATTTGATTTTATCCTAAATCATTTATGTCTCTGTCAGGGGTCATTTTACTTGTTTTATATGAATAATTAAAGGCGTAATTAGGGAACTGTACAATCTGAAACATTAATCTCATTTTTCATTTTATTGTATTTCTCACCAGAGCCCACGGTGTGCTACACGCACATTCGCCCCTTTCAAAAACAGATTCAATTTTTGTTTACGTATAAAACTGGGGAGAGAGAATCGTCCTGGCTATCCTGTAACAATTTTCTAGTGACCACTGAGGATGGCATCATTTCTAAACAGAAGGGAGCAAAGGGAGTTACCCAAGAACACAGCACGTCTTAGGAGCATCAACTCCATGAGGACTGGCCTCTCATCCTGTCATCTGACAGGGGCGAGACCTCGGCAGGTATCCTCCCCCACTGATCAAAGGGCAATACCAACAGTGCCTGCCTGTCCTTCCAGGCTCCTCTGACACCTAGCGGCAACCCAGTTCCAAAAGAGCTGAGCTCAGTGGCAGGAATCTGAAACGCACATGCCCAACAGGGAGTCTGTCAACTGTTTCTAGAATCAAGCCTGGAACTTGGGTACAACACAGAGGGGCGGCCACACAGGAGGAACTCTCCCCTTCCAGATAGAGTTCTGTGTGAAAGCGATATGATCTTGCAAGAAAATAAGAAGCACCCCGGACGTGGTGACACATGGCTATAATCCCAGTGGCTGGGGAGGCTGAGGCAGGAGGATCGTGAATTCAAAGCCAGTCTTAGCAAAAGTAAGGCACTAAGCAACTCAGTGAGACCCTGTCTCTAAATAAAACACACACACACACACAAAAAAGGGCTGGGGATGTGGCTTGTGGTTAAGTGCCCCTGGGTTCAATCCCCAGTACTACCTCCCCCCCGACCCCACCCCCCAAAAAAAGAAAGAAAATACGAAGCATCATGAGGTAGGAATACCAGCAAGGCCAGAGATAGCCCAAATACTTCCTTGGAACATATCTCAAGGGGTGATTGATACTTCTAGTTCATTAAAACACAGCTTTTAAAAAGACATTTGCTTTTATGGATTATTTCTATCCCTTTGCTCATGTCAAGGAGAAGAAAATCTCAGTTTGGTGCTCCACAAGTCCTCGGTACACATTCACTTCTACTTTTTCCCGAAAGTATCAAACTAGATTTTGATAACATGGGAAGCTGACTTATTCTCCATAAACCAGGGACATAAAATTTCCCACAGTGACTCTATCCATGTCAGAGAGCACTGGGTTTCCCATTAATGGCGCTCATAAAAAAGCTTTCTTTTAAATCAATTTATTTCATGAAAACAAAATAAGCAAACTGAATAATAAAAGTGAGTAAATAACATTACAAGAATAATAACTGAAAGCTGATTTTAAAACAAGGGCAGTAACAACTGAACATGGACATGCAAGATGGTCGGAGTGACGAAGTTCCCGTCATGGGTTAGATAGGAGGTGTCCCCCAGAAGCCCATGCGGGAGACGATACAAGAAGGTTCAGGGGTGAAATGAGCAGGTTATAAGAGGTGTAACCTAATCAGTAGATTAATCCCCTGATAGGGATTAACTGGGTGGAAATCAGCTAGAGTGTGGCTAGAGGAGGTGGGTCCCTGGGGGCCTGTCTTTGAGGTATATATTTTGTTCCTGATTAGAGGAGAAGTCTCTCCCTGCTTCCCAGTACCATGTCCTGAGCTGCTTTCCTCCTTCCGCCATGATGTTCTTTCTGCCTTACCTCAGGCCCAGAGCAATGGAGTTGGCCATCTATGAATTGAGATCTCTGAAACAATGAGCCCCAAATAAACTTTTCCTTCTCTAAATGTTCTCATCAGGACTCTTGGTAACAGTGGTAAAATATATTACCCCCCTCCCAATTTCATGAACTCAAAGCCTTATCTCCAACCTGAGGGAATGAGGGGGTGGGGGTCGTGGGGGGGTGAGGTCTTCATAAATGGGATTAGGGCCCTTAAGAAGAGGACCTGGAAGAGGACCTCCACATTGAAGACACAGAGAGAAGGTGCCCTCTTCATAGCAGGTCCTCACCAGACATTGGGTCTAGCACTGCCTTGACCTTGGATTTCCAGCCTCCAGAACCCCCAGGAATATTTCTAGTGGAAGCCACTCAGTTAATGGCATTTTGACCTGGCGGCCTGAACTGACCAGGATGGATGGGAAGAGAGGAGGAGGAGGAGGAAATGCATACGTGTGAGAGGATTTTCTACAACCAGCCCCTCGGGTGGATGAACTGCTAACAGGGAGTGTGGTAAAATCGAAGCCGAAGGATGGAGAAAGCAGAAGAAGATGGCGCTTGAGGTCAGGGCCTCTAACCTAGAGGTCAAAACTCCATAGGGGATAGGGGCAGCCACCGGCATCCCCTCGGGATCCATGACCCCTGAGATGAGAAGCCAAGTTCTGAGCTCAGCTGCACTTACGGAGCTGACCAGCTAGGGTGGAATCCGGGAGCCTGAATTGGAATCCTAGCTGGCAACTGTCCATTTTTAAGAAAAATGCATCTTTGGGTGCCTCTGCTCTATAAAACTAGAATAAGACAGCAGGTACTTCACAGGTTTGGAAAGAGGATCACAAAGGTTGACACGTGAAGAATCCTCAGAAGAGCCAGGCACACGGATATTGCAGCCTATAGCGGGCTCGACGGAAGTGCTGTTTATCCAGTAATTAACCCAGGGAGAGGAGCCAGGGCTCTCCCCAGATTGTCCCCGGGTCTGGCAACCCCCACGATGTAAGGATGCCTCAGGCTCTGCACAGGAACGAGGGGCAAAGAGGGAGTTAGGTTGCTCTGTGAATAGAGACTAGCTTTGGTTTCCTTCTGCCTTTGAAAGGCTGACCAGGGCCCTGGCATAGGGGCAGTTTTGCACAGCCTATCCAGCAAGAGTTTATAAATGAAGTTCGATGTGTGTATATAATGCAGGGCTAAAGCAAATGTTCACACCACAAATCCATGTAAACAGCAGTTGGTGCTAAAAGTTAAAAGAAAAATAAATGGGAGGCGTGCCAGCTGCTTGCTATCGTAACCCCTCTCCCATTTGCAGCTCTGTCAGCCCAGCCAAGCCTGTGGCAACCGGATCTCAACACAGGACCCCAGACCCCCTTCCACCACATTAACTTCTGTACTGCCCCGGGGCTCTTGATGGAAAGGAAAGGCCAGTGTCCGACAGCCAGGAGGCCTGGGATCTAGTGCTAGTCTCCCACTAAATTCCCAAAGCCCCTGGCGTATATTTCTTCAAACACTCAATAATTTTTTTTCCTTTTTTTTGTTACTGGGGATTGAACCCAGGGGTGCCTAACCACTGAGCTATATCTCCAGCCAACCCTTTTTTTTGTTTGTTTTGAGGCAGGGTCTCACTGAGTTGCTGAGGCTGGCTTTGAACTTGCAATCCTCCTGCTCAGCCTCCTGAGCCTGTGGGATTATAGGCATGTGCCATTGTGCCCAGCTCAACAAATATTTACAGAATAATTACTGGGGAAGAGAAGTCAGGTAAATCACACACAGTTCCCGCCCTTGTGGACTGATGGTCAATGGGAAAGACAGGCACCAACATCTAAACAGACCATAGAAGCAAAGCTCTAAATGGGACAGCTACTAGCAAGTGGACATCTAACTCAGGGTATGTCAAGGCCTCATGGGAGTTGCCTGACCAGAAGAGCTCTCTGGCAAAATGTTCACAAGAGGGAAGCATGCCAAGAGAGAGACAGTTCATGCAAAGGTCCTGTGGTAGTGGGAGTGGTGGTAGTGGGAGTGAGGAGGAAGGAGCCAGGGTGACTGGTACCCAGAAATCAGGAAGTAGCAAGAGGCGAGAGAATGAGACAGAAACAGTGAGCCACCTGTCTCTGTCCCAAGAATAATGGTAAAGTCCTTGATATGGGTAACAAAGAGAAAAGGAAAAGAGAAAAAGAGAAGCAGGCTCACATTAGAGAACTAGGTAGATTGCTATGGCTATCCTGTGGAGAAGGCTTACGAGGAAAGCAAAACTGGTCAGTAGAAAGTAAAGCCAGAAGGTTCTTGCAGTTATTCAGGAATGACAGTGGACACGCTGTGTTGGAGCACCAGACACCCAGGAGGTGACAGGCCACGGGGTGACTCTGGGTCTCAGTTAACTCACTAGTAAATGTGGCCCCGATGCACACAGGGACTGGGTAACCCTCTGACCACAGAAGATATGACAGATGGGAGTCCTGCAGAAGATTCTGCCTCATAAAAAAGAAAGGGGGCTTCCCCAGTGACCTCGAATTTCAGGGCAAGTGGTTAACTGTGCTTCTGTCTTCGCAGGTACTCTTTCCCACAACCTGAAGGCAGAGGGTGGTGCTGCAGGGACAAGAGAAAGGAAATGGAGCCTAGCAGTCGTGAGACAGAGCTTGCAGTGCCTCTCACTGAAGAGAAAAGCAGGGAAACCACCCCTAAGTGAATCCCAGGATTCAGGTAAGATGCGATAGTAATAGGAGAAAGAAACTAAGATTTGGGGCTTCTGGAATGGAATAATTTATAAAGTTAAGACCCAAACCATTCCAAACATTCCTCAAAAAAAAAAAAAAAAAAAAAATGGACTTCTTTTGTATAGTAGAGGACAACTTTTTATATCAGAGCATTATAATTATATATAGTAATTGGGTTCATCCCGACAAAATCATACATGCATGGAATTTGATTTCAGTTCATGATCCCTGCCATCTGCTAGACCCCTCCTCTCCTTCCCCAGACCCCTGTTCTCCTTCCTCTACTCTACCGGTCTCCTTTCATCTGGCTGGCTGTCTATCTGTCTGTCTATCGTACTACTGGGGATTAAATCCAGAGTGCTTAACCACTGAGTCATATCCTCAGCCCTTTTGATTTTTAAATTTTAAGACAGGGTCTCACTGAGTTGCTTAGGGCCTCACTAAGTTGCCAAGGCTGGCCCTGAACTGGGAATCTTCCTGCCTCAGCCCCCTGAGCGGCTGGGATTACAGGTGTATGCCACCAAGCCAGGCCTATCTATGGAGTTTTGATTGGTTCTTTCTACTTATGCATAAAGCTGAAATTCCCTGTGGTATGTTTGTATGTGCACGCTTGATTTTCAAAGAAATCATTCCGCATTTACTCCCCTTTCCACCCCTCCTCTCTGTCTTGATTTCCTTCTTCTACACTACTGATCTTCCCTATGCCTGGATGTTCCCCTATCATCCCCCCAACCCTTCTTTCCTTTATTTTACTCTAGCTTCCACATTCAAGAGAAAACATTCAACCTCTGAGTTTCTGAGTCTGGTTTACTTAACTTAGCATGATATTCTCTGTTTCCATTCATTTGTCAGCAAATGCCATAATTTTGTTCTTCTTTATGACTGAGTAAGAACTCCCCTGTGTGTGTGTGTGTGTGTGTGTGTGTGTGTGAGAGAGAGAGAGAGAGAGAGAGAGAGAGAGAGAGAGAGAGAGAATTTCTTAATCCATGAATGGACTTACAAAAATTTAATCTTAAATTTTCTCTTTTGGGCCACCTTGAGCTAACCAGAGATGACCAAGTGTAATACAAACACAGGGTCAGATATGCTCAGTACAAATGATGCTGAATACAGAGATTTTTTTCCAAATACCTATTTACTATGCTGATATTTTGCTTTTTTTAAATATTTATTTATTTTAGTTGTACACATGCCTTTTTATTTTTACATGGTGCTGAGGACTGAACCGGGGCTGCGCACATGCTAGGCGAGTGCTCTACCGCTGAGCCACAACCCCAGCCCTGATATTTTGCTTTTAATCAGAAAGCTTGGCAGCCTCCTGAGCCACCAATCCTTGCAGATGCAAACAAAACTTGGAGATAAAAAGAAATGCGGAATTATGAACCCCAAATTGGTCTTTCTTTCTTATCCCACATTCACACCTATTAATGACCATTAAGAACTAAAGTGGGTTTGGGGATGTTGTGATAATAGTAAAGGTAAGGATTTGGAATAAAGGAAGTTGGAACTCCCAAGGAAATACATGTGAAGAATCATCTGTCAACTGAAGTGATCCAGGCCCTGGCCAGCCAAGAGGATTATTAGGGTTGAGATAGGTCTTACTGAGATTAATGGAAAAAGAAGCTGTGGTATATATATACAGTGGAATATTCCTCAACCTTAAAGAAGCATGAAATTATGGCATTTTCAGGTAAATGCATGGAGTTAAAGAATATCATGCAAAGCAAAATAAACCAATCCCAACAAAACAAAGGCCAAATATTTTATTTGATATGTGGATGCTGATTCATAATGGGGGTAGGCTTTGGAAGACTGGAGGAACTATGGATTGGTTAGAGGGGAGTGAGGGGAGAGGAGGGGGACATGTGGAAGAGATGGACATTAAGATCCTACGTCCACGTGTGATGGGATGAATGGTGTGACTCTGCATCATGCACAATCAGAGACACGAGAAGTCGTGCTCCATTTGTGTACAAATAAATAAACAAAAATTCTAAAAAAAAACAAAGATAGTTCTTATTGAAATGAGGATAAATTTAGGGTACTGTCAATACCAAAATCTCTACTCCATAGATAACATAAATTAAAACATTAAAAAAAATTTTTTTTTTTAGTTATAGATGAACACAATACCTTCATTTTATTTATTTTTATGTGGTGCTGAGAATCTGACCCAGTGCCTCACTCATGCTAGACAGGTGCTCTACCACTGAGCGACAGCCCCAGCCCTAATACATTTTAAAAAAACAAAAAAAACAACTTTGGTGGTAGAGCACTTGCCTGGAGTGTGTGAGGCGCTGGGTACCAACCCCAGCACTGTAGAATGAACAAACTAGAAATGACTGGAATTCCCTTCTGCGGCCAGCTATATGGAAGGAAGCCAGGAAGCAGGGAGAAAAGGGGCCACTGTGGGAACAGGGAGAGAAAACAGGCACAAACCAGCCTAGAGACAGAGATCTGCAAGGAAGACAAAGTCAAGGAGGAGAAAGAAGCAGGAGAGAATGGAAGGACAGGAAGGAAAAACTCACAGACTCTGCCACACCCAGACCAACCGCGGAACACAGGGAACAGGAACGGAAAGGCTAGAGAGCCTGGGAAGATATGAAGAGAAACACACGCACACAGATCTCCTCAAGACTGCCTGTGATGGTGTGGATGTGCGGTGTCCCCCGAAAGCTCATGGGTGAGACAAGGCAAGAAGGCCCAGGAGAAATGATTGGGCTGTGGGCGCCTTAACCCAATCAGTGAGTTAATCCCCTGGTGGGATTAACTGAGTGGTCACTGGAGCGATAAAGTGTGGCTGAGGAGGTGGGCATTGGGGAGCGGCTTTGGGGCATATATTTGTATTTGGAGAGTGGAGTCTCTCTCTCTCTCCTTCTTGATCACTGTGACGTGAGCTGCTTCCCTCCACCACACTCTTTCACCATGATGTTCAGCCTCACCTCAAGCCCTGAGGAATGGAGCCTGCTGTCTGTGGACTGAGACCTCTGAAGCCATGAGCCCTCAAATAAACGTTTCCTCCTTACCAGTTTGTTCTGGTCAGATGCTTTAGTCACAGCAGTGAAAAAGCTGACTAAAATACTTCCTTTCCAATCTTAAGACTGCAAAGGCTCTTGCCTGCAAGTGACACTTGGGTAACCAGGCTGGTACCATGGTGGGGTGGGGCTAAGCAACACAGCCCGTGAATTTGGGAGGGAGCTCATGTATCATGAAGAATGCACTGGAAAACCAAGTAGGGTGCCCATAGTGGCAGCCCAGTGCTGACACTCAAGAGTCAGGCTTGGATCAGGGTGTCCACCAACCCTGGAAGAGAACAGTGACTCTTCAGGGCTGCACAGAGGCAGTGGTGAGCTCCAGCTGGGTACTGACTGCAGTGACCAAAACCACAGAGCAACTTTCAGAGCCTTACCCATGTGAGGGCACAATGGCAGAGCCACATGCTTCTCTGCTACTCAGCCTGGGTCACACACTCAGGTGGGAAGATGGTGTATAAAATGAGCAGGAAAAAGATTCTGTGTTTCTCCAGCCATTCGTTTGTTCATAAATTTCTGTGTCTTGTGCTCATCCTCTACCACCAAAGTTCCAAGGCCAGGTTAAATACAGTGAGTACAGTGGTCTTCCGATGCTCATCTTAATTCTATGAGCAACATACTAGGAAATGGATTCTGATCTACCTGTCTACACCCATGCTCTCTGCCATCCATCTTTATTTAGTTAACACCTATTTCTGGTGTTCTTCTGGTGTCTGGGGTGCCAGAGACGTGGTCTATGCACCCCAATAGGAAAAAATGTAGGCTGGGCTGGGGTGTAGCTCAGTGGTAGAGCACCTGTCTAGCCTGTGTGAGGCACTGGGTTTGATCCTCAGCACTACATAAAAATAATAAAATAAAGGTATTGTATCGATCTACAACTAAAATAAAAATTAAAAAAAGAAAAAAGAATGTAGGTTAACAAGAAATACAGTAAACCAACAGAAAATGGGGAAATGCTTCATGGAGAACATTTCCTATTTGTCCTTAGCACAGAATTTAAGAAAAAGTCATGGAAAGCCAGGTGTCCCAGAGGCTCAGAAGGCTGAGGCAGGAGGACCGCAAGTTTGAGGCCAGCCTCAGCAACTTAGCAAGGCCCTCAGCAACTCACTGTCCTAAATAAAAAACAAAAAAGGGCTGGGGGGCTGGGGTTGTGGCTTAGTGGCAGAGCGCTTGCCTCGCAAGTGTGCGGCCCGGGTTCAATCCTAAGCACCACGTAAACATAAATGCATTACATTGTGTACAACTAAAGTAAATAAATAAATATTTAAAAAAAAAAAAAAAAGGGCTGGGGATGTGGCTCAGTGGTTAAGCACCCTGGGTTCAATCCCTGATTGCAAAAAAAAAAAAAAAAAAAAAAAAAAATCACAAAGCACTCCTAATAGTTAAAATTCACAGACCACGGTTATTAACACACATCAAGAAGTGCCATTGGAGTATTCAATTCTGAGCGTTTAGTGAGAAGCTAATGCTAGCAACAGCAAGATCATCTTGAAGTGTTCTTGATGAATGCATTATCTTTTCATCCCTCGAAAATGAAAGAAAGAGAAATAACTTTAGATGAAATGAAATGAGAACTGGCACAATAGACAGTTAGTTATGGCTCCTTGGGAAGAAATAGAGAGAGGCTATCTGTCTTGTAAAGAGATTTGAGACAACTTTCGAGAAGTGGGCGAGGTGAAACGAAGTCGCTCTATTGATTATGCCGGATGGGGATATATAGCAGTCTCGGGGGTGAAGACAGATCTGAACATTAAAACTGTTTTATGGGAAAGTTACTGTCTGTATGTAATAGGCCGCTTTAAATATTAACTTTCTATATTCATATTTTAATATCCAAAAGACAGAGTCTATTTTACAGATAAGTGACCTGTAAATTTCCATCAGGAAAAAAAATAAATAAATACTCCCTCTTGAATTTACTTTCTGGAAAGATGAAGTCCACAAAAATACTTGGAGAAAAGAAAAATATGTGTTGCTTAAAAATTAATGATTTAAGGAAAAGAAGCATTTTCTCTATCAAGGTATGCAAGGCAGATATGAAGTGAATGATGGCAGCAAAGACAAGACCATGTGGCTCCTGTCAGATGCGTTATTTAAAAATTTAAACTTTTAATTTTTCTGGTAATTGTAGATTCATGTGCAAGTGAATGGAATAATGCAGAAAAACACCTTGCTCTTTAGCCCAATTTCCTTCACTCTTTCAAAACACATAATGCTATGTGTGCTTAAAAAAAGAAAAGACTGCATTTATTCAGGTTGCCTATTAGTATATGAAATGAATCCTCGATTCTCTTAAATATTAAAAAATTTATGTGCTAATGTGGCATTTCGAGATATACAGGATGACTCAGCAGTAAAAGAGATTAAGATCATGGCATTTGCAGGTAAATGGATGAAGTTGGAGACTATAATGCTAAGTGAAGTTAGTCAATCCCCAAAATCCAAATGCGAATGTTTTCTGATATAAGGAGGCTGATTCACAGTGGGGTTGGGACGGGGAGCATAGGACCATTAAAGGAACATTAGAAAGGCCAATGGGGAGGGAGGGAAAAGGAGGGGACAAAAGGGTTAAAAAAAAAAAAAAGATGGTAGAATGAGATGGACATCATTACCCTAAGTGCATGTATGAAGACTGGAATGGTGTGAATATACTTTGTATACAACCAGAGATATGTAAAAATGTGCTTTATATGTGTAATATGAATTGTAATGCATTCTGCTGTCATGTATAACAACTTAGAATAAAAGAAAAGGAAAAATAAGTAAATAAAAAAGATAAAGTGGGAAATGACTTTAAATGACCAAATATATATATACTATATATATGGAAAAGTTCCTAGGCTTCTGCTTTAAAAAAAAACAAAGTTGATTTCTTCATCGAACTTTCTAAACAACTGCGAATCGACACTTTTTGAGGAGATGAAGAAACCAATTTCATGTTCTTGCTTTAAATTGCATATAAATGGCCGTTGCTTTTTAAAAACCCCTCCTACAAAGCCATCTCAGAGGATTTACGAGATGGGGCCTATGTAGTATGGTGTCGAGCATTTTCTCAGTCATAAGCACAGTCTGAGGAGGGGTGGGGATATATTCCTGCCGCTCAGTGCTGAGCTTCTGAGCTTGCTGGGACTGAGACTGACGTGCACAGATCCGACTAGCTGTGCTTGGAAGCCAGAAGCATGCACTCCCAGAGAAGCAGCAAGTTGTGGATCACTCGAGAAAGTCAGCAGAGTGACAGAGATTGATAATCAGCTTCTGGAAGACCAAGGGTCATGAATCAGCTTCCACTGAGTGCACCCTCCACGCGTCTCCAGCCTCTCATTGGTGATACCCAGCTGTCAGTGAAACGTGCTATCTTTGCAGAAGGCTGTCAAGCGTTGCAAGTCAAGTAGAAAACCACATCAGAGAGCCCAGCGCATCCCCCTGACAGGCTCCTAGAAGGCGCCACGGAGGTGGCTCGGAGCTCCAAGCTCTGATTACACCCATCGTGGCAAGGCTCTTGTCCGCTGCGATCAGATGGTGGAAGAGGAGTGTTCCCACTGCAGTTCTTCAAGGGACAACTATTGACATACAAGGCAGGAGCACTGGTAGACACTGTGAAACCTAATGATGAGCACACAGCCCAAGCTGAGGGGCAGAGGTAGAAGGATGACCAGGAGGGTACATTAAACACTGTAGGTGCAAAAAGGTTTTCCACAGAAACTACTCAAACAGATGAATGAAGGTAGAGGAGAGGGTGGCCAGCTGGCAGACCGGAAGAATTGTTTAGGAAGCATGATGAAAAACCCAAAGTCAGAGTGGGAAGCCATTCTACAAACAAGCCAGGCCGACTCCAAAGCTATGGTCCATGAACGATCTCAGGCCATGGTGGGTACACAGGAAGAAGATGCATCCGCCAAGCTGCCTGGGCAGCCAGTTAGGTTAAGAGGAAAGTCAGCTCTGGGACCCACACACCATGCTTGCAACCAAAGGGTTGAAAGTGAGGTCATTTCAGCCCAGCATGGGGCCTCCGGCTGTCAAAGATCTTAAAAGGGATGGCTCAGAGTGGTTCATGGAAAGGGAGGGCAAGAGAATGTGTTTTAACGGGTTAAAGTTGTAAGAAGTGAAATAATAAGATGTGAAAAATATCTTTAGCCACCAGCGTGACCCCAGGCGGCAGAAAGAAGGAGTGTGATGTCACATCTCAGTGTTTATTTTCGGATTGGACACTAGGGAAAACAAGGTGTTCTCTGCTACTTACAGGGAAATCCGGAAGCTGATCGCTGCCCAGCAGTGATGAGCAGGGAGGCCACTCTCCACATTAGCCAGGGTAAAAAGATTATGTCATCCACTCACAAATCTCCAAATGACAAGGCAGGGGGGTATAAAGAAAGCGGGAGGATCGAACGACACACACAACACAAAGGGAGGAGAAGGTCATCCACGCTTTACAAACAAAGCAAAACCTCAAAGAAAATAATTGTATTTCCATTCGCACCCCTGGCCCAGTGCTCTCCGACATAGCCGTCTATATCTGCTATATGATAGCCAGTTGCTAAAAGCGGCTGCTGAGCGTTGGACATGTGCCCAGTACAACCAAGGAGCTGAATTTCCATCTTATTTAATTCTTAATTAAACTTGAATTTAAGTAGCCACGTGTGGCTAGTAGCTACCATACTGGAAAGGTATCAGGACGATCATACTACGTACTTCACGTGTTTTAACTCGTTGAATCTTTACACTCCTATAAGGGTGATACTCTGTCATTGTCCAAAAATACAGATGTTTTTTCCTGTGTGTGGGAGGGTACTGGGGATTGAACTCAGGAGCACTGGATGACTGAGTCACATCCCCAGCCCTATTTTATATTTTATTTAGAGACAGGGTCTCACTGAGTTGTGTAGGGCCTCGCTGTTGCTGAGGCTGGCTTTGAACTCGAAAGCCTCCTGCCTCAGTCTCCCATGCCACTGGAATTACAAGTGTGTGCCACCACGCCTGGCCACATTTTATATATTTTTGGAAAAAAAAAACTGAAGCTTAGAGTGGCTGTGCAATTTGCCTAAAGTCACATGATTAATTTAGGCTCCATATAGCAATGTGCACTATCAAAGAGCAAATCACGGGAAAGGTAGACACAAGCAATTCCAAAATATTTCACGTTGATCCGCAGACATGTACAGAAGCCCACCTGTTTTCCCTGTGTTTTTCATCCAGGTTTTGTTAGAAGATTCATTGTCAAAGCCATCAAGCTGTAGCTCCTGGTATTCTTCACCAACACGTGCCTGATGGTCGACGATGTCTATTGGAGACTGGTGATGGCCTCCACAGCTGACGCTGGATGTGACCCAGTGCTCAGGACCGTAGGCACCTGTTGAAAGAAAGCAACACTTCAACCTTCAGGACTCAGGGATCAGAGATGGAATGAATCAGACCCAGGAAACTGGACACCACATCTTCCAAACTACATTTTCCAACGCATGCCCACTCTAAAGAGGTCATGTTGTGTAGCATTATACATTATGGGCTGAAGCCATTGGCTTGGTGTGGCAAGATTTCAGAAAAGATGTATGACCCAAGATAGTTTTTGCTTCCTGATTTGCAATTAAAGCATTTGATATCTTTTTTTTAATAAGAATTCTTAATATCTTTACTTTAGTTATTTTTTTATGTGGTTCTCAGAATCGAACTCAGTGCCTCACGTGTCCTAGGCAAGTGCCCCACCACTGAGCCACAACCCCTGCTAACTTAATCTTTGAATCAGATCCACGGAGTTGCACAGAAGGGCTGTCAAGAGTTTTTGAAAAATTTGAAATAAGTTTCTTAAAATAAGCAGAGCCTTCATTCACAAGGAAGTGACTTAATCAATTTAGCATGTTTTGGTGATGTGAAAAATATCTTAACCACAACTTTTTTTCTAAGGACAGGGAGGTCTGTAAACAGAGAAAGAAAAGGGAAAAAAAAAATCAAAATTAAAAGTCACAGAAACACACGCCTGTAATCCCAGTGGCTCCGGAGCCCAAGGCAGGAGGATCACAAGTTCAAAGCCAGCCTTGGAAAACTTGTAAGGCCCTAAGCAACTCAGTGAGACCCTGTCTCTAAATACAAAAAAGGGGCTCAGTTGTTAAGTGCCCCTGAGTTCAATCCCTGGTACTTAAAAATAAATAAATAGATAAATAATTCACAGAAAATTAGATGAGAACCACTAGAAATGATACGGACAACAAGGCAGGCTTTTCCTTTGGCTAACTGACAGATTTCTCGGTTTGTCCAGTTTGCAGTCTCAGATGCTAAAATATTCTCTTCTTCTTCTCCAAACCCCTCTCTCTTCAGAGAGGGAAGTATGAGATTACCTTCAGATTGGATTCAGGGCTCATATAAATAATAGACACTTGGGGAAACGTCGGGCATAAAAATAAAGGAAGAGGTGCAATTATACAGCATGATTCTTATAGGTCCCCATCAAACGCAAGCAAAGAAAAACCCTATATTTTCTTCTCTGCCCTATTTGGAACTGAAATGTTATGGGGGCAATGTCTTTTGAGCAGATAATGAGCTCTTAGGATTTTCTGCATTCTACTTTTAACCTTGTCAATATAACAAAGCAGGGGAAGAAACAATCTTTGCTAAAAAGATGAAGATGAATCCCCTTTAGAGAATCAGATATAGAGTAAGTCTAAACTGTACAATTTTAGGTAGATAAAACCCAAGGTTTTCAGATAAGAATGTGTAGTGTATGCACATACACATGCACTCATATGTGAGCATGCAGACACTTAGGAGAACAGCCAGCGTGACGTTAGGGGACCAACCGGCTCATCCACTGGCATTTCTCTGCGTCAGTACACACCCAGGCTCGTGCGATGGAAGAGTCTCCCTAACACTCAATGAGAGCCCCAGGCTGTGCCCGTCCTACCACCAGGCAACCGCTGGCCCTGGCTTTCGCTATTCCCTAAACATCGAATGTAGCTCGTGGCAAATACAACGGAACCAGAAACAAAGGGACCATCATGGAAAATCTTTCCTGTCCTGGTAATGGAAGCTTCCAGCAAGAGCAATGGATGCAGCTCCTTAAAAATGATTCACGTCCTTGCTGTCTGGCAAACACTTCAGTCTTGCTCTGCTGCCCAGGTCATTTCCCCCTAATTGTCATTCCAAACAGTAAGATAAAAACACACCACCAGGAAGAACAGCCTCTTGGGATGGCAAAGATGGGCGATCGTGGGACCCTTTCAAGTCTCTTGCAAATGCCATAACGCTTCCTGAATAAGCCAACTTTCCTTGGGGTAGCACTCCAGCCAAATCAGGAAATGTCACGAGCTTTCCATTCATGCTGTTTCACCTCTTGCTTGAATTTCCGAAGACGGTGAAGCACAGACTGTGCATTTCCATGTCTTACCCACACTTCATTTTCATCCTACACACACACACACACACACACACACACACACACACACACACTTCTGTCATTTTTGTTGTTCTGAGGATTGAGCCCAGGGTCTTGTACATGCTACACAAGTACTCTACCACTGAACTACATTTCCAGCCCCATGTATCTGTATATTTTAAGAAAAAGGTGGGGTAAGAGAATGTGAAGAATGCCTCCAATGATGTGGACAAATTAAATTGTCTCCCATGTGTCCAAAGAATAAACAAACAAACCAAAAAAATCAAACAAGGTAACTGTTGATATATTCAATGGTTGATAGAAATACAAATTTTGGTTAGCTATAACTGGGCCTGTGTATCTAAATTATGAGAACTCATTTATTAATATTGTATGTGTGTGTAATATGCGGTATATACATACACAATGGAATATTACTCAGCCATCAAGAAGAATGAAATTCTGGCCTTTACCTGTAAATGGACACATTTTAAAGCAATCATGCTAAACGAAATAAGCCAAACCCAAAAAACCAAAGGCCAAATGTTGTCTCTGATAAATGAATGTTAACACATGATAAGGGGGAAGGGGGAAGGGATAAAAGTTCACTGGACTAGTCAAAGAGGAATAAAGGGAAGGGGGGGGAACAGGAATAGGAAAGAGAATAGAATGAATCTGATGTAACTTTCCTATGTTCATATATGAACACACCCAGAGGAACTCCACATCATGTGCAACCCCAAGAGTGGGATACGAATGAGCATAACATATACTCCATGTTTGTATAAACATGTCAGCCTTTCCTCTACTGGCATGTACAACTAAAAAGAACAAATAAAAATTTATAGGAATGTACTACTACAATAAAATCACCCTCAACAAGGATAAAAGGAACAGAACATGGTAAAATACATCCAAACACATGACTCCAAAGAAATAATAAATGCAAGTCATCATTTGTAAAAACACAGATCCCTGATAATGGTCCTACCGCCAACAATAATGATCTACACCATCAGAAAGGACTTTCATTCATGCCATTTCTCATAACCTACCAGATATGACTGAGGTATAATTTAGCGCTCTATAGAAGTATAATCAGGGTTCGGACTAGTGGGATTCATTTATTCACTGGTAACCATCTGAAGGTTTAAGCTGACGCCATGCTTGTCTTCACACTTGCACCAATACACATTCAAGTGCAATTTTAATTGAAACTGATCTTCCACTTCAGATTTTAAATTAATTCTTCTTTGGAGTGCTTCATGCTCCAGACACCCTTGCCTTGCAAAAACCCCTCTGCCATTAGCGGAGGAAATAGAACCCCTTTCTCCAAGCTTGCAGATATTGATTACCTATTCTCACATCGAAGCACTACCACCATTGCACACTGTATAAATCTCCTTGGTGTTAAGACACTTTATAAAGGACTGAGAATTACATCATTAATCATTTGCACTTTCGCAGAGTCTCCCAGTATTGAATGCTTTGTTTTTGAGAACTTTGAATAAATGTTTCTAAGGAAAAAACATGACACTAAATAAAGACTGTGGCTAGCTGACATCTAGGAGTAGGGGTGGGGAGTGGGGGCAAAAAAAAAAAAAAAAAAAAAACCTCAGCAAGAAGACTTCCTTCCTTAGGTATGATGTTATCCACCTAAAATAGAAGAAGTCATGTGAACTGAACAGCTTACCAACTCTGACATCACTACCTGATACACAAGCCTACATTCTCAGACAGAAAAAGGGGATGTCAGAGGTAGGACTCCCACGGGGCAGTTTGGGGCTGCTACAAGCCATTTCCCATTCACCTGTTACAAATCTTGCAAGAATGAGCCAGCGTGGTAGCACACTCCTGTAACCCCAGAGACTCTGGAGGCTGAGGCAGGAGGATCAAAAGTTTGAGGCCAGCTTCAGCAACTTAGTAAGACCGTAAACAACTTAATGAGATCCTGTTTCAAAATAAAAAATAAAAAAAGCAGGGGATGTGGCTCAGTGGTTAAGTGCCCCTGGGTTCAATCCCCAGTATGAAAAAAAAAAAAAAAAAAATCAAAACAAACAAACAAACAAACAAAAATCTTGCAGGAGTGAAATCTGGATACAAATATCCTGCCAATCTTTCAGTACCAAGGGAATCTAACAAGGCTTCACATTCAACAAATAATGAAAAATATTCCTCTGTAATGAATGCATCTGAGACCTCTGACTAAAGGTTTGATCTCAGTGTATGTCCCTTCCTCGGGGACACAGAGGGGTTTGGTGGGTTTCCTGTGAGCCTAGTTTTCATTGTTGCAATTCAGTGTTTATAACTACATTAATAAATACACGAAGTAAATATATGTCTTTCCTGCTAGTGGGAAATTCTGTGAGAAGTGGTTCCCTTAATATCTTGTTCAACTTGGTATCAGTGCCTGGCACAGGGTCCTCCACATAGTAAGGTACTAAAACAAACATATATTTGGTACAAAATAAATGAACTGGAGGAGGACATCAAAGAATGGCAGAATTCTGTCTTCCAATTGCACTATGGAATCTCTTTGTGCGTGATTTAGTGTTAATTTTATACATCTATCTGAGTCTTACTGAGTCTTTCTCACTCCCTTGGTCTCAAGAGACAGTATGTCAACTTTGGAAGGAAATACAACTTTTTTTTTCCACTACTACACTGAGTCAGAACTTTATCTGCAGAGATGGCATACACATGTCCAAATCTATGTGCAAATTTAATAATTTGCCCAAGGGTGACTGTTTTTGCAACACTTTCTGTAAAGCATGGTCATATTTAAACCTGTCTTATTTTGTGTATCCTTTAAAAGGCTTCTCTCACCAAAGAAGGTCAACTGAGGAGGAAATTTAGTCTCATTAGCCAATCCATCAATGTTTCCATTCAAATATGGATTCGACGCTCGCTCAGTACCAGGCACAGTGCTAAGAACTGGGCTTAGGGAACAGGGATGCCCCAGATCCCTTGGGGTTCCCTTCGTCAACTTAAGCCATCTGTGGCTTAGGCCTCTCATCTGTACAGGGAGGTGTCCACAAAGGGTGCCGTGCGTGCAGATTACACAAGATGATCTATGTATGTCAAGTCTATGCAGTAGCATCACTCAGCAAAATGTCACCACGTGGTTGCTCTTTGTTGCTGGGTTATAAAACACACCGCAGGCTGTATTCCATAGAAGAAATGGACATGCAGTCCAACCAAGGGCTCAGGCAGGTGGATGCAGGTATTTTGTGGTATGCAAAGAAAGAGGAGGGGCCTCACCTCCTACCATGGGAACATGCAGAGAGGGGACGCAGGAATGATATTACTTCCTAACGCATGGAGGCCCAGGTCATTCAATTCAAGGATTTCCTTTGGGGAGAGGCCAGAGAAAAAAGAAGAGTTGATTCCACTGGGAAGTGGCGCTGAATCCCAGCTTCAGCTGGGTTTAGTGACTTTCCTGCAAAGAATTAAGTAGGAAAAGATAAATACAGTAACTTCATTCAAATGAAGCAGCCTGACTAATTAATGCCAGCTCAACCAAAGGTGAAGGAAGACATCACTAGCGGGATCATGATGCTAGGGTGGACAACCTGATTGGATGTGCACCCAAGGGCAACCACCTGGGTGATACTCTTTCCAAAAGTCCATAGCCCCCTTCAATCACAAGGAACACACACGATAAACCGAAAGTGAGGAACAATCCACAAAATAATTCACCATCACTCTTCAAAAACATCAGGGTCATGGGAAACATGGAAGGAGTAAGTCCCTGTCACAGATCAGAGAAGAACAAGGAGTTGTAACCATAAACACAATGTGTTGTTCAAGATTGAACGGTCAAACCAAAAATGGGAGTTATGGGAAAACTCATGAGCTCTGAATGACATTTGAAATTCAGTTAATAATACACCAGTGTTGATTTCCCAGTTGATCTTGGTCCAAAGGTGGCTATTCTGCAAACAAAATGAAAAACTATTTTTGAAATCCTACACAGGGGCTGGGCTTGTAGCTCAGTGGTAGAGTGCTTGCCTAGCACATGTGAAGCACTGGGTACGATTCTCAGCACCACAGAAAAATAAATAAAATAAAGGTATTGTGTCCATCTACAACTTAAAATAATGTTAGAAAAAAAAAGAAAGAAAGAAATCGCACAGAGCCTGGCGCAGTGGTGCACCCCTGTAATCCCAGCAGCTCAAGAGGCTGAGGCAACAGGATCACGAGTTCAAAGCCAGCCTCAGCAACAGCGAGGCCCTAAGCAACTCAGTGAGACCCTGTCTCTAAATAAAATACAACAAGGGCTGGGTGGTCGAGTGGCCCTGAGTTCAATCTCCGGTACCCCACATCCCCAACAAAAAAAAGAGAGAAAGAAATTGCACAGAGACCAAGTAAGTTTTGTTAAATGACTTAAAAATTTAATATGCCTATTTTATTGCATTTGCTGGTATGACTTTGCGAGCATGTCTAGGGCATAACAGGTGAGGGATAAAGCGGGGATGGCGTGCCAGCACCACCCTTCCTGCAGGAAAGGAATTTGCACAGAGAAAGATGTGGATGGGGGGGAGACTAGAGCTAGAGAAAAAATCCACCCAGCTGGTAGGTGATATTTCATTATTTAAGGTTATATAAAATTGTATAATATATAAAGTTGGAGAAATTCACCTTTAAAAACTGTAGTTAAGAAACAACATTATGAGCTTAATTTATGGCTCATTTGTGCCTTAAAATAACCCACTTTTCCTCCTCGGTGTGCCATTAACCAGTCACTGTGTTTTTCTCATTTTGAGAAGCTACAATTTAGTTGACTAGCATCAGAAAGACATATTTCTATAGCATGGAGCATGAATCACACAATTGGAGATTAATTCCAACTGGCCTCTTTAAGGCAGACACAATTCTCCACGCAGAAATAATAGCAAATACTTTAAACCTGGACTCATGTCTGAAGAGTTGATTTGATATTCAGTGTTTTATTTTTTCCTTAGGCAGATTCAGCCCAAAGAACTTGGTTGTTATATATCAACTTTAAACCAAATATTTGAAAGCAGCACCTAAATTTTGTTCCACCTCCACCCCTGCCCATACCCTGAAACAGTACTTAAAAGTCCAGATAAAAACAGAAGCCAGGCGCTCACCTATAATCCCAGCCGCTTGGGAGGCTGAGGCAGGAGGAAAGATAGCCTTTGCAAAAGCAAGGCCCAAAGCAACTCAGTGAGACCCTGCTTCTAAATAAAATACAAAATAGGGCTGGGGTGTGGCTCAGTAGGGTCAAGTGGCCCTGAGTTCAATCTCAGTTATGAAAAAAATAAATTTAAAATAAAGTCAGCAGGGCTGGGGTTGTGGCTCAGCGGTAGAGCCCTTGCCTAGTGCATGTGAGGTTCGATCCTCAGCACCATGTAAAAATAAACGCATTGTGTACAACTAAAGCAAATAAATAAAAATATTTTTTTTAAAAAAGTCAGCAATAAGATATTTATACAATTGAAGTAAAAGTTGTATGTTTTTGAGCATATTCATCATACCTTTGTCTAAGACCAAGGAATTTCAAATATGTATCTATGATTTGTATTCCAAACAATACTTTCTTTAAATACATAAGAGGTGTTTTTCTGAAAATAAGCATGCACCTTGAATTTATTTTACCACAATACATTCAAATAATGGTTTCTATTCACTAATGAAAAGCCATTAAAAATAATGAATTCTGTCCAAATCTAATTAAAAACAAAACTAATATACACGTTATGTGCTGTTTCTAGTCAAATATGCTTATCGATGCCCCCCTCAAGGAACTTTTATTAAAAGTATTACCTGGATCTAGGTTTATTACTCTGCATTCTGGAATCTACTTTTAACCAACACCAACAATCCAAAAATATGTGTATTCATTTTTTACCAAGCATTATAATTAATGCTTTTTCTCCCAATCTAGTACACATCTTTAAATTATTCCATTTTTTAATTAAACTCCTTTATGGGATTTAGCTTACAATTCCTTTGCATATTGTGGAACTGGTGGGTTAATTTCCTTTTGTGCATTTATTGTTATATTAATGAAAAATGGAAAAACTGCTAAAGTGTGTTCCTATTACTCTCCAACTGTTTTTACTTTATTAACGTAAAATTATGAAGTTGTTTGACTTTGTTTATAGGAATCTTCTAACTTTTGAGTCAATTAAGAAATGTACAGTTACCTTCCAGATAACAAATCACAGTTTCCAAAATTTGACGTTTTTAAATTATAGGCATAAAAACCTCATCCTTCCATTCCCCATCAGTGATGTGCTCTAAGGAAACTACCGATAACTACCCCTAATACCAGAAATATCAGCAGACAATAGCACCAGAAATGAGAATTACTTCCTTCATTTTTCACCACCATTATCTAATTTCCCAGGGTGCCTATTTTAGGGCTGGATGTTAAAAGTAATTTCAGGCAAAATTTTATATAGGACTATCAAATTTGACAACTGCCACATTCGACTCCACTCTCCAGAGTTAAAATAGGAATGAAAATAGCAAATGCGGGACCTGGCTGTCCCCACCTGCCCAGGTTTACAATCTTTTTTTTTGACAGGTTGTGCAAGTCAGCTTTTGGTTGCTGTGACAAAAATACAAGACAAGAACCAATACAAGGGGAAAGTTTATTTTGGCTCAGGGTTTCAGAGGTTCAGTCCATGGACATGTGACTCCATTGCTCTGGGCCAAAGATAAGGCAGAACATCATGGTGGAAGGGCATGGCCAAGAGCCCTTCATGGCAGCCAGGAAGCAGAGAAAGAGAGAGAGAGGGGAGAGGAAAGGGAAGATGCACTTTTCCAGGGCACACCCTCAGCGACCCACCTCCCCCAGTTAGTCCATTCAAACTAGGATGGACTGATTAGGTGACAGCTCTCACAATCCAATCTTTCCACATGAATATTCCTGCATTAACACAGGAGCTTTGGGGAGACAAAGCTAATAGATATTAGGCATTGCTAATAGATCTGGTTTTCATGGATCCTATGATATGTGAGTCATCTAGAGATAACATGTGAGTCACAGCTGATATGTCATCCTTGAACTAGAACCTGAGTTGCTACCTCCCTTGCCTAGTGCTCTTTTCACTGTACTGTGTGACTTTCCTAGTTACATAGTCCTTAAAATTGGTGTGTGTGTGTTTGGGGGGGGGGGGGGTTGCCCAGGTTCTAATCCTAATAGGGAAGGCTTCTCTGAATTCTATTTTGCTATTTTGAAAAATGAGGGTATCTCAAAGAGCGAAGATGGGCCCGTTGAGAGGTTTAAACCACAAACCTGGAGCCTGAGTGGAGGCCCCATAGGAGTTGATTGATTAACGATGTCTGCATGGGTAAGTAAGATGAGAGTGGTAAAGTTTGCACCATGAACAGGCCTGCAATTCAATACCCAAAGACTCTTGGTTCTTCCAAGTCATAGTCTGAAACCATGCATTGTCAGATCCATCTGAGATAATTAGTACCTTCAAATTGCATCCACCCTGTATCCAAATATTTAATAAAAGTTCCTACCAGGGGCTGGGGATATAGCTGAGTTGGTAGAGCGCTTGCCTAGCATGCACAAGGCCCTGGGTTCAATCCCAGGACCACCCCCCCCACACACACACACACAATCCTACCATTAATTCAGACCATTTATTCACTCAAAATTTAACTACTATTGTTTCCAGTTGGGGCACCTTTATTTTTACCTCTTGCAGTTGCTACATGAAATTGTTTACAATAAGCCTCTGAGTTACTGACAGTCATCACATTTTTTTTATTGTCCCAATGCCAAACATATTCTATATATGTTTAAAAGGAACTAATCAGATTCCAGATCTAAAGCTTTCAACTTTCAAGTGAGGTACATCTTCATGAATCCTTCCTGGCTTTATATTTGACAACAAAACTGATTTTTTAAAAAAATTCTAATTATCCATACAAGCCATAACAAAAACAATCATCCAAGGACAGAAAAGTTATAGAGCAGAGTGAAAAGAGCAAAAGGCAAAGAAGCTAGCAACTCGAGTTGAAGTTCAGCAGTGGTGAGTGAGTTTTGACTAACCTGTTGGCTCTACATGTCTCCCAGATAGTGGGATTCCTTAACCATGACTGTCAAGGGTACAGAGGGACAGGTGGGGATGGCATGTCACACACTTGCTCTTTCCCCTCAGTTTCAATTCTGGAGAGTGCAGTTGACAATGGAAGGAGTCGAGTTCAATTTCTTCACATGTAAATTACAAGGTTACATCAGCTCATCTCTAAAACTCCTGAGAGGCTCAATTTTATAAAAGCATTTCCAGTAACACCAGAAGAATCCATCGGGCAGGTAAGATATTTGTTGATAGTCTTCAGTCAATTTCCAAACCCCACCACAGTCTTAAAAGTTAACCTCAAAAAATGTGATGAGGGTTAAATAATTATATGGAGAGCTTAGGCAATAGTACTTGGCATATAGTAAAGGCTCAACAAACAGGATTAAATATATTTTCCTCTAGGATAACCACATCTAAACCTTTATGTCTGGAAGACATGAGCCTGAACCACATCCAGATATAGCATTTGGCAATTAGCAGAATATCATCCTGTGCACGAAAGTGCATTAGCCTAACCCCATGAGGACATGATATCGTATCCATACAGTATATGGTATCCATTGGGATTTCCCTGCTCAGAGAGACTACTTTGGGCTGGTATTATATCCACAGGCAAGGACCAGACTTTAATGCAGAGACTGGGGGAGGAAATTACTTTCCAGAAGGTACCTACAGAAGGATGGGCAGTGTTTGGTTTAGAGATGAGGTGTTCCCCAAAAGCTCATGTATGAGTCAATGCAAGAAAATTTAGAGGTGAAATGATTGGGTTAGGAGAGTCTTAACACAATCAGCGAATTCATCTACCGATGGAGGAACTGGATGGCAGGTTACTGGGGTATGCCTTTGGGGTATATGTTTTATCTCTAGTAAGTAGATCTCCAGATCTCTCCCTCTCTCTCCCCCCCCCCCCCCGCCCCCTCCCCTTCTCTCTCTCCTTCCTGGTGCCCATGACCACAAGTGCCTTCCTCCGCCATGCCCCTCTGCCATGATGTTCTGCCTCTCCTGGGGCCCAGAGCAATGGAGTGGGCCCTCTATGGACTGAGACCATCAAAACCATGAGAACTGAGTAAGCTTCTCCTCCTCTAAAATTGTTCTTGTCAGGTCTTCGGGTCACAGCAGCAAGGAAGAAAAGAAAAGAAAAAAAAAACCTGACTGAAAGAGGCAGGAACTCACCTGAAATCAGAAGAGAATCGGCTTAATTCACCTGTCAAGTGCAAAGTCAGGAACATAAGCAAGGTAAAAAGAAGTGGAGGCAGGACCTGATCAAAGCATACTTCAGATTTAAATGTTATCTCCATACTTTTCTATTTCAAGTGTCTTTGCATTCAAACCCACTTGAATAAGCTCTCTGCTGTTTGTAACTCACAACGCAGGGTGTAAACAGAATGTTGGTTTAAGAGACCAACAGTTAAATCATTCAATGCTTTCTTCATTCATCACTCAGACGAAAATGTCAAATTACAAAGATAAAAATCAGGAATGTGTGCTGAATGGAATATGCACAGATAACATCTCCTGCTTCCTCCTTTCTTCCTATCCTCTTTCAGTATATGAGAAGGATAAACTTGGGTAAGGATTTAAAGATCTCATTTAGACAAAAGGATAGGAAATAGGCTCTCAGGTCCCTTGCCATAAATTTTTACTCAGGTAACACCGGGGTCACAGGATAAGAACCCATGAGAGACTAAATGGGAAGAGTTGCCTCTCGCTGAAGTTCTCCACCTTAGACACCAGCCACAGCTCAGGCTATTATGTGGGGAAGACCCGTAAGGTGACCATGAATCATTCTACAAGGTCAGAGGGGCAGCCCCAAGTGCAAAATGAAACCCAGAAGTTGAGTCTGGTTTAAACATGGCTGGGATTCCTGTCTTTCTAGGAGAGGACTTTTCACACAGTTTCTCAACCATCAATATCCTATGCCACAGTGCTTTTGTTTATTCTACGTTGCTCCAGGTCATGGGAAATTCCTTCACAATAAGAAAAGGGGGATGGGGGATGATTCCCAGAGATATCACTTGGGAGTTTGGTATTCGGGAGAATGGAAAGTCTTATGCCATCCCATCAGAAATTAAAATTGAAATTATGGACCACTCCACAGCTGAGGGGCCTGGGGGTGGGGGATCAAAGAAACCCTTCAGAGGGTGCAGACAGGACGGTTCACACCTTTCCTGTGACAACTAGGAAAAAAGGAATGTGTGCTCCAAAATACATTAATTATTAACCACCACCGGGGAAACATCTGGACACAAAGTGCCCCATTTGCCAGGTGAAGGCAGAACTGCACGAGGGAGTCCTTGTCTCCCTCTCACAGGTTAAGTTGTACTCTTCTCTATTTCGATAAATTTATAATATAAGCAACTTTCAATAAATGGGATGTAGAAAGAAAGTTAGAGGAAATTAGTCAAAGGAGTAGTGATAAAGCCCAGCTACCTAAGGGGCCTCGCCTGCCCTTGCCCTCTAAAATTGCACCCCACCCTCTCTGTTTCCTTCACCTTCTGACTCCATTTCCTGGTATAAGGACCAGTACCAAAGAAGCCCTATGAGGTCACGGACCTGTTTATTTTCAATACATATCTGCTCAAGTGGGATAGGACTAGAGAAGGTAAATAAAGCATGCACCATAATCCCAGTTATCAACATTTTAATACTACATTTAAATTTAAAATACATATTTAAAAAATCTATCCTAAGCAAAATACCAAAATTTTAAATAAAGATAATTAGAGTCTGGGGCCAAAGGAAAAACTAGGGATTGAAAATGTTGCTCTAAAGTATAATTTACCTTGATGAGTGAGTTTTGGGAACCTTAATCCTAGCCCCAGTATTAACTGATGGAGACACTGATATTTAAAAGTAGATAGCAATAGGATGACATCAACAGTGCTTCATCAATGTACAGAATATTCACTGGGAATGTTCACTATATTTTATTTTTTATTTTCTTTAATTCTTTCAACAACTCATATCAAGTATGCATTAGTTTTCTCAGTTTACAGATGAGACATCTGAGGCTCAGAAGCTAGGAAATGTTCCCTCACATAATAAGTGACAGATCAGGTAGTCTCATGAGCAGACTTATGGGTCTACACCATGCTCTAGAAAATGGGGTTGCAACCTATGGCTTATTGGCAAAGATCTGGTCTAACACAAGTTTTTTTCTGTAAATAAAGTTCTTCTGGAATACAACCATTCCACTCATCTACATAATGTGTGTGGCTGCTTTCATGTTGTCACAGCAGAGTTGGGTAGTCACAAGCGAGATACCACATGAAAATATTTAGCCCCTGACTCTTAAAAGAAAATGCTTCCTTTCCCTGGCTCTAGAATACCATGAAATGCTGCTTCTCTAGCAGAAATAGAACATATGTAAATATTCACCAGAAGGGATTTGCTAAACTGATTGTGTTCAGTACATAACATTATACAAATCGTCCAAAAGTAGATAAGCTTACTGTGGGAAAAATTCCAAAAGGATCCACATTTAAATATTTAAAATAAATAAATAAAAATGCAAGAAGCAACTGTAGAAAAATATGGAGTAGGGAAAGCATTTCTACATGTTACCTAAACCCTAAAGCTAAACAACTAATAAAATGAAATACATTAAATAATATTTACACTTCTGCATTGCAAAAATCACTGTAAGACACATTAAAAAATGAATGACTCTCAAAATATATTTGTAACCAAAGGAAAACATCATATTATTGAAGAAAAGGTTCTTTAGTTTAACAAGAGATTCCAGAAATCAGTAAACCCAAAACCTCATATGAAAGTGGGCAAAGGATGTGAACCAATAATTTTAAAAAAGGAAATGCAAATTTCCTCTTAATATGATGAAAGTGGTTCTATCTGAGGAATAATGAGAAACACATATTACAATTAACAGGAAAAAATTTTGCATACTAAATTTGCAAACATCTTTTGATTATACATAGTTAGCAATTATGTGTTCAAATAACTACTTTCATTTGTCACTACCCAGAGATTAATACCACCCTCAAAGAAGGAAAATTGGTAATAGCTATTAAAACTACAAATATAAACTACCTAACACCCAGGAGGTGTTAATTCTATAGACATGCTTGCATTTGTATAAGATTAGGTTAACATGGTAACACCATGAGTTTCCAAGACTGGAAACAAGATAAATACACATCGCCACAAGGCTGGCTAACTAAACTATGGCAAATCAATTCAGTGGAATAATCTGACTGTGAGAGAGAAAAAAAAATAATTGTTTAAGCTAAAATGGAAAAGTTATATTTTTAAGTGAAAAACCCAACAGGTATTATAATATGCTGTCACTTGTTTTTAAAATGAGAAAAAACAGCTGACATCAGTAATAGAGAACTTGCTAAGTAAGTGCAGAGCTCCAGGTTCCATGCCTAACATCATAAAAAGGAAAAAAATGAAAAAAGAGGAGAATAAATGACCATATATATTTACTTTACAAACATATTTAAAACACTGTCCCACCAAGGAAGAAAAAATACGGGGGCAATTTTTCACTGCTTTTTTTTTTTTTTTTTTTTTTTTTTTTTGTGTGGTACCAGGGATTGAACTCAGGGGCACTCACCCACTGGGCCATATCCCCAGCCCTTTTTTGTATTTTATTTGGAGACAGGGTCTCACTGAGTTGCTAAGTGCCTCGCCATTGCTGAGGCTGGCTTTGAACTCGCAATCCTCCTGCCTCAGCCTCCCAAAGTGCTGGGATTACAGGCGTGCGCCACCACACCCGGCACTGTTTATTCTTTTATACTCTTTGAACACTGAACTACAGAACCATTTTCCCTACTTCAAAGTTTAATTTTAAACAGTGCACAGAAATTTAAAATGGAGATAGGAGTATCTGACACCATTCTCTAAAAGGAAAAAAAAAATCCAACTGCAGAGATGTGATTATAGAATTACATGACAATATGTAAAGAAAAAAATAAAAATCACAACAGAAAATAAAACAAGATTAAGATAAAGCCTGTTGCATGTTTGATAACGATCACCTCTGGAAAGAGAGTCAAAAGAGTAGTATGACCTAGGGCGACACTTACTGTAAGAATTCAATTCATTCTGAGGATACATATGATACTTCCACAATTGGCCAAAATGTGGAAAAATATACTCCCCAGACCTTGACCTCAGAGCACTCTAGATGGAATTTGGAGCTCTTCTTCCATCACAGCACGTCCTCTACTGGGGTAGCACTGTCTCCAATGGAGTCAACGTTTGTACTTGGGGAGTTAAAAGAGCTCACCATTTTTACCTTTAAAGCACATACACCTGGAGTGCATAGTCAGATGTACAATCTACCTGCGATACCAAGGTTTCCAGGGCTGGGCCAGTGGAGGGGGCAGGGATTAGGAAAGCAATGACTGACAAGGCAAAAATAAAAACACAAGGTTGAGGAATGATACCTTGTGGAATGATGTGGGGACATAAAGACCTCCCAGGCACTTTCATTAACCTAAAAATGAGACTAAGGAATCCACAGTTATGAGAGGTCAGCATGGTCCTCACGTTGGCTTTGTACTTTCATCCCACCTGGAAACCTTATAAATCACCTGTTCACAGACACTAGAAATGCTCACTCTGACCTCACCCACCGGCTGAGCAAGGGCTGAAGCTGGGATCCGAACCGAGGCGGCACGAGTTCCCATTCTGCTGTACTGCCTGTTGCTTCCTCCTCCACTCTATTTCATTTCCAGACATCATTCTGACCCCTCGGGAAGTGGGAAGATCCCGATTCTGCCTTTCAATCTGTGACCCGTCCCTCCAGGCAACATGCCATTCGCCAATTTAATAAATCCATCTCCTTTGTCAAGTTGTTTGATAAAAATTCTCAAAAGGCCAGGGTCAAAGATAGACCTCTTCATCATTAGAATGGTGCCTTTTCCAGAATTCCCTGGGAAGGATTTTTCAATCTGTTATGAATGCTCCTGTCTCCATCTCAATGCTGAGAATATCAAGAGAGAATCTGTCAAGGCTCTTGTTGAAATCCAGACACCCATGTCGGCTGCACTTGAAAATCTAGTTGTGTTTTCAACACACTGCAGGGTTCCAAAGCAGTGGGTAACAGAGACTTCCCTAGTGAAATACGCTGTTCTCCTAGGACCAGACATTTCAGTCTCCTCACTTTGGTAGACCAACACGTGCTGGAGTGGGCATCCAATACAGGAGGGCTAAACTGATCACTGAAGAAAAAAAAATTCAATTACAAGAGTTACAGAAGAGTTATATTGATAGTAAGTATCATACCCTGGAGAGAGAGAGAGTGTGTGCGTGTGCGTGTGTGTGTGTGTGTGTGTGTGTGTGTGTACATACCAGGGACTGAACTCAGGGGCACTGGACCACTAAGCCACATCCCGAGTCCTATTTTGTATTTTATTTAGAGACAGGGTCTCACTGAGTTGCTTAGCACCTCACTTTTGCTGAGGCTGGCTTTGAACTCGTGATCCTCCTGCCTCAGCCTCCCGAGCTGCTTGGATTACAGACATGCAACAATGCACCCAGCTGGAATTTTATTTGTAAGTGAAACACACTTTCAGTTTAGGATTTATATGGCAACGTGGGGCCACATACTGAATATAGCTGGGGATGAGGGAGACAGGGGTCGCAAATGCTGAACAAAGCCTGTTCTCCATATTCAGGACCTGGGGACATCATTAAAAACAAAGCCCACATTCCTCAGGCCTCCTATCATCATCTCCAAGAGTAAGGTGAAGGAAAATGTGCCTTAAGGATAATGAAAATATCCTTGAAACCAAGAGCTGACATCGAGTGCTACCTGTTAGCAGACATTTGCGCAAAGTACACAAGTCATCTCACATAATTCTCAAATCAACTATAGGCCAGAAATTCCACTATTATCCTTGCATTTTAGATGGGGCATGTGAGGGTATGAGGGTTGAATAAGCTATCCAAGATCTCTGCCCTAGTAAGCAGGTGTTAAGTCCCCGCCCCTTTAACAGCATTGTTTATTAAAAGGTAATATATGCAAGCCAGTGAGAATAGGTTAGGTCCACAGAAGATCTTATTTGCTTCTGCCAAAAATGATCTCCGATTTCTCTGAAAGGAGAAACCATAGCCTAGAAAGATCAAGCTCTTTAGTATTTACATCACACCATGTCATGGGGTTGTGACTCAGTGGTAAAGCGCTTGCCTAGCACGCGTGAGGCACTGGGTTCGATCCCCAGCACCACATAAAAATCAATAAATAAACAAAATAAAGGCATTTTTAAAGAATGCCACCATGTTTAAAAAGAAAGTAGTAGAGGCAAGATTAAAACTGAGGGCTCCAGAGGCCCTCTTAACACCCTACTAGAGTCATATTTAAATGAGTAAGTCCTTCCGGCCTGTTTTGATGTTAGCTCTATCTAGAGGTCAGTTTCAACTCTGGTTCCTTATTGGGTCCCAAACCTGAGCACATTACTGAGCAATAATAAAGATTGAAGAGAACGACCTATTGGCATCTTTGAAAAGAAGAAGACACTGATTATTATCTACCCAAGTACTCATGAAAACACTGTAACATTTTCAATGAAACTATGTGTCTGTAGGTGGGGCACAAAAGAAACCAAGTGAGTTAGCAACTGCTTTTTTGTTGTTTGAAGACAACCAGCCATAGAAAGACACAATTTTCCCTGATTATCACACGGAATTTGAGAAGACTCATGACATAAACATGAAGAGATTAAGATGAAAGGAAAAATTGATGGCAATGTTACATTAATTAAAGTTAACTAAAATATAGACCTTTGTGTACCAAGAGAGTCTGTCCGATTATGGCCAGTAATTGCGGTGAACACGTGCTAACTAGAATTGATGAGAAAAAACTTTGGCTCCAGGTGTGGCTCTGTAGTGTGTTTCTGCAATCCTTCAACTTGGTATTTAAGTATCACTAATATCACGGAGAAAAAACTATCCCGATGACAGTCTAGATATGAATTGACAGTTTCACGGTGATCTTGTATATGTTTGAAATAGAGAAGAAAAAGGAGAGAAAGGGAGAGGAAATAACAGAAAGGAATAATTGTTTCAGACAATACAATGAAGAATCATATTTGGCAAGATGGATTTAAAAAACAGGATTAATAGGGAAACAAAGATCCACAGCTTGTGACTAAGCAGGAGGCAGCACATACATTTTTCCTTCCAGATTCTAGAACTGAACATTGAAAGCTGCAAGCATATGTCAATTCCTGTCCACCATATTGATGAACTTAGCTGGAATTCTTTAGTGCAAGAGCTCAGGTCCCAAAGAAAATGCTTAGTGATTTCCAAAACAGTTGGATCCTCTTTTTTGAAAAACAAGTGCTCTAATTAGCAAATTAGAAGTCCTTTCCTTGCAGATAAAACTGCTAATGCAGACAAAGCCTCAATATAAAATAACCATTTTCAGAAGATGCTGGACAGAGGAGGAAGCATGCTGTAATCAGCTTATATTCTCTTTGCCACCTTGGTGTTCAACTGCAGGACTACTTTTTAAGGGGAAATTGAGACCTTTCGAGTATTTAAAGCAGGAGAGGTTGTTTTCGTTTATTAGCATCAACTTTTTTTGGTAACTCTTTCCAAAAACACCCAACTCAGAAAAACAAGAGGGAAAATATATATATATATATTTGGTAAAGAACAGACAATTCTTTGAGCAAGAAGCTCTGAACCATGCTTACTGAGCCTGGTCACATGGAGAAGCAGTGTGGGTCTAAGCATCACTTAATAGTGTACTTAATATTTCATTTGGAATTTCTTTAAGCATAGATCCAGTAAAGATGTTCCTCTCTCTGAGATCCAAAATAGAAGCAAATTGCAGGACACCAAGAGAAATGAATCAAACCACTCCATTGGTTCTTTGTTCCTAACATGCTGAGGTATTTGTGATCCCTGTACCCAGCCTCAGTCTCAGGAGGAACAGGGGGGGCCGTGCTTGAGCAGGACCTCTTCCAAACATGAATACGCCCTCTCTCAGGCCTAGAGTAATGAAGGTGGGAAGATTTACTTGACATTATTTCTGACATTACATTAGCTTCCAAATGTAGCCAATGCAACAACAAATTTGAAAAGGCAACTGTGCAGTTTCCTGCATTGCTTTGGTGGTCATTTATTAAAACATGGAAGAATGGGAAACTCCCTAAGTATAGACTTCCTAACATAAAATACAGAGTCAGATGAGAAGATGATAGGAGCTAAAAGAATTCTTTCCTCTTCCTCTTGAGATGCAGGGTTTCTCAGTACGATCTAAAATGCCTATGCTGGTGAATTAAAATAACTCTGCGTTGACATGATAAACACAAACAATCAGGAGGATAGATCTCACACCATTCAAAAAAAAAAGTGGCACTTCATTACCTTGCTTAAGGATATTTACGACCAAAGTCAAATGAACAATTATCTTTGCTAAAAGGGATGATAGGAATCTATCTACCACTGAAGATCGTTCTGCCTCAAAATTCAACTCAGAATGATCTTCAGCTCATTTTGAAATGTATTAATCTCAAAACAACCTCATTGGTTTCATATTAATTTGCACTCCCATATAAATTAATCTGTCCCACTGGTGTGATTGAGAAGGCGCACAGCCACGTACCATCCATCCAGGGAAGCGCTCCAAGGTGAAAAATGTGATCCCTGTATCCCTCCTCTCCTGTGTCACTCAAGAGGCTCCCTGGGCTGTCCCTGGGCAGGTCAAGAGGCCAAATGTACTTGTGCCAGTAGACAGATGTGCACACCAGGGTCCACAACACACACGCAAGATGGAGGGAGCAGAGAACCCAGAGTTTGAAGTGTATTTGTGTGTGTACGTGTGTGGGGGGGGGCCTTTCCAAAGGTTCATCTTGCCAAGCCCAGACCCACCTCACTTCCTTCCTTGAGTCCCCAATCATCCAATACTAACTACCACAGCCAGTGCCTGCTTCCCTGAATGACATCTACCCTGTTTTCATCAATCTGTCTGAGGAAGATAACTTGTCCACAATTCAACATGAGGCTACTATATGCCCAACTGTTTTATTTACTATTTTACTAATTCAGTAACACTCCCCATGAAAAATATCAATTCATTTGCAAAATAATTATTATCTGTTACTACTCCTATTATATATTCATTAAACCACGTATTCAAAGTATTTTTCAGGGTATTTACTGATTTATTTATTTGGTACCAGGGATGGAAACCCAGGGTGCTTAACCACTGAGTCACATCTCCAGCCTTTTGTAAATATTTTATTTAGAGACAGGGTTTCACTGAGTTGCTTAGCGCCTCACTAAATTCCTGAGGCTGGCTTTGAACTTGCAATCCTCCTGCTTCAGCCTCCTGAGTCACATCTCCAGCATTTTAAAATATATTTTATTTAGAGACAGGGTCTCACTGAGTTGCTAAGTGCCTCACTGAGTTGCTGAGACTGGCTTTGAACTTGCGGTCTTCCTGCCTCAGCTTCCCAAGCCACTGCACCCGGCAGGCATCATAGTTATTGAGCTCTGCATTCAGGATACCTTAGACTATGATTGGGGGACATGAAGAACACTCTTGTGCACACAACTCCTACCATTCTTGCTGTGGTTTTCACTACCTCCCAGGAACCCTTCGTTGACCCAGGCAGTTGGCCTGCATTGTTGATTTTACTCTTCACTCTGTCCTAAGTCAAATCTAGTATCACTTTCCCATTACACCAAGGCAGTATAGCCATGAAGTGAGAATACAAATTCCAGCGAACCTAAGACTTGAGTTTCTGCTCCCGTTCTTAATCCATCTTTTCAGTAAAGTGTGCAGAGTGCAGACACCATCTCTCAAAGAACTTAAGGGTTTGAATGAAGGTGAACATCAGAATAATTATACTATGCATGTTCTTTAATGTTGACCAACTGTGTTAACATTCATTTTGTTTGTATAATCCCTGAAATATTATCATCTGTCCCAGGAAGTACAATAATGATCACATTCATCCAGCATTCTCTTCCCCACCACCCACTCAACAGAGGAGGAGAGTAACATTAATAGGGTGGAAGTGAACAGTCCAAAGACAGCCCAGAAACAGTGGCACATTGATTTTATCATGTTTGCATCTACAAACAGATCTATAAGAAACGGAAAGCGATTGGGGTATATTGGCTGAACTACTCTCTTAGACAACTCAAGCGACACTACTCATTTCACAGAAATACTTTGGGGAATGTTATGGCTTGGATCTGGAACGTCCCCCACAAGCTCATGTACAGAAAGCACAGTTTCAACGCAGCAAGGTTCAGAATGAGGCATTTGGCAAAGGCTGGATCATGAGGGCCCTGACCTCATCAGTGGATCAAGCCACTGAGAGCTGAATGGACTACGGGGAGGTGGGAGCTGGTTGGAGGTAGCAGGCCTGTGGGGGTGTGCACTGAAAGGGGCTCATCTTCTCCATGGCTCCCTCCCCTCCCCTACTCCCTGGCCACCTAGAACTGTAGAGCTTTCTGCCACCAGGTCCTTCCACCATGAAGCTTCTAACTCAGAGCTGGCTAACCTTGGACTAAATCCTCTGACACCCTGAGTCAAAAAACGACTTTTCTCCTCTATGTTGTTATCAGGATTCTTTTCTTTTTTCCTTTTGGTCACAGGAACAAAATGCTGACTAACATTGTGAGCATTCTCATAATATGTATGAAAGCTTTAATAAATGTTACACTTACATCCAATGAGTCCACATGCAGGAGTTTTTAAGAATCTAAGAAAATTCAATTAAGCAAAAGAGTAGTTATGCCCAGACAGCCTTCCTATCTCTATTAAAAAAAAAAAAAAATATATATATATATATCTATTAAAATATATATATATATATATATATATATATATATTAGTTGTTGTTAGACACAATTCCTTTATTCCATTCATTTATTTTTATGTGGAGCTGAGGATCAAACCCAGGGCTAGGCAAGCATTCTATGATCTACCGCTGAGCCACAACCCCAGCCCTATCCCTGTTCTTAATGTGAAAGGGGGAATAATAGACTGCCTGTCCCAACAATGAGAGGGTATAACCTCATGGGATGGTACGAGAATAGCTCTGAAATACAGAGGTGAAGGCCACTGAAGAAAACCAGAGCATGAAATTATGTATCCATGATTGTAAAACTCACCACTCTACAAATGTTTGATTAAAAAAAATGTTTTATGCTTAAGAGTTCTGACCATTTTATGAGTCAAATGTTCAAGACCCAAATGGCATTCACCGCTTAAAGTCTGTACCAGTTATTTCATGGAAGAAATAAACATGTTCTTGTGAAGAGTTTTTCCCTATTCTGACTCACCTTCCAACTGGGACTGTTTTCTATATTTTATAATGAATATTACTCCCTCTTCTAACTCCCCATGGAAATACGAGAAAGTTTGCTTAAAATTATTCATATCATCATTATTATGAAAATGCTTGTTTAGCATGCTCCTTAGAGAAAAATCTGAAATCAATTTGTATATACATATTAACAAAAACTCACATAACATTTTGCTTAGACATACATCCATCAACCATGTTTAAAAACATCCATTCTCGGGCTGGGTTTGTGGCTCGGTGGTAGAGCAAATGAATAAAATTAAGGTCCATCAATGTCCAATAAATAAATAAACAAATAATCCATTCTCCTTGGCCCAGGAATTCTTTTTTAAAAAATGTTTTCCTACAACATTTTAACCACCATTTCTATAACCAGTCAGACAGGCATGGCCAATCTTAGCTAGGAAGGTAAGCACCTGCTCAAATTAGCCAAATTTATAATCTGTGTTCAGTGGCAGCTCTGTGCACTGAATCTGGCAGAATGTCACCCATTTCTGATCTGAAGGCCATGATTATAATTTATTATGTCATTAGCCCCTTTCTGCTTTTTACTATATACCTTTCCTTCTCCAGGAAGGGAATGAATCGAGACATCTAAAACGCAGCTAATGGAAGACTTAGGATTTTGATGCATTACTAACATTTGAAATAAGGCTTGGGAACCATTCCTAGGGTGGGTTAATATTTCTTACCACTTCTGACAAGGAGATTAGGGAACTGAAAAGGCTGAGATGAATTGAAGGTCTCACTTGTAAAAATGAGTTAAGAATGAAATTTTTTTTTCTAATGGAGGTCTTAACATGCCACTCTCCCTAGTTTGTTAAAAAGCCTCTATGATCAAATCACAGAGATCAAATCACCATCAGAGGCCCCCCTTAACAGAGCCATCTCCCCACCAGGAATATGGAGACAGGTAGCTGGGGTCCTCCTTTGACCAGCCCTGTAGGGGGTCTCCAGTGACAGCCCAGGTCAGGTTAGGCTCCATGTCACATCACAGCAGAAGTTCCACTTCTTCAAGGAAGCTTCCTTGAGCCCTTATCCTAGATCAGTTTACTTTGTCATAAGCTTCAGAAAACTATCACTTTCCTTTGAAACTGCTAATCCCTTTGATTCACTTGAAAGCCTTTGAGCCTGTGTTGTTTGCCACAACTCCTACCTCCCATCAGCAGCCCCAAGAAACAGCTAGGAGAGAACCTTGGCCAAGGGCTTCCCTTAAATGGCTTTAATAATCATACAAATAAGTAAAAGCAAATTGCTTGCTAGACCACTGCTGAATCAAGACATATTCTGTAACTTCCACACTGTAGAGGCTAAATGTTAAATAGAAATTCTAGCCAGGCACGGTGGTGCACTTAGCAACTCAGTGAGACCCTGTCACTAATAAAATACAAAAATGGGCTGGGGATGTGGCCCAGTGGCCGAGTGCCCCTGAGTTCAGTCCACGGTACCAAGAAAAGAAAAAATAAATAAATAAAAATTAAAAGAAAAAAGAAATTCTAGAGCCACCTGTCCCTTTTGCTCCCCATTGTTCCCCTTACATCTGGATGGACCTAATAAATGGATCCCCAATAGATCTTTCTTGAGTTCATAAAGCAAAATACAAACTAATAAATTAGTGAAAAAACTAAGTGACTGGACAAATGTTTTTCAAAGGGGATGGAATTGGCACTATCAATACTGAATCCCTGTCCTACAGTTCTACTATAGCACTGCCACCAGGTGACACCCTCACAGCAGCATGCCTGAGCTTAAAACAATGGCTTGGTTCAGAGCCCATCCACCCTCCATCTGAACCAACATTCCTCTAGATCAGAGCTGTACTTGGCCTTCTTCACATTCTCTGATTCCCACTCATCAAAATGACTCATTAACAACCCAATATCAGATGTCTCAAGTAATATCTCATCCCTGAATTGCTTGTGGCTGCCTGTTTCCAGCACTGCCTGCTGTGCACACCAGTAATTAACTTGCAATGCTCCACTGGCTCGGACACGTCCCGTGGCATCAAAGCATTCACCAGCAGGTAGCTAAGCATGCAAGGTGCTGCCTAAGTTAAACTCAAAAACCAAATATCACATGCTAAGTGCCAGTCAATGTGGAAGACCTCATTGACATGCAAGCCACGTGTCGGGTAGAGATGTGACTTGGTAACCGGGCTTAAATCACTTTTCTTCAAACTCCTTTAATTTGGATCCTGTGATAACACAGGCAGAACTAGAATAAAGAGCTGCTTTTATGCTATAGAGGTCAGGTTTGCTTCTTCAAGAATCCTAAAAATAAAACTGCACGGATCCAGTTCAACCAGATAAGTTCAGTAAATAAAGGCATAATATATATCAGCCAGGCCTGGTGGCGCACACCTCTAATCATAGCACTTGGGAGGCTGAGGCAGGAGAATCGTGAGTTCAAAGCCAGCCTTAGCAATGGCGAGGCACTTAGCAACTAAGTGAGGCTCTGTCTCTAATAAAATACAAACAAAACAAAACAAAAAACAACAACAACAACAACAACAAAAAAGGGCTGGGGATATAGCCCAGTGGTCGAGTGCCCCTGAGTTCAATCCCTGGTACTTTAAAAAAAAAAAAAAAAAAAAAAAAAAAGGCATCATATATTATAGCTTGGTGCTAAAGACCATGAATATAGGAGCCACAGCAAAGACTCCCACATTCACCCTTTGGCATTATAAGTGGCCCTGGGAAAGTCACCTAAACGCTCTGCACCTCAGTTTCCTTGTCTGTAACATGGGGTTCATGACTACCTAACTCATAGCCATGTAAGAGGTCAAGTGCCTTAAATGGTACCATGCAAACAGCATGCTATATGTTAAGTATTAGCTGTTGTTATTAATTGGAGCATACAGTTTGGATTATGCGGTGTCCCCCAAAAAACTCATGTGAGACAATGCAGAACTGTTTCTATAAACAGTTTTTATATTTTTGCCCCTGGCAAGCTGAGTGCGTGCATGCTCTCATTCTCCCTGCCCCCTCTCCTGGCTGCCATGTCCTGAGCGGCTTCCCTCCACCACACTCTTCCACACCACGAGGTTCTGCTTCTCACTGGGCCCAGAGCTATGGAGCCAGCAGACCATGAACTGAGACCTCTGAAACCATGAGCCAAAATAAACGGTTCCTCCTCTACATTGTTCTTGTCAGCTACATTGGTCACAGGGACACAAAGTGGACGAAAACAGAGCTTTATTATTGCCCAAGGCTGAACGCACAGTCGGACCATGATAAATACCCATGGAAGAATGATGGAATGACTGAGCATGCTGAAAACGATCCTTGCAGGGACTCTAGAAAAACCCACTTCCATAACTCAAACATTCTTTATTCATTAATATCAGCCCACCCCAAAGGCTTTAAGTGAACATTGTCATTATTGTGGATTCTTTAGGAACTACACAATCATTTCATTTTAGTTGGAATTTTTTTTTTTTAAAGGCTGCATAATTCAGACACTGATCTATATACTGCATTGCTTCTGAAATTCTAGGTCAATGAGATGATATGTAATCAAATGACAATAGTGTGGGCTGGAACCACGGAGCAACTCATCAAAAAGGCTTTAAAAAGAGCAGAGGGAATAAAGTCCCAAGCTCAGGCAGAGCCATGCATGCGAAGCCAGGGACACAAAGAACTGTAACAAAGAGCTGGGAAAAAAGGGGCCAAGACAGTCCAGACAAGAGGAGAGCCACAGGAGTGGAGAATTATTTGCTTTAGAGGTGCCCAGAGGAAAGTAGAACAGGTCCTACCACTTTTCCCTCCAGTGAAGGGCAGCACAGTGATTTGGGATTCAACTGTGTTTGATGGAGGGTTTTGATCTCTCTTAAGCCTTTAGTTCTGGTATCAGGGTGCAGGTGGGTCATTAACTTGTAAACCACCATAAATAAACGCCGAGTGTGGCAATGCTATCTAGGAGAGAGGCCTCCAAGCCATACCCGCCTGGGCTAGAAGGGATGGTGATTCCTACTTCCTTCTCATTAGTGAAGATGACTAATTGTATCCTAAGTCATGGTTGATAGTATACAGCCATTCTGCAAGTATCTTTGGGAAAGCCTCCAAACTGCTTTACTGATGATAGAATAAAATGGTTCTCTCAGTCCCATCAACTCAGTTCTACATTCCTGAAAAGATAACGCACCCTCTGCCCAAGGCCACACCAACCTGTCCCAGAGGACAGTGTAGGTAAAAGCCCCAGCACATTTCACACCATGCTTTCGATTCCACTGATATGGCTTTCCAGGTGGCTGTATGCTCCTTGGATGCATTAAATGAGCAACTGTTACTAAGGTACTATACAGAACACTATCTGAAAGAACATATGGAATTACATTTGATTTTGGGGGGAAGAGGGGTACCAGGGAATGAACACAGGGACACTTAACCACTGGTTCCCCAGCCCTTTAATAAAAAAAAAAGAAATTATGTAGAGACAGGGTCTTGCTGAGGTGCTGAGGGCCTCGCTAAGTTGCTGGGGCTGGCTATGAATTCACGAGCTTCCACGATTGTAGGCATGCACTAAAATTTTTCATACAGTTCATTATTGTCTCTTCTCTCCATCTCCCAAGTGGAATATGAGCACCAAAAAAGCATGGATCTTTTCTAAATATCCCTCTGTGATGTCCCCAACCCTTTCTAGAAAAGTGCCTGACAAATATTAAGCATCAAAAAGCATTTACCTGCTCAACTCAGTGGTATATACCTGTAATTCCAGTGACTCGGGAGGCTGAGGCAGAGGATTGCAAAGAGGCCAGCTTAAGCAATTTAGTGAGGCCCTAACCAATTTAGGGAGATCCTGCCTTAAAATAAAAAAAACTAAGGAGGAAAAAAAAGTGGGGGTAGCTCAGTGGTACAGTATCTCTGAGATGAGTCCTTATTACCAAAAACAAGAAAAAAAAATCCTGAAAATATAATTCATGACATTATATATAACACACACGATTGATATATGTCAAACCATATGGTTATCTGAATAATCTATAAATAAGCTTCCCTTTTTCCACCATGCTTCCTAAAGTGTGCATATATTCTTCAGAAAATTTGATAAATTTGATTATAGATATGAAAAGTGAAGCTTCCAGCTAAGGACATGCTTTCTCTATTCACACCACTTAAATCTCCACATTTCTCTTTGAGTTGTGTTATACCCATTTTATAGATGAGGAAAGTTATACTAAGAGAGGCTAACAATGCTCCTCCACCAGGTAATTTCAGGAACAAAGATAAGATTTTGCAAACAGGTAAACTGATTCCACATCCAATAATTTGTTTAGAAAAACCTGATTTCCTTCTATTTCAGGGAATAAAATTAGTACATTCTTTTTCGATGGTCCACCGTCCAGGGTTTGTGCGGAGCGTCAGCACACCTGTCAACAGTCTTCCAGGGTGCTAAGCATACTCTCAGAGACATGTCCTTTCTACCCTGTCTACTCAGGCTGAGAGGAGCTTAAGGAGTTAAGGAGGTTAAAGTATCAGACCTACTGAGGCAGAACTCAAATGAACTAAAGTAGAACACAACCCTAAAATCCTGAAGACCCCAGACAAAAAAACGTCTCCAGCCACCAGGGAGGTAATTAACTCAATGAGAGGAGCCTACTGCAAGGTAGTAGAGCAGAGTGGAGACCGTGGAGAACTTCAAAGCACAAGTTCAGTATGAAATATCTCCTTAAATTCCAGCCAGATGGGCATCACTAAAGGGCCTGATAAGAGATTGCTGCACCCACTCTAGAGTGTCTCAGTGAATAGCCTTGAGGTAGGGCTGGAAGGGGTATGCAAATGTGCATTTCTTACACATCCCAAGTGATGTGATGCTGTTGGTTCAGGGGCACCACTTTGAGAACAACTGGTCTAAAGAAAGCAACTTCAGGACTGGGGTTGTGGCTCAGCGGTAGCGCGCTCACCTAGCATGTGCACGGCCTGGGTTCGATCCTTAGCAACATGGAAAAATAAAACGCATTGTGTATAACTAAAGCAAATAAATAAATATTTTTTTTTTTTTTTTTAAAAAAGAAGGAAAGCAGCTTCTACTCAGTACCAGTCAATTTCTGAACCTGAGAAAAAAATTCCCGGAGAAGGAGAAGGTTTTTCAAGCAAGGCTGAATTTTCCCAGTCTGAGTTTTAAAATAGTGTACAATTCAGTTAGAACAAGACTTCAAGACTAAAAAAGAGTGTCCAAACCAAAGGAACAATGTTCCTAACCATTCTTATTTGGAGCATTAAACAAAGCATTATGCTACGATTACCCCAAGAATACAGAAAAATGAACATAATTGAAGTGAGCCTAAGGACCTCCCTTTCATGCCACCACATTATGGTTATTGGAGGAGGGAATTTCTTCAAATTGGAAACAGCAAGATTCTGTTTTTCAAAAGATTTTTCATCTTTTCCAAGAAGTATGCACAGTTTGCCCTGAGCACCAGCAAGTTTGGCCTAAAGTAACAAAAGAAGAGAAAGTTCCCTGTTTAAGACCTCATACATATTATTTGCATCTCATGCCCCTGATTTAAAACCTGGGAACAAGCATTTGGTGCATGTGTAATAAGCTTTATGGGCAAGTGTTAGAGTCAGCCTTTTTCCTGCTGTGACTAAAAGATCTGACCAGAACAATTTTTAAAAAAATATTTGTTTATTTGTTTTAAGTTGTACACAATACCTTTGTTTTTACGTGGTGCTGAGGATCGAACCCGGGCCACGCACGTGCTAGGTGAGCGCTCTACCACTAAGCCACAACCCCAGCCCTGACCAGAACAATTTTAAAGGAGAAAAAAGTTTATTTAGTGGAGGGCTCACAGTTTCAGAGGTCTTAGTCCACAGAAGGCCAGCTCCATTCCTCGGGGTGCAAGGTGAGGTAGAACATCATGGCAGAAGAGTGTGGCAGGGGGAAGCAGCTCACATGCACCCCAAAGCCAGGCCCCCAATTCCTCCTCCTGCCACACCCCGCCAGCCTCCAGTGACCACTCAGTTAATCCCTATCAGGGGATTAATTCACTGATTGGATTCAGGCTCTCATGACCCAATCATTTCTCCTCTGAACCTTCTTGCATTGTCTCATACATGAGCTGTTGGGGGACACCTCATATCCAAATCATAATAGCAAGGCACAGGAATCTATCTGTCAATCGCTCTTCTTTTAGCTGAAACCACTCCTAACAAGAACACCATCAAAGGTAAACAAAGAAGTCAGAAGCCCACATAAACCCAGATCCTCTCTGAGTCCACGGACAGATGTGTTTGCTGTATAACCGTGCCGCTTCTCTTCCTCCCACAAACTCTTGTACTTGCTTCTCTTTGTCTTGGTGACTTCTCACCACCTGTGCACCAGCCATCACCCAGGCTCCATGACAAGTCCCACTCTAAAGGTATGCTTTTTCCACTACCCAAGGCGCCAAGCTGAAAACCACCTTGTCCTCTGATCCTGAAACACGGAGGCCAAAACTGTCTATCTCAGTCATCAAAAAGTAAAAATAAAAAACCACCCCTGTCACATATGGACGATTAGTTCTGCGTTTGGGAGGCCAAAAAAAAAAAAAAAAAAGACTTTAGTCAACTGACAGGCAGAGTATACTAAATTTCTTGTTCCTGAGACAGATCTCATTGATCTGGTTTACTTAGACTCAGTCTCTGGAGTAGACTTCATAACTTAGGTTTATGACTTGATCCAATGAGGCAGAAAAACAACCCCAAAAGCTAAATGATGATAATATGGGCATAAGGGAGCACCACGTTGGTGGCAGGCAGCTGACTACACAAACAGGGAATTCACAGCCCTCATACAGATGGCCTAACAAAGGGTTCAGTGTCAAGAGGACAAGCCTGTGCCACGCCTCCAGGAGATGTATGACAATCACAGATGCACGGAAGAGAGACATGTATGGGGCTCCACTGTATACTAAGCAATGAGACCCAAAGTAAACAAGGCAGAAGAGGCTTCAGGGCCTGGGAGTCTAGAGAAAGAGAAGGCATTAATGAATGCACTAGCACAAACTTGTACAACTACAACTTGTGAAAAAGAAAGTGAAATAACAGAAGGTGGTGTACAAACATCTGGGAGAATCCACACCAACGGAGGGTCTCTTGAGAGGTAACATTTACGCCCAGCTCTGATGGATATATAAAGGTGACGGGATGTATAAAGGCCACACAGAAAACGTGAACAGACGCCAACATGGCCTGGGGTTGGAAGCTCAGGGAGACAGCACTTGCCTAGCATGTGTGAGTCTCTGGGATCCATCCCCAGCACTGGGGAAAAAGAGCTTCAATGGAGAAGACAAAGTACAAGGATGAAATGAATGGAAGAGATCATTCTGTAAAAGCATAAGGAAAAAGCAAGACCACTCTGGGCTCCAGTGTACCAGAAAGGTTTCTTACATAGGATGGCATATGGATCAAACATTGCAGGTGGTACATTTGAGAGAAGTAAACACGCCTTTTGTAAGGATATAAAAATCTGAGAAAAAAAAAAAACAAACCTAAACTAACATGGCCATTATTTTCTCCTGTTTGAATAAGTTCATTGTTCAAGGTCTTTGGTGCACTGCAGATACTGACCAATGCCTTCACCAATCACTTCTGTCCATCCATAGTCACCCCTTAGAGAACTTATGCACCTGAAGGCAAGGTAGCTCTCTAAATCACGACACTCTTTCCTTTTATTTATTGATTTCTTTTTTGGGGGGTTCTGGGGGTTGAATCCAAGGGGTCTCACTGAGTTGCTTAGGACCTCACTAAGTTACTGAGGCTGGCTTTGAACTCCCAATCCTCCTGCCTCAGCCTCCCGAGACATTAGGATTACAGGCATGAGCCACTGCACCCAGCTTTTAGATGTCTTTCTTTCCCTAGGGCTTTGGATAAATCCACCCCAAAAAAGCGCTGGATCCACAGAAATCCTGTAGTATTGTCTCTACAGGGAATCTGAAGTTAGGACACAGAATATTGAGGCCTTGGGCTTACAGAAATTGAAGGGAACACAGCCATCTGGATAGATGTTTACTTAATGGAACAGAGGAAAAAGCTCTATGGACAGAGAAAGATGCTGTCTCCGTAGACTGACAGATGCCGAGACAACAGATCACGAATCCACGACAGTCCAAAAGTCCACAGAGCCGCAGAGCAGGGATCTCGGGACTTGCCCCTAAGTCCTGGCTAGCTGTGCTGCCCAACTGAATCTAACAGACACATTCCTGCATTCTCCAAATCAACTCCTGCCTTTGCTTTAAGAAAAGTCTGTGCATTTCTATTCCAAACACCAAGTGATCCCTGACTGATACAATGAGGGTTCAGAGGGTATTTAGACTTGAAAAATTTGACTGTCTCCAACTTAACAAGTAATTATCAACTGTATATTCTGTGTTCTGCAGCAGGAAGCGAAGATGAGAAAGACTCAATTCCTGTCTCTGTGGATTCTGCCTTCTAGCAGGGAAGCAGATCATAAAGGCAACTTATGTAAAGCAGACACATAAAAGGGGAGAAAAAAAAAAAAAAAAAAAACTCTTAACAATGGAAGCATACCAAAGACAGCAATTAATTTAAAGAACAGAATCAAGAGTGGCCTCACAGAAACGACATCATTAAGACCTTTGACCCTCACCCGTCCTGAGATACTGGCTACACCACTCCATTACTATCATCTTACCAGATTCAAGAAAAGTTCTTGACTATTTGTAACCCTCCTATGACAGGCAGATTTTTTAAATTTTAATTTTCTTAGCTGTAGATGGATACAATATCTTTATTTTATTTATCTTTATGTGGTTCTGGGATTGAACCCAGTGCCTCACACATGCTAGGCAAGCACTCTATCACTGAGCCACAAACCCAGCCCAAACAGGATGAAATTTAAAACAATAATAAAGTCCATAATGGTTGGCTTGGGGGAATGGACAGGATGTTTAACAAAACTACAAAACATATAACACACCTCATTAAGGCAAGTCCTCCAAGCCAGAGAACAAAAACAAATTACAAGAGCCACAGATTATTAACCAGCTATACACACTGCTTTCAGATTAAGCAAGGGGTAGCCAAACCACCTAAGTGCTATTGTCTTAGTCCAAAGACTGAGGCTTGGGGGGGGGGGGGGGGGACGAGACTCCAAGGTGTAAAACTGTTAGCTGAGAACCAATTAAATGGAATTAAAGCCAGGCGTGGTGGCGCAGGACTGTAATCCCAGCAGCTCAAGAGGCTGAGGCAGGAAGATCCCAGGTTCAAAATCAACCTTAGCAAGTTAGCAATGCCCTCAGCAAATTAGTGAGACTGTCTTGAAGTAAAAATAAAAACAGCTGGGGATATGGCTCAGTGGTTAAGCACCCTCGGGTTCAATCCCTGGTGCCCAAATCAATCAATAAAATAAAAAAAGAATCGACATGACAATAGGAGTTCTTTACATCTTCTAATTTAGAAAAATACAAAAATGGCCTGCAGGACACGAGATGATATTCTGAGTAGTGTTTCCAGCATTATGTAGAATAAATTCCTCCCATCTCATAGAAGTTACTGAAGGACACCAGAACCAAGAGAAGACAGGGCATCGCCTAATTGGTCCACTGGATGGGAAAGAACTGGCAATCACCAACACCAGAAGACCTCTGCTCAGTGATTACATGTTTACACGCTCTCCCTCCAAATGCTGCATCCAAGTCAATAAATTTGTGGAGTGAATTATACAGCACAGTACATCATTCACCTAGAGCTGCTCAGCCAAAGAAGCAGAGCAGATGGCAAGTGCGAAAGAAATATTGATCACCATGAATAATTTTTTACTAAAAAGCATATAAAAACTGGATTTTAAAATATTTCAAAATAATTTATTCACTGTGGTCTCACTGTTTTACATTTCTGTTTATAAATATTTACAACGCACTACCTTCGTAAAATAATTATTATTCAGCATTCACAGTAAAGAGAAAGGCATCGGAGACTTGACTGTGTGTGTGTGTCTGCTTCTACTAATCTGTGTGACAATATTTTAATTTAGCATTAATTCTCAACTGTTCCCAGTTAAACATACACGGTTTTATTTGCGCTCTTTTCAGGTGGTATTTATAGACAAGCAACATGCAGCACTGGACCAGTTTTTATTTGTAGTGATTTAGTGATATGAGGGGGAGACTTGGAGATAATATTCATGTGGAATCCTAACAAGTCTTCAGCTCAACTTTCTGGGTATGCTGAACAAGTCAACAGAATAAAAGAGAAAAAGCAGAAGGATGGTATGCCCCAAAGCAATTTCATTAATGAGTGTTTTAAGGAAGTTAGGAGTCACACTGTGGTACTATGCTGTCAATAACCAAGATCCCTTCTGTATAGGTCACATTGTTTGTCAATGAGAAGTGACACTACATTCTAAAATGGTTTTGAAAAGAGAAGTAAGAAAGTGTCCTCTTCAACTATTGACAAGTGAAAAATCTCAACACATGGATATAAGAAGACAGGGTATTTTTTTATTTTAACATAGCAATATTAAGTTGTTGTTTTTTTTTTTTTTTTTTCTTTTGATGAGGGGAGAGTGCTGGGGTTTGAAACCAAGGCCAGTGAACTCCACCCTCACTCCCTGTCATTTTCTTGTGAAAAAGAGACAGAGTCTCACCATATTGCCCAGGCTGGCTCCAAACTCCTGAGCTCAAGAGATCCTCCCCCATCTGCCTCCCCAGAAGCTGGAACCACAAGCACACCAAGCCTAGCCAAATCCTTTCTGTCCTGCTTCTTCTTTATTTTCTTTCAATTTCCTTACACTAGCCTCTGTACCACTGTCTGGTATAGCTACTGAGTTGCATGTTGAACTGGCTTTGAGATAGGAATTAGTAAATAAATAGGTGGTCTTTCTTGGTCTCTTTAACGAGACAGGGACTTACTTGATCCTCCTGAAACATTTTTTTAAGGAATAATGAGGTCGAGGGGAAGTAGTGCTACCTCTAACCCACAGATGTGATAGATAAGAAGGTTTTAAAGTGGTTCTGCACATAGCTGGAATAGAACTTTCTAGAAGTGTTCCTTCTGTGATCTTTTCCCGGCAGAATGAACATGTAAGAATGTCATGAAGGGGGTGTGTGGGTGTGGGGGGGTGTTCAAGAGCGGGGTGTTACAATGATATACACTGTGTAAATAATTAATGAAAAGAAAATTAGAAGTAATTCCTCCTGGCCCCATTTGAAGGAGGGGAATCATATGTCTGCTGGGGGAGAAAAAAGAAAGAAAGAAAATAACCACAACACAACTCAAAGGCAGAACATTCCATTTTTTAATAAATATATTTCATTTGTTCATATGCTCTTTCATTGTGGGAGTGGGCTGGTGTATTTGTTCCTTTCCCAGAAATAATGAACTTGGCAATTCTATCCCTGAAATTGAAACTCTGTTCTTTAATGAGCATAACATATTATGTTGTCTTACCTATTTCAGGAGTGAAGAAAAAAAAATAATAATTGTATGACACTACACAGTCATAGGAAACAAAGCTTTTTTAAAAAGTTTATTTCAGACAATATTAGAACCATCTTTTGTTAAAGGGGAACTGTCTCAAGCACATTTATATATGCATGTAGATACGTGTGTGCCCATGAATGCCATTATTTCAGTGGAACTGAAATATAATATAAAATAAATCTTCAACTCCCTCGAGTAACACAGAATGATAATCACCAAGCACATTCCCCTGACAAAGTAAATTTAAGACACAGATATTTTAATAATGGGGAACTGTAGGGGTATTTGACATTTTGTTATAATTGGAGCAGGCGGGTTTCTAGCCGGATACTGACATTGCTTGAGATGCAAACACACACACACACACGAAGAGATTTAAGCCATTTTCATGCCTGGTGCCTAAACTTACATACATTTATGTAAATGTTCATAAATTTTTCCTGAGTCTGAAAAGCAATAAAAGAGCATTGCAGGTTATAAAAATTATTTTACAATTAAAAACAATTTGAATATCGCCATCATCATTAGCTAATGGTTTTTTTTATCATCCTCTGGGACCATAAAAGCATTAAAATTCAATTTATATAACATTTACTTCTCCTAAGAGGAGGGGGGGAAAAAGGTGGCTATTAACATTTTCCAGTTAAAAACATCCAACATCCTATTGAGCCACAAATAATAGACTTGGTTTCAGGGATGAAGGTTTGAAAACATTGAAGCTGAAATAAATAAATAAATAAAGTCCAAGATATGACACATTATATATAGGCCCATTATATATAGCAGTCAGTGACTCTTATCCATCATGTTTTCAGCCTAAACCATACTTTATGTCCAGGAACGAAGGTGGGGGTTAATGTTAGATTAATTGCTGGGAGATGCTATCATATAAGGTCATTAAATTAAAATAATACTATGATTATAACAATTAATCACGAGTTAATTCACCAGATCGGTACGAGGCGAGGCTGCTCCTTCCCCAGGACAAGTCGGTGCTGTTTGATCAAACTCAGATGCATGCCATTCCTTTTACCTCCATTGATTTCTCCCCAAGGTCTCCTTCCCCCATCTGATTCCTCAAACTCCATTCCACCTCTCACTGAGATGTTCTCACCTCTCAGCTTGATCTTCCTTCTTCAAGGCACCAAATTCCCATAATTTCACCACAAAATATTTCCAGTGGACCCCTGAGATAACATAGCTCACCAAAGAATCATGGATGTAGGGATAAAGGGGAGTACCTAAAGTCTTCATCTGCCTCTCTCCCCCTTGCTTGTCTCAAGTCCAGTCTCCCCGCTCCAATCGTGCCTGTCCAAACGGTGCCATTTTTCAGGGCTGTAATAAACAACCCTCCTGTGAAACTCTACAGGTCCCTATTGCTTACTTCATTAAATAGAAAAGCTCTACAAGCCAACCCTGTCTTTATCTATCATTTTATCTCATACAGACCATCAAGGTGATGGGAGCAGATGGTATTTATAGCTTTCCCCAACACTCCGTGTGTGGGAGCCTGTGTTTTATCACCCTTCCCTGCCCAGCTTCTCTCAACATTGAGCTCGCCTGAGAATAAACATGCACAAATTTACTACTACTCTGATTCCCCACATATCCGAGTTACAGAGAAATGACCATCACACCAGAGGAGCTAATGGGGAAACTCTGCACACCTTCCCACCTTCACCAGGGGCCAGGGTATTTGGTGGGGGAGGGAATGGATGGGATTCGGTGTTAATGTCAACAAAACACTAAACCAAAGCAGAGTATCATCAAGATTATCCCCCCAAAATCTTTTAGAAAGACAAATAAGTCTGTCCTGTCCCCCAGATTTCCAACTCGACCTTCTGCCCAGGAAAGCAACGGGCTTGCAACTAAACCCCACATAGGAAACAGATGTGGCTGGAAATGTAGAATCACGTCACTCACTCACTGGATGAACGGGTTGCAATATCGGACACAGAAGCAGATTCTATCAGTCCCCTGAACTTTCTCTGGGGCATAGGTACTTCAGGGCAGAGTGATTAGTACAACTGTGAGCACTACATCTATGGAAAGGTTTTTCTTTCCCTCCCTTCTCCTTACAGTAAGGGTGTATATAATGGGCTAAAGAAAAAAAAAATGGCGCCCATCCATTGTCCTTCTACAGTAGAAGAGAAATGGATCAGTGGGCCCCAGGCTAGAAATTATGTTAATTAAAGGAGCAGCAGGGAAGGAGCCCAGCTTGTGGGAAGAGTCTCTCCCGCCCCACAGAATAACCTTAACAACCACATTTATTACACTGCTTACCTGCCACGGCATCTGACATCAATTTCCCAGAAGGCCCTTAGGTAGGCCTTTAAAAGTGAACTTGGCATGCAGAGGTGCCTCTGCAGGAGCAGGGGCACTGATACCCAGTGTTCTGCTCAGGTTTGCTGTCAACAGCAGCAAGGTGGACCCTCAATTCCTTTTCTAACCATTCCTTTTGCCTGAATGCCTGTGCCAGCACCTCACTTTGATTTCTACCCTTTTTGGGTCATCCTTAATTGTCAGTAGCAGGGCAAAGGTGGTACGGGGTGTGGGAAGAACAGTCAGACTCTGGCTTAGCTGGGGGCTAGGGAAGCCTCCTAAAGAAGGAATTTAACCTGAGCACTGAAGCCTGAAAATGGTTCCCAGTAGAGATGGCTGCAGGTGCAGAGGAAACCAAGCCCACGGAGAGAGAGTGCAGGAGAGGTGGCAGGCTGGGCCCTGCTGGCATGTGCCCTGAGACACATGGGATCCACAGACGGGTATCTGTGCTTGTTTTCTTCTTCACCGGGAAGGTTACTGATCTACTCAGCTTTTTCACTGCTGTGATGTAAAGGCAGGATAAGAACAATTTTAGGGAAAGAAAAGTTTATTTGGGGGCTTGTGGTTTCAGAGGTCGCAGTCCACAGACAGCAGCTCCATTCCTTGGGGCTCGAGGTGAGGTAGGACAGCCTGGAGGAAGAGTGTGGTGGAGGGGAAGCAGCTCACATGGGGATCAGGAAGCAGAGAGAGACTCCACTCTCCAGATACAGATATAGACCCCACAGCCAGCCCCCAATGCCACCTCCTCCAGCCACACCCCCCTGCCTCCAGCCACCACCCAGTTCATCCCATCAGGGGTTAATGCACTGATGGGGTTAAGGCTTCCACAACCCAGTCATTTCTCCTCTGAACCTTCTTGCAGTGTCTCACAAGTGAGATTTTGGGGGACACCTCCCATCCAAACTATAACAGTTACTGACAGGATCATGTGTCCTTTTTCAAAAAAAGATCCTCCCGATTTCTGTGCAGACAACAATGGGTCACAAGAGTCAACTTGGAGAGATGGTTGAAGAGATCATTACAGAAAGGTGGGCTTGGAGGTGGGGAAAAAGAGTGGATTCCAGAGACACAGAGAAGGAAAACTGACAGGAGCTAGCTCAGGATTTAACACACGGGAGGGTGGAAAAGCAGGAATGGGCCTTGCATTCTGCCATTCACTGGGACAGGAAGAGTAGCTGGGAGGTGAAGAAGTGGAAAGGGGGAGGGGCGGATACCAAGCTAGGTTTGAGGGTACCCAGAGAACCCCAGTGTCAAGTAGGAAGCAGGGAGATCTCAGCAGTTTGAGCGTGCTCCTGGGAAGGACAGTGAGTTTTACCAGGAGGAGGCGCTTGGGGAAACAGTGTACAGAGTGAGACCAGAAGGGCCTCCAGATGATCCTTAGAGGAATTCCAACAGTTAAGGAACTTAATGAAGGACAATGATTCGACCCTTTTATCATTCAAAGCCTTCATGTGGTTAAAAGGATGATTTGTCATTCCCTGATCACAAATCTGCAGGGTAGGCCCCTCCACTGCTTAAAGCAACATTGCCCACCAAAATTTCAGATTCCTGGCTTCATCCTGGGTGTCACTGGGGCTCTGTGTGGTCATCAGTAGGTTCCTGGGTCCCTGAGCTATCATACATCTTAGGGCTGCCTAGCACTCACTGCCTGCAGGTCTGAGAAATAGTGAGATTCCACCAGAGTCCACCAATTCTTGTTGGGGTTTGAGTTATGTGTTAATTTCAGGCAGACCAAAAGGACTTGGCAGAACCAAATGAAGAGCTCTTTGTGTACTCAGTAAGACGCCATGAGCTATTCATGCCCGGATGAAATCCTTGCACCTTCCCAAGCATCACGATTTGCACGCTAGCTCTGAAGGGGGCACTGTAACAGGCACTGGAGATACCCCAGAAAATGAGGGCAATCCTCTGCGCTGAGAGAGGCCAGTAGGGGAGACTGAGAGACATCATGCTGCCCAATAATCCAGACCAAACATGCGAAGACTTCCTACACACACATAAGATGAAGAATGTCCCTGAAAAAAAAAAAAAAAGTTACCCAAAGTAACATACAACCTGGTACCACATTTGCCACATGGAGAGAAATATCTGTCTCAACCAGCACGAAGGCAGATGATCATCCACCATAGGCTAAAGAAACACGAACTATAAGCACATTTTCCAAAGGAAACACTGCACAAGCTGAATTAGAAGATGTTTGATGGGGAGGTAGCACAGTTGGTAGAGCATTTGCCTAGCATGGGTGAAGCACTAGGTTCCATTCCCAGCACCCAGCACCACAAAGAAAGAAAGAGAAAAAAAAGAAAAGCAAGAATCAACTGTTACTTCCAGTTGCAGTATCTGGGAGACAAAGTACAATCAGGGATTAGAGAAGAGAAGGCTCTTTTCACATATAAACTACAGGCCCGGAAGGGGCTGAAAGGCCTAGAAGCATTTCTAAAGTCTGCATGGGTGCAGGAGCCCTGTTTGGGGAGATGGCTTAAATTGCGGTTGACTATGGGCCATGGAGATTTGGGCATTGTCACCTTCCGTAGTCTCACGGGACTTGGCCCAGGATCTCGCGGGAGTTGGCCCGGGATCTCGAGTGACTTGGCCGAGATTGCTGATCGGGTCAGCGCCATTTTGGTGGTGTGTGTGGCACGTGTTAGTCGTTGTTAGAGCCAGAGAGAAAAGTTATCAGAATAAAAAGCTGTTTGTTTCGAGTTTGCCTCTGAACTTCTTCCCACGGCTTCGTTGCTCCAAGCGGCCATCGCTTCAGGCGGCAACACATGGGCATATATGTAAGTGTTATCACGTGTGACACAACTACTAGCTCTCAAAGTTGGGGACAATCTTTGGCCTCTTGCACTGCTCAGGAAAGTTATATTTAACCAGTTCCAATTTCCTGCAGTGCAAAGTCTGCAAAGCCAGCGAGCTGGAGAGAGAGATGGGATGACTTGGGTGTGCCAGGGTTCACCTACACAAAAAGGACTCTTCCGTACTGCAGGACAAGGAACAACATAATTCCTTGATTTATTCTTATAAAGCTTATATCCTTATCAAGGTTCCATTATTTATCCTAGAAATTCTCTTATTCAATAGGAGAATGTTTGTGAATATAGTAAGTCATGTAGCAACCAAGCCCTCTTCTCAGTTGTGACGCCTCATATTAATAATTTAAAACTAAGGATCCAGAAATATCAACTTTCACATATCCTTTGGCAACCATAAATATGATAAAATAATTAGAAAGCTTGAATCAGCCAGTTGAGCTACGAATCAAAACTTCCCAGGTGAATGAAGACATCTTCATCCAATTACCAGAGGCACAAGAAGGAAACACAGTTTACCTCAAACAACCATACAGACAGAACCTACAGCCAATGAGTTTTTAAGAGTATTAATAGAAGCCATTTAAGGCATGGTTCCTCCTCCTAAACTGCTTCCTGGAATGTTAATCTGAAAAGAAATACTAACAACTACTGGATGTAGTCACATACTCCTGTAATCCCAGTGACTCAGGAGGCTGAGGCGGGAGGCTTGCAATTTTGAGGTCAACCTCACCAACTTAGAAAGACCCTGTCTCAAAATTTAAAAATAAGAAAAGGGCTGGGGATGTGTCTCAGTGTTTAAGCGCCCTTGGGTTCAATCCTCAGTGTGTGTGGGGGTGGGGGGGGGGTGGGAAGGGAGGGGAATATTAATAACTAATAACCCTCTCAAACCCTCCATTTACACTTTTCCTCCAGCATTTACTTCACTGTACATTCACCATGTGTAAAACCATGAAGGTGATATTTAAAAAAAAAAAGAAAAGAAAGAATTTCTATAAGACATTATGAAAGTTCCCACAGTCAAGCATTCAGGGAAAAAAAAAATGCAATTTGGAGGCATAAATATCATCACAGGTATAAGCAAAATTGCATGGACATGAGACAGTAAGATTACAGCAGGTGGGAGACAGAAAAGAGCAAAGAGTTCAGAGCAGGAGTGTCAATCATCAGCTGGATCAGGCTTAGGAAGCATCTTGTAATCCATGCAAAGGAAGGCTCTATGTTACTAGCTACACAAGGCCATCCAGGGATTTCTCTGGAGGATCCTGACCACATTTGCTATAGTGACCAGATATTATGAAGTACAACCAGCCCTCTGTATCCACAGATGACGTCTCAGAAGATTCAACCAACCATGGCCAGAAAATATCTTTTAAAATTCCATCTGTACTGAACATTTTTCCATGTCAGTATTCCCTCAATGATATAGTATAACAACTATTTACATAGCATTTACATTTTTCTTAGGTATTACAAGTCATCTAGAGATGATTTAAAGTATACAGGAGAATTGCAAAATTTATATGTAAGTACTACGCCATTTTATTTAAAGCACCTGAGCATCCTTTGGTACGTGTAGGAGATCATAGAATCCCATCCTTGGTACCCAATTACCCCTGTATACCAAAGGACGATGGCATTGAAAGCACTTGTTAAAAACCAGAAGCAAAAAATAAACCAATCAACCAATCAAACAAAAAGCTCAAAAAAAGCTGGCACAGTGGTGCCCATCTATAATCCCAGCAGCTCTGGAGGCTGAGGCAGGAGGATTGTGAGTTCAAAGCCAGCCTCAGCAACTTAGCGATGCCTCAGAAACTCATCAAGACCCTGTCTCTAAATAAAATACAATAAAAGGGCTGGGGATGTGGCTCAGTGGTTAAGCGCCTCTGGGTTCAATCCCTGGTTTAAAAAAAAAAACTCAAAAACAACAATAACAACACACTAAAAGCTTCAGGAATGGTGGGGGGGGGAATCTCACCTTGTGAGTTAGCATTTGCCAACAGAAGAATCTTAGTTCCCCAACCTCTCTCTATCCCAAATTCGTCATATGTGAAATTGGGACAGTACTGATTCCTGCCTGGGCAGGGTGAGTTATGAAAAAAGTAAGACACCAGGCACTCGTCAAGAGGTGCAGTGTGTGTGTGGTAAATGCCCTCCAAAGCCTTGTCTCAACAATGGATTCTGCCAAGAATGGACAGTCCCTGATTCTCCTCCATGAACTTAATTCCTGCTGCTGCGTCCCTCAGACAGCCTATATCAGATCCTCTCCTTCCTGTTGGTTTCCCTCAAAAAATAAATCCTCATTCTGCTACCATCAACAAGAAATGCATTATTTTTATTTTCCCATCTGTTCGTTTAAATCTGTTTTTCCCTCAGTTATAAATACCCCGGTCACACCTGTTTTTGTTTTGTTTCTTTGGTTTAGGTTTTCATGTTTGTTTGCCTTATAAGCCATCAGGTCACATGCTAAAGAGCTGAGACCTTTGGGGGCAAAAACTCCAGGTATTCGTGAGACCATTTGAACACTTGCATTAAAAGCCTCCTCGTGTCAAGGTCTCCAGGCAGGTTTTAGCTTCTGTTTTCTCGCTAAGTGCCTTTGCTTTAGCAAGTTGAGCTGCGTTACTGATAGTGAAGGAGAAATGCCTTTCTCTTTCCCTGACAGCTATATTCCCACTGTGACAAAGATAATCATAGACATTAACAGTGGTAACAAGCTATTTGATCACCAACTCGTGCTTCTTCCAGGGCAGGCGAAGCATCTAAAATAACACAGTATCATGACTGCATTTTCAAAAGTAAATACATTAACTCTCCCACTCCCAATTAACCAGAAAGGCTTTTATGCACCCGAGTTAAACCCCTCGGTGCTTCATAAAATACACCAGGTACCCACCATCTGCCTCCTCTTCAGAACTATTCAACCCTCTCTCCATCCTTCTTTTCTAAACATGCCCATCTCCTGTTCCCTTGATTTCATTTCACAGAATTAGTCCACCCCTCTGCCCTTTCTGTAGCCATAGCAACCAACCACTCGATATCTGGGAACATTCCCCACTCATGACCCCCCCAACAATAGCATGAAGACATTATGAGCTAGCTCCAAGAAGAAAGGGGCTGCAGGTGTTTTGTGCACTGCTGAACTCCTTGCACCTAGGCCATAGAAGGTGATCAATTTTTCTTTGCTGAAAGAAAGGAGTGAATGAAGAGATGAATATATTGCTTTTTGATTCCCTGTGAGACAGGTGTTCTTTCGGGGCCTGCATCAATTTCTCTCCTTCTCATGACATGCTTGAGATTCCTTTTGGAAGTGACTCCCTAGATCCATATTCAGTCTTTCTGAAAGAGAAGTAGGGTGTCAGGGGCCCCTCTGAAAATCGAAGCAGGTGGACATCCAGACCTAGCAACTATCTGTTTCCATCCCACCACCAGATGCAGAGAGTGACTGGTCCAGAGATCAGATCTCTGCAGGAAAGATTAGGTCAAGGAGTTCCTGTGCCATTGGCATTGTAAGCTCTAAGGATGGTTCTGATGCCAGAGACCACCAAGAAGAAAGAGCCTGCCTAGGAAGAAAGCCAACTCAGGCACAACCCTGCAGGTGCAGTGAAGCCGAGAAGCAGAAACTGCCTCAGGCTTTGCAGTTACTTTAGTCAATAAATCCCACTTTTTGGTTCAACCCAGTTTGTGCTGGATCTTCTGTTACATGCTCCAGATGGGTCCTAATAAACAGAGGCATACACCTCCTCACTTCACCTGGGCAACCTCCAGTGCATCAGTGCATCAGTCTCATATCACTGCCATTCCCTCTCCCAGCACCTCTTTGCATTTCCTCTCAGTCCACCATTACCACAGTGCCCAGGCACAGGTTGGAACTGCGACTGTAGAAATGATTCCTTCCCTGTGTCGTGTATTTTGTATGTAGGATCCCTCAGGTGCAAATCAAGTACTGTCCTTTCCAATATAAGATGGTTTCATAAATTGTTGTTCGTTTTTAAATAATCATGTTCTACACTTGGAACGGATGGAACGGATGCTCGTTCACAAGCAACCGCAAAGCTGACCTTTCATCCACCAGAGTCTATCTCCTTCTGCAGGCCCACAAATTAGCATGGGATCAAAAGCTCAAACTGCAGATGCAATTAGGCTGGGCTAATTATCTTTGCTAATAAAAGTACTGTCACCCTGGTCGATCCACTTTGGTGATTTTGGAAAGCAACAGGGGTCTTTTCTATTAGAGAACTGAGCCTCTGTTGAAAACCCTCTGCGATTCTTCCTTACTTAACCCCCAGCTCACATCCCCCAAGCAAGGATCGTAGCAGAACACTCGTTCCTTTATTAGAAGCTGTCATTTCTCATCATGCTACGTCTAAATTTGCTCAAATGTTTGCACTAATTTTCGACAATTTGGGAAAAATGTTCTAGAAGAGAGAAGATACTGCAAAGAACTCTAATGTAAGAACAAGCTCATGTCCTACAAATTGAGTGTGCTTGAAAAGGTCTCTGAGAGTTGAAAGTAAACAGATGTCTTCGAATTTCTGCAACAGAAGAGTGCGGTGCCAAAATAGCACACTGATGCTATAAGCGACACTAATTACCGAGCACAGGTATTTCGGGCCTCTCATTTACAAAATCAAGACAGCTAAATCCACTGCCACGGACTATGGTATCTGTGCTTGGCTTACCTGTGGGAAAGCGTCCCATCTGGATTAAAATATGCTCACAGCAGTTCATGGGGTTCAGAGGACACCTTCTGAAGGTGGGGTCAGCTCACTATAGAACAGTTCCACAAAAGGCGGGCAGGGCCTGATCCTTCCCTTCAATCTTCTTCATTATAACCTAAGTCTTTATGAAATCATTTTCCAATTAAATCCTTCTGTGCTTCCTAAATCAAATCCTTCTCTGTTCCTGGATCCAAACCTCTTAGGCATAGCAGTCATTAACATTTTTATTTATCACATTAAGAAATGTATGTTGTTGTTTCCCCAGCTTCTGCCAGTTGTGGAGTTATCTGTTCGCAGAGACCAGCCTTAACCATGCATCTGATGGACAGAAAACGTGAAACTGACTATCTAGGGGGATTTTATTTACTGGTAGGTAAGGAGGCATCTTCTATGGGATTCTAAGATGATGACCAAAAAAGAGCAAAGAAAAAAGAAAAGATCCCCCAGTTGGTGCTAATAACCTTCTGGCAAATTATTATAAGTGACAAGTCAAATAAACAAAGTGAGAAACAATTGTAAAAATACTAATAATGATGATGATGACGATGACGATGACGATTGAAGGGATTAGTCAGTCGGTCAAGAACCTTGGCTGAGCAGAGAAAAGCACCCCATGACAACCATGTTTAATAAGTCCACAGACTGGGCAAGCCACTTCATTTCTCTCCTCTATGGAATAAAAAGAGCAATCGTGTCTACTGCAACGCCGGTCTTCCTGGCTAATGCCCTCTGTTTTCACTCTACATTTACAGATCTCGGGACAGTGCCTAGGTACCCATTAAGCGTTCAATAAGTGGCAGCCTTTGTTGGTCTTATTAATTTAGCAACATTTCTTGAATAGAGAAAATAAATTATTGTTTGCAGTTCATCAATATCATCTCCCGGAAAAATTCCATCTGTTCATTTAAATCCATTTTTTATGATTTGTAGGCGCATCCTTTCTGGCTCAGATGAGTTCATGCAATCTTCTTGCAGGGCCCTGATTTAAGTTTTCCTTAATCATAGGGCGTTCAGTGTCAGCCGGAACAGAAGTTTGCCAAAACTTCCTACTTGATGAGGAAGTTCCTGGTACTGTGCATAAAACTCACTAGCCGAGACTGCAACCCTTATCACGTACGTTGATATTCTACTTAATGGTCAGGGACTTAGCTTTGCTGTCTGTTCTAGCTGGGATGTGTGAGGTGTCCCCCTACACCTCCTGTGTTAGACTCAGAGGTAAAATATTAGACTGTGAAAGCTGTGGCCTAATCAGTCCTAGTTTTGAATGGACTGACTGGGGGGTGACTATAGGTGGGTGGGGATGGCTGGAGGAGGTGAGTCTGGGGACATGCTCTGGGAGTGTGTGTCTTCTGGGCAGCCCCTTCTCCTCTGCTTCCTGGCTGGCCTGAGCTGAGCAGCCCCCTTGACCACGCCCTTCCACCATGGCGTTCTGCTTCAGCTCAGGCCCAACGCCATGGCGCCAGCCCACCCCAGAGGGCACCTCGGGAGCAGTGAGCCTGAATAAACTTTTCCGCCTCTCAGTTGTTCTTATTAAGAGAATGAGAATATTTTAGGTCAAGATAATAATGAGGCAGATCAACGGCATGCTGAAAGCTCCCCTGGAGTGATAACCTTTTCACGTGTGTTTGGTGTTGAGGATCTAAGGCAGGGCCTAGCACACGCTAGGCAAGGGTTCTACCATGGAGCTACAACCCAGCCCTATTTGTTGTTGTTGATTTGATGGTTGGAGACAGTGAGTTGCCCAGGCTGGACACGACTTTCCAATCCCTTGCCTCGGCTTCCCAAGTCACTGGGACTACAGATGTGTAACACTGTACCTGGCTGAATACACATCTTGTCATTTGCTGGGCATTCTTCTTGTTCTACAAGCATCACAACTCTAAAATGTAAGAACTGTACAAATCAGTGTGTGTGCGTGTGTGTGTGTGTGTGTGTGTGTGTGTGTGTGTGTGTCCCCCAGTGTGGGAATGAAACCCAGGGCCTCATGCACGCTAGACAAGTACACTACCACGGAGCCACATCCCCAGACCCGTATATGTATTTTTTATGATCATTTACATATTAGTATTTTTAGAAAGCAGGCTGACAACAATAAAATGATAATGGCCAAAGTCAAGATAAGAACCTCAAAACGCTAACCAGTAATTCAATTTGTTTCATATGACAAATAACCATTTTGAATGTATCTGTGTTTTATACAGACATTTTTCTACATCTGGTGCCTTAAATGAGTAAAAGTATTTGCTAAGAAAACACAGACTTACAGGGGACTCCCTTCAACTTGGGAATAACCCAATGGCATGGCTGTTGCAAGTAAAGCCAGTGCTCTACAGCTAGTAAGTAGATCTACTCCCAGACACGAGGAAAATTCTGCACACACCAGTCTCTACATTCCAGTTATAAACTTGCCCTTCGTATCAAAATATAATCTGAACGCCAAAGATGTCAACTAGAAGGAAAGACCATTACTTACTTCCTAGCATAATTTACAATTAGCAAGGAAGTTGAAATCTTACATAATAATCACAATTTCTAGAAATGCATGTGTGTGCACACACATACACTTAATGGAAAAGAAAAACTTTTGTTTCTGAGTTTCTGTGTTGCAGTGGAGATAACAATAAGGACTGCTTTAGCTATTCTGGGTCTCTTATTTTGTCAAACGAATTTCATGATTGCCTTTTCTATTTCTATATGAAATGACGATGGGATTTTAATTGGAGCTGCACTAAATCTGTATAGCACTTTGGGGAGTATGGCCATTTTGACAATATTAATTTTGCCCATCCAAGAGCATGGGAGATCTTTCTTTCTTCCTCAATTTCTTTCTTTAGTGTTCTGTAGTTTTCATTGTAGAGGTCTTTCATCTCTTTTGTTAAGTTGATTCCCAAGTTGTTTTTTTAAGGCTACTGTGAATGGCATAGTTTTCCTAATTTCTCTTTCAGAAGACTTATCACTGATGTAAAGAAATGCATTTGATTTATGGATATTAATTTTTATATCCTGCTACGTTGCTAATTTCATTAATTAATTCTAGAAGTTTTCTGGTGGAGTTTTTTGGATCCTCAAAGTATAGAATCATGTAATCAGCAAATAGTGATAGTTTTGAGTTCTTTTTTTGTTATTCGCATCCCTTTACTTTATTTTCATCTGTCTAATTGCTCTGGCTAGAGTTTCAAGGGCTATGTTGAATAGAAGTGGTTAAAGAGGGTTTTCCTATCTTGTTCCAATTTTTAGAGGGAATGCTTCCAAATATTCTCCATTTAGAAAGGAGATATTGTTCTTGGGTTTAGCATAGATAGTTTTTACAATGTTGAGACATATTCCTGTTATCCCTAGTTTTTCTAGTGTTTTGAACAAGAGAAATGGTGCTGTATTTTGTCAAAATGCTTTGTCTGCATCAATTGATATAATCATAATTCTTTAAGTCTGCTGACGTGATGAATTGTATTTATTTATTCCCGTATGTTGAGCCAAACTTGCATCCCTGAAATGAACCACACTTGATCATAGTGCACTATTTTTTAATATGTTTTTGTATGCAATTTGCCAGAATTTCATTGAGAATTTTTGCATCAATATTCATCAGGAATATTGGTCTGAAAATTTTCCTTGATGTGTCTCTGCCTTGTTTTGGTATCAGGATGATACTAGCTTTGTAGATTGAAACAATCTGGAAAGCAATATGGAGATTCCTTAGAAAACTTGGAATGGAACCACCATTTGACCCAGCTATCCCACTCCTTGGTCTATACCCAAAGGACTTAAAATCAGCTTACTACAGTGATACAGACACATCAATGTTTATAGCAGCACAATTCACAACAGCTAAACTGTGGAAGCAACCTAGATGCCCTTCAACAGATGAATGGATAAATATACACAAGGGAACATTAATCAGCATTAAAAGAGAATAAAATTATGGCATTCATAGGTAAATGAATGGAGTTGGAAAATATCATGCTAAGTGAAATAAGCCAATCCCAAAAAACCAAAGGTCGAATGTTCTCTCTGATAAGTGGATGCTGATGCATAATGGGGGAGGGGAGCATGGGGAAAATGGAGGAACTTTGATAGGGCAAAGGGGAGGGAAGGGAAGGGAGGTGGCATGGGGGTAGGAAATATGGTGGAATGAGATGGACATCATTACCCTAGGTATATGTATGACTGCATATCGTGTACAACCATAGAAATGTAAAGTTGTGCTGCAATTGTATACAATGAATCAAAATGTTTTCTGCTGTCATATATACCAATTGAAATAAATTTAAAAAAATAGAAAAAGAAAAATGTAGAGACAACCAAAAAGAAAAAAGGAAACAAAACAAACAAACAAACAACAACAACAAAAAAAAAACCCAAACACTAAGGTCTATCTAGGTCTAGATGTGCAATTTGAGGTTGGTTCACAAACCTCTCTGAGACTTGTTTTCTATGTCTCTCAGAAAAACTGAAATAATACTCATTATCATCTATCTTGGAGATTGGATGGGAGAATATGATGTAATCAAATGTACCTAGAACAATTCTTAGCAGAGAGCAGACATCTAACATGTCTTGAGCCTGAATTTGACCCAATAATAAAGTAAAAATGAAAAAAAAAAAAAAGTGGGGGGTCATGCAATGAACTTAATTAGTGTTGAAGAAACACTGGACGCTCTTAGGATGGCTTTTGTTTTCCCTTATTTAACAAATACACGGAGAACATTTGCTTCTTGGTGCTGCTGCTCTGGAGAACAACAGCAAGGGTCTGGTGACAAGTATCTGTGACATCTGGCCTGGGAGTCAAAACCGGCAGGGTCCGGCAGGTACGCTGGCTGATGGCAGACGCACATCCAGGTTAAGGAAGCAGCCCCAGCTGGACTCTGGCCCGTTGTTCTCATGATACAAAACATTCTGACTTTTTAGGGGGAAAATATGTGTTTCCATGTTTGTTGGCCCATTAAACTCTAAAAATGAAGGACTAAGCCAACGCAAGTCTGAGCTGAATTGTTTAAAGAGTCGTATACAGCCAAGACGGTCATTTTAAACACTGTTCCCAAATATCTTTAAAAAGGTGGTAGTTGATTGTCAAATTTAAGTGATCAGCACGAAGTCATATTTTATGGCACCCAAAACAACTGCTATCTCCCCCAACACACACATACCCTCTCTTTTTGTTTTGTTTTGCAGTGCTGGGGGCAGAACTTACGGCCTCATGCATGCCAGGCAGGCACTCTACCATTGACCTACCTTCCCAGCCCCAAATCACTGATGTCTTAACTGATCATCTGACTCCTGGAGATCACCCCTTGCAGAGAATTATGATGAAAGCTGTGTATTTCAGGCTCTGGGCTGAGCCCTACAGGGATGTCATGTGCTTGGTGAATGTAGACAATGGTTGCTACCATAACTGATTATCATTTTTGGGGTGGACGTGTTACCAGGGATTGAACTCAGGGGCACTTGACCACTGAGCTACATTCCCAGTTCTTTTTTTTTTTTTGTATTTTATTTAGAGACAGGGTCTCACTGAGTTGCTTAGGGCCTCACTTTTGCTAAAGCTGGCTTTGAACTCACGATCCTCTTGCTTCAGCCTCCCGAGCCACTGGGATTACAGGAGTGAGCCACCACACCTGGCTGATTATCATTTCTGATCTGCACATTTGTGAAATGGGACTTTCACAAAGGGACAGGGCTACCATTTTGCTTAAGAAAACATAGTCTTTGCTAGTGTTGGGATCTGACTGTCAATCCGTCTAAACCCAAGTAGAGAAATTCTCCCTCAAAGCCTGTGTTCTACCATCAAATAATAAGAACCTACGGAATAGAAAGGCATCTATGAAAACCAGAATGCAACTTGGTCCCCTTCCTAGAAAAAAAACATACAATCCTACTGATGGAACAAATGTGGAAATCATCTTAAGACATACAAGCACATACCCCAGGTCAAATCAGAAAATCCTGGGCAGAAAGCAGCAATTGGTGAAGTTGGAAAAATAAAATATAATCTTGGAAATTCCTCTAGAATATTCTCAGGGATATGAGATTTTAGGTTCAACATCATTTCTTGCAGTTCATTCATTCGTGCATGACCTTGGCAATTGTTGCCATAAACCTATAAACTGATTATTCACCTTCTTCCTAGAAAATGGCCTTTACTTTTCAAGATATCAGTGAAATTAATGAATGCAACTGCATTAAATACAAGTTATTGATGAAGCCAAGACCTGAACTCAGTTCAACTTTTTTCCGCTCAATCTAAAAGGTCTACAGAAATTGCTTTTATTCTCGCTCTGCACCTAACATGGGCGCACACCCACCAAATGCACTGTTGTTAGAAGGCACCAAATGAAACTGTACGTGCAGTTTTAGTTTCAGAAACTCAACTCTATTCATGAAGGAGATAGGGTTTTCCATTCAGTTTTTCAAGACAGTTAATTGTTATTCCTCAAATAATAAGATTCAGCATGCTATCGAAACCTTTAGATTAAAGCAAGAATATACAGTCAACATAACTCTCAAAATATTTCCTGTACTATTCATAAAAACTAGCAGTGCATCATTTTAGAATATAGATTGTCTTCTCCAAAATGCAGGCTATAACCTGGAACAACTTTATAACATTTCAAGCATTTTCTCTGTATTTGTCTGGTTTTTTCCTATGATGGTAGATTTCGCAATGTGTCCTCACAATGCAATTGGATCACACATTGAAATTTTTCTTTAGGTTCCATCATTTATGAATTTTTATGAGTCTTGCACCTATTGACTCAAGTTTGCTCTGTTAAGCATCCTCTGTTGATGCTTACTGGAGGTAAAGAGCTTGTCTGAGGTCTGCCTTTAAGGTGCAAAATGTCAAGTTTTTCCACTGAGCTTCGCAGACCTCCTGTGAGTTTATGTAGAGCTGCTGTTATCAGAAAATAGTTCCATTTTTAAAGTTTCCTTAATTTGTGCAAAAACTGCTCCAAAATACACTGTAAGTGTGACTACCAGTTTGTTCTCATCTGCACAGCATCCAAACAACTGTCAAAATCCTGAGTGTGGACATTACAGCTTTACCAAGTTCTGGTCCCACTTGCTTGAGGAGTTTCTACAAATGATAATTAAAATGACACATTTACAATGAAGTGCACTGGGCCATTTCCAGCAAATGTTACTGATGTCTGAATTGGTTTTTCCATTCATAAAGAACAGTTTTTCCATTAATTATGATGGGGATTAATAGCCACTTAAAAAAGTTATCACCCCAAATGCAAAATCCAAAGGCCAATGGCTATTGAATGATGAAGATATTAAACAATGTTAATGGTATCTCCTTCCAAAAGATCCGCTCATCTCCTCTAGAAACACAGACAACTGTAATATAAAAAGTTTCATTTTCCACTTTAGACTTGTTTTGTATAAAGCCTAGAGCATCTAAACTGCAATTATTACAAGTGACCACACACTGCCCATGAAATAATTGGTAACGGCTTCTATTAGTAGACTCCTCTGAAAGGTTATTAGGAAAAATATCTAATATAAGTAAAGAACTTACACATTTCAAACATGAAGTGTTGAATGCTAAATCAATTTCCCATCTCTACTGGCATTTACAGATTCCTCAAGAACACCTAAAATAGAATTTGATTCATAATAAATTTTAATTTGCATAAAACTCCAGGGAAATACATGAGCCATTCCTTAAATCATTTTCCAGATCAGAAAGTTTCTAATTTGCAGGATAACAGGGTGCAAATGTTCCATTTTCAAAGTTTATAGTCATACAAGCCAGGTGAGATGAGGCAGGCCTATAATCCCAGCTCGTAGGCTGAGGCAGGAGGATTGAGTTTGAAGCCAGCCTCAGCAATGGTGAGGCACTTAAGAATTCAGTGAGACCCTGTCTCTAAATAAAAATACAAAAAAGGGCTGGGGATGTGGCCCAGTGGTCGAGTGCCCCTGAGTTCAATCCCCAGTACAAAAAAAAAAAAAAAAAAATTATGGTCATACAGAAAAAGTTTATGTACTCATATCATATGGTAATCCAACCAAAACTGGAAAGTTTTACAAAAGTAAAAAATTTAAAAGGGGGCAAAATGTTAAAAAAAAAAAAAAAAATGTCTCGGGGTAGAAGGGATGCATAGTAAAGCTTTGATAAAATCAATCATTCAGAGTTGGTTAACTATAGAGAAAAGAAATTTAAATGAAAAGGAAGAGTATTTTTAAAACCTTTACTAAGATAAGATAGATAACTTCAAATGAAGTCTTAGAACAGTGGGAAACCTGAAGTCCAGACAGAAGAAAAAGGGTAGCATTATAGTTTTAAATTCCAATAAAAGCACTCAGGGCACAATTCTGTTCTAAGATAATTCACTGAAGAAGAGGTGGGGGTGCCTAAGATCAAATGCAAGATTGTTTTTCCTTTTCATTTACAGCTTTAAAAGCTTCTTGGCAGCACCGGTAATCTGTCAGAAAGGGTGAAAAATTGTGCTTAATAGATAATTTTAAGACTTTACTCAAAAGATGTTAATAAATACACGGGAGCGGGGACTTGGACGTGGCACCAGGAGTATGATGAGCACAATGTTCTCCTTGTGCCGTCACCTGTTATAAATCTAAAAATGCCATCCTCTCTGACTGCATGTTTCTTGCCTCTAAAATAAGCAAGAAGCTGTGAAATTGTTTCCATGTTTCCAGGACTCAGAGAAGAGAAGGGCAAACTCTAGCTGCTTCAGCCACCTCCAAGTTGGTCTTAGGTTTTTAAATGGTTGTGCTGGCTGATGGAAATATGATCAGGGTTAAATCCTCCATAAGGGTGTTTTAAGCAGCTTCTCAGCCTCCAGATCTGATAACCCACATCTACAGACATCCTATCCTGCAACAGTAGTGAGATCAGAGTGAAAATGAAATGGCCAGAGATTCCCACACGAAGAGGAACAGGCAGGGAAGCTAAGTCTGGTGGGCATCCACGCTCAATCTCTTTGCTTACCTAGCCCAACATCCCAGAAAGCAGCCCTACACAGAGGCTAGGTTCCCCTCCAGGGACTGCAACTTTCCAGGAAAGACCTTAGCCAATGCAATATCACGAGAACTTTCTTTGGATACTACCTCTCATCTAAATGGAAGTGCACTATCTTTAGAGAAAACAGTTCCTATTTTTGCCGACTGTATCCTGGGAGATGTCTCAAAAGCAAGGCTTGTTTGCCTGGTCATTGGAATTGAGGGTTAAAAGCATTTATGTGTACATCACTTTTCTCAAGTTCAAGGATCATAAAGCTTCTGAGCCAACTATCCTATTCCCTCGGATGGCTTTTATAAGGAGGTGTTTGCACAGTGGTTGTTTTTGATGAAGTAAAACCACAAAGGGTTTTCCCTCCTCATTACCACTTCTGGTAATTTTCTTCATGTGTCAGCTATAAATAACATACAATTTCCACATCCAGAAGATGAAGCTCTGAGATACAATCCAGAATCCCCACAGCGTTAAGAAGACCTGGAATGCAATTGATGTCCCCATTTCACAGCAGGTATGTTAAGGAAAAGCAAAGAAAGGCAGGATTGGCGCTATGTAGATGACACACACCTCAGTCCTTCCAAACACACAGCTCTGGTATGGGCCCTCTTTGTACTGGGCACAGGTCTATTTGGGTGTGTGTGTGTGTGTGTGTGTGTGTGTACACAGATGCTTGTGTACATGAATGTGTGCACAGGGGGCTCTTGTAACTATTTTCTGACTTTCATTTATTTTTTAAAAAAATGTTTTATGTATACGTGAGCATCGTCTTTGTTTATTTACTTATTTTTGTGTGTGTGTATGGTGCCGAGGATCGAACACAGTTCCTCACATGCTCAAGGCAAACGCTCTGCCACTGAGCCACAATCCCAGCCAACCTTTCATTTCGTTTATGCACAAAGAACTATGACAACAGCTATAGTGAGCCTCGGTTAAAATCAAACTTCAAGGTCACAAGTGAATACAGTAGTGTGTAATAATGGCTCAAGGTAATACATTCTGGAATCAGTCCACCTGATACTGAATCGAATCTCTGAAAAGGAATCTTGCACAAGTTACTTGCCTCTCTTAGACTCAGTTTTCTGAAGTAAGAGGAAAATGATTTCCACTCCCCAGGGTTATTAAATTACATAGTCTACATGAAGTTCTTAGAACAGTGCCCAGGACAGACCAAGGGTTAGGTGAGGGTGGCTACTGGTAAAATAATTCAAAGACACACATAAATAGCCAAAGCCCTTCCTTGGATTTGAGATGTTTTATAAATATGCAGAAAGTATAATATTAAATTATTTTTAAAAAGTGAGGGCATCTGAGAATGAGCATAAGAAAAGAAAATGACATTAGAGGCAAAGTCAGTACTCAAAAGGAAACTACATGGACCCCAGCACACTAAGAGTGATACCGAATGGACCAGGGACCAGCTAGCCATCACCCATGGACTCCACGACTCCCATCTTGCAGAGATGGATCTGGAAGTTCATTCCTTCCACCTGCTGTGAGGAGGCTCGCTGAAAGTGTTTTCAGTGGGCAGGGTGTGAGGGTGGGTGTGCGCGCACGTGCATCTCTGCCAATCTCCATGACACACAGAGCGGAGCTGCAATCAGGAATTTGGAGAAGACAGGGTGTCCATCAAAAGCACATGGAGCAGACTGCTTTCTGTCCATCTGTTAACTTGCAAAACTGAGAAGCTGTGCTTCATTCTGTAGATCACACTTTGAAACGAGAAATGAGCAAACTGGAATGTGTTTGAAAGTGAGAGACAAGGATGGGGGAAGGACCTCAGTTTACAAAAGTGCACAACAGTTACAGGGAGTGTGGGTGCAGGGCCTGATTGGGGGGGGGGCAAGGAGAGGAAGAAGCTGCACACAGCAGCTGTCTTCAAACTAAGTTAAGCACATACGTGGGAAGAGGGGGGTGTTGTGTAAACCCATGGCATCGAAAGAAGAGCAATGAAAAGGAGGTGAAATCAGGATTTGTTTGGAACTCCACACTCAGGAAGTTCCAAAGATGAAACGGCCTCCATTTCATTCATTTATTTAAGGAATATTATTTCATGTATTGATGACATGCCCACCACTGATAGGAATACCAGGGAGCCAACACTCAATAAGACATTCAGAGCGGGGAGTGGTGGCGCACGCCTGTAATCCCAGCACTTGGGAGGCTGAGGCAGCAGGATCTCGATCTTCAAAGCCAGCCTCAGCAATGGCGAAGCACTTAGCAACTCAGTGAGACCCTGTCTCTAATAAAATCCCAAAAAAGGGCTGGGGTGTGGGCCCAGTGGTCGAGTGTCCCTGAGTTCAATCCCTGGTACCAAAAAAAAAAAAAAAAAAAAAGACAAACAGGAGCACCATGGTGAGCTTATAAACTACATCAACTCATTTGAATAAAATGAATAACGAACTTTGAAAGGTTTCCTGGACTAATGGCTGTCCAGTCTCCATACTACATTTCCCCGTGCCCCTAGCAACTAGGTATGTACATGTCACTAAATTCTGACCAATAGGAAGAGAGTGGGGGTAGCACGTGTTCTTAAAGGGAATGGGAAATACCACACACCAGGCACTTTCTAGCTGGGGCAGAGCATGCAGATATGATGGTGGGAACTGGGACTCCCACCTGAGATTGTAACACACTTCATGAGTGGGAAAATAATAAGATAGGAAGAGTCAGGATTACCCTCCCCCCCCAAAAAAAAATCCCCAAATCAGTCCTGAAATGCTTGGTGCAGACTATTATAGGGGAATAAAATTCACCATATTGGTTAAGCCAGAGTTCCTTGGGTTATCATAACAGATGTATAGCATTGCAATTACACTTACCTAGAAAAACCTGATAGTAGGGGCTGGGGTTGTGGCTCAGCGGTAGTTTGTTTTTTTTTTTTTTTTTTTTTAGTGCTTGCCTAGCACGTGCGCGGCCCGGGTTTGATCCTCAGCACCACGTACAAATAAACGCATTGTGTACAACTAAAGCAAATAAATAAATATTAAAAAAAAAAAAAAAGAAACCTGATAGTATGTGTGAGTGGCACAACTGATATTTAAAAATCCAAGTTTTACAACAAATTCAAGAATATAATCTACTCTTCAGATTACTTAAGCATCCCCTTCCTGAGTCTAATTCACTGTGTGTGTGTGTGTATTCACTTTCTGTGTATACACACATACACACACACACACACACACCACACACACACACACCACTCTACGCATGCATCTAGAGAGCTGAATGTGGTATATGACACTAGCAACCTTCTTTGCATCCTTGCTAGGACACATAACTTAGGTGAGCATCCCCCCTTCCACTGAGAATCTAAACACCCAGTAGAACAAGCTAAATGTTCTCACAAAGCAAGGTAATTATAACAGCATCTTTAAAGTCCATAAGATATTCAGGCACAGAAGCCCAGGGGCAAGATTGAAAGGCTGGGCCTGGCACGACCCGCACGTGTGGCTCCCTTGCAGAGAGGAAATTTGCTTTCCCTGGGCTTGATGGTACAAATATCTAGCGGGGTGAATTTCTGGAGTGGAGACTATTTTCAAACTAGCTGATCTACTGATTATATGTTTGATATAAATGCCAAAGAAAGAAAAGACTGGTGTCATTGAGGAGACAAGGGGGAAATCAATTAGATTATCTTGTCATTTTCTATGGCTACTGGTGAGATACAGAGCCTTAAAAAAAAAAAAAAAAAAAAAAAAACTCTAGAAAATGTAGAGAAACAATAGGACTAAGAGTGATAGGGGGCTGGGGATGTGGCTTGGTGGTAAGAGCATTTACCTTGCATAAGCATATTCCTGGGTTCAATATTCTACATTTCAAAAGTAATTAAAAAGCAGCCAAAGATAAATAGCTGTTTCCAAACTCAATGTAAATCACACCTTGATGATCTCTTCCAAAAGATATTTGCTTCCAAAAATGCAAGAGGAGTGACATGGTAGCAATTATTCAACTTCTGGGAACTATTATCAATGGTTAACACTTCTGCTAGGACCTACACTTGTCAGAGACTACAAGCAAAGTGCACTTTAGGGAGTGTCTCATTTTTTTTTCTACTAAGCTGTTGAACTGTCATGGTGCCTAATTTACAGATGAGGAAACCGAGGTCCATTCATTCATAACATATTTAAGAAATGCCAGCCAAGCACCAAGCACAATTACAAAAGATAAGTTCTCTGCCTTCAAAGTCTTGCATCCAAAATGCAAGAGGCACAAACTCATATCCTAGCAGACCGACCACCAAGTTGTCAGGATTCTGATGCTGTTCCTTTTTAAACCTGAAGCCTGAAGTTGACAGAACGCACCGTTCCATGTGGACCAGGGCACCATCATTTCCTACTGTCTTACACCTCCCTGTTTTACATATTTATAATGCTTCAGGGACCCCAATTATAGGATTGCAGCAGCGGCTGTGCACAGTTTTGCTTGTCTGACCACAAATTCTTAGCCATATGGGTTTCTTAATTGGCAGTCCTTCTCCAGACGGCCAGCTTAGCCATTCTGGACTTCAGCTTCTTTAGCTAAAAGTAAAAGGAATATGTATAAGGGGTGGAGGTGTGGGGTTCTTGGCTGCTTCTTGCTCTTTTCGTGGTCAATATTAGCCCCCCATGAGTCCCAGGCAATGCCTGCTCTCTGGGATATAGTGCAACAGGGAAAACATGAACAGGTGACACTTGAAAAATTCACCAGCAAAAGCAGATAAAAATCAAGAAGTGAGGGGCTGGGGCTATGGCTCACCGGTACAGCACTTGTCTTGGATGTGCGGGGCCCTGGGTTCTATCCTCAGCACCACATAAATAAAAAAATTGAGCTGGGCATGCTGGTGCACGCCTGTAATCCCAGCACCTGGGAGGCTGAGGCAGGAGAATCAAGAGTTCAAAGCCAGCCTCAACAATGGCGAGGCACTTAGCAATCAGTGAGACCCTGTCTCTTATATACAAAAAAGGTCTGGGGATGGGGCCCAGTGGTTGAGTGCCTCTGAGTTCAATCCCTGGAACCAAAAAAAAAAAAAAAAAAAAAAAAAAAATTAAAGGCATTAAAAAAAAAATCAAAGAGTGATAGAAGAAGTCCTTTCTGACTATGACACCAGGATATGCATGGGGGTGACAGATACAAGCTTTGGAGTCCAAAGACATGGGTCCCCAGCCCTTCTCTTTTCTTTACTGTGCACTTTGGCCAAGTCTCACCAACTCTCTGAGATTCCATTCCCTCAGCTGTAAAATGGGAACAGGAAAACTAGGCTGTTGTTTGAAGACTACCTGTGACAACGGAAATGGAATCAAGAAAATGGTGCACTGCACACATGGTAAGAACTCAGAAAGCGACAGTATTAGAGATTTTAATATTTGACCCTTTTAAAGGCTAATGCCAAAGGCACTCGGTCAGCTCACACAGGGAAGCTTATAATATATTTAAGTATTCATATTCTCCTACATCTCTCTCTTGGCTAAGACGCCCGAGGCTGCCAGGAATAATCACACTATTTGTGATCCTATGTTTATGCAACAGAAATGAAATGGAATTTTATGGTCCGCTGTGTTCAACACTGATGCCCACAGTGGGATAATTCCATGCAGCGCTGTATAACAAGAATCTCGGCAATACCCAAGCCAAAGATGCAGCACTCAGGCCAGCAAGGATTTACCAGACCATTGGCTTAAGCAAGTCAGTCCCACATCTGTAGACCACATCTCACACACTCTCAGTAGGAGATATTTTGCTGAACTGTGTAGTCAATCAGATCATCATTTCTAAACAGGTAGCAGATATTGATAGGGGAAAATATTTTGAAACCATAGCAAACTCACATGTTCAATGGCAAAAAATATAGCATATGAAATGAAATCACAAATAGCGAATAAATGCCGTCTATGGGGTTACAAGAAACGCTGCAGGTTGATAAGGAAGACAACATAGTGGCCATGTTTCATGCATGAGCTTACAAAACATTACACCCAGAGGTCTCATGTTGGAGCCAAATATAGGAACACAAAGTTGCTATCAAACATGAAAGTTCAAGGCAATATCCACCCAGGACCTCACGTAGATGATTATTGGTAAATGATGATATGATTATCACTCTTGAACAATCTACTAGCATTTTGTTTGTTTTCGTTTGAGTGGTGGGATTTTTTTTTTTTTTTTTTTTTTTTTTTTTGGTGCCGGGGATTGAACTCAGGGGCACTTGACCACTGGGCCACATCCTCAGCCCTTTTTTGTATTTTATTAGAAGCAGGGTCTCACTGAGTTACTAAGCGCCTCACCATTGCTGACGCTGGCTTTGAACTCGCGATCCTCCTGCCTCAGCCTCCCAAAGTGCTGGGATTACAGGTGTGTGCGCCACCGCGCCCAGCTAATTTTTTTTTTTTTTTAAATCAGCCACCAGAAAATAAACAGCATTGATTAGTTTGACTCTACACAAAAAAAACATAACCGTAGTGGGCTTCAATGCCATACTCTCTGGGTGGAGAAACATGAAGACCAGCATGGTCAGAGGAGGCAAGGAAGAGGACTGAGAGGGGTTAGCTTCTGCTTGAGCCAGCAGAGGCTTTCCAGAAAATTCCATGAGAGTCACAGAATTCTGGAAGAATCATGGAGGGAATGGAGTCAAAATTTAGCACGTATACAAAAGCATCACCATCTTGGTCTAAAATGAAGTGGGAAAGCCTTTTATCGGCATGGAACAAAATTCCACTCACCATTACCATCCAAGAATTCATTTCAGAAAAATGAATGGCTACCTTTTAAATATGAAACTTACCTTTAATTAAATACTGTGGGGTTAAAAAAAAAAAAGTACTCATTCATGTGACAAGTTCATCTTTCTTTTTTTTGGGGGGGGGTGTTACCCAGGATTGAACTTGGGGTACTTGACCACTGGGCCACATCCCCAGCCCTTTTTTGTATTTTATTAGAGACAGGATCTCACTGAGTCGCTAAGTGCCTTACCATTGCTGAGGCTGGTTTTGAACTCGCGATCCTCCTGCCTCACCCTCCCAAGTGCTGGGATTATAGGCGTTCGCCACCACGACCGGCTTCAGGCGACAAGTTCTTTTTATAAGTGGTGGGAAGGGCTGGGATTGCGGCTCAGTGGTAGAGCGCTCGCCTAGCACGTGGTTCGATCCTCAGCACCACGGAAACATAAATACATTGCATTGTGTACAACTAAAGCAAATAAATGAACATTAAAAAAAAAAATAAGTGGTGGGTAGCAGAAGAACACGAGGGCAGAGGAATGGAGGAATGATTACAGGGTCTCTTCCTCTAAGAATTCACGTTCATGAGGAGGAAGTGAGAAAAGCAATTCTAGACCAACCAAAAAGTCAGCAAGAGTAATGTGGCATTCACCACACCAAGGGACGGACCTCCAAGCAGAAATGCTGAGGGTGAAAATGAGCTCGATACTGCAAGAGCCTTCCAGAGCCTTCCAGGCACAGGGAGCACAGAACAAAAAGGCAAAAGAGAAGAGAGAAAATTGGCACAGCAGTGAGTGCCGCAGGGGTATAAGGCGCAGAGGCAGCAGAAGACAACAAGTTGGGGAGGCCAGCGGGAGCCGGATCACACAGCCCGCTGGGCAGGCGGAGGCTGTGGACCCCTCTAAGTGAGGAATCACAGGCAATACTTTTTTTACATGCTGCCTTTTGTATTGCTTCAATAGCACCATCACCAGTATTCTCTCTTCAGTTATAATTTTCCTTTAGAAATATCCATGGATGACGCCCACAGTGATGCTAGGCTGCACAAAGCAGAACCACAGGCTACGAACATCCAGAGCTTTGAGGTCCTATGATTTTCACAAGTCTTTTCAGTCTTCCCTCCCTTCTTGCTTGCAATTGGTGTGTAACTGGCTGATAAAGAAAACAGCTGCTCGCAGAAGGCCACAAGTAAGAGGTGACATGTGAGATCCAGTCCTGCACTCCGGAACGAACAGATGTGACCATCCACATGTGGAGAGCTGCTGGGTGCCCTCCTGTGGGGACTGAAGGAGCAATAACTCTAACCTGCAGAAAGTCACTGCCATTCTTCCCAACGGAAGGTGTTGGCACTCATTTACTGGTGTCTTTGCATCACAATCACCCTGGACCATAGAGTCACCTGGACTGTAGAATGAATTGGACATAACTTTCCTACATTCATATATGAATACAGGACCAGGGAAACTCCATATCATGTACAGCCTCAAGAATGGGAAGTGGGGGCGCGGTGGCGCAAGTGTAATCCCAGTTTAGGCTGAGGCAGGAGAATAGTGCCAGCCTCAGCCATGGCGACACTAGCAACTCAGTGAGACCCTGTCTCTAAAAAAACACAAAAAAGGGCTGGGGATGTGGCCCAGTGTCGAGTGCCCCTGAGTTCAACCCCAGTAACAAAAAAAAAAAAAAAAAAAAAAAAAAGAAAGAAAAAAAAAAAAAAAGAATGGGAAGTTATGTTCTATGTAACTATGTCAAAACACAAAAAAGTATAAAAAAAGAACAAAAAAAAAAAAAAAAAAAAAAATCACCCTGGAAAGTAAGAAGCTACACAAAATTTTTGAAAAACCCAACTTGAATAAATACTTATGTAATGTCAAATCTTCCTAAAAACGTGCACATCTGATATAAGCAAGATGGCTGTCATCTTCTAACTTGTATGTACAGCTGTATTTATAGACACCGTGTAGGTAGCTCCAGCTTTATCTTTCTCTATAAATACTATACTTGCAATTGTCAACCAGATCATGGAGAACTGAAAAGCAATTTGTAGGAGTAAAAAAAAAAAAAAAAAAAAAAAAATTCACATTCTCTGTTATTTTATTATTAATCATGTCAATATCCAACTACCCAGGGCAAGAAAGGCCATTCCTGATAATTTTAATTAAAACCTACCTGACATTTCAATACTGACAATTTGATGCCCTTTATCTAGTTGAAGTGGTACCCACGATTCTGTTCATAGGATACAAAGGAAACAAACAAAACTCAAAAAGCTAAAGGAAAATAAAAACCTTGAAGCTAAAACTTTACACATGTAAACTTTAAGGCCATTCAAGGTCAAGAGGATGTCATGCTGCACAGAACCCACCACCAGCTCCTCCTTCTCAGCACTGTACCCAGGAGCCTGCAGTGGTGGCCTCTGCAGAACTACACATCTATAATAATTCTGACGGTAATGCTGCTGCCCTGCTTCTGGAAGAATATAGGCTGCATTTTCTAATATACTTCTATTAATCTCAGGTCACAAATAAAATGAGTTTAAGGATTTAATCCATCACCTTTTGGACAGAGATTTACAATAAAAAGCTAAAATCCAAAGGACAAGCTGGCTCAATTAATGGGCTTTTCTCAAAGGAAATATACAATGAAAAGCATATGGACCTAGAAATTAAATATTGAGTTCCAATCTAGGAAAGGAATCAAAGTACTATACATAGGGTGATTTGAAAAATCACTGGATTAAAAGAGAAATGCTATTAAGGAAATAACCAGGTAAAAGCAGTATAATTTTTAGAATCGTACACAATTCTTACACACATTAGAATTTTAAAAGGTGGAGCTGGGCGTGGTGGCGCAGGCCTGTAATCCCAGCACTTGGGAGGCTGAGGCAGAAGGATCACGAGTTCAAAGCCAGCCTCAGCAATGGCGAGGCACTTAAGCAACTCAGTGAGACCCTGTCTCTAATAAAATACAAAAAAGGGCTGGGGATGTGGCCCAGTGGTCGAGTGTCCCTGAGTTCAATCCCTGGTACCAAAAAAAAAAAAAAAAAAGAATTTTAGAATGTGAAATAGCAACTTAGTCTTCATTCCCAAAGAAAAAGTAACCTCTAGGAAGTAGTTTTGCACATCAAACAATTTCACATTTATTATTTTTTAAAAAGTGATGCTAAGCTAGGCACGGTGGCACATGCCTGCAGTTCCAGCTACTGGGAGGCTGGGGCAGGAGTATGGCAAGTTCGAGGCCAGCCAGGGCAACTTCATAAGTCTCTGTCTCAAATTAAAAAACAAAAAGAGATGGGATGTAACTCACTGAAGAGCACCGCTGGGTTGAATCTCTAGTACCATTAGGTAAGTAAGTAAGTAAGTAAGTAAAACCAGTGATTTCAGCATCACATACTCTGCTGTGTTCTGTGAACTATAACATGTTTAGCACTATGCCTGGATTCTACCCACAAGAGGCCAATAGCAACCACCTTATAGTTGTGAATAAAACAAAATATCTCTCTGGACACTGCAGATTTTCTACGAGAGATGAAAGAAAGAAAATTCACCTTTAGTTGAAAACCAATAGACCTCCCCAATCAACTGTTTTTTACCAAAATGACAATTTGTTACATTCAGAAACTGTTGAATTATATCGAATATTGTTATATAAACACATCAAGCCGAAAAAAGAGAAATGATGTTTTCAAATCTTGTGTCTCCAACATCTTTGGAAATTTAATTTAAAAACTTTGAATGCAGCAGTTAAAAACAAAATGATAAAAAAAAAAAATAAAAAGAGAAAGCAAATCACCAACATCCTTGTCTTCTTGGATTCCCATTATCACAGCAGTGTTAACATATTCATTGGATGGAGACTATCAAACAGCATTCCAAAATTCAAAAGCAAACAAACTTCATCAACTTGTTCTAGCAAATGTTGACCTTCTCAAAAAAAAAAAAAGGGAATAAACCCACATTCATACAATCTTTCAACTGCTATGATTTTTTTTTTTTCTTTCAGTAAATTCACGTAATTTCTTTTACAGGTAGAAAGGAAGGGATTTAAAAAATAGAATCAGAGGCAAAATAATAAGTATGATTTGGAAAATGTGATTGGATTTCATTCTACCTTCGCTTGGGAATGTAAACTGACCATCCAGATCTTACAAGGTAACAAGGAACACACTGCATTAGCTCAGCCTTCCACGAGCCCTTCTGGTGGGGAAAGGTGACCTTTTTCAGGAAAGGAGATGAGACATGCTGGATTTCACACATCCAAGGTATCTTTTAGCATGTTCCTGGCTTATAAGGGGAGGGGGAAAAACAATGAGGGGCAACTTGAACAGCAAAGTGTGGGCCACCAGAGGTTGCTCGAAGGGCCATTCAACTTTCTGCATCATCCTCCTACTGACAAATAAACTAACTGACCACCTTGCACCTGTGACAGAGGATGGTATACCACCTCCAGCCACAACCCACCTACAGTAGTCCCTTCAAATTATTAATCCATCCAATGGATTAATCCACTTGGTGGATTAATCCACTTGTTAGGTTACAGCTCTTGTCATTGAATCGTTTTGCCTCTGAATATCCCTGCATTCACACAGGATTTTGTGGGGAGATCACACATCCAAACACCCATCATCCATCTACTTTATCTTCACCCACACTTTCATGGAAAACTCTCCTTTGATGCAGACAGTAGGCTAAAAAGAGGAAAACACCTGAGCTGCACAGGGCTGGCTCAACACTGTCAACACCTTTGCCATCCACCCCCATGCTCCACCCCTCCCTTCAATGAAAGTCCACTTCACTCAGAGATGGGAGAAAGGTTCAACTGTACCAAACAAACAATTACGAAATCTTTCAGGAGGAATTTGATCTCCAGTTTTCTATTACACATGAAAAGACTGCCCTTACGAACAGACGATAATCCGATTTCCAAACCAGAGAAATGACACAACTTTCAAGGAGGCTTCAATTTTATCAAGCAAGAAAATCCTATCGTGAGCTTTTAAAAAACGTTACAGACAAACCACACCACATACAGCCCCAGGGTTACTTTGTCCCGTCATGCTTAAAAGACATCATTCTGCAGAGTCAAGATGGTTAGGTGCAAAGCACAGTGAGCTTCCAAATGAAGTCATGCAACTTCTCAGAACCAGCCAGCAAGGGCACAGAAAGAGGAGAGAGGGCTTCTGGCCCACGCTCATGGCCAAGTTCATCCTGTTTCCACAGTACAGGATGCAGCCATTCTCAAACCAGCCAAATGGGAGACCTGCCCAGCTGGCTGGGAAAAGATCCAATAGGCCTCTCCCTGTATTTAGCTCACAAGTGCATGCCAGTTAATGCAATTCCAAGGAACAGTTAAGGGCGCAGCCTTGGACCATCTCACAAAGGCAACCAGAGGCACAGAGCTTTGCTCTGGGGACCGAAGACATACCCTGAGATCAACCACATTTCCAGTTATCTGCATAGTCCGTCCTTCCTTCCTTCCTTCCTTTCATTGTTGATAGATCTTTATTTTATTTATTGATATGTGGTGCTGAGAATCAAACCCAGTGCCTTACACAGGCCAGGCAAGTGCTCTACCACTGAGCCCCAGCCCCAGCCCCAGCCCTGAGTAGTTATTTCTAGGACCAGTCCTCAGTGTTTTGAGCAGAACATATAGCTGCAGGGGAAGGGTCATCACGCTCTGGAACCTAAGTGGCTTGCTGGTGGATAAGATCAAAGGAACAGAAGGAAGAAAACAGAAGAGGAATTCTAAAATGGAATTCGGTTACTTAACTGTGGAGTTTCCTATAAACGAAAATAGAATCCAGACACTTGACACTCTCCTGCATTCATGAAGTGGCACATTATGAAGGACAGCAAATTATTTTCAAAATAAAAGGTAAGAAATTCCATGTCACTCTAAACACTGTAGTATTATGGAAAGTAATATACATATATGTTTATGGACTTTTGCTTACTTCCCCCTGGAACTTGTAAAGGGGGCGTTCCTTTTTTTTTTTTTTTTTTTTTTTTTTTTTTTTATTCGGTACCGAGGATTGAACTCAGGAACACTTGACCCCTGGGCCACATCCCCAGCCCTTTTTTGTATAAGAGACAGGGTCTCACTGAGTTGCTAAGTGCCTCGCCATTGCTTGAAACTGGCTTTGAACTCGTGATCCTCCTGCCTCAGCCTCCCCAGTGCTCCTTTTTCTTAATTTTCAACCTCTAACAGCATAAACACTGTTAGGACTTGCTAGAGGCAAAATGGAATGAGAAGGATCGATCCTCTAGCTATCTGTGGTCCACTCTGAACATTAAACACCATCAAGGGGGCTAAGATTTGGAATCAATTGGCAATGCCATGGAAACTGGCAAAACTGTAATGACAGTACCTGAATGGGAGTCAAGGCTGGCCAGTGGAATGAATCCCCTCGAGTCTCAATTTCGCCAGGGATTTCCTGAAAATGGCCTGCTTTGACCCCTCTGGACGGGCCCTTCTCACACTTGAATGCGTGTGCACACACCCTGGGGAACTGACGGGCTCTCCCAGGGGTTCTGAGGTTCTGCGGTTCTAATGAGCTGGAGGGTGAGGCTGAGGGTGCTGGTCCGTGGACCATGCTGGGAGTAGCCAGGAGCTCAGTCCGACGGAAACCTCATCAATAGCTTCATTGGCAGCCATTCATTTTCTTATTGACGAAAGAATCTTGATTTTATTTATTTATATTTTTTGGAACAGCAATGTATGTGCTCAGCCCCGGGGAGGAGTCATGTTGGGACCAAGCCTGGCCTGCCATCCTGGTTCTCTCTGGTAAACGCTGGTGTAGGGTGTGCAGGTGACCCCACGTTGGACGGTGCATGTTAAGGAGAAGCTGGCTGGACTTGCTGTGATGCAAAAGTCATCTTTCCTCTTCGCTTAGTCCCTCCTCTGTACTTGGCCATGTGAGGTGGGGTGCCAAGAGGCCGAGACGCCACCTTAGGACCACAAGGTGGCAAGAACGGAGGTAAAAGGGTACACCCTGAGGACAGCAGCGGAGAAGAAGAAAAGGGGCCAAGATCAAAGGTCAGCCAACTACACCCCAGGAGTCAGATCCAGCCTCCACCTGTTTCTGTAAATGAAGTTTTATTGGAGGAGAGCCATGCCCCATTTTCTGTCAGGCCATTTTATCTTACGGCTACTCCAACAAAAAGCAAACAAACAACCAAACACAGGAAACCAACCATGCCAGGGGCTCGAACCACAGAAACTTGTTTCTCACAGTTCTAGAGGCTGGGAAGTCAGAGATTGTGATGCCAGCAGGTCTGGAGGAGGGCTGGAGAAGAGAGAGAACTTTCTGGGCTGTAGACAGCGGAGTTATCGCTGGGTCCTGACACGGCCGAGAAGGAGGTCATCCCTCTTGTAACTGTTCTTAAGGGCACTGATCTCGTTCCTGAGACGCCACCCTCATGATCTAATGACCTTCCCCGAAGTCCTTCCACATACTATCATCGCATTGGGGATTAAGGCATCAACATGAATTTCAGGACTACCACAACATCCAGTCATGGCAGCGACTTTCTAAAGATGGGTAACTGAAACAGAGAGCAGATGGCCATGGGAGTCTAACACCTTTACCATCTGGACCTTTCAAAATAAAGCTCTTCTACCAGGCGCAGTGGCACAAGCCTGTAATCCCAGTGGCATGGGAGGCTGAGGCAGGAGGATCAGGAGTTCAAAGCTAGCCTCAGAAAAAGGGAGGCACTAAGCAACTCAACGTGACCCTGTCTCTAAACAAAATACAAAATAGGATGGGGGTGTGGCTCAGTGGTCAAGTTCCCTTGAGTTCAATCCTCAGTACCCCCCAAAATAAATAAATATAGAAAGAAAGAAAGAAAGAAAGGAAGGAAAGAAAGAAAGAAAGAAAGAAAGCTCTGCTGACCCCTGGCATAGAGCATGAAATCACCTGCCCAGATTCCTCATGCCCTCTTCCATTTAACCTTTGTAGTATTTCCTGCCTGAGTGATTATTTTATCCACAGTCATCTTCCATGTTGGATAGTAAACTCCAAAGCTCTCTAGCTCACTACTATATGCCAGCACAATGCCAGGCACATAGAAGATGACAGAAAAGGTGTACTGATTGCAATTAGGCTCATATGTTTTATCAAAGAATGTTTCCAAGTTTCCGTTCCCTTCTTTAGCTCTTTCATATAAGGCATTTAGAAAGTGCTAAAAATGACTGGTCTTAATATAACCTCCTGTTAATAATAATAGCCTTCATTTCATCCTCCACAAATTCCACTTCCTTCCTCCATAGCCTCTTGGAGGCAGGACAGAATGGAGTTTTCCAATTTGGACTTGGTCATATCCAAAAGCAGATTTCCCTACGACCTGGAAGTGTAGGTCAGCAACTACAGGACCAGCAGCCGGAGATGTAGCCAACTCTAGTTCACAGCACAGCAAGAGCACAAAATAGCATGCAGGCACTGTGAGCCTAAGGGAAAACATAAATTGTGAGAAAGGAAGGAAAGGAAAAACAAAGACGAGATCCAAGGATGGTCAAAGCCCCAGCTTCCTGCAACATGAGAGTCTCTACAGGATATCGTAAAGAGACTCATACAGACGTTTATAAGATTGTCTTGTAGGAAAACAGTATGCTGTAAATGAGTATTTACCAGTTGTTTTCAAAGACAAATTGTTTCCTCGATAAAATTATGACTAAATGTATATACATCTTTTCTTTTGCATCAGGGATTAAACTCAGGAACACTTAACTCATGAGCCACATCCTCAGGCCTTTTTATTATTTTTATATTCAGGCAGGGTCTTGCTAAGTTGCTTAGGGCCTTGTTACATTGCTGAGGCTGATCTCAAACTTGTGATTCTCCTGCATCAGCCTCCTGAGCCACTGGGATTACAGAAGGAGTTAATATATCTCTTAAATTTTGTAGGATATGATCACAGAGATTAAAAACAAAATCCAAACAAAACAGGCAGTGGAGTAAGAACTTGGCTAGAATACCTACAAAGGGACCTGGGTACATTTATTTTTTAATCCATCACATAGGCATAAAAATAACACCTTTCTGACCCTATGTGTTATTGCTATAAGAGAATACCTGAGTGGGTAATTTGTAAGGGAAAGAGGTTTATTTTGGTTCATGGTTTTGGAGGCTGTAAAGTCCAAAGATATGTTGGCTGCCTCTGGTGATTGCCTTGTACTATTTCAAATCACAGTGTAAAGGAGAAGTGCAAACAGGTAGTGGGGATAGGTAAGAGCACACGTTAGTGGACTTGCTTTATCTCAACCTGCTCTGTTGGTAACCAATCTGGTCCCTAGAGAACCAGAAGTTAGTTCTTCAAGAAAGTCATTCATCCATTCATTCCTGAAGCTCCCCCCACCCATGAGCACAACTCTCACTAAGCCCCACCTCTCAACACTGCAGCATTGAAGACTTAGGCCTAGACATGTACATTGATGGGGGGAAAAACATACAAAACAGAGCACTCCCTTACACAATTGTGGCATGAAAATTATATGGCAGCAAGGCATTATTTATTGCTATTTCTTTTTCTTTATTTTGCTGGTGGGGGCACCACCAGGGATTGAACTCAGGCGCACCCCACCTCTGAGCTACATTCCCCAGCCCTATTTTGTTATTTTATTCAGAGACAGGGTCTCACGGAGTTGCTTAGTGCCTTGCTTTTGCTGAGGCTGGCTCTGACCTCATGATCCTCCTGCCTCGGCCTCCGGAGGGGCTGGGGTTACAGGTGTGCGCCACCATGTCCTGTTATTGCTGCTATTTCTAAAATGGTGTTTGTACTCCCATTTTCTTCCAACTGTCATCATCTTTCTCCCAGCCCCCTTTCCTTCCTGGTCTCCTTTCCTTTCATTCCCTCCCCCATATTATGCGTATATACCAGAAAGAATATTACAAGTAACTGATAAGCGGGTCAGTTAATGATCTATCATAGACTGTCTGTGGGTCTTCCCCCAGAAGGACATGCCTGGGAAACAGTTCCAACAGGAGACCTCTGCTTCTGGGGAAACCCTAGCAATTTCACTCAGCAAGTGAAGAAACTCAAAGGAGCAGAAAAATATCACGTATCCAGAAAACCCTTCTCAGCACTGTCCTAAAGTCATTACATACCACACAGCTCAGGGCTTCCACCTACACACCTGCAAAACCCAGATTAGTTTTGCCGTGTTTGGGGAAAAAACAGACATAAATAGTTAAAAGGCTCAAATTATGGTAAAGAGTGAGCTGCTCTGTCAGCATTCATTAACTTAATAAACTTCAATCAGTACCTACCAAGCTCTAGGCAGTGAGAAAACAACAGGGTATACAGAGTTAATTTTTTTTTTTTTTTTTTTTTTTTTTTTTTTTTTTTTTTTTGGTACCGGGGATTGAACTCAGGGGCACTCAACCACTGGGCCACATCCCCAGCCCTTTTTTGTATTTTGTATTTTATTAGAAGCAGGTCTCACTGAGTTGCTAATGGCCTTGCCATTGCTGAGGCTGGCTTTGAACCCGCGATCCTGATGCCTCAGCCTCCCAAGTGCTGGGATTACAGGTGTGCACCACCACGCCCGGCTCCCAGAGTTAATTTTTAATAGGAGTGGGACAACAGATTCATTAAAGAAATATGGGAGAAAGGTATAGATCAGGGTAGAAATATAAATAAATAAATATATATATATATATACATATATATATGCACAAATAAAATTTATTTATTTATTTATTTGGGGGGGGGGCAGGGGAAAGGCCAGCTGTGCAGGCCACTCTAGGAAGATAAGATCTCAAATGTGTGCGCCTCCCAGCTCCGTTGGCTCTCAGGGCATCCATCTGCTATTTCCACCTCACTTGTCCATCTTCCTCCCTAGACCACACCCTCTGCAGGCAAATCTGCAGTTGCCAGCCTGAAACTCCAACACAAACTCAAATGTTTGTTGAACGACTGAGCAGTCTTTCCAGACCCTTATGCAGAAATGTGATCCCAGAGAAAATGTTTTACAGAATTATTTGTAAGTTACATTTTACCCAACGTCAAGGCCATTTAGGTGTTTTCAGTTGCTTGTGGCCAAGGAGAGTCATCAAGTTGCTGGAAAAAAAAAAAGATCACCCGGAAGCAAGCAGCTCCGTAGCAGCACATCAGGCAGAAGCTCAGCAAGCTGCGATAGCTTAATTAATTGGGCAACATTTATGTTTTAGAGCTTCCTTTACACTAAAGCGAAGGGTCATGCTTGATACAATTAAAAACAGATCTGGATGCTTAATTTATCACATTAAACATACAGAGGCTATAGGATCGCAAGTAAAGCGATGTGTGCAAATGTTAAGATGTAGTTTAATTAAACTCCACGTACATGGAGACTCGGCTTTTTGCTTCCTATGAAGACATTCTGGAAGGAAACCAATTTCCTGTCCTGTGAGCATGGAAGCCAGGAGAACCTCTCAGCAAAGGCGAACAGTCCATCTCACAAACCTTTGCACTCCAGCACAGTGTTTTCCATTTTGGTTTTCCACCACCGTCTCCGACATCCTTTCCTTCATCCTTGTGTTTTCGGCACTTAGCTCGGGCTCAAGATTTATCCTCACACTATCCTAATGATGAAATTAACTCCAAGAAAATACAGATTTCCTAAAGCCAAATGAGACATCTGTCCAATCTTTTTCTCTAAGCTGTTCTCAATCAGGCAAGGGGAAAGAAGATGGGAGAGGTGGAATTTGGAAAAGAGGAGAAGAGAGACATGAAATGAACCAGCTCTCATGGATTTTATTTTAGCAGGGCCGGGATGTAGTTCCAGGGCTCCAGCACTTGCTTTGCACGAGTGAGAACCTGGGATCGGCTCACCCCTAGCATTGCAATGATAATGATAATAATAATAGCAATATTAACATATTTATTATAATGATACCCTCATTTTAATGCAATATAAAGCACCTATCATAAGACAAGATTTGGGATTTTGAATAAAATAAATAAATAAAGCTCTTTATCTGGGGAGGTTTACAATTGAACAAGAGAAGCCACTGTTCACCAAACCTAAGATTCTACCCATTTGAAATTCACCTTCATCAAATGTACATTAAAGGGGCTTGGGTTGTGGCTCAGCGGTAGAGCACTGGCCTAGCACGTGCAAGGCGCTGGGTTCGATCCTCAGCACCCCATAAAAATAAATAAATAAAATAAGGGTAGTGTGTCCAACTAGAACTAAAAATATATATATTTTTAAAATGTACATTAAAATGTTTTAAGTCTTGCTGTTCATGCAATGAATAGTAAGCCAAAATTTTTTAAATGCTGAAAGATGAAAATGTCTCTTTCAGGGGGCATACAAGATCATATCTCTGTGCCTTTCCCTTAGCTTTGCTCTGGACCTGAATTTATAGTTAAAAAAAAAAAAAAAAAGAAGAAGAAGAAGTCATCTAAAAAATTGTCTACCTTAAAATGGAGAATTATCAACTATCAAAACATTCTGCTGAAGCTCATCAACCACAGAGTGTAGCACTGACACCCTGGGGAGGAGCCCGGGAATAATAAACAGGTCGTTTCTGGGCATGGCCTCCCATGGGCATGGACTCCGGAAAGCACCCCGATAGGTGAGACAAGGCTTGCTCTAGGACTGAGATGCGGCGGCAGGTGCAGGCAGGAGTTACCTCCCTACAGAGGAAACTATCTCACCCCAGGACCATCACTCTTCCCAAATCAGCATTGTCACACCCTCCTAGGTCACTTCTGCAACTGGACAGACTGTCCTTTCACACTCCTGGTTATGGGTGAGAATCAAGAGAATTTCCTACCCCTTGCCTGAGATCCTTTTTTTTTTTTTTTTTTTTTTAAACTCCTTTTTCTCCTGGGTAGTGAAGAGGATCATAAACAGGAGCCACTGGTGACTGCTCTCGAGGGAGCCCTGTGAAGACACCTGAGGCCCTCGGCTAAGGACAAGGCAGGTGAAGGGCGAAGAGGAAAGGGTGGTGAAAGAGAATCCCTGAAAACTACCTGTGCACAGGTAGATTAGTGAGCCAGTATGTCTACAGATAAATGAATAAAGGCACTTGTTCCTTAGAAGGGGCACATGAAATAGAGAAAATCCTTTCCGTGACTGCATGCCACTAGGATCCCCCAGGGAACAAACAGGACAGTTCAGAGCCATTCCCATTCACCTAAGTTCACGGCCCTGGACTGTGCGATCTCCCATACTGCCTGACAAGAGCGGGGGATTCCAAGTTCGTGCAGGAGACACCATATGGGGACAGGTACGCGAAGATACTTAGACCCAGGAATTCCACCTACAGCATCATTCCAACCTACATTGCAGATGACCGCCTGGGTACTGTGCACATTTTACATCTGCTCTCTGCGTGTTCCAGAGCAAACATTTGCCCATTCTCCAAACTTCCTGTTGTTCCTTTTTGGAAAGACCCCGACACTCCCCTACTCAACTGTGTGTGACCAACCACATCTGCACTGTCACCCTGTTCACAACACCTGGGGTGCAGCAGAGAGGAGCACATATCAGGTGGAGATTCCCCACATAAAACAACGCTCCCTTTCCAGCTCAAACCCCGTGCTTCCCAAGGAGATCATCAGCACCACGCCCCTCCCTGACTTTACACACAGCGATGATCACAAAGGCACCGACACACCCAACCTGTGGAAGCACTGCCGAAACAGGGAACGGAGTTAAAAACTAACTTACAGCATGGCAGCAGACTACAGAGATCTCCCCGTCCCCTTCTCGAAACTGCGGACGTCCCAAGAGGCCATTAACAGCATTTACAGAAGGATGAAAGGGTATTTGCAGAACTTCACTGTCCCCAGGAAATGAGGCCGCCTTCTTGAATCACGGTGCAAAATAAATCAATGAGGATCAGTTGGCTGGCAATAGCAAAGTCATGTCAGACCCAAAGGAAGGCGCGATCGAGAGAAGTGGTCTAGATCACCACCGCACTGAAGGGATGAAAGGGCAGGCCCCAGGCCTGCTCCTCATGATCCACTCACAGAGTCCAACTCAAACTTAAAGTGGAATGGAAGCTATTCTAGGCACTGGTCTTGTCCATGTGACTCCTGAGCTTACAGATGAAAGGAGCAGACCAAATTGATGAATTTTGCTGAATACAAGTTGCTTTTCCATATTTCTTCCTGCCTTATTACCACTTGTACAGGGGGAGAGATACGATGTTCAGGTTTAGATGAAGATAGGAAAGACTGACTGCTGTACCTAGAGGTCACATACTATTACACGACAGAGGTTCATATCATATCCAGGTCTATTGATCCCAACACCTGATAGTATTTTCAGAGTACCGTGACCCATCCCAGGGTAATGAAAAAGGCACATGCACCTATATTCAACATGTGTATTCTATTCAACATTGCATTTTTTTCCCTCACTTATAAACCTAAGGAGTCTAAATAAATGCATCTGTGTCCTTATGATATCAATTAGGAACGACGTACTTAATTCCCATTATTTTCTGAGTTAGTCTCCCAAGAATGCCTACCTTTCACACTGACGTCAGTATTGCCACCTTTCTGTCCTGGGCGTAGTCCCAGGAAGTCTTTGTTCGCTATCTTCCTTAAAATTTATCTGTCCACCATCATGCCTTTGTCCCAATTTCCTTCCCTCTTCCCCTTTATCATTGGTTAAGTCATAGAAAAAAATATACAAGACCTCCATCAGTTGCTTCCCTCCTCCAACTTCTATTTTACCAAGCTGCATAATAGGTTCCTTGCAGGATGCTGCTACCTCCTCTACCAGTGCACCTGGATTCTTGACTCTGATCTGGAAAGCCACCTTAATTAAATGACCCTTGTTAGCAGAATGTGTAACTATCATTTTAATGATCGTTTGATGATCACCCTGCTCTCAGAAGCCTCCAGATAGTGACACGTCACAAGAAAGCGTGTCAGAGAAAGTTGTGTCACTGAACTTCATGCATGGCTCACACCACGGCAGGGTGTCATTTTAGTGAGACGCAAAGAACCTGCAAGACGCAGACGAGTCAGACGTGCGCCAACCGTCAGGCAAACGTGACATGTTCATCGCTTAAACACCCCATTTCGTTCCAAGGTACCAAAACGATAATAGACTTTATTCTAATTGGATTGTCTGCAATGAGCCAATTTAAGTGCTAAATGCTGCGAATTATTCAGCCTGACATAGCAATGCACTGATGTGAGCCACTGCAGGGCAGGAGGCTTGTGGAAAGTGTGAGTTCCAGAGCATAATGAGAAGCTGCGAGTCTCACTTGGCAGACCTCCACCGCGCAGATTCATCCTGTCGCAACAGCTGCGGGAGACCCAAAAAGCACTGGCTGCCACCTTGACCCAAAACGCATCTGCCACCAGCCAGGACAGCTGATTCCACAGCATTCCAGCCCCTACATCACAGGGACCAAGGCAGGTCAGAGGCTTCCTGAGACAAGAGCTCAGAGCACATGGAAAACACTATCCAGAAGAAAGAGTCTCATTCACTGTCCCCCGAAGTCCCATTATTTTCACATTTTCAGAATGTTATGATGTTTAAACTTATAAAGCTGGTGAGCTGGGGCATGCCTATAATCCCAGCAACTCTGGAGGCTGAAGCAGGAGGATCATAAGTTTGAGGCCAGGCTTAGCAACTTAGCAAGACCCTGTCTCAAAATAAAAAAAATAAAAATAAAAAGGGCTGGGGATGGAGCTCAGAGGTAGAGTGCCCCTCAGTTCATTCCCCAATAATGGGATAAAAAGAAAGAAAGAACTGGCTATGGTTTGATAAATATTCCTATACCTTAGTTTCTTCACTTTAAAAGATAGCAGTACCTGTATGTCATATGGCTCTGTTAGGAGATGTAAGATTATTCACAGTAGCCACTCTTAGCCACAAGGTGTCATTTACCCATCACCAACCATGTTTGAAAATAGTACATGGAAATTTTTGGAAAGAAATAATTCTTACATTTTATAATTATCTGTCATTCTGAGCAGCATCATGAAATCCCTGAGTAGCATCATGAAATCCCACGCCATCCTACCCAAAACATGATCGCTCCCTTCATCCACGGTATCCACCCTGTATGTACCACCCTCCTGTTAGTCATTTCATAGTTGTATCAGTTACCAGGTTGTTACAGTGTTCAGGTGACCCTTATTTTCACTAATACAAGCTGTGAAGCACAAGAAGAATGATAATGGCAATTTTAAGACAGTCTATTGATTGCTCTATTTTACCATTGGCTATTATTGATAATTTCTTTGTCTATTAGTAAATAAAACTGTGTTGTAGGACTGTATGCATAGGAACAATAAATAGTATACACAGGGATCAGTACTATCCTTGGTTTACAGGCATCTGCCAGAGGCCTTGGACCATATCCATGGCAGATGACAGAGGACTACACTATAGGCATTTTGTACATGTTTGGAGCTTAACACAAGATAGCGATAAAAATATATGATAATAAAATAGAGATACATAATAACAATAATAAAGTAAGCTTTTAAGTTTTCTTCCAAAATATGTTAAAAAAAAAAAAAAAACTAAACAAGCATCTGTGAAATTCCACTTTAACCTAAATGACCACCATCTCCTATCAGAATACATATATAAACTGCCCGATTTCAAAGTGAGATTTTATTCTCAGCATAGTTTAGAAATAGCTTCTAAATATCTATTTAATATTTATTTTTTAGTTGTAGTTGGGCACAACATCTTTATTTTATTTATTTATTTTTACATGGTGCTGAGGATTGAACCCAGGGCCGTGGGCATGCTATGTGAGCGCTCTACCGCTGAGCCACAACCCCAGCCTGCTTCTAGATATCTTTGTGATTTTTTTTCTTTTTTGGTGATAGGGATTGAACCCAGACTCTTGCACATGCTGAGCAAATGTTCTACCACTGAGCTACACCCTAGCCTTAGAAATTATTTATTTAAAACAGTGCAGGGAGCCGGGCATGGTGGCGGACACCTGTAATCCTAGGGGCTCAGGAGGCTGAGACAGGAGGATGGCAAGTTCAAAGCCAGCCTCAGCAAAAAGTGAGGCGTTAAACAACTCAGTGAGACCCTGTCTCTAAATAAAATACAAAATAGCGTTGGGGATGTGACTCAGTTGTTGAGTGCCCCTGAGTTCAATCCCCAGTAACCAAAAAAAAAAAAAGAAAGAAATTATTTAAAATAGTGCCGGGGAGGGCATCAAATAGATGGTCTCTTGGTACTCTCTAGCACTGAAATTAGGATTTGCAAAACAGGTCTAAATTTTGTTAACCTGGTTACTTCAATAATTTCCAGCACCACTGCCCTATGTCTGAATCAAACCATATTTTCATTAAATATTATGACTCTATACACACAGCCAAAAATAAGTCTAGAATCCTGCGAAAAACTCAATTTGCAAAAGCCAACAAAGAAAAATACACAGCCAACTTTTAATGGCTCAAGAGGACAATGTTTCTTCAGTGTCCTGACTCAAGGGCAAATTAAATTTTCTCCCGTGGCAAATGCAACTGCCTCTGTTGGGGCCCAGGGATGAGGGTGCCACTAGTCCTGCCTGACTGCTCAGACCCCCATATAGCTTCCACCCACGAGAATTAACACAGTCCAGGGGCCTCCTGAATGACTTTTCCCTCCTAGGTGCTAAGTCATGGGCTCAGACACATTAATTCAGGAACGGGCTGCAATTATTGGAGCTGTTTGGCTAGGAGTTATAAATGCAACCCCAGCTGCCTTACATCAGGTGTCACTATTTGCAATTTCCCATATTATTCAGGTTCAGATATTTGATTTTAAATCAAGTGATAATGAGATGCTTTGCAAACTTCAATAATACCTCCTAAGATTTAGTGCTCTTCTTGAAAAATTAATTTCCATTTACATAGAGTATCTGAAAAATAATCAGACGCATATGCTTGTTGAACTTCTGTCCCCCCAAAAGGAAGAAAAGTTCTAAGGCCTCCCTCTGTAAAAGACTGGAGCCAGAGCTTCCGAATGTGGGTTCACAAACTTTATTGCACTAGAAACAGGCCGAGAAATAAAATAATGACAAATAAGATGCATTCTGCAGCTCTAATTACAGAACAACAACGCCTTCCTCCAACTCGAAGCCATCTCTTGCTAAAAACAGTAAAGACACAGGAACACTTCCACATTCATCAGGATTTCGGTTCAACTCCCCCGCCACTGCCGTACTCCACAGAAGAGAAGTGAGAGCGAAGTCCTCAAATATTCAGAAGACAGAGCAGGAAGAGTGGGTGAGAAACCCTGCCCCATTTTCAGAAGGTGCAAAGGCTAGGAAATGAAGCCTTCCAGTGATTTTCGCCATCTTGTTCTCTTTGTCCTTACGTAAGTAATAGATTTGCACTGTAAAGGTCACACGTTATGATAAAGTTTGGAGAAACAGAAAATGCATCCCACAAAGAGCTCATGTGGTCCTCCAGGGCTTCTCTTCACCTCCTATTTGGAGGAGAGATAACAATGACTCTTGGCTTTGCACATATCTTTCTGGTCCTAAGTTCAACTTACTTAAATGCTGGGATAATCATACCTTCCCTTGACCATCAATGACATCCTTGGTCAGGTGCTAGAAAGAAATTTGATCTAATGAAATTGGCAGAGATTTGAAACTAAAGAAGAAAAACTAATGTCATTTCAGAAGAAAATCTTTATTAAAGACGATGGGCAAGGCTCTACTGCCCACATTACTGTATTGTTAGCATGAAAAAGAAATAATTAATGATAACTATTAGGAGGCCAGGAGCCACCATATGTGACTGCAATCCCTAGCACATTTCTCTCAAAATGAGCAGGGTGCACAACTTTAGAGTCCCCTCCCCAGGAGGGTGTGTGTGTGTGTGTCTTAAAGCAGAAGTTTTACCTTCGAGAACATCAATAAACTTCCTATCTTACGCCAGTTGCCAACATGGGATTGCAAACGGACATTAAGTAAAAGGAACCCTTTCCAACACGGAAAAAGTGGGTCATGAAAGTGAGGAAACTGGAGACCAATGGAATCTTTTTTTTTTTTTTTTAATTTTATTTTTATAATTTTTAATATGTACAACTCACAGTGTATATAGACCAATGGAATCTTGATCTTGACCTTCATCTGATTTGGGATGGGGAAATCAATTGTGGGATCATTCACCTGAAGTCTTGTTCCACTCAAAATATGAACTACAGAGGAACTGGGTATGAGAATAAAGGCAACTCCATGACCCAGGGTTTCCATTCAGAAGGGAAATACACCAGAGCTCTTGGGCTCCCACTGTGATTCACACTCAATTAGGCTGAAAGGGGTGGGGGGGGGGGTGTCGCTTTTTATGTTAGAACACAGACACAAAAGTGGTCTCTTTAGCCAACCTGTACTAATCCCTGCAAGCTGAGGTCTTCCCTAAGACCCTGGCTCTCTGTTTACACAGCTTTGTAAAACCAGACCTTCACTGGGGAGAAGAAAGCTGTATGAAGCTCCAACCCCTGAGGAGTTCTCCCTCAGAGATGAGTCACATAATTGAGGGCCCTCACTTCAGGTTAAGTGAGTGGGTTAACACAGATGCAGCCAAGGGTGCTGGCTTAGCAAGAAACTCACCACAAATGGGGAAAAGGGACCACTGCATTTCCCCTTTAAAAAGACCACAAAGGCAAGAATCGGAATGAGATCAAGGAAAGGAACTCCACATAGAAATGCAGGACCTAGAAAACTGAGGGACAGCTACAGTCATATCCACAGGAAGAAGCTACCAGCTCAGAGCTTGTTTCTGTGAATGGGGGTGGGGGGAGGGTAGTGTGTCCCTTGCTCTGCATTGCAGCCTCCCTGGCTGGTGCTCTTGCACAGTGCACATTTTGCCCAGCTGTCCAATGTAGTCCTTCACTTGTAAAAGGCCATCTTATTTTCAGCAAGAGGAAAGCCCACAAAGACAAAAGAGATGGGAAGGAAGCAAAATTGAACAATGGTGGAAAAATGATTTAACACCTAAATGTCAAGTTTTCACTTGATGCAAATCCACGCAGCCCACCAGATACCCGTATCAAACCACTTGTGAAATGCTTCTAGGTTTTACATAATTTAAATGCTGTAGAGGAAACCTTTAACTGCATGGAGAATAAAGAAATGCCAACCTCCCAAACCTAGATCCCAATTGACAAGAATAAGGGGAATTAAATATCAAAACTATGCAGATTATTCAAGGATATCAAACAAAAAGGCAAGAGATCAAAAAAAACAGCCATGAAAGTTTTGGAAAAGATTGCCAGTCTTCTGTGCCCAAGAATCAATCACAATGACAAATTCCAATGGATTTTTTTTCTTTTCCCTTTACATTAAAGGGTAATTGAGTCATGCTTAAGTGAGGTTTGCAGTTTGAGTTCAGTAAGCAAAGCCTAATTCTAAATGATGCTGAGGCACTGTGGAATGCAAACCCATAAATAACTTTTGAATGTAAAAGTAAACCAAGAACACAGTCTCTCTTACATACAAAATCCTATCTTTTCCGTGGGACACTTCTTAACCAGTTGAAGAGAAGAATTATTTTGTTTGTACTATTTTGGTCTTAGAAGTAGTAAGGGGCCACAACTACATTTAAATGGGAATTATTTATAAAAGAAGGAAGATTTGAAGGCTGACTTGCATCTCCTACATATTTTCTAAGAGTATCAAAGAACACTCTGCAAAGCCAATCCTGCAAGGTTCCAAAAACACTTCAAAAAATAGTAGGCAGCGTGATAAGATCTTGACTTCTTGCTCTTTACACCCACTCCCAAGAAGAAAAGATTTGATTACATTAGGAGGACATCAAAGAATGCACACTGACTATTTAAATAGAGGAAATTGAGGGCGTAAATCATCCTGGTGAAAAAATGCACAGATTTATCAGCAGGGAGAGAAACACAAATGGAAACAACTTGAAAGTTACACTTCAGAGCTATTAAAATACAATGAAATTATAAAACTCAATTTTAGTGCAGCTCTACATAAACAGGTACACACTTCAATCTTCCTAAACGATCAAGCAGCCTTTAATAAGAACTGTTTCAATAGCAGATATCCCAAAGAAATAACTGGGGGAGGGAAAGAAATTAATTTACACCAAGAAAAGCCACATTTTATTATAAAAACAATGAAACTGAAAACACCTTAATACTTCAAAGTAGGAAAATGATTACAGAAACCATGATATATAGCAGCTCAGTCTATAATGACATTTATTCTGATGACATGCTTGACTACTAAAATAAACATGTCAACAATGTGAACAGAACAAAAAAAATACAATTAGATATGTTTATATAATAAATGCAAAAGACAACAAAAAGTAGGTCCAGTTGGACAAATCAATATAAATTTTAGAGAGGAAGACAAAATGATGAAAATACCGTTCAGTGGGCTCACATTTGGGGGCAGGGGTGTTGTGTTGTTGTTTTGCAGTACTGGGGATTGAAGCTAGGGTTGTCCATTTGCCAGGTTCTACCACTGCGCTATATTCCAAACCCTTCCCGTTTTATTTTGAGAAAGGGTCTTTCCAGGCTGGCCTTGAACTTGGGATCCTCCTGCCTCAGCCCCTGAAGCAGCTGGGATTTCTGACAGGCATCATGACACCCAACACAAGTGCCCACATTCTTATCCCCTGTCAACACATATCAATCTTACCCTCACGGTGGGCTGGAAGGTTCAGGATACAGTAAGGAGAAATGAGGCCCAGGTACGGTACTGACTTCATGGAGCTTTTCAAGGGAAACCTCAACTCCCCATCCCCTTTCTACCATATTAAATGTTAGCTTATGAATACGAAGCACAGAAAAGTGTTAAAGAAGGCATTAACGGTTGCCATTGGGGTGGGGAACACAGAGGGACCTAACCCAGTGAAAAGACCCAGGAGGGCTTTCCTGAAGACGCTTCCGGACGCTGAAGCCTAGACGTTATGCAGATGACAGAGTGTAGAGGGGGGACAGCAGGAACGAGAGGGATCAGGGTGTGCTGGTTCCAGAGAAGACACTGGGAAAGGGAAACAGAACCAGAGTCAAGTGTGAAAGCATGGATGGGGGCCTCAGAGCCTGCCAAGATTCAGACCATGCACCGAGCACCAGGAGAGTGGCTCAGAGAGTGAAGCCAAAAGGGTGGTGCACCTGAGCAGGAAGCTACGTGGGGAAAGCAGGTGGGTGACAACTGCACAGGTGCAAGCAGGACTTTGGGTTTTTAAAAAGAAATGAGAGGGGGCTGTGATTCAGTGGTAGAGCTCTTGCCTAGCACGTGTGAGACACTGGGTTTGGTCCTCAGCACCACATTAAAAAAAAAAAAAAAAAAAAAAAAAAACTATGTCGGGCACAGTGGTGCATTGTTGGGGACACTAAGAACACGTCAGCCGAAAGAATAGAAATTTAAGTCAAGGAAATGAAAACCTAACTCTCTGGCTGTCTCCCACTTCCTGATACGTGGACTTGGCCTAGACCAGGGGTGTTGCCCTGACATATGACGAAAAATCAAACCACCACTAGGATAGGCTAGTGGTTGTTCCTCCAATGTGATCTGCTCGTGCTCCCTATGCTCCCCTATAACCTTTCTGCTGATTGGCCCATGTCTTCTATAAAGGCCATCCAACTTCCTCAATAAACTGGGCTGGTGCCTTGACCGGTCTCCCTGACACCTCTGATTGTCCTCCGATAGGAGGGCTGGGTGCGGGCGGTCAGTCGGCTCTTACCTTTCCTGATCTGTCCTTGTTGGGGCGTGCTCCCCCTTCTCTTGCAGGTCGAGAGGCGTCGGGGGCTAAAAACCCCAACAGTGCATGCCTGTCATCCCAGCTGCTGAGGCAGGAGGATGACTGGTTCAAAGCCAGCCTCAGCAACAGCAAGGTGCTAAGCAACTCAGTGAGACCCTGTCTCTAAATAGAATACAAAATAGGGCTGGGGATGTGGCTCAGTGGCCCCTGAGTATAATCCCCAGTACAATAATAATAATAAAATAATAAAAATAAAGTTATTATGTCCATCTATAACTAAGAATATTTAAAAAGAAACAAGGGGAGTAATCTCAGGTGGTATTTCACAGCCTAAAGATCTGTGAGGATGTTCTCACACAAGACTTCATACACAGATTTAAGAAAACAGTGACAACTGGCAAGAAAATGCAATTTTTAAACAGAACAGAATGAAAAATCCAATCGTTAGGGCTAACAAAAGATGCAGTAACCACAGAAGAAAAAGTAAATCAGTGAGTTACCATTTTATACCCACTGGGTTCTCTGAAATTAATATACATGAATTTATTAATTCTTCATTTATGCTCAGATGAATCTTCACATACAAAGAATACAGGTCCAAAAAAATTAAACAGTCACTTCAGAAAGTGATAAAGCAGATGTTGGTGACCAGCCAACCCAACTGACTAAATTCGATCAATTCACCAACATTTCAAGAAACCCATTTTTGGATGGATGCGAGAATAGATGGATACATACACAAATGTGTGGGCATGTGTGCGTGTTCACGTGTGCACACACACACACACCCCTTCATATATTTAGATCCGTAGGTATGAAGATGAACGTGGCAGTACTGAGTATAGACATAGCAAGTTCGAAAACCAAGGTGGCCTTATCTGTGGCAACAGGTAAATAGAACAAAAGGATGGATGCATGGAAATCCACAGGGCAATCAGAAGCAATAAACTAGCCAGGCTCTGGGGTGGGTGGTGGATAGGGCACAGGCTTGTAATCCCATCTGATCTGGAAGCTGAAGCAGGAGGACGGAAAGTTCGAGGGCAGCCTCAGCAATTTAGCAAGAACTTAAGCAACTTACTGAGACCCTGTCTCAAAATAAAATATAAAAAGGGCTGGGGATGTGGCTCGTTGGTTAAGTGCCCATTCTAAATAAATAAGTAAACAAACAAACAAATGCAATGAAAGCACGACCCATAGAAAACTCAGCTGTTGAAAGATGGTATTGCATTAAAATGTGCAGTAAGAGATGAGGCTCTTTAACATAAAACAATTGAGTAATTTAAAAATACTAGTAGTGAATATCTTTGGGGGAAAATGAAAGGAATTTGAGAGTAAAAGAAATACAAAGAAGTAAAACATGAAGCGCAAGGGGCCCCTTCACAAATGAAGAACGCTGACTAAACTTAGAGAACCTGGCACTGACAATTTTAAAATAAAATATCTAAGTGATTTGGAAACTAATCTTCATCATCAATATAAATCTCACTTGATATTTTATCAGATAGGAACATCATGACAGTAACACCGGCATCTATATTTTTCAAACAAAGGGTATACGTTCTTATTGTTATTTTGTTCCCCTTCACATTCAACAACATTTTTTCAAAGATTTAAAAAACCTACAGAGACAAGTATTATGGTTTAGATGTTAGGTGTCCCCAAAAGCTCATCTGTGAGACAATGCAAGAAGGTTTAGAGGAGAAATAATTGGGTAATGAGAGCCTTAACCTAATCAGTGAATTGATCCACTGATTGGATTAGCTGAGTGGTAGCTGGAGGCAGGTGGGTGTGGCTGGAGGAGGTGGCATTGGGGGCTGGCTGTGGGGTCTATATCTGTATCTGGAGAGTGGAGTCTCTCTCTGCTTCCTGATCCCCATGTGAGCTGCTTCCCTCCACCACACTCTTCCTCCATGATGTCCTGCCTCACCTCGAGCCCTGAGGAATGGAGCTGCTGTCTGTGGACTGAGACTTCTGAAACCGTGAGCCCCCAAATAAACTTTTCTTCCCTAAATTTGTTCTGGTCAGATCTTTTCATCACAGTAACAAAAAAGCTGACTACCTAGATGGAAAAGGTCCACTTACAGTAGAGGAGCTGTTGTAAGGCAAGAAATAATTGTGCGGGGGGGGGGGGGGGGGGGGGGAGGGATAATTGTGTGACTTGTATCACTTGCTTGACCTCTTGTAATAGGGAATCTCAGATTCTTGGTACATAATCTTGGAATTTTCTACTGAGGAGCTGTGGCAAAGTATGTGGGATCTAATGTGCTCAAAAAATCATCTCCATATTGACCAAGAAATGAAGCAAGTATAGACTTGCTACCAAAACTACCCAGTTATCAAAGTGGGTAGAAAAGCCCATTTCATTCCTAGTTGGAAAAGGCATAAAAGTCTGTTTAGCTTTCCTAATTGGGGGAGGGGCAGGGTATTTAATGAAAGGGAAAGTCACTAAAAGGAACAGCAGATCTTGCCTGGGCTAGGCAGGGCAGTGTTCCAGATCCCTCCACCATATCTTGGCTTCCATGTCATGTCCAACAAACTCAGGCACCTATGACTCTTAAGTGTAAGCAGAAGTCTGGAAATGATTTAAATCTGCAATCACAGCAACGTAATTGATGGTCTTCTTTTAATGTCCGTATTATTCATTTTTATGTAGATTGGTGGCAACTTCTACCTCACCAACAGATTCTCGTTATGTCTGCTTAAGTGTATATCGAATTAATTTACGTTTGCTTTGTTTCTAACGGTCCTTAATTTCTGTCCAGAAGAAACACTGAAGCAGAAGGTTCCAAGGTTTATTACTGTGTCGGGTCACTAAATTATGCAAGATGGAACCATGAATCCTAAACTGCTCAAACTCCAACCATGTCCTCCAAAGCTTATCTGTGTTCAGAATTGGGGTCAAATAGCCAATGACCTCCCTACATACATTTTACAAGATTTCTGCTTCCAAAACACTGATTTTAAACCTTGATTTACTTTGTGCTTTAGTCTCTGCTCAAAAGCCACACAGGAAACAAAGTCTTCAGCTTCACCACGATTGGGAAAGAAGAATCACTGACAGTCTGACTTCAGTTACATTAGAGCAAGGGACGATGTTCCTAGGACCTGTGTCTGTGGCCTCTTCATTCCAGGAGCATCCATCTGCTGTTTGCTTATGTTTGTACTGAGCGTGGGAGTAATCTTCCTTACTAGAAATAGCAATTCCTAAAAGATTTTCTGTACTTCCCTTCAGTGCCAAGTTCAGCCTATCAGAGGACATTCAATAAAAACATTCTCATTCAAGGAGGACTAACAGACTTCATCTTGAGTACCAATTCAGTGTGACTGATGGGGGTAGTTTGCAGAGGAGTGCTGGGAAGAATCAGGCAGGCTCATCTGGGCTCTGCTGGGAAGACTGCCTGATCGATGTCTTCTGGGATCATGGAACCAGAGAGACAAACCGAGCACCTGCATGTCCAAAACAAAGGCTTTCCAAGTGCTGAAAATGCTTCTTTTAGTCCGAGATTGGGAAGTTACCCTTTAGCTTCTCTTACAAGAATACAAATGAGGTATGCAGCAAAAACCAGGCCAGTGGGTGTTATATTCTATAATGAATACTTGTTATGAAACACCATTAGTGATAAAAAGAAGAGGGGAAACTGGGGAGCAAAAAGAAGAACAAGTAGCAAACAGAAAACATCCCAGACAACATATTTTGAGAAAGGGCTTTAAAAATCCCAAACCATGTGTGTGTTAGTTAGCTATCTCAAAAATTCAATAAGTTCATTCATTGGTTCAATTAATTCAGTTTTCTATGAAAGAAGAAGGGAAAAAAAAAAAAAAACTATACATTGCTCTTTCCCAAAAAGAAATCTGGGACATTTTCCTTAATGTCTGAGCCAGGAGCAACAGTATTGAGACAGAACTTTCAAAACCTAACCCAAATATGTTCAATTCCAGAACTGTAACATATCTATCACATATTCTACATGAATACAACCCCATCATTTTCACATCTCTGATATTAAAGTGTCAGTCTCTTCAAATATGACCTCATTTTCTTCGTGGAAAAAAAAAAAAAGAAGGCTTCCACATTCAGTGATGTCACATGCAACTGTAGAGCTAAAGGAAAACCTAATGCATTCGTCTCTCCAAAGTAAAATACATTAATGAACACAGTCATATTTACAGGATTCCTTCATAAGAAAGAACCTGTAAGAGATCTCCTGATAGGGTTCACGTGAAGGCAGTGGTAGCATTAAATATGTCCTAGTTCATAAAAAGGAGGAGTATTGGGAACTCAAATGAACACAGACCCTCCAGCATTTGCTTTCAATTTCACTGACCACTTGGAAGCTTTCTAGCAGAACCCTCAGCTATCCCTGTTGATCCCACCGTATCAAAAGTAAAAAATGACCAAGTTGGACAAGTTTCTGAAGCTGCCGGGTTTGACTTCAGAAGTTAGCTCTTGAATCTGTGTATTTTTCATTCAAATATATACAACTCTGAATTGTTCTGAAGAGGCAGATAAGACACTCCCAACCTCTAGGGATTTGTGCTAAATATACAACAACAAAAAGAACAAATTAATAGATATAGAAAGCACCTGTCAAAGGCCACCTTTGGCTGGGCTTGGTGGTGCATGCCTATAATTCCAAGCAGCTGAAGAGGCTGAGCAACTTGGTGAGACCCTGTCTCTAAATAAAATACAAAGTAGGGCTGGGGATGTGGCTCAGGGGTCCAGTGCCCCTGGGTTCAATCCCTGGTACCCCCAAAAAAAAAAAAAAAAAAAGAAAAGAAAAGAAAGAAAAAAAGAAAAACTTCAAGACAAGATCAGATCACCTTTAGCCTGAGATGAAAGCTCAACCTGGAAAATGAAGTTTGGAAGGCACGCAAATGGCCCTAAGGGTTGCATAAATAATGTCAAAAGACAGAGGGGAAGGGAGCCCTACAAGAACTTCTCAGTTCTAGAGGCGGTCTTAGAAGATTATCATGTGATTGCTGGAATAGGCACAAGAAGCCCATTTGAAGGAGAAAGCAAGCCATAGTATACTTGGGATGGAGGACTTGTGACCCCACATAGGTAGCCTCATGTCTGTAACTTTAGTTTATCCCACTGAAGTAGAAAATGTGCCGCTTACCTTTCATGTGACATAAGCTGCATGAGTCAGAGTAGTCAGATCATCAAAATAATTTTCTGATCACTAAATGTGGTCTTCCATTATTGACAATGTGTCAATCTTTTGAGCAGGGAGAACCCTATTCCTATCAAATAGGGTTCGTCTGGGAGGACTTCTATGGGGAACCCTTCAACATCCAGGTGGGGGACAAAGGTGGGCAGCAAGAACAATTTCCAAATGAACGATGTCTTATTCATTTACAACTCTGCTCTTAAGCATTAAAATAAATAAATAAAAAACAAGGCGAGAGGGAGAGGGGGGGAATGCAAGAAAGTGAAGCAAAGGAGGAAAATAGAAGAAACCCAGGGTAAAATTACTAGGCTGGTTTTTGTGGAAAATCAAGTGGGAAAAAATGTCTGAAATTTTTTAAATGCTGACTGTACCCATATATATGTCATTCACAGCTTTTACAGACTGAATTTACACCTTTTTTTTAACCACCTGGGGAACAGCTTTTTAATAAAGACTACCTAAAGTTCTGAGTAACAATTTAAAGGCAGTAAGAAACACAGCTGTATGCTCGGGGGTTATGTAAGAGCTAGCTAGAAAGCTGACCACAAAACTGGGGAGACAGGCTTGATGTGGTGGCACACGCCTGTAATCCAAGCAGCCTTGGAGGCTGAGGCAGGAGGATCGCAAGTTCAAAGCCAGCCTCAGCAACGTAGCGAGGCCTTAACCAACTTAATGAGACCCTGTCTATAAATCAAAAATAGAAAAGGGCTGGGGATGTGGCTCTATGGTTAAGCACCCCTGGATTCAATATGCAGTACCCCCTGCATACCCCCCCACAAAAAAAAAAAAAAAAAAAAAACAACAACAACAACATAAGGAGAATGGAGCTGGAGGCTTACAGGCATCAGAGAGAGAGATTTTTCACACCTGCAAAAGGGAGTCTAGAATCACATTTCACACAGGAGAACCCTTCATCCCAGATACTGCCCCAGAGTCCTGGGAGACTTGGTCAGCACTGGTCACATTTGCCTAGGCCTGTAAGGATATGGTTAGTCAAATGACACACACAAAAAAAATACAGGAGCATATCTGCTGGCCCTGCTGTCGAGGCAGAAAGCAGAGGGTGTTTGCGCGTCTTCCTCTTGGCACACATTTTTTCCTCTTCATGAGACTTTCACAGTCTCTTGAGTCTGGAGAAAAGCTCAGCTCCTTCTGGATAGAGAATCACAATCACAGCAGGGCCCGATTTCAAGTGGTGGGTCTTGGCAAGCCAGAGGCCGCTGAGGGCCCTGCAGCTGCACTTGGGTGTTAAAAACGCAGAAGGACAGGATGAGGTTAGGGCCTCGCAGAGCACTAAGCAGCACAATCTGGAGCTGTCCCGGGTGTGGAAACTCATGCCCAAGGCTCAGCAGATTGCCTCAGCCCCAGCCGGAGAGAAGAACACCCAGATGTGAAAGAGCCTATTAACAGAAGCACCTCTTCCTGCCAAGGCCTGACTGACATGCAGCCCACCAGCTGACACGTTCACGTCGGTCCAGCAGTGCGAGAAGACAGAGCAGATAGACATATAAAAAGGGACGAGGGGAGAAGAGCTGTGGGTGTCGAATGACCCGCTTCTAGCTAATAAAACATGAAATAATTCAGTAGGCTCACACTGCCACAGGACCTCAATGGAAGGGAGGCCCCCGGACTTCATTTGTTAAAAGTACAGACTAGAGTCGTGTCCCTTTCTTTATCTGTTTGAGGGTATGCTGACCCACAATCAACTGTGGTCTGAAAATGTTAGGTGGAAAGTTCCAGAAATAAGCAATTCATAAGTTTCAAGTCACAGGTCATTCTGAAGAACGTGATAAGATCTCATGCCATCTAGCTCTGTCCATCCTGGGATGTGAATCACCCTTTTATCCAGCACATTCATGCTGTAAATGCCACTCACCCATTGGCCATGTAGTAGGTGTCCCCGCTATCACATCTGCTATAGTGGCCCTGCAGCTCTTGTGTTCAAGTAACCCTTACTTCAGTTAATAATGGCCCTGGAGCAGAAGAACAGTTTTACTGGCAATTCACAGATGCCAAAGAGAAGCGAAAAAGTGCTTCCTTTACGTATCATCTTGCATTATCCCAAAAAGAAGAAGAAGAGTACAATACAAAAGATATTCTGAGAGAAACCACATTCACTTTTGTGGTAGAATATTGTTATCACTGTTGTATTTTATTAGTTATTAATCTCTTATTGTGCTTAACTTATAAATTAAATTTTATAGCCGGGTGTGGTGGCACAGGCCTATAATCCAGCGGCTCAGGAGACTGAGGCAGAAAGATTGTAAATTCAAGGTCAGCCTTAGCTTTGTGAGGCCTAAGCAACTCAGTGAGACCCGGTCTCTAAATAAAATATTACAAAGGGCAGGGAATGTGGCTGGTGGTTAAGTGTCCCTGGGTTCAATCCCCTGTACGCAAACACACACATTAAAAAAAAATTAAGCTTTATCATAGGTATGCATAGGAGAAAACATTTTATATTTAGGGTTCAGTATTATGTATAGTTTCAAGCATCTGCTAGGGAAGGGTCTTGAAATGTATCCCCTGAGGATAAAGGGGGACTAAGACGTATGTTTTCATAAAATCAGGCAAAATGATGTATTCAGAACAGACCGTGCAGAAGCAAGGACAGGGCAGAGAGACGAGGTAGAAAGCTATTTAAAAATATGTATGTGCATTAATGACAATATGTATCCTTGGCCTGAAATTACTGTTCACTGGGCTTTCTTGAAAAGTCTACATCCACACAACTGCAATTTTCAGTGAGCCGCCCGGAGAAGCCAATGCAATGCAGTGTGGTGGAGAAGGCCCGGGAGGTAAATTCTATTCTGGTGGAAGGGCTAGGAAAGGCATCAGCAAAGAGGCAGCTTCTGGAAAGTGCTGGAAAGAGCTGCATTCATGACTAAAGAATGAAATATCAGATAGGGGAAAGCACAACACAGGGAAAGGCTGGGAAATCGAGGTGCACTGTCAACCTGGCCAGAATATGGGTAGGTAGAAAACACTGCAGGGTCCTCAGACTGAGTGCTCAGGCAGGTCTCCCACGTGCAGGTGCTAATGACACAGGCATTCAACTCCAAGAATGGGGCCAAGGACAGAGGCACCTTCTAATGGGAAAGGAGAGCCAAGTCCAGGGATCATTATACATGACAAATGGCATCTTTATCTCTCTGATATCAGAACTATTTTATAATAGGTGGTATCTCAGCAATGAAAAAAAAAAGTTTGATTGGTAATGACTTTCCTTCCTTTGTGATACACTGAAAAATGATAAGTCTTGCTGGGCGCAGTGGGGTACCCCTGTAATCCCAGAGGCTCAGGAGGTTGAGGCAGGAGGATCACAGGTTCAAAGCCAGCCTCAGCAACTTGGCAAGGCCCTAAGCAACTCAGTGAGACCCTGTCTCTAATAAAAATACAAAAAAAGGCTGGGGATGTGGCTCAGTGGTTGAGCACCCCTGGATTCAATCCCTGGTACCAAATTAAATGAAAGTATTATTAATCTCAAAATATAGGGACAAGGTAAATCCACACTGGGTGACAACAATTCAGTGTCTTAGTCAGTGTTTTCATTGTCTCCATGCCAAGCTTACAGGACAGTAGAAGACCTTCTCATGTAATCTGCCCTTCATTATCAAGCTTCATTATAAGAAAAAAAAAATTCATTAAGAAAGAAGGAGTAGGCGTATAAATTGGCAATCATATCTACCAGCTAATGCCCTTTGTAAGTGTCATTTTAATTTATTAGCTTCCTTTTGCTTTTTGAAACATGTAGATCCCTGGCAGTGATATCAGTGTTCCAAAAAGACAGGTAAAAGAAAAGACAGTCTATAAACTGTGGATCTTGAATTTGTATAAAGCAGGATGGTTCTGCCCCTAGGAGCAGGTGGTCCCTCTGGGCGAGCAGGTGGCAAATTGGCTTATCTCAGGAACAGTGTGAAAATGCTCTAAGCTTGCTGCAGTGGAGAGTCTGGGATGTTGTGAACACTCAGCCCCATCTCAATGGAGGGCACAAAAGGCAAATGCTTCGGCATGGGTTGAGGGACCTCCAGTTCAAATTGGGACCATATCCATTCTGCATGCTTCATGCAAATTCACCCTGCAATTAATAGTTTCCAAGGGAGCTGGAACACCACACCCAAGGTTCTTCTTACGTTATTTCCAAGTCTACCAGTTCTCCATGTATATCACCCCAGAGTGGGCAGATAATGACATTTTCGTAGCATCAACAGTCAATAGAGAGATTAATTAAAAGTAGAACACCATTTAGTAACTTTTTGCCTGGAAAAACTAAACCATGGTTGGCAGCCCTTTGCTTGCCAATGTGCTCTTTGGTCATCTTGTCTGTTAAAACGCATGTAGTTAAAATATAACGTACATAGCTCCCTTAAAACCCTTGTGTGGTTTCATCTGTAGAGAAAACTAAATATGTACACAAGATAGTGGCAAAATGATATAATTTGAGAGAAAATGTAGCAGAATGTAAGCTGTACCTGTAAATAAATTTGTTGGTATTAGTGCTTAAAAACATTTACATGCAGACAACTACAACCTCTGAAACTTACACGAGTCCACCCCTTTTGCCTTCTCTTCCCACAAGGACACCAATACCTTTGTCAGCCAAGGAGACTGCTGAGCTACATTGAGCACTTAATACATCCCTGGCCCCAAACTAAAGATTTTCTATGCTTTTTCCCAAGAACCTTCAAGGATCTTTGTGAAATCTTTACTTGTAGCATCCCAACATTAAAGGTGATTTAAGAGAGGCTGAGTGAGATTAGATCCCTTGCCTAATGCCACAATGGGGCCAGCATTTGTACCTGGTCCATCCAACCCTGAAAAAACCATTGGGTATTTCCACCTACATTTTTTAAAAAAATAACAATACATACATGTAATGGCAAGTGCCTACAGTAATACAGTTCTGAACTCCAATGGACTCTCCCCTGTAACTTGTCTGATATTTGTTACCATCTCAACAATCCTGCCACATGATTTTGATCTGTCAATCCCAAACCCAAATGACACCTATCAGCATCAATAGGCCCCCGAGAGCAGCTTAGTAGTAGAGAATGGGCTTTGGGGGAATCTGCGCTGGCAGAGTTTAGGAGTTGCCATTCAAGGTACTCCGGCAGGGATGGATGAGTGACAGGAGAACACACTTCGCATCAGAGGACAGGGATGAAAGGTGTCTCTGCCAGCTCTGCAGGTGTACATCAATTTGCAGAATTCTAACAGATCCACAGATGTGCCTGTGACTGGAGGAGTGAGACTTTAATTGAGAGACCGGGATGGGGGCTGGGGGGGGGGGGGGATTAACAACACAGCAGCAAGGGTAGAAGTCATTTATTTTTCTAATTAAATTCTCAAACTGGTGGGAGTAACCTATTAAAATCACAAAACAAAACAAAAAGTGGATGTTAGAGGTTAGCGTCAGCATTATTTTTTAACGAAGATACAGATAAAAGAAGAGATCACAACCTTATGTTGTTTTCTTTATTGCCTCCAACTTTGGGTATTAAAAATATATATATATATACACACACACACACACACACACACATATATGAAAACACCAGTTCTAGCTATCATACCATGTCATTGGATACTCGTAATTTGTGCAGATGCATCCACAAGATTATTTGTGTTTAAAGCTGTGTTAGAAAATTATGGTTTGTTTCTCTTTTCCAAAAAGGCGTTTATAGAGCAATTTCTATTTGTAAAGTGCTTTGCAGTCATTTTTAAACGTGATTCTTAACAACCACCATGTAAAGTAGGTCAGAGTTATTATCCCTTATGTCTTCTCTTTCAAAAGGCTGAGTCAAGTGAGGTACAAAAAGGTTAAGTGATCTTCCTGGGGCTGCACACCAAGTCGGTAGCAGAACGTAAGATGTCCCTACAGCTGCGATGTCCCGAATGATGATGTCATCCCAATGGTTCCCATGCACTTTGTGGTCCCCACTTCAGAATTCCCTGGGTTGTTGTATCAGTGAATATATACAGATTCCTCCACCCCCCACCCCCGACTCCAAATCTACGTAATTAGAATAAAGAAACAGGTTTTGAAAATACAGGAGCAGGTGTTCCCCAGATGAGTCTGCAGGAAAGCCTGGCTTGGGAGTGATTACGGGAGGGCCTTCTGGAAGGTTCACATTCTCCCACGGGCAGTATTAGAACAGAGAGAGAAGTTATACGCCAAACTGAAACCTTAACAAAGCAGAAACTGACAGCTCTCCTCATGAAGGGACCATTAACACACACACAAAAAAAAAAACCCTAGGAAATAATTTTCAATGTGTAAGTTTTGCATATGTTCATGGTGAAACACTATTTCAGGTATTTTGGGCTTTTTTTCCTGAAAAGATTTCCCTAAGGTTTCATTGACCTGAAAATATTAGTTGTTGTCTATCAGCCTCCATCCTACAACCTCCCTCTTCTTTCCATTCTCCATCCCCACGAAAGGATTCCCCCACTCTATGTGTAACTCAGAAACTGAGATCAAAAAACTAACCACTGGTCATGAGGAGGATACCAGGCACCCAGGCACTGGGCAAAGTAGGCGACATGCATGATTTCATGGAAACCACCCTGAGAGAGAGAGGTCACGAGGAGTGGAGCATGTTACCCAGGGACACACGATGACCGATTCTGAGAACCAAGTTTCAATCCAGATTAATCTCACCCCACAGTCACCACATTCATTTCCTCTCATTCTTTGTTTCTTTCTGAGTTTCCCTGTTCACTCCTCATTCCTCTGTTCTTATTCCCTCCACAGCATCGTGGGGCATCCAGAGGAGACCTCTCCCCACTGTGCTTCGGCCAATGACTAAAGAGAATCCACTGGTAGACCACACAAGGAGGACAGGCTGTGCCTGGAAAACACAGCGCGAGGCTATATGCTGCCTCTGCTGAAGCCGAATCAGAAAAGCTAGGCGTGGGTGGTACTGATGCAACACCTAGCAGAATGCACCCCAAGTTTTCTGCCTGAAGCCCAGAGTGAAATCATGAGAGAAACAAGTATAATAACATCAGAACAAGGAGACAGAGAAGTAGAGGAGGCATGAGGGCAAACTGTGCCGTGTTTAAAGACAGGGAGACGTGTCAACATTCCAATCCAACAGGGTAAATTAAAAAAAAAATCATATGATCCTATCAGTTGACATAGGAAAAGCACTGATGCAATCCAATATTCATTCGTGATAAAAATCCTTAGCCACCTAGAAATGAAGAGGAATGACTGCAACATGATAAGGACTGTGTATTAAAAACCTGCAGCTGAAGCTGGACAAGGTGGTGCACACCTATGATCCTAGGGACTCCAGAAGCTGAGGTAGGAGGATCACAAGTTCAAAACCACCCTCAGCAACTCAGGGAGGCCCTAAGCAACTCAGCAAGACCCTGTCTCTAAATAAAATATAAAAAAAAGGGCTGGGAATGTGGCTCAGTGGTTAAGCACCCCTGGGTTCAATCCGGGTAAAAAACAAAGAAACCTACAGCTAAGACAGCTAATATCATGTTCAATGGTGAAAGACAAAAGGTCAGGAACAAGGCAAGGATGTATGTTCTCACCATTCGTAACAAAGTTCTCCGAGATCTAGCCACTACCGTAAAACATGAAAGTGAAGTCAAGGCACATAAAAAAAAGACTTGAGGGCTGGGGTTGTGGCTCAGCGGCAGCGCGCTCGCCTCGCACGTGCGCGGCCCGGGTTCGATCCTCAGCACCACGTAAACATAAATGCATTGCATTGTGTACAACTAAAGTAAATAAATAAATATTTAAAAAAAAAAAAAGACTTGACTGTTGGCACAGAATATTCCAAGGAATCTCCAAAGATCAACCGAGAAACTAGTAAAGGCGTTCAACAAGGAAGGAGAACAAATGATCAACCACAAAAACCAACCACATTTCTTTATAGTAACAATGAACAATGTTATTCCATTAACAACTAACCCAAGGAAAATTAAATACTTAGGTATCAATTAAAAAAAAAAAAAAAAAAAAAAACACAAAGTCAGCAGGGTGTGATGGTGCGAAGCCAACCTCAGCAACTTACAGACACCTTGTCTGAAATTAAAAACTAAAAAGGGCTGGGGGTGTGCCTCCGTAGTTAATTGCTCCTGGTTTCAATTCCTGGTATGAAAGGATGGAAAGAAAGATGGAAGGAAGGAAGGGAGGGTTAAGGATCTGGTGGCTGAAAATTATAATGCTACTGAAAGCGTGCAAAAAAATACCCAAATGAATGGATAGAAATGTGGCATTCACGGATGCACTCAGCATAGTAAAAATGTCAACTCTCCCCTAAACTCATCTACATTGTTAATGCAATTCCCACTACAATGCCAGCAGTGCAGGACAAGTAGAGTGGCTCATGCCTGTAATCCCAGCAGTTCTGGAGTCTAAGGCAGGAGGATCGCGAGTTCAAAGCCAGCCTCAGCAAAAGTAAGGTGCTAAGCAACTCAGTGAGCCCCTGTCTCTAAATAAAATACAAAATTGGGCTGGGATGTGGCTCGGTGGTCGAGTGGCCCTGAGTTCGATCCCCAGTACCAAAAATATAAATAAACAAAAAATAAATATGTAAAATGCCAACAGTTTTTATTTTTTATTTGGTAGCAATCAACTAGACTACAAAATTGACATGGAAAAGTACAGGCCCTAGGATTGCTAAAAATAATTTTGACCAATGAATAGACAGGGAGGAGTCGCCCTCCTGGTGCTGATGTGGGTAAGGTAGCTCTTACTATAGCAGTCCAGAGAGCATGACATTGGTGGAGGGATAAGAACAGAAATCAATGGAACAGAAGAAAAATTCAAAAATAGACGCACACAAGTGTGCTTGCATCCTTTTGGTGAAGTTTTAAAAGTACTGAAAGAAGAACAGCCTTTTCAACAGATGGTGCTCAAGTATCTTAAGACATCCGGGGGCCAAAAATGAAAAAAGGACATTGACCTAAACCTCACACCTTAGACAAAAATCAATCCAAAATGGATCATCAATTTAAACTTAACATGTAAAGCTGCAAAACTTTGAGGAAACCATGGAGAATCTTTAGGCTACAGGGCTTAGCAAAGAGTTCTTAAACTAAACTTCAAGAGCAGGATCTACAAAGGAAAAATTTGGTACACTGGGCCTGATCGAAAGTTTAAACTTCTGCTCTGAGAACTTTGTCTATAAAGACAAAGTCAAAGACAATGAAAAAAGACACGTTGCAGAGTGGGAAAAATACTTGCAAGCCACAAATTCAAACAAGGACTAGTATTTAGAATATCTAAAGAACACTGAAATTTTAGTAGTAAAAAGAAAAAAAGTTAAATGAAATTATAAAATGGGCATAAAACACGAACAGAACTTTTTTTTTTTTTAATATTTATTTGTTTGTTTTAGTTGTACACAATGCCTTTCTTTATTCGTACTTGGTGCTGAGGATCGAACCTGGGCCGTGCAGGTGCTAGGCGAGCACTCTACTGCTGAGCCACAACCCCAGCCCCACGAACAGAACTTTTAAAGAGAATATACACATAGCAAACAGCACAGGGAAGGGAGTAGGCAATCTTTACCCAGGCATGAAGAAAAGGCAGGTTAAGACTACCATCATGCCGGGCGCGGTGGCGCACGCCTGTAATCCCAGCACTTTGGGAGGCTGAGGCAGGAGGATCGCGAGTTCAAAGCCAGCCTCAGCAATGGCGAGGCACTTAGCAACTCAGTGAAACCCTGTCTCTAAATAAAATTACAAAAAAGGGCTGGGGATGTGGCCCAGTGGTCGAGTGCCCCTGAGTTCAATCCCCGGTACCACAAAAAAAAAAAAAAAAAAAAAAAGACTACCATCGCTATGCACCCAGGGAAAGGGTGAAATGACAGCATCAGCAACAGGTAAGGAGACACAGAAGCTGAATCTCACTGTTGCAGGAATAAAAACTGGTACAGCCACTCAGGAAAACCATTTGTCTGTTTTTTAGAATACCACACACGCAACTACCACATAACCCAGAGATTCTTCTCGTGGACATTTACTCCAGAATAATGATAGTGAACATTCACACAAAAACAAAGGCTCATAGCCGCTTCATCTATAATAGCCCCAAAGTGGACTATCACTTGACAATAAAATGGAACAAATTTTTGATCCACACAACTTGGTTGAATTCCCAGGAATTATTCTGGGAGGGAGAGGGTAGTCTCCAAAGAGAAAAATGCTATTTGGGCTGGGGACATAGCTCAGTTGGTAGAGTGCTTGCTTCACACACACAAGGCCCCAGGTTCAATCCCCAACACCACCACCACCACCCCAAATAAAAAAAATTTCATTCCATGTAAATAACATTTTTGAAGTTGTAAAAGTTTTAGAAATGGAAACAGATTATAGATTTCCAGGAATTAGGGACAGAAGAAACAGGATTATGGATGAGGTTGTTTCTACACAGGAAACATGACAGATCCTTAAGTACGGGGAGTGTTCAATACTATGTCTTGACCCTAGTGGTGGGTTCTCTACAATTGATAAAACTTTACGGAACCTGGGGCTGGGGGTGCACCTGGGTAGAAGACTACGTATTACACACGGCCCTAAGAACCATCCCCAGCACCCAACATACATATATTATTCTACAATATTTAATGAATGCATAAATAAGTCTACAAATAAAACTCGGGGAATTTTAAAAAGGTCAGCAGATTGTATCATTGTCAATATGCTCTGATAAGCTGTACTGTTGTTTTGTAGAATGTTATCTTGGGGGAAACTTGGCAAAGTATCTAAAGGATCACTCTCTATTATCTCTGCATTATTTTGTACAAGTGAATATGAATATCAGTAAAAAAAAATCAAGTTAAAAAAAACAAGTATGCTGCTGAGCAGGATAGAGATGTGGCTGATTGGTACAGATCCTGAAATAGAAATAGATTCACTTTCAAATTTATCAAAGCCAACCCCAAAGCAGTGTTTGATAAACAAAGGACTCATTAGAAGAATCACCTGCTAATACAATGGCTTCTAAATTGAGATTTGGAAGAAACCCTCTGAACACTGGCAGAACTCGCCCAGAGAGCCAACTTTTGCTTATCTGCAGCAACAGGAGACCAGCATGACATAAAAACCAAATCCCATCCTAAAATCCCAAACTTCATTTCTATCACTTGTGCCAGCCCCTATTCCCTATAAAACCTTGTCATAAACTGCTACCATCAAGCCTAATAAACAGATATTTAGCCACACAGAACTTGACTTCCTAAAATTAAAGCGCCCTCCTGGTGACACTTTCAAAGTCAAGAGGTGGCTCCCAGGTCTTAAGATATGTGGATAATTTCTCCTCGGTTTATAAGGTCAAAATCCTACACATTTATATGCACAGCATGCGATTTCACAAGCTGGGAAACGTAGAGCCAATCATTAGCTGAACTGTAAACTTAATCACTGCAAGACAGGCCCGCAAATCCAAGAAAGACGAAAAGGATGGAGAGAGGAGCTTTTTGGTACCCACGAAGCTACTGCACCCTGAAAAGCAGAGCTGGCTTCTCTGGCAGGATGTGAGGTTCAGCTTTTCACAGCCACGACTCCCAATCCCTCAGCAGATTTCCTGCCTTCCACCCAGACCTGCTAAGTCAGGCTAATGCTCCTTAAGAACCACCTTGACAGGATGGATCAAGTGACGTTTCCACCAGGGATGTCTCGGAACTCCTGTTTGAATATTTATCTGTTTATGATTTATTGTTATCTTCTTCATATAGAGAAGTGGTTCTCAACAGGGACCAATTCTGCCCTAGGAGACTTTTAGCAATGCCTATCAAGGGACATGACGGTTGTCACAACTGGGAGGGTGGAGGGGATAGGGTTGCTGCTACACATTTGACAATGCACAGTACTACCACCTGCAAGAAAGCCTTATTGAGTCCAAAATGTTAGCTGGGCTAAGGCTGAAACTCCCTGATGTAAAAGGATATTTTCTTTGAGTTTTCCTCTTGCACTGATGCAAGAGGACAACTTAGAAAATATGAGAACAAGGGTAAAAGTCTGGATCTTGCTTGTCCCCCAAAGGCCTTTGTGTTAAACACTTGGTCACCAGCCCACGAAGCTACGGGGAGGTGGTGGAACCTTTAGGAGATGGGACCCAACGGGAGAAAGTGAGGTCAATGGGGGTATACCCTTGAAGGTTACACCAGGACCCCAGCCCCTTCCTCTCCTCTCTGTGCCTCCTGGGCCACCGTGAAGCAGGCAGCCGTCTCTGCCACACGTTCCTGTGATAGTGTGCTAGTTCACCACTGGTCCAAAGCAAGCGAGCCAAGTGACCATGGAATGAAACTTCTTTCCTTTTTATAAGTTCTTTACCTCAGGTGTTTTTTCATGGTAATATAAACTCAACAAATACAACAAGCTTAATAAATTAGAGCTACTTAGTGGTGGTGATGTTCAAGGACACAAATAGCTATTACTCCCCTGGCAGGCTTATGGGGGGATTCATCCAAATGATTTTCTCTGTGATCGTGAAGCACTTCAAGACCAGCAACCCTGGCACCATTAAGGCTCAAGTTCGAATCCCAGTTTTGAGACGAAATATCTGGGTGACATTACGCAAGGCAATTGCCTTCAGCAAGAATCTATTTTTTATGTATAAAGGGGGGATTGATAACTGTTCTTCTGAGAGCTGTTGGACAGATGAAAACAGAAAAGATATACCTGTCTAAGAATGTAGTGTAAATCCCAGACAATAAACACGAGTCTTTATTATCAATGAACTCTCTTTCTTTCTCACTCTGATCTCTTCATTTCTCAGCTGTAGAGCGAGTAAACAATTTCTCATTCTCCATCTTTTTCAGAATAAATTTGGTTACTCTTTTCACTAGTTTCTGTTCCTCCAGTCCCAGATAAAAGCTATCATTTCTAATAAACCTCTTACTTCAGTGCCAGCGGTTTCTCTTTGAGAAACACCACCAGCATCTCTACCACTCTCCTACCTCAACCCACTACTGGCTCCATACAAGCGGTAACCTTGAAAAGGAGGAGACCGCCATTCCTATTAGCTAAACAACCTAACATCCAATGCATTGTAGGAGCCTTAATGAGGAGGTAGCTAAGATGGCGGCTGGCTGAGAGCCAAAGAGGAGGCGTTTAAGTGTTTTCTCCTGACCTTAATGTAATCAACTAAGAATCTTTCTGTGCCCGTGAACACTGTGTAACGCACCTGTTAAGTTAAGCTTGTGACACGTGTATACTTGTTAAGGTGAAGAGTATTTAACCAGAGGGAGTTGGAGTTGGGGTGGTTGTTGGAGTTGGAGAGAGAAGTCAGAAGAGAAAGCAGAATAAAGAACCTACTCATTCCCAGTCTGCCTCCAAATTCTTTCCCGTGGTATTGTTGCTGCAGGCCGCAGCAGCTGCAGGTGGCAACAATGCATGATTGACACCTAGGCTTTAAGAATTTTTTTGCATAAATAAAATGTTTTCAGTGGCCTTGAACCACAGAAACTCAGGAATCCAGGTTTGGTTAATGGATTTACTATACAGCAAAAGCCTGGCTGTGCTGGGCCCAAAAGATAAAATGGTGATCCTACAGCGATGGCTCCTCCCCACAATAAAGGCAAGGGTTAGAAGGAAATGTTTGTACCTACAGATTCCCAGATGCACCAGGGGCACTAAAGAGATTAAGGAAGACTTTTCTCAAAAAAACATCTCCAAATGGCATGAGCCATTAAAACCACAGAGACAGCAGAACTACATGAAATCTGGACTAGGGCTCTTTCTATCTATAATCCCTAAAACCTACCCATTTCAGTCTTATGTGCTCAGAGTATTCAAAAGGAATATTAACAGAATTCACCCCATGGGGTTCTTACAAGGATTAAATTAGATACTACACTTAATGCATATGAATGCTACCAGGTTCTCAATGGGGGCTGTTATCCTCATTAACAAAGGAACTGGAAATTCCTACCCTTGCATCTTGCAGATCTTAAGATTTTTTTCACTCAGTGCACCCGAACCTCTTTCAACAGCTTGCAAGTACACTCGCTTTCCCAAAATATGCTACCTCCTAAAACCTTGATAAGTTCTTAAATTTTCCACATTCAGAGCTTCCAATCAGAACTTCCTCCCCATCGCACATGGCTCCCAGCAGCACTTGCCCGCGATTCATCAGCAGTCGCCGGTAATGATGTGCCACCGATCAAGGTAACAGTTTAGATGTGAGAACATCTGTTCCAGCCCTGTGTTCCAAGCAGGCGACGGAGGTCTCCAATGCAGCTGACTTTGATTCTCATTCTGTATTATGCCTTTTCTTTAGTTATCAACCAACCTAAATGTTTAAGATGGTCTCATTACACACTGGACAAAATGCTCCTGATTTTTTATTTCATTGTTAATACACAACCTCAGCCAGCTCAACTATCACATAGTCTGGGCTGCCAACCTGGTGTCTGCTACTATAAGTAGTTGGATGGACAGGAATCCCAGAGCATGTTCTGTAAGGTGAGATAGCCTTTGTCATCTCCAAAGGGGAGAGACTGCTATAGTACTTCCCAGAAATATTGAGAACATCAAATGAAAAATAATCTTTCTTAAGAACACTGTATGTTTTCAGCAGGTAGAAAAATGAAGTATTTTTTTTTGTGTGTGTGTAATTTGTTTTTTAGCTGGACGCAATACTTTTTAAAATTTTATTTATTTATTTTTACGTGGTGCTGAGGATAGAGCCCAGTGCCTCACACGTGCTTGGCAAGCACTCTACCACTGAGCCACAACCCCGCCCCCAAAATGCATTATTCTTATAGTGGCAATAATGAAATGAAAGTTCAACAGAATATTTTCACGGTTCAAAGAATTAGCAGTTTGTGTTAGCAAATTAGTGAAATCACACAAATATGCTTTGAGAAACGAAAACATGCAGAAAAACTGACATGTATGTAGGTGAACATCTTATATATATTACTGCCATTAAAATAAAAAAGTGAGTCTTTCCATAACACATGAAAGGGTCCAAAGAGTTTTAAGTACTAGGTGTGTAATGGCTTAGAGGGTACATTAGCCTCTCTCGAGAATCCAGATGAATGTGAGGGCTTTTGCACTTTAAAACCAACTTCTGGTCAACTCTCCAGTCCTGAGTTCCCCCATGGGGTTTCTACAAGGTACATTATGACTATTAAAGTCAGGGGAGGGTATTGGGGATGGAACCCAGGGACCTCTACCACTGATCCACATCCCCAGGTCTTTTGATTTTTATTTAGAGACAGGGTCTCCCTAAGTTGTTAGGGCCTTGATAATTTGCTTAAGCTGGTCCTGAACTTGTGTTCCTCCTGCCTCAGCCTCCTTAACCTCTGGAATTACAGTTATGTGGTACCACGCTTAGCTAGAACTATTTCTTTCCCTTAGACTTCATTCACTGACTTGTGCTCACCATTATGAGGCAATGGTCGACTCACCAACCTAAAAAAAAAAACTAAACTTAAAAGACTATATAGCTGTTTCCACTATCAGACAGAAATTAAATGGTTTATTCTTTAAAAATCTCCAGGTAGACCTACGCATTTCAGAGGACACATCTCAGAAGAGCCAAGCCAGCTGAAATGAAATGCAGGGTGGGACAGAGGATGAGAAAGGCCACTGATACAAAATTTTTAGAAATTTTAAACAGATTACGACAGACATCTGAAATCAACAGTTCTTATCCATCAGATCAATTTTCCAATACACAAATGTAATATAAAACTCATCAAAGTCTATAAAAGTATGTTATCACACATAAAAAAAAAAAAAGAGCTATCTTTTCCTACCAAGAAAAATGAACACTTGAATGCGATTCACCAAGGGTCCTCACTCTCGGGCACACTCAGGCAAACACAGCCTTTCTTCAGGAATCCAAGGGCAGGAGGAATATGGCCAGGAAATTTCAGACAATGAGGAGCAAGGTGGGCTTCAGAAAGGAAGTGGAGTTCAAGTGGGATTCAGACCTCTGTGCAAAGTCTGTTTTTGTATTTTAAAAAGTCTTTCTTAAATTTGGGAGTTCCCAAGGTGTGGTGGTGCAGGCCTGTAATCCCAGCAGCTCAGCAGGCTGAGGCAGGAGGATCTCAAATTCAGAACCAGCCTCAGCTATTTAGCAAGGCCTGAGCAACTTAGTGAAAATCTGTCTCAAAATAGAAAAAAAAAAAAAAAAAAAAAAAAAAGGCTGAGGATGTGGCCCCGTAGTTAAGCACCTTTGAGTTCAACCCCTGATACTGGGGGGGGGGGGGGGGGGGGGGGGAACAACGTAATTGGGGAGTTCAAGTTGAAGACTTGATTTCAACTCTTTTCATGTTCAGAACAAAAAGGGATGGAAGGCAGAGGAATAGCTATTTCAAGGAATGCCTGTAATTTTCTTGCCAAAACTTCCAGGCGTCTTTACCCCAAGATGATGGAGTTAGTCAGCTAGGAACTGAAAAGACAAAAAAAAAAAACTGACTGGAAAACCTGACAAAGGAAAAAAAAAAGCAAAACAAAGAGCAAAAACAAAACAACAAATCTACAAACCCATCCATCACCCACTGTCTTTCATGGTGGAAGGAGTGGCCTGGTTAATCCAAAGGGCTAAGACATCTACAGGAAAGGGACACCAGGAGAGTGGAAGAAAAGACAGGACTACACCCCTCGCTAAATCGTCCCAGTAGTTCAATTTGGCAATCCAGTTAACCTTAAATATCAAGCTATGCATTATTTTCCATCCAATAAATACCTTCGGGGTAATAATTGAGTTTCAAGTCTGACCTTCAGACTGCAAAATGAATCATACTCTGCTACTAAAAAAAAAAAAAAAAAAAAAAGATGCAACAGCTGTCCCCATATACCCTCCTGCAGGAAAGCTTAAGTGGGAAAACTCAAAATATCTTTCTACAAAAAGTATGAGAATAGTTATGTGCAAAATTCTCTCCATTTGGCAGCCTCTTAACAAAATACTTGTGAAAAGAATTCCATGTGTTGCAGAGAGAATTCCCCCTTTGTCAGTTTCTCTGACATTCTTCACCTGTTTACAGGTATGGCTTTGTAATATGGGTTCTCTTTCATTTTTTAAAATTAAATCCAAAGCATGAATATTGGCCTGCTTCAGAAGTGACATGGGAAATAAGCTAACTATTAAAACAACAACAACAACAAAAAGAAATTACTCAATGACATCTGCAATTCATTATAGAAATAGTTTAGCAGGGCATGACAGATTTCTGGGGCCATCCCTCCTAAGAACAACCCACTTATTGGAGGATTCCGCTTAAGACAATATTAATTAAGTTTAAGTAGACTATAATGTCTAAACAAACTCACAGCTCAAGCATACAAATGGGAAATAAAAAATGGGCAACAAAAAAATACCGGTGGAAAGAATAGAGAAACATTTTAATGGTTAAGTTTTCGCATCATGGAAGATAAATATCTATATGTGTGAGTATATGTGTGTGGGGAGGGGGTTGCGCGTGTGCGTGCATTTATTGTGGTAAAATTTAACTTGCAGAATCACATTTGGCATAATAGGGACAGGTACAACTGGCAAAGGAACTAGCTTGAAGGATCCCACCAGCCCAATCAGAGACAATCAGCGTAACCACCAAAACTATAATAATCACTGAATAAAGTACTGGATTATAATCCACTGAATAAAATATGTGAGTCCTAACGATAAAGTCAATGAACAAATAAATATATGGTTAGAGGAGAAAGAAAGTACCTTCATTCAGTAGAATGCCAACTGAAGGTAAAGCAATAAATGTGGAGAAATCACAGAAAATTGCCATTTGGTAACCATCACAATGGCATCAACCTTTTATCAATAGACGTTAAAAGTGATGGATAACGTTTGGGGAAAAGAAAGAAAAAAAAAACAGAATATTAACACATATGCAAAACATCACCTGACAAATCACTTCTTAATAATAACTTGGGAAAACAGTAGTTTTACAATAGTTGAGAAATCTGGGGTAGTATGTCTGAGCTCCTGTGAAAGTCAACAACAATGATTTACAAACTGACTTTGGATGCCTCCTGATACAATGCACTGAGAAAAACACATTACCTCTGCCGGTTCCCACAAGACCTAAATGGAATCATAAGCAAATTCAGCAGAACCACACTTGAGGTACATTTTGAAAAATTACTACCCAGTACTCTTCAAACTGTCAGCTTCACAAAAACTCAAAGGAAGACAGACAAACTGCTTCAGATTGAATGAGACTAAAAGGACATGAAGACTAAATGTGATGCCTGGTCCTGCATTAGAGCCTGAATTGGGGAGAGATTTGCTATAAAAAACATAACAGAGGGACAAATTGGTGACTATGGAATATGGATTTCAATGATGGTACCATATCAGTAATTTCCTAACTTACATAGTCATACTGTTATTGGGTAAGACCTGTTATTTGTATTAGGAGGGTCATGGTAAAATATTTGTAAGTAAGGAGATATACAACTTTATAAATAACCCAATACACATAGAAAAATAAAATTGGCAAGTCTGGATCAGAAGTTTGGAGATGGTTTTTGCACTATTCTTTCAACCTTACTCAATGTTTGAAATTATATAAAAACATGAAGGCATTCAAAAAACTCTTAGGGTGCAGAGAATGACATACATAATTCACCATCAGGCAATACCTACATGCGACCTTCTGTAGCTGTGACGCTGCTTGGCTCCATTTTTAAAAAGACATATTTCCTTGTTTGATCTTACCTTAATCCATTTTGGTGTTCTCCAGAACTCTCTGATTGAATCTATAATACGGTCCCTATGAAAAAATTAGATTTTGAGCAATGTTCCTCTAATATCTTTGTGTTTCCTGGAATGTGATCTCAGCAATATTTAGATAAATGGTGTATTAATTTTTGTTTAAGAGAAAAGACCATAATGCAAAATACCCTGAGGTCCTCTTTTTTGCTCTAAATAAATATGGATGATATAACCATGTGCTCTTATTTTTTAAATTACTAAAAGCCAACATTTCCTGATTAAGATCTGGTAATATATGGCTTAGAATTTGCAAAACAACAGTAGTCAAACTCCATAATGTCCTTACTGTTCACAACCACCACCCAATTGAACAAAGAAGGTCAATCAGCTGCTCACATCGAAAGCCACAAGAATTTCATTAATTGGAAAAGAAACTTCCCTTCTGGTGTGGGGGTAAATTTTGTGTGGGTTTTTTTGCTTCCCTATCTGAATATATTTCAAGACCAAGGGAGATTGGGAAATCTTTAAGTGAGAAAATCTTCAACATCTTGCTGGACTCTTAGCATGCATTTTTTTCACTGTGTCTAGAGGTCCTTTTAAAATTAATTCAATGGCTCTTAGTTAGGTTAAGGAAATGACTGCCAGGGGTTTAGAATTCACAGGAGAGTCTCATCCCGTAGATTTTTATTCCAAACTATCTTGCTTTCCTCACCAATAGCTGAATATGTTTTAGCAGACTGAAATGAGTATTTAATAGCGGCGCTTCAAAATAAAATGCTATGGTTATATTTTCAAAAATAGTATTTACAGATAGTGTTTCAGCAGAAAACAATCAGAAAATTGGAACCAGAGATTTTTCCTCTTATTAGCAGAGCACACAAGATGCTTCAGTGGTTTGCTTGATTGTCCATGAATACTGTGCAGTGTTTGTCTTCATTCCTAATCAAAACTTCACTTAAGGAGGAAAAAAAAAAAAAAAAAAAAAAAAAAGTCCGGTCCTGTTCTGATCAATTCTCCAAAAGCAGAAAAACACCACAAAACAAAGCTAGTGAAGCAAACGTGTAATCAATTGTTTACACTCAATTAAGCAGAAAATAAAACCCTTCTATTTGGAAGAAGATTATCTATAAAACACAAATCTGCAAAGAAATAGCAAATTGAAGGGATAGTTAACGGAGCTCAAAATGGTCTTGGGTTACAACTAACTAGAAAGTATAAACCCAGCAATATGTCTTGTGTCAAGTAACTCATTTTTGTAAATATATTTTTTTAGTCGTCAATGGACCATGATTTTATTTACTTTTATGTGGTGCTGAGAATAGAACCCAATGCCTCACACATGCGAGGCAAGCGCTCTACCACTGAGCCAACCCCAGCCCATTACCTGATTCAGGTTCCCTATCTTCACATCTCTGACTTCTGCAGATCTTAACAGCAAAGGGTGGGCTTCAGCCAGCAAGCAGGACAAGGTGTAGACCACCCAATATGAGATATTCCTGCTCCTGACCACTCTCCTACTTCCGCTAGGTCACAGATCTCCATGATTATTTCCTTGTGACCTCAAAGAATACTATTCAATTAAAAAAAAAAAAAAGCCCTCCTCACAATCCAAAGGCATATGCAAAATAGGTGAACTAAAATTAACTATTAGGTAGTCCTTCAACACCATCTGGAAATCCTATTCAGAAAGGCTTGCTTTCATGCAGATCCTCAAGGAGACTTGGAAATAAATAATGGTTTTAACCTGACAGTCCCTGTAAGAAAAGAGTAGTCATTCTCCATCTCAATCCTCACGGCCTCTTCTGTCTGTAGACAGCAAGGTGGTTTTCTGATTTGAAACAGGAAGGAGGGATCCAAGGGGTATAGGGACACATCCTTCAGGTTTTCTAGCTGCTTGCATAACTTGTGTGTGACCTGTTCTCCTTCTTCAGGTGGCATGTGACATGTCTCTGTAGGGCAGAGCTCTCATTATCCTGGGTCAGAGTCCAAGCTATCTCTGTGTGTGTGTGTGTGTGTGTGTGTTTCCATTACCTTCCCCTCCGCAGGCACCCAGACAGTGAGAAAATGAGGATCAGTGGACCTGTCTCAATAAAGATCTTCTCTCCACACTCCATCTCTGCACGGAGAGGTTCCAAGATTTACACTCAGTGCAAAGATATAAAAAGGCTCCACCTTGATTATAGATCTAAGCTGTCTTGTCCAACCCTGCCTTATCACTGATAAAATGGATAGTTTGCTCTTTCTCAGACACCTGATCTTTATCTCAATTTGTGTAGACTTCTGAGTGTAAGATGAGAGGGTAACAAGAAAGTAGAAAAACAACACTGAAACACACACAGGAGGTCTAACCTAAATGAATTTGAACATGTGCATACAAAAAGGAAAACCAGGGAAAATCCATGCACCTACAGAGGCTAGCTATGGGTCTCACAAGTATGAGTATATTTGCTTTTTATATTTGGCTTTAGTGTATTTTCCAAGTAATCCACAGTATTGGAAAAAAAAAAAAAAAACACAGGTATTTTTGGTTTTTCTTTGTTGGTTGCTTTTTGAAAAGAAAGAGCAGAACAGAGCTTGGTGGGTAAAATTCAGAACACATTTTGCCAAGTGTCTGGTTCTAAGCAAAACTGTCACGGCATACCCTGTTATATGATCTATGAAATTTACAAATTGGTTGAAAAGACAGCAAAAACCCCACCTCTACACCTCATCTACTTGTATTTTCATAAAAGAGCATGGTTTTCAATTTGGCAGAGTGAAATAAATGACATTTCGCTCCAGCCGGCAATGAAAGCGAACACCACATGTCAAGATTATTTACTGACTGCACACGCAGGACAGAGCTGTAAGCCACTGGGGCCCCAGAGCAGGGATGCTGATTAAACCTGAAGCATCCCGCTTTCCCATGCTTTAACCATGTTTTTCCTCTGGGGCTTTCTTTAGCTGGGGGCATTTTAAGTCTGCCAGGAATCAAATATGAAGATCACTCCCTTAGAGTTTAGTAGAAGTGGCAAGTCAGAAACTTGGAGCAAGATGCAGCCTTGTATCAACACCTACTTTTTCAAACCAGACAGAGAGATGAAGACAAAGATAAATGAAGTTCCTGTGACTTTAAAGAGAATTTTAAATTTTGCAAAGGAAAAGAAAAAGTTCGATTATTATTCTGATTACACAACATTTCTCACTTCTTCAAATAGCAGCCTTGAAGCCTTTGGGTAAACTGTTCCGCCTCCCAAGGACTGCACCCCACACAATGGAAATTCCAGCCAGCTTCATTTTTTATGATGGTTTAAATGCTATCTAGAAGACCGTCCTTCGAGGAGGATCCAGGGGCCCAGAAATTTCTTTTCTCCCAAATACCTGAAACATTTACTAATAACTTGATTAATCTGCTTCTTTACTTACCTTTAGCAGTATCCCTATGATGGTGTGGATTTTTTTTTTTTTTTTCCTGGCACCAGGGATTGAACTCAGGGGCACTTGACCACGGGGCCACATCCCCAGTCCTTTTTTGTATTTTATTAGAGACAGGGTCTCACTGAGTTGCTAAGTGCCCTGCCATTGCTGAGGCTGGCTTTGAACTCGCGATCCTCCTGCCTCAGCCTCCCAAGTGCTGGGATTACAGGCGTGTGCCTCCCCCACCCGGCTGATGGTGTGGATTTTAATGTTCCCCAACAGCCCATGACTTAGAGCTTGGTCACCAGCCTGTGGTGCTATTGGGAGCAGGTGGACTCTTCAGGAGGTGAAAAAAGGCACTAAGTGAAGCCACTGGGGAATGTCCTTGAAGGCACACTGGTATGCCCAGCCCCTTCCTATCTCTCTCTTTCATGTCCCAGCTGCCATGAGATGACAGCCTCCTCTGCCACAGGGTCCCCACCATGATGACCTAGGCTGCCACAAGTCCAAGCCAACAGGGTCAACCAACTATGGGCCAAGACTTCTGAAGATCATAAGGCAAAAGTAAATGTTTCCTTCTTCTATGTTGATTATCTCAGGTGTTTCGTCACCTGAGATAGATGTAAGCTGCCTGTCATGGCCAGCCACGGCGCCGCGGGAGGAAAACTCTGAGGCAGAGTAAAGCTATTACTACTTTTACTTCTACTTTCTTAGAGAGAGCTTAGAGAGAGAAAGAAAGATTTTTCTTCTTTTTAGAAAGAGCTTAGAGAGAAAGATTAGAGATAGCTTTTTCTTCTTCTTCTTCTTAGAGCTTAGAGAGAAAGATAGAGCTTTTCTTCTTAGAGCTTAGAAAGAAAGAGAGAGAGCTTGAAAGAGAGAGATTTCTTCTTTAGAGAGAGAGAGAGAGCTTAGCTTTTAGAGCTTCTTTCTTCTTTGTTCTTTCTTCTTTCTTCCTCGGGAGCCTCGGCTTGACTCTGACCAGGAATTACTTCTTCTATCTGGTTTCTCTTCTGTAACTGCTCTGCCTACGTTCTGGCCGCTCTGATTCTTTTCTTCTTCTCTGACCCGAACTCTTCTTCCGACCGAGCGACTGCACGACTGACTGAATGAATTCATTCTTCTCCTCCTCCGACCGCTTTCACCCGGTTATATACCTTTAGCTTTGCGGGTGCCTCACGTGCACTTACAGGTGCATCACATACATACTTATTATCAGGTGGAACTTATGGCTTCCAGCTGACCGCAATAGCCATCTCCCTAATTGGGGCTCCTTCAGATAGAAATATGAGTTAGTATAATCTCTGATTAAACTGACTTCCTAGAAGGCAGACACTCCATCTACCCACGTCATCTTAAAACCTAGGTGGCGCGCCATGTGCATTCACGCCAAGTGAAGGACAGACATCACCGTTAACCCCGTTCCTGAATCAGTACTCTACCTGCCACAGCCTCTGATTGCAATATAAATATTAATGTAGCAACCACATAGGATAGGTTTCCAAAAAGAGGGTAGTAGGAGAATACAATGGGAAATTCTGACATAATTTAATACAGGAGAGAAGAAAGAGGGGAACATAAAATGTCCTAAAGATGTCATGGATTTGCCTTCTGCCATTTTAATCACCAAGAGCTTATAAGCAAAGATAACAAGCACAGAACTCAGAAGACAATGAGACAGTGCAATAATCCATAAAAGGTATTTCAAGCTGTATGACGTGCATTTTTTTATATAAATCTCATTTCTGGCCCTGTTATTTTGTTTTTTTTTTGTTTGTTTGTTTGTTTGTTTTGTTTTTTTAATCCTAATTATAGAGATACAGTTCTTTGTTCCCATGGAATTCTTATTGACTCCTCCATATCCCGGTAAGCTCTTTAAATTCCGTTTTTTGGAACAAGGCAAGTTATTAATTACTAAATGAGGAGGGTTGTTATTTCACAAGTATTTTAAAAGGACGCTCTCAAGCAGGAGACATTAATCTGCCAGGAGCCACAAGAGGAGAGTTTCCAGAGGATGGGACCTGGTTCCCGGTAGGCCTCGGGGAAGGGTGTGGAGCTTCCCAGAGGGAGAACCACAGGGAACATCGCAGGGTCATGGGAAGCACCAGGAGCCTCAACCATCACATATTAGGGTGACTACAAACCTGAGGAAGTGTTTTTGTCGGAACATTATGCATGGGGCGGGGGGGGGGGTGTCAGAAATATAATTTTTTTATCATTCTTTTTCCTTCCCTTTATAATGGTATTGGAAGGTTCAAAAATAAAATTAGTCACCAAGAAGGATATACAACTTGGAGACCCAGCTGTAAGAACCCTGTCTGTGTCAGTGGCCAAGGAGTCCAATGATCTAGGGGAGAAAGACACACAGATGAACTGGCAGCTTCCACACACTGTAATAGGGATTCGAAGTGAAAACACAGACAGCCCTGAATCCAGAGAGGAACACCCTGCAAAGTAGGAGAGCAACTGGCCTGAGGTGGGGAGGTACTGAGATACAAAATTATAAGAATTATCACTTTCTTTTTTTAAAAGTTGTATTTGTTCTTTTTAGTTAAACATGACAGTAGAGTATGTATTAACATATTTGGGAGGAAGGGGTACTGAGGATTGAACTCAGGGACACTCAACCAGTGAGCCACATCCCCAGCCCTATTTTATATTTTATTTAGAGACAGGGTCTCCCTGAGTTGCTTAGGACCTCGCTAAGTTGCTGAGGCTGGCTTTGAACTTGGGATCCTCCTGCCTCAGCCTCCAGAGCTGCTGAGATCACAGTCCTGAGCTACTGAGCCTGGCTATATTGACATATTTATACAAACAAAGTTATGTCTCATTCTAATTAGAGCCCAGTCTTGTGGATGCACATGATGTGGAGATTCACTGTGGTATAATCACGTCAGATTCCTTCCCCTTTTGACCTTCATGGGAATGTGAGATGACACACAGTTTAAAAGCCCTTAGTGCCTCCTAGTAACTGTGCAATCCAAGACTGGACCACGCCAAACCATAGTCTCCAAGGTTCAGACTCACCTCCCTCACATCGGTAAGGACACCTTCCTAAGTGCAGAAGTGAAACTTTCAAACATGCCACATCAGAACCTTCTCCTTTCTAGAACATTCTGGCTTCTGAAAATAGAATACAAACCAATTTAACAAACCCAGCCTTTTGGAAAGCAAATCCATCCGAGCACGCTGCTCGGTTCAGAGGAAACAGCTTTCCAACTAGTCGCTGCTGGCATTGTATGAATGACAAATGCAGGGGACTGACCCACAATTTACGAGTTACCCAGATGCTCTTTAATTATGTTTCAAAATGCCAAATGATTTTTCCATTTGGAGAACGGTTCCCAGCTTATGTTCTTAGGAAATGAAAGACTTGGCATGTACATTCTCGAGAAGGGGAAACACGGTGAGTACTTACACCATGAACCTGGTGGTAGTCAAATGTGGCGCTCTTACCCTTGCAGGGGGCTCTGTGAGGAAGCATCAGCTTGGTCACCTGTGCAGAGGCTGGGGTGGGGCACGAGGGGGTGGGTGCAGGGAATGGTGGTTAGAACTCTTAAACATTTCTTTCAAGGAAGTTACTGGAATGTTCAGAAACAGCTGTGCCAAAGGAGTTTGAGACATAAACACACTATCAAGCAACCTAAATCATCCATTGTAGTGTTTACATTCCATCTTTAAGACCTACACTGCCACATGCTGCGCCCATACTTACTTCGAGGAGGAAGTTATTACTAAAATCCATCTGAGGAATATATCACAGAGGCTCCAAATGCATCCGTCACAAAAGTTGAAGCTTCAACATTCAAAACTACTAAATGTTCTTAGATGTTTTTAGGTATAGGACCCACATATCTATTGAGTGGTTTTAGAAAAGTCTTAGGAAATTTTATAGGTTTTTTGTCTGTTTGTTCATTTTTGTTTAGATTTGGTACCAGGGATTGAACTCAGGGGCCCTCGACCACTGGGCCACATCCCCAGCCCTTTTTTGTATTTTATTAGAGACAGGGTCTCACTGAGTTGCTAAGTGCCTCACCACTGCTGAGGCTGGCTTCGAACTCACAATCCTCCTGCCTCAGCCTCCCAACCATGTTTGATGGTCACGACTGATCCTGGCATCCGGTAGGTAGAGGCCAGCAATGCTGCTGACGACCCTACAATGTATAGAACACCCCACAACAAGGAATTATAGGCCCCCTAAATGTCCACAGTGCTAAGGTTGAGAAACATAATTACAGAAAAATGCAGACCTCCAAAGATCATCAGATCCAGGCACTCTCCAAATCAGCTCCATGGCCCTCAAAAAGCCCCATCAGGAGCAAGGACCATGAAAGAGAAGCCAAGAGGATATGATATGGACACAGTGAAGGTCCTATTTTCACTTAGATAGACTGGGGGTGTGGAGTAAGCATACTAAAGGAAAGTGTCCTGTAGGGATCTAGCCAACTCCATGGGGCAATCATCACGGCACTGGGGTGACTAATGCACCCTTGACAACCCTAGTGGCTACAATACCCCTGTCATAGGATAAATAAGGACACAATTTGTATGATAAGGACACTGCCGACATAATAGTAAGTGAAAAGCAGATCAATGGGGGATGGCAGGGACTGTGGCAAACACACACACACACACACACACATACACACACACACACACACACGATAGCATACACTGTCTAAAGAGTACATTGGGGGCTGGGGTTGTGGCTCAGCGGTAGAGCGCTCTCCTAGCACATGCATGACCCAGGTTCAATCCTCAGCACCATGTAAAAAATAATAAAGGCATTGTGTACAATTGAAACAAATAAATAAATATTTAAAAAAAAAAGAGTACATTGGGAACCAACTCAGAGGTCCCCTGGTATGAAGAGGTCCCAGTCTCTTACAGCAACACCCTCTACTCAGTCACCGTTCTATGCACCTTCCTTCTCTTCTCTCCTGTATCCCAAGTTTTGTGGCTAAACCTCATGCAATCACCCCAAGATCGCTCTTTTCCCCATTCTAGGGCTACAGGGCTTCTCAGCAAACCGTAGTTCCATTTCTGTACAAATTTTAAAAATGCAAATTCTAGAAAAGATGATGCTGGGCAGACAATACTTGAAACAAAATTTACGTTTATCACTTTGTTACTTTGCCTCTAGTTACTCTGCTCGAAGTTCCATACAGATTGTTATTTCTTCAGACCATCAATTATGCTTGGTATTTGGTAGGCACTAAATAAATGTGTGATGAATACATGAATTAAAATGTCCTTATTAGTTTGCAGAAGGGAATATTCTATTAATGGAGCCGGAGGCTGGAGGGACTCTACAGTTCAGTAAAGAGGCACCGCAAAGTCAGTGTCCACTGAGCTACCACTGAGTCAAATTCCATGTGAAGGACCAGGGACTCCAGCAGAGACAACCCTCGATTTGATTTTCCATATCCTAAACTATAAAGTGCATTTTTATTTGCACGATTCTATCATAAAGGCTTACAAAAGCACCGGGTAAGACAGGATATAGAGCCTGAGCTGTATTACAATTAAAAATGTCTCTGTACATAAACCATAGAAAGAAACAACTCCCAGAATACATTAGGAAATCAAGGATGTCTAGTCTCACCTCATTTATTCAACATTGTGCTGGAGGTTCTGTCCACGGCAATTAGGCAAGAAAAACACAATGCATCCAGATGGGGAAGGAAAAGAAAAACCATCCCTACGTGCAGATGGCATGACCTAAGCTATAGACAGTCCTAAGGAACCCAAAACAACAACTATTAGAGTTAATAAATAAATTTATCATGTCTGCAAGATACAGGAGAAACATAAAATCTCAGTCACTTTTTCTATATACCATCAATGAACAGTGCAAAAATGAAATTAAAAAATAATTTGGGCTGGGGTTGTAGTGTGGCTCAAATGGTAGAGCACTTGCCTAGCATGTGTGAGGCACTGGGTTCAATTCTCAGCACCACATATAAGTAAATAAATAAAGGTCAATAAACAACTAAACAAAAAAAATTGGAAAAAAAAATAGTTCCATTTAAGAAACCATCAAAATTGATAAAACAGGAGTTGGAGGTATAGCTCAGTGGTAGAGTGCTAGCCTGGCATGCAAATTCTCCTGGGTTCAATCTTCAGCATTTCAATATATAAGTACATAAAAACTAAAATTAGATAAAACGCTTAGAAATGAGAGAAATGCAAATACTGTACACTGGAAACTACAGAACACCTTGGCAAGAAATGGAAGATATAAATAAATTGGAAAGCCATCCCATGCTCATCTATCAGAAGACTTCATATTGTTGTAATAATCCAGTCTGAGCTGACAATAAGGAGACAGAGCAAACATAGTCTAAGAAACTCACAAAAGAGTCCGTCGGGATGTTCACTGAGAGATTAATCAAGACTCAAGGTGTCTGATCACCATGGAAAATCAAAGTCCTTACAGTCCTAGAGCTCACATTGTCAATCATATTTGCAAGGAATTTTTAGGACTTTGGTTCATTTCTCATCACAAATGAAGATGAGGTTGACGTCACAGGATGTATTCCTGGTGAATTAGTGTTGCATCCTCGTGATCACTTCCTGGCAGTTTTCTAGAATCTAAATTTTCTATCTGTTTCTATATGGAATAGTTGAACAGACCCAGGGATTCCAAGACACACAGGTTAGTGCTCTCTATAGAATAAGATGCACTACTAAGGCCTCCTAGTGCACCCAAGACTGTCAAAGCACATGAAAATACCACATAATCAGACTTCTAAGTTGCAGGACCATTCCACTGTGTTTTACTGACCAAAACAGAAGCAGAAAACTCCTGTTCAAATGTTGCATTCCTTAGCAATCAACAACTAAATGGAATCTACAACAAGAAGAAGGGATTAAATCCTAGGGCTCACAGTGGCTCTTTGAAGCAAATGGGTCTATCACTCAGAGGGGCTGTCAAGCCTCCTGAAATTAATGTCTTTCCATGTGATCCAGCAAATTCCCCAATATTCATAAAAGGCTCCATCAATAAAAAGGAAAATGTTAAGTGTTTCAGTGAGTTTTGGTGACAAATGCCAGCGTACGAGCAACAATTCTGATACCCTGACATGTCAAGTGAAAATTATCTCATACAAAAAGACCCAAATTTAACAACAGAGATCTCAGGAAGTACTTCTCTCATTTAATGACCCTTGGCAGCATTTCAAATTAAACACTCCATTGTGCAAGGAGCTAATTATGTTCAGATTAAACCCAAAGAATGATAGGGGCATTTACTGTACTTAGAGTAATCATGCGAGTCTGCTATATTCAAAATTTCAACTCATTTTTTTTTTTCTTATCTTCAGTGTTGTCCCACTAACCCCCAATTCCACAACACACATAGTTTGTTTGGAGCTTAAATATTTTGCAGATGATGAGATATTTTTCTTCACTAACTTGTAGTCATTTTATAGTTTCTCCACTTTACTGTCGTCATTGGCATTATTTTGGTCCCAGTGCCCCCTAAGTTTCTATCCACAAACATTTCTGAGATGCAAGTAAGCAGTTGTTACTTTTCTACAAAGTGTATACAAAATATGTCTTTATTAACCACTCAAATATGATACATTTCTGCAAACCCAGTCAGCTGTTCCACAACACCCTCTCTGGTGTAATGATAAACTATGAGCCAACCCCAGGGAAGACACCTCTGTGCCTTTTCTGTGGTTGACTTAATAACCTCCTGCTGGGAGCCTAAGCATTTCTAACAGAGTTTAGAAACACAAAATTAACTTCTGAGGACAAGGGCAGCCTGCTCACACACCTCTCCATTACTCCAGAGCAATTGCATACTCAATATCCAAATGCCAAGACAAATTCTGCCTTCCTATGTGAACAAAGTGGTCCAAACCCAGAAAACCATGGAATTTAAATATGGGTGTTCTTCTATTTGCAGATTAAAATTAGCACATTCTCAGATGTGGGCCTAGATATTTGACATCTATGAAGTTAAATTTTAGCAACAAAGAATTTAAAAGAAATGCATAGCTTGCACAAGGCAAAATCTTCACACTCTCCTGAAACAAGAATATCAGTGAATTACAAAGCTGATTCTTCAGGCCTCAAGGTGGGGGCTGGACAAAGGAATACACTTTATAAATGAACACTCAGAGATAGCTGTCATTAAGTAATCACATTATAACAAAATTTTTTAAAAAGGTAATGTTTTACAGCAGATAAATGATATCAGGCAGAAATGTAGGTACTAGAAAAAGTCATGAATCACCATTTGTGGGAGATGATCCGATTCTGTTTAATATATACTATATACATAAACATTTATGAAATTAAAATCCTGTTAACTATTTCACCTATCTTTTAACTTTAGGAGGGGCATACTGATAAGGTAAAGAGGGGGAAAAATAGAAATTGAATAGAATTCTCATTCCTACTTTGCATTCATTAGATTTTTATAATAAGCCCATTACATTTGCATTTTTAAATGTCAGATGCAGAACATCAAAAAGTTTACTAGTGTATCCTCTCAGTTTTAAAAATTAATCTGTCATTTGATATTTGGAACCAACACTTTTGTGATTTTGCAATTCATAAAAACTAATAGGTGTGAAAACTATTTATATGAAATGCTATTTAAAATCCTATCTGGATGAGAAAATAATAGAAATGGCTTAAAGTAGTTTGGTTATACACATTAATTCTTGCTTTTTAAAGAAAATATTTGTTCACGTGAAACAAGGTCAAGATTTACAGAAAGGTTGAAAAAACAGGAGAGTTTCTGTATACCTCTTACCCAGTGTCCCCAAAGGTCGACACCTAGAACAACTACAGCACAGTGATCAAAACCAGGACACCCACATCAATATGACACTGTTAACTGGATGGCAGATCTGATCTCAACTGCCCTAGATTTCCCCCCTAACGTCCGTCCTGTGTCGCTGGACAGAGGATTCCATCTAGGATTCCAAACAGGACTCCAAGTTGGTTTTGTTGTGATTTCTCCTCCCTGTCATCCTCTGTGTAACAACAGTTCCTAGGTCTCCTGGTCTTTTAGGATCCTAGCAGAAGAATTCAGATCAATGATTATAGAACAATCCTCAATGGGGGTGTGTCCCATGCTGTCTCAAGATGGGAGTGAGGAGATGCATCTGTCAAGATGACTAAGAAATCATCCTGCTTTGTCTTTCACTTCTATGTGGACAAATTCTTCTATGTCAGATGATTCCACACTGAAGCAACAGCAGTGGAAAGAAACCCTGGAACTTCAGTTACGAGGATCAGCCTGGGACTCCCACGTGAGGCTGGGTAGGGGGCACGTGGCCACCTCATGCTGTGAACATTTTGGGCCAGATCATTCTTTTTCAGAGAGGACATTCCTGTGTGCTGCAGGATATTAACCTGTATTCCTGGCTTATACCCTTATGTGCTAATGACCAAATTTGTCCTCAGTTAGTGACAAATGTCTCCTGGAAGAGAGGGACATGGGAACACTCTTGTTGGGAATCCACCCATGTCCTAGACATTTAAAGTGGGTGGAGTGATTGTGTGCAGACAAGGAAAAGGAAGAGAGGAAAACACAATTGAGCAACCTTAAGTACAAAGGGACGCGTTTACCTCAAGAGCTAAAGATGCACTCCATGCAAAAGTGCTCCTGACTTGTCCTGGCACTGTTAAAACCAATTCATAAGCTTAGGATGGTACCACCATTTACATAGTTATCCCACTCCTTGGCATATACCCAAAGGACTTAAAGTCAGCATAGTGTAGCGAGGGCAGCTCAATTCTCAGTACTTAAACTATAGAACCTGGGGGCCCTTCAATAGATGAATGGATAAAGAAAATGTGGTATATATACACAATGGAATATCACTCAGCCATAAACAAGAATGAAATTATGGTATTTGCCCGTAAATGGATGGAACTAGAGACTCTCATGCTAAGTAAAATAAGCCAATCCCCAAAACACCAAAGGCCTAATGTTTTCTCTGATATGTTGATGCTAACACACAATAAGGAAGAAGAATTGAAGTTCACTGGATTAGACAAATGAGAATGAAGGGAAGGGAGAGGAGATGGGAATAGGAAAGACAGAAGAATGAATCAGACATCACTTTCCTATGTTCATATAAGAATACACGACCAGTGAAACTCCACATCATGTTCAACCACAAGAATGGGAAGTTAGATTCCATGTATGTATGATATATGAAAATATAATCTACTCTCATGTGTAAATAAAAAGAACAAATAAAAAAATTAAAAATAAAACCAATTCATGAGCTCCACTGAAAGCTCATGTCCATCAGCTGGATAATCATGGAGAGAAATTCACTGGGTGGGACATGGTCAGCTTTGAAAGCAGGGAATTCCCAACGGGGATGGAGGAAATCAACAAAGGCTGCTAGGCTACCTGGAAACCTCGAGGTGTGGAACGCAGACAGGGAGAGCTAGAACTGCACAGACAAGGTGCTGCCAAGGGTGCAAAGGAGGGTCGGTGCTCAGGAGGCTGCGTTCTTGCAGCTGGGGCAGCGTGACTTGAGCTTCTATTGCCAGAGCACTGCGAGTGCACCTCGAGTCCCCTTCCCCATATCAAAATCATTACAACATGTACGCGACCCTGGGTTCGAGTCTCAGCACCAAATAAAAAATAAGTAAATAAAATAAAGGTATTGTGTCCAACTTAAAAAAAAAAAATAGCTGACATTGATCCTGTGCTGAACGCAGCAGCCACTGTCCAGTACTTGAATCCGAAGAAATAATCTGATTCAGTCCATGCTACTCTGCTGGACAGGCTGATAGGGGAAGCAATGGGACAGGGGTTGAGTCTCCCTGACCCATTCCCATAACCAAGAAGAACGGCAACTAAGACACAAACCCAGAAAAGAGGGCTTGTCATTCTAGTTGCTTAGAATGGGGTGTCAGGGGTGTCAATCTCCTACCCCCAAAATACCCACATTCACTCAAAAAAACAACTGGGACACACATTCCATTTTATTTTCCTCAAGGAAACAGTATATTGTAACATAAAAATCAATGTCAAGGGCTGGGCTTGTGGCTCTGTGATAGAGCACTTGCCAAGCATATGTGAGGCACTGGGTTTGATCCCAGCACCACATAAAAATAAACAAAATAAAGGTATTATGTCCATCTACAACTAAAAAAAATTTTTTTTAAATCAATGCCAAAAGAAACCCATAACCCATTCTATAGTATATTTCTTCTTTTCTACCAGCTATCTAAAATTAAAAATGGTTTCAAACACCCAGCAATAATTTAACTGACAGCCACAAAGTCACTATCATTTAATAAAATTTAATGTGTTGCTATGTTTGCTTGAGATCTGTTTTGAGATATGAAATCTTACAGGTAAAATAAAAACATACTCACATTGATCTCTGGGTCCTGTTTACTCATTTCAGCAGTTGTGTGGTCTCCCAAGGTATAAATAAACCACAGCACATTTACCTATTGCCTTGGATAGATGTTCAGGTTGTAGCCAGTTTCCTCCCACCCCAAAGTGCTGTTATAAATTATAAACCTTCTTGTAGATGTCACCCCAGCTACATGCATCAAAAGTTTCTCTTACAAAGGGCATCACCTGATTCTCCATATAGACAGAACTTCAACTTTACTGAAGAGACGTCTACATAGCTCCCCCAAATGGTTTTTATCAATTTATTCCTACTCAATGGCTCTTCCTTTAAAAAGAAAAATTATATTGTACAACTTTGAATTCATTCTCTGACTCTTCATCATTGTACTAATGGATGGCTCTGATCCTCAATCAACCTCTCACAACCTTCTAAAGAGCTATCATCAAAGGTAGAACATAACTTCAAGTTAGCGCTTGTGTTGCTGTGACCAAAATCACCAAGAAGGACAACTGAAAGGAGGCAAAGCTGACTTGCAGCTCGTGGTGTCAGAAGTGTGGGTACACACGGAGCTGACTCCGCGGCTGTGGACCTACGTTAAGGGAGAACGTCACTGGGGGAGGGCCAGCCTAGTACGCTGAACCCCTCCTGGGGGAGGCAGGAAGCAGACAGAGAGAGGGGAGAGGGACGAGGCGACGGGGAGGAAGCACCCCTCTAGGACACTGCAAGCTAGGATGGGCCGACTAGGTGACAGCTCTCCTCATCATTTACCTCTGACTATTCCTGCGTGAACAGCAGCTCTGGGGGGGGGGGACACCTGTCTCCAAATCGTAACAACATCTTTCCATCTCAATGGAGTGGTGTACTCAGGCAGAGTGCTTTAATTGTGCTGTGACTTCTGGATTACTCTAGGTACAAAGGACATGCAAAAGCCCCATACCCAAACCAGCTCAGAGTTGGCTCAGGTCCCAAGCAAAGCACACAACTGCAGCTCACACACAGCACACAGCTTTAAAAGCTCCTCAGAAAAGTAACTATGGCCCTTCTCTTTTCTTTTTGTTTGAGGGCGGGGAGGTATCCAAGATTGAATTCAGGGGCACTCGACCATGGAGCCACATCCCCAGCCTTATATTTTTGTATTTTATTTAGGAACAGGTTCTCACTCAGTTACTTAGCACCTCACTTTGGCTGAGGTTGGCTTTGAACTCATAATCCTCCTGCCTCAGCCTCCCCAGCAACTGATACGATGGCCCTTTTCAAACACATGATCATACACCCCATGAATGGTCATTTAAAAAAAAAAGGTACAGTCTTATGAATGGGCGTTGACTTGGGGCCAGCACCATGCCCCTGCCTCATCACGCAGGCTCAGAAACAACTGTGATTCCCGTTTTATAGATGGGGAGATGGGGGCAAACGTAAAACAAGTAAATTGTCCACAATCACCAATGCAGTGTGCCTCAGAGCCAAATGCTAGAACCAATTCATTCCAACGCCAGATCTAAGATTCTGACTGCATTTGAAACTCCAGCTGCGCTAGAGAAACGGCCCTTTTGTGCAAGTGCACACTGCTTTCCACGGTAAATACACTTATTTGGCCCAATCCTTTCCATAACAAGACAGTTTGGAAAGTGTCTCCTTTACTGAGGATTTCAACTGTCCACAGAGGATAGGAGAAAAGCTCCGTTATCCTAGAAGCTGGGCTGGCTCCCCTGGATGAATAGAGCAAGGGGGTAATTCAGCAGTCAAGAGCTCTGACTCTAAGCTGGGCTTCTGAGAGGTTGGGCAAGAGTGCTCACACTGAAACCCAGATCAGTGGATCCTTAATGCCCATGGCCTTTACAGTTAAACAGCCTTGCAGAGAAACAGAAAGAGAAAGAGAAGAGCGAGCAATTTATCTCCTTCAAGCAGCAAGGCAAGCAGGCAGTGTTGCTTGGGAGCCGCAATCCCGAAAGGCCTTGGAGATTTCCAGGCCCTGCTGCCCTGACTACCAAAGCTACTACCCCAGAATCAGTGGGAAGCGGAATGCAAGAGGAATTCTCAAACTTAAGGCCGGAGAGAAACAAATCTTCACATCAACAAAACTTTCCTCTTCTCATGGAAATCACTAGCGATTCTGCCAAACAGTATCAACCGTGATCCAGCCCACAGGATGACATTTCACCATTAGAATCAGACACCCGTGGGACAGTCAGCATTTTTAAGGTTCTTAACAGTACTAGGTAGTGTGGGGAAAGTGGCGTATTGCAAGGAAACTGAATACTGCCATGACAGTCTAAAAAACCACTCTCAGTTTTTCTTGAGACCCCCAATTTGAATATTTATCTGTATGGTGATGAACAGTCATTTTTCTTTTTAAATTTCCTAGTACCATTCATTAATGGGGCTTTGGTAAATGGCAAACATACTGCCTAAACAGAAACCTAGCACGGTTCACTTATTTCTCCTATGGTTGCCTCAATTTTAACCGACATGTCAGGGGGAATTGAAGGTTTCCACAGGCAGCCCTTTCACAGATTTTAAATAACCGTGTGATGATGTCCAAGGCTGAGAGGTAAAGAGTCATCTTTGCACCAGTCACAGTGGCTCATGTCTATATTCTCAGCAGCTCAGGAGGCTGAGGAAGGAGGATCACAAATTCAAAGACAGCCAGCAACTTAGTGAGGCCCCAAGCAACTCAGTGAGATTCTGTCATTAAATAAAATATAAAAAAATGGCTGGGGATGTGGATCAGTGGTTAAGCACCCCTGGGTTCAATCCTTGGTACAACCCCCCCCCAAAAAAAGAATTATCTTTTCAATTTTGCAATGGAATTTTAAAAAAATATTTATTTGTTTGTTTTAGTTGTACGCAATGAGTTTATTTTTACGTGGTGCTGAGGGTCGAACCTGGGGCCAGCGCACGTGCTAGTCAGCACTCTACCGCTGAGCCACAATCCCAGCCCCCGCAATGGAAAATTTAACATCACCAAAGTAGGTTTTGTATAAAAACTGTATCCCAAACAAAAAGAAAAGAGAATGAGGATGTATACAACAGCATCTATGTACACTTTTGTCCTAAGATCATAAAAGCAGGAGCACTGGGTATTTCTTTTTTTTTTTTTTAATATTAATTTATTTGCTTTAGTTGTACACAATACAATGCATTTATGTTTACGTGGTGCTGAGGATCGAACCCGGGCCGCACACGTGCTAGGCGAGCACTCTACTGCTGAGCCACAATCCCAGCCCCGCACTGGGTATTTCTTACTGTTAGGATCTGAATGCCTGTGCCCTCCCCTATCCCCCAATTCGCGTTGAAACCGAACTCCAATGTGACTGCATTAGGAGGTGAGGTCCTTGGACATCAGGCCTGTGCCAAGTGGAAGCTCCAAAGACCATGATGGTGATGAGGTGGAGGGAATAAGGAGAGAAAGGGATGGCAGGCACTAGGGGCAGAAAGACCGGAGACAAGGAACACGGAGGTGACACAAGTCCAGAAGGGACCTGTGGCTTCTGAGCACAAGACAGGTACCTTGGGAACGCGGAAACACAGGAAAGCAACCATTGAAGTTGTCTGGAAAGCCTGCAGCCCCCTCCCCCTCCCCGGGAAGGCAAGGATGCCCTGTGGGTCTCAACATTTTTTTTTTTTTTTTTTTAGTCATGCAGCCAAAGTACTACAGGGTGATTTCATTTCTCCCCCCAGATCTGCCCACAGACTGACCGCAAGATGTTCTTCCACGCTGGGCTTCCTGCAAAAGAGAGCCACACCCAGGGATCTGCAGGAAGACACCCTGAGGTCAAAATTCAAAAATAAATTCTGAATTACATGCAGACACTCAAGAGAAGAGGAAAATCTCCCTGGATTGAGGTCCGGGGGCTCCTCCTTTGGCAAGTCCAGTCCCTCATGGGCAGCCTCAGTGTTGGAAGGTGCAAGGGACAGCACAGCTAAGACAAGTGGACCAAGCAGACATCCCTCAGAGCTCAAATACAGTGAGCAGTGGGAAGGGCCAGGGCCAGGCAGGTGAAATTCCATTCTCCTAATGATCTGAACATCAGGAGAAACAGGCAAGATCAGACTTGCTTTACCAAAAAAGTGCTTGGAAGTGACAGACCCAAAGGCCAGAAAGCCCCATGATTCTGCCAAAAAAAAAAAAAAAAAATCTGGACAAGTCATCAAACCAGACCTCATTACAAATGTGTATGTTGAATTAAATCTATGAGGTTATTGCAGGTACAAAGACACGTGCCCAGAGGAGTCCACAATAATGTAAGAACTAGAGAGCCTGGCCTTAGGAACCAGGAACACAGGGGAAAGTAGTATCCGACCTCAACCTAGGACTGTTTGCCTTATTGGTGCTTACTTTAAAAAAAAAAAAAACAACAATGATGGGGGGGGGGGGACTTTTCTTCCAAAGAATTTTCTGTTATAAATTGACCTCAGGGCAATTCTATAGGTCAAATGTGTTCATTTTGCCAAAAAAAAAAAAAAAAAAAAAAAAAAAAAAAAAAAAACCCACCTCTGAAGTTGAATTCACACAAGAAAACTTCAACAGAAAAAAGAAAGACTAGAAGGGGAGATGAACTGAGAAAGGCAGGGGGAGGCGAGAGAGCCCTGAACACAAAGGCCAGAGCAGGACTATCAAGGGACAACAGAGAGGCCAGGGTGCTTGGAGCTGAGTGGCAGGGAAGGAAGCCAAGGAGACAAGGGGGGTCAAGATCTTATCAGGCCTTTCTCTATCACACAGGGATTTGGGAAACAATTCTGAGAGGCAAGGCATTGGGAGAGGGCTTGAAGCAGAGAAGTGACCTAACACCCACCAAACACTCTGTAATCTTGGGGTTTTCCAGTAGCGACAAAAGAAAACAGGGTCTACTGCACAGAGTTGGAAAGGGTTGATATAACTAGCCACAGAAAGATGGAGTCCAAAGCCCAGCACAAACCTGGGGTTCAAGACAGGTGTCCCCATTCTTCTTGGTGATGGGAGACTTGGGGGCATGACTTAAGGAAAACAGGAGCCCACGTGTGTTATACTAACCAATCTTAGGTGTTCAACCACCTCTACAGGATAGCCTTAGAAAAAGGGCCATGCTGGCGGCTCAGGCATATTTGGTGTCCTGGACAAAGGTTCTGAGCCCAGACTGCAAGGAGAAAAACACAGCACTCGAATTTTATAAATGTACCTGAAGGCCCCTGACTCAGACAGAAACCTGGCAAAGGGCTTTGGGCAACCCTGGGTTTCCCCACCTTATGAGGAGTCAGAAGGACTCGTCTGTCCTCTCATCTGAATGTGGAGCTCCTTAAAGGAAGGTCTCTCTGGAACGCCATCACCCCCCCCACACACACACCCCCGCACAGGACAGGTGCTCAGAAAACTCCTAAAGAAGGGGAATAAAGAGCTGAAGAGAAAGACAGAGAAGAGAGTTAGGGTGACACTTGGACAGTCAAATTAGAAGGACCTGCCCTAAGACCCAGTTTCTGCAACTAATCAAAGTGTATAACCTTGGGCACTTCCTTTTACATCTCTGGGCCCCTGTTTCCTTAATTATAATACAAAGGTCATTGTCGGTAAAGAGCTTAGGGTATGACTTATAAAAAGTAATGAGTTAGCCGGGCTTGGTGGCACACACCTACAATCCCAGCAGCTCAGGAGGCTGAGGCGGGAGGATCTTGTGTTCAAAGCCAGCCTCAGCAACTTAGCGAGGCCCTAAGCATGTATGAATATGCCACAGTGAAACCCACCATTCTGTATTATAAATAGGAACCAATAAAAATGTGCAGATGCTGCTGGGCATGGTGGTAAATACTTGTTGTTACTCTAGTGGCTTGGGAGGCTGAGGCAGGAGGATTGCAAGTTGAAAGCCAGCCTAATCAACTGAGTGGGGCCCTAAGTAATTCAGCAAGACCCTGCCTCCAAATATAATATAAAAAGGGCTGGGGATGTGGCTCAGTGGTTAAGCACCCCTGGGTTCAATACCCTGCACCAAAAAAAAAAAAAAAAAAAAAAAAGTAATGCATTATTATCATTATTCAGGAGAGAAAAGGCCAAGCTTGGAAAGAAAGGCACAGCCTCTCACGCTAACCAGTCACCCAGCAGGAACCCACTTCCCTTGGCTGTTTGTTTCCATCCATTACCCATTTAACCATCGTCACTTCAGGCAACCACGGCAGCTCCACGGGGCCGATGGTAAGGCTCCACATGCAACCGCTCCTTGGCCACAGAGGAGGGCTGCGGGGAAGCAGGGGGCCGGAGGCCATGCCAGGCACCCGGAGGGGCCGCCATCACTGCCTGCTGTCACGGAATCACAGCAACAAGGAAGCCCTGTTCGGCTCCAGAAGGAGCTCTTGGGACCAGGGGGCCATCTGGTACTGGTCCCTTTCCAATCCTAGGCAATGGGATGAAGGACTGCTTCTGACCCGGAAGATGGGGTTCCACCAGCCAACAGAGGACTTGGCAATGCCCAGCAAACCCTCCCCCGAGCAGGGCTCTAGGGTCCCCATGATCTGTCTTCCATTCAAACAAGTTTCCATTAGGAAAAAGCAAAAACCTGTTCCAAACAGGGACCCTTCCATATAAATGCGGTTTCTACAGAAAGGAGCGACGTTCATTTCTCCTAGCCAGAATGGAGACCACAGCCCCAGGCCCACACTGGCCTGCCCAGTGGAGGCAGAAACCTCCCAGACCCTGACCAACATGACCTTCTGCTCCTCTGTGGGAAGAAGGGACAAAGTTGAAGAAAATGGCCGTGGTGGTATGCAAAAGGAAGCACTTGTGACCATGGGCAAAATGAAAAGTACTTCATCTTCACCCAAATAGGAACCAGGGAAATCAGACATGTGATAGAAAGTGTAAAACAACACAATGATACCAGGTGAAGATGGCTGGAGGCAGCTGTCCCCAGGAGTGGACAGAAGGCCAGATGTGGTGGTGCACACTGGGGATCCCAGTGGCTCGGGAGGCTGAGGCAGGAGGATTGCAAGTTCAAAGCCAGCCTCAGGCACTTAGTGAGGCCCTAAGCAACTTAGCGATACCCTGTCTCTAAATAAAATATAAAAAGGGCTGGGGGTATGGTTCAGTGGTTAAGCACCCTGGGTTCAATCCTCAATCCAAAAAAAAAAAGTGGACAGATGCAGGTGAGCCTCTTCTTGGTGGACGCAACACGGAAGGCAAGGCGTGAGCTCTTACCCTGCCTCACAGGAGCAGGCGCCGAGGAGCGCTCCAGTTCAATCGTGACGCCATCCGACCTGTGAGCCTTCCTAGTCTCCTCACACTGGCCCTTAAAGGGGCTGAAGATTACACCTATGAATGAAGCAGAGGCCCTGACTGGTAAAGAAGCTTGTCTCAGCCCTGACCCAAGGACAGAGACCTGTTCTGGCAGCAGTCTACAGGATAATTACATGTCAGTGCCTTTTGAACAACTGCTGAATCCCTGCATTTTCTAGAAGACTACAGATGCAGCCAGCAGAAAATGAAGAGCAGTTCACGCCCCGGGCCATCGGTGGCTGCTGCAGCTAGGTGGCCATCAGGGAAAATATGTTTTCTCCTGGGGCAGTGCACGCCAAAATCTGGTGACAATAGCAGAAGACCCATGTGCAGAAAGGAAAGGAGAGGGGGATTTTTTGATGAGAAGGCCAAGGGGCTCTGCCATGCTCGTGTGGAGGAAGCAGCTTGCAGCCACCTGTCCTGTCAGCATGGGGGGCAACCAGGTCCAAGACAGGATGATTTTATTATGACCATGTATGAGGCCATCTGAATGAAGACAGCCCCCCTAACCCCACCTCCTGCACAGCTTACGGTGATAGTAGCTAATGATGTACAGTCAGTATTTACGGGGCGACTAGACTGTTAGGACCCGAGTTCAGGTATTGGCTGCATCATGTAGGAGACTTTGGAATAGAATCCCTAAAGCTCATGTTTTGTTTTGTTGTTTTTCTTCTGTCCTCCCCCGCCCCCAGCCAGAAAATGGGAAAAAATAAATTCCTCATGGGAATGTTGGAGAATTAAATGAGATATTGAAACAAGGCCTCACTCCGGGCTACCTGGTAACTGTCACCATCATCAGCATCACTGTCGCCATTGTGGAGTGGCTTGACAAGCATCAGTGGAGTTGAGCATAGTCCCTCTTAATTTGCCTGGTATTAAACCCACAAAAACTGAAGGCATTTCTCTCCTGGACACATGCAAAAAGCAACTCCTCAGGATGCCTCAGGACAAAAGCACCATCATCCCCACTCATCAGCAAAAATGACCCCCTATTTCCAGGCACCTGATGACAGCCCATCGCTTGAGCATGTCACATTGGAGGGAGCAAATATAAAATGGTCTCAGAGCAGGGAAGGGAGAGAATAAGTGTATGTCACACGCTGAACCAGAAGGCCCTTCAAGACACCAAAATACCACCACAGAGCATTAGGAAAACCATTTAGACCTAAGTGCAGAGAAAATCACTGTGGAACAATCTAGTAAGAATGAGAAAATAGATACTACACGTTGCGAGGCAATGGTGCCTGTGGTATTCCTCCTTACCTCCCAAGGTACTCCTAAATTCTGGTCTCCTCTCAATTTCCAGATGTTATAGAGAAAATGCCTGGGGGATTTGAATGCATCTGGTGGCTGCTGAATTGGATTTAAAGACAGCAACATTAGCCAGAGAATGACAGCTACAAGGTAAAAAATTAAGAGCTGAAGTAAATTCATTTCAGCATACAAAACTGAACTTGATGATTTATTAGAGAAAGATCATGTGACAAGCAAACGACTCTCATTTTCTAATCCCACTAGGATTTACCTTAATTGTCCCAGAATCCTTAAGGGACTCAGTTTTAGTTACTTTGCTTGTTACTAGACAGAATTAGAAGGTTGGGAAACTCCACACCCAGCAATCAGGGACGAGAGAGTGTCAACGTATGAGTCTATTCTCCACTGCTATAACAAATTACTCAAGGCTGGATTATTTGTGCGTGTGTGGGGGGGTGATTTATTTAGCTAAGTTTGGGAGGCTAAAAGTCCACGATCAGGCGACCTTTGACTTTCTCCAGAAAGTCCAGACCCTCTCTGGTGAGGGTCTTATGGCAGATGGCATATGGCAAGAGTAAGTGGGAGGGGGCTGGGGTTGTGGCTCAGCGGCAGAGCGCTCGCCTCGCACGGTGCGCGGCCCGGGTTCGATCCTCAGCACCACGTAAACATAAATGCATTGCATTGTGTACAACTAAAGTAAATAAATAAATATTAAAAAAAAAAAAAAAAAAGAGTAAGTGGGAGAAGGAGAGATCACAAGGTGAAGCAAAAAGCCAGAGAGCAAGGATAGGTCCCTCTTGCTCCTCTTTTTTTTAAGATTGAAATATCTCTCTCTCTCTCTCTCTCTCTCTCTCTAGTATTTATTTATTTTAGTTGTACACAATGCCTTTATTTATTTTTACGCGGTGGGGATTTAGGAGGCATCTACCGGAATCCAAGCTTTAGCTTTGCACTTGAGTCAGTGAAGGCCCTGAGAGTTTAACTATCATGCTCAGGATCACATATTATGAGAGGACTTCATACTAATGGGGCTAGCCGGGCGCGGTGGCACATGCCTGTAATCCCAGCACTTGGGAGGCCGAGACAGGAAAATCATGGTGAGGCACTCAGCAACTCAGTGAGACCCTGTCTTTAATAAAATACAAAAAAGAGCTGGGGGTGTGGCCCAGTGGTTGAGTGCCCCTGAGTTCAATCCCTGGTACAAAAAAAAAAAAAAAAAAACCCGAATGGGGCTGATATTAGGCAGAAGCTAAGAAAACAGGAGGGAAGTCCCTAAAATAAGAGTTTGACAAGCAGGTCTAGAAAATAAAGCCCACATAAGAGATGGGTAACTCCTCTCCACCCAATGGCACTGAGTATTGAACAGAGAGACAATGTATTAACGAGCTACATCCTCAGCCCTTGTAATTTTTTTTTTTTTTAATTCTGAGAGAGGGTCTTACCAAGTTGCCGAGACTGGTCTCAAACTCTCAATCCTCTTCCTGAGGCCTCCCAAAGCTTTCCATGATTCAATGTCATTGCTTATTTATAAATAAAAAAGTCAGCTCAGTGGTTTCACAGATACAACTCAGAGCCAAGCAGCCATAACTATGGACCATCAATGGAGGCTGCCAATAAGAAACCACCCTTTGTGTTAACTGTACTTGGGGATTTCGTATGATTTTACTTGACCAGAGTTTTCCACAGCTAAAGGAAGGAACAAAAGTGGGACGTGGGACTAGCTAAGAAGTAAGTCTTCAGTTCTTAAGGGGTCTTTTTCCTTGCTGTAAGTCACTAGGATAACATTCCTATGCCACCATGCCCAGGTCTTCCCTTTTATTTTTATTTTTGGTACTGGGGATTGAATTCAGGGGCACTTTACCACTGAGCCACAGCCCCAGCCCTTTGTTATTCTTTATTTAGACACAGGGTCTTGCCGAGTTGCTTAGGACCTCACTAAGTTGCTGAGGCTGGCTTTGAACTCACTATCCTCCTGCCTCAGCCTCCTGACCCGCTGAGATTACAGGCATACAACACCACACTTGGCAGCTCTTCCACTCTTTAGGTCTGGGAAACACCCACATTTACAATAATCCTTTAACACTAGTTATGGGTCCTTGGCTAAAGTCCAAGGGAGGCCATCACTCTCAGTGCCAATACCAAAGAGTTCTGATACATTATTATTACTAGATGAGTAATCCATCTAGCGTTACAACTTCAGAGTGTCAGAACATTCACCCCTTCTGCCTCCGCTTATACCGTATCTTAATTCTGCCCCCATAAGGTTCCTTCAATTTAATTTCACAATTGAGATCGCATCTCAGAAATAGCAGTGCGCTCCTACCATCAGGAAGTATGGCAGAAAATTTAAATAGTGCAATAAAACCCACGGGCATCAGCATGCATTAAATGCCCTACCACCGCAAGGACCACTGAGGAATGCTCTCACACCATTTAAAAGAAGTGGGCTGGTGGAGAGTGCCCACCTCTGACTAATTAACACCACTCTAGGCCTCCCTATCAGCCTTGTGAAAACCACTGTGACTGATCTGGGCTCACCTGGAGCTGAAAATTACTTTGCCAATAGCAGAGAACAATACTCTCCACATCAACAACAACAAAGACAAGCCTCTTTGGTGGCCCAGCTTCATTTCCTTTTATGTGGGACATTTCTCCAAAGCTTTGAAGACAAAGGACAGGCTTCTCCTAACAGCCAACAATAGTGACACAGTAAAAGGAAGACAGCATTTTCTACCCTCCAGGACTGGCTCCTGCAGGGATATCTTTGATCAATATCTTCATGGGATTTTGTTTTCAGCCCCCAGTTGGACAAAAGCTTTCAGGGGCAATGCCTATGTTATTTATTTTATTATTACTTTTAAAGCCACTCAGTAGAAACTCCAGAAAACAGCAATTAGGACAAACATCCTGCCTTTCTACCTATGCTGCTGCACCTTGCATACTTGGTGGCTCACTTCCTAATGCACCTTCTGATGACAGGCCTATTTTTAAAATCAGCAATGAAAAGAAACCAATTTTTGACATCTGTAACAATTTGGGCAATTCTCCAGCAAATTGCATTGAATGAAAAAAAAAAAAAAGCCAATTGCACAAAAGTTACTTATTCTATGATCCTTTTTATGGAATGCTTTGAAACATCAAAAGTTTAGAAACAGAAGACAGATTAGTGGTTGCTCAGCATTAGAGACGAGGATCAAGAGCCAGGAGGAAGGCAGGTCTGGTCAGTAAAAAGGCAACACCTCTGAGGGTCTTGGAACTGTTCAGGATGTTGACTGTGGTGGTGGATATGTGAACCTAAGAGGTGATGAACTTGTGCACAGCACACACACACACAGAGGGCAGAAGTATACAAGAGACTTCTCTTCATTATTTCATCCAGCTGCCCGTAAAACAATACTGATCTGAAAAGTTTTAATGTAAAAAGTCAGCTATGCTTCTATGCCCTGAAGACAAACCTCACCTTTTGTTCATCAATCAATGACTTTCTAAGGCAGAGAAGGAATCTTTGACTGCTGGAAGAAGACTACAGACAGATGGAACGTGATGATGGGAAGATTTAGGGGAAGGAACTTTTCCACGGTCCAGGACTCGGACCAACTATTTTAGTTTCAGAGCCTTACCTTGATGTAGAACTTTTCACTCTGAAATGTCCATAGAATGTTTTCTCCTCTATCTCAACGTCTTTTTGTGATGTGACTAAGCAATCACACATGATTTTAAAAAACTGATGTACAAGCTGGAATCGCTCAGTGTTTTCCAGAGTTTGCTGAATTATAAAGAAAATGTTAGATAATACAGGATCTATTTCATTGACCCAAACTGAGAAGGCCAAGACAAGAGCAGTTGCATACAAAATATGAATAATACACTCACATATCTACACAAAAATTTACTGAGCACATACTATGCACCACAGACTATACAAAGTACTAGAAATATATAGTGAACAAGGAAGTTTGCATTGTAGTTTAGAAATATGCAAGTAAAGGGCTGGGGAGGTGGCTTAGTGGCAGAGCGCTTGCCTTCCATGTGCGCGGCCCGGGTTCGATCCTCAGCACCATGTAAACATAAGTAAATTGCATTGTGTACAACTAAAGTAAATAAATAAATGCTTTTAAAAAAAAAAAAAAGAAAGAAATATGCAAGTAAAGAAACAGGTATTATCCACATAAATTAAACGTCATGGGCAGCAGTGTTTACTTATTTAAAAACAGTCCAAGAGAAATATAATTTTCCTAGGGTTTTTCAAGACACTTGGATTCAGGTCATTACTTTTACAATTGTTCGATCATTCACTGGTCAATGATGAACCCTTCCATAATTCAATTTCTTTGCTTGTTTTAAAATAAAAGTTAGGAGTCTGAACTAGTTCAGTAGGTTGATAAATGAAACTCCTCAGGGCCAAGCATCCATAATAATGGACCATCACACAGGACCTAAACAATAAGAAACAGCCTCTTTGTCAACTGGACTTGGGTTTTCCTTACCATTTTAGAAATAGAAATTCTAGGGACATAGGAATAGTTAAACAGTGGGCCTGATTTTTCCTTGTCATGACATTCTGTGACTTTATATAAAGGGTTAATTCAAAATCAGACCTGGGTTTCAGTGTGATTCAACAACAATGGGGCATAACATCCTTCCTGGAATTCAACTTGCTCACTCCTAGAAAATCATTTTAGGGAATAAAAAAATGTTTCCAAAGTCTTCAAGAATAATTGGTCTGTAGTAGGTATGTAATAAATGATCAATAGTATTCATATGATAAAGGAGCCAAGCATCTTTAAATGTTTAAAAACATTAATATTAATTTTAATTGTAATGATTTTCAAAGGGAACATGATCTTCCCATTTGAGATTCTCTACGAGACTAAGCTTTATTCCAGTTGAGTCCTAAACAAGTAACATCCAAAAAGATTTAAAATGTTAATTCAGGAACTTTTTACTTTGGGGGGGGGGGGGGGGGCGGGAGGGTCCTTCAGCTCCTAATTCTTTCATCATTCCCTGCATATATAGAAAGAAAAAAAAAGACAGCATTTATTTTAAAATTTATTGGTAGACAGTTTATTAAAGAGAGTTTGTAATGAAGCAGTCTATCATGCTAGCTGTAAGCACTGTGGATATAATCTTTAAATTTCAATTTCAATTTATAGTCCTCTCCAAATACACACAAAGGCATTATAATTAAAAGTTAAGGAGATTTTACTAGAACAGAGGCATTGAGCTGCCATAATTTCAGTTCCCCCTAACTGGCATCTCATGACCTGTTTTCTAGAAAGCCATAAATTATAATAGTGTACTTCTTAATTAAAGTACTAATGGAGAGTAAATATTCATTTACTTGTTCAAACAAATACTTACAGAACACCTAACATCCCAGAAAAGGGGGGGGGGGGGGGGGATACTTTTTTCCCGTTCTGCACTAAGAAAATAATTGACACATCAAAGTTCACTTGGTTTAATCCCATGATTATATGACATTTCCATTATAAATACAATATTGGTTGTAGGCTTATTTTGTAAACTAAATGGTAAATTGTGTTCATTTTTCAGAACAAAATTCCGTAAAGCAGAATATTCTTTGGAGAAAAATAAGAGAATGAGCCAGTAACATTATTAGTAAAAATGGATTAAAATGCATTGCCTCTGCTCACCGCGGCCTCCTCCACAACTGAACTAGGCTTCTGGTCGAAGTGTGCCACCTATTGTTGTAACATGAACTTCTATATGCCTGGTTTTCCTGCTTGTCCTACAGGGAAGAAGAGCCAGCTACTCTTCCTAATGGTAAAGAGTATTCATTTTCCCTCTGTGCCTTCCTGTTCCTATTCCAACACTTAAATGCAAACAGAACCACCGAGAAAATAATCATTTAAAACATTTATTATGATGCATTAAAAACATGTATCCCATTAACCCAGTAAGTAATTCTATGACGGGGCGATTTTGCCCACAGGGGTATTGGGCAACATCTGAAGACATTCCCAGTAGCCTGGGCTGGGGAGGTGGGGTGGAAGAGGAAGATGTTCCTGGTGCCAGTGGGCAGAGGCCACACCCCACAACACCCAGGTCAGCCCTCCCACAACTGAGATTTATCCAGCTCCAAGGTCCATGGTGCAGAGACTGCGATGGCCACGTTTAATCCAACCTATGCCATTTCTTCCAAAAAAAAAAATGAAAGCCATATTCGATTGCAGAAAGAAAGAAACCAGTTTCACAAACCCAACTATACTGGTAAAAAAAAAAAAAAAAAAAAAAAAAAAAAAAACACAATAGTAACTAATTAGTCTTCCTGAGGGTAATATAAAGACACTAGTAATGGCACCAATTAGCAACTTATAATTCAACCACTTAAAAATAAAATTAAAGGGGCTGGGATTGTGGCTCAGCGGTAGAGCGCTCGCCTAACACATGCACAGACCGGGTTCGATCCTCAGCACCCATACAAATAAAAACGCATTGTGTACAACTAAAGCAAATAAATAAATATTTAAAATAAATAATTAAATTAAAGCAAATGTCCCAAAGCCTTATGACATACAGGACTTCAACCTGTTTGGTCCTTGGGCTAACTGAAATATAATAATTGTATAGCCATACTTGAGAATCTGAGATGTCAATGTGCTGCACTGGGGTGAAGGTAACCAACCCATGACACACATACCCCACTTGGTGGTGTCTCTTGGGGTGACTCCATTCAAGGCAGACATCATTAATCAATCAAAAGCTCAGATTGACTCTCCTACAGTATTCGAGGCCCTCACTACAGGAAGGAGCTTCCATGGGACAGACAGTATCTGGCATCCATCATGAGAAATGAACCCATGAGGGGTGGGTTCAAGTCTTGCCGTGGCCACTGGAGGGCTGTATGAACTTGAGCAAGTCACTTCAACGCTCAGTATATTTCTTTACATTCTAATACCAGACACTGAGAGACCTCGAGGGGACTTTTTAATTCTAACTCTAAATAAGATGTTGCAATATGAGATTTCGGAAGTAATGAGGTATTTGTACCTCGACTACAAAACTGCCAAATACGAAATGTATGTGGCTATTTGGAGGGAGTAAAGAAGAAAGATGAGACACACGCAGGAATATGAGAGCAGGTTCAGAATTAATCAGAAAAAGAGCCAAAAAAAAAAAAAAAAAAAAAAAAAACACAGCATTTTATCTTTAAAAACAAAGGAATGGCATGTGGAGAAAATGCACCGGAATTAGACAGAAGTGACTTGGAAGACCACAGTGTGAGGGACGGTGTCACAGAGCACTACTATCCCTGTGAAGGACTTGCCCTCTCAGGTGCAGTGTCCTCACATACTGGAGAGACTGACTCTACCTGGTCAGCCTTCAGCACAGAGCCTTCCCTGATGAATGATCACACAGTCAAAGGGCCACTAAGAACGGCAGGTTTGAGTGATGCATGGACTCGTCACATCATAAAACACCACCGAGGGGTTATTTATTGGGGGGAACGGGTGGACACTGAACCTAGGAGCACCAATGAGCCACATCCCAGCCCTTTTATTTTTTTGAATATGTTTTAGTTGTGAATGGACACAATATCTTTATCTTATTGATTTATTTTTATGTGATGCTGAGAATCAAACCCAGGGGCTCACACATGCTAGGCTGCTAGGTGAGGACTCTATCACTGAGCCACAACCCCAGCCCCACGTTCCCCAGCCCTTTTTATTTTTGTTAATTTGAGACAGGGCCTCACTAAGTTCCCCAGGCTGGCTTCAAACTTGCAATCCTCCTGCCCTAGCCTCCTGAGTGGCTGGGATGACAAGAGTCTGCAACTGTACCTGGCTACAGTGTTTTACAGAGGAAATGAGCTAGAACTGTTTATAATGACCTAGAGACAAGCTCATAAAAGAGACATGCAAAAAGTTGAGTCACAGAGGGCTGTATACACTACAGTCCTGTGTTTATTAAAAAAAAAAAAAAATCAGAAAATGAGTCAAAGATGTTTGAGTATAGATAAAAGCACACAATGAGAAAAATAGCATAGAGGGAGACTCCAGCACACGTCCTGGCACTGGGGCTGGAGGGGGAAAGCATAAATGCTGAAAAGAAGGGTGACATCCTGGAGGGGACCGTGGGCTACCGTGAGTATACCTCTTGGTTTATTCTTACGCTGGAGCCTAAAAGGCAATTCTTGCCTTTCTTTCTTTAAGTTGTAGTTGGACACAATACCTTTATTTTATTTTATTTACTTTTATGTGGTGCTGAGGATCAAACCCAGTGCCTCACGTGTACTAGGCAAGCGCTCTACCTCTGAGCCACAACCCCAACCCCTCTTTACTACCCACACAAATGCTTGGTCTTAATAGATCCTGGGGCTGAGCAGAGCGGAGAACGTGGCATGACTGCCGAATGGGCAAGGGGACTCCATTTGGGGGTGATGAGAAAGTTCTGGAACTAGACAGTGGTGTGACTGGTGCCTGTACTGCTGCTGAAATGCACATTTTTCAGTGGTTAAAATGGCAAATCTTATACATAGTCTACAATGTTTAAAACGTCGTGATCTTAATGTTTTACATAAGTAGAAGAGTCTGAGATCATCAAGACCAGCTACCATCCCTAGGCACCCCCAGCCCAGATAGCAAGACCATAAAGGAAGTATGGTAAGAAGGGAGGGGACTATGGGATGACAGATCTCCTGTGGGTGGAAAGAGGCAGAAAGGAAAGAAATGCACCCAGGATGTTTTTCCATAACACAAGGAGAACCCACTTCCTTGTTCCTTGAAGCCCAGTGGCAGACACTTCCAAGCTTCCCTGGTTTCATACCCATCAACCCCCAAAGTCCCAGAACCCCAGCAAGACAGCAGTCATACAGCTTGAGGCTTGCTACCTCTGCGAACCTCCCAGTGCCAGGCCCAGAGCACAAGGCCACCAAGAACGTAGGGGTACCAGGATGGAAGTCAGGAAGAAAATTATCATAATCACATATATGGCTCTCCTTTAAGAAGCTCAACTGTACCAGATTAGTTCACATCCCTAGAAAAACATCCCAGAATTACAGAGTCTACTTTCACATGAACATTCAAAACCTATTTCGAGTCTTTCTTCAAATTACATTTTGAAGTTTTACATGGAAGACCAAAATGCAGAAAGTAAAATTCTCTAAGACGCCAAGGAACCACAGAATTCTCACTCACACCAGAAAACCAGGCGAGCGGGCAGGAGTCTTGCTGTGTCGGAAGGGGTGTGAGAACATCTTTACACCAGGAAAGCAAAGAGGGATTCATTATCAGAGTCTGGAGGTGTAAGCTCCAACAAGATGACTCTAAAATCCAAGGCACTGAGAGAGATGCTTGGGAAAATAAGTGCCTTCAGGAGAAGAGAAGGCAGATGAACTGGAACAAAACTCCAGTGACAAGAGGTCCACATCCTATTAGTTTCTCCCTCTTGATCTTGTGTCTTAAGGCTAGCAGCCACAATCCCAGAAAGCTTAGTGATGCTTTCAGGAACCTGTGTAGGGGTGTCTCTGGGACAGGGTTCCAAGCAGGTCCCGCAACAGGGAGGCAGATCTCGATTCAGGCAGGGAGGGTCTTTGATGTTGCCACAAAAAGCAATTTTAGGCCAGGTCTGGTGGCACACACCTATAATCCCAGCAGAATGGAAGACTGAGGCAGGAGGATCACAAGTTCAAAGCCAGCCTCAGTGAAAGTGATGAGCTAAGCAACTCAGTGAGACCCTGTCTCTAAATAATGAAAACAAAATAGGGCTGGGGATGTGGCCAAGTGGTTGAGTGCCCCTGGGTTCAACCGCTGGTACCAAAAAGAAAAAGAAGGGGAAAAAAAGGCAATTTGAGGACAGGTCAACTGCACAGATCCAATTTATTGACAGAAAGAAAGAAGAACACGTCCGAGAGACAGAGCAAAGCCCAGGTGTTGGAGAGAATGCACTAATGACAAGTTCATACACACTCACTGAGGAGGGTGTTTGTAGTTCTGCTTTGTGTTGGTGACTGGGCAGGTTGACCATTACCAGGATGGGGGTCATTTAGTGAGTTGTTCACCATTACTGGAATGAGAGGTTACTGTCTTCTTTGATTTGGATGCATTCTGCTTTATGAACACAGCACTACATGGGTGTACCTTGTAGATAAGGTCTAATAATTTATTTAATAGTGCTGTTGGTGAACTTTGAATATGGACTATTGGGGTGGGGGGGCACACAAGTACTAGGGATTGAACTCAGGAACACTTGACCACTGAGCCACATCCCCAGCTCTATTTGGTATTTTATTTAGAGTCAGGGTCTCACTGAGTTGCTTAGGGCCTAGCTAAGTTGCTGAGGCTGGCTTTGAACTCCTGATCTTCCTGCTTTTGCCTCCTGAGCCACTGGGATTACTGTAGTGCGCCACCACACCCAGCTAAATACAGACTTTTAATCCATGTGGAAGTGGACTTTAAACCTGGACTTTACATCATGGCTACTCTGGTGTGGCCTCTCATCTCCTTTCTACCTGTCTTTATGTATTCCATCCTACCTCACTGGGCTGGGCACAAAACCAGCAAGAAAAGCCTGGTGTCAAACACAAGAACCGCAAAGGAGCTGCTCACCTTCTAAAGCAATGAAAATAAGGAATATTAAATTGCAGCCATCTCCAAAAAGACTTCATAACTCAGTAAGGCAGCAACCCTCCAGCTTCACTACAAAAATTAATGCAAAAAAGGAATGAAGTCAGCAAAAAGAAAAAAGTAATCCCAAAACATATGGAATTTTGAATCTTAAATTCAGAAGCATAATGGGGAGATAGACCTATTACTGGTAAGCCAGAAATAGAAACTATCCCTCCCTATCACACTACCAGCAGTAACTTTATCTACACTTTTCACACTCGAGGTTGTTCAGGTACGTGGATCCTCAAATACCAATATTCCTACTTGACAACAATTTGAAACCTCAGTTGTTGTTGTTTTTTTTTCCTTTGTTTGTTTGGGATTTCCCCCCTGCCTTTGGTACCGGGGATTGAGGGGCACTCGACCACTGGGCCACATCCCCAGCCCTCTTTTTGTATTTTATTAGAGACAGGGTCTCACTGAGTTGCTTAGGGCCTTGCAAAGTTGCTGAGGCTGGCTTTGAACTCAAGATCCTCCTGCCTCAGCCTCCCAAGTGCTAGGATTACAGGCGCCTGCCACTGCACCTGGCTATGAAACCTCAGTTTTGTACTGCCCACTCAGACGGCTCCAATCACAGGAAATGAGGAAATGACCTTGTTGGGTCTTATCTATGTCTGATCCACTAGCACAGTTTTGGTAACTGCCAATACAACACACACACATATCACAGTGTACTAGGGAAAGTCTAAAAGTATGTAAACATGCATGTGAATATATTTGTTAATTTATTTGCATGCTGGGGATTGAACCCAGGACCTCACACATGCTAGGCAACCACTCTACCACTGAGCCACATCACCAGCCCTGTTTACATTTAAGAAGCACAGACTTCAAGAGAAAAACATTCTCAGTTCTTTAAAAAGGAGTAGAGGATCAAGGGAAGAGGAAACGGGAATCTGTTTTTTTTGTTTTTTGTTTTTTGTTTTTTGTGGTACCAGGGATTGAACTCAGGGGCACTCGACCACTGGGTCACATCCCCAGACCTTTTTTGTATTTTATTTAGAGACAGGGTCTCACTGAGTTGCTAAGTGCCTCACCATTGCTGAGGCTGGCTTTGAACTCGCGATCCTCCTGCCTTAGCCTCCCAAAGTGCTGGGATTACAGGCGTGCGCCACCGTGCCCGGCTGGAAATGGGAATCTTAAGTGGGGGAGTGTTCTAGGTATCAAGACCCAGGGCCTTACGTATATGAAGCAAACTGGTGAAATACACGCCCCATGCAATCTTAATTTTCTGCCACATTCTTTAAGTACATACCTTTCCTAATAACATCTCACCACCAAAAGTAGGTGAAATCAGACCCATTTATTTTTTAGATGAGAAAAATGAGGCTCAAGGTGATTTTAGATAGAACAAAGAACTCAGGACATGGGCTGAGAATGAGACAAACCTACTTCAAAGTGGCCTACATGAAACAAATCTAAAATATGCAGGGGTTGGTGGGGCATGGTGGTGCATACCTATAATCCCTATTACCTAGGAGGCTGAGGTAGAAGGATCACAAGTTCAAGGCCAGCCTCCGTGACTTACAAGAGCCTCAGCTATTCAGCAAGACCCTAACTCAAAATAAACTATGAAAACGGCTGGTGATGTAGCTCAGTGGAAAACACCTCTGTGTGTGCTGTAGTGTTAAATGCAGAACTCCAATTCTCTCATCTGCTCCTTCTCTCAGTCCTGCATTCCAATGTTGATACCACTGCCAAACAGGCATTCCTCTCTGCAAGGTCCACCCACACCTCCTAACTTATGTTCCTATGGGCACAGAAAACTCAGGATACAAAGGACTAGGACATGGTAATTTAAAGAAAAGCACAAAACTGAGTTTCATTCAATGGGCCTTGGACACAAGTCCATCTCTCATTACCAAAGCAATCTGAACACCCTGAATGACAGGTCTGGGTCACATATCCATTCCTAGAGCACACAGAGGGGAAACAGCTCATTCCGGAATACATCAACCTGGAAGAGAAAAAGCAGGAGTACAGTAATTTCCCCAAAGGCACTTTTTATAGAAAGGCTTTCCTCACTGTGTGAGTCATCATGTGTCTTATAGCAGAAGACTCCAGAACTCAGTAACCGAACACCTCAGTATGTTTTTAGTACCCATTGCAGTCTCCACTGGTCAGTAACTTAGTGATGGCTTAGCTGCATGGCTGAGACTCCAGGAGTCTAAGAAGGTTGCAGCTAAGATGCCACCTGGGTAAAAAGTCACTTAAGGCTGCACTGGCCGTGGCAGATCCATTTCCACAGTATTAATTCACATGACCAGCAAAATAGTGCCAACTGATGGCCAAGTGAAAGGCTGGTTGGCTTGATCCATGGGGAAAAATCCCCGAGATCAAGGTAGAAGCCACAATGCCTGTATGGCCTGGTCTCAGAAGTCACACATACTGTATTGATCCCACAAATCAGCTTTGATTCTTTGTGGAAATGACTAGGAAAGGGTATGAGTAACAGGAAGAGAGGTCACTGGGGCCCACGTAAGCCAGCACGTGCCTTCGCTCAAGCTCCAACTTTCTCGTTCTTCCCGTTCCCTTCTCTGCTTTGTCACGCTCTCCTTAGACTTTATCACTGCTGCGCATCTGTTATTCGGTCCCTTCACTCGTAACTCTTTCCTCCCGTGCAATGCACGTCCACCAGGACAGCAGTGTTTGTTCCATTCAAGATTCCACCCAGGGCCTCTGACACAGCAGCTGGCACGCAGAAGCCATGCAATAGAGGGAAGGCAGGAGAACAAGTGGAGAGAAGAAGGGAAACGGACGCCAGGCGAGCAACAGCAGGACAGGTCCACTTCACTCACGAAGTCACGCTCTCAGAGAAGCCCAGCCTTCGGGACCACGGCAAACGCTCACAGTGTGGCCTGACGCTTTACTGTGAGGAAAACGGTTCAACAGACACCTTGAAACGAGAGGGAATCAAGCACGCGTGGTATTCAAAGCTCATGGTCCTCATGAGCCAGCCGGAACTGGACAAAAAGCACAGATACGAGGGCTGGGGGTATAGCTCAGTTGGTAGGGGGCTAGTCGTGCATGCATAAGGCCTTGGGTTCAATCCCTACCACCACACACTCACAGAAAAAAACACAGATACTGTGAAGTAAAGAGCACTAAGTATTGTGGAAACTAAGAGCGCCCAATTCTGGTCTGGATTCTAACCCTAGACTGAAGACTCATCGCCTCATTTCTCTGGGACTCGGTGTTGATGTTCATTTACAAAAAAAAAAAAAAAAGGCCGGGCACTGTGGCACACGCCTGTGATCCCAGCACTTGGGAGGCTGAGGCAGGAGGATCGCGAGTTCAAAGCCAGCCTCAGCAATGGCGAGGCACTTAGCAACTCAGTGAGACCCTGTCTCTAATAAAATACAAAAAGGGCTGGGGATGTAGCCCAGTGGTCAAGTGCCCCTGAGTTCAATCCCCGGTACCAAAAAAAAAAAACCTTAGAACTCTAATCTCACTCCACTTTACAACATCTCTGAAGCTGTTTAGGTCTGGAGCACATGATGCAGAGTGAAATAAATCAGGTTCAGAAAGACAATTACTGCATGTTCTCACTGAAATGCAGAAGCTAAAATGTTAATCTGAAAGAAACAGAGAACAGAACAGTGGTTACCCAAGCCTAGAAAGGCTGTGGGGCAGCAGGAATGGCGAGAGTCTGGTTAATGGGCTCAGGCATGCAGTTGATAGGAGGAAGCCATTCAATAAATAGAAGTTTTAAGCCGGGCGCGGTGGCACACACCTGTAATCCCAGCACTTGGGAGGCTGAGGCAGGAGGATAGCGAGTTCAAAGCCAGCCTCAGCCATGGCGAGGCACTTAGCAACTCAGTGAGACCCCGTCTCTAATAAAATACAAAAAAGGGCTGGGGATGTGGCCCAGTGGTCGAGTGCCCCTGAGTTCAATCCCCAGTAATAAACAAACAAACAAAGAGAAGTTTTAAAACACAATAGGACAACTACATTAGACAACAATGAACCCCATATTTCAAAATAGGTAGCAGATCATATTTTGAATGTTCCCAAGTCAGAGAAAGGATAAATGAGGTGATCGACATACCAGTGACCCTGATCTGATAATCACCACATCGTATACATGTACTGAAATGTCACCCTCTTTCCCACAAATATGTACCACTACTGAGTCCATTAAAATATATATTTTCTAATTTAAAATAAAACCATAATTGCCGGACATGGTGACACAAGCCTGTAATCCCAGCACTTGGGAGGATGAGGCTGGAGAATCGCGCGTTCAAAACCAGCCTCAGCAATGGCGAGGCATTAGCAACTCAGTGAGACCCTGTCTCTAATAAAATACAAAAAAAGGGCTGGGGATGTGGCCCAGTGGTTGAGTGCCCCTGAGTTCAATCCCTGGTACCAAAAAAAAAAAAACAAAAAAAACAACAACAAAAAAACATAAAAACTCTTCAAGGGAAAAAAAAATATCGGAACTGGGCAAGTGGATGTATCTAAACATAAATCTGCATCTTAATGTCAAATTCCATATTTAGATCATCATCCTAAATTCTGGGGCCACTTTATAATCTTTGTAAATATGAATTCAGTTATAACAACCTGTTTGCCGAACAGACAGTAACAAGAATTAGATGTGAAAGTCAAATTTTGAAAATGTTAGGCAATTCATACTGATAAAGCAAGCTCTGAGATACACAGGCAGATGTATTTGTTGGGAACAGTTATTGTGTATTTTCTGGCCACTCAGCATTTGCATTCCTCGCTCGGATTTTGCTTTTGCATTAATACTTTCCGAACTAGATACTTTCTACAGGAATCTTTCATTCAGGCAGGTAGTCCCCCCCTCCCTAGAGTAGGACCGTCCTACCCTAAAGAGGCTTGTAAGTGAAAAAGAAAAGAATCAGGTCAGATTCACCACTGATCTAATCTCTTCTGACCTGGCTGACCTGGATTTTTCAGCTTTCCCACAGGTTTCACCAGTTACTTTTTCTTTCTCCAACAAAGTATCCACAATGCAGCTGAGCATTGTGCTGTTTGCAACAGTGACTGATCCATGTCAATATTTTATTATTTGAGGACTCAGTTCCACATAGTGCTTGTTCAAAAGCCAGAACACTGTTATCAGTAGGAAGAAAAAACAAGGGAGAGGTACTATGCACACAGATAATCCCATCTATCCCAGTACCTACCTGGATGGTGCTATACGCGCTAAGAAACCTCAAGACCCACGTATCTCCTGTCAGACATAACACAGGGAAGTAACCTTGGGATCCACCTTTAAATATATCCTATTTCATACAAAGACATGTTTTGCAAAGCAAAACGGATCTCAAAGATTTGCTTTAAAAATGGTGTTCTCATTTCTACAGAGTCTATTAGAATTTTAAATGTGTAGGACAAGTCCATTAAAAATAATGGACTTGTGCACACCTGTAATCTCAGTGACTCAGGAGGCTAAGACAGGAGGAACACAAGCTGAAAGTCAGCCTCAGGAACTGAGTGACACCCTGTCTCAAGATAAAATACAAAAAGGGCTGTGGTGTGGCTAAGCACCCCTAGGTTGAATCCCTGACACCAAAATAAAATAAAATTTAAAACATTGGCATTTATGTACATGGAGGTGTGGAGACAGATGTTAAGGAAAGTACCACTGTTAATGTCAATAAACTATAAACAACCTAAACATCCCAAGACAAAGAACCAATAAATCACCATAGAATAACCACAGTAAGAAAATAGTCAGAAAGAGCGCTGGCCTCGCACTGTGCAGGGTAGTTCAGCACCACGTAAACATAAATGCATTGCATTGTGTAAACTAAAGTAAAATAAATAAATGTTTTAAAAAAAAAAAAAGAAAATAGTCACAAGTTTAAAACATGAAGAAAAATACTGTAGATTACTTATATAAGGCACAAATAAGGTAAATTCAATTTTTAAAAGCAGTTTATCCATACAGACCCACACATACACACAAACATGCACACTTTCTATATTTAAAAAAATATATAATTAGGAGCTGGGGTTGTGGCTCAGTGGTAGAGCACTTGCCTAGCATGCATGAGGCACTGGGTTCAAAACCCAGCACCACATTAAAAAAATAGATAAAATAAAGCTATTGTGTCCATCTACAACAAAAAGAATATTTTAAAAAATATTAAATATTTCCCATGGGGACATAGATACATAAACACACAATAACAGCAAACCAGTAATATACAAACCAACCCAATGCTGGCTTTTTTTGTTTTGTTTTGGTACCAGGGATTGAACTTAGGGGTGTTTAACCACTGAGCCACATCCCCAGCTTCTTTTATTTTTTATTTTGAGACAGGGACTCACTAAATGGCTTACAGCCTCAGTAATTTGCTGAGGACGGCTTTTAACTTTCAATCCTCCTCCCTCAATCTCCCAAGCCACCGCTTCCAGCATGTTTGCAGGAAGAGGGGCCTGGGATTAGAGAACAAGTTGAAGGAAGGAGATTGAATTGTATGAACAGTCAATCTCTTACCAGGAGAATAGGACCATGCATTGCTTACAATAATTAAAAACTATTCATGAAAATAGAGTAACCTCAAAACACTCAATCAGCTTCAGTCAAAACGCAGTTATTGGAATACGGCCAAAACAGACCTAAAATAAAAGGAGCCCCAGAGGGTCTAGAAAGATGACTGCAGGCACTGTGTTTGGAGTTAACTAGATAAGCACCCCAATTATTTCTGAACTTGGGTGCACCTAGGATTTGCTCTTGAATAGTTTTGGCTACTCCCCCCATACGCAAGCAAAGAAAAATTCAACCTGTAAGAGCAGGTGCCTTTTGATTTCTGTGAGGCAGGCTGTCACCACACAGCAGCTTCTGTGTCATTAAGATCATCACATTCTCTCCAATAACACCAAACACTACCTGGGCTTTGCAAACCCCTGTAAAGGCACCTGCATCACTTACAGGGCTATATCCCACTTAATGTCCAATCCATGTTCCAGGGAAACCTTTCAAACAGTTTGAGTTGTATAGCACTCTCCTTCCTCAACTCAATGTATATTTTCACTGCATTTCTAGTTTATGAAATAAAACCCTCTACAATTATTCATGAAATTTCCCCACGCTGCAGGTTCCAATAATCTGCTCAGGTACGAAAATGCCTACAATAAACCCTCTGCCCTTATGCTGATCTGAAAGCACTAATTGTGGCCATGGTTTTAGGAAAAATGCTATCTATTTCCATCCTGTACAAATTTAGGAGAAACTGTGGTTTCCTGTTCTAGGGTGTTGTCCAAAAATGACTCCACAGAAGTCTGTAAAAATAATCCTTGGTGTTTTGTTTCAAGAGGAATATTTTGGAGCATTTCCCACTGAGAAAGGAAATGGGCTTGTCCCAACTCCAAAGGACTCAGTGTGCTCCAAAGGTTGTAAGTAAGAACAGACACAATTTTTGGTTGGAACAATATTTAATGAAATCACTGTTTCACAGGCACTGGGTGGGGGTAGGGGTGGCCAGAGTGTCAGCTAAGTTTCATTCTGTTCTTCAGCCAGGAGAACTGTTAAGGAGGCCCTCAAACCTCAGTTTCCCCATCTATAAAATGGGATTAATTTCACCAGTCTCTTCGTAAGATTTATTGTAAGGATTAGTAAGATTTATTGTAAGGATTAAAGTGAATGTACTTTGCAGAGTGCCTGCAACATAGTAGGGTGTTATTTCATACATCTGTACCTACAAATGTGAATGTATGTTTTATGCTTTTTCTTAAACAAAGTATCAGATTAAGCATAAAGCGACCAAAGATCCGATGTCCTGAGCTATTCAGGGAAAAGCAGCTCTTTATGTTCCTTGTTCATTATAGGAACAACTTCAGTTTAACCAAAGCCTTAATGAGTAAAAATAGTCTTAAAATTACATTTCTACCATGAAAAGATAAGACACATTTTTTTGAGATCATGAGTTGCTATAAAAGACATTAAGATCCTCTAAAGTATAACCCTACATTTTAAAAGTACAACTGCAACTTGAAAAGGTAGCACATTCTGACTCACCAAAGGGCAAGTTTGCCAACAGAGTCATTTCAGGGCCAAGTGGAAGGAGCCACTGGAGGCCAGACACGTAATCTGCTCCCACATGACCGAGGACAGCACAGAGCCAGCCTAGCGACCTGGTCAAAGCCTGCAGAAAGACCTATGACCTCCATCCCAGCAGAGGTCATGACCACCTGCAGATACAAATCCCAAAGAGGAGGAGGCAGACAGTCAGGCTGGAGGGTTTCACCTCAACTCCAGGCCTAGGAGGCCCTTTGCTGCCAGCTGCATGTCACGAGCCACTCTGGGGACAGGTTCTCTGACATCTGTGCTCCAGCCAAGGGCAAGGGCGCACCAGAGTTTCGCACTGCGTCCTCAGCCACAGCTCAAAACCAGGGAAGGCTCTATAACCCACACAAGGCAGAGCCCTCAGTCACCAACCAGAGGAGCAGGCCCTTCCTGGACCTATTTACAGCCCACAGCAGGGGGGCGACAATTCTTTGCAAACACTTTTATAGAGTCTGAAGAAGACAAGGGGAGAAGCTGAGCTGGATACAAAAGGAAGCTCTATATATAGCATGCAATTATGTAAGACGGTAACACTGGAAGCAGATGAGAGATTCATCCCGAACAGGAGACAGGGCCATCTCAGCTGCTGTCTCCACCACCTCCCGAGCAGGAAGTCCCTGTCCATATTGGCCACAATGACCACCTTGGCCTAAGACAGATTATTATTTTTTTTAACCATTTATTTCTTTTGCTCTGGATATAAGGACAAAGAATATAATTCATACAACTATTCCAATCCTTCCTGCTTTTTTAAAACTGGAGCTTTGGGGGCTATAGACCAGCCTGAGATCCCCAAAAGAATCTTGCCCACGGGGACTTTCTACAGTGATCCTCACGCTCAGTACCTTCACTTTCCAAGATGGTAGTCGCAGGTGGCTGGTGAGTCCTTTGTATACAGCTAGCTGGGCTCCGTGTGTTAAATGTTCTTGGGCTGCCTGCCCTAACCAAGTACCACATCCTGGGCGGCTTAAACAACAGACATGTATCCTCTCACAGTTATGCAATCAAGGTGCGGCTGGGTTGATGCCTTCTGAGGCTCTAGGGAGAATCTCTTCCAAGCCACTGTCCTAGCTTCTGGCAATGTGCCCTCCATCTTTGCCACTTCTCGGCTGGTAGATGCACCATCCTGATCCCCGACCTCAACTTCACAGGCTGCTTTCTCTGAGTATCTCCGTCTAAATTGGCCCACTTTGTATGTACACCGGAGTTGCCAGATTAGAGCCCAGACTGTTCCAATGACACTTCGTATTAACTCACTTTATCTTCCAATAAGGTCCCTTTCTAGGGTTCTGGGGTACTGGGCATTAGGGCTTTAAGCCATGCATATAGGGACAGGGGGGTAAAATTCAACCTTGACCAAGGAGGTACCAAACTTTAAATTTATTTCATTTGCATTTTAGTAGTCGCATGCATCTGGCTAATGTGGTCTCTTTCACTGTGTTCTCTCACCAAGGCTTGCTCTGTTCCAGGCTTGGTGGCAATCTCCATGCACAGGAGCAATTTCTACCACCAGCTACCCAGGGAGGAAGCTCAAATTCAAGGAGGAAAGCACCTGTATTTCATTCAAGGTCCAAACACCTGTAAGCGACAGGCTCAGGGTCAGGATGTGATTCCCAGTAGGTCTTTTTTAACTCCAAAGATTATGTGAAGCAGCTCCACCAGCTAGCTCTGTCCTTTGCAATTTAACTCTGAAAGTGCCCTGGGACACACGATAATCACATGGTTGACTACGTTGCCTAGCTATATCTTAAATAGGAAGACAATTCATCACTCAGATATTAATTGCTGTCATACGGATTAATTACTTGCTATTGTAGTTTTGAGTCTCAACAATGTAATGATAATTATCTCTTAAACATTACCTGTATAAGTAATAAAATATAGCAGATCAAGTTTGCAGAGCATTTAGACACTAAAGTGAGTGCTTGATATAGACCTTCTACAATTCTCAACAATTACCATTGTTACCCCTCTTTGACAGATGAGCAGGAAGCTTTCAAAGGTTAGGCAATTTGCTCCAGGTCACAGAGCAAGTGAATGGTCCATCTCATCTAGGATCCAAATTCACATAGGTTGGGACTGGGGGGCGGGGGGGCCCTCTCTCCCAGGACCTCTCTGCCATTTGATTTCTGACAACTTACACATATGTTTACAAACCAACAAATTAATGAAAAATGCTGCATTACATGATTATTTCACAGCCTCCAGAGGGACCTTGTAAAGAGTAGAGTCCACCCTGTGTAACACGGGGAACAACAACAAGCAAAAAAAAACCCACCACCCCTTTCCCCTCCCCCCTCATCTCCCACAATATACACGGATACATTGAATGTGTTCCTTGAAGACATTTCTGGGAAGAGAGTTCTAGCACAAGTAATAGCTTTGCATGAAAGTTTAAGGCTAAAGAATGTGATTTTAAAAGCAACATCGTGGGTTTTCAAGAGGAAAATGGAAAAGGTATTTCAGGTCCCTGGATAATAAGATCAATAGACAATTTCCCAGCGGAGACATCTGCCTTTGAGTGCCTAAAGCGACAGTCTCTACTGTTTGCCCCAAGAGGCAAAGGATAGTTTAATCGTCCTCACAGTGAGGCTGTTGGTCCTGTCTGTAGCTTAGAATGCTTTCTGTTAAAATTTCAACATGGTAAAGAGGAGCGGTTCTTTCAAATAATCCTTCAGCGTGTTTGCACCCACTAAAACAACTGAATATTTCACTCACAAGTCTCCTACCACGTTATCTGCCAAGTGCCTTTCAAATCACTAATACTATAAAAACACTAGGGAAGAATGGAAAACAAGCATCATCTACAAGACCTTTCAACTGCTGTGGAGAGTGTGACAAGACTAAAAGTAACAGAATGACAAAATGAATGAATGAATTTCTCTTTATTCACCAACATCCAGATAAGAAATGGACATTGAACATGTGTGTGCCAAACTCTGTAATAAAATCAAGAACAACAAAATAAGCTGATACAGCTTGCCCTGGTATATGGAGTCAATAAACATTGCAACTGTGGGGCCCGGTGGTGCACTCCTGTAATCCCAGCGGCTTGCGAGGCTCAAGCAGGAGGATCACAGGTTCAAAACCAACCTCAGCAACTTAGTGAGGCTGTAAGCAACCTAGTGAAATCTAGTTTAAACTAAAAAATAGAAAGGGCTAGGGATATCACTCAGTGGTTGAGCATCCTTGGGTTAAATCCCTGGCACTGAATAAATAAATAAATGAGATCTTCTAAGTACTGCAATTATTTCACATAGGTATCCCTAAATGATGCAACCATTTTATGTCTATTTATAGTTACAAGATGAAATAGTTCTCAAAACTACGGCTGTCAGAGCAAACAGAATACAGATGCCCAACTAAAATTAAAGTTCAGATCAAGGACCAATATTTTTTTTTAGTATGTCCCACTCAGTATTTGTGACATGCTTATACTAAAAGTTGTTTGTCCTTTACCAGCGATTCAAATTTAACTGGGGGCATGCTGTATTGTAGCCGGTAAGCCTGACATATCACTTGGTCAAAAGGAAATGTGAAACATTTTATTCCCAGAGCTGCATTCATTAGTAACCATAGGCACATAACCCCATAAAAATCATCCAGTTTACAGCATGGAAGAGGGGAACAGGAGAACCTGGGTCACTACACAATTCCATGACAGCCACTGTGAGTGGCAAGTCCCTGGGGTTGTACAAAACACCCACTCTGAGGAGTGAACAAAAAAAAAAAAGGAAGGTTTAACTTAAGTTTTCTTTGTGTGATGGCAATTTCTAGCTTTATGTGATAAATACATTTACAGGAACCAAAGCTGTGTTGAAAAGGGCAAGAGAAAATAAGACTGTACTGGAGTAGGCTCTCACACCCTATACCAGGTTTAATCCCAGTCATTTGCTGCTCCAAACAGCCATCAGGAAGGCCACAGCTGGAGGCTGGTGGATCCCTGCAACACATATATATGCTCTCTCACCAGCCTCCAGAGCAGCAATGCTTGGCTCAAGTCCTCATTCTGGACTTGCCAATGCCACCAACACCCCCAAGGGAAGATGGTGCAGATCTACATTCACTGCATGGGTCATCTTTTATATCAGAGCTGGTGAAGAGAGATGCTGCAGGCCTATGAGGAACCAAGCCAACTCAGACTGAGTACATACAGGATGGGTTTCAAAAATGCTATAGTGGAGGCTTTACTGCTACAACAAAATCTGGTTTTCTTCCCTATGACAGCGATGAAGTAAGTAGGGCTGGCCGTGTACCTCAGTGGTAGAGGACTTGCCCAGCATGCGCCCAGGCCTGGGTTCAACCCCAGAAACACGTGCGCGCGCGCACGCACACACACACACACACACACACACACAGAGTTTCCCAAACTCCTTCACTGCAGTTAAGGTGTGGACTGCAAAAGTGTTTTAGGACAATGGAATGTGGCACATGCAATAAGCACTACTTCTGGGCCTGACCCATATAATGTTCTAAAGCTAAATAGGGTCACCAGAGCTACAGAGATGCAGCACAGAAGGGACCTGGGCCCCTGAATGACATCTGAAGGGGATCTTAGTGAACAGACATACCTGTACTAAACTTTGCATGAATTAGAAACAAACTTCTGTTGTGTTGAACCATCAAGACCTGAGAACCTATTACAACCATGGACATCATCAACTTGTGCCTAAGGCACTGCAAAACAAATGAAAACCCAAATTATATTTCATGAAATGACTGGCATCTCTTTTAAAACTGGGTCATGGCATCCTGATGATATAATGCTACCCACTTTATATGAAAAGCGTCTGGGGTCTCCCCCCACCCTTTTCTTTCCTGGTTTTGTTTTCTTTTTTTTGTTTGTTTGTTTGTTTGTTTGTTTGTTTTGTTTTGTTTTGTTTTGGCAGAACTGGAGACCCAATGCAGGGCATCCTACCCCAGTCCACTGAGGGGGGCCTTGCTAAGCTTGAGCAAGGCATTGCTAAATTGCACAGGCTGTCCTTGAACTTGAGACCCTCCTGTGTCAATGGGATTACAGGTATGCACAACCAAGCCTAGCAAAATTCCCTTCTTTTTAACCTTCACACTGATTCATTTCGCAAAGAAAAGCCAGTTTTACTGCATATGTCAATTTAAAATTTGATGAGTTACATGACCACCAATATCTGGAAATGTCTAAGTTAGGTCTACAGTTCATATGAAGCAGAACCACCAGGGGGGAAAAAAGTTGAATAATCAAATATAAATATTAATGATCTTATTACAAGAAAAAGCATACTCTAAAGTTCATATCTGAAGCAGTGTGGTATTGCCAAAATAAATCGCTGTGAAAGCTAGGCACCCTGACATACAACTGTAATCCCAGCTACTCAGGAGGCTGACACAGGAAGGGGACAAGTTCAAGGCCAGACTCAGCAATTTAGCAAGACTGTATCTGAAAGAAAATTAATAAATAAAGGACTGGGGATGTAGAACAGTGGTAGAGCATCCCAGGTTTAATCCCCAGCATCACATACACACATACAAAATGAAAAAAAGATAAATGAATGTAAGAGAAAACTTACCCTCAGGGAACATATTGAGACAATTCATGGTAGGGAAAATTAATTAAAAAGTTTTGGTGAAAAAGGCTGCATTTTAGCTGACTCGACACTTATGTCAGGTGTTTTAATAACTTTGGCAGGTCCCAGATTCTGCAGTCCTTCCCAAATCCAGGAGGTAAATCTCTGGGGCAATTTCCCTCTCTTTTTTATTACCATACACCAAATGTTTATTCTATCAGCGAGATTCCATTGACCAGAAAGGGTTTTTCATTTACAACTCTTGAGATCTTAGCTCAAATCTTGCTCAAACACAGTTACAGTAAAACTATTATTCACCAGTGACGATAGTTGGTACCTCGATATGCAGAGCAAAAAAAAAAAAAAAAAATCTCTTAAACATTGGATGTTTCTTCAAAATAAAAGTTTTCCAAGTTACCAATTCCATGCACTGAAAATACTGCAAAACTTAGGTGAATTAAAACAGCACTGTAGTTTCTGTTTACATCATCAAGAGCTTAGGAAATTCATATTCTATGGAAGGAATAGCTTTCCAAACTCTCCATTTAGTCATAACTTGAATAAACAAGGTAAGAGGCCTGAAGACCTCTCATTTTCATTTTATTCTAACTTCATTAAAGTATAATTTGCCTAAGGCAAAAATCTACTCATTTTAACTGCACAATTTGTTTATTTAGTAAAATAATAAAAATTGTATAACCAGTGTTAAAAGCAAGATATAGAATACGTCCATCGCGCCTCCCCCACCAAGTTCCCTTATGCCATAAAATTGTAGTCAATTTCTACGCCACCTTATCCCTGGTTCCTGGAGACCACACATTTGATTTTCCTTATCACAGTTTAAATTTTTTTTTTCCTCTTATGGAATTTCGAATCAGTGAGATCATATAGTACATGATCTTTTATGCCTGGCTTGTTTTGACAAAACATAATGTTTTTGAGATTCACCTATAATAAGTTCCTATCTACTGCCAAGGTGGGCTTCTGGGCATAGATGTACCACAGTTGCCTACTCACCCATTCATGGGCATTCCAGTTGTTTCCAGTCTTTGCCAATTATGAACAATCATGTACAAGTTTTCTGTGGTCCTCACTGTTGGATTGCCTGGAGCCTTACAAAAAGTTTTCATATCAGGTATTTTCAGCCACCAATTTCGTTCTTTTGCCAATTTGCTTTGGCTTGTCTCCATCTCCTGGATTTCTGAGACATTTTTAATCGGGTGGTCAAATTTCAATTTCAAAAGTCCTGATATTTGGATCAGATTCACCTAGAATCTGGGCATCGGTTTCTAGCTCTAATTTTAAAGGGTTCCAATAGGTGAGTTCCCATTCCATCCTAACCCTCCCGTGCCCCTGACTGCCTTGGTACTGTGCATTTCAACAGGGCCCTGAGAACACCAGTTCCCAGTGGTGGGCCTTGCCTTCCACAGGACGCATGACATTCCCCAGTGACACAGCTGTGGCCTCTCACTTGGCTAGGACCACTTCCTCCTTGGACCCATGAAAACTACTCAATTCCTTCTAGTTGCACCCCCAAAAGCAACCTTGTGCTCTGGTATCCTCTGCCTCCAGCACCCCAGAATAGCTTGTCGGGAAGATCATGTCTCCTAAGTCAGTCACAGACAGAGGTGACCAGGAAGAAGACTGCTCTGTGGACATGGTGAGGGCCCCCCTGCTAACTGGCACATACAAGGCTTTCTTTATTTACATGTTTGTCTTGTACCTGAGCAACTTTACCACTCCATAGCTTTCTCTTTTTTCCCTTTTAGTTTACTTCATTTACTAAACTGCCAGTAGATGGAAAGCCACGATGGCTCTTTTGTGGTACCACTTCCTTAGCATGAAAATAATTCTTGGGGGCAGCAGGTGGGGTTGGAGGTGGCTAAGTTTAATCACATCTTGTTTGACCTGACAGAGAAAAGGATTCAATAAAAAGGCTTAAAAAGAGTCAACCTTGTACCTCAGGTTAGTTCAATGCCCCATTAGTCCCTGTAATGACTTTATACCTACAGGACAAAGGTTCCCCCCACCCCTTCTTTATTTTAAAAGAAAGAAACCTCACAACACTGAAAATCACTGTGAAGAAAGCAAAAGGATCTTAATTGTCTCTTCTCTACTGGAAGTTCTACCTTGAGCTCCTGTCTTTTCAACAATCATCTGACTTAGAAAGCCAAGGTTTTTCAAATACAAGGTCCCGCCCCCAACTCCCGTCTGCCACTGTAACATATAAAACAGTTACATATAAAACACCTCGACTTTTTTTTTTTTTGCTTGAACTTCTATAACAGTCATGACGCATGAGATCATGCTTTTTAAATTCTTTCTGTATGTTGAACTGAGTAAAAAAAAAAAAAAAAATCACTCTGATACCTATATCCTGTGTCCCCCTCCTCCTCCCTCCAAGGTAAACTCCAAAACATAAAACACATCCTATCCCAATCATGCCCACAGAGAGTGGGACAGGCCACTCAAAGATTCCTTGATGAATAAAGGAATATTTTATTCCTAAAGTTCAGATTGACATGACCCAAGCAAGGAAGCCTTACACAATTGGCACTCTGACATCATTTATATTGAAATCCAAATGATCTTCATTAGACACTCATTACCTGCTTATTAAAGTACTTCCTTTGAGATGAAAGCTGCATTTTTAAAAAATTGTTGTTGTTGCCCGAGAACAATACAAAATATTTGCCCAGATCTCAAGTCAGTGTGTAAGACTTTCACTTCTTAGGTCAGAATGGGTACCCCAACTCTCACTATTTTACATGTTAAAGATTTGATAACTAGAAGAATATAGATCAAAATGGGTTCTAGGTATTTAGATAGAGAATGAGCCAAGATTACTCTTAAGAAAGTTCACTATATTTAGTCAAAAGAGTAAAAGCAATCAGAATGACTGACTGAAGCAAAATCCTATGAGTTAAAACATAATCATGGGGTTGGAGTTGTGGCTCAGCAGTAGCGCTCGCCTAGCACGTGCGTGGCCCAGGTTCGATCCTCAGCACCACGTAAAAATAAAAATGCATTGTGTACAACTAAAAGCAAATAAATATTTTTTAAAAACATAATCACATAATATGATTTCGCCATTGCAAGGGCCTAGACCTTAATACTACTAGGAAATTGCTTATGATATCATATCAAGGGGGAAATGCAGGCACACATCTAAATCTATATGTGGATATAAACTGTAAGTGTAGACATAAATAAATGTGTGCTGTATTCCCTAAATTCTAAGACTCTATCTATGAATTTTGAAATACACAGTCATTTTAATAGCAGCTTTTTTGGGGAAGAAAAAGAAATAGTGCCACATAAAACCCAGACAACTCTGAGATGCATTAGGATTACAAAATAAACTGAGTGTATGAGTTTTATAATGAAGAAATTGCTGTGTGGGAAGGGGGAAGGGGAGAGTTAAAAGGGTGGGAAGTGGAAGAACAGAACAGAAAGAAAATGCACAAAACGTCAAAAGTGGTTCTTTCTCCCGAATTTAATAAACTGTTAACTTCGTTTCTCCAAAATTTCGTTTTCTACCTTGTCTCTACTGAGCATGTGTGGCCTCTATAACCTTAAAATAAACCTCATCAAAAATGTTTTAAAGCATTTTTTTTTTCCAAACAAGAATGCAATGTGGCTTTATAAGGTTGTACTGTTTTGTAAGGCAAATTCCTGTCTTTGTAGTTCAAGCCCTAACTCTGTCAAGGTTGAATTAAGGCATGTCATTCAGGCTGTGGTTCTTGGAGCTGGTCCTTCATAGAAGTTTCTTCTGGCAGCTAGAGATCATTTACTGTTTGACTTTGGTTTGTTTTTGCATTTATCTTCCTTGCTGATCTGGGGCTTCCTGGAGCAGCTGGACATATTTTTAAAAAAACAATACCACAGAACATTCTCTTGTGTCTACTGCTTTCCATGCATCTAAAATAACATTTGTTCTACAAAGGCCAGACTCATATCTATCCAAAGGTAAATATTATTCAGGTGTACTCAACTCAAGAGCTATGTAAACATATTTCACACATCAACTGAGCCTTTCTTGCCACCAATAAAAACAGTTTATTTGAAAATGTCTTTTCTCAGCAACATTTCTTACTTTAAGGCACAGAAATGAATGGTTATCTTTTATCTTCAAGGAGGTATATATACCATGTTGGTTTTCGATTTGCTTACAACATTAAAAATTCTCTGTTAATAACATATAAATCAGAACCCCACACACTTCTCTCGATCCTTATTGAATTCATAAAGCTTTGGTTTTCCAGACATTTTAATTAATATCTGCTAACTTCACACTATTGTTCACTTAAAGACCAGCCCATTTAAGCATGAAAAGCTTAAATTTTATATAGCTCCTTTTTAAATGCAAACTCTCAGAATTCTGGAAACAAAGACACTAATAACATGCTATCAATTTTATTTACAGAAACACAAGACAAGAACTAATTCCAAATGACAGTTTTAGCAGGAGAAAACAAATGAAGAAGAAAATGCTCAGTATCTCTCTGAGGACACTCAGTATCTCTCTCTCTCTCTCTCTTTTTTTTTTTTTTTTTTTGGGGGGGGTCATTGAATATGGGATTTTCTGGTGATTTGAGATAAAACTTGATCACCTATATTTTTAAAGTTTTTCTAACTTGGTATTTAGTTCAAAAGGTCTAGTACACACAGCGAATTTAAAGCATCCCTTATTTAAGACATCAGCCTTATATACAGGATTTGTAGCCATAAACCACTATGTTGAATTTTTAAAAATATTTATTTATTTGCTTTAGTAGTACACAATGCCTTTATTTTTCCATGGTGCTGAGGATCGAACACGGGCTGCACATGTGCTAGGTGAGCACTCTACCCCTGGGCCACAACTCAAGCAACTATGTTGAATTTTTAAAAGAAAAGCCTGGATTAATCACCATGTGAGTCAGAACATCACAGTGGAGGTTCTGTTCATTCACTTCAGGCCAATCATCTATAGAAAGTTAAATTCACTGAGTCTAGCACATCGAAATCTCAAAGGCATGCTGAAACTTATTAATTCGAAGTTAAATTTGACAATCTGATTTTGCAATTACATCCAAAAGGCATTTTTCAAAAGGATTAAAGGAAAAATAAAAGCATATACATCCGTGTACTTTTTTTTTAGTAGCCTGAATCCACAGTCAGTCCCAACTTCTGGGATCCATCATTTCATGCCAAAAATAACTCTTTGAGCTCAGATAGGCAACCCAACAGCAAAACTTCTCAAGTTACCAGTTTCTCAAGTACTAGATATGGGATAATGATTCTGGTGTCTTCACCCTTTGTCACAGAAACCTGGCTTCTTGGTCTGGTTCCACCCTATCTGGTCAGGGGTTTCACTTTCCCAGACCCCAATGCCAATCTATGGATGCTCTTTGATTTACTATGAGGTTAGGTCCTGATAAATCCATCATACGTTGAAAATATCTCAAGTTGCCAGTGCATTTAGTACACCCAACTTACAAAACCATCTTTTCTTTCTTTCTTTTTTTTCTTTTTTCTTTTTTTTTTTTTTTTTTTTTTTTTTTTGGTGCTGGGGATTGAACCCAGGCCCTCATACATGCAAGGCAAGCACTCTACCAACTGAGCCATATCCTCAGCCACCATCCATCTGTCAATACCACAGTGCTCTGTAGTTTTACTCATTTCCCATCATGATCAAATGGCGGGCTAGAGGGGACAGTTCCCTGCCGCTGTGCAGCTTCCTGGGTCCTTATCATACTGCATATCGCTAACCTAGGAAAACACCAAAATACAAAATTCAAAGTGCAGTTTTCACTGAATGCTTATCACTTTTGCACCATAGTAGAGTTGGGGAAATCCTAAATCCAAACCATTTAAGTCAGAAACCATCTGTATTTGGAGATATGGTTTTGAAAGAGGCAATTAAAGTTAAATAAAGTCATAAAGGTAGAGCCTTAATCAGAAAGGACAGATGTCTCTATGAGAAGAAAAAGAAGAAGAAAGGCCAAGTGAGGACAAAGTAAGAAAGCAGTTGTCTGCAAGCCAAGAGAGGGGTCTCAGGAGAAACCAAACCTGCCAACACCTTGATCTTGAACTTCCAGCCTTCTGAAATAAATTCCTGCTCTTTAAATCACCCAGTTTGTGGTACTTTGTCATAGCTGCCCTAGGAGATGAATATACCTGGTATCAGTGTTTTCACTTTCTGTTTTTCTTTTGATACCAGGGATTGAACCAGAGGGGCGCTACCACAGAGCCACATCACCAGCCCCTTTTTCTTTCTTTAATATTTTATTCAGAGACAGGTTCTCATTAAGTTGCCTAGGTCCTCACTAAGTTGCTGAGGCTGGCTTTGAACTTGCGATCCTCCTGTTTCAGCCTCTCAAGCTGCTGGTGGTACAGGCGTATGCCACCACGCCTAGCCTTTGCTTATTTTTGACAATCATCACGCTGAAAATCTAAGGCTAAACTCCAACTCTCGTCTAATCTGGAAGATGCCCCTGCTCTCCCTGATTGACAACTTCCTTTCAGACTACACGTCTGTACTCAGCCATTGACATTCTGGTATCCTGAGCATCCCTAGTATTCTGCAAGATGCAGGCAAACGGGAACCCTGCTTGTGAGTCACATTTTGTGTTGTCTTCCACTGTTACACATTTCAGGAGGTATTCCTGAGTAACTGTCAAAAGCTCAAGGTCTAAATAAAGTCAAAGACACCTGAATTCATACTGTACATCGCCTACGTACAAACTGCACCATAGTGAGCAGGTTATTCATACTGCACCTCTGTTGCTTCAACTATAAAGTGATGGCAATAGATAGCTGATACCTTTCATGTCAAACCCGGATTTCAGCAATGTCTGGGAGGCAGGAAGCAATGTGTCTGTAAGATAGAAGACTACAGTAAATAGCAGCTGTGAGGCCTTCTGATCACTATCCCTAAATGAAGTTGACAGGTGAGGTGAGGGGCTTGTTCAGGAACGGAACCTATGGTCCTTGTACACTAACACCACGGCCCAGAATGGTACAACCTTAAAGACATTCATGTCAACCATGTCCAAACCTGTGAAATGTGCTACACACTCAGGAAGCAAGGAGAAAAGCCGAGGAATGCCCATCCCCAGAGGTCAGGGGCAAGTATATGAAACACACAAGAGATACATTCTATAAGAAACAAAGACCAATGGTTTGGAAAGGAGAGAAGAGACTGCACAGGGGAAGACCTGCAAGCAGTTCCCACGCACAGCTCACAGAGCATGGACCAGGCTCAATGCTTGAGACACCCAAAGAGCCATGAACTTAGAGCAGGGCCCAGGCACATGTATGTGCACGTGTTTGTTTTTGTTTTTTAACATATGCTCAACGTCATCTTGGTGGCAGGGCAGGCTCAAGAACCACTGGTGTTGACGTGAGGTTGCCAACAAGGCTGACCATCAAGAACATGGATGGTAGCAATGACAACATCTGAATACTGACTTCACCATTTATGGAAGAGCCAGGAGCAGGGGAGGCAAGCACAAGAGACAGAAGGGTGACCAGAAGCTGATGCAAGAACCCAAGTACCAGGGCTGGGGATGTGGCTCAGCAGTAGAGCGCTCGCCTAGCATGTGCGCGGCCCGGGTTCGATCCTCAGCACCATGTACAAATAAACACATTGTGCACAACTAAAGCAAATAAATAAATATTAAAAAAAAAAAAAAAGAACCCAAGTGCCCATTTCTCTCGAGAACCGAGTGGCAGAGCCACAGCAAGGAGCTGAAGCAAGGCAGCCTGCCTCTCACCCAACAACAGAGACCCCAGGAACCCTCCACGCTTGACAGCATCATTTGAACTACAAATACAAATCATCTCTCGAATGCCCTGACATTCATGATGCTGCATCTCAGGGGTATTTGGATTTTACTTCCATGTTTAGCTGAATTAAGGATGGAAAGCAGAGTAAAAGATTGTAAATATGAAACAAATCCAATAACATAATAATAACAAGCCTACAAAAGCAAGCCTTACAAGCCCGCTGAAATAAAATCCAACTGTCTACATCCTGAGCCACAGACTCCTCCTATGTCCACTTTAAAAAAGTTCAGGATGAAAACCAAAACTTGCACCTCACATCAGAACCAGATTTTTAAATAAGTTAAGCTCAACAGTAAAGAAGCTTCTGCACTGTAAATTGCCCCCCTACCAAGACAATATCTTTGAGAGACAAATCATCTTAAGGCCCCAAAAAGGGAAGCTTTATGAACATACTTGACAGTATAAATATTCCAGATGATTCCAAGACCAATTTTTATCAAAGCTCAATCTAACACTGTAACTGCAGGAGATCTTTTTTGTGGAAAAAAAAAAATGACTCAAGAGAGGCAACATGTCAAAAGAAGACGCTATAACAAATAATTTCCTTTCAAGGCAGATGTCTTCTTAGACAAATAACCTCAAAGAAAGAAAATAGGAACAACCGATCTATGATGTTTATGTCCCAAGAAAAGTACCTCCTGAAGTTCTAAAGCTGACCTCTACGTTATTAATCCTATCAAGTTACTGTGCTGTGACTAATTGAAGTAGTAATACAGAGGAGAAAGAAAGAAAGCCCATAACCTTGTGGATAAGAATATCTAACATTTGGACAGAGCTCTCCAAGATGAGCGACCATGAAAAACACTTCAACACTGAAGGAATGAGGTGCAGAGAACTGGGAGAGAAATGGCCAGGGTTAAAGGATCCACGGGGGAAGGGGGTGCTTGAGTGTTCAGGATGTCCTTGTAGGGACCTGTGGGCCTAGCACTGCCACAAACACTGGCCCAGGCATAAAATCTAAATTTCTGAAATAAACTCAATTAAACCAGCAAAAGCTCCTGGGATTTCTTCTACTAGTTTTTAAGCAGATTTGCTACATCAAAAATAGGCATGCTTGACTTGACAGATGTACCAGATTGCCCCCACAAAACTGAAGGCATTAAAGCATACGTCCTATAGAATATGGAGAATCCATTAAAAAAACTTTCAATCAAAAGACTCTACCCGCACATCCAGCCCACTCTACTCTACCTGCCCAGTAAAAAGCTTCAGGTAAGAACTAGGGGTGGAGCCAGGCACGGTGGCACAGGCCTGTAATCCCAGCACTTGGGAGACTGAAGCAGGAGGATCACGAGTTCAAAGCCAGCCTCAGCAATGGCAAGGCACTTAGCAACTCAGGGAGACCCTGTCTCTAATAATAAATACCAAAGAGGGCTGGGGATGTGGCCCAGTGTTCGAGTGCCCCTGAGTTCAATCCCTAGTACTTTAAAAAAAAAAAAAAAAAAAAAAAAGAACTGGGGTGGGACTCAGTGGCAGTGTGTTTGCCTAGCATGTGTAAGGCCCTGAGTTCAATCTCCAGCACTGCAAAAATTAAAAAAAAGAAGCAGGTGGGGCTGGGGCTATGGCTCAGCGGGCGAGTGCTTGTCTCGCATGTGTGAGGCCCTGGGTTCGATCCTCAGCACCACATAAATAAAATAAAGGTACTATCTCCACCTACAACTAAAAAAAATTAAATAAATAAATAAAGTTAGTTAAGAAGAAGAAGAAGAAGAAGAAGAAGAAGAAGAAGAAGAAGAAGAAGAAGAAGAAGGTAGATATGAAAGAACACTCACTCTTGGTTTGTCCCAGGGATTCTGAGTCTCAGGTGTTCTTAGCCCTAAAATAAAGAAAATAATGCCCATCCTACAGGACCCAGAAGGAAATAGGTGAGATAAATATGAGATAAGGGCCAGACACCCCCCACAAAACATCACTGCAGTCAGAAGTCAGGGTTCCAAAGCCAGAAAGCCCAGGTTCAAGCACTGTCCAGTCTCTTCCCAGCTGCGTGACTCTGGCCCAAATGTCCAACCTCTCTCTCTCTCTCTCTCTCTCTCACCCCAGACTCCTTTGCAAGATTCTAACATACCTATCTCCTAGGGTGGCAATGAACATTCAATGAATTAGTACAGGGTATAAGCAGTGCCTGGCAACTAATAATGGTTTTTTTTTTTTTTTTTAAATGCTATTATTTTAGGCAGCAAATTCAACATTCCAAACTCCATTTCCAAATCCAATAATTTGAACGTGGGGCTTCTATCACCATGTCAAAACCAAAAGCACAGCTGTGGGGAGAATATGCCCATTACAGCTAAATGGAAATGTGAATTCATTTGCATGGAATTGTGCATGCAAAGCACCCCCTCCTCCTTGTTGACTGAACAACATGATTACACGTATTTTGGCAGATATAATTTCTTGATTGACTCTTTCTGGGATATTTATAAGATACAAATGTATAAATCGGTGTATAAATATAATCCCTCATCTAGAAACATTATAGAAATATTAAATTATTTTACAAAAACATACCACCTAGAATAGTTATGAACGATGAAGACGGGAGTTTATCCTCTTTTCTTTTACAGCAAGTAATTTTCCTGGTCTTCTCATTTGAAGTCATTAGAGACTTTTACCCCATCAATATCTGTCATGTGTGAGCATGTATGTATGTAACCTTGGGTTTAGCTACTTATCTGAACACCCACCAAGTCTTATTCAAAATGATCTCTTTTTTTCTTTCCAGTGGGGGGGGGGGAGGGGGGGGAATCCTTTCCCATAAGGAGGAGAGGCCAAAAAAATAACCAAAATTTGGTAAAGTTTTGGCTCTGTTTAAATGGTCACTTGCCTTTTCCCAGCTTGTCCATTCCTAAAATTCCTAAGTTATAAAGATACAGAAACAACAGTAGGTAGAGTAAACTGGATTCTTACAGGGAGAAGATAACAGATGGATGCCATCCATGACCCAAGAAGGAACAGGGGCTTGAGTTTAATTTCATTTCTACCTGGACTAAGTACCAACCAAGGTAAGAAATAGAAGGTTTAAAAGGGGGTGGGGGTGGGGAATCACACAAAATTTTAAAAAATGGAACAAAAGATTCTTTCTGTGTATATTTATAATATGCAAAAATTAGTCCCAATATTTTATGCAAGTTACGTGACATAAAATTGTTCACTGTTTCAATTCTTAAAAGCTTATTCCTCCTTTTACCAAAAATGCATATTATGCTCCCTCTTGAAAGTTGGAGACAGATGTTCATACCCATAAATAATATATTGCAGTGGAAAAGTCTACACCATCAGCTCAGAGCATCCTGGGTTATGCCTGAATTTGATCTTCCCATAAAACTAGGATAGATACACATATGGCCTTAGCTCAGAGAGATTAAGCATGCACATCATTGAAGGAATACACAGCTAAATGTCCATCAATCCCCTGATGTTCTTCAAATACTTAGTATCAAGCTACAGCTCTAAGTGTTGAATCCACAATAGTCTCACTATGTCTTTAGCAAAATTAAAGATTCCAATGAATGAAAAGGAAGCACAAATTTCACTTTAGCTCACCAATTATGAGGTAACCCTGATTGAGAGAACCATCCCCAGTTTTAAATAAGCTGAAGATGAAGAAAAGACTGTCAATAGATCTGTCAAGAGTCAGCAAATCTGGGAAGGAGGAAAGGAAGGGAGGAAAAGAGGGGAGGGGAGGACTGGGGGTGAGAGAGGAGGGGGGGGTAAAGGGATTTCTTTCTGGTTTTGAAAGAAAGGGATTTCTTTTTTGTTTGTTTGTTTGTTTTTATGGTGGAAACGCAATCACTCAACTGAATTAAACATTTTTAACCTGAAAAATGATAGCATTCTTTATTATAGGAGGGTAACATCATTCAAACCAGACAATTCCAAAGCATCTCAGTCTCAAAATTCACACAGTCAAGTTTCCAAAAATATGGCAATTCTGATTTGCTACCCAGGTTTCTAGAACAGGCATAATTCCCAGGGTTGTGCCAGATGACATCACAGCATTTCTCAGAGTTGGCTTTTAAATGCATTCTTAAGTGAATAAATTTGACCAGCATCTGATATAAATCCAACTTTTAAGGACAACTACTCGGTGTGACAAAGATGCTGTCTTCACTCTGCAGTGTTTAAATCATCCGAAGCCAACCTTCTCCTTCCTCCTTTCCAGGAGCTGCGCCCCAGGGCACCTAATGGCATTCTTAAAAACAAAAAACAAAAACAAAAAAGAGGGCTTCTCTTCAGTTGCAGGCAAAGCTGTGAGCCCCAAGGAGACCTGAAGTAGTCAACCTCTCCCACACAACACCCACAGGCGTTTGTCTCCTTTCATCCCAAGTTCAGAACCATGATACACCAACTAACACTGCTGAGTGGTCTTTCTGGAGTCAGACACACTACCATTGCGCCACGAGGTCCTGCTGAGTGGTCTTTCTGAAGTGTATGTCCCTCCCTGGAAGGCTAATAGAAGATACCACAAATAAATGTATAAAACAAACAAACAAACAAATCTATGGCATACGACAACAAGATGGACCAAATCCTACAAGTACCATCAATGTTGGAAAGAGACTTTTCTGACGGAGAAATAAACTAATTCACTTTCCCTGTCCACAATGTCAGGGGTCTTGATCAAAACTCTACTAGGGGGCAGGGGCTGGGGCTGTGTGGTTCAGTGGTAGAGCACTCACCTACCATGCTTGAGGCACTGGGTTCGATCCTCAGCACCAAATATAAATAAATAAATAAATAAATGTGGTGTGTCCATCTACAACAACAACAACAAAATGTTTTAAAACTAAAAAACAAAAACTTCTAGTAGGATTGGTGTGTGTGAGAGAGAGAGAGAGAGAGAGAGAGAGAGAGAGAGAGGGGGGGGAGAGAGGGGGGTGAGGTGCTCACAAGCAGGAAGGGAGAGTCAGCGTGTGCTTTGGAGTATTTAACCCATGAAGGCCTTCTCCTGACCTGATCCCTTAAGCTGAGCATTTCCCGGTGGCATCCTTTAAGGCCGTGATCCGGCTAAGTGAGGCATGATAAATGGCCCCCAGCCTGCACTAGGGTCGACAGAGGCCCGTTTGGCCATGGCCATGGAAACAGAAAGGTCATTTGTTACCCAATGTGAACAAACAGAATGCACGTCTGTGATAAATAACGGTCATTACTGAACGACAATGCTCTCTGGGAATTCCTCAACACCTCCTTGACATTAATGTACTATTTGTGGAGGGCTCCGCGAAGCTCTCTCAATATTATTTAGTGCTTTGTGTTTTATGTGGGACACCACCGACATTTACTTCTCCTTTGTGGGGATGCATGAGTCGCAACAGATACTGAGTAGCTCCTTTCACACTGCACGCCAAGTCCAGAGGACCCCTGTCACGTGTGTGCACACACACCAAGTGCAAGGGACGCAGATCTGCACACGACACAGGCAGGGGCCAAGGAAACACACACCATAAACAACGCAGACTGGGTCTGTGGTAGCCTGTGACCTCTTCTGACAAGTGTCAGTCACAGGTAACTATCTTACACTCTTGACCAAGAAGATCGAAGAGAGCAATTGAAAAGATATTGCTCCAAATGAACAGATGCCGCAGGTTAATGAAAACCACAGTACACCTCTTTCCACATGATTCTTGCCACCGTACCTTTGCACAAGCTGCTGTGACTACAGGCAGGATGCATCACCCCTTCACCACCCACCAAGTTCTGCACCAAGCCCAATTGCACTGGCTAGGGTCCCCCAACTCCCTATTGGCAGCCTTTCCAATGCATCACATCCAGCTAGGAGCAGTCCCCTCTAGGGGTTCACCCAGGACCTCCTGCAGAAGCCAGATGAAGCACCTGGTGGTAGTGCTGGGCAGCTGTAGGTACCAGATCCACACACCCACTTCCTAGCTATTTGGTGTTAACAGTGTGCCAGAGCCGTGGAAATGAAGGGGGCAGATCCTGCACAAAAGAGATCTGTCTACCTTGTTCTAGTCTACTGACATCCTTTTAATTTGTATGTTTTTACATGTTTCTGAGGACACCCATTACAGGGTAGTTGCACAATATACATGGTGGTATGTTAAAGGATGGACACAGGTATAGACCCATACTATCTTCCATACTGTCACACAGGTTCGACTACACATGAGAAAGTAACTTCTCCTTTTGTCTCCTCAATATTTTAAACCTTTAAAATGTGATGACACTTATATAATCTCATAGCAAGGTTTGGAACCCAGAACACATGCAATACGCCTTTACATACAGAGAAGAGAAGGCAAAGAAAGGGTAAAATCACATGCCAGAAAAATGTAGCTACAACTCATGACTAACAGCAAAACGACATGGAATATAAATCAATAATGAATAATTGACTTGATATAACAATCATCAGGAAATGACTAAGGAAAACACATTTTAATGTTAAGGAAAGCACATAAAATTTACAAATAAACAGAAGACACTTTAAGTAGTATGTATAAAGTAACATGCTATTATGTCTTCTTATAAACATTTTAAGGTACTATGAGCACAGCATGCACTCTATTTTTCAAATAATTTTACAAAGTAGATAATATCTTATGTCCTCAGATCTCTAAACTAGCTATGTAAGGATACAGCCAGCAATTGTGACCTATGTATTAGAAGAGGGGGGAAAATGTATTTTATCTACTTGACATTAATAGTATATCATTTTGATCCTATAATGTAATGAAGTTAAATATTGGGAAGATATACACGCCCATATAGATTGATGACTGATTGATAGATAGGTAGACAGACAGACAGATAGGGAAATATATTATCATTACAGGTAGGTGCATTTTTCATAGATTGAAGAGATGCCACAAGATATCAGACTGTCACAAGAAGACTCTTCAGAACTCAGATGGGATCTAGAGATTTCTGACATTGATCTGTGAGTCAGGCCAGTACCAACTTCTGACTTCCTTTATCTCTCCTCCCAAATGATGCTGGGCATCGTGGAGATAGACAGAGAGGGAGAAGACAGATCATGATCAGGAACAAGGGATACAGAGATGACAGCGGAAACTGGGGATTGAAACCCTTTTCCAAAACCATAATAAATTATATGAAAGACTAAACATGGAGGTCTTCTTTTGACCTCAAGATTTCCCAAGTGAGCCAGCTTATGTGGCCAAAACAAATAGTCCTCCAGAACAGAAACTTTCAACAATACAGTGTGTTCTTGCCCATGCTCCAAATGAACCATTTAGGAGACAAGGCTCAATATTTTCCTCACTAAGGTCCCCAGTATAGGGAAGCTCCCCTTCAAGTTTCCCTGTCTGCAGAGGAAAGAAAAAGTCTTCCATACCAAAGCACACCACCCCTCTTCAAGCTCCCACCTAAAGGTAAAAATACTCTTTATACTCACTTGCATTCCATTTTCCTGAGCTAGGGTGACAGCCATGCCCAAAGTAGGAGAAGATAGCAAGTTTAAGGCTACTACAGGCCTGGAGGTGGAGAGTCAAACATCTCTTGAAATATAGTGACTACTGCTTAAATCACCAGTGATTTCAGGACAGGCTAGGTTTGGGGGGAAATTGGGGGTGGTGGCAGGATTCATTTTCAGAATGCTTTCTACCTGGCCACACTGTCTCATGAGCTCTAGACCCGCAGTGCTCAACAGATGAGGAACAGAGGAGTCAATCATCTTTGCTTATGAAGAGAGATATAAAAGGAGATGTGCAATGCAGTGCGGTAGGGTGAGAAGCAATCTAAATAACCACCAAGAAAACCACAGCTAGGGCTGGTGGCACAGCTCAGTGGTAGAGCACTTGCCTGGCACGTTGGAAGACCTGGGATCTAGCCCAAGACAGGGAAGGGAAGGATGACAGGAAAATGGAAAGAAGAAGATCAGACCAGCTCCAGGCTGCCACCAACACAAACATCAAGCCCTTCTTGCATGTTTAAACAAATCAGCAATCACAGAACGTATAGACATTCCATTTTTAAGTTCTGAAAGATGTGGAGAAACGAACAGGGTGACCCCAAATTTCGTGTCAAGCACTTTTATGGGGGTAGGAAGGTCAGGTGAAAGGACAAATGCACTTCCCAACGATTCTCCAGTGACCTGGATTAATCAACAGCAACCTCCATGACAACCTCCCTGTCATCACCATGTCAGACCCACTTAGCATCACGGTGGGTCCGTCCCCTGTGCTTCCAGGACTTCTGAGGATCTGCATTGATATTCTGCACATGCAAAGCTCTGTGGGAGGGGGAGAACCCTTTGACAGAGGGGATCTACGACTTTAGCAGATACAGACTGAATTTCTAGTTGGCAAACAAAGAAGCTTTCCCCAGCTAAATCATGCAAAACCACAAACCCCTATTTAACAAATAAAAAAAGTTTTATTTCAGATATTTATTTCATTGTTTCAAAACCGTGGGGATAGGTGGGTTTTTTGTTGTTGTTGTTTTGGGTTTTTCTTTTTTTTTTTTTTTTTTTTTTTTTTTTTTTTTTTTTTGGCACCGGGGATTGAATTCAGGGGCACTCTTATATTCTAAGAAATGAGTTTGTTTTTGGTGATGTCCCAGTAAAGACTAGAATATATGCAGGGGGAAAATAGAAATGTAAGTGTTGCATACTTATTGTCTTAGTAATTTTGTAATGAGTACCATAGTTTTAAAAAATTAAGAAAGCTACATTGGGTGTCAGCTACTAGATTCTGGGGATGAAATAGGAGACAGCAGAGTAGTTAAATAATCGTCATGAGACTGGAGGAAGACCAAGGTTTGATCTCAGATCTATCACTTGCTAATTCCATGGTCTTAGTCATAAAATGAAGCTAATAATAACAATTTTGTAAGAGTCGCAGAAATAATGCATGCAAATTACTTAGCACTGTGTCTGGCACATACTAAATGCTCAGAAATCTTTAACCATAGTTTGCATTAAAAATTATCTCTGGGGGCTGGGGTTGTGGCTCAGCGGTAGAGCGCTCGCCTAGCATGTGCGCGGCCCGGGTTCGATCCTCAGCACCATGTAAACATAAATGCATTGCATTGTGTACAACTAAAGCAAATAAATAAATATTTTTTTTTAAAAAATTATCTCTGTGCCAAGCACGGTGGCACACTGCTGAAATCCCAGCACTTGGGAGGCTAAGGCAGGAGGATCACAAGTTCAAAGCCAGCCTCAGCAATGGCGAGGCACTTAGCAACTCAGTAAGACCCTGTCTCTAATAAAATACCAAAAAAAGGCTGGGGATGTGGCCCAGTGGTCAAGTGCCCTTGAATTCAATCCCCGGTACAAAAAAAAAAAAAAGGCAGCTTCCCTGTACTCTGAAAAGATGCTTCAGTGAACTACCCATTCTGCCCCACCCACATCCAAAGGATGATTCTGGACCACATGTGACTAAACCAACAGGCGCTGGCTTGCTTGGGTTGTTAAACCTAAGGAATCCAGTTGGACCTTGAATGGTTTATCAACATGGCAAGCAGGGGTTGTGGTTTACCTCATGTAAGGTTTCTTGGCTGTGGAGAAATCACATTCCATCGAGACTACAAATCTTCACACGGAATCAGCTTGTAGCCATGGTTTTTCCTGCTGCAAGGAGAGCTGTCTTCAATGTAAATTTTCGTTTTCCTGCACATAATTCCCTACTTGAGCAAGCCCGTGGTAGAAAGCTCGATGGGGTTTATGGGTGAAGGCTGCCTACTCTTTCATGAAGCAAAATCTTAACACCCACAAAAGTAAACGAATAAAAATTCAACCTGGTTTCTCGGGCAGAATTAACAAGTTCATCTATAAATATGACAAGTCTTTTCTGCAGAAAAGCCTGGAAAATGTCTTAAACTAACTCAACAAGAGGTGTTTAGACTGGTTTGCAAAAATTATTCAAGGTCTCTGAACCAAATCTTATAATTACCAACCAATTTTTCTCCATCGTTATATCACTGATATTTATCATCGGGGCATTTACTGGACAGATATTTCTAAAAATCATAAATGTTTCTCTGTTATCAATTCCTCCATACATTGTGAATCTACATACACTCTACCTGCATGAAGAACAGGTTTTTTTTACCTTAAGAGCTAACCTACCAAATAAAAATACTACAAATGGCCACAATAATCTCTCAAAAGTTTTCTCTCACTTCTGTTAAGATAAAATTGATTTCATTTTTTTTTTTTAACTTCATACACCAAATATTCTTGCCGTGATTAAGTTCTACTCACGCCTCTGCACTGGGAAAAATAATTGCAATCACCAAAAACTCCTATGCAACTGATTCATCAACTCTGGCTCCATTAATTTCCCAATGCAACCAACTTTTGGATAAAAAGTACATGTAAAGTGCATACCTGTGTAATCCCAGCTCCTTGGGAGGCTGAAGCAGGAGGATGGCAGGTTTGAGGTTAGCCTCAGCAACTTAGCAAGACCTTGTCTCAAAATAAAAAACGAAGAACTGGAGATGTAGCTCAGTGGTAGAGTGCCCCTGGGTTCAACCCCCAGTACTGGGGGGGGGGGGGGGGGACCCAAAAGCCATATAATGGGTTGGGGTGGTTGGTTGTAAATACCCTCAGGGCGTCAAGCTCTCAGGAACTCTTAACTAGGAATTGTACCACAAGGATTATCAAAGGGATGCTAACCCAACAGCATCAGAAAATGGACGGCTCGCTTGCAAAACATATTCTCAAGCATCCTCAGCCTTGAAAAATCCTGTCTCAAAATGAATATTCCTTTCCAGTGACTCCTTCTATGGGGAAGGTATGAAGAGGCTGTGGCAGAGGAAAGTCTCCTACTGTGTGTGGCTGGAAGAGCAATGTATCTGACTCAAAGGGTAAAGTTTGCTACACTAAGGACCAGCACGTATTTTTGCAGCAAAAATACCCTGTTCGTGGCCATGTGAAAATAGTTTCACACTGGAAAATTCCTCCTTGCTTCAGTTGGCAAGGAAATCTCTGGGCGATGAGAATGTTCACAAACGCAAGGCTCTCAAAGGTGTCCCTCCTTTCCTTCAAGGGCCTGATTTATTTTTCTTGTCCATTTGGTTTTTCCAAACAGGAAGGATCCCTGCAAAGACAGAATTTTTTTTTCCCCTTCCCCTTTTCCACAGAAGATTGGTGTTCTGCATTCACAACCAGGGCTGGCTCTGGAAACTTCCACTAGTGAGTTATTGTGAAGAAAGTTCAGGGCCAACACTGACTTGTTAGTCCTCCTTAATGGAAAAGTTAAATCTAAACTCAGGGACGAGATAGAAAATAATTCTCTGAACATCATACTGATGTTCCCTCAGGGCCAGAATTATCTTCAGGGCGGCTTTTACCTTTTCCAATTATAAGATGAAAGCCAATCTCTATTTCGCATTTGGGGATGTGGGAGGAAAGACAAGAGGTGAAACAATAAGAAACCGGAGACGAAGTCAAAGAAACAGAATCGAAAGGACAAGAATGTGGCCTTGCAGAAGCTGTTCCACAAACAAACTCAGTGAGCAAAGTCATAACACTTTCAGAAAGGACATGAGAGATTCCCTTCTTGGCTCTGCCATTCAATTTAAGTACTTAAGCAAGGTCCTCTACCTCTCTGTACTGCAGTTACCTAAAGCCCTGGAGATGAAGGAGTAAGACAGGAGAGGGAGGTGTGTTTCAGAGGAAGTCCAACGCCAGGGTCATAGCCCTGCAGACTGGGCAGCGCCCGCCCAGTTCAACTTACAAAATCTCCTAATGGCTCTGTTAACTCATCTGGACAATGTAGAAAATAACTGTGGCTTCTTCATGAAGATGCCGTGAATCCAATGATAAAATGCCAGAGATGCTCTCAACCTAACTTTCCAAAACAATGTTTGCTGTCACTGTCATCGTTAACAGTGTCATCCCTCATAAGGCTGTTCATGAATTTCCCTCACAGCTCATTACTTCCTGCTCTTCATACCTCCTTAACCTGTCTATCTTTCCCCTCTTTCTTGTACCCTTAGGGTCACCCTAGCTTTCCCTCATTGCCTTTATAATTCATAGCATGTCACTTATTATTTTAGCCCCAGTTTCCTGGCATGCACTAGGGGAGCAAAGCCTACCTACCGTCTAGGATGACATCATGTAAAACGTGTACGATTTCTTCTGTCAAGCTGACAAGGTCCTACAGATGAGAACTGGTCACAGTGAGGATGATTTTATTGTTGTTGCTATTTTTTCATTGTCAAAAAATGCTAAGAATTCTCGAGGCAAAAGTAGCAGCTACTAACAGTTAAAGCAAATCGACACTGAAATGAATACTGCAAATTAGAGGCAAAGTCCATAAGAAAGATGACATTTTAAAAGTCTGCTTAAGGGCCAGGAGGGGCGGTGCATGCCTAAAATCGCAGCAACTATGGAGGCTGAAGGAAGAGGATCGTGAGTTCAAAGCCAGCATCAGCAACAGCAAGGTGCTAAGCAACTCAGTTAGACCCTGTCTCTAAATAAAATACAAAATACAACTGGGGATGTGGCTCAGTGGTCAAGTGCCCCTGAGTTCAATCCGCAGTAACCAAAAATTAAATTAAATTAAAAGTCCAATTAAGGATGGCAGTATTTGAAATGCTTGGTGTAGGGAACAGAATGATCCCATAAATGTCCCCAGGGAATCAAAGCATATGAAGCTGAATAAAGGTGTTAGAGGTAACACGTAATTAAGTCCTCTAGAGTGTCCAAGGGACCCCAGGAAATCCTACTCACATACACTTTTCCATCACGACAACGGAGGAGGTGCAAAAAAAACCCAGATCCACTGAAGATGAATACTGTACCTGTTATCTGAACAATCCCCAGTGGTCAGGAGCCTCACTGCTGAACTGCAAAATCTGCTTTTCCATTTTGAAGACCACGGTGATTCAAGACCCATAAATAACTGTTTGATCACTTATAGCCCCAAGCACCAAAGGAACACAGGAATGAAAAATAAAAATGGAGTGTTTTCTACCAGGATGGGTGATTTTTATATGTCAACTTGACTGGGCCCTGGGGTACCCAGGTATCTGGTTTAAACGGTATGTGCCAGGGTGTTTCTGGATGAGATCAGCATTTGAACTGGTGGCTGAAAAAAGCAAAATGGGCTCATGGATGTAGGCAGGCATTGTCCAACTTCCTAATGGCCAGGATAGAACAAAAAGCTAGAGGAAGGAAAAATTCACCTTCCCTCTACCCGAGTGCACTGGGACATTGGTCTTGGGACTTCAGATTCAGATGGGAACTTACAAATGGCTCCCCCCCATGTTCACTTTGAGGATGGCAGATTGTGGGACTTCTCAGCCTCCATTATCACATGACACAATTTCCTACAGGCCTAGTATCCCTTAGCCAAACTGTGTGGGAACAGATGTGTTTAAAATTTTGGAATTTTTTTTTTCGAGCTTTGGAATATTTGCAAGTACATAATTAGGTATCTTAGGGATGAAACCCAAGTCGAAACATAGAATCCACTTCTGCTTTATCTATACCTCACACACATAGCCTGAGGTAATTTTATATGATATCCTTAATAATTTTCTTGCATAAAGCAACATCATGGTGTGGAATTTTCCACTTAGGGCACCCTATCGACGTTCAAAATTTTCAGATTTTGAAGCATTTCAGATTTTGGATTTTCTGTCAGGGATGCTTAACCTGTACAATAAGTCTCTTTGCTGGTTCTGTTTCTCTGACTGATATAGCTGCTAAGATGGCAAGTGAATTAGTTATCATTTCATGCTTTTTAATTGGTCATTCTAACCATTATTTTTTTAAATATTTATTTATTTGCTTTAGTTGTACACAATGCAATGCATTTATGTTTACGTGGTGCTGAGGATCGAACCCGGGCCGCGCACGTGCTAGGCAAGCGCTCTACCGCTGAGCCACAACCCCAGCCCTAACCATTATTTCTTAATCTGTTCTTTTGAATTATTACTAACAAAGGCCAAAAAACCATGTATGAATCAGCAATTCCTTAAAATCTATTATTCACATTGTCCCAATTATATCATTTTCTCAATTTGCAGTAGCTGGAATCACAATCCAAATAAGATTCATGCATGATGATAAATCGATGTGTTCCTCAATCTCTTAACCTAAAAATTCCCCTTTTATCTCCTTTTACCCTATTGTTTGGTGAAGCTTCCCATGTTCTGGATTTTGCCAGTTTTCCTGATTATATCCCCATCCCATCCATGAACACATTACCCATTTTATTTTCTGTTAATTGGTAAGACCCAGAAGCTTGATCAGACCATGCACATTTTGTTGGTAGAAATATTTAACAGATAATGTTGAATATATCTATCAGGAAATATGTAAGGTCCATGAACTTCCCTAGTTGTGACACTAGTGGCTCTTAATGATTTTTGCCACAATAGTTGCAAAACTATGTTACTTCCAGTGCTACCTCTCCTGAGTTCACTGAAAACTCCCTTGATGAGCATCTTAACCAGCCTGATTAGCTGGAAAACTGCTACAAAAGAAATCACCCTTCATCAATCATTTTGTGACTCACCTGTCCTTAACCTGCCAATACTACTCCAGTTCTGTGGGTCTGAAGCTACTACCAGTACCTTTACAAAACTCATATAAGGGGGCTGGGCCTGTAGCTCAGTGGTAGAGCCTAGCACTTGTGAGGCACTGGGTATTTTAATCCTCAGCACCACATAAAACAAAGGTATTGTGTCCATCTACAACTAAAAATAAAAATTTTTTAAACTCACATAGAAATAAAATTTCTTAATTTCTGGCACATTCACAATTACCTGCCTGATTTACATTTGCAGATCAGTTTGGACCATTACAAAATTCATAGCACACATTTTCTCCCTTGCTTGTCCTAAATATGATATTGCATTGTACTTGTTTTTTGGCATATAATAACAGTGTCAAAAAGTTTTCATAAGAATTCAGTTTCCTTTCCTGATAGCAATAAAGTCTTTTTGCCATGATGCTCAAAGGATTTGCTTGTTTTTGCCTTTCATTAATGATCCATATTTTCACTATACTGTCTCAGAGGTGATATGAGATGATTTTCTGAGAAATATAATAAACCTTTCCATGTAGCTTTCAAGGACTTTTATTTCAGCCCAGTGCAGTAATCCCAGTGACTCAGGAGGCTGAGGTAGGAGGATTCCAAGTTCTGGGCCAGTCTTAGCAACGTAGAATGGCCCTAAGCAAATTATCGAGACCCTGTCCCCAAATAAAAAATAAAAAGGGCTAGACACCCTGATAGTGTCAACTATATTGTGGGGCTATCAGTGGTTAAGCACCCTTGGGTTCAAACTCCACTCCCCGCAAAAAGATTTTTATGTCAATCAGGTTTTTTTAGGGATGATTTTATTATTATTATTATTATTATTATTATTATTATTATTATTATTATTATTTCCTGTTTATTTTCAAGTTTTTTCTCTTGAAGACACTTATTGCACCTATTTTCTCTTTGATTATTAAAATATTCCATCATTGTTGGGTGTGATGGTATACACCTATAAACCCAGATATTGGGGAATCGGAGGCAGAAGGATTACAAGTTCAAGAGCAGCCTGGGCAACTTAGCAAGATCCAGTCTTAAAATGGCCTGACGGGCTGTGGTTGTGGTTCAGAGGCACTCATGTGAGGTACTGGGTTCAATCCTCAGCACCACATAAAAATAAATAAATAAATAGTGTCTGACTTTAAAACACACACACACATACACACAAACACGATTAAAAAAAATTAGAGAGACAGGGAGAGGAAACAGAAAAAGGAAGTTATAGCTCTGTTTGCTCTACTGGTTTTTTTTTTCTCCTTATTTTCTTTCTTTTTATTTTTTTTTTTGGGGGGGTGGGGTGGGATGGGGATTGAACCCAGGGGTGCTCTACCACTGAGCTTTCCAGCCCTTTTTGTTTTTTAAGACAGGGCCTTACCAAGTTGCTCAGACTCCCTCCTGCCTCAGCCTCCTGAGTAGGTATCAGCTACTGCACCACTCCTCTACTTTTTTTTTTTTTAATATTTATTTATTTGCTTTAGTTGTACACAATGTGTTTATTTGTATGCGGTGCTGAGGATCGAACCCGGGCCGCGCGCACGTGCTTGGCGAGCGCTCCACCGCTGAGCCACAACCCCAGCCCCCTCCTCTACTTTTCTTATAGTAGTACTACGGTTTGAATCTAAATTGTCCCCCATAGGCCCATGAATTAAAGACCTGGCCCCTAGCTTGGCACTATCAGGAGATGGTGAAACTTCATGAGGCTAGGCCTAGTGGAGGTCTTAGAACATCTGGAGGCTAGTCCTCAAAGAGGATATTGGGACTCCAACCCCTTCCTATCCCCTTCTTTCACTTCAGGCCAGCACAGATGAGCAGCTTTCTCAACTACTGTGTAGTGGCTCACCACAGGCCCCAAAATAATGGGGCAAACAAACCACAGACCAAACCTCCAAAACTGTGAGCCAGAAAACACCGTACCTCTTTATATGCTGATGATCTCAAGTATTTTATTATTGTAATGAAAAAATTACTAACACAATTACCACTTGTGTTTACTTCCTTTTGTGATTTTTTTTTCCAAGTCTGCTCTTTATTTCTGAAATTGTTTTCTTTTATTTCTTGCCTGAATTCTGACATCTTTCTTTTCATATCCTCATGACTCTAAGACTAATATATGAGGGACATAGTTTTCAACTCTAATGAGACTGCTTCTTTGTAAGAGCTTTGTTTGGGGTCCATTTATATCCTTTTCTTTTGTTCATTTTAATGTAAAACAAACATTCCAAAACATTGGGGAACGTGCAAACATCTACATCTGCATTTTCATTATTTTCACAAAATGATTCTAACACCTGTGACCTTCTGATTTCACAAAAGTCTCCTCCACGCCCACTTTCTTGTCAAAACCTTTCCTCCCCTTGACCCAGGAGCTTCCATCTAGAAGTTCCCTGGGGGTTCTACTCCCAACAGTTCCCACTGGGTGGGGCGTTTTACCTTAGAAGGGAAATTCAGTTTGTTATAGTTTGGAAATGACAGAAACCTGGCATCCCTGAATCTTGCTATATATCACAGTCTCCTTGCCCTGATCCAGGAACTTAGCATCCTGTGGAACCATTCCCAGTCTTGGGAGAACATTCCATATGGGCATGCCACACTTTCCCATGGGTGCCTGTAACCTGTAGCTGATCTGGGGGTGCAGGTCTTCTGTCTCTCCCCTCCATGGATAATTCCACACAGTTCCATAGCTGTCTGTGACTTATCCCATCCACATGTATTGTGAGATGAACAGGAATACCTCATAACCTAGTTTTGTATTTTTTTTAATTTTTAATATGTCTTTAGTTGTTGATGGACCTTTATTTTATTCATTTATTTATATGCTGAGAATCCAACCCAGGGCCTCACACATGCTAGGCAAGTGGTCTACCACTGAGCCACCACCCAGCACCCTCATAACCTAGTTGTATTGCAGATATGTTTGTGATTTTACAATTTAGCTTCCCTAGTTGTTTCATTTTTCCCCCCATGGAGGAATTTGAGATTGAAAAACTGTCACCATTGGTGTTCTCTTTTCAGAGTTCACTGACAACTCAAATTATAATGTTTCTCAAGACGAAATAATCAATTAAACATTTCATTTTTCTTAGAAATATTTAAAGGAACATTTTTAAAAAATGTCTCAACTGCCTCCAAAAAGCAAAAAAAAAAAAAAAAAAAAAAAGCCACCACCTACCAATGTTTTCTATGAAATTATTCAAGAGCTCATTTCATGAAAAAAAAATTAGTGATTGAAATAAAACTTCTAGCATTACTTTTATTTCAGATGATCAATAGCTGTTTGCAAATATATCAACAAATAGACACATAAGAAAGGAAACTGATTACTGAAAACACTAACTACCACAAGCTTCTTACCATTAAATTAAATTTAATCATCTCTACTCAAAAAACTGCATTTCAATGTGAATTTATATGTGAATGTTCTCTGGAGCACAGTGAGATGTCAATCCTATCCACCACCACCACCACCACCCCAACTTCCAATCTGGTCACTTCCGTCTCCCTGATCCTCAACCTGTCACCATCTCTCACTAGAATTACCAAAGAAACAGCCTTCCACATTCCTCTTCAAACCATCTTCAGAAACCGTACCAGCAATCTGAATATATGTATATATGGGGGCAGTTTCGTGGGGAGAATTCTTCCAAGGAGTTGTTGGCCCTCAAAACCTTCAGAACGGGTAAAGCTAAAGTGTCCAGTAAATGGCCGATGGAGTCCGCCATCTCTTCTGGGTTGTGGATTCTGCGCAGCAGCCCATCAACCTTCCTTCTCAGAACACAGGAGCCCTGTCATTTGAATGTGACCTCAATGTGCTCACCAGGTGGACATGGGAGCCTGGCAAAGAAGATCTTGAAGTCACCTTAGAGATTTCACCAACAAGCTTAAAAGAGGTGTTCAACCACACACAAGGACATTCATGGGTTCTGCTTTTGAAAGAATATCTTCAGGGGTTCAAGATGGCTGGTAATCAGTGATCCTAGGACATAAAACAGCTTATCCTGAAATAAAAATGAATGTAATAAGAAGACCACTGTACAATTTCCAAAGATTAGTTAGATTTCTATGACAAATCACGATCCTGACCAGATTTGTTCACTCCTGTATCTCCAGTGCCCATACCAGTGCCCAGCTTGGACCAAGAGCTTTATAAATATGTATTGGATGGCTACATGGGCCTCACTTAACTTAATAAATTGTTACTGTATCTTTCATCTTGCTCAGTAATGACTGCAACCACAGAGCAATATGGTTCTCAATAAGCACTTGCAATAAAGAATGGATAAACTACTTTTGCTCAGTAAGACAATGAAGGCCCATGATCTGGGTCCCCACGATCTCCCCACTGCATACGCTCGTATTCTCTGATTAGCTCAAATGAGAGATGACACAGGGAAAGAGTTATCCCCATTGTAATGTATTCCATCTCCAGGACGGCATTGGAAACAGGGTGGCAGCTGAAAAATGAAACAATGAGATTTCTTTTAATACTAAACAAAACTAAATCTGAGAAAGCAGCAGCCATTATCGGCCTAACAAGCAGGCAGGTCGTAGAATCTTGAGTCTGAGGCAACCCTGCAGAGGGGAAAATGGACTGCATTGAAAGCCAGGCAGATGTGACTTTAAATCCTGTCTCTACCATTGGCCAGACGAAGCCTCAGTATCTTTATTTATAATATAGAAATATAGATTGCTAGTTCCCTAACAGTTGCCACCAGGGGTAGATGAGATCAGGTATGCCAAGCACTCTTGTTATGTGCCTGATACAGAACAGTCATGGAACAAAGTGTGTTTTCCCAAGCCCCTCCAGAAGAAAATTAATTTCCCCTCACCCTAGATGAACAAAAAGAAGAAGAAAGTGAGATAGAGGGAGGAAGCAACAGAGACAGCCTATAGGGGCATCCACATTTTTTTTTTGTTTCTTTTTTTTAAATTTTTTATTCTAAGATGTTATAAATGACAGCAGAATGCATTACATTTCATATTACACATATAGAGCACATTTTTACAAATCTCTGGTTGTATAACCAGAGATTATGGTTGCAAAGTATACTCTGGTTGCAAAGTATATTCACACCATTCGTGACTTCGTACATGCATTTAGGGTAATGATATCCATCTCATTCTACCATCTTTTTTTTTTCCTTCTTCTTCACCCTTGCCAAGGAACTGAACAGACACTTCTCAGAAGAAGATATACAATCAATCAACAAATACATGAAAAAATGCTCAACCTCTCTGGCAATTAGAGAAATGCAAATCAAAACCAACCACTCTAAGATTTCATTTCACTCCAGTCAGAATGGCAGCTATTAAGAACACAAACAACAATAAATGTTGGAGAGGATGTGGGGAAAAAGGCACACTCATACCTTGTTGGTGGGACTGCAAAATGGTGCAGCCAAAAAGGAAAGCAGTATGGAGATACCTTGGAAAACTTTGAATGGAACCACCTTATGACCCAGCTATCCCACTCCTTGGTATTTACCCAAAAGACATGAAAACAGCGTACTACAGGGACACAGCCACATCAATGTTTATAGCAGCACAATTCACAATAGCTAAACCATGGAACCAACCTAGATGCCCTTCAGCAGATGAATGGATAAAGAAAATGTGGTATATACACACAATGGAATATTACTCAGCATTAAGAGAGAATAAAATCATGGCATTTGCAGGCAAATGGATGGAGTTAGAGAATATAATGCTAAGTGAAGTTAGCCAATCCCAAAAAAGCCAAATGCCAAATGTTTTCTCTGATATAAGGAGGCCAATTCACAGTTGGGTTGGGATGGGGAGCATAGGAGGATTAGAGGAACACTAGAATGGCCATCCACATTTTTTTATATACTTTTTTCCTTTTATTTATGAATGAGGCACCCCAGGTATCTAATCCCAACTTTATGGAATTGTGAGCAGCCTTCTCTGTAACTTGCATTTCCCTGGGGTCAAAGAAGACCTGAACAGCAGCTCTGAAGTTATAAGCAAAGGAAAACACAAGCAGAAAAGGTTGGGGTTACTGGAGACAATGTATTCCAGCAAGGTCATATATCAAAAATGCAAGATCATTACACATCCCGTGGTAGATTTCACATAAGCTGTGTCGGGTGGAAACAGGCAAACCCTGTCCTTCAGTTTGATGATTTACTTATACAAGTTGTATTCAACAGTTACTGAGCCTGTGATCTTAACCAAGAAGGTGGAGAGTCTGGTTCAAATCCTGCTCCACCACTAACGAGTTGCATGAGTTTCAACAGGTCCTTTAACTTAATCCACTTGAATGCCCTTGCTATAAATATAGTATCTGATGTTTCTGTAAGAATTAAAGTAATGGACTGGGGCTGTAGCTCAGCGGCAGAGCACTTGCCTAGTACATGTGAGGCACTGGGTTTGATCCTCAGCATCACATTAAAAAAAATAAGTAAAATAAAGGCATGCTGTCCATCTACAACTATAAAATGTTTTTTTCCAGGAAGAATTAAAGTAATACGTGAAGCGTGCATGATACAGCACCCTATAAATGGGACATAAAGAACCTTGCTTGAGACCTGGACTTTGCTTCTTTTGTCACATGAGAAAAGTAACAACTGTTTCATCTTAGATTTACTGGGATAAATCAAACTAGATGTTCCATGGGAAGAGCCAAGAACATAGTATGTATTCAATAAATGACTACTATTGGTGCTGGAGGTATAGCTCAGTGGTAAAAATGCATGCTTAGTATGTGCAGAGCCCTGGGTTTGATTCCCAGCACCAAACTCCCTCCCCAAAATAAAAATAAGCAAATGACTACTATTACTATGACTATAACTACCATGATTACAGGAATTCAGAATTCTTCATGCCATGGTGGCTAAAAAAAAAAAAAAAAACAAACAAACAATATTAAGTACACATGCGCACACACACATACACACAAATAAGATTTTACTTTTACTGTCTCTACTGCCTCAGATCCATCCTCTACCACTAAGTGGAGCCGAACACAAAATCCCATGCTAGAAAAAATTCCCTATTCCGCCTCACTTGACTGTGGAAGTACCTCAAAACACTGGTCTTTGCTGAACAATAATTGACAGAAACCTGTTTTGGATAATCTAAGCAATTTATTCATTATGTGTAACAACACTGCTTATGGAAGTTAAAATTTAAATGTCTCCATAAATCATGGGGTCAGCTCTGCAGACTGCATAGGCAGTTATGCACATTTAGGTGAATCCAGTATCCTAAACCAGTAGGTCCACATTAAATATTCGTCAAACCAGCAAACAGCTGTTCACAGCGTTCTTGTCAGCCTGAGCTTGCTCCACCACTTCCCACGCTCCATGCACATCTTTGAAGGAACTCACAGATGGACCCACATGGGGAGCGTGGGCATGAGGGAAGTCCTGAGGGTGCTTGTACTTCTTTTAAGGATTTGGATCCAGGTTAGTTGACATAGGTCCGTGGTAGGACACTTGCCTTGCGAGCCTTGTGTTCTATCCCCAGTATTTCAAATCAAACAAACAAAACCCAAAAAGACCATTTCGCTGATCTTGTCAACCCCTCAAAATCTCTACTGTGAAAAGCAGCTAATTGAGGAACTATCTGGAATCCTAGGAAATGTAATGACAAGTCTGAATTTAAATTGGTGTGCAAAGACACACATATCTACTTAGAAAAATCCACAAGCTCCCTACGGAAGGCAACCAAGTGAAGTGCTAGGAGGCAACAGGAAACTTAGTAACAAACCTGAGCTTACACTGGTGCGTTTCCACTGCACTGCTAAAAGGTACATATCCGTTTTGAATAATCTTCAACCTGTGTAAAAGACTATTATGTATAAAAGAAAAATTGATCATGCCCTGAAAAGATGGAGAATAAATATTTGTTGAACGGCTGGCAGACGGATCGACGAAGGGAATGAATGCATGAGTGCCAGCAACTATTGCTCAATTACCCCCGAGACAATAAATCTAAAATCATGGTTTTGACATGCTGAAAAAACCAACTGCAGCTACCAGAAAGAAGGTGCCAGAAAATCTGTTCTTTGTAGCAAGGATGTGCTATATATCAGGTAACAAGTACATCTTCATTGGGTAAAACCACACATATATTTTGAAACCTGTTATATCCTAGCAATTTTCCCTCCTGAGATGCTGAAGACAGGTCTGTGGTTCTCCCCCCACCATGTCCTCAAGCACACTTGGTAATAAAAGCCTTTTTTGAAGATGGGCGGACTAATAAATTAAATTATTTCTGTTATGCCACAACTAATGGAGAGAAAGCACCGAGCTCAAGATGAACAATAATCTAAACTGTTAGATCTGATTTGTAACCTAATGATATTCTCGTACTGGCACAGGAACAAAAACAAAACCCAAGCTATAATAACAGGCAAGGTGTGCTGTCAGCACTCTTGAGGGAGTTTTTATATTTTAAGCCTGTGGGAATTTGGAAAAGGTCCATGGTACCATTTTCTCCCGTATCTGACTGACACGGCTGATTACACCTTTAAATTAACACTAATAATATATATTGCCTTTGTTAATCAGAATGTGAAACACAAGTTGTGTTTTATTTTAAAAGAAAAGAAGAAGATCACCTAATACTCAGCACAGGCATGATTGGCAATCAGTGGTGGTCCGACGGAAGGTGGGCTGTGTGACCCTAGATACGATGGATTCATGTCCCACGTCACTGACCATTCTGGCTCCTCTGGGTTTTCTGGCTGAAGAGTAGACAGACAAGTCAACTTGCCTGCTGTATAGATCAGATTTCTGCTGGGATAATACGGTGTGGCCAAATTGAATGGGCAAAGAAAAAGCAACACTGGTAGTGGACAAAAACCAACATTTATTTCTTGCTCACTAGTATTTGGATGCACTGGGCTATTGACAGCTATGTGACACAGTTCTCTCATTCTGGGACCAGCAGCTACCGGTGACCCTAAGTTCTGCTCTTCTTAAGGCATGTAGTAGAAGCAAAGAGGCTGAGTCAAGCCAAGAAAGCACACCGGGGCTCTCTATTCATATGCCCATTCAACTACTTTCCATTAACTACAGAGAATCACAGAGCCCAGCCCAAGGTCAACAGGACAGGAAAATGTCCTCAATTAACCCAGGTGAGAGGCAAGGCACAGTCTTCTAATAATGGATCCACAGGACTATTCCTGAGGGTGTCCAATCTACCCATCAGGTGTACCACACCTTGGCTTCCACATTCCTCCTAACCTACGCTCCCTCATCCTTCACCACAGGTAGGCTAAGGAGGAGATGATTCTTGCAGATGATTCATGCAGGGAGATGATTCTTTGGCAGGCAGGTGGCCAATCAGACACTCATTCTCTCCCTGCAGTGTCACCTTGAGAGTGGAAAGTTAAGGAAAGGCCAACAGCCGCCCTCTTTACAGTGCCTTCTGGCGGATGGAGATCTCCATTCGTCCTGGAATTGCTTACATTAAATTATAGTGAATGCCTGGTTCATCCTGATTCGTTTCAGTGGGTCTCTCTTACTCTGCCATCAAAGGCCAGGTGAAAGCAACTGAATTTCTGCTTGGAGAAGGCTGGGAAGAGACAGGAGTGGGGACAGGAAGTGGGGTGGGCAGAGAAACCCAAGAAATTGCCTTCCAGTGGCTTTGTGTGAAGTACAAACTGCTGCTTTTACTGAGATCACATTCCTACAGAGGAGATGAAGAGACTTTACAAATGTTCAATGAGGCACCCCTGGGTGCTGCCACTGCCTATAGAAGACCTAAAGGGAAGCGATTCCCTTAGGCTCGTAATTCCTTTCTTAATCATCTTTCTATAATCTTTCCTTTGTTGGGATTATGACAACTGTCCAAGTGAATGATAGCCAGACCAATACTTTGAGGTCTGTGCTCTGATCCTAAATTACTCTGACCTGTGGGTCTCTTCCTCCAAGATATCCGACCTGCACCCTGAACTGACTTTGGGCCCACAAGCAAAATGCCCCAGCCTTCCACCCAAAGGTCTTCCCTTCCTCCTCTCTGTGCCAGCAGGATGGATTTTCTTATCTTCTCCTGCAATCCCTGTAGAGCACACTTTGGACTCCCACATGCCACTGGTTGCCTGGCCACAGCCAAGAGCCATATGCAGTGGACACAGAGCCCGTGACCAGCTACAAAGGCTCATCAGGAGACTCCTTGCCTCCCTGTGCAGCCATCAGGCAGGCACCGATCCAATCCCAAGAAGTACGTCCCCACTGGAAAGGAGGTGTGGGGACAGAAATTGGTCTCTTCCTGCTGTTCCCTTGAAATCAGGAGAGGCGGGGTTTCAATGTCTACACGCCCGGTCCAAAAGCTTCCACAGTTCTCAAGTGCCAATGAATAAAATCTACACTTCCTTAGCTCAGTGTTAAAATGTTTCCATTGCCTGGTCCACACTTATACTTCTAGTCTTTCGTCTTTCTCTTCCCCGTCATAGGAATAAAGAATAATTATATTCATGTCTTTTCGATCTTATAGTGTGCCAAATATCCTGCTGCGCACATTACATACGCTCTTCACCTGGTGCTTCTGCCCTCCGTGGTCCTCATCTCACCACCCATTGTACAGAAGTTAGGAAGAACAGATGCCAGCTGCTCTCCATAAACCCCATGCTTTTCATCCATTATTTGCAGGGTACTTTCTATGTGCCAGATACTGTCACACCATATCATTTCCTCTTCCGGTTTGTTCCTCCAGTGGCCCCAGCCCCTTCTAGGCTCAGCTTGGACCGTCCTTCCTTAGGGGATGGAGTCAGCAATAGGCCACCCACAGTCACCTCTCCTTTGGGGATAGTGCGATCATTTTTCTGTTCTATGCTGACAGCCTGTTGTCCTTCCTACCAGCACTAGGGTATATAATTCCACCTAACTCCAAATTTGACACTACATGGCAAGAGCTGCTGTCCATTTACACTGTCACCCACCCACCCCCTGCTCCCCAAGGACAATAATGTGACACCACAGTTATGGGGCCTTTACCAAATGGAAGATAACTAACACCTTACGCATTCTTCCACTTATTCCTACAATAACTCTGTTCCATGGCACCCATTCTGCTAGTAAAGAAACAAAGCGTGGCAAGGTTAAAGTCACCTGCTCCAAGTCACACAATCTCATAGGAAGCAAACACAGATTCAAAGTTGACACGACCAAGAGAGATAACAGGACATTCTGAAATGGCATCTTATACCTTGGTCTTGGTCAACAAAGACACAAAAGGTCTAGACTTCAAAGCGCTTGGATCAAGAGGCTCCATTAGGAGTGGACCCAAGTCTTAAAGCCCCTTTCACTGCCAGATCTGAACAACAGAGTTGGTTTTAAGAAGAGCCAAGCTCCATGTGGGAGGCCAGGAAAGGGAGGAGTTTAATTCAGCATGATCTAGGCCAGGGGACCTGTGCCCAATGTACTGTACGTTCCAAAGACTTCAGGCCTCGCCTGATATCTGTGTTTTTTAACAAGGATCCTCTGTCCTACATAATAAAATCTGCTTTAAGGGCCAATATTGCATCATAGAATTTAAATGGCTCAAAGAAATTGATTCCTGCTTGGGTGGGTTATGATGAGGTGGATAACCTATTTTAGGAATCCCAAAGTGGATCCAGGGACCACCTGCGTAAGAGTTATCTTTTTGTGAGGGTATGGAGATTGAACTCAGGGGCGCTCGACCCCTGAGCCACATACCCAGCCCTGTTTTGTATTTGTATTTTTTATTTAGAGACAAGGTCTCACTGAGTTGCTCAGCACCTCGCTTTTGCTGAAGCTGGCTTTGAACTCGTGATCCTCCTGCCTCAGCCTCCCAAGGCTCTGGGATTATAGGCACGTGCCAATGCACCTGGCAAGAATTATCTTAATTATTAAAAAAGGTAGAGATGTCAAAGTTGGAATAGAGGTGGGAGCCACTTACAAAGCTCCCCAGGGGTTTCTGGTGAGATGCAAGATTTGAGAACCAGTTCATTCCAGTTCGCTCCACGCCTTAACAGTTAGTGACTCTGAAACACATCCATTTATAAGTAACCCAACAAATAAACAACAACAACAAATCTAATAGGGATTCTCAGAGTTTTTGGCTTCTGCATCCAAAAATACCACTGTTTTAATTGAAATAGTTTATTTTTTATTTTGATTGACATTAAATAATACTACGTATGTATGGGTGCAATGTTGAAATGTATCTGATGTGTCAGGATGAGATCGGGGTAATCAACCCATTCATCAATTGAAACACTTATCATTTCTTTGCTGTGACAACATTCAAAATCCTCTCTTACACCTCTCTGGAATATACAGTGCATTACTGTTAGCTACAATTACCCTCCTGTGCACCAGAACTCAAGAGCTTGTTCTTCCTATCTAACAGTGACATTGTACCTGTTGGCCAATCTCTCTACACCTCCCCAGCCTTGGGTAACCATTACTTTACACTGGTCTTCTCTGAGATAAACACCACCAATTTTGAAAAGCTGCAAACTGCAATTACTAGGTCACCTACATTATTTGTTTATATCGAAAGGTTTGATCCTAGGGAATCCATTCTATGCATTTCAGTGGTGTCTGCTGAGAGCTCTGTTTGTTCAAAGCTATCAGGGCTGAGCCTGGAGAGGATGACACAAACTCTGGGAGCAGCAAGCACATTCTGAGGCAAGCAGCTTGCCCTTCAATAATCTGATAAACAGGCGTTAACAGCAGCAGCACGAGGACTGGATGCCTGAGCCTTCCAGACTTTGTTGAAGCAGATGTCAGAGTGCTCCTCACTCTACACAAGAACAAAAATGTCATCTCCCAGATAAAGTCACTCTCTGAGCTTCTTTGCAGAAAGGAAGGAAAGAAAGGACTTCGCTTATAAGCATAAATAGCCTCAATACACAGTTCAGAGTTTGAAAGGATAAACCATCATCTGGACAAGACTCAGTGATTCATGTGTATATATACACATAGGTACACAAATGCACACCAATCAATCAAGATGGAAGATATGCAGTGGTGTGTGCATTTATAAGATTTACACACATGTATGCTACTAGGCATTCCTGGCACTCAGATTACTTTAAACACTTTGTAGTTATCGGCTTTGGTTTAAAAAAAAATTAATAAAAAACAAAACCTAGTTAACCACTGGGACTTCTATTGATCAAATTTGTGACACAGAATTGATTACAAATTTCTGTATGATGAAAGAGGAATGGGAATAGAGTCAAAGAAAAACACACAGCTCTGGAGGTCAGATCCAAGTTCTGACAAGGTCACTGGCAAGCAAACACTCTGTCCCAGCGATAGTGTAGCAAACTGGAGTCACCGCCACATAACTTTAATTGAACTCTCCCTGTGCTTACAAGTCTGATGAACTTCAAAATGCACTGGTTCACCAAGCCAGGGTCTCCCAGACCTCTCTTATTCATCTTTTTTTTTTTTAAATATTTATTTATTTGCTTTAGTTGTACACAATGCATTTATTTTTACATGGTGCTGAGGATCAAACCCGGGCTGCGCATGTGCTAGGGGAGCGCTCTACCCCTGAGCCACAATCCCAGCCCCTCTTATTTGTCTTTGACAGACTTCCCATTTTCCCCCTGACCAATGGTAGAACCTCCTCTGTCTTCAGGATGAACAAGTCGTCTTAGAAACTAAAAAGTGATGCACAGCCTGTGAGATTCATTTTGTAAAAAATATTGTTAGTTTGAATAACTTTATTTTTATTTACTTTTTTATGTGGTGCTGAGGATCAAACCCAGTGCCTCACACATGCTAAGCAAGTGCTCTACCACTAAGCCACAATCCCAGCCCAGCCTGCAATTCATTTTAATAGGAATTCAAATAGCTTTTCTTGCCCTTTTCTGAAACATAGTAATCTGAAATGTCCTCTCTGCGCCATGTGATCAATAACTTGGGTGCAGAAAATGAAGGATTTTTAAACGGCGAGATCCCTTGTTCTCTGATTATGAAGGGCCTGCTCTCCGAAGTGATAAAAGTTGTGGTCCTGCTGTGTTTTCACAGCAAAACTTGTATGAAGTCCCACAGAACTTAGGAAGGGGCATGCCAGTCACTGAGCGAGTAAGAAACCTCATTTTCAACTTTGTTCATTGGATTTCCTAAAATTACATCAACAGCAAAATCAGATACATGGAGGATCCTGGTTTTATCAGGCTTCAAAGAGTATTTAGTATTTGGTAATTATTCTTTATATACTAAAGAATAATTAATTCTCTGGGACTCTGCTGGAACCTACCAGCACGAGAACCTTGTTCTGTCACCCTCTGTTCCTTCACTTACCCACAGATGTAATCAACACAACCGGCCCACTCCCCTATTACATTTTTTAGATAAATAAAAGAGGGGGGGAAATGATATTCATTAAGATGTCCTGTAAATCTAGAAGCGCACACACACACACCAAAATAAATAAATAAATAAATAAGAATATCCAAAATTCAGAAACCAAAGGGACTTAATCATTAAATTCAATTTTCTACTCACTGCATCTAAAATGAGCCGCAGAGCAGGCAGGGCATGTGTACATAGAACTTGGACAAGGATGATGGTGAAATGAAGTCTTTAACCCATCCATTACAAATATCCGCTGAATTATTCCGGGGAGACTTTGCCTGGATGCGCTTGTGCTGAGAGATGCAGAGGCTCACTAACTTTAAACACCCAACTTTATTTCTCGCCAACACCATTATTTCCCACAAAGTCCATTCTAAGATCATTCAATCAAGTACGCCTGCAATAATTGGATTGCCTGACCCCTGCCCCACAGCCACCCTGAAAGACCAGAATGATAATGCTCAAGATCGTTTCAGTTTTCCCTGTCTCATGAGATCAAGTTCTCGTAGAGATCTAAGCATGCAAAATTCCGCTTAATTCATTTGATACTCATCAATTTGAAAGAAATCAGCTCCACAGGCCTGTTCTAAAACTTTAGCAATCATCCTACCAAATTTTGTCACCATGTACTAATATTAAAAAGGGCTTCTATTTATTTATCTACTTGTTCGTTTGTTCATTTATTTATTTCTTTATTGGGGTGCTGGGGAACGAACCTAGAATCTCATAAATGCTAAGAAAGTGCTCTACCACAAAGCTATATCCCCGGCCCAAGGTTTTCTTTTCCTTAAATGGCAAAGAGAGAACATGATTGACAGCTTAATAGAAGACACAGTCCAAGGTATAAAAAACTAAAGGTCACGTCATACTTTGCAAAGCACAATATTTGTAAATTCAACACCCCCTTCCTTCACTACCCAACATTTAGCCTTCACAAGAAAGAACATAGACTACAAAATATGAGTTGTGCTCTGGGTAAGAATGACTAAAGAGCAACCCTTTCTTTCCCATCACAAAATAAAAGCAATATGAGATGTAACTGCGATTACACATGCCACATGCCAATGAAAGGGTTTGCCAGGGGGCTGAGGCAGTGACAACCTTGAACATAGACTTTGCAACCTTTTAGTTTTAACCTAAACCCCCTCTTCAGGAAATGCCATCAGCGGTTATCTGGTAACTTGAGACCACTTTTGATTTTTTTTCCCATTTTCAGGAAGAGTAGACTTGAAATTTTCTTTAAGAGGCAATTTATTATGAATATACATGATGACTCTTGACTTAGTGGCACATGTATTGAAAAACAAAGGGGACAAAAAAAGAAAGAAAAAAAAAAAAAAAAACAGGAGAAACACATACGTCACAACTTGATTCTAGAAAGCACTCCTGATAGTGGCATTTCATAACCTTGGCGCTATTGACAATGTGGGTCACATAATTCCCTGTTGGATAGACTATCCGAACACTGAAGGATGTTTAGTGGCATCCTGAGCCTTTGTCTAGTATACTGCTGGCTCCAGTCCAGTTATAATAACCAAAACTGTCTCCAGGCATTGCCTAATGTCCCCACGAAGGTAACAACTACCCCAAGCTGAGAAAGCACTGCTTTAAGCCAAAGAAAATAACCCCTTTCAAATGACTAGGGGGCTGGGATTATGGCTCAGCAGTAGAGCGCTCGCCTAGCACGTGCCCGGTCCGGGTTCGATCCTCAGCACCAAGTAAAAATAAACGCATTGTGTACAACTAAAGCAAATAAAAATATTTAAAATGACTAGGGTCGGCCCTGATGATGTCATAGGAAGATGTTGCCAATCTGTCCTGCCTCTCTGGGTTTCCACCCCTGGCATCCCCATCACCACCGCCAACAAGAAATACAACAGACTTTTATCTTAAAGAGTCTGTCAAACTCTTCATAATGTCCTAACATAAAACTTGAACCCCCAAGTGGAAAATGCCTGCATCTGCAGAGGAGAAAGGAGAATTGGCATTTATACATCAGGAAAGGGGGAAATCCAGGCTTCAAAACCGCTGTTTTGGCAAATGTCTAATGCTACCAGACCTATTTTTAAAGGGGGGTAGAGGGCAAAGAAACAGAAGAAAATCAAAGTATGTTTATAATATCTTTTCATGGTTTTGACGTATAAATGGAGGTTTTTTTGTCTTTCCTTTTCTTTTTGGGAGAGAGAAAGAGGGGAAAAGTCAGTACATCCTGCAGTAAAAATTTAAAATGAGCATATGAACAAGTAAAGCTAACCATCAGCACTTTTAAGCTATCCTTAAACAAAAAGACACTGATGAGACAGATTTATTTTAACCCCTCGACAGAAGAGGTTGCCAAATACAGTCTATTGCAAAGTACCATTGGGATAAAGAGGGTTCCAATTCCATTTGGGAGATATAAAAGCAAACCAAGTCTGGCAGCTTTAAAGCTAAGACCTAAAATTACTTTCCCTTTACTTAGAAATTGGGCTACTCAGGTGACACAGCTCACATTCCAGTAAGAGGGTATTAACTAGTTCTCACCCTTAACCCCAAGATGCACCTCAAGTTAGTACCTTTCCAATAAGAAAGGAAATCTTGCACCTTATGTCTTTATCTATCAGCCTGAAACACCGATAGAGACCTGAGATTAATCCAAAAGAACATCTAATAGTGAGTTGACCCTGGGCAATTAACACTGCTCCCTTACTTTCCTGTGTGAGTTGCTACAAGACCCAAGTAAGGACAGCAAATAGATACTAACTTACAGAAAGCCCATGGGAATTTCAACTTTTTCCCCCAGGGGGCTTGGAAATTGGTATTTTCCTTCGCTTTGAGCATGCATTTCCTCTCTCTCTCTCAACCCCCCCCCCCCCCTTTCCATGAACAAACCTAGCCTGGTTTGCAGGAAGCATTTTCCAGAATTTCCCACTGAACCGTAAATCAACTCCAAGGGAAAGGTAGTGATTAATACAACAAATGGATCTTGCCGTGGTAAGATTTTTCATACCTGACAGCTATGTCCTAGAGGCAGCACAAAAGACCCTGGCGCTGCAACTTTTAACTTTCCAAATGCTTGGTGATTATTCTAACAGGCCCAGAAGAGCCAAGACAAATAGGTAATTTTAAATCTCTTGAAGAAGAAACAACTTGGAGCCCCAGGAATCGGGTGGATGGAGGTTTGTCACCCAGTGGGAGAAGCTGGCTGATTGGCTGATCCCCAAACACACACAACCCAGCACTATTGTGCGGTAAACCATCATCATTCCACAAGAATAAAAAATAAAATTAAAAAAAATAATTTGGAGAAAATTAATGTATGTAATAAAACACGACCAGGAGTTTAAAGCCAATAGAAGTTACTTTACACTCAAGAGAAATGATTCAGGCACACTCTATAAACCACATTGTCCAACAGAGTGGGACCCTCATCATGGTGACCAATTAAACACTCAACCCGTGGCACAGTCAAAATCGAGATGCGTTTATTCTGGATTTCAAACACTCAAGCAGGAGAAAGAGAACGTACAACCTCTCGCCAATAATTTTATTGATTGCACGCTAAACGGATAATCAGGACATAATGGATTGAATAAAATACTACTTAATTATACCTGTTTCTTGTCACGTCTGTAGTGTGACCTCTAGAAAATTTTAAAATACATTTGTGACTCATGCTGATGGCTCAAAGAATGCAGCTATTAAAAAGCAATGTTCCAGAACAGGAGTCAGCAAACTCCTCTAAGCACCTGACCCACCCCCCCCCCCCCAAAAAAAAAAAAAAACTTAGCCTCTGTCTATAAGGTGCCAACAAATGGACATGGCTGGCTTCCAATCATGGTTTATTTGCAAAAGGGATTGAAAGCTGGATTTGGCCTTTGTGTTTGCCTACCTGGCTGAGGGCTACCAGTACTTTCCTACAAAGAGCAAGGGGGACATACCAGGGACGCATGGTCTGAATGTGGTTGGCAAGTACATTTTTGTATCCAGCTTGGGTTCCGGACATATTTACATGTGGAAAGCCTTTGGACTGGGCATGAGTGTCCCTGGGTCCTCAGAGTGCCTGTCACTCACAAGACTAACTGGCCTTCCACACAACGGCCGTGTGTGAGGGTTTAGATCCGGATTGTCCTTCAAAGGTGGTTACTGACAGCTCGGTCCCCAAAGCAGCAGTGTTCCAAGGTGGACCTTTGTGGAAAGAGATTGGACGAAAAGGGTTCTGACCTCATCAGTGGAAGAATCTATGGAGACACTCATATTTGGTGGCATTTGGGGAGACGGAGCAAAAATGGTAAGTGGTGGAGCTTAGGTGGAGGAAATGACTGGGGGCATGCCCTTAGGGACAATGCATTTTCCCCAGTGTCTTTCTGTCTCCCTTTCCCTCCCTGCTTCCTGGCCACCAGGAGAAGAGCAGCTCTGCTCTGTGAAAACCTTCCGCCATGATGCTCTGCCTCATTGCTGGCCCAAAACTGTGAAGCCAGCCAACCACAAACTGAAAACGCTGAAACCATGAGCCCTAATAAATCTGTCCTCCGTCAGGTTATTTTTCTCAGGTATTTGTTCCAGTGACAAAAAAAAAAAAAAAAAAAAAAAAAAAAACTGAGGGATATACCCTGTGCCTTAGCATTTCTGCTGTAGAGCTGGCAGTAGAGAAAGAGGCAGCCCAGATGACAGGCAGCCAGGGAATCTGACCACGGACATTTCTATCAGAGACTGAGAAGTACGTTGACCACACAGTTTATTCTCCAAACTAAATCAACTTAGAGAAGAAAAGGAAGGGCCTCATTAATGATTATGTCGGGATAACAGACTTCGACGAGGATGAGTCCCATGATCCTACTTATAAAGGAAACAAGAGAATATATTTGATATAAGTATATTAAATAAATTTATTTATTGATATTAATATATTATTGCATATTGATATAAATATATTGATATAAAGATAATAGATATATTCGTCAACCTTCCCCAAAACACAGACATCAACAATGAAGGAAACTGCAGATGATACTTCCTTTGTAGCACACTAAACAAGCCCTTCCTCTAACACGTCTATCAGGGCTGGACTCCCACAACACCCAAGCAATAAACACCATGGTTACATTCCCAGCATTCACTTTGCCTTCTCTTTCCTCGCCTTTTGAAGCTTTATTTTAGCATCCCTGGGCCACAATCCTGACTTTAGTCTAGGCAGCCATACTTTCTTTATCTGAACCATGGACTGATGATTAAAAGCAAAAAGCAAAAAAAAAAAAAAAAAAAGCCCAGGCTGGGTAATGAGCGCTGAGCAATACTGGAGCTCATTGTATTTTTGCTACTACTTTTATATATTACTGATAATTGCTATAATTTTTTTATAAAGATATTTTCAGGTTCCACCCAGACTGCCAGGTTGCACCACAAACCTCAGCCTGAAGATGACCAGCCCCACCAAAGCAGCACTAGGCACAATAATGTGATCTGACACACGGAGCTTCTGTGGCTCCCGAGAAAGTTCTTCCTTCCAAACAACACACAGCGACACGCACACCATGAAGGTGAGCCAGAGCTAAGAAGGTGCTTGTACTGTGGGTGGCAAAGCCCCGAAACAGAAAGAAGACAGGGTCCTTGATGGTCACGGGGTGCTGAGTCCTACCAAGAGGAAGACCAGGCCAAAGTCAAGTCTTGTCCTTTATTGTTGGAACCAACTGCACCTATTGCTGGTGTCTGACACTGATGATTCTAGAACCATCCCCCTCCTCTCCCAACTCTCCCTCCCTGCTCCACCCTTCAGCTCTCTACGTATATGTGTGCAAAAGAAAGGAAAAAAAAAAATCATACACATGCACATGCTGCAGGGGTCTCTACCTGGAAGGAATATGTGGATGCCCTGCCCGTGTCCCTGTGTGGGTCTCTCCGTATGTTGTGTAGACCGCTGGGGGATAATCATGAAAATGTGTGTGCTTTTGAGGCAAAATTAAGCAGTCAGAAGCCATTTCCAACTACAGGAACATTCCCCGGAGCTGCTGGTACATCTGTTTCCCAGAAGCATCTGGTTACACACTTTTTCCCTCACCAGGAAGTCACTTCCCAGAGGGAAGCTGGAGCAGGCCAGCCTGGGGCCGGCCTCACCCCAGGAACACAGCAAACAGAGCTTTTCCCATGCAGCCTGCTTCCTAACACGCTCCTCCCTCCTAAAGGACCTGTGCAGAGTCTGGTGTCCACTCCACTCACGCTTCTTCCTCCACTCCTGTCACCTCAGCAAAACTCAGCCCGAAACCCTAACCCCAAGAGAGGAATAAGAACACCATCTAACTCACAGGGAACCTTAGGCCCTGGAGGCAACTCAGACTCATCCAGAGCCAGCACCAACCTCTGCACCCACAGAGATACAGAAGCATCCATAAGAATGTTCCTCCGTCCTTACAGCCTTCTCTGAGCTCTGAAAAACTCTTTAACTTCTACCACTGCTCAGAGCAGCCTTGACCCACAGTATCTTCTTTGTTTCTAATGGGAAATTGGTGCTGCAACCAGGTATCAATAGTCTTTAACTCACTTGGAAAACCTACCGTCTTCTACAAAATTGGCTCAATGAGAAAACAAATTAATTGAAAACCAGTAGGATGTCCACCCAAGCCCCACACCAATTCACTTCGTTAAATAACCTCAATATTAATAAGCAGTTCTAATTTGCCAGTCAGAGCCTATGCATAGATTATTCCTCATTTATTATTTTACTCTTCACTATATCCTTTTATTAGACCCCTATTAACAGATGAAGAAACTGAGGCCCAGAGAGGTGAACTAACTTTTCGAGGTACAGAGATGGCCAGGTTGGAATCTAGTTTGGCTTCTGAATCCACACCTACTGCTACAGCATACCAGGTCCCACATTCAGACCCCACCTTGTTGCTAAGATGAACTTATTCTGGAGAGGAATGTCCATTCATTCAAGCTGGGGTACAGCATAACTCCCGTCTCGTGGTGCGGGTAGCTGCAGATAGATACTTCCCTCCAGAGCACAGTATGCAGAAAGTGGGGACAGCACACTTACAGTGGAGAAGTCCAAGAGTCACCACCTCAAGCCCGGTGAGCAAGGTCAACATCGGGAGTCATAAACAAAGTTGGTAGCATGTGACCGAACGTGGCACTTTGCCTCTGTTACCTTATCCAAAACTCTAGAAACCCTGTCTAACCATGAGGAAGACATCAGGCAAACCCAAATTAAAGGACCTCCACAAAACATGGAAGCAACCTTCCTCCAAACTGTCAAGGCCATCAAACACAAGGAAAGAGAAACTGCCGCGGTCCAAAGGACCCTAAGGAGACGTGATCACTACACATCACATGGGGTCCTATATGGGATCCTGGGACAGTAAAGGACACTGGGTAAAAACAAAGCAAGTCTGAATACCCAGATACTTTAAGAACAATGTATACACTTTTGTTCAGTTGTTGTGACCAATGTGCCAACCGAACATATGGGTTAGCAATGGGTAAAACTTGCTATAAGATGTGTAGGAACTCTGTATTTCCTTAAAATAAAAAGTTTATTGAGAAAAAAAAATAGGTCAGCTGAGCACAGTGGCACACACCTGTAATTCCAGCAGATCAGAGGCTGAGGCAAGAGGATCATGAGTTCAAACCCAGCCTCAGCAATTTAGTGAGGTGCTAACCAACTCAGTGAGACCCTGTCTCTAAATAAAAACATAAAAAAGGGCTGGGGATGTGGCTCAGTGTTTAAGCTCCCTTGGGTTCAATCCCTGGTACCAAAAAGAAAAAAAAAAAAAAAAAATGTCCCTGAATAGCTGGAGGGGAGGTATAAAAGACCTAAGAAACCCTCAAAGTTATTGAGTCTCAGGGTGAAGGGAACAGAAGGCTGGGTTGTCTACACAATGCTACACCAGCCCAAGTCCTATCAGGTTTCTGGTTTGGTCCGTGGATCATTTCACTGTCTAGTTGCTGTTGAAACGTTAAAGCAGATTATTTAATTCACTCGTCAAGTCTGTGCCTCTAACTCTCGAGTCATTTGACCGGCTGTTTTGATCCAAGCACTACGGAAAACACCTCTATCAACCATCCCTGCCAATGCAAAGGTAAAAAGGAAATGATTCAAATCATTCTGAGGTCTAAAAAGGAAAGGGGGCGGGGAGAAAGAAAGAAAAAGAGCAGCAGAAATACCACTTTGAATGCCTTAGTATGTTAGTAATAAACAGGCTTGTTAAAACCAAGTGACATTGAAAAATTTTATTTCTTTCCAGGAAATGTTTTGTATACAAGTCTCAAGGAAAGAGCAATGAGTTGCAGACAATTTTGATGGACACTACACTGAAAAAGTAATTCATGCCTGATATTATGTTCAGCATCCAAAGAGCCTTTCTTAATCTACCAGAAGAATTAACTAGATGTCATTTAAGATCACATTTTACAACATTTGGGTGGGAGCGTATCTGGGGGATCAAATGTTGATCTGTTTTTATTTTTTAATATTTTTATTTGTAGATAAATAAATAAAATAAAGGTATTGTGTTTATTTTTTGTGTGGTGCAGAGGATTGAACCCAGTGCCTCACACTTGCTAGGCAAGTGCTCTACCACTGAGCTACAACCCCCACCCTTGAGCTCGTATTTTAGCATTTCTTAACTGGTGTCCACTACCTTCCACAACCTTCTTTCCTACATCACAGCCAATAAACTCTTAAAAAAAAAAAAAAAAAACTCACCATACGTGGGCAGAGTTAGTCTTTATGGGGAAAGTGTATTCCTGTAAGAGATAATTAATACAATTATCCCCATTAAAATGCAGACATGTATTCTAAGAAGGGACAAAATTATGTGCCCATAACGGTTCCAAGAGAATGACTACGTGCTAGGATTCAGTAGGAAGACTCAAAATCGCTGCTTTCCTTTATCTTAGGTTAGGAAGGAAGTTCCACTGATTTTTTTTGTTCTGAAGGCTCTCTCTTATTCTTTCCCCCTCCTCCCCTCCATCTCTTCCTTCCTTCCCTCACTCTTCTCTTTTGAACACTAGAAATTAGAGCTGATGCCCAGGTAATCCAGGAGTGGAATATATGACACTCCAGCTTTGTCTTTTCTTTCTTTCTTTCTTTTCTTTTTTTTTTTTTTGCAAGGGTTACTATACTAGGGATTGAACCCAGGGGCACTTTACAACTGAGCTACATCCTTAGTCCTTTTTATTTTGAGACAGGGATTTGCAAAGTTGCCCAGACTGGCCCCAAACTTGCAAAGGTCCTGCCTCAGCCTGCCAAATCACTGGGATTACAGGTGTGCCCCACCACGCCCCAAGGCACTAATGATTCTGACAAGGGCCTACCTCAGAGCTTGGCAGCAGGATCTCTTTGAACACCAGGCTCCAATACGCTGCTGTCAATCAACAGCACCCAAAAGGAAACCTATTTCCCTTGCCCGAAACCCAAAACCTTGATTCACAGAGGACGGAGGGAGGTGAAATAACAAGGGGTTAGTGCCAACCCTAGACTTGAAAGAGCCTAGCACCACGGACATGGCCCAAGCTCCTCCTCCATGGGAAGGTGTCCTTCTTTCTCCTGGCAAGGTCTGCACCTACATTTTCTTCTCCTTTGTTCCAGAATAAAATGATAACACCTATCCTCACCCATTCCTTGCCTACCACATTACCTTATTTCAAGAGTTTAGCCATTATTGATAAGATTTGCCCCAACTTTAATATTGTTTAAATACGTGAAATATAAAACAATTTACAAGCTTGACGAGATGAAAACTACATCAATTAAAAAAAAAAAAAAAAAAAAAGGGGCTGGGGTTGTGGCTCAGCAGCAGAGCGCTCACCTCGCATGTGCGCAGCCCGGGTTCGATCCTCAGCACCACGTAAAAACATAAATGCATTGCATTGTGTACAACTAAAAGTAAATAAATAAATATTTTAAAAAAAAAAAGAATCACAGCCAAGCTGGGCACAGTGTCGCATGCCTGTAATCCCAGCACTTGGGAGGCTGAGGCAGGAGGATCACGAGTTCAAAGCCAACCTCAGCAATGGCGAGGCACTTAGCAACTCAGTGAGACCCTGTCTCTAATAAAATACAAAAAAGGGTTGGGGATGTGGCCCAGTGGCCGAGTGCCCCTGAGTTCAATCCTCAGTATCAAGGGAAAAAATAAAAATAAAAAAAAACAAAGAAAAAAAAATCAGCATCAATCTGCTAAATCCTTTAAGACTCCAAGGAAGCCTACTACCCAATAAACACACCCTTTCTGTATTTTCCAGATGATGGCCATCTCAGCCCCTGGGGGTAGGAAGAGCACTGGCCTGCTCCCTGGGTACAGGATTACCTTGACAGGACAGGGCCATGTGCTACATACATGTTTTCCTACAGTCCTTCCCTGGATTTCTTCAAGCTGATCGAGTTGGATCCCAAAACTTACTCCTTCCCCTGGGAGAAGAGAGACGAAGACAATGGTTTCATAATTACATATGGTAACTGATGCTCATGCTGTAGATGGTTTGGGGGACATACCACCCACCACCCTGCCCTGGGTTACGCCTTAAGAGATAGTGTAAGAGTTAGCGAAGACAGACAAGATCCTTGCTTCAGTATCTGAGAACAGAGAAAATAAACCAATTAATGGCAGCAACACAAATAAATAAGGTAACCAACGGAAGGCCACAAGCTTGTCACCTGTGATCTGACACAGAGAAGAGGAGGAGGAGGAATAGAAGAAAGCAGAGAGAAAATGCTCACACGGCCACAAGATGTGGGCACAAAGTGCCAAGGAGCCATCCCTGTCCCCCACCCTCTCCTCTGGTTCTTGCTGGACCTGCACTGGACCTGCACTCTGTCCATCCAGATTCTTCTCCAGGCAACTATCAGCTCTGCTGTATGCAAAATTCAAGGACTCCTATTTAATAACCCCAAGGTCATTGTCATTATTTAGCACAGTCCTCTTGTTCTGAGTTACGTAGAAGAAAAAGTGTCCATAATCGTTGCTCCAGGATGGGTTTCCATCACCTTCTTTCTTCAGGGAAGACAAAAGGCCACAGGTACTCAGGAAACCTGCCAGCAGTTACCAGGTGTAGACCACAGGAGTGACGGGCCCACCCTGGGCCTCCTGGGTCAACTGTCTCTTTAATCTTGCTCGAGAGCATTTGGGGAAGACGCCTTTGTCTCCCGCACACATTACTCCCTGGTTATAAGCTATGAGGACGTCCCCTCTAGTCATCAAATTTAATGTGGTGATTATTAAAGGGAATTTGCTGATATTAATGTCCACTTTCAACTGGAGGGCCTGAGCTACAAATTTCTCTCCCCATTTTGGCTGGTAGAGAAATGGGCTGAGGATGAAATCTGAATAAAGTGAAGGAGAGATCTGCTATTCTTCAACTATTTAATATATCACGTAAGACAGAGGTAGTGAAGCATCATCTACCCAAAGATATGATCACACTCAACACCATAATGAACTTTTACTGTCCAGAGGCCCCTTCACGGTGGAGGCAAGAAGCAAGGTAGCACCTAAAGTTCCATGGTGGAACAGTAATCGATAGTTTCAAAATAACAGCAGCCGACGATTTACTGGCCACTTACCAGCAGGGCATCTGCATTGTATCATTTAACCTCTCAGCGTGGGTAGATGCTGTTCCCGTCTACATTCACAGCTGGAAATAACAAAGAGGCATCGTCTTGATCTTCTTAGCCTGGACTCTTAAAAAGCCCTTCCCCAATGGTCAAGTCCATGAGCAAAGAACGTGGACCGCAGAGACTGCAGTCCCGGCCCATTACAAGGGAGCCCTGTGATACAAGGAAAGCTGCTTAACTATTCTGAGCCTCAGTCCCCTCATCTGTAAAATGGGAACACCACAGGGATGGACGCCCAGGGCTGAGTGAAAGCCTAGATAAGACATCCGGACAGGATCAGCAATTAATTGGTTCATTAATACCACAGCTGCAATTGCTACTACTAAGTGTGATGGGAGGTTCCTAGTCGACTTTACAATACCTGCAGTTTCCTATTCGTTTATTTTAGCCATTGATATGATGGGCACGCGGGTCCAAATGCCACCACTGATAACAACGTGAACCAGAAATCATCTCCTTCTCATACACAAGGCAGCATCTATTCCAAGGTAAGATCCCACCACAGAAATCCAATTCAGAGCCAGGTGTGGTGATGCACGCCTGTAATCCCAACAGCTCAGGAGGCTGAGGCAGGAGGATCACAAGTTCAAAGCCAGCCTCAGCAACTTAGCGAGGCCTTAAGAAACTCAGTGAGACCCTGTCTCTAAATAAAACATAAAAAGGGCTGGGGGATGTGGCTCAGTGGTTAAGAGCCCCTGGGTTCAATCCCTAGTACCAAAATAATAATAATAATAATAATAATAATAATAATAATAATAATAATAAATAAAATAAAATAAAATCAGAGAACCAAAATGCCCATTTCTAGAGATGCTCCAGGCTCAACAAAAACCTCCGTTGTAACCTGGCGCATCCACTCGCTCTTCAGAGCACACAACCTGTAGATGATGGTTAAAATGCATAAGGGAATGTTCCATGGTTTAAAGACGTTTGCATATTCCACTTGTAAGCAGCAATCTGCTCTGGTATAAGCAACGCATGCTATCACTGACGGCTTATATTTCAATTTTCTTTACACCAAAACAACAAAATATTTAAACAGTTAACATCTGCTCGAAGACCTAAGAGATGAAAGATTTCGGAAGGCATAGGCGGGTGTGTTGACTAAGGAAAAAAGTCAGATTACAGAGGGACCAGATTTCTAAAAGCTTGACCTATCGTGTCAGAAAAGGAGAGCCAAATGCCAGGAAATGTATGGAGGGAAAACTGAAACCGTAAACAATCTGAGAATGTTTGAAAGAACAGATGGCAACGGGAAAATAAAGACAAGGAGAATTTTTTTTAAATAATAGTAATTCTAACATATCCTTTAAAGGACAGCCAAACACGAGCCACGATAACTAATCGTGATAAATGCTGTTCTGATTTTTATAAAGTAAAATAGGGGGTGGGGATAGGAAGCATGAAAGTGGCGGAAAAGAGGGGATTTAGATCAAAGCACTGATGCAAAAGGATCTTCAGGGCTGAAAAGATGAGGCAGCTGGTCAGACTCCACAGAGAGGTGAGCCTCCAGCTCACCCCCATACAGCAACCCTGCAGCCTCTCCCACCTCCAGGAACGTCACCTCCTGCACAGCAAAGTCCGTTTGCTCCAACAAGATCTGCTGGAAACAACTTCAACATGCCATGGAAATACAACAGATCAGCTGCAACGGAATAAGTGAGGCGACGTTGACTCCTGTGTGGCGGGGAGAAACAGAACAGCTGATCCCCTCTGCTTCTTCTTCACAACCTCACCAGTCTTGGAATTAATTCTGTCCTTCATAGCTAAAGGACAACTGTGCAAGGGGTGGTAGCCGGGCCCAAGGAAAAAAGTAAACAAACTACAAGCAGACAACATTCTGAAGTCTGTCTCTAGACTCCTGTTCTTCTGTAGGTGAAGGCTTTGAGCAGGTTAAGAGTGGTTTGTTTTTTTGTATCAGCAGTATTTTGTGCCCACTTCCCCGGTATATCACTTCTCTTTGGAGTAAAGGAAACATAAATCTAAGTCAAAAATATGCAGAAGAGAAAAAAACTAACTGTTCATTTTAAATACTTTAAATGTCTAAAATACAAGGCTTCAGGTACAGTTGGTTCCAGGTGATGTCACCATGGTTCTGGTCCCTTTTTTGCCTTTTAAGCTAATCTGCTACCTTCACAAAGCCATACTCTCCTTTGGCTGAAAAGGAGAGTTTGTTGAGAGTTTGGCTGAAAAATAAATAAATTATTTTCTTTTAATTTTATTTATTTATTTTTTTAGTTGTAGAGGGACACTATATCTTTATTTTATTTATTTATTTTTATGTGGTGCTGAGGATCAAATCCAGTGCCTCACGCATGTGAGGCAAGCACTCTACCACTGAGCCACAACTCCAGCCCTAGAAATAAAATCTGAAGAAGATACATTCTCCGTTTAAAGGGATTAGTGAACTCAAGAGAAGATACTCCCTAGCCTTACCAAGACACATGACCAGTCTTGAAACCATGCCTGTGGCTAGGTACTCCAAGAAGCCCGTGTCACATACCCACTCGTGAGAGACCGGAGAAGGCAAGCAGTCAGCTCCTGTTCTGGTCACTATGATGGACAGCCCTCCTTGGACTGCAAAGAGTGAGGACCAGCAAGGAAACTGAGAAAGTATGGGCTGGACTAACAAATCCAGTGTCCAATACTCATAACCATTCAGCAGATCTTCTACTTGCTGCGCAACCCCAAAGTGTTTAAAGTTAAAAAATCATTAACAAAACCTAAAACGTGAGATGAGATTTATACAAAGAAGCCACAACCCCTAAAATTCATTTTAATCAAGAATATCCTTGCTAATATACAATAGGTCAAAAATCTGAATTTACATATATTTTATCTTATGGATTCTCATAGACATATCTTGATAAAGCAACCACCTGCCTATGACAGAAATATATGACTTATTCAGACATATGTTTCTAGATAATTCATGAATAAAGAATACACCACACTTTTTTCCCCTGTTTCATTAATAATTTAGCAACAAGCATGACAACCATTAATTACTGTGTTAGCCTAAAAGGCTTAAAAATATATATCTATTGAGAGCCATGAGGACACCATTTCAGCCCCTGGAACCAGCTGTACCTGAAGCCTAGTACATTAAATACCTCTGAAAACAAAAGAGAGCACCTTTGAAAAATGTCACACTTAGCACAGAGATTTATAATGTGCAGAACAGTCATTCAGCATTATAAATAATTTTGTTGCAAATAGAGCAGGCTTGGGAAACTAAAACTGTTACAAATACCTCACCAACCTTGGCCTCAAACAGGGGATCTAAGTCACAGGGACATAGGATCCTTTCTGTTCCCAAAGTCACTTGGAGATGGGGCATCAAAGGCTGGAACACACTGGGCGTGGTGGCTCATGCCTGTCATCCCAGCGCTTGGGAGGCTGAGGCAGGAGGATCTCGAGTTCAAAGCCAGCCTCAGCAATGGCGAGGCACTTAGCAACTCAGTGAGACCCTGTCTCTAATAAAATACAAAAAAGGGCTGGGGATGAGGCCCAGTGGTCGAGTGCCCCTGAGTTCAATACCCAGCACCAAAAAAAAAAAAAAAAAAAAAAAAGGCTGGAACACCCTATCTCTGGGAACCCATTTTTGCAAATGGGAGATATTTCCCCATCTCCGCGGGAGTGAGCCTGAGTTACAAATCTAAGAAAAAACACTTTCCAAGTACTCAAGCCAAATGTTGACTCTGTCTTTCCTGCCCACTGAGAAACTATGGTTTCTGGCTTCCCAAACCTGTCCTCAAAGCTTGAGATCTACCAGCTTAAGAACAATTATATATAAATATATGTGGAGAAGTCAAGTCAAATAAAAAAATGACACAACACTTTTCTACTATTCATTAGTAATTTAGCAGCATGACAACCATTGATTAGATTATCTTTTAAAATGGATGGCCAAAATCTTAACACAGTAAAATGGAAAAAATGCATTCATTTACAATTCATTTTATTTGAGTGTGTGTGTGTGGTACAGGGGATTGAACCCAGGGCCTTGAATACGCCAGGTAAGCGCTCTACCATTGAGCTACATCCCCAGGCCCTCTAATCTATTTTAACCAAGGATATCCTTGGTAATATACAGTAAGTCAAAAAAAATCTGATTTTACATAAAATTTATCTTATTGATTTTTAAAGGTAGACCAACAAATCAATCACCAACCTATGATAGAGAGGAATGACTGATTCAGACGTACTTTCCTAGATGAAAATTAAATCATGATGTGAACGCATCATTTGATGAAAAATTTATAGCCCCCAAAATATTCAAAAACAAAGAATTTTAGAAAGTGATCCTGGGACTGAGACATTATTGTGTGGGGTTTGGGTAGTGCTATTTTGTGAACCAAGGGCAAAGTAAATAGCTGCAAAGGTTCTGTTCCAGTATTTTTGGCATGTGTATACGTAAGGAAAGTTATATTATAATTTATATATAAACTTCGCTAAAAGCAAAAGGATATGTTACCCCAAAGGTCAGCAAAACACCCACAACAACCATATTTTCCAAGAAGGTTAGTTTTTGGTTTTGTTTGTTTGTTTGTTTGTACTGAGGATTGAGCCCATTGGTGCTTTACAAGTGAGCCACATCCTCAGCCCCTTTTATTTGATTTTGAGGCAGGGTCTTGTTAAAATCCTGAGGCCATCCTCAAACTTATGATCCTCCTGTCTCAGCCTCCCGAATCACTGGAATTAAAGGCCTGTACCAACCACCTCGCCCAGCTCATAATGGTTCTTAATTTAGCTCTACAGGTTCTAAGAAATTCAATATTGATGTTTTCAATAAAATGGCACAGAGCTTCGGTTTTGTCACCAAGTTTGATTTTAATCCAAACCACTGGACTAAAACACTTTTTTGTTCAACTGCAAATTTAGAATTAATAGGTGACTGAGACAGTTACAAAGACAAGATGGGTCTCATATGAACCTCATGCTTGATTGAGAAGGGGACAAAGCAGGGGAAGGGATGAAGGCAAGGACCCCAAGATCCACCAACAAGCATTGTATCCAGAAACATCCACAGGTAAGGATTTTTTTTATATTTTTTTTAATATTTATTTTTCAGTTGCAGTTGGACACAACACCTTTATTTTATTTATTTATTTTCTTGTGCAGTGCTGAGGAAGAAACCCAGGGCTGTGCACATACTAGGCAAGTGCTCTCCTGCTGAGCCACAACCCCAGCCCAGGATCTTTTAAATTGTGAAAAATACAATAAACGCTCAGGGTTCTCCCTGTGCAGGTGTGAGATGGGAGAGGGCAGCTGCCTTTTGCATTCTATGACCCGTGAGACACAAAATTAAGTGACCGCACCAGTCTACCCCACTGAGCTCAGGTACAGCCAGTGAACACATCATGAACCAGGAAGTGCCAATCATGGGGGAAGGCATCATCTACTAGAAGAAGCAAAGAAACAACACCCAGTGGGCATGCTCACCACAATGGTACCTAGAAGCTGCAAATGAAATCCTTTAAAATACAATGTACAGGACTCGATCAGGGTAGGACATGCCAGTTGCAAAAACTCACTCCATGAGCAAAATCTACACCCCTGAGGTTAGAGGACTAGGTTTTTTTTTTTTTTTTTTTTTTTTTTTTTTTTTTTTTTTGTGGTACCGGGGATTGAACTCAGGGGCACTTGACCACTGGGCCACAACCCCAGCCCTTTTTTGTATTTTATTAGAGGCAGGGTCTCACTGAGTTGCTAAGTGCCTCGCCATTGCTGAGGCTGGCTTTGAACTCGCGATCCTCCTGCCTCAGCCTCCCAAAGTGCTGGGATTACAGGCGTGCGCCACCGCGCCCGGCTGAGGACTAGGTTTTTAAGCATTATTTTTATCTCATCTACCCAACAATAGAAGCTTAAAATAAGGGTCAACTCACTGGAAAGAAAGGACATTCATGATTTTCTGCACATAAACTTCTATTATCATAATCTAAACAATGATAATTACGGAGCTTTTTGCCCCCATTCAAATAAAATACTTACACCATATAGACATGATGACCTTTAGGTGTATCCGGTCATAGAAAGAAACACAAAACCACGTTTCCATAAAAAGCACTGAATGCAAAGTACAGAGGAATGTCAAGAAGGAAGAATGTGGCATTTTGGGGGTCCTCACTGTTTCAAAAACATTTTATGCTTAACTACTGTAGCAATGAATAGCAATCTATTTACTTACACACACCATTGCTTGTTGGTCTATACAGCTAGTGTGAGGCCCTGCAAGGTCACAGAATCAGTCATAAAAGTGTTTGTATTCTAAGAAACCAGGAATACGAATACTCAAGTTACAAGGTTTTTAAAATTAAGCGTACTATGAAAACAGTGTTAGACAGCTCCCAAACTTGAGAGGCCTAAGCAGACTAAAAAAGAACAGCAACAATGATTAAGACCCAAAATGAGAATTTGCCAGTCAGGATATGGAATAAGCCTCGGCAAGAACAACCTTTACCTAACAAAGAGGTCAGCAAACTGTAGCTCGTGGGCCAAGTCCAGCCCTGTGTCTGTAATTCTAAATAAAGTTTTATTAGAACACAGCCCAGACCCATCAATTCGGTATTGGCTATGGCTGCTTTCATGGGGCATAATTTAATAAATGCAGAAAGCCAGAAATATCTACCACCTTTTCATTTACAGGAAAAGTTTATGCTTCCTGATCTAGAATAAACTGCAGTGGCCTATGAACTTGCAATAAGAAAAAAAAAATTCGTCTTTATCTTCAACAACCTCAAATAGGTTACAATAATAAAAAAAATTAGTCTTTATGTTTGAGGTTATTGAAGGTAATGACTAATTTCTTATTGCAATTAGCATTTCCTCCAATTATGAATGTAGGAACAAGCAAAGTACTACTACTAGCAGTACTTGAGAATCTGTCCTCATTTGATGTCACTTTACAGTTGCAACAGGAATCTCGAAATGTCACAGGCGCTCATGATGACTTCAAAGTGGGGACAGTTAGACCAGCTAGTGAATCTTGTAGCCTGTTAAAAAAAGTTTATGTATCATCAGTCACAAACTTTAATGTTTGGATAACAATCTCAATATAATTAGTTTGCTCTGTAATCCCATGTACTCTAGTTGATACAGTTAAAAAACATATTTATTATAAATCTAAGAGTCCTACGGGGCCTGAACTTCTTTCCGGTAGCCAGTAGTAAAGTGCCCTGATACTCACAAGGCCCCCTGTGGAGCACCCTGAAGCTGGAAACTGCAGCCTGAACCATGGGAATAAACCATTGTGACAGTTGGGTGGGGACACAAGGTGACCAACATGGTTAATCCTGAAGACAGAAGGAGAAGCTAGGACAGGCAGCTCCCAATCCTGGAGCCTCTCTCCTGGATACTTTGCATATCCATCTCTTGCTCAAGGTTGACTCACAAGCTGGTAATCTCCCCTAAGGTGGGCTGCATCTTCAAAACAAAAGGACAGCCATGGAAACTAGATCTTTAGGGAACAGGTGGAGAGATTTTACCCTAACCTTACTGGGTAAGGAGAGCCATCATGAAAGCCATCCTGGCCGTGAGTGCCGGGCTAAGAAGGTAATTCTCTTAACGAAGGGAAACAGCTTTACAGCCCATCAGGTCAATAAATTGGACTTCTAAGAAGTTTCTAAGAACAAGTTGACTTTAACAACTCCGTGGGAACTATTGAGATATAATGTTCATCGTCCTGAAAGTATAGGCTTTCAGAAAGATCAGGAGCGGACACTACAGTGCAGACCAGGCAAAGAGAGAGATTGAAGGGCCACAGGGTCAGCGAAGGGAGTCAGAGGAGCCTTCTAGAAGGGCCTCATCAAGCTGATCGTGCTGATGGAGCTCCTGTCTGTGCTGTGCCCCTGCTACTCAGGGACACCCGAGGTCACAGCCCAGGAAGGATGTCACTCAGGATCCACCTTTCTGGCACCCGCAAGATGATCCAGCCACCAAAACTAATCAAGGGGACGTTTTTTCCAGCAGGGACAATGTAATTGTGACAAAGCTACCTTAGATGCAGTCACAAAACAGGCAGAAAAGGAACTGAGAGAATAATCCAGCAATTCTAAGTAAGGTGTTTTTCGACTTGCTGGACCCTTTCTAAAGTAATTTTCCTTAATTTTAACCATCCTTGGAAAACACAAATGAACACTAAGAGGGCACTAGGAATTATCCATTGCCATAATTCCTTCTTTATTAATCACCTTATTGGTGGGGATGAGGGGACATGGGTGAACTTAAATTTAAGTCCCAAGTTTTCAATTCTGTGAATATTTCAAAGAAATTGACATGGGTGCTTTAAAATAGGTTGGAAATCACAATCTAGCGGTTGTATTATTAATCTATCAATTAATATTATATTGTGATTTTATGATTATATTATCATATAATATTATATATTAAAGTTTTTATAGGTGTTCTGCCTCTGGGATGATGGGACAAAATGTGCTAAAAGTTCAACTCCACAAGGTATTTGTTTCTTAGGTTCAAGATCAATCTCTCCAGCCAGGGCATAGCGGCACACGCCTGTAATCCCAGCGGCTAGGGAGGCTGAGGCGGGAGGATTTTGAGTTCAAAGTCAGCCTCAGCAACTTAGAGAGCCCCTAAAGAACTCGGGGAGAACCTGTCTCTACGTAAAATATTTAAAGAGGCTGAAGATGTGGCTTGGTGGTTAAGCACCCCTGGGTTCCATCCCCAGTAACACACCCCTGGGGGGTGGGGGAATCAACCAATCAGTCTCTTTTTCAAACAAAGGATCCAGGTTCTTATAAAGGAAAATATTAGAGATTCTTTTAGCCTATGTTATAAAGCACATTTGAAGCAGCATATTAGATCACTATTTTCCCTTTTGGGATATATGTTAAAAATTCTAAGTGCACTTAGCTTATTTGAACGGCCAGCAGCAAGATGTGAATGATCATGGTATAATTCAGAAAGAATTCAAACACATCTGTTTTCTCCTTGTCTTTTAAGCACAGTTGCATTGAATACAGCTTCTATTCCCAGCGGGACATTTCAAAGACACAATGCTAATTTTCTTCAGTTTTTAACATATTCTAAATCTACATGATCTAATCAGACTGAGAATAATTATTTTAAAATATATTAGTCCCAAAACTTGATAGACATATGTCATCTCTGGTGTTTAAAAATAAAATCATGAGACAAAGAATAAAAATAGTAGGACAGCAAAGGTAAAAGTGGGCCTTTTTCCTCCCCTCCCCAAAATAAAATGCCTGCCTGTTCTTGACACTAGCAGCGATAGGCATTCTGCTTTGGAATCGATTTCTTTCCTCCTCCCTCAACACTTCCCTACCCTGTCTCTCCAACCACCCTTGAATTCCTACAATAATTATAATCACCATCCTCGTTGTTTTAGAATTTCTCTCAAAGCCCTCTAAAGACAAAGAGCCGTAACTGTGATGACCTGATAAGGAAAGACCTCTACAGTCCTTGGTACCATGTCAACTGCCACCGGGCAACTTACTCAACAAGCCCGCACACCCACACCTTCACCGGCATTCTTTATTTCCATTAAAAGCTAGAAACAGTCAAGGAAGGGGGGGTGGGGGGAAGGAACAAAATGAAATTGTCAGGAGCTCAAATGAGAAGTGCCAATTGCCCAAGGCAAATCTTCTTTTAATTTCTAAACAACCACCCTGACGCACACGCATCTGACACCACCTACTCCACCCGCCTCACATCATGGGGTACAGTGTGGATTTCTTAAAAAATCGCACAGTGAAGGGTAAGAAAAAAGCCAGAGGGACATATGACTTTTAGAGAACTTACACATGACATTTACTTAAGGTGGCATTTATTTATAAATTCAGCGGCTGTCACTTTCCGTTTTGAGGGGACTATAGAAAAAGTCAGATTGAGGAGAAGGGTGGTTACCTTCAGGTCAGGGGAAGGACAGGACTAAAGAAAGGGAAAGTACAAGGTCAAAGTGGCACTGCTTCCCTGAAGTAGGTCCTATGTACGTGCATGTGAGCATGTGTCTGTCAGTCCATCTGTCTATCTCTAAGGCAGACTGTTCACTGAAGTGTCGTTCTCATGATCCTGTGCATACATTCAACCCAGTATTGTGTTAATGTGTACATGGATCTAAAGACCCTGTATTCTTAGACGAGTCCATAAGGACCTTCATGGTTTCAGTTTGATGTGCCATCTTATACGCTTCCCATTTTTTTCTCCCCCGGGGATATCTATTGATCAAACAAGCACTATCATTTGAAGCCAGGTCTACACCAGCAAACTAGAGCAAGATGAATACAAATTATAAAGCTAATTTAACACCAAAAATTTGACTGTTACCAGAAACACACGGCTAATGAAGGTCTACGGATGTGAGAGGGACTTTAATTAGCCTGAATTATCCAGATAATTACATTGATTTTTTGCTAAAGTAGATTCATTCTTAATTGGTAAAGCTAATTATATAAACATATATCTCTCCTACAATAATCTAGATTTTTCGAACCAGAGTTTTCATTTCGATTTTTTCCAGGTAAGCGCTACATTGCACACTTCATTTTATATTTGTATAAACAAACCCCTGGTGTGGCCACAACCTGAAAAATAAAGTAGTCTATCTCCTGGATTGTCCTCCCTGTAATTGCAACCTTCTAAACCAAATACACCAGAGGTTAATATGCAGAACCCATACTTAATTCACAATCGTGGCTTGGAAAAATGGTTACTGGTTGCCGATGAGAAGCAGGGCCCTGGAAATTTCTTTAACATTCCTGCATGTAATTAGCCTCTTTTTTTTCTCCCCTTAGCTATTTATAAATGCATAAATATACCTGCGCTCTACGTAACGATGACAGACAGTGACAACATATTGATATACAGTGCCACTTTGTAGTTGGAAATGAATATTTCATTAGCTGAGTTATCACGGCTGGGTGACGACCTTCAACTCTCTAATTTTAAATTCATCCGTTTTCAGACTATTAAGCTGTTCTTGAGCACACCACAGAAATTACAGATGTAGAGGTAAATTTGCAAGATAATTTTTAATTCCCAAAAAGGTCAAGGATATGCATACTAAATTCTTGAGAAGAATGGTATCGCGTAATGAGAGCAAATGGATCATTTTGGTTGTTAATGATATTTGCTTCTACACGTGAAGATGGAAACGCAGAAGAAACAGATCATGGTCACTGAATGAAATTATCAGGCTCCTAATTTCCTAGTACCATGCATAAGAAACTTAAAAGTGAACAAGGACCCAGAAGGAGCATGTGCCTCAGGGGAGTTTAGAGAGAATCAGCTGCCAGCATCTAACTCAGCCTCAATGTCTCCAGCCTCAGTACTCCTTCCAGGAATAAACCATAAGAATCCCAAGGTTAAAAACATGTCTCTACACAATCAAAAATGTATTTACAGCCCAGCGCGGTGGCACACACCTGTAATCCCAGCACTTGGGAGGCTGAGGCAGGAGGATTGTGAGTTCAAAGCCAGCCTCAGCAATGGTGAGGCACTTAGCAACTCAGGGAGACACTGTTTCTAATAAAATAGAAAAAAGGGCTAGGGGTGTGGCCCAGTGGGCGAGTGCCTCCGAGTTCAATCCTTGGCACAAAAAAAAAAAAAAAAAAAGTATTTACATATTATCACACACATTAAGAAAAAAAGTATCTTTAAAAAATATGGAGGAAGGAAAAAACCTTTTTGTTGATTGACAGGTGCTTCTTGCTTGATCCAGCTCTGCCTGACCTCATCCCAGGCCCCATGGTGCAGTGCTGCTGGTCAGATCATCTGCTGGGAATGGAAGGGAGGGTTCCTGGGACTGTGGCTCCACTCACCCCCTTCACTAAAGTCCTATTTAAAACTTCTGAGCCCACTTGTGGCTCACCAGATATTCTGACTTTACTGGGTGCGTTCCCTGTTCCTAGCTTTCTTTTAGTGAGTTCCTCTTACCTGTTCAGCTCCTTAAAAACCTGTTGTTTCTTGAGTGATGTTGCTCTATCAGTTTCTTCTTCAGTCATCTCACCAATCCCAAACCCTCATCCTCACCCCAATCTCCACACTCAAATAGACCAACTGGGCCTTTCCAACAGCTATGACCTCCAAATAACCCAGTCAATCAATTGCACAGGCCCCCTGCACCACTTTCTATTATGAATTTCAAAACATAGCCCAGAGTATCTCCACAGTGAGCCTCCTGCATGGCATCCCAAGCTCATCTTCCTCTAACACCTTCTCTCGAGTGCCTTCTGGGGCCCAAGAGCTGCCCATGGCCTCCTGACATTAGCTACACTGGTCCTGGTCTCCATGTCCTGTTCAAGCTTTGTTCATTGCATGAACCTGCTGCCCCACCCCCACAACCCCACCACAATATGATGTCAATCTCAACCTGTAACACAAGCCATCCTCAACCCTTCTAACCCATGCCACAGGTAGCATACCTCCTGCAAGTCTTCCCTATCCACCAAGCCTCACCCTGGGAAGGTCCCATATGGCTGAGTTCTACAACCACATATGCATTTCCCCAATACTGCAGCTATCTCGTGACAGTGTGATGCAAACTGTCACCTGTATCTTTCCCACCTGAACCACCGTGAATGCACTAAGAGCTTTAGTACCCAGGAGACTCCTTGGCACAAAGTGGATGAGTAATAAGTAAATACACTTTAAAAAATAAATTACACAGGAAATGAAACGGTACTCATGCACTTATTGCCTGTGAAGACAGAGGAGATGCTGGATAGAACTCTCAGCTTTAAACATCACATCAGCCAAGAAAGGTTCGAGGGCAACTAGGTTACATATTCCTCTTCATTATTTCCTTTTGAATTTATCTCAGGGGACCATGCTGCCTTGCTTCACATCAATTTCTCCCTTCCTTAAAACTTCAGTTCCTGGCTCACTCAACACTCTCATTTAGCTGCTCACCAAACTTCTTCTTTGCACACCTCACGCTATTATGCCGACAAATGATGACAAGATTTACTTGGTACTTGGCTTTCATATAAACTAAGTTTTGCCACAGCTAGATTCATCAGGCGGGCTTGAAGGTTCATATTCGATTTATGGACAGACTTAACACATGACTAAGCTGATGAACAGAGCATTGTCTCCATCTATTATTAAATCACCTCAGGGATACCCTAGAAAACTAACAGCACCTACATTTGAGGAGACACTGGATAAGACAAGTTCATTTGAGTAGTTCATCTTTAACAAAAGTTCGCATTTGTGAATGGGGGGTTCCTTAGAACTGAACCAAGGGGTGCTCTACCACCAAGCAATATCCCCAGTCCTTTTTTATTTTGAGACAGGGTCTCACTAAGTTCCCCAAGCTGGCCTCAAATTTGCAATCCTCTTGCCTTAGCCTCCCCAGTCCCTGGGATTACAGACATGTATTAATCACAGCCGGCTTTAACACAAGTTTTAATGAAAGCCAAAAAAAGATGGAAACAAGAATTGGCTCAGTTCTGAATTATACTGGTGTTTCCCAATGTCACAGTGAGCAAAGTAAAATAACTCCTCACTGCCTTACTTTGCTTAGGGCTGGGATGATGCTCATTCAGTGAGGTGCTGCTGGCCACGGTGGGCTCAGCAGAAGCTCTGACAGATTGAAATCATGTTTATTAAGAAATAGAGGAAGGGCTGGGGTTGTGGCTCAGCAGTAGAGCGCTTGCCTAGCATGTGCGCGGCCCGGGTTCGATCCTCAGCACCACGTAAAGATAAAGGCATTGTGTACAACTAAAACAAATAAATAAATATTTTAAAAAAAAAAGAAATAGAGGAAAATGACTAATTACATAATATGCCCAGTTCATTCAGTAATTGACATAATAGTTCAACTGAAAATCAACTGCACATCTACAGTTGGAATTAGTGTTATACTTGATAAGAAGCATACCATGGTCGTGAACGAAAATTTTGTTCAGCGGAGGACTCACTCAGGATATGGAAAGAGATGGAAACTATTTCAAAGTCACCAATTCACACAGCATAGAGTATTCCCCATGAGTTTTAAAAAAAAAAAAAAAACAGATTAGAAATAATCATTGATCAGACAGTCATCAAACTGGAGTTAGAGTTTTTATCTATCATTAGAGTTCTAGAAAAATTAACTAAATGCTCATATCCCTTCATCCTTCAATGTTTCATCTGCAAAGCGCATATAACTGAAATCACTTTATATGGAACAATTCGCGATTCATTAGCTCTTCGGCTGCTAAGGGTTATGAACTTGTTGAATGAGGATGGGAGCTGGGGACTCCATACTGAATTCCACACCAGACACAGCCACGGGGCCTCCTCCTCCTACAGAGATCACCACTGAGCCTTTCCTACCTAAATCCTTTTCAAATCCACGTCTGCCTTCAACATTTCGCCAGACACTCCACGCCATCTGAAATTAGCTAACATAACTAAGGAGACCCAAGTCAGATACTCTAAGAACCACATAATTATAAAACTTCCTCCCCATTCCCTCGGAGGGCACGTTCGGGGACAGCTCTAAGCTAATCCATGTTTGGTTAACAAAATCCCATTAACTTCTAATATCACTCCATCAAGTCGACCACCTTCCACAATAAAAAGGATGGACACGGGCTCACATTTTAATTCCAAAGATCTTTTATCTTCATATTTAAAGCTAATTGGCAGGAGTGCCTAAGAATTTAGTTTTCCAAAGAGTTAATGAACTGAAAACAAATTCTGAGATCACAGATGCAAATTCTACTGTCTCACGGGGCCAGGCAGATAGTTTGAATGGCATACTTCAAAATATTCCTGAGCAGCAGGGACTGGGTAGGAGGTATTGAGGACATGCAGAAATGTACTCGCTATTGTTCTGCATGATTTTTGTCTCCTTTAAGAAAATGTGCATTTTTTAACAGAAGATATTAATATTGAGCTTTTAAAATTTAAATTCACAATTTTTAAATGTTGGAAACTAGGACAGGCACGGTGGTGCATGGGGAGGCTGAGGCAGGAGGATCGCAAATTCAAAGCCAGCCTCAGCAATGGCGAGGCACTTAGCAACTCAGTGAGACCCTGTCTCTAAATAAAATACAAAAAAGGGCTGGGAATATGGCCTACTGGTTAAGTACCCCTGAGTTCAATGCCCAGTACCCAAAAAAAAAAAAAAAAAAAAAAAAAGTTGGAAACTGATTCTAAGACATTAAACACTCTCATACATAAACAAAAATATTTGTAGAGCAAATGCGGTCCACAATCCAAGGCAATTCCAGTTTACCAATGACTGAGTTCCATGCATAAACTCACAACATTAAGCATTCTCAAAATTTTCACTGAGCATGTAAGGATCCACCTGTCCCCAACTCAAGAGTCAAATATTCTTCCACCTTCATAAAAAGATCAAGGTCACAAAACAAAGGGTGATCATCATTACCCAGAGGAACTGATTAAATGACTGATTTCAAGCCACTTGTCACCACTTGATGAAACTTTCCTTACAAAGCCTGGCTGTCCTATTCAGAGAAACACGATTGGGCTTCACACATGATTTCCAAGTCTGTCAATAAAGCTTTGTGGCCCTTTAAGCTCTTGTATCAACTTTTCTTGTACACTGGGTTCCCTCCAAACAGGGCCTGAGACAAACATTCAAGTACCAGTAACCGATTTACCAAGATGACCCAGAAAACAATAGGGGTGGGGAAGACAAGGTAGGAGTTCTAGTCAACTTTTTCATCGCTGTGACCAACACACCAGACAAGAGCAACTTGGAGGGAAACATTTGTTTGGGGCTCAAGGTTTCGGAAGACTCAGGGCATGGAGGAGCCAACCCACTGCCCTGGGCACAGGTGAGGCAGAACATCAGGGTAGAAGCATCCAGCAAAGGAAAGTTGTTTAGCGCGTGGAAGGACTGGAAGCAGAAAGAGAACACAGGTGCACCCTTCCAGGGCACACCTCCAAGTGACCCACCTCCTCCAGCCATGCCCTACCTGCCTACCCTTACCACTGACATATTCAAACTAGGGAGAACTGATTAGATTAGAGCCCTCACCAACCCATCCCTTTACCTCTGAACATTTCTGCATTAACACAGGAGTCTTGGGGGACACCTCCGATCCAATCCATAGTAGTACAGAAGTGAGTGATTTCCAACTCTGATCAATTACTGGCTCAAAGTTGTTGTCCAAGGGACACGAGTCTCCCCAGCCCTCCTGAACTACCAGATGCAGGGTACCATTTTTGTTTTTGTTTTTGTTTTTTTTTCCAGAGAACTCAAAAACAGAGAACAGATTAGCATGCACAAGAAAGACAGTGAAATGTAAAGATGGGTAAGGTAACAGAACATATGCTATGTGGACTTTGGGTATACCCTAGTGATCATGAGCAAGGGCTAACACAGGAGAAGTCACCATTTCTAATGCTAGAAGGTTTGATGGGACGTCTATTCTCTGAGCTGGATCATGCATACCTACAAAAGAAAATTTACATAACCTCCATTCCTCAATCTCCACCTCTCTCTCCAATGGCTGAAGAGCTGCAAAAATAGACTCATCCTTGGGAGATATTTTAGTCTCAGCTCTCCAGGGACAAGTCAACCATGATGTACAGTGCCAAGCACCAGGCCTCCAGCCCCCAACACCGGCATGTGTGATTAGGAAGGTAATTAGGAGCAATCACACTCTTCTGGCCAATTACTGCCTCTCACAGGGAGGCTCACTCTTAAAATTAGACCTGGAGTCAAAACCTACTTGTGCAGCCTTATCTCCTCCACTTTTTGTCTTTCCAAGGATTCACTGAATGTTCCCCCAGTTTACTTAGCTTCAAGCACCCCCAGGAGAGTAGAGAACTCTGCAGTCTCCTAATGAATTTTAAACGATGGCCAAAATGAGGGTACCTCAAAATAGCAACGTGACTAACCATAAGAAGTGGTCAGTAACTTCTCAGATGAACTAGAACTTCACAAACTTTCCTCCCTGAGAATGAGTGCCCATGTGTGCAAACATCCTTGAAATGAATGCAAACACTGGTACTTACCGTGAATAACTGCTTAGCAACTTTAGAATTTTCTTCCCTTCAGTATATCCTCCTGTGTGACTTAGATCTTTCCATCCTCCTCCTCTCCTTCTCCAACCTCATCTCCCACTATTCCCCTGTCCCTCACTTCACTCCAGCCTCCTTGGTCTTTGGTCAAATCCTGGAACACGTCATGTACTTTCCCCAAAAGTTTTAGCGGTGGCCATGGTGGTGGCAATTTTCAGATAAACATAGCTTTTTGTGAACCCCTGAATAATTAATAGCATTTGGCTGAGAGTCACAAAACTGGGGAAAGTAAGGACTTCAGAGCTCTGTCTTTTAAGGAGACTTTCTTCAGAACCAAGATATAAACAGGTCACTTAATCGCCACCTGCCATATTTCACAAATCTATAGCTAATGACCTCCACCACCATGGCCAAGATTTAATACCTGCTATCCCCTCTGCCTGGAATTCTTTCCTCTTAATTGACCACGTGACTGTGGGACCTTCACTCCTCATCATCTAAAACTGGTCCCCAGTGCTGCCACCTATCACAGATGCATTCGTTTCCTTCATGCCTATAATACCTAAGTTTTATCCACTGACGCATTTGTTATGGTTTAAGTATGAGGTGTCCCCCCGAAAGTTCATGTGTGAGACAATGCAAGAAAGTTCAGAGGTGAAAAGATTAGATTTTGAGAGCTTTAGCCTTATCAGTGAATTAATCCACTCATATGGATTAACTGGGTGGTAACTATAAAAGCAGGTAGGGTGTAGCTGAACAAATAAGGTCACTGGGGGCATGTCCTCAGGGTTTATAATTTTGTCCCTGGTGAGCAGAGCTCTTTCTCTCCTTCCTGGTGGCCACGCGCTGATCTGGTTTCCTCTGCCATACCCTTCGTCTTGGGGCAAGAACACTGGAGTCGGCCAAGCACAGATTGAACCTCTGAAATTGTGAACCAAAATAAACTTTTCCTCCTCTACGTTGTTCTTGTCAGGTCTTTACGTCACAGTGACTCAAAGCTGGTCACAGTGACTCAAAGCTGACAGTGTTTGTTAGTTTCTTGCCTGATTGCCTCACCAAGATGTGTGTCATGTCAACAGGGACCAAATGGGTCACATTCTCCATTGCAGCCACGGTGCAAATGAGCAGGCCATTACTTCCGTATTTGCTATAGGAATGAATAAATGAGAATTTCCTTTCTAACTTGCATGTGACAGATATTGCAGTAGACACTGGAGATCCAACTATAAGACAGATATACCTGTTGGTGGAACTCTGCATATTTAAAAGTGTTTGGCTAAGTCAAATGCTGCACAAATAGGGATTTAGGTATTTGTACTGGACAAAGTATTAGCAATTCCAAGCTCTGTCTTTTACAGGAGACTTTCTTCAGAACAAACAGGTCACTTGATTGCCACTTGCCATGATTCATAAACCTATAGCTAATGACTTCCCCACCATAGCCAGTAAACTATATTCACTGTTCTCTGGGAAGACCTCCTTGACCTGTCCCGTCATGGGCCTGAGTTCCAAGGTTGGTGCTGCAAACAATCCTTGGCTTTAAACAGTCTCTTCTGTGTCTCCCAAACTGCCTGTCCATCCCGACAGCACTATACTTACTGTGCCATGTTAAGGAGCGATGGGATCTTGGCAGTCCCCCTGGAGTACCGTGACCATCTCCCCAGTCCTGGAATGAACCAAGGCTTCTCGGTATCCCCAGGAAATGGATTGCCACCTAACAGGCGCTTCATAAAGACTACTGAAATAAAGGAGGAAAAGATCAAGATCGAAAAACCTTATTTCTCTGCCTTCACTAATACAGGAGCCACTGGCCACATGTGGGTATTTAAATTCAATTAAATGAAAGTAAATTCAGTTCCTCAGCCTCACTAGCCATATCGAATGCGCTTGATGATTATACGTGCCCAGTGGCTGTGGTGTTAGCATAGAACGGAACATTTCCTTCATGAAAGAGAGTTCTATTGGACGGTGCTGGTATGGATCTTCACACAATAAACCCACAAGTAAACACTTTATTACTTATTGACTTAGCAGAACTGTTATTTCTAACATTCCACAGAGATACTTAAAAAGGCTTCAAACATATTTTGAAGAACTTCTCCATGTGCGGTGCCACATTAGGCCTGGCAGAGATTCCAAGGAGTGAGACCTCAAGAATTCCACCAACCAGCTGGATATGGTGACACATGCCTGGATTCCCAGTGATTCAGGAGGCTGAGGCAGGAGGACGGCAAGTTCCATGCCAGCCTTAGCAATGTAAAGAGACCTGGTCTCAAAATAAAAACTAAAAGGGGCCAGGAATGTGGCTCAGTGGTTAAGCACCCCAGGTTCAATCCCCAGTATTAAAAAAAAAAAAAAAAAAAAAAAAAAAGAATTTCATAAACCAGTATGCAAAGCCCAGAACAGCACACCAGTCAATAGTCATCCACAATTCCGTCAAAAATAATAAGGAATGCTGTGGGGGCATGTGATAATAAAATAAAAATGCAGAATGGAGTAAAACTTAAAATTCTAGCAACATTTAGGCAAGAACACAGTTTTTGAGATACTTCTTGAAGACAGAGAGGGTTTTAACCAAAAGTAAGAAGCCATCCAAGATTCAAAGTCTATATGTTAGGATTCAGCTGCAGGAAAAAAATAAAGAAAGAAAGAATGTTCAAGAGACAAATATTTTTTGGTGTTCAAGTGTGAAGTACAAGACAAACTGTGGCAAAATAGGAGGTTGCAGTTCATTGCAACCAGGCTGTCTCCAACAGGGTCTGGTTAAAGAAGAGAATTTCTTGTGCAGGACATTGGGTACTGTTTTAGTCAGCTTTTTGTCACTGTCACCAAAATACCTAAAACAAGAACAACTGAGTGGAGGAAAAGTTTATTTGGGGTACACATTCACAGAGTTTCAGCCCACGATTGGCGAAATCCATTGCTCTGGGCAGAAGAAAGTGGTGGAGAAAATCTTTCACCTCATGACAGCCAGCAAACAGATAAAAGAGAAACAGAGCCAGAGACAAAATACAGTCCCCGGTGACCTACCATGCCCCCACCTGCCTATAGTTACCACCCAGTAATGCATTTAAATCAATCAAGCGGATTAATCCATTGATTAGAACACAGCTCTCATAATCTAATCCTTTCACCTCTAAGCACTCCTGCATAAGTTCATAACATGAACTTTTGGGGAGACACCTCACACCCAAAGCGTAACAGGCACCAGCTAGTAAACTCCTATGATCGAAGGTATCTTCCCAGTTTACCATCGACGACGGTACTTTCTCCACTTAAATTTTCTGAGCCTGAGGAACTACTCTGATCAAGAGGGAAAAAATGAAGAGCAGATACAAACTGATTCTTTCCATAAATATTAAGGGTTTCCTCTGAATTCCTGAACATGCTTGGCAACAAAGAGGAAAACACATGTTGATAACAATCAAGTCAAGGAAATTAAATTGAAAATCCCAGTAATAATGAGAACGTTTGGTTAAAAAGTCACCCAACCTTTTAATGAAGTAAATCTAGTTTGTGGCTCACATCCCTGCCAAGAAAGCACTGGCAGGACACTTTGGGTTTGGCCAGCAATACCAATCCCTAAACAATTTGTGACCTTGAGGCTCACATCACTCCCCTTGATGGAGACTGGGATAAAAATCTGAAGATATGAAGTTGTCAGTCCAACCTAATCCACTGATGGTATCAGAACCTCAAATTCTCAGCGAACACCTTCAGTGTTTGCCATCGACGGAAATGAGCTATTATATGAAGCTATTTTTAAGACGGTGGAGCATTTGATAATCAAACTATTTTTACTATCCACAAAAGGATCAAAACTGAGATTTCCATTCTGAGGAAGACATTTTTCAAACAACATTATTTTAACACTACTAAAGAGACAGACTCGTAATCAGCAGGGAAGGCAGGCCACAGTGCTCTTTGCAAGGTTTGCTATCGTCTTGCAAAGTTTAAAAATGTTGAAAGAACATTAAGAAGTAAAACGTCACACCATCACAAACTAATCAACCATGCTCACTGGGAGTGGGGAGCGGCATTCTTCTGCTGGCACTGAAAACTAGAGAAGGTCCAAGAAAGGGGCTCAGTTTGGAATTGTACAGAGTGGACATTAACTAGAGAACAGATTCTTTCCGCCCCCCCTTTGGTACCGGGGATTGAACTCAGGGGCACTCAACCACTGGGCCACATCCCCAGCCCCTTTTTTGTATTTTATTAGAGACAGGGTCTCACTGAGTTGCTGAGTGCCTCGCCATTGCTGAGGCTGGCTTCGAACTTGTCATCCTGCCTCGGCCTCACAAGTGCTGGGAGTACAGGCGTGCACTACCACGCCTGGCTCAGATTCTCCATTTTGAGGACGTCTGACACTGTGCAATCCCTGGGTCACCTGGACACCCATTTCAATCTTGTTTTATCCAGAAACCCTTTTGGGGCTCTGTTTTCTCAATAACCTGAGAAGCAACTCAAGAGCCACCTGTGGGTGGGGAGTGAGGCAAAGACAGCATCCAGCAAGCACCCATCACCTCCCTCTGCCTGTGAGCAGAGAGCTAGGACACACATCTTTCATGTTGACTCTATTATAATTGACAATGATTTTAACATTGCCTAATTATAAAACAATGATTTTAACTTGGAATCTCCCAGGAGAGCAGTCAAGATACATCCAGGCTTATAAACAGAACACAAAGCAGAACAGACCAGATTAACATTGAATCAAGGCTGCCAGCGTCCCCGAGCCCGACTGTCCTCAGGTGTCACTCTGGACTCCATAAGCAATCTGGACTCTTACGCAATAGTTCCAGTACTAGCTATCACATTACTTACGTAGAAGCCAAATGTTTAAGTGCCAGTAAACAAGCTCTAAATGGAGTATTAATACAATCATCTGCAAACGTGATTAGCCAGAGCATATAAATGCCTAACTACACAAACTGATCCCAGGTACACTCTCCCATTACACTGGCAAGATGAGCATGAATATCTCACACTTCAAGGATTCCTAGGAACCAAATTCATTCGCACTTGACCTTTGCAAAAAAATTTTTTTTTTAAACTTGGGATTGAGCACAGGGACACTGTACCACTGAGCCACATCCCCAATCTTTTTTTAATATTTTATACAGAGAAAGGGTTGTGCCCAGTTACTTAGGGCCTCCCTAAGTTGCTGAGGCTGCCTTTGAACTCACGAACCTTCTGCCTCAGACTCCCGAGCTACTGGGACTACAGGCCTGTGCCACTGTGCCCAGCTCAACTTAATTTTCTGGCTTAGGATTTTGTTTTTATAAAATCTTCCTTCAGTGTCAAGCTTTGCTGTGTTCCATGTGGTCAATTTGGAAGAAGTATTCGATACTTGGTTCTTTGGACAAACAAACAGAAAATTCCAAGTTCTTTGGTCATACTAATTTTTTTCCTAAGCACACACTATGTGCTCGGCCCTATGAAATGGTCTCAGCCTAAGTAGTGAGATTTGGGCAGGTTAAATAATTCTATGACTCTTACTTTTCCACATCCTTGTCTTAAGAATGCCGTTAAAAAATTAAAAGACATTATTCACCTCAAACACTTTTACACAAAGCCATAAATTATTTATCCAATAACTGTCCTTGCTCCCAAAAGCCTCTCATTTTACCCAAATGTTATCATTTTTTTCAAATCCACAGCATCCCTAGAACTTTCTACCATTTCCTCCCCCGGTGAACTGGAGTCTTTTATTACCTTGCTTTCACTGGTCATGAGTTATATATTAATCTTTCCTCTTGCTCCCTCCTCTTCTTCAGTTCAAGTAAAAAATGTTTTTCAAAAAGACGAACAACATATAAGACATGACACAAACCAAAGGATCACTTACAATTCTCAAATTTTCTCTCTGGTAAAAACCCTATCTCCTAACTCTCTAGTTAATAAGTTGATTGTTACTACAGAGTCTGTCAGTTTCTTCTGAAAAATTTCAATGACTGGGGCTGGGGTTGTGGCTCAGCAGCAGAACGCTCGCCTCGTACATGCGCTGCCCGGGTTCGATCCTCAGCACCACATAAACATAAATGCATTGCATTGTGTACAACTAAAGTAAATAAATAAATATTAAAAAAAAAATTCAATGACTGAGTAGATTTGTCAAATACGTTCCTAAAGATTTTATGGGGTACAACCAAGTCCCTCAAAGACAAACCTCCCAGCACTCCAACCTATATACACCAGCCCTCACAACTCTTCTTTGTATGACACACACCTGTGTGTTTTGATTTTAAGCTCAGCATACCAACATGTGATATTTAAAATGTTATCTTCGCCTATAAAAGCAATTCCTTCATGGTTGATCAATCCTCCTATATTTAGTCTAATGTGGAGTTGTGCCATTCATTCATTTCTCCCATTCTCTGATGGAGAAGTCACCAAATCTGTTTTCAATACTGAAAACACCACATTTTAGTGCAGGAATTTCATTTTGAGCATTTCTCCTCCAATGGTCCAAAAAAATAAAAGCAGCAGCACATGAGAGTGCATACTGCACAGTTTTGGAATATCCAAGAATTAGGTACAATAACATGTCTATCAAGAGGAAATATACAAAGAGATAGTTATTTTTTAAAGGATTCTAAAAATTTATTTATTTGTTTGTTTTAGTTGTACACAATGCCTTTATTTTTACGTGGTGCTGAGGATTGAACCCAGGCCATGCACATGCTAGGCGAGAGCTCTACTTCTGAGCCACAACTCCAGCCCTTAAAAGGATTTTTTATGTATTGATTTAGATGAAGACAGTTTCTATTGGTATGAGAATGATGCTAGCAAAGACAACTGGAAGGGAGGGAAGGGGAAGGGGAAGGGGAAGGGGAAAGAAGCTTTCTCTGTTGTATGCATGAACCAAGATTAGAATGGCTATCCCAGGAAGGCAGGGATAGAAGGGCGTGGCCAATTTATCAACCATTTTCCCACTGATTAATTCACTAGAAGAAGCATGTTATTTATAAAACATAAAGGAATGTAATCCCAACAGCTTGGGAGGCTGAGGCAGGAGGATTGCGAGTTCAAAGCCAGCCTCAGCAAAAGTGAGGCGCTAAGCAACTCAGGGAGACCCTGTCTCTAAATAAAATACAAAACAGGGCTGGGGATGTGGCTCGGTGGTCCAGTGCCCCTGAGTTCAATCCCCGGTACCACCCGCAAAAAAAAAAAAAAAAAAGATCCAAGAATCAGAGATTATGAAAAAGAAGTGATGTAATGGTTAAGCATATTTGTAATACACTGTGATAATCCTCTATATATCACTAATGATAGGCAGCAATAAAAGGGAAGTTTTTTCAAACTCCCACAAATTACTACAGATGTGCTTCACAAATTCTGATGGACAAGAAACACTTCTCTCTTCCCTACTTACCTCTCCCTGCCCTCTTTCAACTGTGTAATCTTCAAGCAAATCCTGGTTTTGCCCTTGGAGGGCCCTAGTGGGAAGGGATAAAGAGGGAACTTCAAGATGGTTCAGAGGTCATCAAAGCCACCCTACCTGCTCAAGCTGCCTCCAGCCTACTGTGGTTCAGGACAGGGGGTGGGGGAGCAGAAGAGGTATCATTTTAACTTTTAAAAATTATTCTAAACAAAGACAGTGTACTGGAACACATTAAACTGAAGGAGGAAATACGAGATGTGGAGGCATAATAATTATTTTTGGTATTGGCTGTATATCTCAACTCTGCAGCAATTAAACTGTAAAAACAAGTTATGAGCGATGCCAAAGGATTCTAGTAATCAGCCTAAGCATGTTAATGATCTTTAAATGTGAGTTAGCACATAGACAGAAGTCACATGGAATGCTCAGCTTGTATGGTCTAAAGGAAACTCAGAGAACTACTGAAATATAAAATTACTGCACATTTTAACTCTGTAAGAGGTTTTTTCTAATGATAAAAATAAAAGGACCCAAAGATAAAGCTCTCAAGTTTCAGCAGCCCCTTATTTCTGTCCCATTAGAAGCCAGAATAAACATAAGTTGGACAAAGAGTAAGAGGTTTGGCAGATTTTTCTGACCTCAACTCAACATTACGGAAACTAAAAGCTTCGTTATGGAAAACTGCCAAATCCTCACTATAATGCATTGTATTTTTTTCTTTCTTCTTCTTCTTCTTCTTCTTTTTTTTTTTTTTTCTTTTTTGTACCAGGGATTGAACTCAGGGGCACTGGATCAATGGGCCACTGGGCCATATCCCCAGCCCTTTTTTTGGTATTTTATTAGAGACAGGGTCTCACTGAGTTACTAAGTGCCTCGTCATTGCTGAGGCTAGCTTTGAATTTGCTATCCTCCTGCCTCAGCCTCCCAAGTGCTGGGATTACAGGCATGCGTGGGCCACCAATGCCTGGCGGCGGCGGCGGCAGCTGCTGCTTCTTCTTCTTCTTCTTCTTCTTCTTCTTCTTCTTCTTCTTCTTCTTCTTCTTCTTTATGCATTGTTCAGTGTAAAATACCTAAGAGTTCAATTCCTTTTCATTGAATTCAACGCTCCCCACCTGCCAAACTCTCCAAAATGAAAGATGTCCAGAAGAGAAGCGGCCATGGCAATGGGGAGACGGAGCCGAGTTAGGATACAATCCGGGGCCAGAGGAAGGCATAATTTTTCAGCATCAGGGAGAGAGAAAGGGGGAAAGCAGAAAATTCTGTCAAACAGAATTGTATATCCAGCACACCTGGGTTCAAAGTAAAGATTTTTGACAAAGGGCACCCCTGGCCATGCCAAACTGAGGAGGGGGAACACCTTTTGCAGACCAAGAGGAGTGTGCAGGAAGGGAAGAAAGCTTTCCTTGTGCCCTAAAACGTAAAACAACTAACTTTTGATTGCATTAAGATAGGAATTTCAGCCAGTCTTGTTGGCACATCCCTGTAATCCCAGCAGCTCAGGAGGCAGAGGCAGGAGGATCTGGAGTTCAAAGCCAGCTTCAGCAACTGGGCGAAGCTGTAAGCAACTCAGCGAGACCCTGTCTCTAAAACTGTACAAACAAAGGGCTGAGGATGGGGCTCCCTCAGTATTTAAGCACCTCTGGTTTCAATCCCAAGTACCAAAAAAAAAAAAAAAAAAAAAAGATAAGAATTTGAAAATAAATTCAAGAGCTATTAAATTATACTTCCAGATAAAATTCTAACCCAGATAAAAGCAATTTCCATTTTTAAGAGTAAATCTCCAGTCACCGTTCATTTCCAACTCTTTATAGAAAAGCTGCTTCCACAGATATTAGAGATGATCTGAAGGAAAACAGATTAAATGTGGGGGGCAGGCAACGTTTATGCAAAATTAAGAAAATCATTCAAATAACTAGCCCCACCCTCCATGAATATGTATATCTATATATATGTATATACACACACCCACACAGAGCTGGATACATATATACACATGTGTATTATGCATGCATATTCTACAGTCTCACATACTCAGATAATTAACATTACAATCCTATTTTTTAACTATAAATTTTGATTCTTTATATACATAAATGAGAAGAAATTCTGTCAACTATAATCCTGCTAACATAGCCAATGTCTAAAACCAAATCCAATCACTCATCCCACAATATTAACCTCAAACAATAATTACACAGACTGGGGTCCAACACACACCCTCTGACCTGAGTGTCATTTTCCACATAATGACATCACATATAATCCACATCACCCAAGCTTTACAGGGCTGACACAGCACAAATGAAAGGGAAATAAAAACCAACCTACTGCATTTTCTGTGACAAATGATAAGAAAGGGTTAAAATTGGACCTTGGTGGGGGACACCTGTAATCCCAGCACTTGGGAGACTAAGGCAGGAGGATCCAGAGTTCAAAGCCAGCCTCAGCAATGGAGAGGCACTTAGTAACTCAGTGAGACCCTGTCTCTAATAAAATACTAAAATACAAAAGAAAAGGGCTGGGGATGTGGCCCAGTAGTCGAGTGCCCCTGAGTTCAATCCCTGGTGCCAAATAAATAAACAAACAAACAAGCAAATAAATAAATAAATCACCCCATGTGTAACACCTCCATAAACTTGGGAGGTCAAACATCACAGCCACATTGACACGTTAGCAATTCTACACTATCCTACGTTATTACTACCTATTATTTCATACCTGCCTCACAGCAGTGATTCTCTGCCTCTCTGGGGTACCTGGGGCAACAGCTGCAGGCACACTTTTCCAAATAGAGGGAAGTGCTACTCTTTTTTTTTAATTTTTTTTAAAATATTTATTTATTTACTTTAGTTGTACACAATGCAATGCATTTATGTTTACGTGGTGCTGAGGATCGAATCCGGGCCACGCACGTTCGAGGCGAGCGCTCTGCCGCTGAGCCACAGCCCCAGCCCCGGAAGTGCTACTCTTTACAGTGGCAAAGAACAAAAGGACAAATTAGAGGATCATATCTCCATGTTCTTCCTCTATGAAGAATCTCCAAGTCTATTTCTTCCCTAGTAAAATTAAATTTCCAAAGTTAATCTTCCTGAGATCCTCACCACTAAGGCCCAATCACACATGGTCTAGCTTCCCTAAAGTCTTTAATTTCTTGCTATCACAAATGCAATTGGGTGGGGGTGGGGATGGATGATTCCCTTCATCTAGCCATTTGTGGTGATGATTTTACGATCCCCAAATTCAATATGAAATAAGACTCTCATATATCATCACCCTCTTAAGGAAGGTAATACATAAAAACATGTCCATAAATTTGAGTATAGTCATTTCTAGTAAATGTTTTCATTTATGGTGATTTAAACACAGATTTTCATCACATTAAACTCAATAGCATCCCACCCCCCCCCCAAGGAATTCTTTAATACACAAATGCTCCATTTCCAACAAATAAAAGAGGAAAACATTTCTGATGTGTACTGGCATAGTTCTGCCTTTTGCTACTTTAGGGTAAGTGTGGGAATCAATGGAAACTCATCTTTTCAGACTAAAATTTCCAGGTCACCACAATCCTCAAGGGCAGGACAACCCTTTTTGAGCTGTTGGGAATTCACTGATGATTGGACCTTTACATTTTATTTATATGCAGTGCTGAGAATCAAACCCAGTGCCTCACACATGCTAGGCAAGCGCTCTACCACTGAGCCACAGCCACAGCCCTCTTTCCTTTCTTAAAGGAATGTGTAGCCGGGCGCGGTGGCGCACGCCTGTAATCCCAGCACTTTGGGAGGCTGAGGCAGGAGGATCGCGAGTTCAAAGCCAGCCTCAGCAATGGCGAGGCACTTAGCAACTCAGTGAGACCCTGTCTCCAAATAAAATACAAAAAAGGGCTGGGGATATGGCCCAGTGGTCAAGTGCCCCTGAGTTCAATCCCCGGTACCACCACAAAAAAAAAAAAAAAAAAAAAAAGGAATGTGTAAGTTCACAGTGAAGGAGAACATCTAATTCTGTATGAAGAGTATATATAAAGGCTCTGAGATGTCCTCCAATAAAGAAAGCAGCATTAGTATCTTTATTCAGCATTTGCCGATCTTCCTTGGTCATAAAACCTTCCTCCCATAAAACACCTATTAACAACTAAATCCACTCATCTTTCAGGTGAAGACCTTGGGAAATCATCCTGAGCAACCACCTGTACCCAGCCCCTTGCCAGAAACTTCCACATAGAATCAGCAGCGTGGGGAGGGTCATCAGAGAGGGACTCAATTCTGCACTCCTGATATCTGTTTTGTATAGAGGACTCTCCTCCCAGAGACTAATGCCAAGAAACCAATGAAATTATTTAAATTTAGGTAGCTCAACAGTTAAAATGACTGTAAAAGTCTCCCAATGTCTGAAATTAATTCCTGTCGTAAATGTCCCTACCAAAAAAAGACATACATCACACCTGTGAGTTGCAGAGATATAAATTCACGATTAGTTGTGATAAATGGTGAGACTGGTTTTTTTGGATGAATAACTCTCTGTCTCAATCAAATTCCAAGACCCTAAACATGGATTCTAATAACTATTTTAATGACTACTATTTTACAGACAAAAATCTAAAATCAATTAATATATTTCTAATTATTATATTGCCTGTCCTGATACATAAATCTATTCTTTTCTGTAATGAGAAGAGAAATAAAGTATCAAATATTCATTTTAACTTGCACTTTAAGTATTCCACAATACACGTAAGTCTCTTTGAACAGTGAAAATGTGTTTTCCACTTTTTATATCAAACCTTTACCTAATTGATTAAAATAGAATACCTAATTGCCACGTAATTAAATATTAAAGAACACTACAAATGCTCTTAATATCTTGTAAAACATTCTACAAATGACAGAACTTGGTGGAAGCTAACTTTAGGCAAATTATTTACATAGGAATCTAATACTTTTATTTTTTTTTTTAAACCAGGGATTGAACTCAGGGGCACTCGACCACTGGGCCACATCCCCAGCCCTTTATTTGTATTTTATTAGAGACAGGGTCTCACTGAGTTGCTAAGTGCCTCGCCATTGCTGAGGCTGGCTTTAAACTAGCGATCCTCCTGCCTCAGCCTCCCAAGTGCTGGGATTACAGGCGTGCGCCACCGCGCCTGGCAGAATCTTACGCATTTTAGAATTGTCTGTGTGAGGAGAATTTTAAAAATAATTAGCACAAGAAAATCACCATGTATTTAAATAAGCAAAAAGGAAATATGAGCAAAATAACAGGAGATAGCTTTCAGACCACTAAAAATTAACTTTTAAGAAATGGAGTTTGGTGATTTTTTGCTCTTAAATAGCAAACTTTAATAATCTTTGGCTATTTTATTAGCACTTAAATTAGGAAAATGTTTTAATATAATAATGGTGTTGAACACTACATTTGAGATAAGCAAATGTTTTTCTCTTAGTGGAGGAGGAGTACAGAGCTGGGGATTGAACCCAGGTCCTCGTACATGCTAGGCAAGAACTCTACCACAAAGCCCAACCCCAGCCTCCATCTTTCCTTTTTAAAATGCAGTTTCTGTTTCTATCAGAGAAACGTGAAATCCCAAACCTACCTCTTTTCTATATAGAAGGAGACCTGGAAAATGCGGTATCAATCAGAGATATTAGACTCAAAATCTAAGAGAGAAAACTTAAAAGCAAAAATGTCTCCAAAAAAAATGAAGTCTCCTTAACAGTATCGACTGCACAAACTAATTTTTGCATAACTCTTGGATTGGGAAAGAATCCAGGTCAGGAAAAAGATGGTAAAATGATGCCAACTTTTCTTTGGGGAGAAAAGTGCATCTCTTATAACCTTCATCATCAATTTTCTGGATTTCAGCTCTCAATTGCAGTAACAGAGAGGGATAGAATAACACATCTACATATAATTTAACATTATATATCAATCTTTGGGTAAGATACTATTCTTCCAATTAAATATATATATGTTTTTGGGTGGCCCTGGCATGTGAATGATCTGATACATTGTCAAACTGTTGGATATACATAGACCTATGGGTCTAACAAAGAACAACATGATAAACATATTTGATCTTGGCATTAACTTTCAAAGTCAGTGGCTATCAGTGATAATAACATTTCACTTTCAAAAGAGAAAAGGAAACAAAGACAGTCTGAGCTTCCTGGGGACAGTGACCAGGTGAATCCATCTCTAAGATCACACATGTACAAGAGGGCTGGCAACAGAGCTAGCAATTAGGGACAACCAATCTGCTCCGTGGAAAGTTAAGGCACTAGGACTAGAAGAGATAAACACACTTGCCTTTAAACCCCAGCAAGATGCAATTTGGGTCTAACCTGGACACAAAGTTGAAAACTCGACTTTGAGAAGGATCCGTAGCCATTACTACATTTTACGTAACTCATCAAAGATTAAGGTGGTGACACTTGATTAAAAACAAACTGATCATGGTGGCCTGTCAATCACCATTCATAGCTCTATGTCCTTTTGCACTCCCTTTGTTAAAGACATCCTTTAAGAAGTGGCTATTCCTGGAGCAGCCTGAAGTGACTTGTCAAGGTTTACAACTGGATGACTATCAATCATCCCATGGTGCTGCAGCGACACGGCCAGCTGATTCTTCAGGGTCCTTCATGGTCCGCGATACGAAAGTGGATATTATTTCTTAACAGCCTCTTAGTTCAAAGATTTGACCCATGGAATAGTCATCAGGGACCTCAAAAATAACACAACAATAATAAAAGCAATCTCACCACCTCCCAAGGGACTGCCATCCTTTGTCACCTCCACGTGACATGACATGTAGGATTCTCATGGTGATCAGAAGTGATTCATGCCATGATGGTTTCATGCAGCGACTTCTGCAATGGTCAGCTTACCAATTTTCCATTTGGATTCTCCATTCTCCAGAGACAGGATGGAATCCCAGGCCGCTCGCTGGCTTCTCTAATGCATTAGCCATCCTGCACAATATAGCCTATTTTGCTCCGCCACACAACACTCGCAAAAGGAAAAATCTGGGTCAATAACCAGTTAATAAGGTTTAACTCCCACAGCATCATGATGACCAAGTGCATAGAACTGATGAATTCTGGTGAGCCTCTAGCCCAGGGTTCCTCAACCCTGAGACTCTAGGCATTTGAGGCCACATAATTCTTTCGAATGAGAACTGTTCTGTGAATTTCAAGATGCTGAATAAGATCCCGTGCCTCAACCTCAAAATACCAGTTGCCTACGCGATCATCCCTAATTGTGACAACCCATATCTCTATCTATCTACCTATCTCCCCCCAGGGGCCAGGTTCAATAAAGCACAACTGTAATTCCAATAACTCAGGAGTCTGAGACAGGAGGATCACAAGCTCAGGTCAGCCTCAGCAACGTGGTGAGACCCTGTCTCAAAATATAAAATATAAAGGACTGGCAGTGTATCTCAGTGACACGAGCCCCTGGGTTCAATCCCCACTACCCTTCCTGCCCCCCCCCCCAAAAAGTTTGTTACCAAAGGGAATAAAAGAGTCCCTAGTTGAAAGCTACTTCTTCAGCACAAAAGAAAAACTTTTTCTAAATCAAACTCCAGAGACAGAGGGTTCTAGAATGAGGCCTAGCTAAACTTATCCGGTTAATTTAAGAACATCTTTATTTGATCTCTCTGAGGTCACAGTGTCTGCTCCCTTTACCTCATCCCATATGAGGGATAAGAGGGCTCAGTCCCTCATTTCATTTAGGTCTCCACTCAAATCTCATTAGAGAGATCTCTCCAGGTGACAAGAGCACCTTGCTGGCCTCCGTCAGTCTCTATAGCATGACCGGACTTACTTCGTAGCACTATGTGATGAGACTGCACATTATTTTGTGTATTTTTCAATGCTCATCTCCACCAGATAGAAATGGAATTCATGTTATGTTCTCTGCTGCAGTCCTCGTGTTTAGAACTCAGCTGACCACACCTGGCCAGTGCTTAATAATACTTTCTCAGTGAATAACTCAATGAATGAAGATTGGCAAGAGAATTTTCCTTCCCCCAACACCCTACTTACTGTTAAGTCTCTCATTTATTTAGCCAAAGATCAAGAACCTTGGCAAAAAGGATGCACAGGAGCTATAATTTAGCTTAGCTTCTTGAGTCCCACAAAGGGAAGGTAGGTGTGTGGGGTGGTCTACATGGTCCACAACCTGATTTCAGAAGTTTGCATACTTGAGGCATTTTGCAAGCTTTTCAGGAAGATCACAAACCAACATCTGTACCTAACGCTTTCCATTTAGGAGAATATCCCACTCCCCAAATTTAGCCAGTGACTGGGAAGGAACAGTGGACAGCTGGTGGGAGGTGTCAGTTCTTAGGAGAGGTCTCTCACTTGCTCCGCAAGAAGCCTCTTTCCCTTCCTCAAAAAGAGCATAGCTCCAGGGATTGACAGGAACATCGATTTAGACAGAGTGCCAGGGTATGGTGACCCATGCCTGCAGCCCCAGCTACTAACAAGGCTGAAGCAGACCAGACTGGGCAACATAAAGAGAACCATCTCAAGAGAACAAGAAACAGCAAACCAGCCCAGTGCCTGGGACAGAGTCAGCGCCCAATAAATGTTCACCTGCTGGCTCCTCTGAAATGTCTATATCCTCTGAACAACACCGTCCAACATACCTTTCTGCAAGGATGAAAACATTCTATATCCGTGCTGTGCAATAGGGTAGCCACTTGAAATGTGCCCAGTGTGACTGAGGAACTGGATTTTAAATCTCATTTGTTTTTTTTTTTAATATTTATTTATTTGCTTTAGTTATATACACAATGCATTTTTTTTGTTTTTACGTGGTACTGAGGATCAAACCCGGGGCCGCGCACATGCTAGGCAAGCGCTCTACCGCTGAGCCACAACCCCAGCCCCTCATTTAGTTTTAATTAGTTTAAATTTCAAAAGCAACCAATGGCCCTTGGCTACATAAGTAGACTGAGCAACTTGAATATTATTAAGGACTCCACATTCAGAAGTTTACTACTTTATTTGCAATGAGGTTGGCCTTCTGAAATCAAATTTCTATTTCTAAAGTAAACAAACTTCTTTCTTATAACTTCTTCCATTATGAAGCACCACTGGGCTGCCTAACCTTAAAGAACTAGAAAAGTTGCCAAGTGTAGCAGCAACCATAGGGTATTTATCCCACAGGCATTGACTCTGACTTTGGGGTAAGTCCTGACAGGTCTAAAAGCCGGTCATGCCAATCCCCTTCTTCTTGGCAGTGATTGGTGGTAGCATGTGATCTAGGTCTGTCCAATGAAATGAGGGTTGACTCCATGGGAAGGGGGGGATACAATAGGAACATATTACTTGCTTTTAAATTAAAACCAAGAAAGGGACACTTTTCTATGGCTGAACTTCATTAGCTACTTGACTCCTGGAACTAGTGAAGCCACAGTGAAACCAGGAGGAAAGTGATTCTGAAGACCATGCATTTTCTGCTAAAGCAGGACCAAGTCTCAAGAAGAACTAGAGTGTGCCTTAAAGATGACAGAGTCAGTACAGAGAGGTTGCCCAGAGTTTTCTTGTGACACGTGAGATAATAAACGGCCTTGTTAAGCCGTCTGTCAGGGTTATTTTTCAGGGGCTTGAAACATGCTCTTGGAAATGACTTCTGTGAGATTTTAGGAGAAAAATCCTGGTAACATTGCTAGCTGCAGAGTACTCAAGCGACAAAAGGGAAGCAGAACCTTGACTAGTTCTTTCTGCCACAGCAGGGGAGCAGCCCAATTGGCTGGGAGTGCAGAGACTTCCTCTTCACACCCTAGCGGATGGTGGGAGCAAGGGCAATCTTGACATGAAAAGGATGTTATAAGAGAGCTCATTAGGAGGTGGTGTAAGAACATAAAAGCCACAGGACCTTCAAAAAGTGTTAAAACCACTCCCCAAGAGGAGAGTGGGGACTAGGTACCTAACAACAGTGAGAAAAGAGCACCTCCCATTAGCACAGTGAGCTGCAGACGCAGAAACACGCCAAAAATGACTTGGCTCATCCTTAACAGATGCGAGTCAAGCAGCCCCAGCAGAGGTTCCTGTTTCATTTCCCTGCTAAAATTTCTCAATAGCCAATCAATACTGATTGTACTAATGGTATGTACGCCCTGCTAAAAGGAAGAAACAACATCCTGACGCTTGGGACTACAGGAAAGGATGGGACAGAGAAAAACTGTCTAGTGGAGGGAAAAGAGCCGGTGATAACCAGCAGAGCTACTAAATGGTACCTTTGGGAGCAGCAAAATTTCACAGAGCTTCAAGAGGAGCTTATTTTCCTCCCAGGGAATGGCCTTCCAACTGGGAGAATGTGAATCAACATGCACCAGAAACCTGTATCCGGGGCCTGCCCAACGTCCTGGAAGATCTCAAGCCCAGACATGGAGGACAGGCTTGGAAACACATCCAGGACCCTCAGCCCATCGCTCGCTGAAATGCCCTCCATCGTGACATACAGAGATGACATTCAGAACATCTGACGAACCAGAGGTTTGGAATGGGTGGCGGGGATGCCACTACAGGACCCTGAGGAGATCCCACGATTGGGGAAGCAGTTATCTAGAGCAGCGGCAGAGCAGGAATTCAGAGGGTAGGGGTCACGTGTAAATTTTAAGATTTGTGACTATTTGTGGGTTCCGTATGTGCATATACGAGAGCCAGTACTTACAACGAGCTGTGGTTTCTGAATCAGGACACTAAATATTTTCCTCAATTTTCTTTTAATTTTTTTAAACTTTTTTAAAATTTATTTACTTTAGTTGTACACAATGCTATGCATTTATGTTTATGTGGTGCTGAGGATCGAACCCGGGCCACACACGTGCAAGGCGAGCGCCCTGCCGCTGAGCCACAACCCCAGCCCCCTTTCCTCAATTTTTAAACCAATTCAAGGAATCTCCATGCCCTTTGTATTTTTCATATCGCAAACCAGTTTGATTGTGTGGCACACAACAGGTAGCTTTTCCAGTCCTTCCAGGATGCACAGAAGAAAACCTATGTACCAAACTGGACTACCAGCTGCGCTACTATTTACATAAAAGGTGTCTTGAAACTGGCCCACTTTTAATAGAATCTTAAATAGAGTTTAATAGGAAACAGAGCATACCAAAAACAGAAAACTAGCAGGGCCTGCCAAACAGGAAGGGTACCAGGAAATAATGAAATGCACAAGGTCAAGTTTTGACATACTCTCCCTGCTAAAGACCCTGAGCCAGTCCAATTGCTTTTTGGTGGAAAGAGATATTAGAAAAGTGATCAAGAGGTATTAAAGATGTATTCCTACCAGAGTTTCTCCTTGATTAAAAATCCACACAAGAAGAAATGACTTTATTACATTTGCTATGTCAAAACCTTGTAGCGCCGGGCGCGGTGGCGCACGCCTGTAATCCAGCACTTTGGGAGGCTGAGGCAGGAGGATCGCTAGTTCAAAGCCAGCCTCAGCAATGGCGAGGCACTTAGCAACTCAGTGAGACCCTGTCTCTAAATAAAATATAAAAAAGGGCTGGGGATGTGGCCCAGTGGTCGAGTGCCACTGAGTTCAATCCCCAGTACCACAAGAAAAAAAAAAAAAAAAAAAAAAAAAAAAAAACCTTGTACCATGGTTGTCATATCCGGTGTTACACTCAGTGAAAATATATGCTAGAGTGGTATTAATGAAAAGTGAGGATTCCAAAAGTTACTACCAAGTATTTCGCAAAAAGGGAAGATTCTAAACTAGGTACATGCTACTGTTAAGTTTTTTAACCTATAGGTCTTAGTTACATAATAGAAAATGGGGTTTAAAGTAAAAAAAAAAAAAAAATCAGTTTTAACAGCATGGAAATCATTCAGATACATGACTCTTAAGGCTGCTGATCTCAAATAGGTTTGGTCATAAAAGAGTACCACCACTGAGAGGTGGAGGTGAGGGTCATTTCAGGTTAGTCAACAAGCCACTGGAGAATAGCACTGTCACTCAAAGAACACTCTGGACTAGAAAAGCCACCAGGTGCTATGGTTTAGATCTTGAACACCCCCAAAGGCTGGTGTCTTAAAGGTTTGGTCACTCACCTGTGACATTACTGGGAGCAGGGTCTAAGGGCTGGGAATACAGCTCAGTGGCAGACTACCTGCCAGCATGCTGAAGGCCCTGGGTTTGGTCGCCACCAAAATATAAATAAATAAATAAAGAGGTGGGATCTATTGGGAGGAAGTTATATCATTAAGGGAGTACCACCGACAGGGATATTAGACCCTCCCAATGGCTTCCCAGCTATTATGAGGTAAGCAGCTTCCTCTACCACCGGCCACCACCAGGATGCAATGCCTAGCCATGGGCCCAAAACAACAGACCAACCTCTGAAACTGTGTGCCAGATTAACCTTTCTCCTTACAAGTTGATTGGCTTGGGTCTTTTGTCACAGTAACAGAAAACTGACTAAATCAACAGGTGAACTGACCAAAACAGTGCCATGTAAGATACGAGACCTTTGCTTGGGTGCAAGATTATACTTAACCTTGTGACTGGATTACTTTCTGCATTGAAATTTTTAAAAAAGAAAAAAAATTTAATTCAGTTTTATGCATCCATTAGATGCATATTCCAGCTACATTCTGGCAATACTGAAAGTTCACAATCCAGTAAAAGAACTCCCCGATAATTTTATTTATTTTGTTTATTCTTGGCATTACTAGGCAAGCACTAACCCTGAGCCACATCCCCAGGCCCCTTCCATTGCATTTTGAGACAGGGTCTCAATATGAGTTACTAAGGCTGGCCGTGGACTTGTGATCCTCCTATCTCAGCCTCCCAAGTTGCTGGGATGAAAAGTGTGTGCCACTGTGCCTGGCTCTCCCTTAACACTGCCACCAAGACTACCTTACCAAGAAAAGTAGTAAGACTTCAACTTAACGATTTCAACAAGGGCCAACAAAGTGGTACCCAGCATGACACGTACCAATGATATTTTATTTGTCAAAATAAAATTCTACAAAAGGTAGCTTAACAATATCCAGAGGGAAAGACAAAATGTTCCCCTGTTTTATATAAGCAGAAAGTGGGTTTTGTGAACTGAACTGGAAACAATAAAAGAGTACGTTTTGTCGGTTACAAAGAAAGACCTGCAGCCTTTACGTCTACCACACAGCACACGTGAATCATGACTCTCTATTAGGCACGGATTGGGCCAGGTATACTTTTCCTTCCAACTTTTAAATTAATCATGTCCTCCCACCTGCCACACTTCCCCCAGCCCTCTCCCCCAAGAAGTCAGTTTCAAAGGCGAGAGTATATCATCGTTTCAAATTTACAACCAGGGGGAAAAAAAAGAGAGAGATGTTTGACATTGATCCATCATAGATATGAAAAATATATACTTAGATATAACTCTCTGTGTGCCTTCTGTAGACCCACTAAATTTATAGATTAATGAATATAAGGATTTATGTTATGTCAAAGTAAATATTGACCTTATCTCTGCCTGGGTCAATATTTACTGCTTTGCCCAATAAATCTCCATGTTCATTTTCACACTGAGTCAATATCAGTTCATTAATTTCTGCACGGTTCATATCAGTGTTTTATAAAATTTGAAATGCCGGTGAAAACATTCACCTAAAAAAACTAGATACAGCCAATTAAAGAGAGAAAAAGGCTTTTGCTTTCCCTCTGGTTTCCCTTTTAGATGTTCGTTGTTGGTTATTTGTTTTCCTTTCTGTTCTGCCCTCAAAGTTGTTGCAAGGAAAACTGCCTCAATTTCATACAACTCAGCTATCTATTCGAAAATGAAAGGAACAGTTTATAAAAATATTATGGAGCTGGGCACAAGGGCACACACCTATAATCCCAGCGGCTCGGGAGACAGAAGGATGGAGAGTTCAAAGCCAGCCTCAGCAACTTAGCAAGACCCTAAGTAACTTGGCAAGGCCCTCGGCAATTTAGTGAGACCTTGTCTCAAAATAAAAAATTTATAAAAGGCTGGGGATGTGGCTCAGTGAGTGGTTAAGTGCCTCTGGGTTCAATCCCTGGTGCCAAAAAAATATTATTTATATGTGTGTGTACACATATATATGCATATATGTGTATACATGAATACATATAAGTATATATAAAAGTATCAATACATATTTTACAAATTAATAAAATTTAAAATATATGTATTTATATATTTTTAAATATATTTAACTATATATTATGAATATGTAAGTTTATATTATGGATATTAAGTACTCAATATACTTTTATAAAATATTAAACAACTTCAGAAATATGAATGTAAAGATGCAATACATCTCACTTCTCAATGATAACCCCCACAATTAACTTGGGTGGGTAGTCTCCAAAATTCTCGACTGCACTCTTTAACAGGACCATTTTACCCATATTATTTTTTTAATTATTTATTTGCTTTAGTTGTACACAATGGGTTTTTTATTTGTATGTAGTGCTGAGGATCGAACCCGGGCCGCGCACGTGCTAGGCGAGCGCTCTACCACTGAGGCACAACCCCCGCCCACCCATATTATTCTAATGCCCCCTCTAGCTCGACCTACTTCATTTTGGTGGCTGTTAAGTAAGCGTTTCACCATAAGGATGGACTATAAATACCCAAATCTCTACTGATGGTCATTTAGGTCGCTCAACACAGTGGCACTTACAGGACATGCACAAGTGTATCCAAAAGATAAGTCCCTAAAAAGCAGAAGTGCAGGATGAAAGGCTATCAATATTTAATATTTTCACAGTTGTTACCAAAAAAGCCCTCCAAAAAGCCTTCATCCACCTGCTCCCTTCAAAGTCCATTTAAACAAACAATTTCAGCCTTCCATTCACTGGTGCTTGAAAAGCCCCATCACCACTGTGTCACCAGTGACAGGAAGCACTTGAGACCAACGCCACGCTGGACAACAGTTCATCCTCCTAGCAGGCTGTCCCAGGGTCACTCGAGTCCTCGTATCATACCTATCAGCATCCATTAACTTTACAAACACTTATGAAACTAGGTCCAGTGAGAAGATGCCAAGAAACCGTAGGCGTAGCAAGGACTTGAATACAGCTTGGGAGAAGAAAAGGAAAAAATATCTCAGCTGAGAAAACAACTTCTTTAAAACGGTTAGAGAAAAAAAAAAGGCAAACGTGGCCCACCACTGAGACAAGTTCAAGGTACCCAAAGCCAAAAGCGGCACATTTTTCTCTTTTATACAGAAAGCCCTGACTACTATGTGACTGTGAGTGTTTTTACTCATCCTTTTTATCCTTATAAACACGGGTCAAATACAAGAGAAAAAGAACACCAACCGGAAGACAGTTTGTTCTACAATGTGTTCCTGAGTTTGAGGCCTTCCTACCCCCAAAACATTGAGATAGGAGCAGGGAAATAGGAAGATTAATTACAGAGAAAGGTACTACTCAAAGAACGTTGAGACTAAAAGAAGGTCTCACTGAGTTGCTAAGTGCCTCGCCATTGCTGAGGCTGGCTTTGAACTTGCGATCCTCCTGCCTCAGCCTCCCAAGTGCTGGGATTACAGGCATGGGCCACCGTGCCTGGCTCTCCTACACTCATTTTAAATGTAATGCCATCTTCAGTCACCTCTGGGGATGAGGCTAGATGATTCCCTTTACCTCCTCTTCCACATACAAGCAGTAATAATAAATCCCCCATGGGATATGATTTGTCCTCGACATGTTTCTTCTCACATTTTTTTCCTCCCTCCAAGCAATCCTCAAAGGGTGCTTTTACCCAAAAGCCACAGTGGTCCATGAAATCCATTCGTAACTCCCTAATACCTCCAGAAAGAAGTTCTAGGTCAGGTCACTGGAATACTGCAACCCTCTCCAATCTTCTGCATCATTCCCTTAAATTTCCTTGGCCTACCTCGTGCTCTGGATATACTAAGCCACTTCCAGTTCCCTAGTCACCAGCAGAGCATTTCACATCTCAAAGGGCCTGGGAGCCTCCTGGCAAACACTCATCCACTTGTAAAGGCAGAGATCTGGCAGCAGCACTTCCGTGAAGGAGCCGCTCTGGCACCTCTCGTCATAGCACACCTGGCGGAGACCGCGCAGTTAACAAGCATGACACTTACAAAGTGTCACCGGATTAATACGGATGTGGAGAGAAGATGAAAACTGAAATATAAAGAGACTCGGGAGCTAAGGGAGAGACGGATCCAGGCTAAGCATGGAGGCCCAGGTAGCTTTCAGGCTGGGATGGGCAAGAATGAGTTCAAGGCTGATCTCTCCCCAGCGGTGTGGCTCCATGGAGCGGAAGATGTCTACTGCGAAGAGAAGGTCTCCAGGGAATGCTTCCCTTAAGAGACTTCGTAGGAGGCTTTAGGAGAGGTGCAAATAATATGACAATATTAACATTAAACCGCGAGGGCTCTGCCGTGCCTTCCGTTCTTCCAATGACAAAGGTAGACATCTTCAGGCATGCATATTTTGATTTACCCTGCACAGACCTTCTTAAAAATAGGAATGGAAATGAAAATTTAAGGAATTTAATTATAGCTTTTAAGTTCACCAGGGGAGCTTGTGACTTGAAGGGATCCAACAGGGAAAGCTTTTGTGAATCACCCTCAACTGTATCAGAAGCTCATGGCAGGACCTCCCCGCCCCCCAGTGCATGCCTAAGCACAGACTGGCACGATCGTCATCCATCTGTCCATCCCTCTGCCCATTTGAAAAGTATGCCCCCCGAATATCCACAAAATGAGATTCTCTGACACATGGCGGGAGAAACCAGAAAATCCTAGAGTATAATCATTGTCCTCAAGGACTCTACATTTAGCTGGGGCAATGAGACTCACACCTACATCTTCTTTCAAAACAAGATGTTCCTATGAACATATAGTGCAGTGGCATATAATTGAGAGGCCGGGTGCAAGCCAAAAATTATACCAGGTGCTTACATACATCGAAACCTCAAAGCCATCCTACCAAGCGTGTCCATTTATCACCCAATACAGCTGAGCAAGTCATCGACCCCAGGACCTTGCATGTCCCCTGGTTTAGGAAGGAATACCTCTTATGCCATTTGATCTTCATCCACCCCCCAATGCCAGAACTTTTACAGAGAATTTTGGTCAATACATGCTTCAATTTTGGATTCTTCTAATGATGTATTGATTCACAGAAGTTTCCATTTTACTTTATTTATTTTTATTTGTTGGTATTAGGGATTGAACCACTGAGAAACATCCCCAGCCCTTTCTAATTTTTTCCTTTTGAGACAGGGACTGGCTAAGTTGCCTAGGCTGGCCTCAAACTTGCGATTTTCCTGCCTCAGCCTCCTGAGTAGCTGGGATTACAGGCATGCACCACCACACCTGCCTGACTTTATAGTTCTTTATACAAAGAAGGAGCATGAGATGTAGACTATTAAAGATACAGGGGGAAAAAAAAGGGTGGGGGAGACCACAACGTGTTTTTCTCTAAGTATTTGAGGGAGAGGAGACAAAACTGCTTTATAAAAATGCCTCAAATTCCCACTTGGATTGTTCCAGATTTGTTTCTCGTTTCTCTTTCCGGCAACAGTGACGTACCCAACATGTGTTAGTTTCCGTGTAATAATTACAGAAGTTCTGGGAAAATGCCAAAATTCATGAGCTGTCATCACCTCGAGTCACACAGAAAAGTATCTACATCTTAGCTGGGTAAAACTAACAGAAGATAAATTGTTTTAATATTCCCAATGAGGTATGCTTTTAAACTATTACTTTTTTTGGAGGGGGGGGGCTGGCATAATTCTACATGAAATATATTAAAAGATCATTCCCTTTTATTCCCCCTCTATGTTAGCATATGAGAAAAGAAATCAAAGATATATAAATCAATCTTGAAATTATACTCCTGTTACTAAGAGTTAACAATAATATCTTCTTTTCTACCTCATGGATGATTTTCTCACATTGAACTGATATCATGACCCCTTTGTACAGGAGACTAAATTAAGAACAAGAAAGGTAACCCATCTATAGATGACCACGACAGGACAGAACAGGTTCTGCCATCAAGAGTCCCCTCTGCTAAAGTTGTAGGTGTTCACAAAGGGAATACTTTGATAAGACTATGAAAGCAAAGTTTTTTAGCCTTTCAAAGATAAATAGGTGTCTCCATGATCTAAAGTGACACAGTGAAAATGAAATAGTCCTACAGTGAGAAGTGAAGTGTTATCCTGATATTAACGACCTATGGGTGATATGGAAAATGTCCTAAAAACAAGCCGTCCACGGTCAGAACTTCATGCGATTCTCTGTCATGTCTAGGAGGGATGTCATGAGAATGACTGGGCCAACATCAATCAAGCTTCACTCCACACAAAGGTGACTTAAGGAGCAGAACACAGTGACCCAAACCAGGCAACACCACTGGTCACCTGGACCCCTTTCACGGGCCTTCCCTGACCCCAAGTCCTTCCCAAAAAAGGACCACCAGCATCCACAGTGGGTGCTACGGAGAAGGCTTGCCAAAGATACTGCAGCTCAACAGAAATCCCTGTTTCACAGATGGGAAAACTGAGGCCGCAATGTGCAAGCCATTAGCTGTCCTTCCAAAATCCTCACTGATAAAATTGAGATTCCCCAAATCCCAACTAGGCAATTCCTGTGAATTACAGCTGAGTGAATCTTGCTTGCCAGTTCTCAGTATTACCCAGTAATAAGCCAACTGTCAATCATGACTACCCAAAGAGAACTCGATTAACAACTTCAAGGGCAGCAAAGTGGTATAACAGGGTCAACAATAGGTACTTAACATGGGAATGTTAAACTTACATCATTTCATGTCAACCCCACAACAACCCTATGAGGGAAGTGGTATTGATTGTGATCCATTTCACAGATGGGAAAACTGAGGCATCAATTACATGTCATTCCAAGATCATAACTGATAAAACTGTGGTCTCTCTCTATGAATACAAAATTCATACTCTCAGGGCTGGGATAGAGCTCAGTGGGTAGAGCACTTGCCTACCATGCACAAGGTCCTGGATTCAATCCCCAGCACCGCCGAAAAAAAGGAAAAAAAAAAAAGATCATAATCTCACACACCACACCACACCCCCAAACCACCCAAGACAATATTGTAGGAGAAAACAAATGAATCAGAGAATTAGAGATGGAAAAATATAGAGCATTAATCCAATCTTTCAGAATGCCCTCCTTCAGCTTAGCTAAATTTAAAAACATTTCCCCCAGCAAAGAGCCTTTCTTCATTTGTCATTCTTATTTGCCAAGCAACATTTATACCTCGAAATTCATATGTGCCACTATTAGCCCTACATCTGGTCTGCCACAATTTTAAGGTGTTGAACTGCCAAGAATAACAGGCCTTAACTCTTAATTCTTCCTGCCCTTTCTTTATTGGCCAAATGCTGAAGAGTGTCTCTGATGGACCCCACAACTTCCTGACTTGGGGATCAGTACCGCACCACTTTGGCACGTGACAACCACTGTGACCGTGGAATCCTCAGGAAACACTGTCTCACACGTTAAGATCACACACAAGAGGAGCATCCCTAACTCAAAAATCTGAACGTCTCCATTACTCAAAACTGAGTGCCAACATGATCCCACAAGTAAAGATTCCATACTGACCTCGTGACAAGCCCAATCAAAACACAGGAACACTAAAAATGTCATATAAAATCAGCTTCAGGCTATCTATAAGGTGCACAGGAAACAAATGAATTTCATGCCCAGTCCTGGTTCCCATCTCCAAGACATTTCATTTTATATATGCAAATATTCCAAAACCTGAAACATACCCGGGCATGGTGGTGCAAACCTGTAATCCCAGCAGCTTGGAAGGCTGAGGCAGGAGGATCATGAGTTCAAAGCCAGCCTCAGTGAGAATGAGGCCCTAAGCAACTCAGCAAGACCCTGTCTCTAAATAAAATACAAAATAGGGCTGAGGATGTGGCTCAGTGGTCAAGTGTCCCTGTGTTCAATCCCCCGTGCCCCCCCCCAAAAAAACCCTGAAATTCTCCCAAGCATTTTTGAGAAGGATATGTGGATATCAATCTGTACCACTAACTGATATCTGTCTCACTCTTCTTATTACTCCTAACAAACCAGTTCATATCCTATGAAGGATTACTCAAATCACTAACCTATCAATTAAAACAAGGGTTGACAAGCTGTGGCCTGTGAACCCTATCTAACCAGAGACCTTTTTTGCACAGCCCACAAAGAAAGAATGCTTCTTTTATAGTTCTAAATGGTTGGGTACAAAAGTTGAAAGAACAGTACTTCCTGACATAGACAAATCCTACAAAACTCCAATTCCAGTAGTCATCGAGTTTTATCCGAACACAGCCCTGTATTGTCTGTGGCCGCTCTTATCCTACAATAGTCAATCTGAGTAGCTGAAACTGAGACCATGTGACCTGAGAAGCCTAAGATGTTTACTAGATATCTTTTCAGAAAAAGTGTGCCAGTACCTCAACTTGGGCCATTAGCTGTTCCACGGGCAGACATGGCACCCACAGCCAGACACGATGCATTCCACGACACAGACTGTTTCAGCCCACCCAGGGTAAGGACATCAATCATCACTCCATCCCAAAGATAACATCGCTTGTGTCCATTCTTCACTGAGTAATGGGAGAAGTTTTAGGTCTTTCCTTTCTTTGCCATCAATGGCAATTGGAGATGCTGATGGGATATAACTTCCAATTTCCTCACTAACAGCATTATTATTCTAAATTGACAAACTCTAAATAGCAGACCACTTTATGCTTCTTCCTGATATCAGAGCCGCAAAGAACAAAATGATAAATTTTCTTTGGGTTCCTTGGCATGAAGCTATATGTGTGTGTGTGTGTGTGTGTGTGTGTGTGTGTGTGAGTGTGTGTAATTTTGGCCTTCATCTCCCAATTTCCTTCATTTATCAGAAATGGTGACAAAAAAGGCTCTAATTAGATAATTCTAATCACAAAGAACTGGATGTGATGGAAGACTTCAGAATCACTATCTGCTTGTAGCAAAACAAAACAGATAGGCTATTCTCCCTGTAGGGGCAGGAGATTTATCAATAGACAAAAGGATGCAAAAAGCCAATAGATAAGGTGTAATTAAAGATCAGACCTATAAATTTTACACTGACACAAATTTAACAAGATTTGCAGGCGGAAATTCAGAATTTAAAACCAGAGCATTCACTATGAAAGGAGAGCTTTCAGCTCTATATGCAACAACATTGCATCCTGCATAGATTTATTATTAAGACTAATATGCTATGACTTTCAGCTCCTTGATACAAGCAATCTGAATTATTCAGTGTCAAAGTAATTTCCAAAGACGTCTATCTTCCTCAAGTATTCCTTCTTAATTAGCTACAATCCATTTTCCGTATATTTTTGAGCCTCAAAATCTCTTTGAGAAATCACAATCCACCTGTCACATCTTGGTTAACTGTGGGAACCCTGCTGCAAAAAGGTCTCCATGTACTATGTCTCCATTCCCCGCCCCCCTTGAAATGCAAGAAAATTATTTCCTATATAATTTTCAACACGGTTGTAACAAGGACCTCTCATTTCACTGGCTCAAAGTCTAACAGTCAAAATACAAATGAAAACAACTGCAGTCTATGGTACTAGAATAAATTCCACAAACAAGACTGATTAGAAAATAAAGTTTCATTTCTCCACTTAGTTTTGGAGATCTAATGCTTTGTAATCCTTAGCAGAAGTTTAAGCAGCTGAAGACCAGCCTTAAAATTTGTGGTCTCTGAAAATCATAGCCACCAAAGAAACAGAAAAGAAAATGTGTAACTTCAGGAAAGTCACAAGTTAGGTACAATAACTCATTAACGAGTTCAGAAATAAATGCAAATGGAGGGAGAAAACAGGTGGGAAAGATTAACAACCTTGAGAAAAAAACAGACTTGAATATTTTCAACTTCTAGCGAACTATAAAAGGGTGCAATAAACAGAACTCAGGTGTGAACATGATAAAAGCACGACTGTGAGCCAGACTTGACAGGATGCCTTACCAGAGTAGGCCCAGTATGGGTCGCCTGAGGCCTTACGTCTGCGGATCTGCACTGAGCTGCCGTGTCTGCTGTCCTGCAGGGTCCCCACGTAGCCTTCCGTCAGCGCTGCAAGAGAGACAGGAGACTCACAGTGAGAGAAAGTCATCACCCCCCAAGCACAGGGAGGGGTCTCACGAACAGATCTGGGAGACTTCAGAGAAGCAAAGACCTTGGGGATGACCCAGTAGAACCTCATTTTACAGGAAAAAAAAAAAAAAAACTGCAGGAGAATCCACAGATTACCATGACTACTGTGGATATAATAACAGCTTACTTCACTTCATGAGCCCTTAACTTTGTGCCAAAGGGCACAGGACATTAAGTCCTTTGTATGCATTATCTTTTTTGGTCTGCAAATACCACGGTGCAGTAGAACAAACAATAAGCTAACTGAAGTTTCAAGTGTGGTCACTGTCACTTGCCCAAGGTCAGATAAATGGTAGGACTGGAATCTATGGCTTTGGTTCTACCTACATCAATAAGCCCAGGTCCCCTGGCCTATGTGATCTTCATAGAGCAAGGGCTCATTCTACCTGTTTTATAAATAGAGGAAAAAGCTCAGAGGCACACACTGGTCCCAGGACCCACAGGTAAGCATGCAGACCAGGGAGCCATGTGCCACTCAAACAAACCACAGTGTGACACGAGAAGAACTCCCATGGTGAGTACCCGTGTTCCACACCCTTGGGTCCACAAATAGTCACCTGCAGGACTGAGCACACGAAACAAGAAACCCCCGCAACAATCTCAGAAAAGAAACACCGCTTAATGATATATTTTTTTGAAGGCTCAAAATGAATCCAATCCACCCAGCAAAAGCAAAAATATTCAACCCCATTATGGAGAGCTTCCATCTGCCTGCGCCCGCGTTCAAAACCCTTCTCCCAGCCTCTTCATGGATGCAAATTTCTCTTGTTGCGAACCCACACCTGAATGCACCGATATATTAGAAGAGAAATATCACAGGTGCCCAGAATCCAAAATGAAACAGGATTATACTCCAACAATACACACCACCTGACTATGTTAATATTCAAATCCACCCAAACAAAATCAAGCGCTTTGCAAAAGCAAAGAAAACGGGGAGAGGAACTGTATATTCAATTTAAGATGAAGAGAGCCACGGGAAAGCACAATACATTTTCCATCCCAAATTCATCAATAATAATAATATTATGATGTAGCTTTGATGAGGATGTGACAGGCTTGAACAGAAAAAAAATCAGGAAAAATGATAAAGTACTTGGCGCTTACATTTCAAGTGCAAAGACGAGTTTTAACACAAGTAATGCCTGAGCAGAGAGATTCTGTAGAGATGAGCCCTTTAGAGGAAAGTGGGAATCTGATGAAACCCAAAACATAACCAAACAGTAAATCTGGTATCCCCCATATTTATTCACTGGTCCTGATTAAATTACTATCCATCCATAAACTACAATGAAGGCTTAGGTACGCATCATCCAATCCATCCTGCCCCAGGAAGTTGACCATTCTGAGCTTCTAGAGCTCAAAAATAAAGTTTCTCACTTTCTAGTCCCCTAATCCATTTTTCCCCTCCACAAAAGAATACTAAATTATCAATCGTTAGGCTTACTTATTTTCTTTGCATATGGGAAACCTTTTTTATTTATCCCTTCACTCTGCTTTAAATAAGTTCTATCAAATAACCCTTTCTCTTTGTGTCAAGACAAAATGAGTAAAAGCTACTGATTATACAATGCTTTTTAAATGCCTGTAAACAAATAATATTTCATAAGTGGCCCTGGATTTGGACTGAGGTCAAGAGACCACACCAACATCTGAGTTTAAAAATAGCAACTGAGCTTTGGTTGGGTGTTGTAATATTAGCCCAAAGCCTCAAGAGGATGGCCAAGGATCAAGCAAGGCATTGAGAGAGGAGATAAAAAATGGAACCAAGTCAGAGGAGGCAAAACCTATAGATGAACTCTTTTGATAATATTTATGACCTGGACAAAGGCAATGTAAAGCTAGCCCTATCTGTGGCTTAAGAACTACACAAACCAATTACCTGTTAACAAGTGTCTTTTTCTCTTTCTCACATGCAAAAGATCCCCCAATGAGACCCAGAGTGTCTTTGAAACAGTTGCTTCAACTTCTGATCATCAATTTCTCCATTCATAAAGGGACATTGTCAGAACAGTGATCTGGACTGCTTTTAATAAACAAACAAATAAACACACTGTTGCCGCCTGAAGCGATGGCTGCTTGGAGCAAGAAGCTGCGGGAAGAAGTTCAGAGGTGAACTGGAAACAGTTTTTTTATTTTGATAACTTTTCTCTCTGGCTCTAACAACGACTTTAACACGCACTACACACACCACCAAAATGGCGCAGACCCGATCAGCAATCTCGCTCAAGTCCCGCGAGACCTCGGGCCAAGTCCCATGAGACTACGGAAGGCAGCAACAGCCAAACATCTCCACGGCCCCGTAGTCAACCACAATCTTAGCCATCTCCCCAAACAGGGCTCCTGCAACAAACAAACAAAAAAAGCCAGGTGTGGTGGCACATGCCTGTAACCCCAGCAGCTTAGGCAGGAGGATCCCAAGTTCAAAACCAGCCTCATCAACTTAGCAAGACCCTAAACAACTTAGTAAGACCCTGTCTCAAATTTTTTAAAAATACTTTTTAAAAGGGCTGTGGATGCAGCTCAGTAACTGAGCCCTTCTGGGTTCAATCCCTGTACCAAAAGGGGCGGGGGTGGGGGGTACTGTACTCTGGAATTTAGATTTAATTGGTCTAGGGCGGAGTTCAGGCACCAGTACTTAAATTATTTTTTCTTCCTTTTTTTTTTTTTTTTTTTTTTTTTTTTTAAAGACAGGGTGTTGCTATGTAGGCCAGGCTAGCCCAGAACTCCTGCTTCAATCTCCTGGGTAGCCGGGGCTGTGGGAGTGAGCCACTGCTCCTGCCCCCATGTGATTCTATATTGAAGCCAGAGGAAAAAAACCAGCAAACGTCCCAACAGAGCTGGGCCTAACGTCTCTGGACCTAAGGCCTGGCTCATCTCTGACATTCCCAACTCTTTTCCTCACGGCCTGTAACTTCACAGCCAACGTCCTCACCCTGATGCGGGGTTGGGAGGGCACAGACGAGCAGGCCTCCTGCAGAACTGAGGACAGCGTGGCACCAATTTCAAAATTCAGACAAACAAATCCAAACTGAGCAAGAACAGAGTTCTCACGGACAAGCTCACAAACAAACCAGGTAGGAAATTAAGGAAGGAATGGGGTTTTCTTCAAGGATATTAATTCCTACCCATGCTGTGAACAAAAGATGGAACTGAGACCCGTAATGCCCACTACCCACCCTCCCTGAAAAGGAGGTGATGTTCATTTCCCAGAACTTCTGAGATCATCAGGGGAGTGCAAGGGGCACACAGACTGCCAGGAAGGTCTCCTCCTGGGAAAGCAGAGTGGCAGGTCCACAGCTGAGTCACAGCCTGAGCATCTCCAAGCCCCATGCTTAGATAAGGACCTGTATCCACTAGTCTGTATTGAGGCCATCAGGTGTGAGGTCCCACTCTTAACCACCTCCCAAAGCAAACTAAACTAGTAATGCAAAAGCAAATCCACAAAGAGACATCCAATTGAAGAAACACGGGAAGTTGCCACCATAAGATCCTCCCCTCTGGACTCAACACATACACCCAACGAGCAGGCTCCTTCCAAGTGACATAGGGACCATGGATCTGAGCTGAGCAGCAGAAACTGCCTGTCTAAAGACGGGTCTCTTGGGACAAAACAGGAGATGCGGTAGTGCCGAGCACAGCCCAGCTGACAAGTAGTAACAGAAGAGCTGAGGACCACCCCAAGGGAGATGGGTCCCCCTTGTCCTGCTCACACTCCCCCTGTGATTCACACAGCGAGGGCAGGTGGTGCAGGAAAACTTGCTTCTGAGAGGCATGCTGCATGGCTTCTCGAGGGCTCAAGGGCCCAGGAAAGAGCACATGTGTTTCCTGGACTACTGACAAACCAGCCCCCTAGTGGAGCTCGCCACATCCTGTGTGTTCATGAATAGTGAGTGAATGAATGAATGACAGAAAGGTCCGTGGCAACTGCTCTGGCACAGTGTGTGTATGTGTATATGTGTGCGTACATAACAAAAACACCGCCTTCTCCCTCAGTGCCTCTCATGGGAGCCAATATGCACCTATCAGAAAGATCTGAAGCAGGATCCATCCTGAGTACCTACTAAGTGAACCTTCAGGGAGGCCACGCAGAAACACTGTAGCAAAAGACTCTATCACTCAGCACCAGATTTGTTTTGTTCAACACATAAATTATTCATTAAAGGTGACTATATTTAGTTTTCCCATTTATTACATCTGTCAGTAATGTGTGATTTCTTACCCCACCCCCCAATGAAAACATAATCATGTATTACTGGATTACTGCATGAATTAAAACAAAATTTTAAGTTCTCTCCTCAATGTACTTCAGTTAAGAATAAGGTGATTTAAAAAAAAAAACAATTTTTTAAAAATGACTACTTGAAGATAAGTCAAAAATGTATATAGAGTATATTAAACAACTTAATATTTTATTGGCAAGAAACAGAAGATTTGCAAATAGAAACAGTCTGTGGTTCCCAAGTAAAGCTACAGAGTCAGCACACCAAATTCAATCAATTTTAATACTCTTTGTACTCTCCTAAGCTCAAACAGCCAACCAATGGCGGCATGGCAATGATATGGTATGGCTATGAATCATGCTATTGATTTTCAATATCTTCTGTGCAGAAAATTAAATTATGCAAATGCATGCCTTTACGAATCCTTACCTTAATGTGAAATTGCATACTTGCTTATGTCAGCAACTTAATTACACAATTAAAAATGGAGCATGCTTATGAAAATATGTAGCTTCACTTCAGAACAGACAATAAGCATAAATCTGCCTATGGTTATCATGGGAATAAAAAGAGGGAGGACTGGGTTATGCAAACATGTATTCGACCAGGTTCTACAGCACCAAAACCACTATGGTTTATGGAGCTAAAGTCATTTGTCAAACGAAAACCTGAAGGGCTTTTTATCATGTTATAACATTGCAACTTACTGGAAGAACAGTTATATATGGAGAAGTATACACAGCTGTAAATGTCTCTTCAAAGTGGTCAATTCTAGTGTCATTTGAGACCACGCCCCCACACGCACACACCCCTGTCGTGCTTGCAAACTAGGGCATGTGGGATTTTAAACTTAAGTTAACTTTGAGAGTTGGATCATGCAATAATGAAATGGGTTTTAGCAAGGAAGAATCCAGCCACTCCCATCCTGCAGGAGAATTTGGGTCTCTCAATTCCGACAAGATGAAAGTGGAGATTTCAAAACCAATAGTATTAACTAGCCAAGGATGCTTACATCTCACTCAGCAGGAGGAATCTTAAGTCAACCTGGTTGCTAGGCAGAGTTAAATGAGTGACAGGTATTTTCATCAGGGAGTTTTCAGAAACTCCATCTCCTCTCAGAACTTCTACGGAGCCTACCTCATTTCCAGCCTGAAGCGAAAAAGATAAAAATGTTTCCAGCCCCAAAGGCCCAATCCGTTCCTATAAAAATATCCTCAGAGTTACCTACTACTGAAGATATCAACGAAACTGCTTCCTATGTGCATGATTTAATTTCCCAGAGCTACCGGACATAGTTTATAAGAATAAATGCTTTTATTCTGGGAATATTAAAGCAGATGTGTGACCCATCTGCCTTAACTGGATCTTCAGGAGAAGTCTGTGTAGTCAGAACTCTCAGTGTTTCACAGATAATTTGACATGGCAGTGGGGGGCACTTCAAGCCGTGTTAACTCTTTGTTATTTTGCAGGGAACATTTTGCCACCTAAGAACCTTGCTCCTTTAGGCACCACGTTAAATAATGTTCTTGACATACATGTCTTAGATTTTCCTATCAGAAAGAAGCAAGGATCACTGGTCTAGATGAAATAAGAATAAAGCCACTACATGTAGGTTGAAGAGAGAGTACAATGTCCTACTTTATTTTGACAAAGGTGGTCCGTTTCTACATGCATTTGTATATAGGAATGGGAATGGAAGTCTGAGATGCCCACCAAGAAAAGAAGACAGGAGGCCACCAAGGATTTCAAAAGAACCACTGTAGTTCTTCATCCTCCCAGAAAGACCCACAATGTCCACTTCATCTCTGCTGTCCTGATATTCCATGGGGAAAAGTGGGTACACAGCAAAGGTTATACGTTGAGTGAAGCCAGTGTAAGATAATAATAGGAACATCCCAAAGTTCCTTCTACAACCCGACTGCACATGTGCCCAAAGCAAACCAGAGAGGTAACACATGAAGTTATTTCCACTTCACCACCTACTCAGTTCTAGATCATTCCAAAGGATGAAGAGCCTGGCAGAACACTTCAACTCCCAACCAAAGCGGAAAACAGCAGAACACAGAAATGTTGATGCCCCTGTGCCAGAATGGAAAATTAGGTAGGATGATGGACAGGTCACACTCACATAAAGAGTCCTCTTTCTTCCTCCAGAGTCACTGCCAAAAACAAGCCCGCTAAAAATAGGCAATAGGCACTCTCATTTTCGAATCCGGAATATAGATTTTCAGAATGGCAGACACGCAGTTAAGCAGGCTGTTTACATCTACGCTAACTGCTCATACAACAAACAAATTAAAGATCCCTCAAGGACAGCGAAATCTGCATCAAGCACAATTTTCTCCAAATTTTAAAGAGCATTTAAGAACATTAAATCCCACACAATAGTCTGAAATGAATATATCTTTATCTTTTTTGTGCCTACAATAGGCAAAAGGATCAAATTATAGTTAAAAGTAATTAAATATTCCAATCAGCCTCTCATTTTCTTTGTGCCTGTGTTTCAATTAATTGTAGTAAAACGTACTTGGTGAGTGTCCCAAATAGTAGGATCAAGAAGTGTGTTCCTCCACAACTACTGCATTACAAACGGTCCTTCTAGCTGTTTGTGATACTGAGTTAACCTCAAATACAATAGATTATATTACAGTAGATTGCCTATTTTATCATATTCAAATGTCTCTATTGTCTCAACTAAGAAAACCTTTTCATCATCTAGTGATAAAGAGATCTAATATAGAGCCATGATTTTTTTTTTATTTTTGTAAGTAAAATGAATTACTAAAACTAAGAGGCAAGGGAAAAAGGAATCACACAGCAATTTTGTATCCCAGGGGGCAAAAGAAACACAAAATGCCCTTGTAAAAATGAGTTGTCGGGTGGAGGAGCAAAATACTGAACTGAACTTCTCTTGTGAATTTATTAAAAAATAATGTAGAGCCGAAAAGGTTGGACCCATGTTTTTTTTAAATAAGGACTAAAGAGAGACCCACCCGAAAAGAACAAAAAAAAAGAAAGAAAGAAAAGAAGAAGAGAAAAGAAAAAGCCATCCCTCTGCTAATAACTCAAGCTTAAAAACTTCACGAATTAAAAAAAAAAAAAAAAATACAGGTCTAGGAAAAGTACACTTAGAAATTTGATTTATAATGAATGGGGCTCATTATACATTTGTGAAGAAGCTGAAAATATCTCTCTTTTCATGGAGAAAACATCTCTAAAAAGAAAAAAAATAATGCCCCCAGCTTCTGAAAACTGCATAACATCGGGTAGAAACATAACAACCAGTCGAGCGTGGTGGCATACACCTGTAATCCAAGGGACTAGGGGATCTGAGGCAGGAGGATCACCAAGTTTAAGGACAGCCTCAACCAGTTAGTAAGGCCCTAAGCAATTTAGAAAGACTCAGTCTCAAAATCTAAAAATGTCTGGGGATGAAGCTTGTGGTAAAGTGCCCCTGGTTTCAATCTGAGTACTGTAGGTAGGTAGGTAGGTAGGTAGGTAGACAGACACACAGACAGACCCCCCCAAACACAGAGACAGAAGCTCTTCTAGTCTGTTTTTATTCTGTGGTTCCAAAGAATCAAGTCTCTTGATTCTGTAATATTACCCACAATTTGAAGAATGTTCATGTGGCGTGTTGTGGAAATGTCCCCGGCCACGGACATGCACTTCCAATTTGACAACTGCAGCATCTCTTTGAACATCCACAAAATACAGGGGTGTTTTATCCTGTGTGTGTGTGTGTGTGTGTGTGTGTGTGTGTGTGTGTCCCCTGTGCAAGCAGGTGGACTTTCCAAAATAGGGAAAGGTAGGGGAGAAATTGAATGTTTTCTTTGTAATTTGTGTTTGTTTGTTTGTTTGTTTGTTTGTTTGTTTGTTTTTTTTTGGTACTGGGGATTGAATCCAGGAGCACCTAACCACTAGCCACATCCCCAGCCTTTTTTATGATTTTTTATTTTGAGTCAGGGTCTCCCAAATTTGCTTAGGGTCTAAGTTGCTGTGGCTGGCCTTGAACTTGCAATCCTCCTGCCTCAGCCTCCCCAGTCACTGGGATTACAGGCCTGTGTCGTCAAGTCCAGCTTGTCTTCTTTTTATTAATGGAAGATCTGGATCTTATTCCCAAATAGCAACAAAATGCTATGTGAATAGCAATGAGCTCTTAGAGAAGAGCCAAGAATTTCCAGCTGGCCTCTGTCTCCACCCAGTCCCAGCTGATCATTTATATTTCTTAAACAGTCTACCTATGGCCCTCTGAGCGTGCCCCCATGGCCTGGCACAATCGTAATTTATTTACTAAGTCAATTACTGCCCATGAGTTGAGCACTGTTAAAAGTATAATCAATATACTGGCTCATGTAATTCTTCCAATAATCCTAGTTTAGGTACAATATACAGAAAAGATATATTACTTGCCCAAGAACACAGAGACCTGAGAGCCAGATATTACTCTCCAGACTGTAGAGTTAACACTATTAAAATCTTTTCTAAATTTATTTATATTTGTGTGTGTGTGTGTGTGTGTGTTTTCTGGGGATGGAACCCAGGGCTTCCTTCACACATGATAATCAAGTGCTCCACCACTGAGCCACACCTCTGGCCTCTTACAGATATCCTTCACAAATCTGAATTTTTCACATTCACAAAAAGTCTTTTGAGTTAATAGCTACTCTACTTGCTCAAAGGTAAATAACATCACAAGTAAATTCCTACATAAGCCTCAGACAACTAAAAATAGAACAATTTCAAAAGAAGGAAGCTGTCTAGGCAATTCTTCCTACCAAAGGGAATTGTCAAAGATTTAAAAAAAAAAAAAAAGGCAAGTTCTCAATACTAGAAAAAAGAAAGAATCATTTTTTCATCATGTTGTTGAGAATATCCAATTATAACCATGCCAACATTGGTTATTGGCTATTGGTCTATCAAAAAAAAGAAAAAAGAAAAAAGCCACTTCCATGCCAAGTGGAAATACATATTGTTAAAATTTTGGGAAAGAAATACGAAAGTGATATATGGATTAATAAATTCTCTTCTTTCACACTCTTTTGTATAAAATGCGTACCCAATGTATTTTTCATTCTTAAGAAATAAACATTAACGTGGGCCTTTTATAGAGTCCAGTCACACACACACGCACACACACACACACACACCCTGTGAAATATCGAAATGTAATCAGTATTTTTTAAAAGGACAGAGAGTAGACAAAGAAATCCTACTTAAAAGTGATTGGACACCCATTTGCAAACCTCACAATGTCCACAAACTCCATCAAATACACCAGCACCCTCACCAGATGCCAGCCACATGTCCTTGAGGTTTCCAGCCTCCACTAAGTAAGTTAACTACTCTATTCTTTATAAACCACCCAGTCTGTGGTATTCAGTTACAGCAGTAGAAAACAGACAAAGACAATAAACAGACAAAGACCTTCACAATAACATAAATATCCACTGAGATAACACCAACCATGGTAAATTGCAGGTATAAGCCTAGGAACTACATTTGGTAAAATCAAATACAGAAGGCACTCCAAACATCCCTTCCAGTCAATTGTGAGACCTGTGACTTCCAGAGCGAGGTTGGAGACGTTCTCTAAATACAGTCTGGCCAGTCATTCAGTAGATTGACTATTCTCCAGAGATTTGTCCTACTGCTCAACAAGGTTTCTATCCTCCCTTCACAGTTAAGTAGTTAAAGAGAGTTTCTAGGGAGCCTGGCGTTTCTCCATGCTATGGTAACAAGCCTTGCACCCTCCTGCCCTCTAGGGCCTTAACTTGTAAACCTGGTGAACAGAATGTGAAAATGGAATGAAACAAATGGTACAGGTGGGGGAGGAATGTAATGGGAGAGAATGATCAGGGAAGGAGATGTGTTAGTAGAAGGCACTGGCAGGGAGGGAGGGTGGATTGGGGAACAAGCTGTGTAAGATGTAAAAGCAGAGTAAACTGGCATAAGGAGGCTCATCTGGTGGAAGCTTGTCATCTGGGAAGCTAGAAGTGGGAAATAGAGGAAGAAGAAGGGCAGGATCCTGAAGGACCTCAAGGGAGACTGGGGCGCTCAAAGGTGGCAGCCGACGTGGTCTGGTGTATCATATATCCTTTAGAACAGCTGCATTGAGATATAATGGGTTTTACTGTAATTACAGAGTTGTGCAACCATGATCTAATTTTAGAGCATTTTTACATTTTTACCAATGTATGCTTTTAAAACATGACTCTGCTGTGCGGGGAACAGACAGGAGGAAGGCAGGCAGAAGTCAAAGTAAAAGCTGATCACCCCGGCCCCAGGGAGGAGGGAGGTCAAGACAGAAAATGCACTGTGTTTCTTGCACAGGTGTGAAGCAGCTAAGAGACATTTTCCCAGAAGCTAAATGATAGAGAGCAAACATTTTACCCTAATATGTGCATTCACCAGGTCAAATAAGTACTCAACTGTTTTGTAGTTTGCTATTGTTTTCTATGGACTTCACTTTTACCATTTTTCACTTGAATTAAGAACCGTCTAGAAATGAGTTGCTAGCCAGGTGTAGTGGTGCACGCCCATAATCCCAGTGACTCAGGAGGCTGAGTCAGGAGGATCACAAGTTCAAGATGAGCTTGTGCAACTTGGCAAGACCCTGGGCTGTAGCTCTGAAGTAGAGCACCCCCGGGTTCAGTACCCAGAAAGGGGCGGGGCGGGGATTTGCTTATGCATCTCAATTTAAAAGACAGCAGTTATGAGAGTCAAAGCAGATACAACTAGTTACAAATAAAATAAGGAAGGGAAAGAAGCAAGAATGATCTTTCTCACTATATTTTATCTTAGAGCTACATACTGCATAAAACTACACATAATAATAATAATAATAAGCACCTGTCTGTATGATCCTTGGAAAGGAACAGGTGACCGACCCATCTACTGGGACCCTAGAGGGAGATATTTTAAAATCCATTTTATGTTTAAACAGGAATGAAAGGCTGGCCTCAACCCTAGCTCCTAGGAAAATGGCTCTAGGAAGAAGAAGGAAAAAAAAACTCCTTCCACAAGTAGAGGTGAGCAAATGGAACAGAAAGCAACTTAGACAAAGCCCAATAAATAAACGAAATCTAAGGTAATTCATTCTCTGCACAATGATAAAGATTTTGTCTTTAGCAACTGTTTAAGATTATCTATAATCATGCAAATGCGCCCAGGGATAAATATGCCAGTGACTGAGAGGCAAATAAATGACCAGATAGATTGCTTCCTCCTTCCTTTGAGTCCACAGGACAATCTCTGCCTCCTGAAACCCTGAAAAACAGGCCACTGGTTGGCCTTCTTTGATTCAATCAATGACACCTGTCCCTGGCATTTAAAAGAAAAATAATAATAACCCATGGAACTGGGTTAGTATTGCCCAGGCAACCACTTTAATGCTGCTAGTCAGAATATCCCAGGGCTATGAGTTCATTTTTGTTATCTCCATTTTTATTAAGTGTTAGATTTGCTTCCATTCCGGCAAGAGTGAGGTTGGCTTTGTTCTCTTCAACTGCAGCAAGAAATCATCAGAAGAAATATCTTGCATTTTGCTTTGCTTGAAGAGGAGTTATTAACTTGAAATAACACAATACAAGTCTTGAGGAAAATAATTTAAGAGGGCTATTACGATCTTAAATAAAACGATTTAATTAAAAAATCCTAACCACATAAAAATTTTCACCAGATCACATCAAGATGGCTAAAGCACTTATCTCTAAGTCTATTTAGATAGCTCTAAAAGCAATTTCTTAAATAATTATAAGGGGGGGGGGAATCCCCGTTTTAGAAAAAGAGCTATTTCACCAAATGTCCTTCTCCTAATGAAGAAAGGACAGCAATTATATAAGCAAGGTTTGTTTCTTTTTCCTTCCTTGGTTCTGCTTCTTCTAAAATCTTCTCTGGCTCTGACCAATTACATTACAAGACCCATCAAGAGTCAAATGGGAAAGCCGTTTTATGACTTTAGAAAGCTCAACTCCAAAATTGAAAGTTTCAGTTCAATATCTCCTCCCCCCTCAATACCTATTTATATACAAGAAGCATAGTGAAATCAATTTCAGGGAGACTTTTCTACTCTAAATTTAAATTCTTTTATGACTGGAAGTCAGTCAAACATGGGGCAGGAGGGGAAATAAAGAGACAGTGTATCCTATTTGTTTAAAATAAATATTCAGGCAACTTTTATATGTCTTTGGGGGCCTCAATATCAGGCAAAATTGAATGAAGCAAACTATTCATTTGATTTTGCACAGCAGATAAGAAGGATGTAGCATCTGCGGTTGAATATTCTGGAACAAATTGGTACAACACATGAGCTAAAACCACAGGACCGTGGATGACAGAGATTCTGAGTGAATCAAGAAAAGTAAACACGCCTTTAAATATTACTTACAAAGGTCTATTCAATTGATTGGCTCTTAAATATCACCTCTGCATAATCTGGCAAGTGAGTATTAACTGAAGAGCCAGGAAGGTACGAGAAGCAAATAGAAACCATGGGTTTTTCTTTCCTGCTGGTCTGTCCATGGTTTGGTTAATCCATCCTTTGTTATTTGGTGATACTCTAACCAGGAAGTTCTTATTAAAATAATCTACCCAAAATGAAGAGATACTCAATTCCAGCACAAAACAGTGGAAGGGATAGAGAAAGGGGATTGAAGATACTGGGGCAGAAGGAAGGTTTTTAACATACATTTGGGGAAGAAACACATTTTTTTTTTTAAAGCTCTATCTCAATGTCAAAGAAGTATATCCATTCCTAAAATTTCTCTTACATACACTGCTTAAATTTCTAAAATTAATAAAGATGCTGGCAAGAACTAACATTTCTTTTGCAATTACTGTGGACCAGGAAGGACAGTGCTGGGATTCCTTCAACTGGATTACCTCAGGATGTCATCAGCAGAATGTCACTCCCAGGTTAAACACAGGCAACCACAGGGCACAGTGGTGCACACCTGTGATTCCAGCAGCTCAGGCAGCCTCAGCAACTTACTAGGCCCTAGGCAACTTAGCAAGACCTTGTCTCAAAATAAATATAAAAAAGGGCTGGAAATGTGGCTCAGTGGTTAAGCACCCCTGGGTTCAATCCCTAACACCAAAAAACAAAACAGGCAACCAAGGCACAAGTCCCTTGCCAAAGCCACTCTGTAGGTGACAGAGAATGAATTCAAACCCAGACACTAGACAGATAGGGAAAAGAAAATAAATCTCCACTGATGCTCCCCTATGAATGGTGCTGATCTACGTTCTTTTGAAATAAATATACATAAAGACCCAAACACAAAATTCTAAAACTGTATGTTTCAGACCAAAAGTAACAAAATGACCTTTAAACCAAGAATCTCCTGAAGAATGCTAATTTTATATATTCTATCTCAAGGACTCCACTAAGGTACTTAGATGCCAAACTCCATGTCCCAGAGGAAACAGAATGTGTTTTTGATTATCTTTTTAAGTGATTTCACAAGGCAAAGTCCCTCTACTTGCACCAAAAGATACTGTAATAATAGTGATAATTCCTGCAAATTATTACAAGGCTCACAAAGAGAATTCTAACAACACAACCTACACAGAAAGCATTACAATTGGGCTGGGGTTGTGGCTCAGTGGTAGAGCGCTCGCCTGGCACATGCGCAGCCTGGGTTCGATCCTCAGCACTATGTACAAATAAACCCATTGTGTACAGCTAAAGCAAATAAATAAATATTAAAAAAAAAAGAAAGCATTACAATAACAACAGCTTGTTGCAAAGAAAACAAGACTATCTCACCAGGGTCGGTGGCACACGCCTGTAATTCCAACACTTGGGAGGCTAAGGCAGGAGGATCGCGAGTTCAAAGCCAGCCTCAGCAATGGTGAGGCACTTAGCAACTCAGTGAGACCCTGTCTCTAAATAAATAAAATACAAAAAATGGTTAGGGATGTTTCCCAGTGGTCGAGTGCCCCTGAGTTCAAACCCTGGTACCAAAAAAAAAAAAAAAAAAAAAAAAAAAAAAAAAAGAGAGAGAGAGAGAGAGAGAAAACAAGACTATCTCTAAAACAGAGGAAGGGAATATTCTGCACTGGCATATGTTCACACAGTAACTGAGACCTGGGGATGAGAAGAGCTTCTAGCACCCCACCATCCCAAAAAACAAAAACAGGCAACACAGAACCCCTGGCCACACGGGCTTTCAGAAAACACACTCAAGACTTGGATTACCTAAAGCAAGAAGAAGGAGGCAAAATGTTCATATAGAGTTTCATTTTGATTACATGTTAAAATGATATTTTGGATATATACTGGATAACATAAAATAAATTATTAATTTTGTCTGTTTCTTTTTACTTTTTGATGACTGCTGCTAGAAAAGTTAAAAGCAGCCAGGTGTGGTGGCAAACACTTGTAATCCCAGAAGGAGGATCACAAGTTTAAAGCCAGCCTCAGCAACCTAGTGAGACCCTATCTCAAAATTTTAAAAAAAAGTGGCAGGGGGTGGGGTGGTTGCTCAGTGGTTGAGCATCCCTGGGTTCAATCCCCCACTACAAAAAAGAAAAAAGAAAGAAAGAAAAGTTAAAAGCGTCTATGCAGCTAGTTCACATTAGGTTTCTATTGGAAAGCACTAGAAAAACATTAGGAAAGCAGTGGAGGAAAGAAATCACCCTTACCTAATGTGTCTCCAAACCTGTTGCTCTAAATCGTGGAGTGGCACCAGGGAAGCTGGTTAGCAATGCCACCCTTTGGTGGTGACATACTTCCTACTCTTGTTCCGGCCCCAGAGTACAGCTCTCTGGTCAAACTCTCCCTCTTCCTTCTCTCCACTTACCCTGTTCCCACAAATTAGGGGAACTCATTGTCTGCTGTTTTGCCTCTTTTGCTATTCAAGAGACTGCTGATTCAATAAGAGTGGGAGGAATTCTATGTAGCCAAGTGGCTCCTGGTCTCTCACTGGGTTAGCACTGGAAATGTAAGGCTCATAAATCCACCAGGAGCTCTGCAGGTCTTGAAGAACACAGGAACAATAGGAAAGAGGTCTGCAGTTTTTCAAGGGAGCCAAGTTAAGGAGGCACACAGCAAATACAGAGGGGAAAAAATACAATTTAGATATTACTATTTCCTCCCCCCAACATCATTTTTTTTTTTGAACACCAGGGATGGAACCCAGGGGGACTTAAACACTGAGCCCCATTCCCAGCTCTTTTTATGTTTTATTTTGAGACAGATTCTGGCTAAGTTGCCTAGGGCTCAGTAAGTTTCAGAGGCTGGCTTTGAACTCATGATTCCCCTGCCTCAGCCTCCCAGGCGCTGGGATTACAGGCATATGCCACCATGCCTGACCCACACACTACTATTTCTGAAAAGCATAACCAATGGATCAATATGTTCAACCCAGAAATATAGTGCTCCAAGCAATGACCATGAGCACTTCCCAGGTAACATGATTTTAGGATCTTTCCCTAAATTTTAAACTTACTTTCTCCATTATGTGATATACAAACATAAGCAAAAAAAAAAAAAAAAAAAAAGAAGATTTGTTTTTTTACTGAGGCTTGAACCCAGGGGTGTTCTACTACTGAGCAACATCCCATCCATTTTTTACTTTTGCTTTGAGAGAGGGTTTCAGTAAATTGCCCAGGGCTTCTGGAACCTGTGGTCTTCCTGGCTCAGGCTCCCAAGTTGATGCACAGGTGTGACAGCTGCGCATCACCAGGCCTGGCCACAGCAAACCTTCTAATAAGACCAGGCATTTCTGGGGATGCCCAATTCACACATGACTGCACATCTTATTGCCAACTGCATAGCTTCATGTCTAATTCACTGAAAGAGAAAGTTCTTCTGGGCACAGAGTCCCAAATACCCAAATCACTAGTATAAAGTGCTACCGGAAGCTGGGTGCAGTGGTGCACCCCTATAATCACAGCTACTAGGGAGGCTGAAGCAGAAAGATCCCAAGTTCAAGGTCAGTCTTGGCAACTTAGCAAGAACCAGAATAAAAATAAAATTTAAAAGGGGATAGGGGTGTCATTCAGTGGTAAGAGCATCCCTGGGCTCAATCCCCAGTACCAGAAAGGAAAAAAAAAAAAAAAGGTAGTAATTATGGTAGAATGCACCTGAAAGATCATAATTTCTATTGATGTATTGAGAGGCTCCAGAATAAATTTTCTAACAAACTTCTGATTGGACACAAGTAGTCCACAAACCACATTCCAAGCAATTGTTCATTTGTTCCAATCATTGACTATGTAGGGAAGGCACTTCTAACAGAAGACAAAGAAAGGGGAAAATCTTTCACACAGTAAGTTTAGCAAAATATTTTTAAATAAGCCCTCTTACGTGACCTGTTTGCGAAAAGCCTGGAGATAAAAAGGTTATCTTTTAAAAGCATTTCTTCTTGGTCTGGATTTTGAAGGTCACAAAATTCACAACAGATGTGGCCTGGTTTGAACTATAAAGGTCTGCATGGCTAATAACAGTTAGTGTAAAAATACAACAGCTGGGACACTGTGGCATCAACAGTTGGCAGGCTTCCGCCCAGCAGGATGCACCAGCTCTGCCACAACAGACGGCATCCCTTGCAGGCAGGCTGCCCAGGGGTGGCTCCAGCAACTCAGATGTCACCCTGTGGTGGTCTCAAACCCATTCTGCCAGAGATCACCGCAGGCCCTGGGAAGACCCGTGCAAAAGTATCTAAGGAACAAAGCGAGATGCACTATCATTTTTCTGAGCAAATGAAATAGTGAATCATTATTTGCTGGCAACACTCTTGGGGCTGTGGAACTGATCAATAATCATATTATCACACATTGAGTCATTTCCATGATAAACTCCTTTTTTAATAGCATTTATTGCTTTTTCTGATTATAAAAGCAATAAATATTCATGATAGAAGCACATTAGGCAAAGTACATTAATGAGCAGAGTACATTAAGTAGACAAGAGAGTATATAAAAAGCGTAAACGAGAAAATAAAAATAACCATAAACACTGTTCTGATTTTGGTGTATTTCCCCTCCTCTGTTCCAATAATCTATAGGCTCACTTTTTGAATGCATGGCAAACTGTCCAAAAATGAGTCCGTGCCAACCTTTATAACTACCCCCCCATGGAAGAAGGTGTAAAAGTAAAGCTCATTTCCATAAAAACATGTGGCTTTCACAGCTCCATACAAGGTTTTAGAGCAATACCTTTTAGACATGTTAGATAATGGTGGGTTCTTTCCTCCATTGCTTTTTCCACCTTTTTTGTTCCTAGTACACTCCAAAGAAATTAACGTAATTGAGTCACATAGATGCTTTTAACTTTCCTAGTAACAGCCATCCAAAAGTTAAAAAAAAAAAAAAAAAAGTGTGCAGGAGCCCTATTTGGGGAGATGGCTAAGATTGCGGTTGACTATGGGCCATGGAGATGTTTGGGCATTGCCGCCTTCCGTAGTCTCGCGGGACTTGGCCCGGGATCTCGAGAGACTTGAGCGAGATTGCTGATCGGGTCTGCGCCATTTGGTGTGTTGGCTGTTTGGTGGTGTGTGTGGTGCGTGTTAAAGTCGTTGTTAGAGCCAGAGAGAAAAGTTATCAGAATAAAAAGGCTGTTTGTTTCCAGTTCGCCTCTGAACTTCTTCCCGCGGCTTCGTTGCTCCAAGCGGCCATCGCTTCAGGCGGCAACAAAAGTGAAATTAACTTTCACCACTAACAGGACAGGGGACTCTGCCCAAACCTGCAGACTTGTCTCTATAAGCAGGGAAAATGACTGCTAAAGTCACTCAAGGTCTGACATGATCTGAGTTAAATAATGTACTTTTCTTTTTGTTGAATCAAACCTGGCACTATTTTTTTTAAAGTGTATTTAAACATCCTGTTTAGTTGTAGGTGGACACAATACATTTTATTTATTTATTTTTATATGGTGCTGAGAATCAAACCCAGTGCCTCACACTTACTAGGCAAGTGCTCTACTCTACCACTGAGCTACAGCACCAGCCCCTGGCATATTTTTTATGTCAATCAGTTGTCCACATTTACACAGGGGAAAGAACACATGAGAATTCATACGAAGCTTCACTGAGTCTTTATAGGAAGCCATTCTGCACCACGGGGTGACAACTACCTCCGATGACCAGCGGTGGGCCACCTTCACATTCTCCTTCCCTATCACCCTGATATTCAAGATTCTCTGCCCAAATGGGACACCAGTTATCAGCAGCCAGGCTTCCCTCTCCAGTGCTGACTTCTGCAAATCCTCTGAGTAATTTAGAGTGCACCTCCATGCTCCTTTAGAGACACAAAATAATAGTGACAATACAGAGCTCTCAGAGATGATCTTAACTGAAAACTTGCTCTGTGCTAAGCAGGACTTTTAATACTAATTTTAATCCTTTAATCCTCACCTTATCCCTTCAAAGTAAGCACCAGTGTGGAGCCCATTTTAGGCGATTTGGAAAGACTTGGTCTGGGTCACAGAGGTCACGGGTGGCAGAGGCCTGTCCACACAAGGCTGAGCCCAAGACAGCAAAGACCTTAAGGGGGGATTCTGGAATTCGGTCTTCTCCCCTAGCCGGGTCTTCTGTGCCACCATGCTCAGCAACCAGGAGGGGCATACAAGTACTCAACAGGATGAACGAAGTGACTAAGACTGAGACTGAACTTGCCAAGTGTCAACAGAGACTGAGGAAAAAAGAAAAAAAAAAAAAAAAAACTTCACAAATGGGTCAGTTCCACGTTTGGACAGACCGTCTCCCTGCAGACAGGTAGACCAGCCTTCAGTACCAACCAAAGGCAAACGGTGAAGTTGGTAAAAATCCAGACATTTGCCATTGCCATGAAGCTTCAAACTGCTGATAGGGAAAAAAAAAAAATCCTCCCAAACTTAGAAATAACATAAACAGAATAAAGCATGCCCTTTCAATGGTCAGAAGTATACCAGCTCACCCCAAAATTATTTAATTACTCCTGAGAACATGCCATTGTTTGATCTGCTGTGCACTATGATTAAAGACAAGACTTGGTAAAGATACAGATTAATGTGTAGATTTAAGTTCAGTTTGAAGAAAAACAGGTTATAGGTTTAGTATCCTTATACACATTAACCAGCTTTGGATAGAACCTATTAATCATATTCTGGTATTCCTTTTTAGCCTATGAACACCCAGTTGTTTAAAATACCCTTTTAGCCAGATTTACCATATTACCATTTTCTTTATTAATGATCTGAATTTGAGGGGCTGGGGTTGTGACTCAGCGGTAGAGCGCTCGCCTAGCACGTGCGTAGCCCGGGTTCGATCCTCTGCACCATGTAAAAATAAATGCATTGTGTACAACTAAAGCAAATCATAAATAAATATTTCCTTAAAAATGATTTGAATTTGACATATATTCATTTTATTTGTATAAAAGCCATGTTTTTAACTTTTTGAAAAATCTTGACTTTCGATGGTAGTGACTTCAACCATTCTCCCAAAACAGGCCTATCCGTCTCCACTCTTCCATTCCAAACTTCTGCACTCGGGGAAAAGGCTACAGAAAATTAAAATTAAATTCAATAGCTCAATCTCAGTAGGTAGGAACAGCTTACCACATCATGAACCCAGGGCAACTGTCACCCTAACAAGATTTCTGGGGATGCAAACATACCATAATAATCATCCTCAATGGGGAAACTTCAGGCATCAAAACAGGCAATTTAGAACAGGCATTGGAGGAGACAGGATGCTATGATGCTATAACAGGGTTGGATGGATTATAAAATAACCTTGACGGTACCTCATATATACCCTAAGTAGGAAAGTGTCTATTTACTGTTATATTTAGCGTCTGTTTAGTGGTATCCATTAAAGAGCAGTACATTTCCATCATAAAAACTCTCAATACAAATAAGGTCTGATACGTTGTTCCTGCTAAATTGTTCGCCCAATTGCTTTTGATATATTCTACACAAGGAACATTTTCAGTCATGCCCATACACATCTCTATCCACGGAGTGAACGATGGAGAGAACTTTGCACTTGAAAGAGATGGTAAACAGGCCTCCAGCAGGGTAAGCAGAGGTTCAGAAGAGAGAGCCACAGCGCACCAACCACCATAAGGAGAGCTGAATGAAGTCTGCAGATAAGAATTGAAGCTCTACGCAGATTTATGTTACAAGGTCACGCAGGAAGATGATTCACTGGAAATGCTTAAACCAGAGAGGTTAAATTAAAAGTGCGGGGAAGACTCGTTCTCCACTCCTCTCCAAAGCAGTCAGAAACTTCTGGCTCTTCTCCAGCTACCACTTGCCAGAGCCTTATTTGAAGTCTGTAAGTCAGACACCAAGCACTGTTGACACCACGGGCCTCTTCTAAACTCAGAGCAGGTAGGACTCCAGGATCAGAGCAGGCCCCCACTGAACCCGGCCTTGTCTTCTCCAAGTGGCTCGAAATTGGATTCCAGAAAAAGAATGAAATGCAGCAGACAATAAGCAGACATTGCTAATCCTTTGGAATTGGCCATCAAGCAAAGTACCACATCAAAGGGCCCTGAGGAACAGAGTCATTCCCAGAAAAAACATGGGGGAGAATACCATCAAAAGGGAAGAGCCAAGTAGGAGGAATCACTCTCTTCAATTTTCAGACCCGGCCAGGCTCGGTGGCACACACCTGTAATCCTAGCAACTTGGGAGGCAGAGGCAAGAGGATCGTGAGTTCAAAGCCAGCCTCAGCACACTTAGTGAGAGACCCTAAGCAACTCAGTGAGACCATGTCTCTAAATAAAATATAAAAAGGGCTGGGGATGTGGCTCAATAGTTGAGTGCCAGGCGGGCGCGGTGGCACACGCCCGTAATCCCAGCACTTGGGAGGCTGAGGCAGGAGGATCACAAGTTCAAAGCCAGCCTCAGCCATGGCGAGGCACTTAGCAATCAGTGAGACCTGTCTCTAATAAAATACAAAAAAGGGCTGGGGGTGTGGCCCAGTGATCAAGTGCCCCTGAGTTCAATCCCGGTACCAAAAAAAAAAAAATAGTTGAGTGCCCCAGGGTTCAACCCTTCGTACCAAAAAAAAGAGAGAGAAAAAAATTCTTCAGACCTGTTACACAGCTAAGAGAATTCAGACTGTGTGGTGTGGGCAGAGAGGCAGACACACAGAGCAACAGAACTGAAAAGAACCTTCAAGGAGGCACACACAATATGGCCTCAGCTGGGGAGGCTGAGACAGGAGGAGGATTGTGAGTTCAAAGCCAGCCTCTGCAACTTAGAGAGGCCCTAAACAATTCAGTGAGATCCTGTCTCTAAATATAATATAAAAAAAAAGGAGGGGGGGAGATTTGGCTCCATGATTAGGTGCCCCTGGGTTCAATCTCAGGTACAAAAAATAAATAAATAAATAAAGATTTTTGAAAGAGGTGCAAAAACAATTCAATGGAGGAAGAAAAACCTTAACAAATCCTTCTGGAACAACTGGCTTATCTATAGGCAAAACAAAATCCAAAACAAAAAAAGTGGAGAGGGGGACTCGACCTACTCCTCAAACCTTATACAAAAATGAATTCAAAATGGATCATAGATATAGATGTAAAATATGAAAATTTTAGGAAATAAAATAGGAAAATAAGTCTTCTGGACCTGGGGCTTAGGAAAGAGTTTTTTTGGATTTGATCCCCCCACCTACCCCATCAAATAAAGCCTGAGCAGAAGAGGCAAAATTAATAAAGAGGACTTCATCAAAAGTAAGAGCTTTTGGGGCTGGGGTTGTGGCTCAGCAGCAGAGCGCTCGCCTTGCACGTGCGCGGCCCGGGTTCGATCCTCAGCACCACGTAAACATAAATGCATTGCATTGTGTAAAACTAAAGTAAATAAATAAATATTTTTTTAAAAAGTAAGAGCTTTTGCTCTGTAAAGGCCCTTGGTGGAGGAGAGGTGTGGGCTGGCAATGGAAAAAGGACCAGGTATCTGACAGGTGACTGCCATCTAGAGAGCAGAGAGAGCTCTAGAAACTCAAAAGTAAAAAATAAATCAACAAATAAACCATCCAATAAGAAAGTGGGCAAGGGCCACAAAAAGAGCACAGCAAATGGGGATAAGGAACAATGTTAACCTCAGGGAAATACAAATTGGGACCACCCTGAAGTATCTCTATACACCTACCAGAATAGCTAAAATCTGCCCGGCACATTGGCGCACACCTGTAATCCCGGCAGCTCGGGAGGCTGAGGCAGGAAGATCGTGAGTTCAAAGCCAGCCTCAGCGACATAGTGAGACCCTGCCTCTAAATATTATATTTTTTAAAAGGGCTGGGGAGCTGGGGTTGTAGCTCAGTGGTAGAGTGCTTGTCTAGATGTGTAAGGCACTGGGTTTGATTCTCAGCACCACATAGAAATAAATAAAATAAATTCCATCAACAACTAAAAAAAATTAAAAAAAAAAAAAAAAAAAAGGGCTGGGGATGTGGCTCAGTGTTTAAGTGCCCCTGGGTTCAAACCCTAGTACCAAGGGGGGGGGGGGGGGGAGAATAGCTAAAATAAGAAGATTCTGACATGCTGGGAATGTAGAACAGTTAAAAAAAAAAAAAAAAAAAAAAACATTGGAAGGGAGATTGGAAGTTGCTTAAAACGAACAAACAAACAAAAAACCTAAACATACACTCACCATATGGCCCAGTAATTATATTCCTGGGCATTTATCCCAGAGAAGTGAAAATGCTTATGTCCACTCAAAAACCTCTATACAACTGTTGATAACTGACTTTGAAGCAGGCAGGAAGTAAAAACAACCAAAGTTTCCCTCAAAAGGTGAAAGGTTGAACAAATGGTGGGGTATCCACACCATGGAGACCTATTCCACAAAGAATCTTGGAGGGACTGGTACACATGACCTGGGCAGCGAGGAGGAAGGGTGTTATGATGATCAAAAAATCCTGTCTAGCCAGGAATGGTGTCACGGGGCTGGGGAGGCTGAGGCAGGAGGAGGATCGCAAGTTCAAAGCCAGCCTCTGCAACTTAGCAAGGCCCTAAACAATTTCATTTAGAGACCCTGTCTCTGAATAAAATAAAATATTTAAAATGGGCTCAGGATGTGGCTGAGTGGTTAAGTGCCCCTGGGTTCAATCCCAGGTACGAAAAAAAAAAAAAAAAAATCCTGTCTCTCTGGGTGCAATCGCCCACACTTATAATCCCAAGATCTCAAGTTCAAGGTTGGCCTGGACAATGTAGCAAGACCCTATCTCAAAATAAGATAGAAAGGTATGGGGGCGTAACTCAGTGATAGAATGCTCCAGGTTTCAATCTCCTGTACCACATACATACACACAAAAAGTTAATTTCAGAAGTCATATACTATAGGATCCCATGCATACAATATCCTTGAAATGACAAAATTATAGACAAGTACAACAGATTAGTGGATGCCAGGATGAGGAGGTGGTGGAAGGAGAGGAGGTGTGACAGCAAAAGAGTAGAAAGAGGAACTACTGGTGGTGATGGAATCATTCTGAACCTTGATTTCAGTAGTGATTACACAATGCATAAGATAAAATATCAAAGAACTCTACACATAAGCCAAGCACAGTGAAGCATGACTACAATCCTTGCAACTCAGGAGGCTGAGGCAGGAGGATCACAAGTTTGAGGCCCACCTCAGCAACTGAGCAAGATGGTATCACAAATGAGAAAATAAAAAAGAATGTGGATGTAGCTCAGTGGTAAAACACAAGTATCAGAAATAATAAATAAATAAATAAAACAAACACAATGAGAATATGGGTTTTATTTTTTCCTTTTCTTGTTGCACCAAAAATTTACACACATATTCTATTTATAATAGTAAAACCAAAGGAAGAGGGGATGGGGGTTCCTGACTCTTAGCAACCTCTTAGAAAGATATCTCCACAGATAATCAGATCAAGAACATCAATAATTCTGTGACGGGGGTGGGATAGAAAAGCCACCCTACTTTAAATGTGTATCTTCTATTGATTATCTGGGGGGAAAAAAATACAGGGAAATAAAACAAAGTGTGCTGCTGCCCATTACCAGACCTTTAAACAACATGCCAATTAATGGGTAAATTATGTGATTTCTACAAAAAAGTCATTTCATGAAAAGAAAGAAAACATAACCAGTCCTAAATAATTCCACCTAGACAGAGGCAGAATACTGACTACTTATAAAGTAGAGACAAGCTATTCAGGTGTGTGGGTGTACACCTATAATCCCAGTGACTAGGGAGGCTGAGGAACGAGGATCAAAAGTTCGAGACCAGCCTCAGTAATATAGCAAGACCTTGTCTCAAATTTTAAAAAATAAAATAAAACGGGAATGGGGATATGGCTCAGTGGTAGAGTACCCCTGGGTTCAATCCCCGTATGGAAGGAAAGAAGCACGAACAGACTAAAAACCAACTCCTCTAAATCAATTAATTATTCACCTCACCCCTCCAACCACCAAGAAACCCACTCCTCAAGGAATCCTTTAAGTTCTGTTTCTACTTTTCAAGCCATTCAAATTGAAACATGACTTTCCCAACTTTAAGATATGGGCTGGCACCTTCATACAGTTCTTAAGAACAGAAAATATATTTCCACAATTATGTAACTGTGTTAAGCATCTATGTGCCAGAGACAGTAGACTAAGTCTTAAGGAAAATTTAAATAGCAGCTTTCCAGCTGAGCACAGTAGCGCCACCTGTAATCCTAGCCTCCCCGGGAGGCTGAGGCAGGAGGATAATGAGTTCAAAGCCACCCTCAGCAAAAGTGAGGCACTAAGCAACTCAGTGAGAACCTGCCTCTAAATAAAAAACAAAATAGGGCTGGGGATGTGGCTCGCTGGTGGAATACCCCTGAGTTCAACCCCCAGTACCCTAAATAAATAAATAGCTGTTTTCTAGCCAAAATAGTGGCAGGCCATAGTTCGGTAAGAAAGCATGTGCATAAGTTCAAGCAAAACGCCAGGTTCCAAACCCAGCACTGCCCCTCACCCCAGTGAGCAAAAATCAACTAAAATAAAAAGACATGAATTTTTAAAATTCACCATTATTAAATTACCTAAGCAAAATAGCAATTTAACTTTTAAGATATGAAATCAACAGAAAATGGAACTAGAAATCTGATACTGACTTTGATATCTCAGATAGTTGCTTAGATTATAAATCTAGAAAGATTTATGCATAAGCCCAATGTGAATAGCAGCAGAGGTGCCAGATGCCTGTCTGTCTTGTATCTATTCCCCAGCATGAGGTGACCTTGCTTCCTCCTCCAGATCAGAATCCATTCAGTCCCTGGATTCACCCACCCCCTAGTCCCCGCTGAGAGCTCTGCTATGGTCTGAATGGATCTCCCAAAGTGCATTTTTTGGGAAGCTTGTGGGGGGAGGTCTCTGGGGGGGTTTAAGAGAAAAAAAAAATCTGACTTCTCCATACATTTCCCCACTTAAGAAAATAAGCAGGATATGGTGTTGATGGACACAAATCGGCCCTAAAATGTAATGCTTCTTCTTGATTTTTATTGACTGTGTAATATTCTGTCGCAGGATAAAGTCAACTGATATGCAACTTCATGTGAATTAGAAAAGGTTTACCCTCCTCTGGACACTTTTCTACCATCTTCCAAGACAAAGGCCAAATAACTTTATTCATCATTTACAAAGTGACTCTAGTGAATGGCACATCCTTGAAACTATAGACAACTTTACAGCCAGAGGAGCCACTGCGGCCTTGAACCCATCATCAAATCTCAAATGGTGAGCAATGTAATCAGATCTGATGACACTCTATTACTTAAAGCACTAAAACAACTCAGGTTGCAATTCGAATGCAGGCAGCCGTGTGGAACAGTAACCAACTCTCAAATAGCCCCAGAGACTGGCTAGTGACCAGGAGCTGAAATGCACAATCATTTCAGCTAGGAAAGAATCAAGACTGAAGGGGGAAATTTGGTGCAAATTTATTATGCTTGGTTAAATTTACAATGTAGTCAAAAGGCAAGAAGAAGTTAAATAATCCTGTAAGACAATCACCAGAGAGATGTCTGATTAAGTGCCTAGCAAATAGAATAGACCATAAATTAAAATTACGAGCAAGAAGAGTGGGCCTAAAGAGATCACAGGTAAAATACTTAAATAATCAAGGCCAACGCAGCAGACACAAATGACAAATCTAATTGCCTAAGTTATAGTGGCCAGTGTCTTGCAATAGGATAAGACTTCAAAAGCCTCTAACTGCATTTGCCAAAGACAGGGATTAATCCATAAATAGAGATCGGCTTGCAAAATCCAGCTACCTCAGATATGCAGGGTTCTCTGCCACTATTATTTTTTTTTTAATATTTTTTTTAGTTGTAGTTGGACACAATACCTTTATTTATTTATTTTTATGTGGTGCAGAGGATCGAACCCAGAGCCTCAAACGTGGTAGGCGAGCACTCTACCACTGAGCCACAACCCCAGCCCCTGCCATTATTTATTATTATTTTTATAAGATTTTTTAAAATATTTATTTATTTACTTTAGTTGTACACAATTCAATGCACTTATGTTTATGTGGTGCTGAGGATCGAACCCGGGCCGCGCACGTGTGAGGCGAGCGCTCTGCCACTGAGCCACAACCCCAGCCCTATAAGATTTTTTTTTTATTTATTTGCTTTAGTTGTACACAATGCGTTTTATTCAATGAATTTTATTTGTACGTGGTGCTTAGGATCGAACCTGGGTCGCCCATGTGCTAGGCAAGCGCTCTACCACTGAGCCACAATCCCAGCCCTATTATTATTATTATTATTATTATTATTATTATTATTATTATTATTATTTTGGTACCAGGGATTGAACTCAGGGGCACTCGACCACTGGGCAACATCCCCAGCCTTTTTCTAAGTGCCTGGCCATTGCTGAGGCTGGCTTTGAACTCCTGATCCTTCTGCCTCAGCCTCCCATGTGCTGGGGATTACAGGCGTGCACCACCATGCCCGGCATTGCCAGCATTATTTTTAATTCATTCAATCAATGTGGACTCTGCCCACCGTGAGCTCTCGATGTGGCTGGCGATCCAAGCTTCACCAATGATGTCAGCGTCGGGATGGTTAGGGGTCCTTGCAGTAAGAAGAAGGGGACATGAAAAGATCTCCCGGGATGCTCGATCTAGGGGCTGGTGACATGGTGTGCTCAGACTCCGGCCATGCATCAAGCTGTCCACTATAGAGTCTGGAATTTCTCATGGGCACGTTGTGACTCATTAAAAATTAACAGAAAGTTCTCTCTGCTATCCAGGCACTTATGTTTCAGGAGGAGGAGGAAAAGGCAGAGACAATGAGCAAGATTAAAAAATCAAAAGGAAAATATATAAAATGACAAATGGGATTCAGCAGGGAAAAAAATTAATAATAAAACAGTGAGAGAAGATAGGCCAAAAAAGGGGGACTGTACTTTGCGATAGAGTAGCCACAGAGGGCTGTATGGAAATGTGCCTAGGAGCCAAGAGCCACAAGGCAACTCAAAGCAAGCCAAGCGGGTCTCTCAGAAAAAGAACATTCCAGGCAAAGAAAAAGCAATTACAGCAGTCCTCCTTGACCCGTGGCTTCACTTCCTGGTTTCAGTGCCTGTGGTCAACTGTGGTCTGAAAATACTAAACGGAACATTCTAGAAATAAGTAATTCACAAGAATTAAATAACTCTCATCACACAATTGTTATTGTTCATCTCTTACTCCGTCAATGCATAAATTACATGTTACCATGGTTAAATATGTGCAGGGAAAAAAAATCATGAAACGCAGAGAGTTTGATACTGAGTTTTTCAGCAGCCACAGGGTAGGAAGGTGTCTTGCAACATGCATCCCCTGCAGATAGGGGTATGACTGCATAAAGTGCTGAGGCATGAAGGTGCTTGGGAAATGTGAGTCCCAGGGAGGAGGACAGGGTGCTAGAGCCAAGCTTGCAGGGATCCAGCAGAAGTCAGGCACTGATGGGGACCAGATGTCCCAGGTGCCTGATGCTCTCAGGAAGAATGCTTGCTGGAGCAGGACACAGTGGTGCAGGCCTATAATCCCAGTGGCCCAGGAAGATGAGTCAAGAGGATCGCGAGTTCAAAGCCAGCCTCAGCAACTTAGGGAAACCCTAAGCAACTCAGTGAGACCCTATCTCTAAATAAAATATAAAAAAGGGCTGGGGATGTGGCTCAGTGGTCAAGTGTCCCTGAGTTCAATCCCCAGTGCTAAAATGAAAAAAAGAAAAAAGGAAAAAACCCTCCAATTTGAAATCCACTAATTTGGAATTTGTGGTCCTTTGGGGCAGCAATTAAATTGGCCTTGTCTAAAATGAGAGTTTGCAATACAAATTAAAAGGACAATGATTGCTGGCTTAGGAAATCAGATGCATTCACTTCAGACAGCTAAATCAGCAATTGAGGCACGTGCCAGGCAAGATGGGCTCCTGACGGGGCCACTGAGATGTCTCAGGGGAAGCGGGTTCGCAGCCTCAGCACTCGTGATGCTTGGAGCAGGACAGGACACTGTAGCATCACCAGCCTCTGCCCACTAGATGCCATTAGCAAGCCCCTCCCCAGAAAGAGCAAGCCCAGACGTTTCCAGGCATTGCCAAGTGTCCTGGGTGGCGACATCTCCCCAGAGAAAGACTGCAAGGGACAGCAAGCAATGGACCTTTCAGAGTTTGAAAGAATATGCAAAAAAGTGGGGGTTCCGCTGCTCCTCCCAACCCGTGACACATTTGTGTCATTCCTCAAAGGACTATGAAAGTGACGGTCAGCGATACTGTTTGAGTCAACTTTCTCACTGCTGTGACTCAAAGACCCGACCAGAACAATGAAAGAAGCAGAAGAATTTATTAGAGGGCTCAGGATTTCAGAGGTCCCAGTCCACAGACAGCAGCTCCATTCCTCAGGGCTCGAGGTGAGGCAGGACATCATGGAGGAAGAGTGTGGTGGAGGGAAGCAGCTCACATGGGGATCAGGAAGCAGAGAGAGACTCCACTCTCCGGATACAGATATAGACCCCACAGCCCCCAATGCCACCTCCTCTAGCCACACCCCCCTGCCTCCAGCTACCACTCAGTTCATCCCATTGGGGGTTAATTCACTAGTTGGGTTAAGGCTCTCATAACCCAATCATTTCTCCTCTGAACCTTCTTGCAGTGTCTCACACATGAGCTCTTGAGGGACACCTCACATCCCAACCAAAACAGACACCCACCCAATCATCAGCCCCACTTTTCCAACCTCTACACACAAGCAGGCTCAAAAGGCAAGATTTCACATGGGAGGCAATGAACTGCTATGAGGACAAAACAAGAGGGGGCACTGAGGAGTGGAAAGGAAAAGACCAAGGCCAAAACAGGGGAAGTAGGCCACCACGGGCTCATGCCTCCTTCTCCCTGTTCAGGGTCTCTGACACTACCCTGCCAGCTGCCAAAGACCCCCATGGTCATGGAGCAGGTCAGGAAGCATGGAGACCTGGAGGAGCCCAGAGGCCAACCACAGCTGGGTCCACAAAGGCGACTGCAGGCCTGGAGACCCTGAAGAACTTATGAAGGACACAGAGGAGGCATGTCCCCAGTACTCTGGTAGGAAAAGACCGGCACATCACAGTCACCAGAGACCCCTGGGGTAAAGGCCCAGGCTGCAGGTGCTTGATAAATAATCCCCCACCCCCAGTACTGGGCATTGAACCGAGAGGTGCTCTACCATGAGCTACATCCCCAGCCCTTTTTAATTTTTCCAGGCTGGCCTTGAACTTGCAAATCTCCTGCTTTAGCCTCCCAAGTAGCTGGGATTATAGGCTTGCACTACCATGCCCAGCTTGGAGTCTTTATTAAAGAAAGTAACCCCAGGAGCATTCTTCAATTACATCATAGGAAGAAAGGAGAGAAGGAGGGAGGGAAGGAGGAAAGGAAGGAAGGAAGGAGGGAAGGAAGGAAGGAAGGAAGGAAGGAAGGAAGGAAGGAAGGAAGGAAGGAAGGAGGAAAGGAAGGAAGGAAGGAAGGAAGGAAGGAAGGAAGGAGGAAAGGAAGGAAGGAGGAAAGGAAGGAAGGAAGGAAGGTAGGAAGGAAGGTAGGAAGGAATGAAGGTAGGAAGGAAGGAAGGAGGAAAGGAAGGAAGGAAGGAAGGTAGGAAGGAAGGTAGGAAGGTAGGAAGGAAGGAAGGAGGAAAGGAAGGAAGGAAGGAGGAAGGAAGGAAGGAAGGAAGGAAGGAGGAAAGGAAGGAAAGGAAGGAAAGGAAGGAAGGAAGGAAGGAAGGAGGAAAGGAAGGAAGGAAGGAGGAAAGGAAGGAAGGAAGGAAGGAAGGAAGGAAGGAAGGAAGGAAGGAAGGAAGGAAGGAAGGAAGGATCCTTTCCAAAACTTCTACAATTCAGAATCAATTGGAAATTTTTCTCCTTTCTGACAGTTTGCTTTGTTTCAGGTTTTTGTTGTTGTTGTTGTTTGATTGTTCGATTGTTGCAATCCTGGGGCTTGAACTCGAGGCCTCATTCAGGATAGGCAAGTGCTCCATCACTGAGCCACACTCCCAGGCCTCTGAGATGAGCTTTTTAAGGTTCAGAAGCAGGAGAAGCAACACAGTGTTTCCTGTATGGAATCCTTGCTGCTTCTGGAAACTTTTGCCGGAGCAGGAGTGGAAAGAGTAGGTTGGGGATTTCTATGGCTTCTGGAAAGCCAGGTGGTGACCGGTGTGTCTACCCTTCCTGATGGATCACTGGGGACATTTTATGAAGCCACCAGAGCTCTAACAGGTAACAATTCAAAGCTGAAGGTTCATCCCCTTTCAACCGAAGAACCAAATTCCAAATTCACTGTGTGCCTCCCAATTCAGTGACTATCCAAAGTCAACAGCACTGAATTTCAAGCTTGTATGACAAATGGAAAACTGACTCAAGGAAGCAGAGCACCGGGCCAAAGAGGTCCCCAAAACCTGTGCTCCACTTGGCAAGCTTGTCTACCTGTGTCCTCAGTCTCTGGGCCCCTTCAAACTCCTCTGCTTTCCACAGGCCCCCATTTCTAGACCCCTAAGTAAAGCTACTGAACCTCAGTAGCAAGCAAGCTGGCACACAGGCTGCTCATGGAGACTGTCTGAATCCTGGGTGTGTTTCAAAGCCAGAGAGACAGAGGCCAGAATTCTATATGGTACCAGGGATTGAACTCAGGGGCACTCAACCACTGGGCCACATCCCCAGCCCTTTTTTTTTTTTTTTTTTTTTTTTTTTTGTATTTTATTAGAGACAGGGTCTGACTAAGTTGCTAAGTGCCTCACCATTGCTGAGGCTGGCTTTGAACTCACAATCCTCCTGCCTCAGCCTCCCAAGTGCTGGGATTACAGATGTGTGCCACTGCGCCCGGCTACTCTCCATACTTTCTGTTACCTCCAGTAACCATTATAAAACAGGCCCCTAGCAGGGGCAGGGGTGCTCACCTGGAATCCCAGCAACTGGGGAGGCTGAGGCAGAGGGTCACGATTTAGCAGAGACTGGCCTCAAAATTTCAACGTTACAAAGATTTTTCAACTTTACAATGGCATTAATGCGTTTGCATCTGAAAAGTGATCTTTGCCCAGGATAGGGACATGTCTCAAAATAAAAAAGGACTAGAGGGGCTGGGGTTGTGGCTCAGCGGTGGAGCGCTCGCCTAGCACGTGCGCGGCCCAGGTTCGATCCTCAGCACCACGTAAAAAGAAACGCATTGTGTACAGCTAAAAGCAAATAAATAAATATTAAAAAAAAAAAAAAAAAAAAGGACTAGAATGTAGCTCTGGGGTCCAGCATCTCTGGGTTGAATTCCCAGGACTGCCCCCCACACACACACCAAAAAGTCCCAGACTTTAAAGCTCAATGTCAAAACACCATCACACCATTCTTACTCTTTTAACCCACTAAAGTAAAAAGGCATCAGCACAACATGCGCACCCGCGCCGTCCTTCTCCAGAGTGCAGGACGCGTCCTCCTGGCACGTCCCAACTCATTTCTATGTCCTGTTACAGCTGGCCAACGCAAATAGCAAGAGAGGATATGGAAAGAATTGTTGAACGTATGTCATGGCATTGTTCTAACAAATTCTTCCCTGACATTAGCAGGCTAACCAAAAGAGAACCAAGTTGAAGATTCTCTGGTTCAAACAGGAGCTTAACGCATTCCATTACAGGTTGAGTATCCTTTTTCTGAAACGCTTGGGACCAAGAGTATTTCAGGTTCTGGAGATTTTTCCGGATTGGGGGATATTTTCAGACTTTACCAGTTGAGCATGCACCTAATCCAAAAAGTCCAAAATCAGAAAAACTATGAAACCTGAAACTGTTTGAGCACACAGATCAGCCTGTGTTGTCGGGATGCTCAACCTGTACCTACAATAAGCACAATGTGGCCAGGTGCAGTGGCCCATGCCTGTTATCCCAGCAGTTTGGGAGGCTGAGGCAGGAGGATCGCAAGTTCAAAGCCAGCCTCAGCAACAGAGAGGCACTAAGCAACTCAGTGAGACCCTGTCTCAAAATAAAATACAAAATAGGGCTGGGGATGTGGCTCAGTGGTTAAAGGCCCCTGAGTTCAATCCATAGTACACGCACCCCCCCAAAAAAAAAAGCATAATTTGGCCCTTACTGTTTTGTTACATCTGCAATTTCTCTTTCAAGTAAAAATGTATGATGTACATCAATATAGTGGAGCCGGGCGCGGTGGTGCACACCTGTAATCCCAGCATTTGGGAGGCTAAGGCAGGAGGATCGCGAATTCAAAGCCAGCCTCAGCAATGGAGAGGCACTTAGGAACTCAGTGAGACCCTGTCTCTAATAAAATACAAAAAAGGGCTGAGGATGTGGCCCAGTGCTCAAGTGCCCCTGAGTTCAATCCCTGGTACCAAAAAAAAAAAAAAAAAAAGAAAAGAAAAAAAAAAAAAAAAATATATATATATATATATGCACACATACTAGGGGTGGAGAAACAGAGGAGTGATCTGGGTTTCCCAGAGACAGAGATCTTCCAAGTTCCAAATCTGTTGCCTTTGGCCCTACGACTCTACATGGGCCGCAGGGTCCTTGTCTGTAGCATGGGAATAATAACAGTATGGCCCTCGCAGGGGAGTGGTCAAGACAGGTGCTGTCTAAAGGAAATACTCAATAAATTGTAACCATTACCATTATGCTCACGAACCTCCTTTCCTTTGGGCATTCGGAGATTAATTACAAAAGGCACAAAAAAACAGACAGTATGGGCTTTTGGGCTTCAGAGGCACATATTTTGCAGCATGTGATCCCAAGAAATCTATACAGATGGTCCCCAAGTTAAGATGGTTTGACACGATTTTTCAACCTTACAATGGTGTGAAAGTGACATGCATTCAGTGGAAACCACAATCTGCATTTGAATTGTGATCTTTTCCCAGAGTGGTGAATCTCTCCAGGATGCTGGGCAGGGATGCTGGGCAGCTGCAGGGAGCCTCAGCTCCCTTCAGCCAGGCAGATCAGGAGAGGAAGAACCTACAGGGGCTGACTGGCCCAGGAGGGTGCGGGGCAGGTTAGGTAAGATTTTCAACTCTGAACCTACAAGGTGCTTATTTGGCTGCAGCTGCATCACAAGTCAAGAAACAATCTGTATATAAAAACTGAACAAGAAGTCGGGCAGGGTGGCACAAACTTGTAATCCCAGCTGCTCAGGAGGCTGAGGGAGGAGGATCGCAAGTTCAAAACCAGCCTCAGCAACTTAGTGAGGCCCTAAGCAACTCAGTGAGACCCTGTCTCTAAATAAAAAATAAAAAGGGCTGGGGATGTGGCTCAGTGGTTAAGTGCCTCTGAGTTCAATCCCTGGCAGCAGAAAAACATTGGACAAAACTATCCATGTACCTTTTTCAGAAAGAGCTAGAAAAGCTTAAGGCGAAAAAGACAAGTTTATGGAGCCAATGTTACTGGAAAGTTTTATTTTAAATATTCAGTTGATTTGGGGCTAGGGTTGTGGCTCAGCAGTAGAGCGCTTGCCTAGCATGTGTGCGGCCCCGGTTCGATCCTCAGCACCACGTAAATAAATGCATTGTGTACAACTAAAGCAAATAAATAAATATTTTTTAAAAAAGAAAAATTCAGGTGATTATTAAAGGGGAGGAATTGCAGAATGAAATTGCCCAAACTATGCTCAGTGCATGTACAAATATATTACAATAAATTACACTTTTATGTGTAACTATAATGCACCAAGTTTAAAAACTAAATTAACAGAAGAAAGATCAATAGGCTGGAGGAAGGGGTAGGACATGGGCAGGACCGGGCATTGAAGTGGAGCCAATTGTCTTATATGCATTGATGCATTTATGAATATGTCAAAACGAACTCTACAATTGTGTGTAACTATAATGCACTAATAAAAAGATCCTAAAAAAATGAATGGAGAGATATGCCATTTTCATGAGGGGGGAGGTGGGGAAAGCAAGTATTTTTACAAGGTATTCAGTCCAGGTCTGTCTCTAGACCCAAGACACTGGGAACACAGGGCACGTCATCCCCACCAAGAGAAGCAGATGCTAAGAACACATATAGGAGGAGTAAATGTGCCATTTTCTTTATGAGACAGGATTGTAATTCATTCATATATATATGGCCTTAAGACTTAAATAATCATCATCCAAAATGCTTATAAAACAGCCTGTTTTCCCAGAGGGCAGCTGATCTTTCCTCGGTTTGTTTTGCTTCGTAATAAGAAATTGATCTCGCCCCTGCTGTTGGAGATACATCCTCGATAAACAATGAAACTCACCGTTACACAAAGGTATCAGGACTCCACGGGTACATTATTCATAAAGAACGACCATAAAGCCACCACGCAATGGTGCTTCCGAGGCTAGAGCCTTCCTCTCTGCAGGGTTTGGGATGGTATTCGAATCTCGGAGTAGAGACACGATCACCTGCAGGTGGGCAGAGGCGGCAGAGCCACTCTGGCAGTGTCCAGGGGACTCTGCAGGCAGGACTCCAAACACACGGGAGAGAGAGAGAGGGCCACTCCATCCAGCCTGCCCTGCACCCCTCATTATCCTCCAGGGCACCCTATACAAAGGGGACAGTCAATAAGGATCGAACTGCGGAGGAACAGATGGGGCGTAACAGAGTTAGCACTCACCTCTTTCTTCCTTTTTAGTTGTAGGTGGACACAATACCTTTATTTTACTTATGTATTGTTATGCGGTGCTGGGGATCGAACCCAGAGACTCACAGGTGCTAGGCGAGCGCTCCACCAGGGAGCCAAGACCCCAGCCCGGCACTGGCCTCTGGATGGTAGGGAATTAAGCACCAAAAGAGAAAAAGAAAGAGGGGTGGGAGGGGGAGTGTTGGAAACTCTTTTTCCACTTCTGACTTTGAGAGCTTGCAGGGGTGTGATCACATCTATCATCTTTATCAACTTATTTTATTTCTTTCCCTTTTTCTCCTTCTGAGCTACTTGGCAGCCTTCCCCTACCCCCTATCTGGCAGCTTCTTCTTTTTTTATTTTTTATTTTTTTGGAAAATGTGTTCCCTCCTCTGCGGGCACTAAGACAGCTGAGCCAGAGGCAAGCCATCTCACTACAGGAGCAGGAGGCCTAGGGGCAGGGTCTCCCTCTGCCCAGCCCAGCAGTCAGGGGGTAAGACACATGACCCCGGCTACAGGGAGTGGACAATGACCTCCAGGAATCACTGAGTGCTGCTGAGTCAGAACTGGTTCCTTGGACAGGGCTGGGGACTGCAGTCCTGCTGTAGGAGCCCCATCTCGGACTGACCTCCCCTACTCCGAGTTAGGCTACACCAAGTATCCCAGCACCCTGCCCAGCCTGGCTTCCAGGGCTGGGCCATTTCCTTGTCTCTTGGTCTCCCTTGACCAGCAGGGATTCTCCAGTCTGCCTCTCTAATCCCTGAGCCTCTGAGGACCAAACCTTCAGCTGCCTTAAACAACCCAGATTTGCTTCCTATTATTTACAAACAAGTCAACCCAAAGTGACCCTTGCAAACATAAACGTAAAGACAGTGATAGACTGATCAGGATTTAGGCTGCAGGTACGGATAACAGAAAATATCAAAAAAAGAATAGAGATAACATAAAACAAGAGCCTTCTTGTTACTTTTCTCTACCAATGATATAGCTTAAAAGCAGGATGTTCAGGGTGGTGTGGCTTTCCACAGTATCAGGATTCATGTGACACCTTTGAAAAAGTTAGGAAGAGGTCTCCAGGGTGAAAAGAGTCCTGCAGGTACATGGTTTAGCAAACACACAATTCGTTTTTCGAAAAAAAAAGGCCCAACCAGGTACACAACTTGGAAAACACAGTCTGGATCAAAGTTCAGCCCCTCAAGTCTTTCTGTACAACAGAATATTACAGTCCTCTCCAAACTGCTTCCATCTTATGACTATACACCCAGTACCGACCTTATGATCCCAAATGGCTGCCTAAGATCCGGCCACCATGTCCACATTCCAACTGAGCAAGAAAAGAAGAAGCAGCAAAGGATATGCTCCTGTCCCATTTAAATCTCCATGTCATTTCCACTTATATTCTACCATCCAGAGCTTAAATCAGAGCTAACTCCAAGACAGGCTGAAGTCTGGTCTTTATTCCAGGTAGCTCTGTGCTCGCCTCAAAAACAAAGATTTATAATAAAAAAAAAAAAGGTCACATGTGGCTTCTCCTTGAGGTGCTCAGAGAAGTGTGGCACAGTTGACTTCCCACAGAATGGATTCACAGTTGTAGAGCTCGTACTTTGGACGTCCTAGAGTGGATTTCAGAGTTCATTCAGTTCAAACCTCTCATTTTGGATATTAATGTTTCATAACTATCCCACTTCATGCAGAAACGTAATGCTATATTTTAAAAATATGGCATTATCATTCATTTGTAACCTACCGATCCCTTTGTTAATTATTACAACAAATGCTTTAATGCCTTCTTAACATTTAAATCACCCGTGCAATTAGCACAATGTCGAATAACAAATGGCCACTGAGCTCTTGCAGGCCATTTAATAAGAGCATGGATGCCTCATTGCTGGGTAATAGATAAGGTGACCACCTTTTATGAAACCAAAAATCAGGACACCGGGCCAGCCACACACAAGGATGACATTAACCACGGCCCAACCCCAAGGCCCACACAGAAAACCTGGGCCTCCCTTGTACATGTATTGGTAACTCTGGGAAACTTCATATGAGAGTAAATTCAGGGGAGAGGATGAAAACTGGAATGACCTCAATACCCGTTCTTTGGGGGAAAGGGTGACGTCCCTCTCACTCTCATTCTCTAATGTGTCCACCCCTCTTGGGACTTAAAAATTTTTGTTGCTTCCAAGATTCTGGCCAAACTCTGACAAGGAACTCAAAATTCTCACCCCAAAAGACATGCACTGTAGGAATCAGACAGACACTGGAAAATCCAAACAAAACAACCAAACAACAACAACAAAATCCTGCCTGGCACGGGCACGGTGGCACATGCCCATAATCCCAGCGGCTCTGGAGGTTGAGGCAGGAGGATCTTGAGTTCAAAGCCAGCCTCAGCTACATATCGAGGCCCTAAGCAACTCAGTGAGACCCTGTCTCTAAATAAAATATAAGAAAGGGCTGGGGATGTAGCTCAGCGGTTTAAGCGCCCCTGGGTTCAATGCCTGGTACCAAAAACAAATAAACAAGGAAGCAAAAAAATTCCATCTGGTGGAAACTGGGAAGGCCAGAGTGCCAGATATTACTCCAGGTGTTGGCATAAGGTTAATGTGCTGCCTAAAAAATCCCATTGGAATATAGAAGTGCCAATGGTCTATTCCCATCACCTCTCACAAAGGACTTTCTCTGTCAACTGTCAACACGTATGGCAATGACATTACACGCCAAAGCCACCACACGTGATTTTCCACGCATGCTTCTGTAGTCTGGTCACGCCCACCAGTGTGCATGAAAAAAACAAGAGATTACCCTGGGCTGGAGAAGAAGGGGTGTGTGGATGTTCGGGAACTTAACAAGTCTCTAGTGCTTTCTATCTTTTAAAACAAAAACCTCTTAAGCAACTGTGACAAAATATTTACACGTGCTGAACGCGTCTGGTAGATCTTCTCCAAGTACAAACCGAATGAAGTTCAAATGTTAAAAAAGAACCAGAGACAGTGAAACTCGAAAGTAGTGGCTTTGTCTAGGAAAATAATGGCACCAATAATATTATACCTGTGGGACCACGTTTCTCCCTCGGAATCAATCTTTTGTAATTTTAGAGAGACAAACAGGATGCACTTTGTTAGATAAATTCCGGCGACAGGACATCCCCCCCCCCCCCAGGTGCCTTAAATCGGCCCACCCCAGGTGTCTTAGGTCATCCAGTGAGCCTGAGCTTTAACTTCCTGGAAGTGCCCATCTCTCCCGAGAATCCACCTTTGGTGGGCTCTGAGTCCCCGCCCTTTATCCCAGGAATCCTCGCCTCTCTCAAGGGAATTCACCACAGGGCGGGCTCTCCCTTTCTGAGCCAATCCTGAGCTACAAGTCCTACTTCCGACCCCCGGTAGCCTATGGAGTCCGGGCTCATTTGGATCACCAGAGTCTACTTAAACCCCACCAAGCCAGGCGTGGTGGCGCACACCTGTAATCCCAGCACTTGGGAGGCTGAGGCAGGAGGATCACGAGTTCAAAGCCAGCCTCAGCAATGGCGAGGCACTTGGCAACTCAGTGAGACCCTGTCTCTAATAAAATACAAAAAAGGGCTGGGGATGTGGCCCAGTAGTCCAGGGCCCCTGAGTTCCATCCCCAGTACCAAAAAAAAAAAAAAAAACCACCAACCCACCCTTTTTCCTTCTTTGCCCGTTCCGTAGTTCCGTGCCTGTCTCCTCCCCGCAGGTTTTCCTTCCCTTCCCTTCACGCCCTTTCCCTCCACGTGCCCCTTCTGTCCCCACCTGCCGTTAGGGGCCAGTTAATAAACCCTTTTGCTACAGGGCGGTCTCTATGGCACTGACAATATCGTACCTGTGGGGCCACGTTTTTCCCTCAAAGTAAATCATTTGTAATTTTAAAGAGACAAACAGGATGCACTTAACACTTCACGTGGTAGCCCTGGAGGAATACTGAAGCAGGACGTTCAGGGAGTGAAGGGAAAATTCTGGAATAAACAAGGTCCAAATGATCTGGGGCAATTTACAAACCAAGTGACTTTGACAGAAGTTCTTTTTACATCTCACTAAGCTTTAGTTTACTTTTTAAAATGGAGGAGGGTGCCAGGTGTGGTGGCGCACACCTGCGATCCCAGTGGTTTAGGAGGCTGAGGCAGGAGGATCACAAGTTCAAAGCCAGCTTCAGCAACTGGCTGAGAGGCATAAGCAACTCAGTGAGACCCTGTCTCAAAATCAAATACAAAAAAGGGCTGGGGATGTGGCCCAGTAGTCCAGGGTCCCTGAGTTCCATCCCCAGTACCAAAAAAAAAAAAAAAACCACCAACCCACCCTTTTTTTTTCCTTCTTTGCCCGTTCCGTAGTTCCGTGCCTGTCTCCTCCCCGCAGGTTTTCCTTCCCTTCCCTTCACGCCCTTTCCCTCCACGTGCCCTTCTGTCCCCACCTGCCGTTAGGGGCCAGTTAATAAACCCTTTTGCTACAGGGCGGGGTCTCTATGGCACTGACAATATCGTACCTGTGGGGCCACGTTTTTCCCTCAAAGTAAATCATTTGTAATTTTAAAGAGACAAACAGGATGCACTTAACATACTTCACGTGGTAGCCCTGGAGGAATACTGAAGCAGGACGTTCAGGGAGTGAAGGGAAAATTCTGGAATAAACAAGGTCCAAATGATCTGGGGCAATTTACAAACCAAGTGACTTTGACAGAAGTTCTTTTTACATCTCACTAAGCTTTAGTTTACTTTTTAAAATGGAGGAGGTGCCAGGTGTGGTGGCGCACACCTGCGATCCCAGTGGTTTAGGAGGCTGAGGCAGGAGGATCACAAGTTCACCGCCAGCTTCAGCAACTTACTGAGAGGCCATAAGCAACTCAGTGAGACCCTGTCTCAAAATCAAATACAAAAAGGAGCTGGGGATGTGGCTCAGTGGTTAGGTCTCTCTGGGTTCAATCCCCAGAACTGTGCCCCTGGCCCACCAAAAAAAAAAAAAAAAAAAAAAAAAAAAGGCCCTAAAATCTAACCTCCTGGAATGGTTGTATCTCACTGCATGAGATTCAACACAGGGAGTATAGATAGCATGGCACCTAGGTGCTACCTACAGCCAGCAAAGTATCATCAGTGACACCAGTGAGCATCATTTACATACAAAAAAGGCTTAAATTATGTATTAAACCACTCTGGTGGCTAAAATATTTAAGAATGAAAAGCTGAAGCAGTTAAGTCCTGTCCATCTCCATTTTCAGATTTTAGAATTTGTTGATGCCAAAAAAAGAGCTTTCTATGATTAATGCATGAACCCAAGTCTATAGCTCAAAGTTGACGGGGCCACTCCTGGTCCCCCGAAACTGGAGGGCGAGCTGGCAGCAGGTCCTTGGTAAACAGGGGTAACTCTCAGCTCCTCCCCCAGGGCCAGTCCTGATGTGTGACCTCGGGAACAGCAACTGGAACCTCCCGGTTGAGAGAGGCCAATTCTCAGGCCCCACCCTGGACCTCAGGGCTGGACCTGCCCTCGGAATTTGAACAAGGCCTCCTGGGCGTTGTGACCTGTGCTGAAGGTGGACTGGGCGAGGGCCTCACTGAGTTTGCATCTGACCCAAAAGATTTCAGTTTTGGGTAATAGAGAAGGGCCACCAGTCAGCAGGAGGGACTGCAGGATTTTTTTTTCCCCCCCCAAAGGGTTAGATGATATACTTTGTGGGCCAAAGAGTAAAAAAAAAAAAGAATCAAGGTTCTGCAACACAATCACCCCAGGCTGGGGATATAGCTCAGATGGTAGAGTGCTTGCCTCGTAGGCACAAGGCCCTGGGTTCAATCCCCAGCACCACAAAAATAAATAAATTAATAAATATCACCCAAAAAAACCAAAGCCATTCCCAGCTAAGGGCTCTACCGAGCAGGAGGTGACCCAGTTCTGGGCCAGGCCCACTCGGATGACGTTGCATCGTCCGTTTTTCCTTCTGCTAGCTGTGCACAAGCAAGGATCTACCTCAGTGACTTCCCCTGCAAAATGAGGACAGGAATAGTTCTGGCTTAGCAAGGCCGTGGGAAGGACTGAACACGGGACGGACCTGGTGCATGAAAAGCGCCAGGCCTAGACAGGCACGGTGCTGGGATAACCTCCTTAGGGCCAGCTGCCCCTATAACTAGCGTCGGCTTCCCTGGGACAGAATCCAAACCTGCCACACTGGGACTTGGATTTTTTTTTTAATTATTCAATTGGCTTTGTGTTGGGAGGGAAAGTCCCTTCAAAGAGAGTTTAAAGTGGGAACATGAAGAATAAGAAGTTTCAGAACATTCTTCAAAAACCCAATGGGGGGATGGGATTGTGGCTCAGCGATAGAGCACTCGCCTAGCACGTGCGCGGCCCGGGTTCGATCCTCAGCACGACGTACAAATAAACGCATTGTGTACAACTAAAAGCAAATAAATAAATATTAAAAAAAAAAAAAAAAACCAATGGGGGCAGAGGTTGTAGCTCAGTAGTAGAGCACTTGCCTAAAATGTGTGAGGCACTAGGTTCGATCCTCAGCACCACAAAAAATGAACAAATAAGAGCCCGGCGCAGTGGCGCACGCCTGTACTGCCAGCGACTTGGGAGGCTGAGGCAGTTGGATGACGAGTTCAAAGCCAGCCTTGGCAAAAACAAGGCCCTAAGCAACTCAGTGAGACCCTGTCTCTAAATAAAATAGGGCTGGGGATGTGGCTCAGTGGTGGAGTAACTCTGAGTTCAATCACCAGTACCAAAAATACATACATACATAAAATAAGGGTATTGTGTCCATCTATGAATAAAAAATAAAAGAAACCCCACTGAGGATTAAAGTTTTGTGCACAGCTCAATTTAACATTTGCAGAGCGCAGACTCATTAAGATAGACCTACGGAGCAAGGTCTTGGTGGAGACTGTAATGATCTACCTACCAGGGTGTGAAAGGTGCCCAGTGTCCCATGGCTTCTGTTGACACTCTTGGAGGCAGGTCTCTGCTCCAGGATGACTTCAAGGCAGAAGGCACCCTTCACTCCCACAGGAGACTGACAGTACCCAGGCTGCTCCATCCGAATGCCTCAGTATTTTGTAAGGGACATGGATGACCAGCTGGGATGTGGATGAACGACAGGTTTTGTATGTAAGGGTACTACAAAGTGACAAGGCATTAAGGAAGCAAAGTAGGCAACAAAAATAAAAGCACCCTTGACGGGGATGTAGCTTCATGATAGAGCATCTTCTAAGCAAGTACAAAGCCTTGGGTTCAATCCCCAGATACAAATAAAACAGTAAAGCCGGGCGCAGTGGCTCACGCCTGTAATCCCAGCACTTGGGAGGCTGAGGCAGGAGGATCGCGAGTTCAAAGCCAGCCTCAGCAGTGGCGAGGCACTTAGCAACTCAGTGAGACCCTGTCTCTAAATAAAATACAAAAAAGGGCTGGGGATGTGACCCAGTGGACGAGTGCCCCTGAGTTCAATCCCCGGTACCACAAAAAAAATAAATAAATAAAAAATAAAACAGTAATACTCTTCAACTGTGTGATGGTAAATTTTATATGTCAATTTGACTGGGCCATGAGGTGCCTGGGTATTTGGTCAAACCTAGCACGCTGGGTGTGTTTGTGAAGGTGTTTTTGGATGAGGCTAATATTTGCATCTGTGGGTTGAATAAAGCAGATCACCTCTGTCGTGTAGGTGGGCCTCATCTAACCAGTCGAAGTCCTAGACAGAACAGAGAGGCTAATCCTCTCCTAACAGGTGATTCCTCCTGCCTGATCACCTTCATGTTGGGAGTCTTCCTGGCCCGTGCCTTCAGACTGATATTGAAACCTCAGCTCTACTTGACTCTTAAGGTTATTGAACTTGAACTGAAATTACACCATTGGTTCTCCCAGTCTCCAGCTGGGTGACTGTAGATAGTGGGACTCTTTAGCCTCCATGATCACATGAGCCAATTCCTTCTAATAAATCTCTACGTAACAATCGTGTGTGTGTGCGTGTGTGTGTGTGCACACGCACGTGCACGCGTGCACATGCATGTGCAGGGGGCGGAAAGGGAGAGAATTCTCTGGAGAACATCAACTAATACAAACACTAATAGTTCTGTGTATATTTAATCATAAAAATTCACATGTGAAAGAACTGGGTTTTCTTTTTTTTAAAAATATTTATTTATTTGCTTTAGTTGTACACAATGCAATGCATTTATGTTTACGTGGTGCTGAGGATCGAACCTGGGCTGCGCACGTGCGAGACGAGCGCTCTGCCGCTGAGCCACAACCCCAGCCCTGGGTTTTCTTTTTCCCTCTAACAGTATACAATCATCAGCAGCTATGTGCTGTATAAACTATGGCATTCTGTGTAGCTGTGGAATGCTATGCAGCAGTGAACAATGAAGCAATGACTATCTGCACAATAACTTGAACAGATTTCCAGAAGATACTAGGTAAGGATAAAAAGTATATTAACAATATGAACATACTGTTGTGTAACATAAAAATTAGTTATTTCCCCATAAATAAATGCCTCCAATTCACAACAATTTTCTCTGAGAGGGTTCTGGAATTAGAAGGAGTAGGTCTAGTGTATTTCTGTATTTTTTTCAAGTTATCAAACAGCATTGTATTCATACATCACTTTGTTTAATTTTAAAAAATCCAACAAAGCTATGAATATACTGGTGTGTAAGATAAAATGCAAAGAAACTGAGTGAAGGAGCCCTAATTAGGAAGGGCTGTTGCAGCTAGCTGGAAGCCATAAGTTCCACCTGATATGTATGTGACGCACCTGTAGGCACCCGCAAACCTGAAGGTATATAACCGGGTGAAAGCGGTCCGAGTTAGGAGAACGAATTCATTCGGTCCGTCGGGCAGTCACTCGGTCGGTCAGAATCAGAGCGGCCAGAACGTAGGCAGAGCGGTTACAGAAGAGAAACCAGATAGAAGACAGAAGAGAAAATGACTGGTCAGAGTTAGGCCGAGGCTCCTGAGGAAGACAGAAGACAGAAGAGAGAAGAAAGAAGTTCTAATCTTTCTCTAAGCTAAGCTCTATCTTTCTTTACTCTACTCTAGAAGCTCTAGCTCTATTCTATCTTTCTTTCTAAGACAAAACAAGAAGATCTTTCTTTCCCTCTCTAAGCTCTAAGAAAGTAGAAGTAAAAGTAGCAAAAGCTATACTCTGCCTCCGAGAGTTTTTCCTCCCGGTTTTCGGTAGCAGGCAGCTTACAACTGAGGTGATGTAATTTTCACACTCATTCTCCAAGCACAAAATTAGGATGCATCCAAACTAGACATGCTATATCACTATATGTTTTCCAGTGATTAGTAAGAAAAATAGGTCAGAGCCTTGATTCAAACTGCAGACACAGCTCATGTTGGGCACTTAATCATTGGGACAACTCCCAGACATAGGCCTGCATTCTCCCAAGATTTTTTTTTTTTAAATAGGATATTTTAACAATAGATAGCCCCCCAATTCTAAAAGCTCTCCTTAAGTCTGAGTATGCAAGGCATTTCAAAGTGTCGACAGAACGCAAGCATTTCTCTCTTTTGCATCGGCAGAGATCACAGTCCCCAGCTCTCAATCCACAGCCCCTCTCTGGCCTGGGGATGGGCATGATGAGGGTGGGGATGGGGGAAACTGTCCCCTGAGACACATACTGACTATAGGAAACAAGATGCAGTCTGTTTAGTGGGTCTAGGTAGGTTGCTGCAATCTTGCTAGCTACTTAGGAAAAGGTTAAAAGCAAAGGACGTGGTGGACCCCCGCGTGTGATCCCAGCGGCTTCAAAGGCTGAGGCAGGAGGATTGCGAGTTCAAAGCCAGCCCCAGCAACTTACTAAGGCACTAAGCAACTCAAGTGAGACCCTGTCTCTAAATAAAATATTTAAAAGGGCTGGGGATGTGGCTCCGTGGTTAAGTGTCCCTGGGTTCAATTCCCAGTACCAAACAAACAAACAAAACAACTTCACCCAGGGCTCCCCCGGGGCCGGACGCCTGTGCCCACAGCTCCGGCAGCGGAAGTGCTCTCCTGGTAGGGCTGCCAAGCTCGAATGTCCATGTGGACTCCATGCATGGGTCTGCTTGGAGGAAGGACCACCAAAACAGAGCCTGTTCACAGGAAGCCAGGGAAAGAGAAATGCAAATGGGCAGGTGGCAGAAGTGTCCTGTCACTGAGGTCAGGGACAGCGGCCACGCAGAAGCTAGGAGAGGGGGGGTGGGTGTCCCTCCTACCTGAGTGAACACAGCTCACTGCAGCAAGCCCTCCATGATTCAGCAAGCAGCTGAACATGACCAGACAGACTGCGCTGCCTGGGCTTCGCTTCCATCAATAGGGCCCCCGGGAGGGAATCAGGGCTTATTCAAAGAATGGGGAGGGAATGGGGTGGGGGGTGCTGGAGATGGAACTAGACCTGCTTTGCCACGGCGTCACTGACCCAGCCCTTTTCTGTTTTTACGCAGGGACTTGCTAAGTTGCTGAAGTGCTGCCCTCAACTTCGCAACCCCACTGCTGCGGCCTCCAGAGTCACTGGGGTCGCTGGCAGGCACGGCCTCGCCCAGCTCAAAGGACATTTTCTGGAAGGCGACAGTCAATTTTTGCCATGGCACTTAGAAGCTAATTTGACCTAAGACCCATGGCTCTGGAAGGGCAGGGGCAAGTGGGGCGTGATTCTGTCCCCTCCATGGGACACTGGGCAATGCCTGGAGACATGTTTCATGGCCATGCTGGAGGAATTTAGTGCACAGAGAGGTCGGGATGCTGTTAAATACCCGACACGCACAGGACATCCCTCCTCCACAATTATCTGGCACCAAGTGTCAAACCCTACAAAGAAATGGCACTCGGGCACTCAAAGCACCAACAGAGTACATGACGGGAAGCCGCCTGTAATCCCAGCACTTTGGGAGGCTGAGGCAGGAGGATCGCGAGTTCAAAGCCAGCCTCAGCAGTGGTGAGGCACTTAACAACTCAGTGAGACCCTGTCTCTAATAAAATACAAAACAGGTCTGGGGATATGACCCAGTGGTCGAGTGTCCCTGAGTTCAGTCCCCGGTACCACCAAAAAAAAAAAAAAAAAAAAAAAAAAAAAGCACATGAGGGGGGGGGGGGGGCAAGGACAAGCGGCTAAGAAACACCTCCAAGTGCAGCTCTACAGCCCTTTCACACGCTCTCCAGAACAGCTTTGCCCGAGGATAAGTTCAGATTTTTAAGTCACAGGCGGCAACAGAGGATAAAGCACCAAACCTCTGGGGAAGCCGAAGCAAGGCTCCAGTGACTTTCTGCTTCTACCTAGCGATTCCCCACAGGACGCACCCACAGGAACCACACACAAACACGCACCGACCGGCGGACAAGAACACTCTTGGCTTTATTCCTAAAAGCCTAAAAACTAGCCGGGGGCGGAGACGCGCCTCTGTAATACCAGCAGCTCAGGAGGCTGAGGCAGGAGGATAGAGAGTTCAAAGCCAGCCTCAGCAACTTAGCAAAACCCTGTCTCTACATAAAATATTAAAAAAAAAAAAAAGGCTGGGGATGTGGCTCCCTGGGTTCAATCCCAGTAACAAAATAAAAATAAAGTCTAAAACTAGAAAGACCTCAGAGGTTTAACAACAGGAAAATGGGTGAATGGCTAATCAGAAGTAAATACCCCATTCTACATAATAGGTGATGTGTGTGTGTGTGTGTGTGTGTGTGTGTGTGTGTGTGTTGAAAACGGACACAACACCTTTATTTAATTTATTTATTTATTTGTTTATTTGTTTATTTATTTATTTATTTTTATGTGGCACCGAGGATGGAACCCAGTGCCTCACACATGCTAGGCAAGGGCTCTACCACTGAGCCACAACCCCAATGAGTGATTCTTATAGACGTTATGTTGAGTCCATGAAGACAAGAGAAAATGCTGCAGGCTTCCGCTTACTTGAGTTTCTATGGGCAACATTATCTAGGATGAATGAAATCACAATAGTGGTTCCTGGTGTGGGGGGGGGGGGGGTGGGGGGAGTGAGTTAAGGAGCATTGACCCAGGTGGCTAGGATGCTGGGAGTGTGAACAGTCACACGGCTCCATAAGTGTATCCCATCACAAACTTCAGATGTGTGCACTTTACTATAGATAGATAAAGATATGTACATTTTAACTCTAACACAAGAGAAGGTTAATTGTTTAAAGTAAAAAAGAAAAACCATGTGACCACTACTTTTTCCTGGCACGAGGCAGGGGCGGGGGAGGGGGGGGTGCCAGGGATTGACCACTGGGGCACTGGACCACTGAGCCACAACCCCAGCCCTATTTTGTATTTGATTTAGAGGCAGGGTCTCACTGAGTTGCTTAGGCTCACTAAGTTGCTGAGGCTGGCTTTGAACTTGTGGTCCTTCTGCCTCAGCCTCCCCAGCTGCTGGGATGACAGGTGTGCACCGCAACACCCCCCTGTGGATAAATATAAAACAAGGTTTAAGAGTGGATGAAATCTTAGCATGATGCCCCAAAGCACTGCTGAACAAAAATCATGGGAGGTCTGAATTTCTGCATTATATACAAATAGACCAGACCAAATGAAAATGGAGTCGTTCAGGCTAAGCAGCACCTCATCAAACTGAACCCCCAAACAGACCAATTCTTCCTAAAAACAGGAGGCTCCAGTATACCCAAGTCCTTGTGATACGAAAGTCCCCTCTGCTGGAACACTCACAAAAGTGTAACCTGAAGTAACCTGATGTTAAACAGGTAGCTTTCCCCCACTACTGTTCTGTTTTCTTGTTTCTACTTGCAAAACTCACTGTTCACCCAGTGCCCGCTGGGAGCTGGATTCTATTCCAAAGAAAGGAGGCAGCCCCCATTCAGGCCTGAATAAAAGTCAATTCAATTCATAACTAAATTTGTTGTAATTTCATCTTCTGACAGCACGTAGGCTGCTATTTTTTTTTTTTTCTATCATCATCATTATAAGAATTCGTGTTTGTTTTTGGTACTGAGGATTAAAGCCAGAGGTACACTACCACTGAGCAACATCCCCAGCCCCTTCACACCCTTTTTTGTTTTTTAATTTAATTTTGAGACAAGAGTCTCACTAAGTTGCTGAGCATCTTGTTAAGTAGCCGAGGCTGGCCTCGCACTTGCAGTCCTCCTTCCTCAGCCTCCTGAGTCATTGGGATTACATGCATGCGCCACTACACCCAACTACTTTGATAATAATGCTTCCGTATTTCTGTACTTCTTTTTGTTCCTATATGGTCAAGGTAGGGATTCGCTGCTGAACGTGGGCTTTGCTCACCACTCCGCTTTGTGCAAAATAAAAAAAGAAATTAAATGTTATAACAACATCAAATTAAAGATGCAACAGAAATAAGAAAACGTGACCTGGGCCTCCTCCAACTCGGACCTACTAGAGATCTGAAAATTAAACAGCACGGGCCCAGCAGCCTCCCTGCGCCTTCCCTCCGCTGGGATGGGGAGGCGCTGCCGGTGCCTTGTTAGCGGTGGGTGCCAACGTGAGAAGCGCTGCAGGGCTGCTCTGCGTGTTCTGACAAGACCCGCAGTCCCCAGTGAATCAGAGAGCCCAGCGCGCCACCTGATTAATCACCAGAGGAAAAGGCCCAGATGGCGGACGGTGGAGAAGGCAAGGAACACACAGGAGGAAATGCGTAGCAGAACAGAGGGGCCAGCGAGCAGGGCGTGGGGGGGTCAGGACTGGGAAATGCCCCCGCCCCGCCTATGATCCCAGAACACCAGGAGCCCCGTGCTCGCTGCTAGCCTGCCTGTTTGCACCTGGGGCTAATGGCTGGGGTTCCTTCCTTGGCAGGGCCTTTTGACCTGGATGGAAGCAGAGCTTACAGCTGTGGCTTTAATGATAGGAGAGCACATTGGCTTCCCATCCATCAGAGTGGGTCCGCAGTTGCCCGCGGATTTCCTGCAGAGTATAAAAGTAACAGATGTCACAAATGGGGAAGGGGCGTGCCCACAGAACGAAAATGACAGACCTGAACAGGAGGGAGAGAAAATGGGGGTATTTCTCCCTACATTCAGGAGGAAAAAAAAAAAATCAAATGGGAACTTTGGGAACAAGGTGAGGTTGCATTGTGGCTGTTTTGTTTGTACCTGGGATTGAACCCAGGGGTGCTTAACCACGGAGCCACATCCCCAGTGTTTTATTTGTTCATTTTTTAAAAAATATTTATTTATTTGCTTTAGTTGTACACGATGCAACGCATTTATGTTTACGTGGTGCTGAGGATCGAACCCGGGCCGCACACGTGCTAGGCAAGCGCTCTGCCGCTGAGCCACAACCCCAGTGTTTTATTTGTTCATTTTGAGACAGGATCCTGCTATGTTGCTGAGGCTGGCCTTAAACTTGTGATCCCCCTACCTCAGTCTCCTGAGACACTGGGGCTATAGGCCTGTATCTGTTACTAAACGCTCAGTCCTTGTCCCTGATGCCAATCCAATAAAGAGGACTCAGTTTTGAGAAAAAGGAAAAAGAAGTTAGAAGCACAGGGGACTCCTCCTGTCCCAGAGCTGTGATTCTGCCCATCAGCAGGAACAGGGGGCTTTTAAAGAGGTGATGCAAAGGCACCACCAGTTCTCTGTCAGGAGTTGTAAATTGCTCGTTAATTTGACAAGTCATTTCTGAGATCTTTTGGTGCCACCTCCAAAGTCTAAATTACTTCCTTCCAGTGGTGGGTGGGTACAAGGACAGAGAACTAAATTGGGGAAGAAAGTTTCCTATTTCCCTTGAGATTAGGGAGCAAGAGAGATTAGGGAGGAGGCGGGAGAGGGTAAGAGAAATGTGTCCTTTTAAAAGTAACTCACAGTAGCAGAGCAGCAAGGGCTATATTCAAAGCATAAAATGAGCCACTGTTGCATGTCCAGATTTCTTTGCTTTCCTTCTTTGAGAAGCCCTAGAATTCAACCTCCAGATACACTCAAGTTCACTTCCCCATCTTCCAAGTACACCCTCACATTCTCACTAAAGGAACAGGGCTCTAAGAGGTAAATTAAACAGAAATATAGAAATAAGTTATAATAGGTAATAAAAGTAGTCAACCAGGGAATTCATTGAGCCCAATTTAGTTATAAATTTCTTTTAAAGTTAAGCTAAATATAAAGAAAAGGCAATTAGGTACAAGCTTTTAGCGCTGCACTGAACAACTTTTAAAATTCATTCCCATCTAGCCAGGACTAGGAGAAATCTCACTGTTGAACAACCTCAATTTATCTGCAATTTCATCCCCCAATCTATTTACTCACAGATATCTAAGAACTCAGGGGCACTTGACCACTGGGCCACATCCCCAGCCCTTTTTTGTATTTTATTAGAGACAGGGTCTCACTGAGTTGCTAAGTGCCTCACTGAGGATGGCTTTGAACTTGAGATCCTCCTGCCTCAGCCTCCCAAGTGCTGGGATTACAGGCATGCACCCACACGCCCAGCTAATTTTTGCCTTTCTTTAGGAGAAAAATCTCACATAGGGAGGTTTCTATGAAGATCTCACAGCAGGATCTCAGCAAGGCAGAGTCAAACTTATTTCTTTGTTGGAAAGTCAAGAGACACCAGCCTATGGAAATGCCTGGGGGACAGACAGAGGCCTGGGGAAGCAATGACTATGAGAACACCCAGGTCTCAGAGCCACAGGCTTGTGAAATAAGGATACATGCTGAGAGGCCCACAGAAAGAGAACGCAGATTTTAGACATCTTTGCCCTGGAGTTCAAGGGCCCTCGACATTACAGTGTGAAATATTTATTCTTGAAAATCCTGAAAAGTTATTTCAAAAGCCGACACTTGGAGGTTGAGCCTCTTTTTTGTACTTCACCTTATTTTTCTGGAGCTTTTCCAGTGTTTCTGTTTTATGCAAATGGTTCTTTGGGGCTTCTCTGCCATCACAGGCCTAGGCCTGCTCTGATGCAGGCTCCTTTGTTCATCTTTACTCCAATGAATTCCCACTATCTCCTGGCTTTTGTTCCTCTACAGTAGTGAAAGGCTATTGTGATGCAGAGGCAGAAGATGGAAGTGAAGGTGACAATCATTTCAGAAAATAAAGCAAGACTGCTCTCATCAACTCATCATCTCATCAATGACCACATGTGACTTCTGCAGGGGGGCACGGGACCAGGCAAGGGAAGACACTGCAGGGTTCCCTCTTAGCTCAGAAGAACTCTGAAATGGCAGGTAGCAGCAGCTGGCATTTACCAAGTAAGGGCTCACTTAATTTCCATTAACAATGTCTGCAGAACAGAGAAGCTGGAAGTGTGGTCTAGAAACCCAAGACACCTTGGGGAGGTAGGTAGAGGGGACTTTTCCAGGGACGACATGACCTGGAACATCACAAGGGACTGGATGCAAAAGCAGGTATGAGAATCTAGCCACCTTCCGCTGAGCCGGATGTTGAGATGTGCAAAAACGGAAAGCCAAGGCACTCTCTCCCCTCCAGGGTCTTGATTGGGCAGATGATTCCTTTTCACAAATATGTGCCATTTAGGGCAAACGAACTGAACAGACACTTCATAGGAGAAATACGATCGGTTAACAAATATATCAAAAAATGTTCAACATCTCTAGTAATTAGAGAAATGCAAATTAAAACTATACTGAGGTTTTTTTCATTTATTTTTTTTTAACTTGCAGATGGACACAATACCTTTATTTTATTTAGTTATCTTTATGTGGTGCTGAGGCTTGAACCCAGGGCCTCACACATGCTGCACAAGCACTCTAGCCCTGAACTACAACTTCAGCCTACACTCAGATTTCATCTCACTCCAGTCAGAATGGCAAGTATCAGGATACAAGCCACAGTAAGTGTTGGAGAGGATGTGGGGAAGAAGATACACTCATACATGGCTGGTGGGACTGCAGATCGGTGCCACCACTCTGGAAAGCAGTATGGATATTCCTCAGGAAACTTGGAATGAAACCACCATTTGACCCAGCTATCCCACTCCTTGGTCTATACCCAAAGGACTTAAAATCAGCATACTACAGTGTCACAGCCACATCAATGTTTATAGCAGCTCAACTTATAATAGCTAAACTATGGAACCAACTTAACTGCCCTTCAACAGATGAATGGATAAAGAAAATGAAATGAATGGATAGATAAAATATATATACACAATGGAATATTACTCAGCCATAGAAGAATGAAGTTATGGCATTTGCCGGCAAATGGAAACAGTTGAAGACTATCATACTAAGTGAAATAAGCCAATCCCAAAAAAACAAAGGCCCTATGTTCTCTCTAATATGCAGAAGCTAACACATAAAAAGAGGGTGGGAGGGAAGAATAGAAGTTCAGTGGATTAGACAAAGGGGAATGAAGGGAAGAGAAGGGAGATGGGAATAGGAAAGAAAGTAGAATGAACAGGACACAACTTTCCTATGTTTATATATGAATACGCGACCAGTGAAACTCCACATCATGTACAACCACAAGATTGGAAAGTTAAGACTCCATGTATGCATGATATGTCAAAATACATTTTATTGTCATGTATAACTAAAAAGAACAATTTTTTTAAAAAGTACCATTTATGTTAACATGCTATGGTGTTTCTATTGTTAATTTAAATGAGTTAATAAAGTTTCTGGTTTTGATTTTTAAAGTGATAAAGACCAACAGATAGACCCCAAGGCCTTCATGCAGGCTGGGCAAGCCATCTAATTCAGAACTACATCCCCAGCCCCCCCCCCCCTTTTTTTTTATACTGGGGATTGAACTCAGGGGCACTCGACCACTGGGCCACATCCCCAACCCTTTTTTGTATTTTATTAGAGACAGGGTCTCACTGAGTTTCTAAGTGCCTCACCATTGCTGAGGCTGTCTTTGAATTCGCGATCCTCCTGCCTCAGCCTCCCAAGTGCTAAGATTACAGGCATGCGCCATCACGCCCGGCTCCAGCCCATTTTTTTAAATTTTATTTTGCTAAATTATTCAGGCTAGCCTCAACCTGGTGATCCTCCTGCCTCAATTTCCCAAGTAGCTGGCCACGCACAATAATTTTTTTAAATGTTATTGTATACCCTTATTTTACATATTTATTTTTATGTTTATGTGGTGATGAGGATCAAACCCAGTGCCTCACACATGCTAGGCAAGCACTCTGACACTGAGCTACAACAGCCCCCTCCAACAATAATTTGTAACACTATGAAGGAAATGTGAGATTAAAAGATCTGAGAATCACTACGAGGTCCCATAGGCCAAATCCAACCTGTGTGGTTTTGTAAAACAGGTTGTACTGGCACACAACTACATTTGTTTCATATACTATAAATGGGTCAACTCCAGTGTGTGTGTTTAAATAAAGTCTTCTTGAAACACAGTCTCGCCTATGCGTTAAGTTGTTGACTTTTTTTTTTCTTTCTTTCTTTTCCTTACAAGGGCATAGCTAAAGGTATTACTTGCAAAGCCTTAAATATTTACTCTCTGGCTCTTCTTAGAAATGATAATGGCCAGGCACAGTGGTGCACACGTGTAATCCCAGTAGCTTGGGAGGCTGAGACAGGAGGATCGCGAGTCAAAGCCAGTCTCAGCAATTTTGCAAGGTGCTAAGCAACTCGGTGAGACCCTGTCTCTAAATAAAATACCAAAAATAGGGCTGGGGATGTGGCTCAGTGGTTGAGTGCCCCTGAGTTCAATCCCCAGTGCCCCCCCCCCCAAAAAAGAAATGATAATGAAGTGGTGGTGAGAAGCCACCTTCCCTGAGCCAGGCACTGTGTGCCACGGGCAGTTTACACAGATCCAACGGCAAGTGAAAGCAATATGTTTTCTTCCCATTCAGTCCATGGATGGAGCACCATAAAACAAACCACAGAGGAACAAGAGAAAGCCTACACTTGTACTCAAGTTTTACGTGACAGGGAGCCCTGCGTAAGGAACTGAGGACCCTAGGAGGCAGGTCAGCTCCTACATTTGTCTGCCTGGGTTTGATGGGGAGTGACAGTCGTGGAGAAAAGGCTGGAGGATGGACAGATATGATCCAGCGGCCCACCCAGGAAGGGGAGCAGGAGTAGCATGTGTGTTCAGGTCCTTCTCGGAGTCCCTGTGTCTTCGGTGGTAACACACAACCGAGTAAAGGGAGGGAAGCTCTCAGACAAGAGCCTTGGACCCAGTCCATACAAGCACGTCACAACAGCTGAGAGGGACCTTCCTGCTTCCGCTATTTTCTCAAATGCCAAAGTACAAGATTTTGTAGTAGTGTGTTCTGAACCCCGAAAAAAAAAATCCATCTTCCTAACAACTCCATGAGGGAGACCCTGTCTTCAACTCCACTATATACAGGAAAAATACATAAATAAATAAAGCTCACCAAGTTGAAGGGACTCTCGGGTCACGAGGCTCTCCCAGTACAGAAGGCCACATGCAAAGCCAAGACGGACTCCGAGATCAACCAGGAGCCGTTCCAGCATGAAAAGTGAACATGTTAACTCTTCATAAAACCTCCTGGCACTCCGACTTACACTGCCAAAAGCCAGGAAAGGAACCTGTCCACTGACGACAGCACGGGAGTCCAGTCCGGCTACCTGCTTCCAAGGTGTCTGGCCAGCGTGGACACAGAAGAGGGGGATATTCACGGAGCCCATCACTGAGGAAGCCTTACAAAGCCAAGCACGGGCTCACCTTAGCAATGAGCATGAGGTTAGTTTTTTTTTTTTTTTTTTTTTTTTTAATGCATATGTACTTAAGATGTCAACTTGTAGTGCTTTCCAAAAAACAAAACAACAACAAGAAAAAAGCTGGGCCACGTAAGCAGTAGAGGAGATTTAGGGACACTATGGTATATAGGGGAACCCCATGTTATGATCTCACGGCAACATCCTCAGAGTCTTCCTTTTAAGAATGTGCAGCTAGTCGGGCGTGGTGGTGCACGCCTGTAATCCCAGCAGCTCTGGAGGCTGAGGCAGGAGGGTCGCGAGTTCAAAGCCAGCCTCAGCAATTTAGCGAGGTGCTAATTGAGATACTGTCTCTAAATAGAATACAAAAATAGGGCTGGGGATATGGGTCAGTGGTCGTGTATCCCTGAGGTTCAATCCTCAGTACCTTTAAAAAAAAAAAAGTACACACAGCTATATTCCAATCAGCCCAACTCCATAATGATTTCACCATAAAATGTTCTTAAAACATTTCCTAAATCCCTGTCTCATTCCATCCCCCTTGCTGACCCATGCTCATTCTGTCATTCCCTCTTAAGATTCTGAACTTGGGGTGCATTTATTAAAATTAATACATATTTAATATAACAGTGTTTTTAAATCTCAAAAATGACACTGCACATCATGTAATCAATATCATCTTTGATTACAATCATCGCTCACTTGACAAAAACAGGGAAATTAAAATTCAATAAACAAAAAAGCACAATCTGAGCTACCCCCACCACGAACTGGAACAAATCACACTAGCTATAAAACTCATCGCTTCAATAGAAATGTTTGATTTTAAAAACATCTCTTAAATAGTCAATATCAAAAAAAGCAAAAAGGGCTGGGCATGTAGCTCTACAGTAGAGCGCTTGCCAAACATGTGTGGGCCCTGGGTTCCATCCCTAGCACCACAAAAATAAAAGGGAAAAAAAAAAAAAAAAAAAAATAAATAAACCAAATTGCAAAAATCTCAGATGAATACCTAAAACACAAGGGGTATGAGGTGGGACCCTGCAAGGCAATGTATTTCACAGGAGGTAAAGGAACAGAGAGATCTTTCAGTTAAAGGAGATTGTTTTCAGAAAAAGAAAATTGAGACACAGAAACAACCCAATTAAATATCAGGGCCTTTCAGGATAACCTGGTTCACACATTTCAATGCTTTTACAACATCAGGGAGTCTTCAGTCAATGTAGTAATTTTTAAATTTTGAAGAGATGGAAATTTATGTTAACAAAAAAAAAAAAAATCCAGAGTTCAAAAAACTATAAATAAAAAGCAGGTGGTGTAGATCCCCTCCCCCAGAAGCCACCTTCAGTAACAGTTCTTCCAGATCCTTCCAAAGAGGATGAGGCAGAGAAAGAGAATGCATACACAAATATGTTCCTGTCTCCCCTAAACTGAAATAAACAGAATACCATACAAAGTCGACCTCTGGCTTTTTTTTTTTTTTTTCCTAGATCAATTACATAGAATTGCCTCTTTTTCCTAAAAATGCGTATCTAGTGCCCCATTACACAAGTATGGTCACAATTAAAACTCCCCATCACAGATATTTAGGTTGTTTCCAGTCTCCTGCTCTTCCTCAATGGCCTTGGTACTAACAGGCAGATTTTTCCACGGGATGAATTCCCAGAAATGGCATCGCTGAGTCCAAAGGCATACATATTTTTACTTTCTGTGGAAATGGACGGATTTCCTCTCAAAAAAATCACTGAACCAAGTATATATTCATTCCCACTGGCATGGCTGCAGCCTAGGAGTTTCAGCAAGAAAGTACTTTGATCCATATCCTTATCAACTTAGTGTTTTATCAAACATGTTCACCTTTGGCAATCAATGTTAGATAAATAATGTTGTGGTTTAATTTTTTATTTTTATTTTTCAGTACCAAGGATTGAACTCAGGGGCACTTGACCACTGAGCCACATCCCCAGTTGTATTTTGTATTTATTTACAGACAGGGTCTCACTGAGTTGCTTAGAGCCTTGCAGTTGCTGAGGCTGGCTTTGAACTCCCATTCCTCCTACCTCAGCCTCCCAAGCAGCTGGGATTACAGATGTGCGCCACCACACCCACCCGGCAGGCACACATCTTTTAAGACCTTTGTTCTGCAGCAGGCTGCACCTTCATGCCTCCTCCAGGAGTACTGGAGGACTTTCTAGGGCAAAGGCCTCAGCCTCTTTGGGCACTCATTAGCACTAAGTCCAGCCACCTTAAAGGACAGAGCCTATCTGCTGAGTCCTCTGAATACAGGCTCACAGACACCACCAATATGAACACATATCCAATTACAACACATTACCTAGGCATTTAACTATAAGAGCTCAGAATACATTAGGAAAAAAAGAAGACAGTGCCAACTTTACAGACACATCGTGGGTAATAAGTAGAAGGATTTGATTTTCTCTTACAGAAAATATATTATTTCCCATCACAAAACCTAATGGAAACATAAAAATCATTTATTCTAACAAGTTTTGGACAGGTATTAAATTCACAATTTCTTGTATATGAATCATTTGTACATTTTGCTAAATAGTTGGACCTTAATATGATGCCTACGTCTCCATAAAACTGCAACAGCTGATGTAACGAATGGCCAGACCACACTTTTAATATTCTTCCATTGTTAATCTTTTTTTCATTTTTATTCCAAAGAATAGAAACCAATTAATAAAAATTCTTAGTCTCACATCATATCCAATTGCTATAAAAACAACTTATTGCTAAAAAGGGCTGGGAAGAAAATGAACAATATAAAAGAAAAATTTTAATACATGCTTGCATAGAAGCAGCTAACTTTTGCCATGAAATTTTCAGTTCTGTTCTCTTCCGCAGTCTAGCATGCACTTTCATTAGAAACATCCAACTCTACGGAGCTACATCATTTTGTGATTTACGTATTAGAGCTCAAAAGTCTAGCTGAAAGCGTAACACGAGGATGTACTGCTCCTCCGCTACCTAGTGGAGACTTGAACACTGATCTGTCCAGTTCCATGGGGCATGCAAATAAAACAAATGTTAGTGGCAACTTATGTGTAACATGAAACTCTTCATTGAGCCATAACTGGTACCATATCTACTGATAAGCAGCTTCATCCTTAAGGGGACACAGCACGGTAGCAAAAGGAAATTCAGTATTTGTCATTGATATGTTATAAGCAAAGGCGACTTAAACTGGACTTGGACTGTCTCCACCTGATGGCCCATTGACCCACCCTTAAACCCTCTCCACTGAGAGCTTGAGGGCATATTAACCCTGTGCTTTATAAACCCTGCCCTTGCTATGAGCGGGTGCTATTTTCTTTTTTTTTTTTTTTTCTTTTTTTTTTTTTTTTTTTTTTTTTTTTACTATCCTGCTTTGTGCTGGACGTAGTTGGTGGCTGGCCCTGGCCAGAATAAAGGCTTCATTGGCTATTAAGTGAGTGGCTTGTGAGACTTTCTTCCTGAAAATTGGATACAAGGATACATTATTCACTGTTTAGCATTAGAATGTACTCAAAAAAATTAACATATGCAAAACAGGGTGGAATACTCATTCTACTTACTTTATCTACTCTCTACAACCTAAGATGTGCTCATCTGTGATCTCTCTATGATATCAATATCCCTTTCTGTCCCTCCATCAGTAAGTTCAATATGAATCACGGATTCAAACATAAGCCCTCTTTAGTTAATGTGACTCTGGTGGACCGGCCAGATCTTGGGAAAGCCCACGTGCTTTCCAAAGTATTCACATTTTACTGAAATACTGGATGCTCTTGGAGTACTTGAATACCATCTGCTCTTGATAAGAACCAGAATGGCAGCCTCAGGTAAGGTACTGTCTGCGTTATTGACCTTGCTGGGAGAATTTCCAGAATTTGTATATCTGTGGTATATAAATATACGCCTCTTGTGAGAGATTAAGAGAACACAGAGGTTTAAGCGAACACAGTGATCACCCCCAGCCCCCTTCTAGCCACTGCTGCCCTGTACCCCTGAGAGAACACGGTTTCGTTCCTATTTTGGTCAAATTTTTTAAAACAAATAGGCCAACATACACAGAGATATGCACACATATTTAGGCAGGTCCTGAAATTCACTTATAAGGCACAAATAGGGTCAACCTCCACACAACTCTGCCACTTGCTTCTGTCCCCCCAATAACACATCAGACAGTTTTCCATGTCATTATACACATTTATGACATTTGGGGGTAGTTCATATTCCATATTTTGGGCATGCCATATTTTTATCCAACCAGATCACGCCATTCCACTTTGTCTAGGTAACAACACAGCAGTTCCTTCCACAAATCAATCATCCCCTGAGCAGTTCCATCTGAGAGACGTAAAGACCCAATGAGGTACCTTTCCTCTTGAGGAAGACAGCTCCGAGATCTAAAACGGCCTGGCGTTGAATGTATCATCTATTAATTTCCTTGGGAAAAAAAAAAAAAATCACTCTCCAGCAAAAAACCTGACACACACTCAAAAGCCAACAGAGGGTTGCTGTTATTCAAAGAGCTTTGTTTCTGGCCAAATACTTAGAAGGACTTTTCAAAGAGAACAGGAGTCAACTATCAGAAACGATGTGAGCGAATGGTTTCCTTTTGGGATTAGAACCTATAAATGCACATGGCTGGTGGCCTTGGTGCCTGGTGATAGGGAAGGAGGATGAATTCACCTTGGTTCACCTCCTCCAGGATTTTAGGGACCTACACTTTACCTGATTTTGTGCATGTTTATTCAACCTGTCTTCTACCCATTCCCACATTCCCTTGGCTTTGCATGCATCAGATGTTGAGGAGAGGGAAATCGAAGCAGGGAGGGTCCCCAAACAGCTGCTATACATAACACCTGTGCCCATCACGCACAGGAACAGTGAGGCACTTACTTAACTTTTGTCCTGGAGAGAAGCAGCAGTCAGAAAGGAATCTGACGCTTTCCCTTTGGGAGTCTCTGCCATCCACCCTCTCTCCCTTCTTGGGTTTAGTGGCCTTGAAGACCCTGGAGGTCTCTGAACTTCCAAGAAGTGAGAGCAACCACAGGAATCGCTGCCTTTGCATTCCAAGCCATCTGCTTGCCTAGAGTGAGAGCCGGGGACACTGTCACAACAAGTAAGGCCCACTGCCTGGTTGGGGCTAATGCCAGGATGAAGTCTGGCAAAGCTCTGGCTCATCACCTAACCCAGGGGAGGGCTTAGATGGTGCTCAGAGGAAGCAAAGAAATGGAAGCAGGCAGTCGAAGGGAAGAGCAACGAGACTGGCTAGAAGATGTGCCCCTTGCCTGGTGGTGAGTCCAAAGCTCTTGGGAGGAACATGACTTTGAGCCCTATTGAGCTTCCTACCCAGAAAATTATCAGAATACAACCTGAGACTCCCGAAATGCCTCCAGTATATAATAAACAGAAGTTGACGGAGACTTGAGTCTCTCTGACCCACTCATTTCAGTGACGGGTATAATCACACTCCGAGTGAGACAGACTTCTAGTTCTTGTCATCACTGCGATTATCCTGCTAGTCTGACCTCTTCCTTCTTCGGAGAACCATCACCAATGATAAAGACTAGAATTCCTAATGGTACTGCACCTGGGCTACACAGAAATGCACCTGAGAGAAACAAATCAATGTCCATAATTTACATTTTCCCTTGACACTTCCAGCTGTGGTGCCCCAATTTCCAAAGACACCACAGTCCTCAGCATCCTGCAGCAGACATTAGATCTTCCCAGGTGGCAGCCACATGGGCCTCTTACTACGTCTCAATTTCAGCTGCCCTACAAGAGAATTCCTTCCTTCCTTCTTTCCTCCCATCCCTCCCTCCCTCCTTCCTTCTTTTCTCTCACCCAGGGATCTTGGCATGGTTTGGATGTGAGGTATCTCCAGAAAAGACGATGACGTGAAATGAGTCTGAGAACTGTAACCTCATCAGTGGATTAATCCACTTGGTAGATTAATAATCGGAAGAGACAACTGAGTGGTAAGAGTAGGCAGGTGGGGGGTTGCTGGAGGAGGTATGTCACTGAGGAGGGGCATGTCCTAAGGGATTATTTCTTCTCCCTGGCTCTTTCTACTTCCCTGCTGCCATGAGCTGGCTGCTCTCCTCCACCACACCCTTCTGCCATGATGTTCTGCCTCACCTTGGGCCCAGAGCAATGGAGGTGGCTGACCATGGACCAATCCTACGAGACGGTGGGCCCAAGTTCAACTTTTCTTCTTCTCAGTTATTCGTGTTAGGTATTTTGGTCACAGCAATGAAAAGCTGACTTACATGGCTCCCTCTAAAATGAATTACATACATGCTACACAGTCTACGTTTTAAGTCAGACCATCATAAATATGTATCCACATTTCATTGAAAATCCTTCTAGAATTTTTTTGTAGGACCTGCTTTTAAAAATGGTATGTTTAAGACGGGCGCGGTGGTGCATGCCTGTCATCCCAGCACTTGGGAGGCTGAGGCAGGAGGATCACGAGTTCAAAGCCGGCCTCAGCAATGGCGAGGCACTTAGCAACTCAGTGAGACCCTGTCTCTAATAAAATACAAAAAAGGGCTGGGGATGTGACCCAGTGGTCGAGTGCCCCTGAGTTCAATCCCCGGTACCAAAAAAAAAAAAAAAAAAAAAAAAAGAAAAAAAAATGGTATGTTTATACACACGTGTGTATGCATACATATAGCATTACCTCTTGATTGTCGATGAGGATGAAGGAGGTTAGGGATCTCTGTGATTAGCGGCCCCAAATATGAATTGCCAAAAATGTTTTTCTTCAGCTAATAGTACATATAATTTTCATTCCTATAACATAAAGTCCAGAGACATTTTTTATTATTATTATTATTTTTTTTATTTTGGTACTGGGGATTAAACTCAGGGGCACTTGACCACTGGGCCACATCCCCAACCCTTTTTTTTTGTATTTTATTAGAGACAGGGTCTCACTGAGTTGCTGAGTGCCTCGCCATTGCTGAGGCTGGCTTTGAACTCACGATCCTCCTGCCTCAGGCTCCCAAGTGCTGGGATTACGGGCGGGCGTGCGCCACGGCACCTGGCTGAGATGAAATATCACAGTAAGAACAGTCTCTTCAAGAGAAGTAAGGTGTGATTCAGGGATGCCAGCTCCTTGAGCCAGGGCAAAATCATCGCCAAACTTCCTCAACCTCAGCCCTCTCTGTCAGGTTCAAGATCACACCGGACATGCTCAGATATTTCTCCTGATGTGCCGAGAAGACAGATAGGACAAATATGAATATGGCAGAGGAGTCAAGGTCAAGGCACCCTATCTAAGTTTCTGCTACTGACAAGGCTCACACAGAGTAACCCAGAAAAAAAAAGCTGGGATATGGAAATGTTTACCATTGACTAGGCAGTGACCCAGAAACAGGGAAAGGACACAGAATTCAAAGCAGCAGCTGACAAGGGCACTGGCGATTGAATTTTGCAAACATAAACGCTAAGTCCTTTGGTATGGAAAAACACAAGGGGGTGGTGGGATGTGGGCTCCTTTCTCTTCCCCGAAGTTGCCTGCATCCTGCTTGGTGAGGGGCCGGATTAGACTGCTCCAATCCACCCAGAGCTCCAGAGCGAGGGAAACAAGGAGAGCCTTCCCCGCAGCGCAGCTAATCACTGACAAAGCTGAGACCCGCAGCCACAGCTGGTGGCCTCTGAGTCTCCGGAAAGATGGAGGGGAAGAGAAAAGAGAGGGCCTTGATGAGCGCTGGCTTTATCAGCTTCAACTCCTCAAAGATCCCCAGCAGGGATGACAAATGCCTGGACACAGCCTCTTGGGGACTGGCACTTCCTGGGCTGGTGGAGAGCAAAGCCCTTTTTGGCTTGAGGACAGAGAACAATTTTCCAGGGTAACACCTGCCTAAATCCTGGTCCCTGCCTAACCCCTGTAAATAGAAGAAATGTGACTGTTTCTCTCTTCCTCCCTCTCTCGCGCTCTCTCTCTCTCTCTCTCTCTCTCTCTCTCTCTCTCTCTTCCCACACCCTTATCAACATAATGGCATATGATTAAAACTGTCTTATTCTGCTAGCCCTATAGCAGACACGGAAACAAAAAAAAGTCATAATCCTACCACAAGGCTGTCATATTCTGAGGGCTATTTAACAAATTGATTTCCCAAAAAGAAGCAGGTATTGCTGCACATTTATATAACCACCCCCACACGGGTTTCCCTAAGTGAATGCAAATTGGCCTCTACAGAATTTGTCTAATGTGTTAACACAAAGATTTCCATGACCAGCAAAGCTACAGAGTCCTACCTTTAAAAAAAAAAAAAAAATCATGCACACTTTCCTACCTCCTCGTTCCTTCCCTCACTTTTTGTATAAATATAAAAGATAAGAGTTTCATTTTCTTTTCACGGCAATCACTTGCTTTTGAAGGAAGAAAGAATATCCACTAGTTAACTTCCAAGAGGGTCCCAAAGCCACATTAAGTCAGATAAGGGCCAGGTGCCCTGATGTCTGGACCTAGGGTCCATTTGTGACCTTGACAAATCCATCTGGAAGGCACTTTCCAGAAGAATCACCAATCACAGTTGAATATATGATGCTCCTCATGAGGACTTGATGCTCTGACCCTGAATAGGGCCAACAGAGCGCACAGTACCTACTGCACATCTGAGTCTTTAGGTACCAGGGCAAGTGGTCAAGGACTTACCTAGGGTGTCACTGGAGGCCCTAAAGGAAATTCCAAATAAGACTTTCAAGCCAAACCATCCCCAACATTTCTTCCAAACTTGGAGGCAAATCTCCCAGGTGTTTTCCTCTTCCTTGGAAAGAAACAAATGCTGTTCCATTTCATGGTAGTTTTTTTTTTTTTTTTTTTTTTTTTAAGTACCGGGGATTGAACTCAGGGCACTCGACCACTAGGCCACATCCCCAGCCCTTTTTTTGTATTTTATTAGAGACAGGGTCTCACTGAGTTGCTAAGTGCCTCGCCATTGCTGAGGCTGGCTTTGATCTCGCAATTCTCCTGCCTCAGCCTCCCAAGTGCTGGGATTACAGGCGGGCGGGCGCCACCACGCCCAACTCATGGTAGATGTTATCTAACTGGTAAACTATGAATAATCTTTTTCTGGGTCCTAATGACCAATGACTGATTCATTTTTGGTTAGTGGGTTTTGGAGATCTGTTAACTGAATCTATTGTTTTGAATCGATAATGCGTGCATATATAATAAAAAAAAAAAATCAAGATCACAGGTAGAAAAGGACGGACAGTACAAACTATATCCTCTTCCCTCATCTTTCCCAATACTATTCCTTGAAACCCACATGTGGATCGCGTAGAAATTTACCCTCATCTAGATCCTGTTTTACACTTTGCTCCCCACCCCCATTAACAAGCTATCTCGGGGAAATAGATATGGATAGATCTATGGGTAAACATATGTATCTGTTCATAGGGAGATGCTTCGCTAATTGTAACAGCTGCACATATGCCGCTATTTAGCAGAGCATAATTTATTAAAACTGCCCCAATTAATGGGCTGTCAGGTTGCTCCCAGTTTTTTCCAAATCCAAACACGGCTACAAGGAACAACCTTGACATGAGTCACTTTGCACTGCGGACAGGCACATCCACCGGGTAAGCACCTGGGGGCAGAGATGCCAGATCAACGGGTGTATCGCTTAACTGCCACGGACGCAGCCTAGTCCCTTCACAGACACGGTACCAGTTTGAAATCCCCACTAGTGACATCTAAGATGACTCATTTCTCCATAGCCTCACCAGCGATTAATGGCACAGGCCAGTTTTAAAAGGCCATTACCTCTGGCACAGAGAACAATGAGAAGTATCCGAGGGCAGGTGTGGGTCAGATTCTCCTTCTAGTCACTCACTCACTCCCAACTTCTAGCTGCCACCTGATAGCAGAGCAACTTAGATGGCAGGCTGGGTAGGCTCTCTTGCCAGAGAGCTGAGTGGTCCCCGGAGTGTCTTCAATGTCTTAAGCTCTCTCGGGGTTGGTTTCCCCTGCAGCCTTCCACTAAACAAATAAAAGCCGGTCCCTTCCCAGGATGGACTGCTGGAATGAGAAATCACACGCTAGCCACTCACCAAAGTGCACCGCACTAGCCAAAGCTTAGCAAATGCTTACAAGGACTGCATTCCCGCTCACGATCCAACACGTGCTAACTAATCTCTCCAAGCCCAAAAGAGAGGCGGTGGCAATAAGAGACCCGACACATCGTACGGCAGGCTGCCAAGAAATGCCCACTGTAAGCCCCGTCCACATGCCTCAGTGAGCAAGGATCCGCGACTGACAGACGTGACACTCTGGGGACAGAAATGAGCTATACAAATTTGTTATTATAATTGATAAAATGCTAAAAAGGTAATAAACATGATGCTGTGATAGAAAGGATAGGATAGGAGCCCCAACTTACATGCAGCCCGGGAAGGATGGCACTCTCTGCTTCTTTTCAAGAAAGAACTTGTTGCTCAGCTGTAAGGAGCCTGCAGGATCCAAGCAACCTTTGGGGTCACAGCCAAGTTCGTCCCTAGCCCAAGGCTACCCGGGTGGACTCATAGGAGTCATCTCTCAGGGAACCCTGGCTCCTGAGCTTCCCACTGCATGGGAGGAGACTGTTACATCTGCATCCTGTTGTGAGGCTCTCCCTGCCCAATCCTGACCCCCCCCCACACACACACACCCCTTCTTCTATATCAGACATTAACCTCCAATAAATACCCTGCACCACTAACTTAGTGTCTGCATCCTTGAATTGGTTCAATGACACAGATGGAGGAGTCAGATCCCCAAGGGACCATCAAGCCCTCCTAATTTTAATCAAATCTTATCCCTGCTCAGATCTCCCCAAGCCTTGCTTTCTTTTTCTTTCTCTTTTGTGTGTGTTTATATGTGCATGCACACGTCTTGGGAAATGAACTCAGGACCTTGCGCAAGCTCAGCACCCAAGGCCAGGAACCGCACCCCAAGACCCAGACCTTCCTTTCTAGCACACTAACACTGGGTGGAATCCTTCCCTGTCCCTGTGCCTGCCTGCATATGCCAGTCTCCCTTCCCGGCATTCCTCCTGCCCCACTGATCATTTCAAATTCTCAATTCAGTAAAGGCAGGCATTTTTGTCCAATTCTTCACATGCATTTCTATCTCACTGAATTCTGACAATGTGATAATGTGGGTAGGTGTGTTTGTCTTTTTAAAAAAAAAAAAAGAGGGGTAAGAGGAGGGCATCAGGGGAGATGGATCCATCTCCAGGAGACGAGACTTGAGCAGATTTGTCTCAAGAGGCAGGGAAAGGACTCACACCCAGGTGCTGCTGGTGACGAAGATCATGGTCATCTTCACCACCCTCTGTTGCTGCTTCTAAAACCTGGTTCCCCAACCTAACTACTTCAGAACGCCAAGTTGCTTGGAATCTTACAGGCAAGTTTCTATCTATACTAGTCACTACTGCTGATTCTTGGTTTTGAAACTGCTCTAGGCTGTTATACACGGCTCCTGAATGAAGCTGTAAGAACCCCAGGATCTGAGGTCACAGCTTTTGCAACTCTGTGCACTTTCCCTAGCACTGGGTGACAGACTTTCCACAATAACAACCACGCCAGGTTTGGGAGCTCCTATCACGTGTTCAGACAGAGTCCTCCTGGCTTGGACTCACTCCCTTTGTCTCTCCCAATGTCACTGGAGTGTGGCAAATACGGCTCCAAGAAAACCCACACCAAAATGACTGCCTTTTCTTTTTTCTTAAGGGCCACAAATGCTCCATTCAGAATACCCAAAGTGAAAAACTAAATGTAAGCTCAGGCACAAAGAACCGCCAACTGTCAGGGTAAAGATCCTCACTGTAGGCAAGGGGCATTACCCTGGTGAGCAAGCAGACCCTTCCTATAGAAAACAGTGACCAATGGAGCATGGCTTTCTCGTGGCTCTTCTGTCCGGCGTGAACCTCAAACTAAAGACAACTGAAAGACCATGCCAGCCACGCTGCCGGTACCACAGAACTGTTTTATCTAAGCCACAGGATAAAGTCACACATTTCTAAATGTTACCAATATAGCAACACATTCTAATCACAGCCCCAAGATAATAATCACATAATTTCTACTTTGTGCATAAAGGTTATTATTAAACGCCTAGACTCGAATGGGAAGTCTCCTTTATAACTCAATTTACCACGATCCTAAGATGTGGGTTTAGTTCTTCCACTGCTAATGCCAGACTGTAGCCCCAAGTCTTTCGCCGATGTTTTCCAAGGCTCAAAGCGAGGGTTATGTCATGATTCAAGAGAGCGCGAGGGAGAACTAAACATAATGGACAGAACAAGGGAACGCGATGTCCTAGGAGGACGAAAACAAGTCAAAGGGATTTCCAATTTAGTTTGGCTACTGACACCATGGTTTCCGAAAAGGCCACGAACTTAAGAGTACTCCTGAGACGGCCAAATAACCCCCAGGGATAAAGGAGCTATGAAGTGTCACTTGCAGAGGAGAATTGGGATGCCTGGTTAACTGAATCGTATGGGAACCACATAGTTCCTAAAACAGGGGGGAAAATACATCCTTCAACTTGGAATTGAAAATGACCGTTCCACAGAGAATTGACTGCTAATTCGAGGGCAATCCACAGCAACAGCTGTTACCAGCGCTTCGTTTACGTGTAACCCATTCAGAAAACGGTCCCGGGCTGCTGATGCCATTCTGGCCCTGCTGGCCTCACCCAGGGCTTCCAGGTTAGGACTGCTGTCAATTATCAGCCCAGCTGTCTGCAGCCATCATGCAGATCTTTACCGTCTGACTTTTGCAATGCTGGCTGACTGCAAGGAGCAATTCAACTTTATGGAAAATAAAAAAACACCTCGATGGTTCCATAATGACCCACTTTTCAGCCCAGGTGTGACATCCCTGTAATTAGTCAGCAAGACACCTTGAGCTTGGAGAGACCTAAAAACAAATCCATTTATCTACCTTGGAGGAGTTATTCATGCCACGTGGAAAATTAAGTAAAAAGGAAGGGGTAGGGGCGCGCTCCACTTAAAGACGATTTGGCTAATAGATCACATATGTTCGCCTTTGTCTTTTTCCACTTGCGGTTTTCTGTTTTGAATTTTATTACCCTGGGGCATTTGCACCAAACAGAATCTTCCTTCCCTTCGTTGCTTAGGAATTAATCCGCCCCTGCTGTTTATTCCTCATTTGAGTCATAATCCTCCGTTTGTGACATCACAATTAGCCACTTGTGGTGATGATTATAATGTCATGAACAAAGGATTATGGCTGGGAGTTGGAAAGGAAAACAGCAGGGGCACTAACTGCGGTGAGGAAGTTTCTCTTGTCAAATAACCATCTCCAGGAATGGAGAACAGCAGGTTTGGGGAAAGAGCAGGATGGGGAGACTAATTGAGAGAAATTTGTATTTTTTTGTTTTGTTTTTTTTTTGGCACCAGGGATTGAACTCAGGGGCACTTGACCACTGAGCCACATCCCCAGCCCTTTTGTGTATTTTATTTAGAGACAGGGTCTCGCTGAGTTGCTTAGGGTCTTACCTTTGCTGAGGCTGGCTCTGAACTCGAAATCCTCCTGCCTCAGCCTCCTGAGCCTCTGGGATTACAGGTGTGTGCCACCACGCCTGGCAAAACTCGTCTTTTTTTTTTTTTTTTTTTTTTTTTTTGGTACCGGGGATTGAACTCAGGGTCACTCAACCACTGGGCCACATCCCCAGCCCGTTTTTGTATTTTATCAGAGACAGGGTCTCACTGAGTGGCTAAGTGCCTCGCCATTGCTGAGGCTGGCTTTGAACTCATGGTCCTCCTGCCTCAGCCTCCCAAATGCTGGGATTACAGGCGTGCACCACCACGCCCGGGGTCCAAAACTCGTCTTTTGATAGAAAGTTCTATGAGAACTGAACCAACAGTTTTACCTAGTGAATAAACAAAGAACAAAAAATTTTTTAAAAAAATTTAAAAATTAAAAAAAAAAAGAACAAGGAACAATTACCAGGTACACTTTCCCTGGCCAGCCTGCTTTATCCAAAGCTTTTCATAACGTTGAATATTACAACAAACTCCAAGCCCTTCCTCCATGCCTATTATTGTCAACAATTAGCAGCATCTGCTTTAAAATGTCTAGGCACACACTTTTTATTGAACCATCTGAGAGTAGGCTACAGATATCATGTCCCTTCCATGCCAAATATTTGAGTGAATTTCTTAAAACAAGGACATGCTCTGGAGTAATGATAATAATGAAATTCAGGAAATCAAACCTTGCTCTAATGTGATCTAATTCATACTCCATATATGCATTTCACTAATTATTCCCAAAATTTCTTTTATGTCATTTGTTTTCCTGACAGCTCTCTTTCCAATAATCACAAAAAAAGAAACCAACATCCTTTGTCCACTTTCCCCCAGAGCTAATAACATTACTAATCCAAAACTCAGGACTTTGAAAAATTAAAATCTGGGACAAAAAAAATAAAATAAATAACAAAACAAAACTCATAACAGCTCCTATTTCTTTGTAGCTCACTGTGTGCCCGTGGAAAGCACTTTACAGGAGTTATCTCAACCCCCAAGACTCCAGGGGACATAAGTCCTTCCAATCCACATTTTGCAGGAGAGGAATGCAGCACATATTGGAAAACCTATCAGGGTGAAAGGAACAGCCTCATCTTCTCCCTGTAACAATGCTTCCTCTAAAGAGCTGAGTTCGAGCTGGTCCCCACAGGCACGAATAGATCTCTGAGATCCCATCAACCTTCAGGACAAACTAAAAGCAGATCAATACCCCACTGTAAATGAAGACTGCAATTAACCATGCAGATTGCAGGGTCACGGCTGATGGTAATGTTTCAGCATCTGATCATTCACGAATATTCCAAACATGTCTTGCCTTCCGAGCAGGTTTTATGGTTGGGTGTGCAGTGGGCAGCTTCCATGGCATTATTAACTGCCTATTTTACAGATCCAGGATTGCCATTTATTCTAAACACAGAGCGAAGGTTTTAAAAGCAAAAAAAAAAAAAAACCGTGGAAAGCACTTTACAGGAGTTATCTCAACCCCCAAGACTCCAGGGGACATAAGTCCTTCCAATCCACATTTTGCAGGAGAGGAATGCAGCACATATTGGAAAACCTATCAGGGTGAAAGGAACAGCCTCATCTTCTCCCTGTAACAATGCTTCCTCTAAAGAGCTGAGTTCGAGCTGGTCCCCACAGGCACGAATAGATCTCTGAGATCCCATCAACCTTCAGGACAAACTAAAAGCAGATCAATACCCCACTGTAAATGAAGACTGCAATTAACCATGCAGATTGCAGGGTCACGGCTGATGGTAATGTTTCAGCATCTGATCATTCACGAATATTCCAAAACATGTCTTGCCTTCCGAGCAGGTTTTTATGGTTGGGTGTGCAGTGGGCAGCTTCCATGGCATTATTAACTGCCTATTTTACAGATCCAGGATTGCCATTTATTCTAAACACAGAGCGAAGGTTTTTAAAAGCAAAAAAAAAAAAAAAAAAAAAAAAAAAAAAAAAAGGAGCTTTACACAAGCTAAAAGCTTTTAGGATGGGATGGACCTTAAATCGCCTATTTCGCAGAGACAGAAATGGCTCCGAGGAAGCTTGGACATTATTACATTTTTTTTTTAAAGAAGAAAATAAAGATCTAAGATTAATTCAACTTGACTCAAAACCAAAGGCTGTTCATCTAAACTGGTTGTGACAATGTACAAAAATTCACAGCCTAAAAGCTAAAGGCCACATTTGAAAATGATGATTTCTATATTGCTCGTTTCCCACATCTTAAACACATCCCACAGAGCACATGGAAAGTGCTACATACAGATTTCCATTCTCCAGCAAGTTGCACTTGTGGACATCAAACACCAACCCAGGGACAGCAGGGCACAGCACCTCTTTCACCTGGCTGCACCCTGATCCACACCTCACTATCAGAAAGGGTTACAGGAAGGCGAGGGAGGGTGTGTGGGCCTGAAATCCAGCAGGACTCAGGAGGCTGAGGCAGGAGGATCATGAGTTCAAAGCCAGCCTCAAAACAACTTAGTGAGGCCCTAAGCAACAACTCAGTGAGACCCTGTCTCTAAATAAATACTAAAAAAGGGGCTGGGGATGTGGCTCAGTGGTTAAGTGCCACTGGGTTCTATCCCCAATACCAAAAAAAAAAAAAAAAAAAAAAAAAAGAGTATAGGAACAGTGTGCTTGCTCACCCACTGTACCATGGGGCCAGTGCCAACTAGGATCTCCACGACATCCCCCTTCCTCTCCTGGTTTCTCCTTTTTTGTTTTTGTAAAGGAATGAGTGGAAAGCTTCATTCAAATCAACCAAAATATCATCGACATATTTTGCCAGTGTTTTTATAAAGCTGGATAACTGCCAACCATTTTTTTTTTTTAATCTAGACATTTAAAAATCAGAACATTCACCTAAAAATCTAGACTTATGGTCTCTCTGAAAACTCATCTAGAGCAACAGTGGTGCCCATCCACCGGTGACAAGGATGTTGGAGCAGACTGCCAGCTGCCCCCTAAAAATGAGGCCCTCTCCCGCTGAACCACCCTGCTCCCCGCACTGAGGCTGGCTCTATGGTGGCCTCATCAGCTGTCCACACCAGGACACTTCCGACCGTGGAAAGAGGAGCTGGTGATAACTGCACTTGGACGGGCACTCACGGGGCGACGGCCACCCTGCCTGGGTTACCTGTCCTGGCTCTGGCTCTCAGCCCATGCTCACCAGGTCAGCCTTGGTTCTTTTCTAGCTCAAAACGGGTTTGGCTTGCTGTGCTCATCGGCTTTGGCACTGGGATCGAGAGGATAGACGGTTTAATGTCTAATTAGTAAATTGCTGAAGGGGACCATCAAAAAATGAAAACAGAAAAAAAAATGTCACAGCAACCAGACAGGTCAGGAAAAAAAGTGGGGACACATGGAGGCAGGGGAGATGTCGCAGCTTTTACTTCTCCTGAGGCTCACCCTTGACTTCCCATCAAATCCCACTGACGCCCCTGCACCTCAGCTGGAATCTAATCAGGAGACCTTAAGACCACGATGGTAAGGGTCTTGCTGTTGTTACCGGGGTCACTCTGTCATACACAGGCCCTGCTCTCGTGGGAGCGGGGGGTGCTAAATTTCTGGAACCTTTTAAGGAAAAACAATAACACAAAGTCTTCCAAAACTGAGCAAGTTACTCAGAAAGCTAGCGTGCCTTCCGTGCTCCTGATGGGCCGTCAAGATCTCCTTTGATAATGAACCCCGCGCGCGGTTGGGCGGCTCGCCAAATGTAGCGGCCATTAGTTTGAAAACAGTTTTGAAATGCTCCAGCTTTGGAATCAGTCATATAATCAAATCAATTAATGTACCATTTGGGAGTTTGTATGAACATCCATCCCTTAGGCAGCGAGATTCGCAAACTATCCAATTTCACCGTTGGCACGGGCTCACAGCGTCTCTGTCAGTGTCTGCATCCCACAGACTGGACGCTCTGTCCCCCTCCAGCTCAGATAAAACTGAACTTAGGGTGACTGTCTTCACTGTAGGAAGGGGGGAAAAAATCCATTATTCCAGGGAAGTCTTCAGGAAAGGACAAAAGAAAAATGAATGTGTTTAATAGGATCTTTCATGAGGGGTAGGCATTGAAAGTACTCCAAAATTTGGGGGTGAGCGTGAAAGAGGACACTGGCTATTACAGTGGGCATCTACTTTTGGAAAACAAAAAGTTTTAGTCAACCAAAGAACGAACATGAGGGTGCTGGGGCAGCGGGCTCAGTGGCAGAGCGCTTGCCTAGCATGTGTGAGGCACTGGGTTCAATTCTCAGCACTGCATATAAATAAAGAAAAATTAAATTAAAGGTCCATCAATAACTAAAAAATATTAAAAAAAAAAAAAAAGAAAGAAAAACATGGGTGAGTCTGGGGTTGTTTTGATAATGACCAAAATGGGACATGGTTTATAATAGGATTGTGACACTTTCTACACATGTGCTTGCCAGGCTGAGAAACCTGGAAGCCAGGATGGGAAAATTCACTTTGGGCTTTCTGCCAAAGAATTTTTGGCTTTGGTTGGTTGGTTGGTTTGAGACAGGGCCTTGCTAAGCTGCCCAGGCTGGCCTTGAAACTCACCATCCTCCTGCCTCAGCCTCCAGAATGGCTGAGATGATAAGCTTGTGCCACCTTGTCTGTCACCAGAGAACTTTTTACCAGGGAGGAAGCAAACTTGTTTGGAGAAACTTTGAGCTGTAGCAATCAAAGATGCAAAGACAGAGGAGGAAAAGCTACCATGAAGTATACTTCTTCCAAAAAAAAACAGGTGAGGACAGAGAACAACAACAACAAAAAAGAAGAAACAATGAGGAGACACCAGGTGTACCTGCCAATTCCATTCACACCTGTCTTCTTCCGGTTTTTAAGCCCCCTTGTGTAGCTAGACGACACTGCCTGTAGACAAATAAGCAGACATCCTCAAACACATAACTGATTATGTCTTCCCTAGACCAAACATAAGAATCTAACCCTTCCTCCATTTTTGAAAACCCATCAAGCTACCCATCCGGGTATTCAGAGGAATTTTCGGTTGGTTTTGCAGCAATAGTCACTTTATATCAACGATCCGCACACACCTGGCTTGCTCATCCCAGCCCAGCCCCTACTTAGGGCTGGCCTGTGCTGTTGGCCTAATGATGATAAAGCATTCTAATCTACTCAACATCAAAACTGCGCTCTGCACACAGCATGCTGTTTGCAAGAGCAGTGCCCGTACCCCTGGGTATCGAATTTCTCGAAACAGCTTTCATAAATTTTAATCCATGAGGAAGGGCAGCATACAAGCAACCTATGGAAACTCTACCAGTCATTTCTCTGCCCCGCCCAACCCCACTCTCAGCACTCCTAAGCACTTTTTCTTTTCTTCTTTCTTTCTTTCTCCCCCCGCCCCCCCCCCCCCCGCCCCCCAGTACTGGGGATTGAATCCAAGGGTACTCGAGCACTGAGCTATATCCCTAGACCTTTCCATTTCTTGAGACAGAGTCTCACTAAATTGCTGAGGCTGGCCTTGAACTTGTGATCCTCCAGCCTCAGCTCTAGAGCTGCTGGGATTACAGGCATGAGCCACCTTGCCCAGGTCTGTAAGTTCTCTATAATTGACTTATGGTCTAGGTCTTCTATATCAAAGGGGGCTGCCCATTTTCAGGAATTTCTAACTTAGGAAATATGTCAAATAAGCAAGCCATTCTATTGTCCCCAGGACCCTGTGCATTTGAAATTTGTTTATTCTGAATCAAATTTAAGGACAGAAAATGTAAAGTTGGCAAAATTTAGCTACAGAGGCTTAGATAGAAAAGAAACTTTCAGAATAACCAACAAGCAGTTTTTAATCATGGGCTTGTATCTAGGACTTCCATTTGCACATATTATAATTAACAAGGAAATGCGCATCTATCAAAATCCATCACTGATACATCAGGATCTTGTTCCAAGCCACTAAATGGCTTGATAATTGTCTCCAAAAATCTGTACCTAGCTGAACAAGTTATTTTTTTCTCTCTAGATCTTAGTCCTTCTCTTAAAAAGTAGGGAGAAGGCCAGAGCCTGCTCCCCAAAGGCTACTGCAAAGAGTCATTTGGATATAGTAGGTAACAGCAGGTGTGACACAGCACCTTCCCATGCTATGCACACGTAAGAGGTAGTGATCATTAATGGACTGCTGTCACCCAAGCTAGACTGATGCTTACAAAACAGATAGTTGCAACCTAAGCATAAACAGATAACAGAGAGATCACTAGTCCATGGTGGGAGAGTTACCCCAAACTCTCTCTGACTCTACAGCCCCAGGAAAGCTCTCAGCTGAGAAATGGGAATTAGTTGATGGTGGTGAATAAACAAAACCTTCCCAGTAGATGTTTCTAGAAGAGCCACTGCATCCCATGATAAAATACATCCAAGGCACCAAGACCTCTGCTAACAAAAACCATTAAGGGGACTAAAAACTTACATGCACATACATGCATGTATGCCTGTGCTTGTGTGTGTGTGTGTGTGTGTGTGTGTGTGTGTGTGTGTGTGAGCATGTGTGTGAGTATGTGTGTGAAACTACAAGACACACTTGAATTACAACAAAGTACCCAGAAAATTTAACAACTTCATAGACTTTAATAACTTTCCTAAGTTTCCTGATTAGTGAAAGTGAAGTAGGTAAAATACTAGCCAATCTCTTTGGTTACCAGAATTCAAGATTCTTTGTTGGGTTATGAAAAGAATAGAACTTTTAAACCACAAGTTCTTCTGAAGAAAATGATCCAACAAATTTTCATCCATTGGCAAGAATGGTCTGAGAACAGAGGCATCTGACTATAGGATATTGATTGAATTAATGGTTCATCCTCAATGGAATGAAACACAGCTTCCAAGAGTAAGGACACAGATGTAAATGTGTAGGCCTTAGAAGATGTTTGTGACTGGGTGACACACAAAATGTTTTTATTAAGGAAAATTCAAACTGTGTGCAAAAGCATAGGGTATAATAAACCTTCATACTCTCATTGCTCAGCTACAAAAAGTATCCCAATTTTTTTTTTTTTTTTTTTTTTTTGTACTAGAAATTGAACCCATGAGCACTTAAGCACTGAGCCACATCCCCATGCACTTTTAATTTTTTATTTTGAGACAGGATCTCACCGAGTTGCTCAGGGCCTCACTAAATTGCAGAGTCTGGCTTCAATCTTGCAATCCTCCCTCCTCAGCCTCCAGAGTTGCTGGGATTACACACATGATCCACCATGCCCACAAAATTATCCCTAATCTTAAAATAATCTTGTTTGAACTAAAACACTAGTCATACCCTCAGTCCCTCTCATATTAAAAAGGAAAAAAGAAAGACACATGGCTGTCTATAAAGCATATTTGTTTCTAAGAAAACTAGCCAAAAAGTACATACATGCAAGGGAAAAAGTCTTTGCACACAAATACTAGCAATGATATCCATGGGTGACATGAATACAGGGGCTCAGTTTTGGGGACAATGTGCTTTTACTCAACCTTTTCTGCAACAAACAGTACATTATTTGCATTAAATTAAAAATTAAACTCCAACTCATTCTGTCCTTAAGAAGACTAGAAAGGAAACCATCGCAACAGTCACTTCCACTAAAAATACCCAAATTTACTTGTCAACCTTGCGTATCCCTCCCCCATCCTCCAAAAACGAGTTATCCTGGTCAACAATAGAAAGGTATCAAAGAGAGAGAACAAAATCACACACACACAAACATATGTGCACACCCAGAGATACAATAGTTTTTGTAAAGAACATTGCCCGCTGTACATTACGTGCCAGTTTTTACTAGAAAAAGAAACCATTATTCAAAAAAATGTTAAGAGTTGATGCAAATTTATAGGGCACCAGCACTGAATGACAGACATCTGTGGTGGGGTAATGCTAGGCTGTTTCTTGCTTTGTTGATTCAACAATCAGCACTGAATGTCTTACTGTTCTAATTTATTTTAACTTCTGCTTAATTAAATGCATTAAAAGAACTAATGTGTTGGATTTGGGGATTTAAAATGACTTTCACCCAGCTGTTTTTTAAATGCACTAGGAAATTTCTTGAATATAATTGTTCTTTTAGAGGCAAAAAGAAGAAAAAAAAAAAAAACGTAGACTGTAACCATGACATTCTCCACAGAGGGGAATTATCACCTAGTGACACTGGCTGACAACTTCTAAATAGTAATTCCTACCCAGAGTCTGAAAACACATTCCAGGACTTTCCCAGCTACCTCATGAGGTGGTGTAAACATTGCAAAAAAGAAAAAGTCAAGGAAAAATTATTTTGGATTCATTTTTGATCAATTTGACCTACAAGTAGTCAATAAACATTTGCTAAACAAAAGAGAACTCAGTAGTGTATCAAGTCCCATTTGTTGTAGAGAAATATTGAATCCTCTCCTCCTTCCACCCATTTTTTAAACTGAATCGTTACAGAATCTCATATGGCTGTAAATGCATTAGGGTATAATGAAATCTAAAAATGGAGCGTGGGGGGGACAGAGATGAGGACCCATTTCTTTTTTATTCTTTTTAAATTGTTGTAGTGTAGATTAAACCCCGGGGATGCTCTACCACTGAGCTACATCCCCAGACACTTTCTGTTATCATTTTATTTTGAGACAGGGTCTCACTAAGTTGTTTCAGGCTGGCCTTAAACTTTCTATCCTCCTGTCTCAGCCTCCCCAGTAGCTGCTGGGATGAAGGGGTGTGTGTGTTGTGTGTCACTGTACCCCTAGCCAGCCAGGAAACCAGTTCTTTCTACTGAAGCCAACATTAACGAGTCTTTTTCTCGTGCACGACCATGTAGATTTTTTCTAACCAAATCTTTTTTTGGGGTGGAGGGCATACTAGTATTGAACCCAGTACCTTCTGCATACTAAGTGAATGCTCTACCCACTGAACACCCCTACTCCTCTGTCACGCTGGTTTTTTTTTTTTTTTTTTTTAACATTCATTTTTTTCAGTTGTGGGTGGACACCGTATTTTATTTATTTTATTTTTTTATTTTGATGTGATGCTGAGGATCAAACCTAGTGCCTCACGCATGCTAGGCAAGTGCTCTGCCCCTGAGCTACAACCCAGCCTCCTCTGCCATGTTTTAACATGAGGAATGTACAGTGTTCTTACTCCAATCTTCCCCATCATTCAAGTGTTGCTCATACATTCATCTCTATTTAAAAAAGAAAAAACTTGGACTGGGGACACAGCTCAGTTGTGCTTGCCTCCCATGCACAAGGCCCTGGGTTCAATCCCCAGCATCACAAAAAAAAAAAAAAAAAAAAAAAAACCTTGTAGGGATATATATTATCTACTCATTTTGATGCCCAAATGGCAAACCAGCACTCAATGACAGCCCTGAATTTCACTATCTACCAAAAATCATCCTTTATTCACACCACACTGACAAATATCTCAAGAGCTCAACTTTCTAAGTCTCAATCTGGCACTTCATCCCTTGGGACATCTAAGCACTTTGTCATTTTACCAAAGTCTCTAACCCAAAGTTTTAGAAAGCACCTTTGCCAGGCTGTGGCTCCAGCAGGAAATTTTCTATGATTTCAGGAAAGCAACACTTGGCTAACACGCAGGACAACTTCTGCTTTACGTGGAGAAAAACAACTTACAAACATTTCAGACTCCAAGCAGGAGGGACTCTTCCAAAGAGTTTTCTCTGCAAAACAGTCACACTAGGTCAGGATTAGGACATGCAGAAAAGTTTATTTTCCTGCAGACGCTTAATTTCCGTTCTTCCTTTCTTTTTTTCCTCATTGGTCTCTCCTGGACCCCTCCACAGCCTTGGAGACAAGACCACCATCATGCTCTCAAGTTGAATTACAGTTTCGGCTGGCATGAGTGCTCCAATTTTTGCAAAATTTCTGCTTCCCACCTCCCCCATGTCAGGGCAGGCCAAAAAAAAAAAAAAAAAAAAAAAAACCTTGTAGGGATATATTATCTACTCATTTTGATGCCCAATGGCAAACCAGCACTCAATGACAGCCCTGAATTTCACTATCTACCAAAAATCATCCTTATTCCACACACTGACAAATATCTCAAGAGCTCAACTTTCTAAGTCTCAATCTGGCACTTCATCCCTTGGGACATCTAAGCACTTTGTCATTTACCAAAGTCTCTAACCCAAAGTTTTAGAAAGCACCTTTGCCAGGCTGTGGCTCCAGCAGGAATTTCTATGATTTCAGAAAGCACACTTGGCTAACACGCAGGACAACTTCTGCTTTACGTGGAGAAACAACTTACAACATTTCAGACTCCAAGCAGGAGGGACTCTTCCAAAGAGTTTTCTCTGCAAAACAGTCACACTAGGTCAGGATTAGGACATGCAGAAAAGTTTATTTTCCTGCAGACGCTTAATTTCCGTTCTTCCTTTCTTTTTTTCCTCATTGGTCTCTCCTGGACCCCTCCACAGCCTGGAGACAAGACACCATCATGCTCTCAAGTTGAATTACAGTTTCGGCTGGCATGAGTGCTCCAATTTTTGCAAAATTTCTGCTTCCCACCTCCCCCATGTCAGGGCAGGCCTACCGAGGACTGAGTTGACAACCCTAGTGACAGCAAAAGAAAGCCAATAAAGGGCTCTTTTCTGGGTTTCAACTTAATTATTTCTCAAAGAACTAAGCCATCATTTTCAAATGACAGCACAAACCCAACCATGACAAATCCTCACGTGTTGTGAAAACTTGCACCAAATCTACCACCTATAACCAGGGCTCAGGAAAAAGCAACGGGGCAGAAAGAGATTTTAAATGCTCAGCCTCTCGTAGCTAGTTCCCCTCTGGAAGGTTTGTATTTGGTGTCAAAGAGGTTAATGAGTTAGCAGGTCCCTTCTAGGTCTGGCTTTGGAGTAGGACCATATGCAAAGCCGAGATAAGCAAGTGTAAGATATGGCGTTGATCAATATGGGGGCAGATAATACCATTTTGAAAACAGATTACAAGTCCACAATGCACTGTAACATAATTTAAACAAATATAACAAAATGGATTCCTACCAGGCAAAGTGCTCTTAAGAATAACTCAGATGTGTCTGGAAGCCACAGTGACATTTTAAGACCCCTGGGAACTAGTTAATTCTCCAACAGCCTTAGATGACACCTTGCTGGCCGGAAAGAATTAGCAAATTAAAAAAAAAAAAAAAAAAAAAAAAACACCCTGATTTCAGGATAAGCCAAACTCCCTCCTGTGTCTTCCCAGTTTTTGTACATTAGCCACTGAGGGCAGACAGAGTCCCAATGCAATCCAATCAGTCCAAATATAATACAGGGAAATTAACACTTAGAATGTACAGACCAGCAGGCCCAGCGCTGGGCTTGTAACATCTTTCCAAGGGACTATGCATGAGGCAAGCACTTACCCCCATCAAAGGGATGCGGAGACTAATGGTCAAAGGTCTTCAAGTTAGCCAAGGTCAAACAGCCCCTGGAGCCAGTGAGTCTAGGAGAAATCTCACCTGTTTGCACTCTGGTCTCTGAGATCTCCTAACCTGTTACCAGGTCATTGCCCAACCAAGGCATGCCCCAGTCCTTTCTCAGCCCATGGTGTGGCACAAGTGTCTGCAGAACAACAGGTTTTTTGCAGCAATGGAGGAAATATACACCACCGGTGCTGGGTGGTCTACAGAATGTTAAGATAAACCTGTGCGATGAGGTTCCAAGCAGGAAATTCCTTGAAGAAGTATCAGAACATCCGTTCCTCTAACAATACACTATGGGCGCTGGGGTCCAACAGTCAACTTAAACAGACTACCTCTATGTCTGAAATGGACACGACTGTAGTTAAGAGTGGTGGTCAAGTCCACAATGAGAAGAAAGAATAAGAAAGACGGGAGTAGATGCTCCTGAAGACACTGTAGGCCACAGGACAGCTACAGGTGTGACTCTGTAGCCACTGACATGCTGCATGTCACTGTCCCGAGCCTCTTAATCCCCTACCAGCATTCAAGCATGGCACAGTACCTGCGTGTGTGCGTGCGTGTGTGCGCGCGCGCGCATGCGCATAGACACTCGTGTACACCGGGGTGCTGGAGACCTGACCTAGGGCTTTCACGCATGCTAAGCATGTGCTCTACAACCAAGCTCCATCCCCAGCCCCCAGGTTCAGTTTTCAATTAATTAACTTATGTATTAATTATTTATTTATTTTGCAGTGCAAGGAGGGGTACCCAGGGGCTCACAAGGGCACTCCAGCAGTGAGCGACACCTCCAGCCCCACACTGCATGGTCTGACATTGGTCCTTGTGACCTGATCCTAAATCTCAGTGAAAAATATCTCCAGCTCTAAACCACAGGTATCACCCATCTACACCCCACGGGAAATGAAGAACTGAAAAGACCCTACCTGAAACAAACACATCTGGCCTCTGCGACCCGTTTGATTCCACCCTAGCTCAGGCCGCGTGCAAACAAAAGCTTCAGCCCAGGATGACCAATCCTAGAAAGCAGCCCCGACTTCTTCACTGGAAGGAAATGTCAATAATAAAAATGCCATGCACAGCATTAGGAGTTTCACCAGGGGACAGAACTGTAATTATAAAGAAATTTCCATTCAACTAAAGTTCAGCATAATAAATGAGCCTAAAAAAAACCAGGCCACCACTGATTTAGTATACACTAAATAAGTGGTCTGTGGACTTGCTGTGAGCCCAGAGCTTCACGTTGCAGCTCTCGGTAATTTCAGATAAAGAGAAGAAGCTTGTGTGGCGGAGTGAATCCTCCTAATAAGGGACAGTCTAGTGTAACACCCTTTTAGCCGAAGATAATACCACTTCTCAGAAATATTCGAGAGTCGCATTTGTTGTGACTCTCCTCCAAGATCTCATTAAACTTCAGGGAGTGTCTACAATGATCAGCAGAGGCAGCAGAGGGTAATGTTGGCAAAGTAACCATTTTTTAAAAAGCGATAAAGTCATAAAACCAATTAAAGCCATACACATTTCCTGATACTTTATGTAGAATTTGCATAATTTCTGATTTGACAAAAAAAACTCATTTCTTGGTCTCCCTCTTCCCAACCTAGAGCTGTTCTGTTCTAAGGAGACAACCCACACACTGCTTGCTTGCTTTCCCTTCCTTCCTTCCTTCCTCCCTCCCTCCCTCCTTCCTTCCCTCCCTTCCTCCCTACTTCTTTCCTTCCTTCCTTCCTTCCTTCCTTCCTTCCTTCCTTCCTTCTTCTTCCTTCCTCTCTTGGTACTAGAGACTGAACCCAGGGGTGCTTAACCACTGAGCCACAGCCACAGCCCATTTTATTTTTTTATTAGTTGCTTAGGACCTCACTAAGTTGCTGAAGCTGGCCTTGAACTTGAGATCCTCCTGCCACAGCCTCCCAAACTGAGCTGCTGGGATTACAGGCATCCATCACCACACCTGGCCTGCTGTGTGCTTTCTATACTATCTTTTCTACAAAATAGATCACTTTCTTCTCCCAGTCTATTGCAGAAAAGCAGCAGGAAGAATGGAAACTTGAAGAGTATTGTGTTCAAATTTTGCAAGGACTAAAAACCTCACACTGAGAGTAAGAAAGTTCACCCTCACTTTTCCATTTCTGCAAGACCTTAATTGCCTACTCTCTGACAAGTGTCCATCAACCTGTCTTGCCACATCCACTACAATGTTTCATGTATTCAACTTTATCTGTTCCTTCCCCCTGTCTTGGGTAGAATTGTTGGGAATGCCCTGCGGAAGAGGGTTGTACTATAAATGTTTTAACATACATTCTTACACTGCGCAGGCCAATGTATACGATGAATTTTAACTAAACTGTATTTTAAAATTTATGGAATTATGGGGATTTTTTTATTTTTTTATTTTCTCTAGACCATACATATGGATGAGAATATTCTTGTAGAGGTATGCATTCTTTCTCTGTAAAGAGCCACATAGTAGTAAATAGTTCAGGCTGGTCGAATCATATGGCTCAGTTGCAAACGCTGAACTCTGCCTTTGCTGCAAGAGAACAGCACAGATGGCAGGTCACCAAAAGGAGTGACCAGGTTCCAATAAAACTTTATTTACAAAACAATAGAATAGGCCAGCTGTTTGCCTATGGGCCACGGTTTGCCAGCCCCTGATCTCGTGGATCCAGTCTTACAATCAACTGAATAAAATATGACGAGGGCTGGGGTTGTGGCTCAGCAGTAGAGCGCTCACCCAGCACGTGCAAGGGCTTGGGTTCGAGCCTCAGCATCACATAAAAATAAATAAATAAAATAAAGGTATTGTGTCCAACTACAACTAAAAAATAAATATTAAAATAGAATAAAATATGATGAGTAGCCAAACTGATATTTATTATCTAGGTAGTCCTGGGCTAGTTACCCAGCTTCTTCACTTCAGTTTCCTTATCTATTAAATGAAGAGGGAGAGGAAAGCCTAACAGAACCTCCCCATAGGCTTATTCTGAGAAGCCAGGAAATTGAAAGAGGAAAGGAATAGTAGCCGTTACATAGTAAGCTGTGTATGAGTTTGTTACATGCAGTATGGGGGTGGGGGGGGTGTGGTAACTGGGAATTGAATTCAGGGGCACTTGACCACTGAGCCACATCCCCAGCCCTATTTTATATTTTATTTAGAGACAGGGTTTCACGGAGTTGCTTAGCACCTTGCTTTTGTTGAGGCTGGCTTTGAACTCACGATCCTCCTGCCTTAGCTTCCCGAGCCTCTGGGATTACAGGCGTGCGCCACAACGCCTGGCTACATGCAGTATTTTTTTTAAATATATTTTAAATTATTGATAGACCTTTATTTTATTTTTATTTATTTATTTATATGTGGTGCTGAGAATCGAACCCAGCACCTCACGCATGCTAGGCAAGCACTCTACCACTGAGCTACAACTCCAGCCCTACATGCGATATTGCTAATATGACTAATACCATTACCCAAGAACCAGTAACAAATGTTTCTTTCTGTTAGGATTATGTCAAAAATGCAGTTTTTCTAGAAAAACTTAAAAAAGAACTTTTCTTTCCAACCCTGTGACAATGGGTATACACCTTCAAAGCAGAAAACTTTTAAGAAATTTCTAAACTTAGGGTTGGGGATGTAGCTCAATGGCAGAGCACTTGCGTTAGAATGCAAGAGGCCTGCGTTCCATTCCTATCACTCCCAGACAGAGGGGGAAAAATGTCAAATCAAATACATAAGTCATGCACCCCAAATTTAAATTACTGGGGACACACTGAAGTTTGGGGCTTATTCCTAGGGTATTTGCGGTTGTCTTAGGATCTCAGTTCATGTTTTCTGATCAGGGATCCTAGGAGACTATTTCCACTGTTGTTTTCAAAGTCATCCTAAAGCATTTAATGCTGGTTCCCAACAAAAAGAATGAGCAGATGGCTGGGCCTAAATTTTGAAAGCACTTTTGCAATCAGCAACTCAATGAATTGGGAATGGGGAGAGCAATGCCACTATACAATTTATTCATTACATGTAAAAGCAATTATTAAATTCACAACACCCATGCATTCCAAGTATTATTCTATATCATTTTTTCATAAAGAGAAAACCTGACGGCAGGTTTTCATGAGCACGTTTTCATTAGTGGTAAGGGACAAATTTATCTGGAGGGATCTTTGGTGTCACAAAGTGGAATGGGGTGTAATGGGCATCTGCTAAAGAGGTCAGTGATACACCCTTCAATCAATAGGATGGTACCCCACCAGAAAAGTCATCTGCATCAAAATGTCAACAGAGTTAAAACTGAGAAACTCTGCCTTAGATTTGGAGAAAAACAATAAGAAGAAAACCACCTGGTCAGCTCCTTTTTTAAATCATCTCATTTCACCTTCCTAACAACCCTTCAACACAGTTTTGGTTTCTTTGTCTATCAGCAGAAGCCAGGAAAGATGGCACAGAGAGGGTGGGCTGCCTGCTCCAAGCTGCACAGCCCCAGACTAACATCAAGACACTGAACGCAAGCTTGGAGGGTTTGCTGCACACACCACCCAAAATGGAAAACAGTCAACAACTGAAGACTGGTAGGTTCAACTTAAGGAAAATAAGATATCCAAAATCTCTGAGCTGCTATCAAATGAGTGCCCATCGCTGTCAAGCCCAGAAATAATTCAGACAGAGAGCAGAGGAGAAGTCTCATCATCTTAGCACGAGCAAGGAGCCCTCAGCAGCTCAGCAGCAGCGCCCTTGATCTTGACCAGCCGGCACAGGAGGTACAGGCACTTTATGGAGCACCTGGGAGTTGATTACACGCTGTGGCTCTTTCTCCTCTACAGGATTTTCTCACCAAACTCAACAGCCACCAGCATTCAGGAAAGGTTAACATCATTCTCTATTTACCAAGTAAGATGCACAGCCACCTGTTTCTGGCTCCCAGTATAATTAGCCATCTTATTGGGGGGAGGGGGGGATTCATTTCCAGCTTCATATTGCTCAAATTCACATACAAAATTCCAACCAAGAGCTTCCATCTGCATATTTCCTTTTTAGAAAAATTAAATCTTTAATTAATATATTTATGTATGGGGTGGTACCAGGTATCAGGGGCACTCGACCACTGAGCCACATCCCCAGCCCTATTTTGTATTTTGATTAGAGACAGGGTCTCACTGAGTTGCTTAGGGCCTCGCTAAGTTCCTGAGGCTGGCTTTGAACTTGCAATCCTCCTGCCTCAGCCTCCCGAGCCCATGGGATTTATAGGCATGCATTTTTTTTAAAAACTTTTTTAAAAATATTTTTTAGTTGTTGATTGATCTTTATTTATTTATATGTGGTGCTGAGAATCAAACCCAGTGCCTCACACATGCCAGGCAAGTGTGCTACGCTGAGCCCCAGCCCCAGCCCCTTATGTATTCATTTTTAAAAACTCGGTATCTTTTGCTTTGAACTTTTTAAGTCCTAACTTGGTCCTGACTTGGCAAGGTAACTCTGAGCCTCCATAAAACGAAGGCACATCTCTATAAAAGAACTATTGAGCCAGGAACAGTGGGGCACACATGTAATCCTAGAGACTTGGAGGCTGAGACAAGAATCTGATCACAAGTTCAAGGCCAGTCTTAGCCATTTAGCAAGATCCTGTCTCAAAATAAAAAATACAAGTGACTAGGGATGTAGCTTAGTGGTGTAGCACCCTGGGCTCCATCCCCAGTACCTGCTCTCCCAACAAATAACTGTGGACTCACACAACCCTATCCATCATACTCTGTGTGACAGATGCAAAACCACATCTGCAGGAAGAGAGCAGAGCAAATGGACAGACAGGCCAGTATCACAAAAGTCCCCATGGTATATTTCTCTGACCCCCATTTCTTACTTTGTCCAGGTCTCCAGTCCTCAACGACAGACAGGCAGAAGCTGGTGTGGTCAGGGTTGTCTCCTGCATTTAGTACAAGATGACCTTCCCTCTGAATTTCACCCAGCAGTGCAAACCAGAACAAATCTGATATTAAACATGAATCCCATCCCAAGTCTCCATTTAAACAGGGTGACAGGGAGAGAAGCCCTAAGATTTATCAGCAAACTCCACTTGTCAATGTTACCAAAAACCAAGACCAAAAAGAAGAAAGAATGCAACAATGGCTCGGGAGGCTGAGGCTGGAGGATCGCAATTTCAAAGCCAGCCTCAGCAATTTAGCAAGGCCCTAAGCAACTCAGTGAGACCCTGTCTCTAATTCAAAAAATATAAAAAGGGCTGGGATGTGGCTCAGTGGTTAAGTATCCCAAATTCAATCCTTGGTACAAAAAAAAAAGTTAAAAACGAATGACATCCCATGCATTAAAACTTCACATAACCCTTCAAAGAAAAGCGTCCTACTCTCTCTATAAGGCTCACAATTACTATGTTTAGCACAAAGGTCAAAGTGAGTTGTTTTTACCAAAAATGCAGACCAACACTAGATCACTTTACTGGAACAATCACAGTGAAAGAAATAAATGACCGTGACAAGCTCGGGGACAGAAGGCTACAGTACAAGGAGTGGGCTCCACCAGATCAAGAGCTCTCTTCTCAGCCACCACGCGGGTCCTGGAAACGTGGCTTCCTGCGGGAGAGCTGTGACTCACAGCTGTCACGTTATCCCCCTGGAAAGGAGGGGGTGTGACATCAGCCTCAGTGCAAGGAGCATGTACAGTGGGAACTTGGCGATAATCCACTTAACGTGATTCAGCCGTGGAGCCGAATCCAGCCGTTCATTTTCTGAATTCATCACTGACAACGTAAAGACCTGAACTGCCCGGACCACTCCTGCCCAGACAGAAAGCGCAACATGATGCATGCTCAGCGTTCGTGACCATCACAACCAGAAGTGATTCTGGGGATCTGGGAAAATGCAAGCCCGATTACTACAGGCTAGGCACGCCAGCAGGTGCTCTAAACGTAGGCTTTCCAGGTCTTACAGTGACCACAAGAGGTAGAGGCGACGTATCCCCGTCATACAGAACAGGCTACCCAGGCTCAGAAGGTTGTCATCTGCTCAAAACCACGTGGGGACGTGCATTCATCCTTTCAACAAATACCTACGGAGAACATTCCATGTTCTGTGACACCAGGTACTCAGGTGTTCCTGACACAGACTGGCCTGCACAGAGATTGCAATCGTGCAGATGGCTGAGCCAGACTTTTTTTTAATATTTATTTATTTACTTTAGTTGTACACAATGCAATGCATTTATGGTTACGTGGTGCTGAGGATCGAACCCAGGCCGCGCACGTGCAAGGCGAGCGCTCTGCCGCTGAGCCACAACCCCAGCCCGGCTGAGCCAGATTTCACAACGAAACTCGACTGGGGTACCAACATCCTCGCTTCTTTACGGTGATTTTGAAAACTCAGGACAGGAGGCACAACAGAAGCTACTTGATTTAAAGATGAATCAGAAGCCAGTTTTTGAACTCTCCATCCTGTTCTGAACCCCCCTGGCTCACCCACGCGCCTGTGTCCTGACTGCCATATGCACCAAGACACCATTTGTAACTCTTAGTTGGGAGGTCTTTCAAAATTGCTGTTGGAACAGATCTTCCTTGTTTATGTTAAATACCAAATACAATCCGAAAACAGTCCCTGTTCTGCCCACCCACCATTGTTGGCCCATTTAGAGGGTATGTATACCAATGAGAATCATCTTCTGGATGGTCTGGTCAGTGACTGCTCCTGTCCATTGGACTCCCATCACTAACATGAATTTGTTATCTATTGCTGTGTAACAAATAAGCCCAAAACAGAGTGGCTTCTAACAACAAACTTTATAATCTAGTTTTTGGTAGTCAGATTCAAGAGCTTAACTAGATGGTTTTGACTCAGGATTTTTCATGGGGTTAGTCAAAGGACTTACAATTAGCATGCTACAGTGATGCAGCCACATCAATGTTTATAGTAGCTCAATTCACAATAACCAAACTATGGAACCCAACAAGATGCCCTTCAACAGATGAATGGATAAAGAAAATGTGGTATATGTATATAATGGAATATTACATAAAGAAGAATAAAATTATGGCATTTGCTGGTAAATGGATGGAGATATATCTAGGGATATATTTGTATTAGAGAGAAGTGAAGGGAGGGGTGGAGGTATAGGGGTAGAAAGCATAGTAGAATAAATTGAACATTATTACCCTATGTGCATGTATGATTACATGACCGGTGTGATTCTACAACATATATAACCAGAAAAGGGAAAAATTATACTCCACATATATTGGATGTGTCAAAAGGCATTCTACTGTCATGTGTAACTAATTGAAACAAATTTTTAAAAATTAAAAAAAATAGTACTATATACAAACAAATTGATATCCACCCTTTATTCAGTCCACAGAAAGAAAAGGAGAAATGATTTTAAAAGTGATTAAAAAGTTCTTTATCCTGGAGCTGGGGTTGTGGCTCCACAGTAGAGCACTTGCCTAGCACCTGCAAGGCCCTGGGTTCGATCCTCAGCACCACATAAAAATTAATGAATAAAATAAAGTCATTGTGTCCATCTATAACTAACAAAAATATTTCAAAATAAATAAATAAAATAAAGGTATTGTGTCCATCTACAACTAAAAAATAAAATTTTTTTAAGTTCTTTATCCTATATAAAAGAGATGGGATTTAAAAATGAAAATAAAAAAACTTCTTCAGTTTCTAGTGTTTCAGGTATTTATAGCATGATAAACTGTCTCAGTCATTCACCAAAGATGCTGCAATTTTAAGAAATATTCAGTTGCATAAATGCTTATATATTCTAAACTGCCTCAGGCAGCCAGATAAATAAGATATACACAGCACCAGAAGGAACACATAGAAACTGGGGAAGAAATAAGATATTCACCAATGTCAAGGTGAATATCTCCACCTCCTCCCAGAAATAACTTCTCTTCCTCCCCCAAAAAAGGGGGCAAATTTAATAATACTAGTAAGACTTCAGTCTCAGCAATCAGTAAGGTCAACCACCTCTGGTGGCTGTTTTTTTTTTTTTTTTTTTTTTTTTTTTGGTACTGGGGTATTGAACTCAGGGGCACTCGACCACTGGGCCACATCCCCAGCCCTTTTTTGTATTTTATTTAGAGACAGGGTCTCACTGAATTGCTAAGTGCCTCGCCATTGCTGAGGCTGGCTTTGTACTCGTGATCCTCCTGCCTCAGCCTCCTGAGTGCTGGGATTACAGGTGTGCACCACCGCACCTGGCTAACCACCTCTGTTTTAATATGAGGGAGAGGCATTGGGAGTTACAGATAATGGTAGATTCTGTGCTTAGCAGGTGCAAAGCCTTGGGTTCGACCCTTAGCCCAAAAGGGGTGTGGGAAGTGAACGAGGGGGAGATATTAAACCTGTTTAAATCTGTATAAGGTATCCGATACCAACATCACCACCGTTGCCAATGAGGCACAATGTGGATGCTTCCTCTGCATCATCCCTTTAATCCTCACGTCAACACCATGAGGTGGATATTATTATTATTCCTAGTTTAACACAAAGGAAACTGAGGCTCATGGAAGTTAGAGAATTCTCAAACTCATTAGTCTTGTGCACACAGGCCGGCAGGCACTCCCCCCCAGGCCAGGGGCTTGGGGAGACTCTAGTTTCAGGTGTACCTCCTAATCAAGAAAGAAGTGGGGGGGCTGCGGTTGTGGCTCAGTGGTAGAGAGCTGGCCTAGCACTTGTAAAGCACTTCAGCACCCCGTAAAAATAAATAAAATAAAGGGATTGTGTCCATCTACAACTAAAATTTTGTTTTTAAAAAAAGTTATTTCACAACAATGTGGAATCTCTGTGATACCTTTAAAAAGCTGCCACCTGGGCTGGGGCTGGGGCTCAGTGGTAGAGCACTTGCCCAGCATGTGTGAGCTCTGGGTTTGATCCTCAGAACCACATACAAATAAATTAAAAAATAAAGGTCCATCAACAACTAAAATAAATATATATATATATATATATATATATATATATATATAGTTTGTTTTTTGTTTTTTTAAAGCTGCCACCTACATCCAAACTCCAATTCAATCCCCCGTTGGACAGTTTAACATTCATCCCTTTAGTATTTCCAGAATTTCTATCTCATATGACCTTCATAATCTCTGCCATATCTCTAGCCCCCTAATCTCAAACTTACTTTTAAAACAGCATCTCAAATATTTCAATGAAATGAATCTATTTTAAAAGAAACTTTATATCACATACAGGAATGAAAAACTAGTCACATCTGGTTTAGGTCACCTATAAGTCTTATCAGGACACTTTTTCCACTGAGCCCACATGTGACTTCAGAATCCTTCTCAACACAGGGTTCCAAGTAGTCCCTACCTAATTATCATCAATGACACTCCAATGAATCTATTGGCTGCATTGCATTGAATCTAATAAACTCTTGAAAGAAGAAGGGACTTGACCCTCAAAGGCTTAAAAATCAAACGTTTAACTGCTTAAGTATGTTAAGGGCATAAGCTCTCAAAATCAGGACTCTATTCTGAATCTGCTTCCTGCTGCAGTCCACCATGAGACATTCTGCAAAGCCTTCTCCACACAGCAGCTTCACCAAAGCATCTTCCTCTCCAATGAGCAGAATGCAGTCAGTCAAGAGCTCCTGAAAATTAAACTCAAAAACACACAGCTGAGCGGCACTGTTTGGACTTGCACAATTATAGCCTTTATCAATGAGAGAAAACATGTATTTTTTCTATGCCTTATATAAAGCCCTAATCCAACTGACAGCTTTGGGGCTACAAGAATAAAACAACCAGTATCCTGTCTTTGATAGTCATCAGACCAGGGCTCAGGATGGTTAAGAGCAGAGATCAGCGAGGCTTTCAAGCTGGAGACACCAAGAGGGGCCCCTTCCAAGCCCAGGGCACTGTCTGAGAAAGGGGAACAGGGCAGGGGCAGGAAGTGAACAGCAGCAGAGCTCATGCCCCCGAGTTGACGGCTCTTGGCGGCAATTCCCAAAGACATCCTCCAAAGCAAGCCACCACAAAGAGTGATCTATTATTCATTTGAAAACAGGCTCAGAAGTTGACTGCAAGGCCATGAAGGGCAGAATCCACAATGTCTAGAAGGTTTACTGTCAAATTCGAATTGGGTATCCCTCATTCCAAACTCTGAAATTCAAAATGCTCCCAAATCCCCAACTGAGAGCCAACAAGATACCACAAGCAGAAAATTTCACATCGGACCTCATGTGTGAAGCATGGTTTCATACACAAAATTATTAAGAATACCAGATAAGGGGCTGGGATTGTGGCTCAGCAGTAGAGCGCTTGCCTAGCACATGCACAGCCCGGGTTCGATTCTCAGAACCACATAAAACTAAAACCACATTGTATACAACTAAAACAAACAAATAAATATTTTAAAAAAAAAAAAAGAATACTAGATAAAAATACCTTCAGCTGTGTGTATGGGGTGCAGACAGAACACAAATGAATTTGGGGTTTAGACTTGGGTGCCACCAAGATATCTCACCAGGAATCCACAAATATTACAAAATCCAAGAACCTCTGAAATCTCAAACACTTTGGATTCTAAGCATCTCAGATAAGGGATGTTCAACGCGCTCTGTGCTACTTACATAAGATCTTTCCTGGATGTGGCCAAGAAATAGGGCAGGGCACACAGGATCATAGCTGTGAGCTTGTAGCAAACCCATCCTTCATCTGATAAATACTTTTCTGATCGGTCCAAGGTGTCAGGACTGAGCAGTGAACAAGACAAATCAGATCCCTTGCTCTCAAAAAACCTCTACGCCAGCTGGTGGAACACACAACAAAACACTTTATTTCAAGGATGAGTGATAGAAAGAAGACAGTGTTTGAAAATGAAATGTGACAGGGAAGGATGTAAAGAACAGAAGCCCGGCAGTCGAGTGAGACATCAGATCCTTACTTCACAGATGGAGAAAACTGGGCACAGTGGCATACCCCTGTCATCGCAGCGGTTTCGGAGGCTGAGGCAGGAGGCCTGCGAGTTCAAAGCCAGCCTCAGCAACTTGGAGAGGCCCAAAGCAACTCAGAGAGACCCTGTCTCTAAATAAAATACAAAATAGGGCTGGGGATGCAGCTCAGGGATTAAGTGCCCTGGGTTCCATCCCTGGTAACAAAACCAAAATTTAAAAAAAAAAAGGGGGGGGTTACCTGGGATTGTGGCTCAGCGGTAGAGCGCTCGGCCAGCACGTGCGCAGCCTGGGTTCGATCCTCAGCACCACGTAAACATAAATAAAGATATTGTGTACAACTAAAATAAATAAATATTTAAAAACAAAACAAAACAAAGATGGAGCTCAAATTGTTGTCCAACTTTGCCAGGGTCACATAAGGGCAAGCTGGTATTTGAAACCTCAGCTCCCCAATGGTAGGACCAACAGAAGGTCTCCCTCTGAATGCAAGCTGGGCACTTGAGCCTTGTCTCTGCCCTGGGACACCCTCCTGCCAAGGCCACCTGGATTCACAATGTTCAGCTGCACTGTGGACAGGCACTGGTACCTGAGTCAGGCCACAACACCTGTACCCCAGCAGTCTGGGCAGCCCCTGGGATTGAAGACAGCCACACCAACAAGTCTTTGTCAGAAGAGTCACCAGATTAAAAAAAAAAAAAAACTCTTAATTCCAAATCTGGGATCCAGAGTTAGGTCCTGTTTGCATCTCCTCCCAGAGCCCGTGGCTCCTGGACTTCCCAGGCAGGTCCATCACGAAGCTGGGCTGGTCCTTGTTGGAAGCCAGCGCCAGGAGCGGGGTCTAGACACGCACATGCGCACTGGCCCCGGCGCTCTGCAGCCCTCCTCTTCACAAGCACATGCTAAAGCCCGATCCGTGGCCGCCGGCTGTCGATCCCCTCCAGGACAAAGCAGCAGCCTCCACGGAACTCGGGGTGGCCGCGCAAACGGTGCTCTTGAATCCATTTCATTTTTGATCAACTGATGATATTGTGAGCAAAGAAAGTGGAAGAGCTGAGAACACAGGCAGGAAACACGAGGTTACAATGAATCCCAAGAAAGCAAAGATACAGACCAGGACACGGTGTCCCCAAATAGGGCAGTAGGTGTCTGAGAACAGCAGGAACAGGAAGGGCTCCCTGATCTGCCCCTCCCCTCTCCCCCCAAGCTGACCTTCTCCCTACCAGTGAGACCATAAGACCCCTGTTCCAGAGGGCTTCTCATCTCTGAAGACACAAAGATGCCAGAGAATCTAAACAAAGGTCTCTTGAGCTCCCCCGGCCCTGATTTATTACCATTAGATCATAACCTTTGTCCTTCAACCAGAGATCTGCAGGAAGGTCCACAGAAATACAGTTTCCCTACTTCTCTGGCTCTTAATTTTTGGAGGCTTCCAGGCCCTGCAAAACTTTGTATTAAATAAACCAGGCATGATGGCCACACCTGTAATTCCAGAGACTCGAGAGGCTGAGGCACAAGGGTCGCAAGTTCAAAGCCAGCCTCAGCAACTTAGCGAGGCCCTAAGCAACTGACTGAGACCCTGTCTCTAAATAAAATTTACAAAGGGCTGGGGATATGGCTCAGTAGTACAGTGTCCCTTAATCCAGTACCCACCAATCAACAAACAAGCAAAAACAAAAAAAATAACATATTCAATAAATTCTTCTGTCTTTTGTTATGGGATCTCAGCTATGGGAAGGGTGAGAAGACCAATCTCTTGTCCCTACACATGAACTAGAACGTAAGCCCCAAGATGAAAGGGGTTTGTTTCATTCACTGTTCTATTTCGGGTGCCTGAAAGAGGAGTGCCTGGCTTAGAGTTATAAATAAAAATCTTGAGGATAAATAAAAATTTTACAATAGCAACATATTAGAAACAACAAAAGGATATGAGAAGAGAAAGGAAAAATCAAGAAACTAATGAAAATGTCTTCAGTACTCAAGGATGACCCAAGGAACCTATTTCCTAAAAGGTAAAATTGGCATTTCAGAATCCTAGATTCTGAGTTTTAATAGAGCCATCAAATGAAATCACATAAATGCATCGTTACAAGGCTGAATATACTTGAAGAGGCCTGTACAGTGAATTTTTAAAATAATGTGGTCAAAGGAGAATGAATGCCATCGGTACCAAGGAGAGAGCACCAGTATCTCATCCTTCCTCCGGAAAGCCACACATCCTAAGAATCTTTCCTTAAAATACATTTCCAGCTACATCCTACTTCCTAGAAATGTCAGCTCTTAACTATTCACATATAACTTGGGGACTGCAGAAGCATTTCAATTCTGCATGTGCTAATCCCTGAGATCAAGGGCACCAGCCTTAACACGAAAAGGCAACACTAACTCAGAAAGGAAACTCTTCCTCGAAATAAATGGCACCATACATTTTGACATAGCCAAACTGTGCAACCACCCATTAGCACAAATTAGTCCATCTTCAGGCAAAATAAAACAAGTCTGGCTGACAATTATTCTCGCTTAAGAAGTTTCAATGATAACATTCATTCCATCTACATTTTCAAGCACCTGCCGTGTGTCAGGCACTGTTCTATGACCATATAACAATGACCAAAACTGATACAGTTCCTGCAGATCTTCATCTAAAGAGTAAAGGAAGATCCTGAAGGAGGCAACAAATAAATGAAATAAGTTACAACAATAATTAAGTGCCAGGATGATAAGAGTCAGGGATGACATGAGAAGAAACGGGGGTGGGGGGGGGGGGGGGGGGGATAATGTCTATTTCCTGTCAGTGCATGGCACTCAGAGACTCAGCAATTTCACCCGTAGGATGATGCATCGGTGACCAGGAACACCTCTGCCCCACATCTGGACAAAATGATCAAAAAGCAGGAGTGAATCTCCTCTTTGTCGCCAGCAGGAAGGTCAGCCAGAGAGGTCCCAGGATGCATGCAAGATACTATGAAAGACAGTGTGCAGGTCTATTCACCAAACAGAGCCCCGAAACACAGGAAGCAAAACCTGGCAAATTCCACCTACATCTCCTAAGTGAGTGCAGATGATTAGATTAGAGAACACATGTTGAGTGCCTGGCCCATGGCAGATACCTATACAAAGAGTCCTTCATAAGACCGTCTAGAGGTGACAGCAACTTATTCTCTTGAGGAGCCCCCAGTCCCCAGCCTCCATGATAAATACTTCTCCCATGTCTGATTCAATTCTCACACCAAGTCTAAGAAGCACAACACCAAACTGAGGTCTGAAGACATTAAGTAACTATGCCAAGGCCCAGGAGCCAAGGAAAGGGATGGAATTCATGCCCCTCTGGTCCTGCACTGAGCTTCCTCTCCCTGAGGCCATCCATGAAAAACAGGACAAGAAAGGCACCGTTCAGTCATCTCTGTGACACAGATTGGATCCGTCACTGGCTTCCCCTTTTCCCTTACAGCTCCCCTCAGTTAAAATCTCACATGTGCGCAGTTTCTGGTAGATTCTGGCTCATGCTGATTGCCTTGGGAAACTGGGAGCAGTTTGAACCAAGGTTAATTCTCATCTCACACGCAAACAGGTTCTAGAGCCTTCTTTTCATAGAGGTTGGGTCCTTACACAGGAAGCGTTTGCCCTGAAGAGCAAGGAAAGTTGAATAGGTACGGGACAGCACCTATGCACAGCAGCAAGGCACAATTATCCCCCAACCCCAAACAAGGATGTACGCAAAGTTGTAGCTACAACTGTGTCGCAAGACCATGACCCATGAGACCAGAAATCTGTGTAGTTCACCATTCTATGCTGAGTGCTTTAAAGAGGAGTGCCTGGCATACGGTATGGTGTAAATAAGTATTTGGGGTGTAAACCAAAGCATTATTTATGCACATGCCTGTAACCCCAGCAACTTGGGAGGCTGAGGCAGGAGGATCCCAAGTTCAATGCCCAGAGAAACCTAAAGAGACCCTTTCTCAAAATAAAAATCAAAAAGAACTGGGGATGGAGCTCAATAGTAGAGCACCCCTAGATACAATCCCTGGTACCTCTCCCCCCAAAAATAGGCATTATAGAAACATAACATAAAAATTTTAAATATTAATTAAATGTCCATCAACAAACTAGGTTTTTCTAACCAGGGATGCTGCTAAATAAACATCCCATAATGCACAGGGCTGCAGAATTATCTGGCCCCAAAATATCAATAGTGCGGAGGTGGAGAAACCCTGTTTAGAGGTATTAGAATGAAAATCATTTATTGTTATGAAGCAGGGAGTCTGAGGACCTATCCTAAATATAAATGATAGAAGAAACATTATTCTTGAAATAACATGGAGTATTATTAATAATAGAAGAACAAGGTTCCAAAAGGGTAAAGGGGGGCCCATGTGTTCTTCTGAGCATGCCTTAACCCCAGCACAGTCCACAGCATGAGGCCAGGACCGGCAAGAGTCCTCTCCAAGACACAGCACAGAGCAGCACCCCAGAGGCAGCTCCAACTTCAGAGTTGGGCAGGGGCAGAAGGGAAGAAGGGCAGAAGCTGTGCCAATGGCTAACACACTGGGGATTTGCAGAACAGGAACCATAATGAGTGCTGTTTGTTTATCTCTTGTATGACTTACAGGGGTCAATGCCTATCCAGCTTCTAATCCTGCCCAACATACACAAAAGGCACAAGGTTAAGAAGCAGCCTGCTGCGAACAGACTTCGAACATGTTGGTGCAGGGAATCTGCTTAGCATCAACGTTCACATCAGTGGAATCTACAAAAGCTCAATTCCCAAATGGACACATTTACATATCCTGGAGAAAGCTATATCCCAGAGCCTCCTTCTCAAGCCTCATTAGGCCTGTTCAGAATGACCTACAGCTTGTCCACCAGCATCAGATGAACCTGTGAATAAATGGCTACTACCATCTGTCACCAACAATTTTTGCACATAAGAGTTTAAAAAAAAAAAAAATTCAGCAGCTTGGGAAGCTGAGGCAGGAGGATTATGAGTTCGAAGCCAGCCTCAGTAATTTAGTGAGGCCCTAAGCAACTTGGCACGACCCTGTCTCTAAATTAAAAAATTTTAAAAAGTTTGGGGATATGGCTCACTGGCAAAGTGCCCCTTGGTACAATCCCAGGTACTAAAAAATATTTTTTTAAATTAACCATGGGACAAAACATAAATGACAACTTTTTTTTTTTTTCAAGTAGAAATCCAAAGGGGATGAGATTACCTCTCCCAAGGCTGAAAATCAAGACCCAAGAACATAATCAACTAAACCCCACCAAGGTACCAGATGGCCTGTTAAATTTGGGGGATTTTTTTTTTTTTTTTTTTTTTAATCTTACAGCCAATATACCCATCTGGTAGCACATAGAAATTATGGTTTTCTTCTAAAAAAAAAAAAAAAAAAAGAGAGAGAGAGAGAGAGAGAGAAGAAAGAGTATCCAAACACACCCGTATAATTGAGGTTGATGAATAGGATTCTAAAAGTGTAGGCAGAGAGAAGAGAAATATAAACATACACAAAGATAAATGTGTAATTTATCTGAGCCATTAGAGCCAGCAGAGCCATATAAACTTTTTACTAGACAACTCCAGAGCAAAAAAATATAGGTTCAAATTGCTGAATCATTGTTCAGATGTATACAGGATCCCTAAAATTTTTATTGGTAGTTAAAATTAGTTTACAACATCAACAAGAAAACCAAGCTATAAGCCCCCTGGTGAAAGACCCTTCCAGATGCACACATCTCACAAATTAGTTCATTTGCAAATCAAGAGTTAAAACAACAGGAAGCATTTAGCACAGTGTAAAAGGCCCCAACTTATAATCCCAACCACTCAGGAGGCTGAAGCTGGAGGATTAAAGCTAGCCTCAGCAACTTAGCAAAACCTTTCTCAAAAGGGAGGAACTGGGACCCCCGCTAGGAATATAGCTCAGAGGTAAAGTGCCCTTGGGTTCAGTCTTCAGTAACACACACACACACACACACACACACACACATGCGCATATACAAAGCATTTGAAAATGATCACACAAATAAAAATTTCCAAAAAAGGTGACCGTGGCTGGTTTCTGTGGCACATGCTTATAATCCCAATGGCTCAAGAGGTTGAGGCAAGAGGATCATGAGCTAGGGCTGAGGTTGTGGCTCAGTGGTAGAGCGCTTGCCTTAGCATGTGTGAGGCACTACATAAAAATAATTAAATAAAATCAAGGTTTAAAAAAAAAAAAAAGAGGATCATGAGTTCAAAGCCAGCCTCAAAAACTTGGTGAGGCACTTAACAACTCAGTAAGACTCTGTATGTAAATAAAATATTAGAAAGGGCTGGGGGTGTGGCTCAGTGGTTAAGTGCCCCTGGGTTCAATCCCTGGTGCCAATAAATAAATAAATAAATAAATAAATAAATAAATAAATAAATAAATAAATAACAACAACAACAAAGAAAACCCGACTGTGTGCCTGATGATGAAATGTTTATTTGATTCAATTTTCACACTTGTTCTGGGAAACATTTGTTCCATGGGAAAGAATGTTACTGGTTAAAAACACAAGGACTCAAAGACAAAACTTCCTCCCCCACAATTATCACCCAAGATCCCAGGCACCGCCTCATGAAAACCGCAGATGCATCCAAAGGTTGGATAATTATTGCATCCTAATAATGCCAGGTGCCAAATTCCTCTTCTCCTGGCCGGGGCTCCATCATTCACGAGCTCTCTTTTGGCTGCTTCTCAGAAGTTTTGTGCCGAACTCGCCACTCTGCTCTTTGAACATGAGTCTCATTCCACAAAGATCTTGTATTACACATTCCTGTTGCTGTTCCCAGCGTGTGGCAATGGCAAATTCCACGATACTTCGCTGACATTCGATGTTTTTCGGATTACGGTACATGATGCCCCTGTTCCGGGTTGGCTTCCTCAATGCTGTTTTGCAACCCTTATGCACTAAAAGATCTCTCTGAGCAGCAGCGTACAGCCCTGGTTTTGGGATTTTTACTGTTTTGCTGCATTTGTGCAGGGGGACAAAAATTACCAAGCATTTTAATTCCTGGTGCTTGTGGGCTTTATTTTTCCTTTTGGGAAGGATGGAAGGAGGAAATTAAGGACAGACGAAAACGGAAAGAAACCAGAGATGTTCAGTAGTAAAGTAGCCAGTTTACTAGGACTTTCAGGCTAATATCTGTAAAAGGAGTTGTTTATAGTCTGCTTTTGATGAGCTAGAACACAGCATCCTGCTGAAATAAGAGTTAGAGATGTTTAAAAAAAAAAAAAAAAAAGCAACGATCAAACTCCAACCACAGCCTCTAAGGTTCCAAGCCCTATCACCTGTCACAGGATTGGTCGCAAAAACCTAAAACTTTTCTGTCAGTTTGCTCATCTATACAATAAGATGATCCACTTCTAAGAGGAGTCAAGATATAAGCCAACTACCCTGTGCTATGGTTAACATAATAAAGCCTAGTTGCTGTATTATTCTGAAAGCCGTGGTGTGGTCTAAAGGAGTCCCTTTCCAATATTCAGGGAAAGGGCTGGGGATGTAGCTCAGTGGTAGAGAACACCCCCCCCACCCCCCCAGTATCCAATCCCCAGTGCTGGGAGGAAGGAAGCAGGAGGGCAAGGGAGGGAGGGAGGGAGGGAGAGAAGAAAAAAGGAATGATACAAATTATCTCCTGCAAAGAATCAGGAGTGAGTCACATTTTACCCTAAAAGAGTTGCCATCTCTGCAAAGAGTGGCCCCTGTTTGTATACCATAAAGCAGGTACCTCTACACACAGTAAATTAGACAATGGAGTCTAGAAGTAGGAATGAGTATCCTAGTGGCAAGGAAAATAAACCAACTCTACCAAATCTAAGAAAAATAATTTATTACAAGCGTTTGACAGCCCAGCTCCCAGGTTCACTTGGCAGGTGAGATTAGGAACTGGCAAATGACAATCCAGTCCAGCCCAACAGTCTGTTCCTCTAAATAAAGTTTTATTGGAACACAGCCATGCTCATTCATTTAAGTATTGTCCATAACTGCTTTTATACCACTAGAGCAGAGTCCAGTAGTTTCAGCAAAGACTGCATGGCCCACAGAACCTGAAATATTTACAACCAGGCCCTTCAATAGAAACAAACTGCCAACCCCTGGGCTAGATAACCGAGCTCAGGAACCAGGCCAGTTAAGGCAGTCAGGACCCTCTGCCACCATTGTGTCCCTATCAATAAAATATAGCCATTGCCAAAATGTCTTTTCCTCTGTCTCTGTGATTGCAAAATTACCAACAGATCCAAAGTCTGGTGCAGATACATGCAACTGGTGGTGTCCACGTCCATGCCCAACTAGCTGCAAGGGAGGCTGCAAACCTGAACAACCAAGACCCACAGCAGGCAAGGCAAAACCCAGGAAGGGGTTCCAGACAGCAGGCATGCAAAACCACAGCACGGGAGGGGTATGTGGAATGTGGATAAAGCTCTTAACCTCCACCCAAATGAATTAGTTTTTACTTTCTGTGGCTCAACCTGAACACTGGGTTTTCTGCCAACTTGACCACTAAGAGATGTTCATCATTGTCAATATTTGCTGAGCCTGGGCTTCTATTTGTTTACTTTCCTCTTCAGTTTTCCCTTATTTCTTTTATACTATATTTTTATTCCTGGGTGGGAACTGCTTCATTTTCTTTTTTTTTTTTTAATAATTTAGTAGCCCTTATTGTGCGTTTTCATTTAAGGAGCCCTAATTAGGAAGGGCTGTTGTAGTAGGAGGCAAAGTAACAATACCAAGCTCAGACCCTCTTCCATTGTGCGTTTTCAGGATGAAGTTGAAGCAGCTGGATGAGGGGGTCCTGAGGAAGACAGAAGAAAGTAGGAGTAAAAGTAGTACAACCTGTAACCCCAGCAGCTTGGGAGGGGAGGCAGAGGCAGGAGGATCACAAGTTCAAAGCCAACCTCAGCAACTTAGCGAGGCCCTGCCTCAAAATAAAATATTTACAAAAGGGCTGGGGGTGTTGCTCAGTGGTTAAGAACCCCTGGGCTTAATCCATAGTATCAAAAAAAACAAAAAGCAAACCTGGCAGCCCAAATGTTCTAGCAACTTCCTAGCATAAATGAGATCTGTCAATCATAAAGTAACACCATCTCCTCTTGTTGGATTGGCTTAAAGACTAATGAGTGTTCTGCACATTCAAAGAAGAAGCAATAATTTTTCCAACAATCTAAAGCCTACAAGTAACTAAAGATTTTTTTTTTAAATGGGGGGATAGTATTTTCAGTGATTATCTTACTGAAAACACCTATACTATGTACTAAGCATGTTTTTTGTGGGTTTTTTTTTTTGGGGGGGGGTACCAGAGATTGAACTCAGGGGCACTCAACCACTTGGCCAGATCCCCAGCACTTTTTTGTATTTTATTAGAGACAAGGTCTCACTGAGTTGCTAAGTGCCTCACCATTGCTGAGGCTGGCTTTGAACTTGCGATCCTCCTGCCTCAGCCTCCCAAGTGCTGGGATTACAGGTGTGCACCACCACGCCCAGCTGAGGCACAAATTCTTAGTGCCAGAACAAAGTCTTGCAAGGTCCAAGCTCAAGGCCCTTCAAAAATGGTTATCTTCTGTTTCAGTCAGCTTTTTCACCACTGTGACCAAAGACCTGACAAGAACAACTTGAGAGGAAAAGTTTATTTGGCACTCACTGTTTCAGAGGCCTCAGTCCACAAATGGCCAACTCCATTGTTCTTGGTGCTTACTGAGGCAGAACATCATGGCGGACAAGTGGGAGGAGGAAAGCAACTCTGGATATGGCCATCAAGAAGCAGAGTGAGAGCTCTGCTAACCAGGTACAAAATACACACCCCACAGGCAAACCCACAGTGACCTACCTCCTCCAGGCATATCCTACCTGCCTACAGTTACCAGCTTGCTAATCCATTCAAGTGTATTAATGCACTGATTAGGCTAAGGCTCTAAAATCAATCATTTCACCTCTAAACTTTCTTGCATCATCTCCCATCTGAGCTTTGCATATGAGAATATGCACCTCATATCTAAACCAAAGCATACCACAAAAACCACCAGGCTTTGGAATCACTCTTGAATTGTAAGTCCTGCCCTCTCCGGAGATAAAACACTCCTGGCCACCCTTCCCCTCTGTGGAAAATGGTACATGGAATTTCTATTTAGCGGAAGTTACAGTGGTTTTACAGGAAGGTTTCACAAGGCACCAACAAATAAAACCAAAACCTGGGGTAAATGACATTTAAAACCTAATGCTCGAAAGTTAACTTTGGCACATCTGCCAAAAATGATTTCCCAGAGTTGACAAGACAGAGGCCTGACACAGTAGGTGACACCTCTTTATCAGCTCCAAGAACTTCAGGGCACACAATTAGCATCCAATTAGTTATTAATAACTTGACATTCACACATGCTAAAACTCTGTAGGTGCTCAGGATAATTTAAATGTGACCACCATCATCTCTATTAGGGTGGGTGCTGTGTACGTAATGGATTGGGTCCCACAGATCCCAGAGGAAGAAAAACTTGGAGGAGCCATCTGTTCCATTCCACAGGTAAAAATGGTCACTCAGAAAACAAAGGGTATTCCAGTTCATTTGCAATAAACATGATAGCATACAATCAAACCTACAATTGAACAAGAACTTACTGGCATCCGCCACATGCAATCGTTGTGTTAGATAACATGCCTTAAAATAAAGCCAGTATAAACATATTAATTAATTACATGCCAGGCACTGTTCGAAGCATTCCAAACATGTATATTGCTTCATCCATTATTTCATTAATCGTCATAGCTACCTTGTGAAGGAGACTCTGTTGTTATCTACCATTTTACAAGTGAGGAAACTGAGGCTCACAAGTTAAAGTACTTTGCCAAAGATGACAGAACTCTGGGTGTGTGGCACAGCTAAGAGTCAAATGCACTTCTGTCTACACTATAGACTTTGCCCTTAAAAAAAACGAAGCTAGAGTTAACCTCTTCCTCCAAAGCCACATAGAAGACCTCACACGTGTGGGTTTATACAGAGCCAAGGAGAGGCTGACTCTTCATTCCACTTAGTCACCTTCATGGAAGACCTAGGTGAATTCAGACTCTCATTAATAACACTGTGATTTTAGAGGAGCTACTTTATTTCTAGTATCATACTGCTTTTTTGTTTTTGTTTTTGTTTTTCGTTTTGTTTTTGGTGCAAGGAATTGAACCAGGGGCGCTTAACCACACAGCCACATCCCCAGTCCTTTTTTTATATTTCATTTAGAGATAAGCTCTCACTGAGTTGCTGAGTGCCTCGCTAAGTTGCTGAGGCTGGCTCTGAGCTCATGATCCTCCTGCCTCAGCCTCCCTAGCCGCTGGGATTACAGGCGTGCACCACAGCACCTAACAAAGCTTCTCATTTTTTAATAATTTTTTTTAAATAAAAATTTATTTGCTTTAGTTGTACACAATTCATTTTATTTTTACGTGGTGCTGAGGATCGAACCCGGGCCGCGAACGTGCTAGGCGAGCGCTCTACCACTGAGCCATAACCCCAGCCCTTTAATAATTTTTTAAGTTATCCACGTACCTTTATTTTGTATTTATTTATATGCGGTGCTGAGAATCAAACCCAGTGCCACACACATGCTAGGAAAGCACTCTACCACTGAGCTATAGCCCCAGCCCAATGCTTCTCATTTTTAAAAAACAGAACTCCTCTTTGTTTTATAAAGGCACAATGCCCCACCCCCCATCTACCTGCTTTCCAAACCAAACACCCCACTCTGTGGTCACAGGTTCTGTCGCTGCCTGAAGCGATTGCCGCTTTGAGCAACGACACCGCGGTAATAAGTTCAGAAGCAGACTAGAAACGAACAGGCTCTTTATTCTGCTAGCTTCTCTCTCCGGCTCCAACAACAACTCCAACAACAACTCCAACACTCACCACGCTCCTCCAACCACCCACAATGGCGCCGACCCGCTCCACAATGTCCCAGGCCAAGTCTCGCGAGACCATGCAAATGGCGCCAACCTGATCCACAATGTCCCGGTCAAGTCTCTTGAGACCATGCAAACGGCGCCGACCCGATCCACAAGGTCCCGGGCCAAGTCTCGGGAGACCATAGAAGGTGGTAATGCTTGAACATCTTTATGGTTCATAGCTAACCACAATCTTAGCTATGTCCTTAATTAGGGCTCCTACAAGGTTCAAAATCCCTTATGTGAAACGCTGTCCCCAGAACTGTTTCAGATATTTAGATTGTAGAGTATTTGCACATGGATAGTGAGATAATTTGGGCGTAGGGCCCAGTACAAATTTATTTGTGGTCCATACATACCTGACACACATTGATTGAAGGTCATTTCACACAATAGTTTGAGGGGTACATGATTCCCGCCCCCCCCCCCCAGTACTGGGGATAGAACTCAGGAGCACTCAACCTCTGAGCCACATCCCCAGCCCTGTTTTGTATTTTCTTTGGAGACAGGGTCTCACTGAGTTGCTTAGCACTTCTCTTTAACTGAGGCTGGCTTTGAACTCGTGATCCTCCTGTCTCAACCTCCTTGCAGCTGGGATTACAGGCGTGCATCAACGCACCCAGCTGGGGGTATATACATTTTGATTGTGACCCATCACGTGAGGTTAGGGGTGCAAAAGTTCCACTTTTGGTGTCATGTTAGGATTCAAAAGGTTTCAGGTTTTAGAAAGCAATTAGACTTTGGATTTTCAGATTAGAGATGCTCGTGTTGTATTAAGTTTCCCTTGTCCACAGAGAGAGGATGTGCTCTTAAATGGAATCTGGAAGTGCAAAGCAGCAATTCCATGTCCATCTATAAAGCATGATCCAGTCTCGAACCGTAAAAGTGGTCTGGGTGGTGCAGAGCAGGCCTCTGATCACAAAACACATGTTTCTATGACACATCAACAACCTCACAGCTGGATGCACCCAAACAAAACTAAAGCATTTCAAATAATAGTGGTGGCATTTATTTATCCCCCCCCAAAAAAAACATGCATGGAAGACAAGCACTGCAGAGTCATTTCCTTACCAACTGACCTTGGGTGCTCCATGCTTACAAAGGAAAATTTACCTTCAGATTCATAAATGTCAGAGCACAGGTTGGGTCTCTAATTTTTTTTTTAAGCTTGATGACAATGTTGAATATTCATTTTATTTTAAAGATGTTGCTTGGGCACACTTACTGAATAACAATGTCATCATCACCAATCTCTAGTAAGAATTCCGACCCTTGCAGATTTGGGAAAATACAGGCAATGGAGTTGTTGGATAAGATTCAGGCTGGCAGGCCATGCCCCCAGGCGCCTTCCCGGAAGTGCCCATCTCTCGCGAGAATCCACCTTTGGTGGGCTCTGAGTCTCCACCCTTCCTGATCCTGGGACTACACACCTCTCGCAGGAATTCGCCCCAGGGTGGGATAAATACGGGTTAACACTTCCAGGAAATTTATTTTAAAGAAAGAAGGATACGTGTTGAGATTTATTTAGAAAGACTTTCGTCACAGCGCTCATTATCACATCCAAAATTGTAAGCAGCATTTATTTAACAATAAAGGAATGGTTAAATAAAATCATGGTATAAGCATTAAATCAAACATTTCTCTACAGTCGATTCTAAAGGTTTTCAGAAGAGATGTAATAGCCTACAACAACACTCAAAATAAACAGATCAATGAAAAGGGCAGATTACTAAAGCATACAATAGTACTTGCTGTCATTTTTTTAAAACTGAGATATGTATATGCACATAAACACATCAAGGTATTCAAAGCAAGTAACTCAAAGAGATTTATGTTATCTGTATTTATTACAGTGAACACATGTGCTTTTATATTAGGAAAACAGTAAAAGATTTTCTGGTTATACCTTACCATATTTTCCTTTTTCATTTAAATTATGGAAAATTTCCAACACAGGCTAAAATAAATACTGTAAAGAAGACCCACTCCTATGACCTCACTACCCAGCCTCACAGACTATGAGCTCACGGCCAATCCTGCTTCAGGACACCCAGCCACATTCTCCTTCCCAATAATCTGAAACAAATCTCAATTACATTCATCCATTAATATTATTTAATAGGGCAGGGGCAGTACTGGGGACTGCACTCAGGGGACTTTATCCCTGAGCTACATTCCCAGTGCTTTTTTTTTTTTTTTTTTCTTGAGACAGGGTCTCCCTAAATTGCAGAGGGTTTTGCAAAGTCCCTGAGGCTGGCCTCTAACTTGAGATCCTCCTGCCTCAGCCTTCTAAGTTGCTGAGACTACAGACATGAACCACCACACCAACTCATCCACAAATATTTAAAATAAAGACACAAAATCATTGCTGCACCTAAAAAAAAAAAAAAAAAAAAAAAAAAAAAAAAATTCAACAATCGTTCCCTTGATATGGCCTTATTTCCAATTAGGCTTCAAATCTCCAAATGCCTGGTTTTTACTGATTTCATTTTAATCAGGATCCAGATAAGGTCCACACAGGAATTGGTTGCTATGTCTCTTAAATTTCTTTGTCTATAGGTTTTTCTATCTCCATGTTTCTTCCATTGCAATTTAATTGTTCAAGTAACCAAATCTCCATTCAGTCTGGAATTTATCCTATTATTTCCCATGTTTACCATGTTTAATGGACCTCCCTAACTCCTATAAAAAGTAGTTGAACAAATCAGGTTGGTTGGAGGTGATAAAGTATCCACCACCAGGGGCAGATGGCTGTCTCTTTTAGGGACATTACCAACTGTCAAAGTTGCAAGCCCAGATCTGTCACTATATTAAGGGGCTACAAAACGGCAATCCATCTTCTTCCATTCTCTGTCTTCATTTGTAGCTATGATGATTTATAGAGAAAAATTTGACCTCATCTGCACCTTGGGTTACCCAGAATTAAAAGACTGTGTATGGTTTTTTTGTGTTTTTTTTTTTTTGGGGGGGGGGTGTCGGGGGGATGCACTGATGATGGAACCCAGGGCCTTGTGTGTGTGCCAGGCAAGCATTGTACCACTGAGTTACACCTCCAGCTCCAAGACCTTGTTTTTTTTTTTTTTTTTTTGGTACAAGGGACTGAACTCAGGGGTACTTAACCACTGACCCACATCCCCAGCCCCCAGCCTGTTTTATTGTGTGGTTGTTTTGTGGGTTGTTGTTTTTCTTTGTTGTTGTTTTTGTTTTTTTTTTTTTAAAGACAGGGTCTCTCTAAGTTGCTGGGGATGGCTTTGAATTTGCAATCTTCCTGCCTCAGCCTCCAAGTGCCTGAGATTATAAGTGTGAGCCATTGTGCCCAGCATCAAAAGCTATTCTCAATGGGGCTTTTTTGTTTTGTTTTTAAGACATGTCTTGCTATGTTGCCAAGGCTGGCCTCGAACCCATGATCCTCCTGCCTCAGCCTCCTGACTATTTTTAAATATTTTTTAAAAACATACATACCATACATCCAGACTTCCACCACATGGAGTATAACCAGAAGCCACCACCAAAAGCCTTGTTATCTTTCAAGTCTCAGATTCAGGGGGAGTCTATGTCCATTTGGTACAAAGTGTAGCAAGGAAAACAGGTGGAGTGGAGAACTCAGGAAGCCCTCTTACTCTGCTGCCTGGGGCTCGGCGCAGACCTCTCCCAGGGGTCCCCAGCCTAGCCATCCACCCAGCCACCCCTGGGGGAACCACACCACTCCTTGATCACTTTCCCAGAGTCATCAGGGGATCATGAGCTGTTCCCCACACCGAAAGCAGGCACGGGTGACCTGAACAGAGCAGACCAGAGGTGGGCCAGGGAAGGTCCTCACCAGCGAACAGTGCAAAGTGACACAGTGCACGTGGGAAAAATGAAATCAACAGTCTCCACTTGACTGAGCAACAGCCTTACAAACTGGAAGGCTGAAGGCCTGAGGTGTAGACGGGCACACACCACAGCACAGGCTCGGGGCCTGGGGCTAGCAGCAGCACTATGGCTAAGAAGAGCCTGCTGGAGGAGCTGAGTTAGTAACTCAGAGGCCGGGCTCGGTGATGCACGCCTGTAATCCCTGCAGCTCGGGAGGCTGAGGCTGGAGGATCTCAAGGCCAGCCTCAGCAATTTAGCAAGACCCTAAGCAACTCAGTGAGACCCTGTCTCTAACTAAAATACGGAAAAAACAAACAAACAACAACAACAACAACAAAAAACCGGCTGGGGACATGGTTCAATCCCCAGTACCCCCCCACACACCAAAAAGATAGATAGATAGATAGATAGATAGATAGATAGATAGATAGATCGGTCAGCACTTGGGCTTCTGCCTTGGTCATTTGATTTTTGTAATCCAGCCAAACAGGAGGCATGACAACAGCTCAGCAGGTAAGTCGTGCAGAGGCTTCTCTGGGGCTCCAGATGGTGAGGCTGGGCAGGTCCCCCCTATTGCCAACAAGGTCCCCTCAGAAGGCATTCATTAGCTAAATGTATCCCAGCCCACAGGAAAAGGGCCTAGGCCATTAAATATAAATACAAAACAAAATTAGACCCATCCATTCTAAATCTCAGACCTCTGCGGCAGGCAAGGTTTCTTTGCTGATTTCAATTTTTTTGAAAGGCGTAAGCGCTGAAATTATGGCCCGCGGCTGCTCCCGGATCTGGGCCGGCCCCTCCCAAACCACAAAGAGAATTGTGGGGTTTTGTTCTGTGCCGTTAATCGCTGTCAGATTTCTCGAGGACATCTGTTGACACTCCTAAACCTGGATTAAGTTTCCCCGTAAGTACTGAAGGCCCATCTTCTGCACAGAACCACCAGGCCCATCTGCAGCTGGGAGGAAACACCAAAGCTGAGAAGCCTTCGATGAACTGGAAACATTCACGTAAACGAGAGTACAAAACCAACTCTGTGATTTTTCTTTTAAAAATAGACCAGGAAAAAGGGGGACAGGGAAAGAAGGAAAAAGGAAATGAACACCTGGCAGCTTTCCCTTTGCCCGACTGATGAAGGGAACTGCTGCTTAACCTAGTCCCACGCCATCACCCTGCTCCATGGGATAACCAGGGGCTGCACGCCTTGCCTTCCCGGGGTTTCCATCTTGTCCCAGGGAGAGAGCTGCCCAGGTGGGCAGGGGTCTGCTGCTGTCTCACTGGGGCATCCCAGCGCCACGGAGGAAGAACTAACTGCATTCATTTCTCCAGAACCAGGACTCCTTCAGAACTCAAAGGATATCCCAAGGAGGTGATGAGAGGCCAGCTTCAGATTCTTCCCTGTAAATCAAAAATAACCCACCTGGACTCCCCCTGGCCAAAGCTGGGACACTGGTTCGTCATCTCCTCCATCTCTAGGCCAAGTTCCCTGCAGACCCCGAAAGAGGCAAGAGTCACCCCCAAACCCATCAGGAGCTTCTCTCCTAATGTACCAACATCCCCACGTGGAACACTGAAGGGAAAGAAACCTTCTCAGAGCCTGAGCCTCCGTTCCCTCCATACCTGCCACATTCAGAAAGTGATCCGGGAAGAAACCAGGAGTGGGAACGTAAAATATCCAAAAGCAAGTGGATCTTGAATAACTCACGGTAGCGTATCTAAAAGAGCGGTGGTTTCTCTTAGACTTGGTTTCCTCAAATCCTGAAGGCCCCTTTTTCACAACATGGTTTACTGGTAACCCTCAGGCTCCGGGCCACACAGGTCAGACACCTGCTAGCCCGGGGACTTCTTTTCCCCCAAGATGTGCACCTCATCTGTGAAATGGGATGAGCATGGCGGCTCCTCCAGGGCTTACAGGAGAGGTAAGTACAAGCTCTGGGTACAGAGCCCCCACCCTTGGTTTACATTCAACAAGTTGTGCTCCTACGGAGGACGGAGAGGAGGAGGACATGTCACCCCCCACCCTCCCACACTGGAGAGGAAGCCCATGTTAGTGCTGGGAATGGCTGGCTCTCTGCCCCAAATCCTTCTCCGATTTTTCCACAGGGCAGCTTTTGTTTGCGGAAAAGACAAGACAGGGATGGCCGTCCTCTGCCCACCAATCACATGAGCTTCCTTTATCCCTCAAGACCGCTATGAATCTTCATGTTCACAACCAGAAAACTGGACTGTCAATCATGGCTCGTGGGTAGGACTCCAAGGGTAGATAGCAGGAAGGAAGGAAATGTCTGATTGGCCAGGACAGAGAAAACACGGACTGAGACTCTCGGGTGAAAGCAAACTCAGATAAAAGAGGCCCATAGTGTAGCTGGGCGCGGTGGCCCACGCCTGTAATCCCAGCATTTGGGAGGCTGAGGCAGGAGGATCGCGAGTTCAAAGCCAACCTCAGCAATGGCGAGGCACTTAGCAACTCAGTGAGACCCTCTCTCTAATGAAATACAAAAAAGGGCTGGAGATGTGGCCCAGTGGTCGAGTGCCCTTGAGTTCAATCCCCAGTACCAAAAAAAAAAAAAAAGAGGCCCATGGTGTCCACAACAACACACAGAGGGTAAGTCACCCCCACGCCCACCCCAGACCTAGTACATGATAAATTTCTATTGAATGAAAAACAAAGAACAATGCAAAAGTAGCCCAACAATAATATCACCTACTTCCTGAGAAGGAAAAGTGGCAGCTCTGGAAAGTTCTACTGTGCACACAGCAGTCTTCATTTATGCTTGTGCCAGCTATATGCAGTCTAGCAGTTGAGGTTATGGTCATGGGCTTCCCAGTGCTCCCAAGCCCCTGATGCCTGGAATCTGCAGATACCACATTCTATGGTACAAGAGTAAATATTACCTTAGTGGCAAACGATGCCACTAAGGATTCTGAAAGGAGTTTATCCCAGAGTGCCCAGGTGGGCCCTAAACCCAATGCCAATTACCCTCAAGAGAGTGTGGCTGAGAGAAAGTGCACAGGCAGAAGAGAAGGAGGCAGTGGGACCACGGAGACAGAGTGGGAGCTGCAAGTCAAGGGATGCCAACACCACAGAATCTGCAAAAAAAAAAAAAAAAAAAAGTCTCTTCTAGAAGCTCCAGAGGGAACAAGGCCTGCCAACACCTTGATTTCTGGCCTCAGGTCTCCAGAACTCAAGAGATCAATTTCTATAGCTTAAAGCCACTGTGTTCATGGTAATTTGCCGTGCGGCCCTAGGAAACTCACACAGTTACTTGCTTAATAACAAGTACGTGTCCAGGCAGCAGAGTTGAGGAGTCACCTCCTCTTCCTTAAGTAAGAGTCCAGGAGGCACAAACCCAACCAGGAAGGTTCCACGTTCTGTCAGACAGTGACAAATTGTCAGTGCAGCTCCAGGCAGCCGAGGCAAGATCAGTATGCGGAGACAGTCCAGCCCAACTGGCACAAGCCCAAGGAACCACGGCATCAGTTGGAGATAAGAACTCATGGTGTGGGCCGGGGTTGTAGCTCAGTGTGGTATGTGCTCGCCTCGCAGGCCTGAAGCCCTGGGTTCCATTCTCAGCACCACATAAAATAGCAAATAAAAATTAAGATATTGTGTCCATCTGCAACTGAAATATTTTTTTAAAAAAGAGAAAGAACTCATGGCGTTAACTTGACAAATATATAGTTGAATTTTACACACACACACACACACACACACACGTATTTTATTTTTAAAATTGTCCTGCAAACTTGCACTCTCTACCAAATCCCAGAAGAAGAAAAAAAAAAAAAAAAAAAAAAAAACTGTCTCACAGCCTGACCCCAAGCTTCATGAAGGTACAACCTGGACTCTCCTCCTGGGGTTCACCAGGTCATCATTTTCACCCAGGGGCTCATCTCAGGGGCAGTGTTTCTCAAAATGAGATTGGAAATCCCCAGGAGTTCAGAGGTTGAGATTGGAAATCCCCAGGAGTTCAGAGGTTCAGGTTTCTCATTTCTATGATACTCTAAAAATCAAATAAATACTCCCATTTGTGAAGACCAAACCAGAAACAAGCCTCAAAGGCTGGATGTGGTGGCCCACGTCTATAATCCCAGCAGCTCTGGAGGCTGAGGCAGGAGGATCACAAGTTCAATGCCAAACTCAGCAACTTAGTGAGGCCCCCAGCAACTTAACGAGACCCTGTCTCAAAACATGAAAAAAAGGGCTGGGAATGTGGCTCAGTGGTTAGGCATCCCTGGGTACAATTCCCGCATCAAAAACAAACAAACAAACAAAAAAATATATATACACACACACACACACACACACACACACACACACACACACACACTTTTTTTTCCCTTGGGAAAAAAAATGTACCTTAGGCTTGTGGGGCATGGGTAAATTCACAGGTTCTTCCAATATGTTTTCCTGTTGGTCATTAATTAAGTTTGAGAAAACACATTGGTCTCAACATTTTTCTAAACCACACAGAAGGAAACAACCATATACATTACACATACACTAATTTAAATATCCTTATGGTGGGTGTTCTTGAATACCAAACATGAGAGCATTTCCATACCAGCATCCAAAGAGAATTAGCCGAATTAGATATCTTTCTTCCCTCAGCATTTTTTGGTTTTTATAAAAATACCTGCAAATATAAGCTGTGCATCCCTAATTCAAAAATTCAAAATAGTCTAAAAAATCTTCTGAGCACTGATAAAGACACTCAAAAGTTTTGCGTTTGGTAGCATTTTGTCTTTTGGGATTTTCAGTTAAGGACTGCTGAATGCGTAAAATCTGCAAACATTCCAAAGTCCAAAAAAAAAAATCTAAAATCTGAAACATTTCTGGCCCCAAGCATTTCAGGAAAGGGATCTTCACCTGTAATAATTTCGTACCACAATTTGGAAACCAGCGCCCGAAGGTTTAGTAGAACTAAGATAACAAATCCCTTTTTTGAGAAGGCAACCAACATTATTTTTTAAATTATGCCCTTAGAATTACTTAAGATGGAGTCACAGTTCCAAGTGATAACTGAAATCCGATTATGATACAGAGATTCACACAGTTCTCTTAACGAGATTATTTTAGGCCAAGTAAATAGTAATTCACAGGCTTGAATGAGAAGATGGCTATCCTCATTTTCACATCTCACTAGGGCCGTGTTTCTGGGCAGGCGATTTCTCAATGACGAAACCTGCAGAGTTTCAGCCCATTCATTCTTTCACTCATTCATCCATTCATTTATTTAAAGTCGTAGATGGCACAATGCCTTTATTTTATTTATTTATATTTATGTAGTGCTGAGGATCAAACCCAGTGCCTCACACATGCTAGCCAAGTGCTCTACCACTGAGTTACAACTCCAGCCCCCGATTTTTAATTTTTATTTTATTTTTATTTTGAGATATGGACTCACTACGTTGCTTGAGGGCCCCTCTAAGTTGCTGAGGCTGGCCTCGAACTTGCAATCCTCCTGCCTCAGCATCCTAACAGATTCACTTCCTTCAGAAACTGGAACCTTTAGGGAGCAAGGCTCCAAAGGAACAAGACGTGTTTCTGCTAGGTCAGTGCAGCTCTGGCTTGGATAGTGAGAAACAGAAAATACTCTGACCTCTGTTTTCTTGCTTGAAATACAGCCCTTAGCCATGAACGTGGCACATGATGTGAGCTTTATCATACAGACTGCTTCATGGGATCCTCTCAATAACTTCGTGCCCTAAGTCCTACTGTTATCCTCATTATCCGGGTGTGAAAATTAACCAAGCTAAGCTCCAAGTAACCTGCCCAAGGTCATTCTGGTAGTCAGTGGTACTAGAGCCAGAATGCAAATGCCTCCTATCAACATAAAAAAGTGCTAGTCCCTGAAGTGCCCAGAAACCAATGGTTAGGAGGTCCCTACCCACCACCACCACCACCACCAGTACCAAGGAATGTGGCAGAGAAGCAACCTCACTCTGTCCAGTCTCTGGCTGAAGACAGAGAATGGAGATGAGACCAACTTGCATGACACACAGGTTGGAATGGACACAGGACACATCAGAGAACCGGCCAAAGAACCGAAATTTCACACTTCTAACAAGATGGAACCAATTCCAACAATACTTGAGTTTACCAAGTATAATATTATATTCAGATGAACCAACAAGGAAACAGTGCAGAAGCAGAGAGAGACCCACTCTTCAGTCAAACACTTACCTGCAACAAAAACCTATACCAGCACTTATTCCTTTTTTTTTTTTTTTTTTTTTTTTTTGCGGGGGGGGGGGGGGTTTGAACTCAGGGGCACTCGACCACTGGGCCACATCCCCAGCCCTTTTTTTGTATTTTATTAGAGACAGGGTCTCACTGAGTTGCTAAGTGCCTTGTCGTTGCTGAGGCTGGCTTTGAACTCATGATCCTCCTGCCTCAGCCTCCCAAGTGCTGGGATTACAGGCGTGCACCACTGCACCCGGCTTCTAGCACTTATTCTTAACAGTTCAAATGTAGAAACTACTAAAGTGTCCATAAAATAATGAATGGGGAAAAAAATGTAATGCGTCCATACAGTGGACTAGTATTTGCCCATAAAAAGAATAAAGTACTGATACATGCTATAAAATGGACAAACCTTGAAAATGCTCTGCCAGGTGTGGTGGCACACTCCTGTAATTCCAGCAGCTCAGGAGGCTGAGGCAGGAGGATTGCAAATTCAAAGCCAGCCTCTGCTCCTCCTTCTCCTCCTCCACTTCGTCCTCCTCCTTCACCAACAGAAAAGAATGCTAACATGAAGTAGTGAGCTCCCCAGTACTAGAAGCATTCAAGCACAGGCAACCTGAGTCTGGGTCACAAATACTACCAAAGGGATTTATTTCCATGTGGTTCTCAGAAACTGTCTTTAAGATACTACTATTCTAATCCTTTTTATGGATGATATTGTAGTGACTAAAGAGTCATTAATATGTACAATTTTATGCTTTTATATATCAGTTAAAAATAATTTAAAAAAAAAAAAAAAGAGTCCCATGCAACCAAACCAGGCCTGTAATCTGGCTGTTTGACAGGTTCCAACGAGTGGAAGTTAAGTCCTTATTACTTGCTCAGGAAGTCCGTATGTGTATTTTACAAGGTCTCGGCTCTCCTTTGAACCTTGTCTATTATAAATACAGGCTTTAGATATATTCTCACTTTGAGATCACTTACACCGTTGACTATTTGCAGGGCAAACGAATTCAATCAAACACTAAAGCTTCAAGGAGATTAGACAACTGCCAAGGTCTGAACTATATCAACAGCTCAAGATCACTCACTCAACAGTGCGGTGACAGTCTTACACCCGCAAAACAAACAGCCACTGTGCGCTCATCAGAGATAGCACCGCGTTCCAGCTGGTGCTGAGATGGGCAGAGAAACGCCCTGTCGTTAGAGTTCTTCCCAGAGGATAGTTAACCTGAGACACAAGCTGCTCCGCGTGGTTAGTGAGGTCACCCGTGGCAAGGGCAGAGCTTTCAAACCTCTGCCGAGCCAGGGTCAGGAAGGAAAGTTCTGCAGTGCGACCCATGCTTGAAAAAGAAGAACGTTCCTCTGAAAGTTTAGGTGTCTACAGAGCCAGTGTCTGACAAAATCCAACACCATTTTATGATTTTAAATCACCACTCAACGAAGCAGGAATAAAAGAGAATTTCCCTCAACCTGCTAGAAGGCATCTGTACGAACCCACAGCTAACATCAGACTCACTAGTAACTGGCTGCTTCCCCCCTAAGATCAGGAACAAGGTGAGGCTGTCTGATCTCCCATTTTCTCTCCTAGAGGCCACTTGTATTCGTCACTATACTGGAGGTTCTAGCCAGGGCCATAGCAAGAGAAAAAAATAAAAGTTATCCAGGTAGGAAAGAAAGAAGTAAAACTATCTGCAGATGATATGATCGAAAATCCTAAGGAAGGCGCGCGCGTGCGCACACACACACGCACACACAAATACTCTCCGAGATAATGAAACAGTACACATCAAGGTTGTAGGATAAAAGATAAATATACAAAATTTGATCATATTTTTGTACATCAGCAGTGAACGATCCAATAATGAAATTAATAGTTTGTGCATCACCTTGTCCCCAAAATCATCCCAATGACTTTCACTTCTGTTTCTTGGAAAACTACCCTGAATTACAATTTAAGTAACTGTCCATTTAATAGATTCATATAGTGTTTCCTATATCCCAAGCAATGGGGATACAATGTTAAACTAAACTAACAAAAAAATAATAATAATTCCTGTCAACCCCCATCATGAAACTCACCTGTAGTTGGAAATACAGGACAACAAACAGATGAACAGTGATAACTTCTCGTAGTGCTAAGTGTCATAGCAAAAATAAATCAGGGTCATCCCAGCAGTTCAGGAGGCTGAGGCTGGAGGATGGCAAGTACAAAGCCAGCCTCAGTAACTTAGCAAGGCCCTAAGCAACTCAGTGAGACCCTGTCTCTAAATAAAATATGAAAAGGGCTGGGGATGTGACTCAGTGGTTAAGGACCCCTGGGTTCAATGCCTGGTACCAAAAAAATAATAAATAAATAAAACAGGAAAGAGAGGTGGAGACTGATAGGAAAGGGAGCGTGGCTTAGATATGGAGGCCAGGGGAAACCACCCTCAAAAGATGGTGTTCTGACGATGAGCCAAATCAGGAAGGAAGGTGGCAGGATGGCTTTCCATGCTGCTGGAACGGGGTCTATTAAAGCACCCTGAGTTGAAAATAAGTTTAGTATATTCCTGAAACAGCTGACATCCAAGGTAAGCAAGGGTCCCAGTACTGGGGGGGGGGGGGGGGGTGATGGGGGGAGACAGGCACCATGACCTGGAGTGAAAGCAGAACCCCATATATTATACGAAGCCATGAGGGGGAAGCAGGGTGGCGTGGGGGAGGGGGGGATGAAAGGACAGGACCTAAGGTGATCTCTCCACTTCTTTGTGGAATAGATGGTCAGAAATGCTCGACTCAGGTGCAAGCTCACATAACTGCTCACTGTGTGGCCCTGAGTATATCTCCTCCCTCTCTGAGGCACTACGTAATTTATCTCAGTTGCCTCCCACATTTTGCACATGACTAAGGGACTATATACGGTTAGCAAGGTGTCCTCTATCACATTCCCAGATTCATCCAACAGCAAAACTGACAAATCAGGGATTGAAGATATTTTGGGGGGGAAATGATATCATTTGTCCTGAACATGCAACAGACTTTTTTTTTTTGTCTTTATTCCATAAAACAATACCAGTAAAACAACCATTTACATAGTAATAGTATCACATTAGGTATTATAATTAACCTAGAGATCATTTAAATATATGAGTAATGTGTGCAGGTTCTATGCAAATTATTACACCATTTTGAATAAAGGATTTGAGCATATGCAGATTTTGGAATACCCAGGGGCTCCTGAAACCAAACCCTCACAGAGAGAGAAGACTGTCATTTCTTTTTCTAGAAACAAAGAGCACTTTACCTGCCTACCTCCTTTAACTCAGCACTCCCTATCTAGTATGAAAAGCATTGTCTATGTGTCTTCTAATTTCTTCTAGTACAGATTCTTGCTCCAAATCTCACCTTTGCAGAGCTGATCACTCCCTGTAACTTGCTCCCCCAATGCTCAGAGACAATCAGAACAGCTACACCATTGTATTGTAACTGATTATTGTTTAAATGTCCATCTTTGGCCAGGTACCTGTATTCCCAGCAATTTGGGAGGCTGAGACAGGAGGATCTCAGGTTAAGGCCAGCCTCAACAACACAGTGAGGCCCTAAGCAACATAAGGAGACTCTGTCTCAAGATAAAAAATAAAAAAGGACTTGGGTTGGGATGTGGCTCGGTGATTAAGCTCCCCTGGGTTCAATCCCTGATCCTTGGTGAGAGAGAGAGAGAGAGAGAGAGAGAGAGAGAGAGAGAGAGGAAGGAGGGAGGGAAGGGAAGAGAAAGGAAAAGGAAAAGAAAAAGAAAAAGAAACGGGGGTGGCAACTGTTTACCAATTGTTTACTCCTGTCTCAGCATCTCAATCAAGTCTCTGGGATTACAGGTGCGCACCAGTGTGCCTGGCCCAGCCTGTTTTTGTTTTGGTTTGGTTTGGTTTTTGTTTGACTGTACAATTTCAAGGAAGTAAGACCAGTAGCCAGCTTTGATTCCTCATTCCCAATAACAATTTCCTACCCCTAATAGTCTGAAGATTTGAATATTATTAATTTTAAGGATATATTTTTTAAGTAGCTAAAAATTGCTACCACAATTTGGGGAAGGTTCACTAATATTTCATTCTATTCTCATTGTCAAAGATTGGAAATGATAAATATTTTGAACCATGTCAGATCACAGACACACTGCAAAGAATGTGCACTGAACTGAAAAACTCCTTTGGCTGAGCCAATCTTTAAAAAAAGATCCCCTATGAGCTGGAGGTGTGCCTGAGTAGGGCCCTTGCCTTGCATGGGACAGGCCTGGGGTTGGATGCCTAGCACCACACACACAAAAAGATCCCCTAAAGACCTCTCCAAAGAAAGACAGAAACTTTTTTTTTTTTTTAAATTAGAAGTGGATGACATCAAAAAATATCTTTGATTTGGAAAAAAAGTCACTCCTAACAAGGATGCACAGAATACTAAAGCATCCCAGATATTTTATAGTTTAGTACTTTAGACACTAAAGAAAACATAAATGTCTTGGACTGGGGTTGTGGCTCAGTGGTACAGTGCTTGCCTAGCATATGTGAGGCTCTGAGTTCAGTTCTCAGCACTGCATATAAATAAATAAAATAAAGGTCTATTGACAACTGAAAAATTTAAAAAAAAAAAAAAAAAAAAAAAAGTCTTATTCCTAGGTGACTTTTGGTGTTCTCATAGCTGGAAGGCCAGAATGCAGAAGTTGCTCACGTTACACAAGTTAGCTAAGTCAACTCCCTGAGAATGAAGGTCAAGACAACCTCTCTAACTAAATGAGAGTTTACCCAAAATCTATAAAGAGGACCCAGAATAAGGTGCAGCAAACAAGTCGATAGTCTTTCCTCACTGTTTTATTTCCTACCAATAGTATCATCCATTTAAAGTGCACATGCAGCTGACTGATTCCTACACTGGTTCCTTACGTGCACCCACCAAGCACCACATAAATGCACATCTATCACCAGCCTATGCTCTGCAACTTTGGACACTTTTCGCAGCCTGAGTAACTTCTACTTCTATGACTTATTCCCCATTAGCTTGAAATGCACCCTCCATCAGCCCTGCTTAGCAAACATTTTGCTTTAACATCCAACTTCATCCCTGGTGTGGTGGCCCATAGCCCAACAGAGAAGCCCTTGAAAGGCAAAAGAGTCCAAGCTGAAGACACTGCATAGCATGCAGATCTTCCAAAGGACCAAACTGCAACCTGCTTCACCAACTCCACACGCCTTCCAAACAAACTACGGTAATCCTTTACTTGCCCGAGACCACACAAGTCCTATCAGTTACAAGCAGGAGAAGACAGCATGCTCCTGCCAATGCCTGTGATTTGCAAGGAAACTTGTTCACAAAATCTCTCTGTATTCTGGAGACGGTTGCAACTTTGAGGTTAGCAGAGCCATTGCACAGCAGCCAAACCTATCACTGTTCACCTTTCCTTCCTTTTACTCAGAAAATACTTGAGCTCTAAATCTAACTGAGGGAATCTTAAGAGTTCATGCAGGTACCCTAAGTGAACAGCTGAAAGGGACAAATGCGTCTACTTCCCAAATGTCCCCCATCCTACCTCCTTCTCCGCTTCCCGTGATGCAATCAAAGAAAAGCAACATCATGGTGTAAAATGGTTGATGTGCTAAAAACTGCCCACCCTGTCCATCGCCCCACAGCTAAACAGACTTGGTAGTTACCATCAAACAATCTTATGAGCCATGAGACCTTGACCGTGGCTTAAGCTCTGAGTTTCCTTTTCTTCCTTATAAAACAGCAGTGATTCTTACGCAGGACTCGTGGATGAAATACATTAAGGCCCAGGACACAGGGTCACAACTGGATGGATGGTGGCCATTCACCTTCCCCTACCTCACCCCACCTGCAAACCACTTCAACTTAACCACATCTTTTTTTCTAGACCCCAACAACTGAATGTCACCACGAACACTGTATCATCAGAAATGGAGAGGACAGTGCTGCTAGAAAAAGAATATCGTACCAAGACAGGACAAGCGGAGCCAGACAGAAGAGCAAAATATATACAATTCTACTTGTCTTTGTCCCCAGGGTAGAGCACAGATGAATACAGCAGAGGCAGCCCACAAAGTACTTAGACCATGAAATGCAATGCAAAATTGGAACTAATGGTTTAATGCAGAAACTGTCCACAAATCCTGGTGTATCACAAATACCTAAACCTTAAGATGTATGGTATGACCCCAAACCTTGGCATTAATCCATCCTAGCTGGGGCTCTCTTCACGAGGAATGTTTGACCAAAAGGCAGACAGATTTAACTTTGGCTCGGTTTACCCCAAGACCTGCAAGACACTAAGCCGCACATTGTCACCTGACCTTGATAAACCCAGATTTATTCATTTCCCCCAAGTTCCTCCATTTGATTCTTTCATATTTTAAACTTCTTTTAATGACTTTCTACTGCATTTGGCAAATAAAGAATCCTCCTATTGATAATTAAACACCTGCTAATTCCTACAAAGGCATTCTAAGATTTAAAAATACAAAGAAAAAGTGAAGAATCTAATGAATAAAACATCCCCTGTATTCCATAGGGCTTATTTCAAATAAAGGAAAATGGGTCATTAAATAAAACCTGTCCATCCTGCAAGGCTTGGTTGCTGCAGTAAATGACCAGATTTAAACTTAAGAGTATTTTGAGGTAAAAGGTTATATATTCAAATATTCATTACCCCAAGAATATTCAAAAAGAAGTTAGCCTTGCAACATCTGCAGTCATCATGAAGAATAGAATACAGGTATGTCATTATTATTTTTTTTAACTTTGTACCATGAAAATTTCCAATATTTAAAGATAGAAGAGCGTCCACATACACCTTCACAAATTGCCACATATGGCAAACCTTATTTCTTTTGTAACCCAACCTACCACTTTGTACTCTGACTGAACTATCTCTCTCTTTTTTTTTTTTAAACTAGGGAGTGAGCTGGGGTTGTGGCTCAGCGGCAGAGTGCTCGCCTCGCATGTGCACGGCCTGGGTTCGATCCTCAGCACCACATAAACATAAATGCATTGCATTGTGTACAAATAAAGTAAATAAATAAATATTAAAAAAAAAAAAAGACCCTGTCTCTAAATAAAATACAAAAAAGGGCTGGGGATGTGACCCAGTGGTCAAGTGCCCCTGAGTTCAATCCCTGGTACCACAAAAAAAATAAATAAATAAACTAGGGAGTGAACCCAGGCTCACTTAACCACTGAGCTGTATCTCAAACCCTTTTTTATTTTTATTTTGAGATAGGATGTCATTAAGTTGCTTAGGACCTCACTATGTTGCTGAGACTGGCCTTGAACTTGCAATCCCCCTGCCTCAGCCTCCCAAGCCTTTGGAATTGCACAATTGAATTATCTTAAAGTAAACTCTAGATATCAAAATTTCACCTATAAATAATCAACATCTATGTAAAAGGTAGGGAATTTTTAAAATTGAATTCCAACACTGTTATCTCATCTGATCTGTACCTAAAAAGTAGTAATTCCATAAAACAGATAAAATCCAAGTATCCAAATTTCCCCATTAAAAAAATTTTTTTTAACATTGTTTAAATCAGTACCCAAAGTTGGATTTGACTGACAGGTCTCTTAATTCTCTTTTAATCCAAAGGGTTTTCTCAGCCTTTTTAAACTGTTCGATAAATTTGCTGAATAAATAGAGTAATTTTTAAAATTTTTTCTTTCTTTTTTTTTTTTTTTTTTTTTGCTATAGATGGACACAATATCATTATTGTTTTTTATTTATTTGTTTTTATGTGGTGCTCAGGATGGAACCCAGTGCCTCACACGTGCGAGGCAAGTGCTCCACCACTGAGCTACAACCCCAGCCCGAGCCCGAATGGAGTAATCTGAAGTGTAGAATTCCCCTCATTGCGGATCTTTCTGATTGCATTTGAGCTACATCGTTTTACTGTATGCTTCATTCCTAGCATGTGATCCAGAGGTTTGATCTGATTTGAGTTACTTTTTTATCCCCCTCAAAAATACACCATAGTTTGTCACGTGGACCATGAAAATGAAAATGGAAAACAAATTTAAAATGCCTTTAATGATTTGCCAAACAAGCTGAGAAAGGGCCTCCTTTGGGACCCAGCATTAGGATACACAGAGCAACAGTTGCAGGTAAGGTGACTTTACCTCCCTGGCTGGGCTCTTGACTCTTGAGCCCCAATGCCACCTCTGTAGCTCACACTTCAACACCCCCAGTTCCTAGGCATACAGGGGACCTGAACATTCTTTAATTGAAAAAGAAAACATTCAGGTCGCCTACCTACCCATTCCACACTCTGCCAATATGGAAACTCTAATCCTTTGTATCTCATGTTAAATAAAAAATGGAATCCAGGCGATCAAATCCCTTTTTAATGGCACACCAGCAGGCAAATATAGATTTTCAAGCAATAAGCAATTTCTACTATCGCTGCTAAGGGAGGGGGGGGGGAACAGCCTTCTTTTTTGCTGTTGTCAGGATGGACGATTAGAGTCAAGAAAAATGCTTTTTTAGTTTCAAAAAAAAGCTTTATCAGGAAATAGGCCACCATAAAGTAATTCATCTATACAGCAATAAGGGATGTCATCAGTTTTACCTTGCACTTGAATCACACTCTTGATTCCTATTCAGCTGTATTTCAATTACTCCTTTTTATTTGCAGACAAGCCCCTACAAATACAGAATGTCGCCTAAAAGTGATCTTAAAAAAAAAAAACCATCCAGGACAGGAACGTTATTTATTTAATGCATAAGCTACCGTGCCACACTCAGGAGGTAATGTTCTCAACGTCTGAAATGTTTGCAGAGAAAAAGACAGCAGCTGTAAGAACGCTGGGTACCAAATTTAATGGGAACTGAATTGTGCCAACAGTGGAGTCTCCAGCATTTTGTGATATTCACCCCTGGAAGGTGACTGGAGCAAGTCCCACCTTAGTGAACTCACTGGAGGCTGCAGTGTTCAGTAGTGTTATCAAATATCCTGAGGCACCTTGAACCATGATGCTCTAGAATACCACCAAGAGCACCTGCCACCCAGCAACATGAATGACTTTGATGGCATTGATGCTTTATGAAATACAGTCGTGAGCTTGAAACCTATCCAAACCAATGCCCAAACCCAGGTGCATCATAAGAGCTGAGATAATCATCACCCCTAAAATGATAAAAGGCCTCTTTCCAATCCCTGAGATTCTAGTCTCCAGAGGTATAAATTAAAAAGTCATTTATAAAACAGGGCATTTGGGGGGACATTTTTCATGAACAAGTATATGATCCCGCCCCCAACCCTGGTAGTAGGGATTGAACCCAGAGGTACTTTACCACTGAGCTACAGTTCCTAGTCCTTTCAATTTTTTATTTTGAGAAGGAGTCTTCACCCAAATTGCTGAGGTTGACCTTCAAATTGTGATCCTCCTGCAGCCTCTCAAGTAGCTGGGATTATAGGTATTTGATTTGTTCGTAAAGTTTCTATAATCAGCAGTGTCTCAGGAGGCTGAGGCAGGAGGATTGCAAGTTCAAAGCCAGACTCAGCAACTTAGTGAGGCCCTAAGCAACTTAGCAAGACCCTGTCTCTAAATAAAAATCTAAAAAAGGGCTGGGGATGTGGCTCGATGGTTAAGTGCCGCTGGGTTCAATTCCCAGTACTGAGGAGAGTGAGAGAGAGAGAGAGAGATATACTATAATCAGAAAGAGAGAGACATTATCTACAATCAGAAAAAGAGAGACTAAAGCTTCACTGGTAATATTTTACATAAGTACAATTTGTGGGTTCAATTGTGCCCTGAAAAAAAAGGTATGCTGGAGTTCTACGCTGTACCTAGTAGCCTCAGGACGTGACCTCATTTGGAAATAAGCTTTAACTTGGGTAATCAAGTTAAAAGGAGACCTTAGAATGGAACCTATATCAACATGACTGGTATCCTTGCAATTTGGACACAAGACAAGGAAAGAAAGGATATGATGTAAAAAGAGAGAAAAGACAGTAATCTGCCTTTAGTGAGCCATTTCTCATTCAAGGAGAAAGATCCAAAACAGAGCCTTCCCTCCAAGTCCTCAAAATGAACCAACCCTACCAACACCCTGATCTTAAGACTTTTAGTCCCCAGAACCGTAAGGCAATGAATAAGCCACTCAGCTTGTGGTATTTTTGTTACAGCAACTCTAGCAAACTAATACTTGTCTCTATGCACTATGTGACAATAGTAACAGTAACTTAAAATGAAAAGTACTAGCTGTTGGCTGTCAGTGCAGGGGCAAGCAGATTGCATGACGTCAATGAATCCTGACAAATGACCCTACAAGTAGGAGCTGGTATCCTCAGTTTCAAAATGGGAAATCTTGAGTTTTGGTATCAGGAGCTATATTCTGCTCCTGCTCGACTTATTTATTCAACATCCCCAACACTGTTTCCATCATGCAACAACATCAAAATAAAATGACAGTTTGAAAACACAACACCAACCCCCCTTATACCAACCCTTGTAACTCTATCAACCATCTCCCTCCCCCTCATACCTCTACTACCAACCCTATTGGAGGCCTATTACAGAGGATGCAATACTTAAGGATTGATTTCTTTCATACAACAAGAAGTCTAGAGGGAGGTAGCTACTGATATACAGCAGTGTGAAGAAACCCCAATCTCTGTAAGTCCTTTGGCCTTTCCCTCATGGTGCCAAAATGGGTGCTGCAGCTCCAAGCTATTACATCTGTTTCACATCTAGAAATGCAAAATGTGAAAAATCAAAAAGAAGTACTTCCCACCTAAGATACCCCTTTGGAATAGCATTTCCGGATGCCCCAAACAACAAGTTTTACATGTAACTCATCAACCATCCCTACTGACAGGGGAGGTGGAAAATACCATTCTTTTAAGAGGTTCACTATCATCACAATAACAGATTCAATTAAGAAGGAAAAAAGAGGTGATGGCTCCTGATTAGGCAAACCTAGCCGAAGTCCCAGTTATGGTTCAGCTATGAGGTGTCCCCCCAAAAGTTCACATGTGAGGTAATACAAGAATTTTCAGAGGTGAAGCGATTAGATTATGAGAGGTGTAAGCTAACCAACGGATTAATCCACTGAGCGGACTACCTGTAGGCAGGTAGGGTGTGGATGGAGGAAGTAGGTCGTGGGGGCATGCCTTTGGGGCTTACATTTCGTCCCTGGTGAGCGGAGGAGCTCTTTGCTTCCTGTGGTCAAGTCTTGAGCTGCTTTCTTCCACCACACCCTTCCACCATCAAGTTCTGCCTCACCTCAGGCCCAGAGCAATGAAGTTGGCCAACCATGGACTAAACCTCTGAAACTGAGAGCCAAAATAAACTTTGCTCCTCCAATTACGTGTGTGTGTGTGTATTTAGTTGTAGATGGACACGATACCTTTATTTTATTTATTAATTTTTATGTGGTGCTGAGGATGGAACCCAGGGCCTCACACACGCAAGGCAAGCGCTCCACCACTGAGCTACAGCCCCAGCCCGCCCAATTGTTCTTCAATGGTCTTCTGGTCGCAGTGGCACAAAACTAAGACTGACCCAAAGAGGTTTAAAACATGCCCCAGTTCCAAGCTCTTTAGTGGGAAAGTAGGATGCAGCCCCGAGTCTTCATCTCAAACACACACTCAGAATCTCCATACCGTACCACATCCCCAGAAAACCCAAAAGGGGTGGTCCTATGTGAAAAGGGGTTGTAGAGTCTGGCTTCCCAAGAGCTGTTTCTCAGCTCAGTGGCCTCTCCTTGGGGTTTCAAAGTAAACTGAAAACCTTTTGGCAATGAATTCAAAGAAGTAGCAGAGCGAGCACAGCCCTCTCCCATGCCCCAACCTTAAAAAAAAGCATTTTCCAAATGAACACCAGAGGTTGTATTGGTGCTGGGCAGTGAAATTTGGGAAATAGATGTTCCTGCATGCTACTGTGCCCTCAGGTGCATAGCTTGTTCAGGGGATAGCTATAATCCTTGAATAGCTGAAGCCTTTCACAGGTAAACCTTAACTTGGCTTCTACAAACAGCAACAGGAAGTTTTCTTTATGTCTTCTTTAATTGTTCCTTTCCAATTATAGAAGGCCTGTGTTTACAGGCATCCACTCCATAGCACTGTCAATACTTTATCTTTGCTAATTAAGAGAGATTTTTCTTTCCCACTTTGAGATAGCATCACTTAGAAACCAACTTCTCTAGCCTGCTGCAAAGTAAAGAAAAGTAGGCTAAGCACTCAGTTACAGAACTGGCTACACCTTCTGAACAAGTCACTTCCTCCTCAGGGCTTGCAGGAGGAGGCTCCGAGTCCTTTCTGGCACCCACAGTTGATAAGCTACTCTGTGACAGAAGCTCAGAGGGACAGAAAGCCCAGCGGAGGTCAATTCCAATGTCCTATCCCCACTTCTCCAAGTCATTGCTCCCAGTGTTCTGCTACATCATCCATGCAAGCACCCTGCCCCCCCCCCCCCACCAAGCTGATCAGAAGCTTTCCCAGAGGGGGATCTGAGTGTTGAGTGGCATCTCAAAAAAGGCAACATGGTAGGGACCAACTCATTCCAATATCAATCGTTCCCCAGCCCCCACTGTACTAGGTCCTGTACTTTCCGAGGTTTGATTACCAAAGCCAAGTCAGCCAAAACCCCACTCTGTTGCTTGCAACCAAGAGTTCTGTGGCATCGGCTTGAAGTGCATTTGAGATACGTCCCTGATATTAACATACACAGTGCAAAATTAGATTCTCCTTCAGCTTCAGGGCTTGATGCCTGGAATTCTAGAACGGACAAATGAGACCATTGTTGCTATAACAATCCCTCTGTCTTACATATAAGGTGCAAATGTGCAGGCTGCGGTGGCGCACGCCTGTAATCCCAGCGGCTCGGGCAGCTGAGACAGGAGGATCAGGAGTTCAAAGCCAGCCTTAGCAATGCCGAGGTGCTGAGCAACTCAGTGAGACCCCGTCTCTAAATAAAATACAAAATAGCGCTGGGGATGTGGCGCTGAGTTCAATCCCTGGTTACCCCCACCACCACCACCAAAAAAAGGTGCAAATGTGGCTTCCCAAAGACAACTTGGAGAAAAGGAAGTAGCTGTGGCATTCAATCTAATACATTAAAAGACAGCTGCAAACCGAAATAAGTAAAATACACTGTCCTTCATCTTTGCTCAATAATCCACACAGTTTATACTTCTTGCCTATTAAGGTAAGACCATTACAGATGAAGCCAGAAAACAGATTCTAAAGGACATTAAAAGTTTTATTTTGCTCAGTTATAGGATTTACACTTACTTGAATAATAAATCAGAGAAAAACACTTTCAGTTACAAGAGTAATTTACAAGATTCTTAAGTCCCTGTTATTTAGTTAAATGAGGACTTTACCTGCAATATCTAAAATTCAGACAACATAATCATTCCAATCAAAATGGGTGGCAGGTCCAAAAATACATACTGCAATCTGTCACTTAAAAATAATAGCAAAAAAAAAAAAAATTTTTTTTAACCAAAAGTGATTGACATAAAAAAACTACAGAAATGCACCAACTTCTGTTCAACACTAATTACAATTAGTAAAATCTCCTTTCCGAGATCCTTCCTGCTCCTCCTTTCCTTATTCAACTTCTGTAATACTAAAACAACTCCTCTGATTAAACCCAAAGCCATACTCAAACACAAAAACCACTTTTCGGCTGGGCGCGGTGGCGCACGCCTGTAATCCCAGCACTTTGGGAGGCTGAGGCAGGAGGATCGCGAGTTCAAAGCCAGCCTCAGCAATGGCGAGGCACTTAGCAACTCAGTGAGACACTGTCTCTAAATAAAAATACAAAAAAGGGCTGGGAATGTGGCCCAGTGGTCGAGTGCCCCTGAGTTCAATCCCTGGTACCACAAAAAAAAAAAAAAAAAAAAAAAACACTTTTCACCTGACCACTAAGAATTAGTGTTTGGTTTCCCCATTCAGCCTGGTGTTGGGGCAGAGGTATGACATGTGAACCATAATAGAAACTTAAGATTTGGTTCCAACCCTCCAAAAAAACTTAATAAAGAATAGAAAAGGTACAAGAACACCAAAGTGAATGTCCCAGGCTCAGCATATATTGTCCCAGTTATCATTTGGGTATATAAGATGTTCTGAGAGCTTTAAAAAAATATTTTAAAACCTGGCTTGGAGGCACAGCCTATAATCCTAGCATCTCCAGAGGCTGAGGCAGGAGGATCACAAGTTCAAAGCCAGCCTCAGCTACTTAGGAAGGTCCTAAGCAACTTAGATAGATCCTGTCTCAAAATGTAAAATAAAAAGGGCTAGGGATGTGGTTAAGCACCCCTGGGTTGAAAGAAAGGAAAGGAGGAAAGGAAGGAAGGAAGCAAGGAAGAAAGGAAGGAATAAATAAATCACACCCACCAAGATTAAATGGGCATTTATACAATGCCAAACCCTATGCTGACTATATCACATGCACCTTAATCCTACAGAGAAGCACCTGGGTTCACATGGGCCACAAGTGAGGAAATGTCAAATCAGAGGGCTTTACCAGCTTGCCTAAGCATCACAATTTGGACTATGGGAACAAATCTCAATATTCATTTCATTCAACTTATTCAAATACAGCAATTACTCTAACTTCAAATCCCATACTCTTAACCCAAAATTCTGACCTCAGAGAAGAAATATATTTATAGTATATACTGTGCCCCAGCCTCCCCGACACCAAAAAGAAGGAAGGTTTAAAAAGGAGTGAAGGAGTGAGGAAGAAAGGAAGTAAAGAGTAAAGTAAAAAAGAAAACTACTGAGACAATCAGGAAATGGACGTCTTAGGCAAAGCATCCAGGCAAAACATGAGGGGTGGGTGTGCCTCCACTTCATAGCTGAGAACAGCTTCTGAATCTGTACTACAATCCACCCCTGTCTACAGCTCCCACCACATAATCAAGAGTAAAGCTCAGAGACGAGCACTTGGGAGGCTGAGGCAGGAGGATCGCGAGGTCAAAGCCAGCCTCAGCAATGGCGAGGCACTTAGCAACTCAGTGAGACCCTGTCTCGTAAAGCTAAGGATGAACTCACGGATTTCAGCAAGTTGCTACACTCTGATAGGAAGGGCAGTCCAGCCAGGATCCTCCCTCACCTGCCACTGTCACCTAAAGCAGCATTAACTAGAGACTGTCATTTCCAGCATGAGCACCCAGGGGTGCGTAAGAAAGTATACTGGGCCTCTGAGAACAGATACCTACCCTTTGTTCCAGTAAAAACTGTTGAGTTTGCATTTTCTTATCTTTTCTACTTTACATAAGATTTTAGTGTAAGAACACCGTATACATGATAAAAAAAAAAATGCATGTGGTTTATATATTTATAAAATACATATATCAGGAGCCTGGGTCCTTACCAACAAGACAATGAGATTAGTGAAGATCACTGATCCAACTCCACTTATCAAAAGGAGTCATTCTGTTAAGTTTGCACATCTTTGACAGCCAGACTAAATGACACCAACTCGGAATGACTTATTTGCATTAGAGGGGAAAAAAATTATTTTTAAAGCCCTCCAGTCTCATTTCAGTCTCTGCTCAAAAGATATTTGATTTCTAGCTGATTCTGGGTGTAAACAATGGCTGACCATTACAAATGTGTGGGGCCACCTCATTAGGAGTTCATACTGCAACCAAATCCCATTTTCCCTCTGCAAATTCAATTCACATCAATAGCCCCATAGATCACTGGCTACTGCTGTTGGCTGCCTGATTTCGAAACATAAAAAATTTTTTTGAAAGATGACTGCCAACACATAATAGGCAAACTGCAATTTCAATTCCCTCTGCACGTGCCCAAAGGAGGTGGGTACAGGAGCTGCAAAATGTAAATGAAGCCTGTTGTTATCAGCTGTTTATAAACCCCATGACATCCTCCTTCCTATCCCTCCAGTCACAGAAGGCAGAGAGAAATATCCAAAGTGCCACCATTCAAGAAAGTCCTTTTATTAGTCTACTCAATACCGGTTCCCTGGGTCTCTTAATTTTCTGAGCGGTGTATACAAAGTGTAATAAAATGAAGCCGTGGTGGCTGTACACAGCCAATGCTCATTAGGCAGAATTCAGTGTGAAGGATAACACCGTTGTGGGATGTTATTTACTAAGATGTTTTCATAAGCACCTTTGCAAGAATCCAGCACTTAGGAGAACTAATATCTCAGGGACAAGACGGGCCCTAAGAAAAAGCTGACTTCTGCTGAGGGCCCTGGCATATGCCTGTATCCCCAGCAACCAGGGAGGCTGAGGCAGGAGGATCACCCAGTCTCAGCAACTTAATGAGGCCCTACCTAAGTAACTTAGTGAGACTATTTTGTTGTTGTTGTTGTTGTTGTTGTTGTTTTTTTAATATTTATTTAATTGCTTTAGTTGTACACAATGCGTTTTATTGTTACGTGGTGCTGAGGAATGAACTCCGTACCCGCAAGTGCTAGGCGAGCGCACTACCGCTGAGCCACACAACCCCTGCCCCAAGTGAGGCTATTTTGAAATAAAAAAATAAAAAGGCCTGTGGATGTGACTCAGTGGTAAATAGCCCCTGAATTAAATCCCCAGTATCTACCCCCAAATTAATTTTTTAATTTTTTTTATTTTAATTGTAGATGGACACAATACCTTTATTTTATTTATTTTTATGCGGTGCTGAGGATCAAACCCAGTTGCTCACCCAGGCTAGGCAAGCGTTCTACCACTGAGTTACAGCCCCAGTCCCTAAATAAATTTTTTTTTTAAAGTCAATTTCCTAAGTCAAGCGCGGTGGTGTACGCCTGTAATCCTGGAGTGGCTCAGGAGGCTGAGACAGGAAGATCAGATCACAAGTTCAAAGCCAGCCTCAGCAAAAGCAAGGCGCTAACCAATTCAGTAAGACCTTATCCCTAATAAAATACAAAATAGGGGTGTTGGGGTTGTGGTTCTGTGGTAGAGTGCTAGCCTAGCACATGTGAGGCACTGGATTCGATCCTCAGCACCACATAAAAATAAAATAAAGATATTGCATCCACCTAGTAAAAAATAAATATTAAAAAAAATACAAAATAGGGCTGGGGATGTGCCTCAGTGATCGAGTGCCCCTGAGTTCAATCCCTGGTACCACCCCCCTCCAAAAAAAAAAAAAAAAGGCAACTTCCTAAGGATCAGGGCAGCCTATTTCCTCAGAGCCCACAAAGCAATAACCTCTGCTTTGGTCCAAGATACCACTTCTCCAGTTCAAGACTGATTCAAGGCTCAGCTCTGACTTCCTTGTTGACTTCTTCCAGAAAACACTTTTTGGGGAGGGGAGCAATACTAGGAACCAAACATGGGACCTAGAGCCTGCTAGGTAAGCACTCTGCCACTGAGCTACACTCTCAACCAGAAAACTAGTTCTTATCAATTCACATTTAATTTACTAGACAAGTACTAGACTAGTACCCACCGGTACTGTAATGAGAGGATAAGATTCAGCAGGTTCTCGGTGATTCCAAGCCCATTTTTACAGTGGAGACCAGGGGAGGCACTACAGGCCCAGTGATCAGCGCTGGGTTTTCCCACAGCTGCACTATGGAAGTGTTGCTGTAGATGATTCTTCCGGGGGCAGGGGGCTGTCCTGGGCACTACAGGACATTTGGTGCCATCCCAGGCCTCTAGCTAGCAAATGCCAGTAATACCAGCCCCTAGTCCTGACAATGGAAAATGCTGCCAAGGACAAAACTGAAATCCCAGTTGTGAACCACTGGTCTGGTGGTGGATTTCCACACCACTAACAGGTAGGAACTGTTGCTGTCTATCATTTCTTTTTTTTTTTTTAATTAATTTATTTTTTATTCTAAGTTGTTAGAAATGACAGCAGAATGTATTACATTTCATATTATACTTATAGAGCACATTTTTTCACGTCTCTGGTTGTATACAAAGTATATTCACACCATTCATAACTTCATACAAGCACTTAGGGTGAGGATATCCATCTCATTGTTACATCTTTTTTTTGTTCCTTCACCCTTTTGCCCCCTCCCCATTGGCCATTCTAGTGTTCCTCTAATCCTCCTGTTCTCCCCGTCCCAACCCCACTATGAATCGGCCTCCCTATATCAGAGAAAACATTCAGCATTTGGATTTTGGGGATTGGCTAATTTCACTTAGCATCATATTCTCTAACTTCATCCATTTACCTGCAAATGCCATGATCTTATTCTCTCTTATTGTTGTCTATCATTTCTATCCACAGAGAACTCCATACACAAAGCCATCCCATTCCCAGGCAACAGTCTCTCCGGCCCATATTTCCTTTCTAGAACCTGGAACAAAGAGTTTGTCTCCCCAAACTGAAGGCTTAAGTAAGATACTGACAGCGATCGCTAACAGGGTACTCACGGTCAGGTGGATCGAGTGGACGCTTTGCCATAAAAAAAGAACAGGCCGGTGTTGTGGCTCAGACCTGCAATCCCAGTGATTCCCCAGTGATCCAGGTGGCTGAGGCAGGAGGCTGGCAAGGTCAAGGCCAAACTGGTTAAATTAGAGACACCTTATTTAAAAATAAAAAGGGCTGTGGATGTAGCTCTGTGGTAGAATGAGTTCAATCCCCAGTACAGTGCCCAAAAGTTGCCAGTTTATATTGCATTGGCTCAGAAACTATCCAGAGAAGAACATCTAAACAATATTTATCATGAATTTCCCATATTCATCAAGTCTCCAGAAGAGTTCAGTGGTGGGTTTTTTGTTTGTTTGTTTTGTTTTGTTTTATTGTTTGGTTTGGTTTTTCTTTTTGGGTACCGGGGATTAAACTCAGGGCACTTGACCACTGAGCCACACTCCCAGCCCCATTTTGTATTTTATTTAAAGACAGGGTCTCACTGAGTTGCTTAGGGCCTTGCTAATTTAATTTGCTAAGGCTGGCTTTGAACTTGTGAACTTTCAGCCTCAGCCTCCCAAGCCACTGGGATTATAGGCGTGCACCACTGCACCAGGCAAAAGTTCAGTTTTAGGGGCCAAAAAATTTCTTACTTGGTCCACTGTTATGAAAAGCTTAAGAAAAAAATTTTCAGAGCCAAACACCCTTAGTAAGAGAAGGATATGCTATGATATTTAATTGAATGGAAAGATAGACGTGAAAGATATATTCCCCTTAGCAACTACTGCTGAACTTTCACAAACCAATACTCAAAAAGACAATTTTTATTTAAGAGTTTAAAAAAACCCAGCTTCCAAAAGCTCAATTGCCATCTGCAATTATAATCAGTCCTGATTTAGAATACCCCGCCATGTTTTAGTCTTAATTAAAAATGGCATATCCTTAGGAGGGAATACAAAGTGAATTCACAGTTCAAATGTTAGCAGGACACACACACCACATGCCCCTAATGCAAGAGTCCAGGCTTTATGGCTTCACTATTTTACCAGTTTCTTAATGGAATAACGCCAGCATAAACTTTATTTAACTTTCGTATTTTAAATTAGAAAGGCATGTTGGATTCTATTAAGACAATTTGCCAAAAATACAAATGGATTTTTAAAGCCTGCCATCTTTCACACTGCACATGGCTAATCCTGATTTCCAGCCACTATTATCTTCACTCTGCATAAAAGGCACAATGTTTCAGCATAATATTTCCACCCATGCAAAAATGGTTTTTCTGCCACACTAAATAATCAGATTTACCAAGTACCACTTGGCCTCTTTGTAAGCTTAATAATTAGTTGGAATAATGTGTTCCTGCACATTTGTAATGCAGCATAATTTTTATATTACAATTACTAAATATGGTCTCCGGCCCTACTGGGCCTCTCTCTGCCTACAGGACATTAATGCAGACATTCTCCAAAAAAACACCATTCGGAACTCCCGCTGCTGGTCGAAGCCATTTAAAATCTGACAAATACAAAGAGAACATAGAATGGAGGAAATAACAACCTCACGGACACAACTTGAACTCACAGAATTGAAGTGTTTCCTACCTATTATGTGGTGACTCCTTGTAAAAAATCCAACTTCTTCCAAGATTCTTCAGGTATGAGATTCAGTTCTCCCTGCTGGAGCAGAGCCTCTAGCAAGGGAGGCAAGAGGGGGGCGAAAAGCTGTAAACAATAAACTTGCCTCCCCTATAAGCCTCTAAAATTAAGCCTTTCTCAGTTGGACAATTAGTTTTATATAGCTAATCAGGGAGAAAGAAATGAAAGCCATCTGGTTCTTGGAAGATGTGTATCTGATTAACACCATCTTCTCGAAAGTAAACTTCCTATGTACAAGGGCGGGGGGAGCAAGCCTTGGATTCATTTGTACACCCCAAGAAACCCACATGCAGATCAAGTCCCTGAGTATTTTATCCAGAAGACATAGAGAAGTATATGCCTTGCCGGGGCACGGAGGTGCACGCCTGTGATCCCAGCACTTTGGGAGGCTGAGGCAGGAGGATCGCGAGTTCAAAGCCAGCCTCAGCAACGGCGAGGCACTTAGCAACTCAGTGAGACCCTGTCTCTAAATAAAATACAAAAAAAGGGCTGGGGATGTGGCCCAGTGGTCGAGTGACCCTGAGTTCAATCCCCGGTACCACAAAAAAAAAAAAAAAAAAATAAATATATATATATATATATATATATGCCACCAACCTACTTGAACAGACCTCATTTGATTCCTAGCTCTACCACTTATTAAAGAGTTGGCCTTTGGCAAACAACTTGACCTCTCTCTAAATAGACTGGATAATTTGGTCCCTGCGTCCAGGTCCTTTGCCAGGCACCTTCAAGGCACCTCCCACACAGTGCACTCTGTCCCTTGTCTTGGGGCTTGCCTTGTGACTTGGCAGTTCAACTTGGAAATAACTGTATTTTAAGAATATAGGGTTGTTCCTGCAAAGAGCCTCAGACACAAACCAGGATTCAAACAAAAACCCATGCCTCCAACAGTTCTCTTCCTCCATCCTGTCTCTGTCCTATCAGTTTTACTTCCTTCTCACTGAGCCAAGTTTTTTTTTGCCTTCCACCATTAAGATCAAGAAGTGAGTTCACTTGAGCTCCCAGCAGCTGTTTCTCCAATCTCCTTGGTTCAACACAGTGGTGGTGGCAACAGCAGCAGCATCTCAGTCCCAAGGTGGGTCAGGAGCCCACCATGGGCCAACCAACTGAAACCAGGGGCCAGGAGTCTTCAGGGCTGCCACATAAAGTTGTATACTTTATCTAGAATACAAAGGTAAAGAGTCAGCTAAGGAAAATGAAATCAAACCCCCGCTCCCTTGCTCGCCAAGCTGAGTATACCTTGGCATGGTGCTGCTCTCCACCCAGAAAAAGGTTTTTACTGCCCTAAGGCATTCTCTGCCCAGAAGGGACATGTAAGTGGAGTGAGGAGGGCATCTGTACCCAGCAGAGAGAAGAACTTGGTGTGGAGTGTTTCTGTCTAGCAAACTTGAGGAGGGTGTCTATACAGAAGTAGCACAGCATGTGGTACAATGAACTGAATAAGTAAATATACTCGAGACAGTAAGAACAAAGTTTTTCCCCTGCTGGAAAAGGGGGTTCTACTATTGGATTAGATAGGAGGTGTCTCCCAAAAGCTTATATGTGAGACAATGCAAGAATGTTTAGAGGTAAAGTGATTAGATTATGAGAGGTGTAACCTAATCAGTGGATTAATCCAGTCACTGGGTGGCAAGAATAGGCAGGTGGGGGTGGCTGGAGGAGGTGGGTCATTGGGGTTTGTTTTGTCCTTTGGTGAGCAAAACACTCTCTCTCTACTTCCAGGCTCTTTTGTCCTGAGTAGCCTTCCTCTGCCACACCTGTCCACCATGATGTTTTGCTTCACCTTGGACACAAAGCTGTGGAGCTGGCCACCCATGGACTGAACCTCTGAAACCATGAGCCAAAATAGACTTTTCTTTTGCTATGCTGTTCTTGTGAGATCTTATGGTCGCAGCAATGAAAAACCTAACTAAAACACGTATGTCCAAACGAGAATACCTAACTGGATTGGAGGTTATCAGTGTGAACTTGTGATTTTTAATACATAAAACCGTAGGGGGAAAAAACAGATGTGACTGTGTATAGAGACATGCATGGACATACGTAATCACTCAAAGGTCTGGGAGCTGCAAGAGTAATGAGGATACCTAATGCCCAGATCTTGGCTACTCAAAAATACCATCCTTCTCTAAAAGAAATCAGAGCTCCTTGGCTCTTCAGGTCCTGGGCCAAAAACTCAGGGTTGTGTCCAGCCAAATACATGAACCTGAAACGTCCTGATCCAGAAACTAAGGAAATATTCAAAAAATAATGGAGCTATGTCTCTAAAGACATAGGACCCAGCTGAAAGGAATTTCCACTACCTAAATGTGGGGCAAACTGAGAACCATATAATGATAACTTTAAGTTCAAATCTATGCAATACATGAATAAACTGAAAGTTGAAAGAGAACGGTTTCAAAGTCCCTGCAAACACAGTATTTACTAAAAGGAGGAAAAGACAGTAACTTTACAGTGGAGAAACCTGGCAGATGCTGATCTATCAAGTGATCAAAGTTAATGCCACCAGCAAGGGGCAAAGCAAAACTATGTGATGGGAGGCAGCAGAAAGAAATGAAAAACACCTTCTCTGGTGTTCTGCCTGACCCACCACCTGAACCTAATGAAGAAGAAAGAAACACAAACCAAACCCAAAGGGCAGCCTACCAAGGAAATGGTGTGTTAGCTTCAAAAGTGTCAAGGTCATGAACGGCAAGAAGACCCTGAGAAACTGCTCCAGGTCTGAAGGAGACTAACAGGTGACACAGGATTCTAAGGAGTTTCTTGTTATTGGGAGAGTCCAGGCAAACTTGAATGGCGTCCGGGCATTAGAAAGTAGTACGGTGTCAGCTAATTTCCCAATTTGGACTGACATGTTGTGGTACGGTAGGAGTGCTTTCTCTGAAGGAAATACATAGTCAAGTGCCCAGAGATGATAAGACACCAGGTTGGCCAATGAACCCAAGCTGTTCAGCAGAAAAGAATTCTCATATGCTGTTGTGATCTTTTTTTTCTCTTTTGGTACCAAGGATTGAACCCAGGGGCACTTAACCGCTGAGCCACATCCCCAGCCCTTTTTATTTTTTTACTTTCAGACAAAGTCTTGCTAAGTTGCTCAGGACCTCACTAAATTGCTGAGACTGGCTCTGAACTTGAGATCCTCCTACCTCAGCCTTCCGAGACACTGGGATTATAGGCATGCACCAGTCATCGATGCCAGCTGCTTTTTTCTTTTCTTTTCCTTTTTAATCTGAAGTAGACAGAATACAAGTTATGTTTGGAAGTGGTAGGTTCTTTCAGAAGGTAGACAGGGGAAGTCAAAAAGAAAGAAAAGGGCACTTGAGCTAAGATGTGCAAGAGACAGAGTTGCCCTATAAAAACTCGAGGGGCAAAGATGATAATTACAATAGGTATTTTACAACAAATCAGTACCATCGTCTACACACTGCTTACAAGTGAGGACCTAAGCCTTGGCTTAAATTCTTTCTGTATGTTAAGTCATTCATTCCTCAATACAAACGTAAAGAGGAATTATTATTATAAAAGTTGAGTTATTATTACACTCAATGATAAGAAAACGGAGACACAGGTCACAGGTTGGTTAGTAGCACAGCTCGGATTTGAACCTACCTACCATTCTGGCTCCAGAGTCTGAACCCAACTACCATACCATCAAGGCAACCCCAAGTCACAAACTGCAAAGGGTTTTGAAGCAAGATGGAGTCAGACCTATTGGAGCATCCCACCCACCAGGTCTGGAGCAGGAACACATTAAAGAAGTAAGAAGTGAAGGCAGATCCTTGGCTCAGAGTTCAGATTTTTTCCATGTGATGTTTCTGAAATACAGAGGACAGACAGTGTCCTACCAAGTCAGTAGTGGTAGGGATGAAGAGCACTGGCCAGAGAGACTCTGATTATTTAGGTTTTTTTTAATGTGGTTCTGGGGGTCAAACCCAGTGCCTCATGCATGCCAGGCAAGCGCTCTACCACTGAGCCACAACCCCAGCCCTAGACCCTGATTTATTTTGGAGAAAAGGTCCACAGGACTTGGGTGATGATTCTGGAAAATCACACCATGAGATCATCTTTTAAGTAAAACCGTAGTCCCCACCAACTGCCTTCAGTGAGACTCTGCAACACCGAGGGGTCACAGCATCTATTGCTGGTGGGTTTTTCTTCTGCTCCCCTCATGATTCTTTCCCCCTAAAAAAGCACAGCTAGTATTTCAGTCAGCTTTCTGTCACCGTAACAAACACCTGAGACAGACAACTTAAGTTGCGAAAAACTTTATTTGGGCTCAGAGTTTCAGAGGTTGTGGCCCTTGGTCCGTTGGCCTGGTTGCTTTGTAAAGCAGAATAATCAAGGTGAGTGAGTGCATGCGGAGGACACCTGTTCACCTCGCAGCGGCTGGGAATCAGAGAGAGGAAGGGGCCACAGTCCCGATATCTCCTACAAGGAAACCCTCCCACCCCAATAACCTAACTCCCTTCCACTGGGGTTCACTAGCTCCCAAGAACATCATGGGGACGTGGGGGCAAGCCTTCAACGCATAAGCCTTTGGGTGACATATAAGACCCAAACCAGCCAGGCGTGGTGGCACACACCTGTAATCCCAGTGGTTCGGGAGGCCGAGGCAGAAGGATCACGAGTTCAAAGCCAGCCCTAAGCAACTCAGTGAGACCCTGTCTCTCAATAAAATTACAAAAAAAGGGCTGGGGATGTGGCTCAGTGGTCCAGTGCCCCTGAGTTCAATCCCCAGTACCAAAATCCAAAGCTGTAACAGCTAGCAAAGAAACCACTCCTCCCCCTTCCCTAGTAACCCAATAATGGCTCATGTCCTATCAAGACTACATGGTGTTCAATTTATGTAACTATTTTTCCCTTAATAATAAACAATGTCCGGTTCATTCTGATTTCATAGCACTGCCTTCATACAAAGAGAATCTCTCTCCCACAGATTAAGTCGTTTGTTCTCCCTGAATCTCATCAGAGATTGTCCCTAGCACTGTAATTGGGAGGGATTTAAATAGATAACTTAACCTTGAGAGGATGTTCATTTGACTTAACACATTCTTCCAATCTAAGAAACACACAAATTCCCATTCACCTCAGCATGCCTGTCTTTAATTGTGACAGCCGTGCAGAGAAATTCATTTTCAAAGAGCTGATTGAGCCACGAGGGAATATTAATACCTAAATATTGAAGCAATCCTGATGCTTTGCTTAAAAGGAAGCTGGCTTTGCAAGATGAAAAGGTTTCCAAATGTCTCTGGTCTATATCTTTTACAAAAAAAAAAAAAAAAAAAAAGCATGTTTTTAGCATATTTTTATCTCCCTGCATTAAGTCAGAAAGTAAAAAGCACAGTTTATTCACTGGAAAACAGAAAAAAAAACCCTTCACTTTCTATTGCCAGCAACTGCATTTTGCTAGGATGCTGCCAGGCTTTTGAGTGTCCTCATCGGAAGGGTGTGATTTTCTCCATTTTTTAATATGGAGGAATAAATGTCCTTTCTACTTTTTGACAGTCTGAGTGGAAGCGGCTCCGCAATGCTGACTGTGGCCCGACAGAAAGCACTTCCCATCTCAGGTGATCGGGGCCAGGGGGGAATGGTGGGGAAGTGCCGGACAAAGGTGACCTATGCTTTAGTCAACCTCCAGTTCACGGCAAAGGCCGTTCCACCAAATGATTACAAGTAGAGGGAGAAAAAAAAGAAAGAAATTAATTCCAGGAACCAAAGAATTCAGAACTAGAAAGAGTAATAAGATCCACCTCCCCACACCGCCCCAAGCTGATATCATCAAATCCTCTCACATGATTTACAACCTGGCAATCTATCTCTTTCCATTGATTATCCTGCTATTATGGGATATAACTGCTCTCTGCCCATTCCAAGAACTCTGAAGTGTTGCACTGAGAATACATTAACGCACCTTAAATGTAGAGAAGACAGGCAGGCATGAGGGGAGGGGTGGGGGAGGCCAAAGAAAGAAAATAGGCACAGGAATGAACGCATAAAGCTGAGGCTCTTTCAGAGGAGGGAGTGGGGAGTTGACAGCAACCCATGCCCCGCAGCTACTGGGGCTCACAGTGTGAGCATTTGAACTGGAAACACGCTACACGCTACTCTGCCTAGAACTACCTAGAACTGAACTGGGAAGAAATCACTTTGGGCAAAGGCTGACCAAGAAAACAGTTTCTCAACTGGATCAAACTGCCGAGTCCCTACAAATATTACACCCTTTACACCCAAGATGTTCACCAAACCAGATCTGTTCTTTTCTTTTTTTGGTACCACGGATTGAACTCAGGGGCACTCGACCACTGAGCTACATCCCCAGTCCTACTTTTTATTTTATTTAGAGACAAGGTCTCACTGAGTTTAGCACCTCGCTTTTGCTGAGGCTGGCTTTGAACCCACGATCCTCCTGCCTCGGCCTCCCAGGATGCTGGGATTACAGGTATGCATCACAGCACCCGGCCAGGCCAGGTCTTTCAATGACAGCCTCTTCCCTATACAGGTTCTAATGCCACTTATCAAACCCTTTATTGCAGGAGGTAACAAACTTCAACTTGCTGGTGCTTTTTGTAAGATCCTCGAGTGAAGAATCGTTTTACTAATTTTAAGTGGTTGAAAAAAATCAAAAGCATGAAAAGTACATGAAATACAAATTTCAGGGTCTATAAATAAAGCTTTATTTGTACACAGCCAGGCCTGCTCATTGATGTATGTCTGTGGCTACATTTGTGCTGCAACCCACTGAGTTGGTACAGATAAAATGAACAGCCCACAGGCCAAAAATGTCTACTCTTTGGTTCTTTGCAGAAAGTCTGCCAACCTCTGTCTTGACTCACCCACAAATTTCAGGAGGGACTGAGGTTGTGGCTCAGTGATAGAGCATTCACCTAGCACGTGCGCGGCCCTGGTTCGATCCTCAGCACCACGTAAACATAAATGCATTGTATTATGTACAACTAAAGCAAATAAATAAATATTTTTTTAAAAAATCAGGAAAACAACTCCAAACACACTAAAAGTCCCTTTAGAAAAATGTAGTAACTTAGCTGGGTTCACCACCTGCCTGTGGTCCCAGCTACCTGGGTGACCGAGGCAGGAGGATGGCTTGAGCCCAGGAGTTGCTGGGAAACAGTGAGACCCTGTCTCCAAAAAAGACAGGATAAAAATGAAGTTACTCATGATGGGGGGGGGGTTGTTTTTTTTCTTTTTTCTTTTTTTTTTTTTTAGCCAGAAATATCAGCAAAAAGATGGCACACCATATAAAATTCCTCCAAAAAAAAGTTTTGGAGTTCTCTGACTTGGTAGCCAAGATGCTGGTTAGAAATAGAGCAGGAAAAAGAAGGGGGGGGGGATGAAAAAATGATGAGAATGTCACAGCACTGGTTACTTTACATTGGTGATTCCATTTGATTCGTCCAGCAAGCTTCTGAGAGATGGGTGTCCCCATTTCACAGATGAGGAGACCGAGCTCAAGCGAGATTAATACCCCCCTCACAGGGTCACGGCACTCCACATCGTCTTTGGAGTTCATGTACAAGTTTTTACTGTTCTAAATCCACACATTTTCTACTACAAGACGATTAGGATTGGTGCTCACACACTTCCATGGCTCTTAACATTCAGAAAGAGAGAGGATGAGACAGTAGAAGAATAATGATAAGTGAATAAAAGGAAGAGCGGCACCTAGCTTTGAGAGGAATGGCCCTCTGACAGAGAAAGGTTTGTCTCGCTAAATGCCACACACACTTTGGTGTTGAGCTTTTAAGTAACATTTCGTTCCTGTGCTTACTATCACCCTGAAGACAGCCAAATCCATCCTAGGAAAACACACTATATAATCTCTTTATCCATCTGCCATGAAGACCGCTGGCTACAGCCTCGTATCCTTGTCCCAAGGATGCTCCTTCCCCCAAGTTCACCGCCCCCCAGGGCAATTTTTTTATGTATAGCCAATAAATCACTTGTAATCTAAGACACAGTGACAATACATCTACCAAATGATTTGGGTCTTCCAAAATCTCTTAACAGAGACTGATGACAACAGTCAGCCAGAGTAGAGCAGGTTATATTACCATTATTTTTTTACTATGCCTAACTACAAGCACACATAGATAGCACTTACAGTGTGCCAGGCACTGTTCCAAGGACTTTAAATGTACAAATGCATTAAATTGTTAATTCTCATATCTCCACAAGGTTAGTCCCAGAATGACTTTCGTTTCACAGATTAGGAAACTGATCCACAAAAAGAGTAAGCTAACTGCCAAGGTCCCATAGCCAATACATCCCATAGCAGAGCTGGGATTCACACCCAGGTAGCATTCACACTCCAAAATTCACACTCCATACCAAAAACCTCACCATCTCTTCACACTAGACACAAAAAACATGCCAGTGTGCAAATCAGTTGTGCACAATTGAAACTTAGCCCTGCTATTTGTTTCGAAAAAGGCAGTCTTTAATTTTTAACTACCTGGGAAAAGGCTGGGAAGAATAACCTGCACAAATGATAGAAATAAGAAACCATTTTCTTAAAATGCAACATTATTTTCTCATTTTTTAAAAAGAAAGAAACACCAAGAATGTGTAGAGTTCTGGGGTACTTCAAGTTGATTTATTTTCATAGAAAACCAATGGTCAGGCAGGAATTGCTTTCCTGTTGTACTTTCCTAAGTACTTGAAACTTTTTGGATTATACTGACTATAATTCAGCCTCCCTTGAAGGGTGAGAGGCTCTTTCCATGATAAAGGTACATCCTGACGAATAATTTTCATAAATGGAAAAGGTCACAGTTTAGTTGGTATTCATCTTTATCTACTCCTCTGCAGAGACCCAAGTTCTTGGGATCACGGTCAGGCTGGCCAGATCCTGAACTACAAGTGGTGAACACAGATGTCACCGACTGTCCTCACCTTGAGCCCCCAAAGCAGATATAACTGATCATATTCCTCTTCCCCTGCAAGCCCAGAAGGGTGACTTCCTTCTCAAGAGAAGGATGAACTATTACCTTGGATCATCTTCCAAAGAGCCAAGAGCAAAGGATCGGCACAAAGATATAAGATAGATATACTAGCCCAGCATCTCAGAAGGCTGAGGCTGGAGGATCTCAAGTTCAAAGCCAGTGTCAGCAACTTAGTGAGGCTCTAAGTAACTCAGCAAGGCTTTGTCTGAAAATGGGTTGGGGTTGTGGCTTAGTGGTTAAGAGCCTCTGAGTTCAATCCCTGGTACCTGGTACAAAACCAAAAAAAAAAAAAAAAAAAAAAAAAAACGACTGGCAGTGTGGCTCAGTGGTTGAGTGTCCATGGTAGCAAAAAAGAAAACTCCTTCCACCATCATCTAGCCCCAAACTACTGACAGTCCAGCCCAGCAACAAATAAGGCATTCTTTATCAACAAATGTTTCAGAGGTCAAGGAGTGGACTGGAGCCTCTCCCCCAGTCTGCTGGTCAGGCCATCTCCAGCTGTTTTCAACAATACAGACGGGCAATAAAGAATTTATTATCTCCCACAAATAGAAGTCCAAAGAAAGGAGAGGTTTCAGAGGCAGCTGATTCAGCAGCTCAAGGGCGTCAGCAAGAGTCCAGGTTTTTCCCTTCCTTTCCCTTCCAGGGCAGGCCTCCTTTGAGGACTTTGACTTTGTCCTCAGTGGGGCGGCAAGGTGGCTGCAGCCGCTGCAGGTGGCACATCCCAACACCACTTGAGCCAGCAGAGACCACAGCTTCTCAGGATTCAAGGAAAGATGATGTTTTCCATGGGAGGGCCCAACTGCACACCTTCCCATTTCATTGGACAGAGTCAAATCACATGATCAGTACTTAACCAATCATGAATAAGGGATGTTAACCAAATAAATCCAATGCAGAGCTGGGGTTTGGCTCCTCCCTAGCTAAAGGGCTCCACAGGGGAAGGTGGGCACCTGTGCAAACCTGAAGGTCTAGTTGGGCACAGTGGCACAAACCTCTGAACCCAGCTACTGAGAAGCAGGTGGATTACAAATTGGATTACAAATTGGAAGGCCAGCCTGGGCAACTTGGTGAGACCCTGCCTCAAAATAAAAAAGGGTTGGGATGTAGCTCAGTGGTAGAGCACCCGGTACCAAAAAACAACAACTGAGACTCTATTAGGAAAAAGGCAGACAGAAATGCTATGGGAGCAAATAGCATCCCCCCCAAACCTTCTTACCTGGGTAAGACACAGACCAGAGATCAAAATACCCACAGGACAAGCCTAATCCAAAGACAATTATTTCAGGCCTCATGAAAAACAATTCATTAGCAAAATTAGGTGAACTTTCAGCTCTCTAGGTTCTACAAAAATACTAGAATGAACCAACCAACGGCACACACTCAAAAACCCACAGGCCAATAACCAGCCTAAGCCTGCAAGTTGTGTCCAGTTCTCAACAGCTCTCCTACCTCACTTCTTGTCTTTAGCCTCCTGAACACAATGGAAGTTATTTGAATAGGCAATCCCTGTATTAGTGACCACAGAGACCTGCAGAAGAAGGTGGGCCCTCAAACAGAGAAAACCCAGTAGCTAGAACTCCCACCTCTAGGCCTCCTCCCAGAGCATTTACTTCCAAGGACAGGCAGGAGGGAGATTCAGGTTAATAACCAAATTCCTAGCCACATTCTGGCATCTTTGCTCAGACCCTCCTTCCAACCCCCGCCCCCCCTCCAAACAATGGAAAAAATCATACACACATAAACTGTAAAGACCTGGTGGATGGCCTTACTGTGGGAAAGAAACCCAATGAAATGAGAGTAGCATAGAGAAGTGGCTCAGATCGACTTTAGCATGCGATGCATCTTGCCAGCATTTAGCTCCAGGCATTCCAGATTTAACGAATCCCAAGGAACACAGTTTAATCTGACTTCTGAAGTCCTGTGGCATTTTCTCAGGACAATATTCAAATGTATCTAAAGGATGCCCATGTCAAGAAGACAGAGGGCTTATACCAAATCCAACACCTAGCAGGGATGGTCACTTAATCCCCAGCTTTTAGTTCACAGGTGGCTGTCCACAAGGCTTCTGTCTTAACCAGCTGTAGTGTGGAGGGCAGAAGGACACAGAGTTCCAATTCTAGAGCCATAGAACTATGTCAGGTCCATGTGTAAAATGTGCTGGTCACCCCAGGTTCCAAGGTGGGCTCTTTTTTTTTTTTTTTTTTTTTTTTTTAGGTACTGGGGATTGAACCCAGGGGTGCTTAATCACTGAGCCACATGCCCAGCCCTTTTTAGATTTTATTTGGAGACAGGGTCTTGCTAAGTTGCTTAGGGCCTCACTAAGTTGCTGAGGCTGGCTTTGAACTTGTAATCCTCCTGCCTCAGCCTCCCAAGCCACTGGGGTAACAGGCATTTACCACCACGCCCAGCAGCATCTGGAAATTTTTATTGGTACATATTCATAATACAGAATGGTGGGTTTCACTGTGGCATATTCATACATGCACATAACATCATTTAATTGATTTCACTCCCCAATCACTCCCCCTATCCGCTAGTCCTCTCTCCTCTGCTCCATTCCTCTCCCCTAATGGTCTCCCTTCTACTTTAATGATGTCCATTTATTTTTTTCCTTCTAGCTTCCACATATGAGAGAAAACACACAACCCTTGACCTTCTGAGTTTGTTTTATTTCCACTTAATGATCTCCAGTTCCATCCACTTTTCTGCAAATAAATTTATTCTTCATGGCTGAATCAAACTCCACTGCACACATATAGCACCTTGTCTTTATCCATTCCTCTGCCGACAGACACCCAGGCTGATCCTATAACTTGTCTACTGTGCACTGTGTTGTGATAAACACGGGTATGCATGTCTCTGTAAAATGGCATCTGTCACTTTCACATGCTAAAGGATTCTGCCCTCTTCTCTTTCCAAAGAAAATGCCACTTGTTACTCAGCAAAAGAAACTGTATACACCAGCTGTACGAAGGGGAGGGTTGCCAGCCACCAGGAAAATGGCAGAGACAGAGGCGGGACCTGGTGCCCTCCTAAGGGCACGTGGCTGTGGGAGACTGTGTTCTAGCACTAACACTTGAACGGGTGATATTTATTTTCAAGGCACAAGTCTTCCCCTAACAGCCGCAGCATGTGGACAGGGTTTTCTCAGTACTTATGAACAGAACGAGAAAACAAATGTGTCGTGTTGCTAAATGCTCCACACCAAGGAGAAAGATCAGGAATGGGAGGTGCCAGGTTATCAGATGTGGGATGTGCTCAAGGTCACTGTGCTAGGATCCAATAAGGAAGGTCTGCGAGTCAGGAGAAACCTGAGGCCCCATCTCAGCTGCCCTGAAGCAGAAGCAGCGGACGATACAGTGGTCACAGACCTGGGTTCAAATACCCAATATGCCACTTGCTACCTAGAACAACTGTTCCACCATACCCAGACCCCAATTCCTAGTCTGTTAAATGACATCTACTTATAACACACGCAGGAACAACTCAGAAAGCTATCGTGAGGACTAAATCAGGCAATGTACATCAAGGCCCTCAGCTTGGTGCCTGGGTGTATGAGGAATTTTATTTAAAAAGCAAGCTGGGTGTGGTGGTACATGCCAGTAATCCCAGCAATTCAGGAGGCTGGGGCAGGAGGATCTCCAAAGTTCAAGGCCAGCGTCCGCAATTTAAGAAAACCCTGTCTCAAAATAAAAAATAAAAAGTGTGGGGGATAGAACTCCATGGTAGAGTGCCCCTGGTTCAATCCCCAGTAACTAACACACATACAAACATACACATGCAAGAAACAAATAATAATAAAATAAAAAAGAAAGAAAAAAAACATATACACATATATGTACGTGTGCACGTATATGTGTGTGTGTGTGTGTGTGTGTACACACATGCAAGCGCATGTGTGTGTACCTAACCTCCCTCATCTCTCTCGCTCTGCCATAATTAACCCTTCATGTGGACTTGCCACAACTAATGGGTTCTGGAGAAATAAAACTCATGACAGGGGCTGGGGTGGTGGCTCAGTGGTAGAGTGCTTGCCTAGCACATGTGAGGCACTGGGTTCGATCCTTGATCCTCCGCACCACATAAAAATAAATAAATATAACAAAAATAAATTTTAAACATAAAACAAAGGTATAATGTCCATCTACAACTGTAAAAGTTAAAAAAAAAAAAAACAATAAACTCATATGACAAATTGATGACAGACACTAGGATGATACAGTGGTCACAGACCTGGGTTCAAATACCTAACATGCCACTTGCTACCTGGAACAACTGTTCCACCATACCCAGACCCCAATTCCTAGTCTGTTAAGTGGGACCAGTGGCAGTTCATTTTCAGGAGTTTGAGAGTGAACACATGCAAAATAAATAATATACACCCCGCCCTCCCCCACCCCACCCCCCGCATGCAGGGAGCCACCGGAATTACAATGTAAGGGTTCTTATGTCTCCTTTAATTATCTGAGCTGGGCTCCAACATAGGCAAGGTATCCCAACAGGCAACTTAAGACCACTGAAGGACAACTAAGTGTGTCCACCCCAAAAAAGACACATTAAAACTCTGATCCCTAATACCTCACAATGTGAGGGATGTGATCTGGTAACAGGATCATATAGTTATATTCTGGAGTGTGATGGGTCCTTCAGCCAAAGTGACTGTGTCCTCATAACTCAGGACAGACCCAGAGGGAAGGTGCCCATGTGAAAGCAGACACAGGGAGCGCCAAGAGAAAGAGGCAGAGATCACAGTGACACACACAAGCCAAGGAATGCCAAGGACAGCCAGCGAGGACCAGAAGCTAGGAAGAGACCAGAACAGAACCTCCCCCAGAGCCTCCAAGAGGGAACCAAGCCTGCCAACTCCTCGACTTTGGACTCTGGCCTCCACAACAAAAAGGCGACAAATTTCTGTCATGGTACTTTGTTATGGCCACCGTGGGAAACGAACACAGAGGATGACCCTGGTCAGTGGTGTTTTGAAACATGTTTACCACCCAGCTAATTTCCATGGTCAATTTCAAACTAACAAAATGACATGGTAGTGCCGGGTGCGGTGGGGCACACCTGTAATCCCAGCAGCTCGGGAGGCTGAGGCAGGAGGATCGCGAGTTCAAAGCCAGCCTCAGCAACTTAGTGAGGTTCTAAGCAACTCAGCAAGATCCTGCCTCTAAATAAAATATTTTTTAAAAGGGCTGGGTTGTGGCTCAGTGGTGAAGTGCCCTGGGTTCAATCCCCAGTATAAAAAAAAAATGAAATTGGATTTTAAAAAACCAAAGCCAAAAAACCAAAAGTGAAGCAGGAAAGAGATGTTCAGTAGCAAACCACACACACACACACACACACACACACACACACACACACACGACATAGCCTCCAGAGTACAGATGATAGAAAAATGTAGTGAAATAATTAGAAAGTGATGAGTTTGGGGGTATTCATTACTTCTTAAATATAATTTAATTGTAAGTTTACATAATTCTGTGTTTTAAAAGACTATTTAATAACCAGCTCTCAACATTCCTGAATATGCAATAATCAGTTCTCACTGAGACAGGAATCTGGGGATACAGAAAAAGAAAGATATCTTGAGTCTCAACAGCGAAGAGCCCAAGAAGCCTTGCAGGAAAACACCCATGAACCTTTGAAATGCAAAACAGGCAACTCAGGAGCAGCCCAGCCCCTGTCCTTCCTTAGCCCAAGGCCTTAGCAGGTGTCCTGGCAAGCAAAGAAAACATGATTTAGGCAATACCCAAACACAGGGAAAACTAGCTGAAATTATGTGACTCCGCCCTGACTCCATTTCTAGACCAGCCCTAGCTACTGTCCCTCTGTCAATATTAGCACCCTAGACAAAGAGGTTGCTGTCTCTTCCTCTGGAGATGACTGGCATCCTCCTTTGAACCTGTATCTGCTTCCTAAATAAACCTGTGTCTCTGACTAGTGTGTACTGAATTTTTTTTCCATCGCATATGCCAAGGACCCCACTGGCCCCGAGTCCAGGTCTCCTGGCCAGAAACTCCTCCAGTGACCTCATTAGCCAGCACAAGCAGTGTCCCCAGCAAGGGGGTGAAAAGCAGAAAAGAAGGGCTCACCATACAAATCCCCCATCCTCCCAGGCCTAAACTACACCTGGCCCCGGTAACATGGTCTTCAAAACAAAGCCCCTCTGCAGAAGAGGGTCACACTGGCTGTCACATGGTAATACACAGTGTTCGCTTAATTAAGCAGGTTTTACTGCAGCTAAAACCCTGGGCCTATCTTCTCCCTGATCCCATAAAGCATTCCTGGCAGTTCGGTTTTTAACCAATACAGGAGTAATTTGAAATCAATTTCCGCTCTCCTTGATGAACAATGGACTATTTAGTGTGACCCACAGAGAAAATTAGAGGCCTGCTTATGTAAGGCAGCTACAGGAGCCCCAGCTGCAGCACAGCTGGATGCTTGACTGGTAGCACCAGGCAGAAGCCAGGCCGACTCCCCAGGGACTGTGGGGACTGTGTCAGCACCGCTGCCTTGGGTGTTTGAACCTCTTGCTAACTGCATAGGGCAGGGGTGGGGCGGACTCCCTCTCTCTCGGTCAATCCACACATGTTCAGTGAGCAAGGACACTGAACTAGGCACTCTGAAGACCATGTGAGCAAGACAGACACAAGCCCTGGTCCTCCTGACAAGCAGGGGCTGGCAAAAGGCCAGAGAGAGCCTGAAACAGAAGCCCCAAGAAGGCTTCAGACAGCTACAGACCTTCTGTCCCATTAGCCAGTGCGTCTAGCACAAAGCCACCCACCGGCTGCAGTTCCACCACTGTCTCCAAGCCACCTGGTCAGAGCTTACTCTTGAACCGCGATAGGACCGGCTCTTGCAGGGCCCAAATGAGAACATGCATGAGTTGGAGTCGTCTGTCCCCTCTGCTCCCAGGTCCTACTGGCTTTACTTTCCTCCTTCATATTTTTGCCAAATGTCAACTTTTTCCAATGAGGCTTAATTAAATTAGGTGACAACCTCCCCAACTCTCTACCTCAGGAACTCCCAAACTCCCTTATCCTTCTCTCCTGCTGCCTGGCACTTCCCATCCTCCCCAACTAAAACACAGGCCCCTCAAGAACAGGTAGTATTTATTGGGTTTGTCATTTCTCAATGACCTAAAAAGGGCTCTAGCACACAGGAGGCACTCCACAGATGGATGAATGGATGAACTATAGGAACTTTTTTGGAGATTATATGTCACTGATCTTCAAATCTCCAACATCTTACACAAATTACATTCAATTTTTGCTGAATAAAGAATATACCATGGGGCTGAGGTTGTGGCTCAGTGGTAAGGCGCGCTCGCCTAGCATGAGTGAGGCACTGGGTTCAATCCTCAGCACCACATAAAAATAAAATAAAGATATTGTGTCCACCTACAACGAAAAAAATAAATATTAAAAAATTATATATACACACCATGAACATGGGCTGGGATTGTGGCTCAGTGGTAGAGTGCATGCCTCACATGTGGAAGGCATTGGGTTAGATTCTCAGCACCACATATAAATAAGTAAATAAAATAAAGGTCCATCAATAATTTTTTAAAAAGTTTAAAAAAAAAAAAAGAGAGACTATACCATGAACACTGATTTGAGCCTATAAATAACCTATGATCACCCAAAGCATAAAATATCTATACTTACTGCAATTTTCCCCTAGGTATTAAAATTGCTTATCATAGGCTAGAATGTAGCTCAGTGGTAGTGTACTTGCCTAGCCTTCATGAAGCTCTGGTTCAATCTTCGGTAGCCCAAAAATAAAAATAAAAAATAGCCAGGGTTGGTGCGGCACACCTGTGATCCTAGCAAATCAGGAGGCTAAGGCAGGAGGATCCCAACTTTGAGGCCAGTCTCAGCAACTTAGTGAGGCTCTAAACAACTTAGTGAGACCCTGTCTCAAAAAAAAAAAAAAAAAAAGTGCTGGGGCATGTAGCTCAGTGGTAAAATGCCCCTGGGTCCAGTCTCTAGTACCAAAACATTAACAAAAATTAAAAAATAAAAAATCACACACACACACAAGGCGAATAGCCCAGTATTTCTCTATGTCTTTCCCAACCGTGTTCTGGATGAGTGAGCTCACTAGCCTACCAAGGAAAGACGAGGGGCAGGAAGAGCTTGACGGAAGCCTCTGCCCTGAGTTAATCAATGAAGCACTTTTTTTATATCCATTTTTTATACTGACATTTGAAATATGATTTTTATTTGCAAAACACATTCCACCGCCAAAGGCAGTCTTGAAAACACCCAACTTGAAGACATTTTAAAACAAAACAAAAACACATCACCACCAAACTCTGGGAAAGCCAGTACACAAGGTTTCAGTCAGAGTCAAAATGACCCTTGACAAATCCCTTGAACAGCCCAAACCAAAGTACATGTTTTGTTTAATACCTACGTTTGCCACCCACTGAGCTGGATTAAAATCAAAGTCTTCATGCAAATGAGTGGAGGTTAAAATTGCTTTTCACTACCCAGAAGAGAACACAAGATGGATAGAAGATTCTAGAGCGTGTCCCTTCACCTACAGCATTGTTTTCTTTTATTCTACTAATAAAACTTCTGTGGCTTCCAGACACAGGAACACACTGGATTGCTGTGTAGTAAGGAAAACAGGGTGTGTGAAAATGCTGAGAATAAATCCTGACATCGCAGGTGTCCTCTCATTTTGAATCTGAAGTTTGCTTGATTGGAGTCACTCTTTTTTTGCAGGAGCCCTGTTTGGGGATTGGCTTGAATTGCAGTTGACTATGAGCTGTGGAGATTTGGCCTTTGTCGCCACCCGTAGTCTCACGGGATTGTTGCGGGATCTCGAGTGACTTGGCCGAAATTGCTGATCGGGTCAGCGCCATTTTAGTGGTGTGTTTGGCGTATGTTAGTTGTTGTTAGAACCAGAGAGAAAAGTTATCAGAATAAAAAGCTGTTTGTCTCCAGTTTGCTTCTGAAGTTCTTCCCGCGGCTCCGTTGCTCCAAGCGCTTCAGGCGGCGACATTTTTTCTTTCTTTTTTTTTTTGGTACCAGGGATTAAACCCATGGGTGCTTAACCACTGAGCCACATCCCCAGCCCTTTTTTATATTTGCCTGGAGACAGGGTCTCACTGAGTTGCTTAGGGCCTCACTAAATTGCTGAAGCTGGATTTGAACTCACGATCCTCCTGCCTCAGCCTCCCAAGCCCCTAGGATTACAGGCATGCACCACTGCAGCTGGCTGGAGTCACTCTTTTTTTTTTTTTTTTGGTGGTTTTTGTTTGTTTGTTTGTGTGTGTTTTTTGGGTTTTGTTTGTTTGTTTGTTTGTTTGTTTGTACTAGGGATTGAACTCAGGGGCACTCAACCACTGGGCCACATCCCCAGCCCTTTTTTTGTATTTTATTTAGAGACAGGGTCTTACTGAGTTGCTAAGTGCCTCACCATTGCTGAGGCTGGCTTTGAACTCGCAATCCTCCTGCCTCAGCCTCCCAAAGTGCTGGGATTACAGGCGTACACCACCGCGCCCGGCTTGGGGTCACTCTTTTTTTTATTTTAATATTTTTATTTATTTGCTTTTAGTTGTACACAATGCGTTTTTATTTGTACGTGGTGCTGAGGATAGAACCCGGGCCGCCCACATGCTAGGCAAGCGCTCCACCACTGAGCCACAATCCCAGCCCTTGGGGTCACCCTTAATGCAGATTTTTCAGAGACACAAAACTAGTTATATTTCTACCCACTATGGGTTGAATTGTGTCCCACCCCCCCAACTCCCAACGTCCTAAGTCCCATTGTTTCATCTCAGTTGAGTGCCTAGAAACCTGTCCTTAATTGCAAACAAGGCAAAGCAAATGTAATGAGTTAAGATGAGGTCATCAGGGAGGCCCTTAATCCAATAAAGGCTTACAAAAAGGGGAAATCTGGAGAATGTCACATGAGCAAGAAGGCAGACACTGAGGTGGTACTTCTATAAGCCAAAGTCTGCCAGCAAAGCCCCAAAAGCGAAAGGAAAAGCATAGAATGGGCTTTCCTAGCCTCAGAAAGAGCCAGCCCTACCGGACCTTGACCTCAGACTTTGAGCCTCCAGAACTATAAAATGATCTATCCAATCCATCTGTCATCTAAACCACTTGGGCTGTGTTTTGTGACAGGGTCCCTACCTAACACACCACCCAAGCTCACACTTCCTTCTACAGCTTGACCCCACCATGGCTGTCAAACCCAAGTTCGAGGGCACTGTTCTGGTCTATCTAAGCGGTCTTGCACGCAACAGGTGGCTGAGTTTCATGAGTGTGATTCACACCTCCTCCTTCCCTCCTTGATCAAGTAAGGAGCCCCAAAAAATGAGAAGACAGGGAGGGGACAGCACAGGGCAGCCAACCTCACACCCTAGTCCACCTGTAAGAGGAGTCTCCAAGATCAAAAGACAGAGAAGCTGGCTGTGCCGTCTCAGTCTGGTGAGCAAGGCCGGTCTCCATTCCTCTGCGGAGTTGAACCTCTCCTTTTCTTCCCGCAGTGAATAAAAAGACCCAAGGGGAAACACGGACGCATTCATCAACATTCCTAGCCAGACAGTGAGCAGCTTAATGGCTTTATCGATCCCCTTGTTGTTTTACTCTACATTATGTGTTACATTGGCTCAAGAAGTCCATACAAGAAGACTCGAGATGGTGTTGGCGAAAGGCATTATTTCATTTTCAGCTTGTTACCACTGAGGCGAGTCCACCCTGAACAGAGGGAGCGGAGTTTCAAAACAAGCATGTGCCGAGCTCTATTCACTCAGTGCCAGTGGCTCCTTCCCACGGCCAATGCCACTCGTTCCCAAAGCCCTGTCTGTGGTTGGTAAAGAAAAACAAACTGTGGCAACAAACTGTGCCCGTTAAGTGGATTGGCCATGCCGGAGCATGTTTTGTTCTGTTTTGTACTCCGTGATAATGGCCACGGCCACTTTCAGAGGATAAATTTCATATTAGGTAAATGACCCTAATTACGAACGCAAACCACTCCATTTCATTTTCACGTGAATATCAATAGGCGGCAAAAATAAAGTCATTAAATGGTTCGCAAAAATCTGTCCAAGAAATTCAGGATCTTCAGCGTCCTTTCAAATTATGAAATGGATTAAATGAAACATGACATGAGCAAATGCCACGTAAGATGTTAAAACAAACTGACTATGTTTAGGACAAGGACCTGACACAAAATTGCACGTGGTACAAAGATTAAATCAGACCCTTAGCCTGGTGAGGTGGCGCAGGCCTGTGATCTCAGCAGCTCGGGAGGCTGAGGCAGGAGGATCACAAGTTCAAGGCCAGCCTCAGCAACATGGCTAGGCCCTAAGCAACATAGTGAGACCTTGGCTCAAATAAATAAAAAGGGCTGGGGGGGGGGGTGTCTCAGTGGTTAAGCGCCCCCATGTTTAATCCTTGGTGCCAATAATAATAATATCAGACCCTTTAACCAATAACTTGGCTACCCTAGACAACAAGGGCAGCTGGTGGTATCTGAAGCTGACAAACCAGGGGAACATTCTGCATCATTTATTTCAATCATCTATGCATTGCTATGGTTTGAAAGAATCCCCCACACTTCATGGATTAGAAACTAGAGCCACAACGTGAGTGAGGCCTAAGGGAGGTGTGTGGGACATAGGGGTGCTGCTCTCACGGATAGATCACTGTCATCCTGGAAGTGGGTTCGTGGTGGCAGGAGTGGGTCCCTTGCAAAAGGACAAACTCAGAAAAGCAAACAGAGATCAGTAGAATAGAGAAAAAGGGACCAGACAGAGGGAGAAGGGGGAGGGAAAGGGGAAATCTAAGTACAAATACATAACAACGAATCCCACCATTACGTATGACTCCAATGCACCGATAAAAAAAATATGGAGAAAATAAATAAATGAAAGGGCACGTTCAGTGCCATGAGACTGTGCGTGCTTGCTTACATATTCAATTGCCCTCCACCTCTTTGCCTTTTAACCACGGGAGGTTGCATCGAAAAGACCCATGCTGGATGCCAGCCACCTGATCTTGGGCTTTCTAATCTCCACAACTGTGAACCAATAAGTTTCTGTTCCTTAAATTACCCAGTCTCAGTTATTCCATTACAGCAGCAGAACATGGACTAAGACACGGTTACTTAGAGTTACATGAAACTGCATTAAAACCTTGAGAAAATTATTTGCTTCTGAAAAGTAATTGAGATTTTAAACTCATATTCATGCAATTGCCATTTCTGCTCATCATCCTCTTTTTTTTTTTTTTTTTTTTTGGTACCAGGGATTGAACTCAGGGGCACTCGACCACTGGGCCACATCCCCAGCCCTTTTTTGTATTTTTATTTAGAGACAGGGTCTCACTGAGTTGCTAAGTGCCTCGCCATTGCTGAGGCTGGCTTATGAACTCGCGATCCTCCTGCCTCAGCCTCCCAAGTGCTGGGATTACAGGCGTGTGCCACCGCGCCCGGCTTCATCCTCTGTCTTTAAACACAGAAACAATCATGAGCCAGTAACTGAAAGAGCTGGGTTTCAAACCAACCCACTTATAACTCACTGTGACCTTCCGTAGGTCTCAGACTCCTTGTACCTAAGGTCTTCTCATTAGGAGTGAGAGGTGGTTCCGACTAGTTCAAAACCAAATAGCTTTAAAGCCTACGATGCAAAGGTCTCGCTCTGCTGCTGCCAGATCACTGTCAAATAATGAGGTGATGCAATGTGTTTCACATACTGTGCTTCAATTAAAAAATAACAATGATAATGTTTGATAAAAGGATTCCGAGCCAGGAATAGTGGCCCACACCTGTAATCCCAGTGACTCAGGAGGCTGTGGCAGGAGGATCATGAGCCAGCCTCAGCAACTCAATGAAGCCCTAAGCAACTTAAGAGAGACCCTGTCTCAAAATAAAAAAAAAAATTAAAAAAACAGTCTGGGGATGTGGCTCAGTGGTTGAGACCCCTGGGTTCAATCCACCACCACCACCACCACCACCCCAAAAAAAAGTGGGGGAGAAAAGGAATTCTGTGCTTGGGGAAAAAAAAAAAAAAAGGTTGAAAACCACTGGTGATATTTAGATTTTTTTTTCCAAAAAATCATGTCACTTGTATAAACAGATTTGTATACATTACCTCACTCACATGTGAAAATAACATAAAATTCCACTTGATGTTAAGATAAATGTGCCTATCCACTGTCTTTATACACAGCAGAACAAGTTGGGACTGATATGAAAGGGTTCAAGAATACAGGGGACAACATACACATTTTTACATTAATCTATGCATATCAAATTTTGGCAGGCTAGGGAGAATGTGGGGTGTGTGTGTGTGTGTGTGTGTGTGTGTATCAGCAATGCAGTGCAGGCTGGATCCATGGGTTCAATACCCAGCACCCACCCCCCAAAAGAGAGAGAGAAGCAACTCCTACAGAATATTCTCTGCCCTACAATAATTTTTGGCCAACGTGCTGGGCACGCCTCTAATCCCAGCACTTGGGAGGCTGAGGCAGGAGGATCGCGAGTTCAAAGCCAGCCTCAGCAATGGCGAGGCACTAAGCAACTCAGTGAGACCCTGCCTCTAATAAAATACACAAAAAGGGCTGGGGATGTGGCCCAGTGGTCAAGTGCCCCTGAGTTCAATCCCTGGTACCAAAAAAAAATTAAAAAAAATGGGGTGGGGGGCAACATCACTGAAAACTGACTTAAAACACATGTTTTCCATTTCTAAAACCAGCCACAAAATGAGCTAGTTCGTATTTGTTTTCAAAATGAACTGCCCTCGGCCTAAAGAGATGGTTGCCTTGAGGGTGGGCTAGGCATACATTAAATGAAGGAGGGACAGTTTCCTCTTCAAAAATATTTTCCACTTTCCCATTCCCGCAAAAGTATACAGTGGAGGTAACCTTCCGTCAGTCACTGGCTCAAACATCATTGACGAGTGGAAACGGAAGCAAAACAGGAAATACAACATATAAATTATCTATACCTTTACTCTCATGTGAACATTAGCTAGACTTCTTGCCTATTCTATAAGCCCGTTACTTACACCTGTATATTTTTTATGTTTATTTATTTGCTTTAGTTGTACACAATGCCTTTATTTTTACATGGTGCTGAGGATCGAACCCGGGCCGCACACATGCTAGGCGAGCGCTCTACCACTGAGCCACAACCCCAGTTACCTGGATAATTGATAAGACTAAGACTCAAGCCCAGCTGTATATGTAGGTCTTAGACACAGCCCCACACAGAGGTTGGCAGCTGCTATCTACATATAAATATATATATATATAAATGTTTACCCATAAACACAGTTATATTCATACACATATTACACATGTTAAGTATATACGTGCACATATACATACATGTAGATCTACTTACTTACTAATGTGTTTACTTATTTATATTCAGTGCTTCAGCCTACCAGGTTAGACGTATGGTGTGATTTCACTTAGTAGCAGCACCCAACACTTTGAGGATATATTTCTGCCGATAAGGACCAAAAAAAACCCCATACACACAAATTCCGGTCCCCACGGTTTTACTTCGTTGGCTTCTTTGCATGGCAGAAGACAGAACAGCTTTAAGTGTTAACATGTCTGGGCTGCCCCTACCATCCATCAGCAAACACAGAGGACAAAGCTTCTACCTTCAGGGTACAAAGGAAACACCCCACGTTGTTTGCTTCTGTCCAGGGAGATGGGGAGATTACTGCTGCTGTCTGTATGCAGACCTGAGCAGCATATCCAGATGGAAACCGAAAACTATAGACCATCATCTGTGTGTTTTGACTAAACGACAAACATCTGTACGCACACAGACCAGCTTTCTCACGTTTCATCTGGATTAAGAAAAGGGCCTTCATTTTCCAACAACCACCACCAAAAAAAAAAAAAAAAAAAAGTGCACTAATTGTAACGATTCCCTGTGGACTGCAGACCTTGGCTCTGCTTAGATCAGGCCAATTTTGTTGCAACATCTTGTTTCTTCCTGTAAACTATTTCCCTGAACACACTGTGCAGATTTCCCTGTCTTGCTTTATTGATAAGAGTCAGCTTGAAAGCAGGCTGCCAGATTATTAGCAGAGTGTAAATGAGGGGCATACCAAGTGCTGGAGAATGTCCATGCCACCAGCACAACCACCCCAGCAGCAGATCTGAGGCTCAAACCGAGGACTGGGCACAAAGTAGATACTTAATAAAAAGACTGCCAAACTGAAACTTCAGTTCTAGGGGTGCTTCAACAGAATTAATTGATTTGGATGGGGGGAGTAGGAGAAGGGGGACACTCATCCAGCCTCTAAAGTTGCTCTTGCCCTGTAAATCAACAGCATTTGCAATCACTGCTTCTTTCTGCTGGGATTCCCGGGGTGCGATAGCCACAACAAAGGCCTGACCTATTTTTTCCTTGAGACTACTTCAGCCACCAATTCAATTCACACTTGGAGGGCTCAGAATGAACACATGCCCATGGAACTAACAACCCACAGCTGCACCCTGCACCAGCCCAGATGCAGGGGGTCCAGGTTGTTATCTATCTACTTGGCCTTCTGCTTTTTCATCCTCTTGCTGTTTGTTTTTGTTTTTTAGTATCAGGGATTGAACCCAGGGGTGCTTAACCACTGAGCCACATCCCCAGCCATTTTTATATTTTATTTGGAAACAGGATCTCCCCAAGTTGTTTAGGGTCTCGCTAAACTGCTGAGGCTGGCTTTGAACTCGCGATCCTCCTGCCTCAGCCTCCCAAGCTGCTGGGATTATAGGCGTGCGCCACGGCACCAGGATCTCTCACTGGATTTAAAACCATCTTGGCCCATGACATTCTGTTATGTCCATTCTGGCTTCCAAATACTTGTTCATTTCATCCAGACCTAGTCAGGAGCAGGTTGGGTACTCAATTAAGAAACATGCTTACAGCCGGGCGCAAGGGCTCACACCTGTAACCCCAGCACTTGGGAGGCTGAGGCAGGAGGATCGCGAGTTCAAAGCCAGCCTCAGCAATGGCGAGGCACTTAGCAACTCAGTGAGACCCTGTCTCTAATAAAATACAAAAAAGGGCTGGGGATGTGACCCAGTGGTCGAGTGCCCCTGAGTTCAATCCCCAGTACCAAAAAAAAAAAAAAAAAAAAAAGAAAAGAAAGAAAGAAAGAAACATGCTTAGTACATAGTTTAGACTGTTTTCAAAAAACCACAGTTAAAAAAAAAAAAAAAAAAAAGTAATTCTAACAATCAATACACATTCATTACATGCCACAGTGAACACCCTGAGAGGTGTTTTATTTTTTTTAAACACAGCTGTCCATCTGCTGTCTACATTGCTGATAAAGCTCTAAGTGATTAAGGAAAAATGAGAATTTGTGCGCTGCGATAATACACAGAACTGTGTATCTTTACAATTGCCTTCAAGGTTGAAAGAAATGGGGACTTGATGAGTACCAGCCAGCTATTAATTAGATTTAGTAGCAACAAAATATTACTTTTCAAGCACTTTAAAGAACTGAGAAGGGCTACGGAGCTCAGCAGAATTTTTCTTTCTGTGTTTTGGTTTCCCTGACCCCCCTCCTCCCCCTCCCATTCCTTTCCTGGTTAAAAATGCCTCCCTCTGAAAGGAAATGAAGAGAACAAGAGCTGATGAGCAAATGCAAGTGATTATTATAAAAACCTCATTCATCTCCAATTTTTGAAAGCCATTTCATTTTGTTTAGCTAAGGAAAGAGAACTGTATACACAGCTTATTTTGGAGGAACAGACTTCAAGCCTTTAAAGCAATTCCCACCCATGAAACCACAGTTATTTGGACTATGAGGAAAATGTGTGCCTTTTTTATTTTTATTTTTTTTTAAGGCTCATTGTTTTTACCTAGCAAAGAAAATGCTGATTCCTGCGCAGAAAGAAAACTAAAGGGCCACCTGAAAGCAATTCGCCACAATGGGGGTCTCTCTCGACATACACTGTGGTATCCTTTCAGAGTAGGGGACCGGCATGGTGGATGTGGGCGGAGTGGCCCTGACTGGTCCCAGCCCCATGCATCTCCAATGTGGGGGTGCAGAGGGTGTAGCTCAGGGTGGAGAGCACACGTTGGCCTGCGTAAGGCCCTGGGTTAAAAGAAGAACTTTCAGCCGGGCACAGTGGTCAACGCCTGTAATCCCAGCACTTGGGAGGCTGAGGCAGGAGGATCGCGAGTTCAAAGCCAGCCTCAGCAATGGCGAGGCACTTAGCAACTCAGTGAGACCCTGTCTCTAATAAAATACAAAAAAAGGGCTGGGGATGTGGCCCAGTGGTCGAGTGCCCCTGAGTTCAATCCCCAATACAAAAAAAAAAAAAAAAAAAAAAGAAAAGAAAGAAAGAAAGAAACATGCTTAGTACATAGTTTAGACTGTTTTCAAAAAACCACAGTTAAAAAAAAAAAAAAAAAGTAATTCTAACAATCAATACACATTCATTACATGCCACAGTGAACACCCTGAGAGGTGTTTTATTTTTTTTAAACACAGCTGTCCATCTGCTGTCTACATTGCTGATAAAGCTCTAAGTGATTAAGGAAAAATGAGAATTTGTGCGCTGCGATAATACACAGAACTGTGTATCTTTACAATTGCCTTCAAGGTTGAAAGAAATGGGGACTTGATGAGTACCAGCCAGCTATTAATTAGATTTAGTAGCAACAAAATATTACTTTTCAAGCACTTTAAAGAACTGAGAAGGGCTACGGAGCTCAGCAGAATTTTTCTTTCTGTGTTTTGGTTTCCCTGACCCCCCTCCTCCCCCTCCCATTCCTTTCCTGGTTAAAAATGCCTCCCTCTGAAAGGAAATGAAGAGAACAAGAGCTGATGAGCAAATGCAAGTGATTATTATAAAAACCTCATTCATCTCCAATTTTTGAAAGCCATTTCATTTTGTTTAGCTAAGGAAAGAGAACTGTATACACAGCTTATTTTGGAGGAACAGACTTCAAGCCTTTAAAGCAATTCCCACCCATGAAACCACAGTTATTTGGACTATGAGGAAAATGTGTGCCTTTTTTATTTTTATTTTTTTTTTAAGGCTCATTGTTTTTACCTAGCAAAGAAAATGCTGATTCCTGCGCAGAAAGAAAACTAAAGGGCCACCTGAAAGCAATTCGCCACAATGGGGGTCTCTCTCGACATACACTGTGGTATCCTTTCAGAGTAGGGGACCGGCATGGTGGATGTGGGCGGAGTGGCCCTGACTGGTCCCAGCCCCATGCATCTCCAATGTGGGGGTGCAGAGGGTGTAGCTCAGGGTGGAGAGCACACGTTGGCCTGCGTAAGGCCCTGGGTTAAAAGAAGAACTTTCAGCCGGGCACAGTGGTCAACGCCTGTAATCCCAGCACTTGGGAGGCTGAGGCAGGAGGATCGCGAGTTCAAAGCCAGCCTCAGCAATGGCGAAGGCACTTAGCAACTCCGTGAGACCCTGTCTCTAATAAAAACACAAAAAAAGGGCTGGGGATGTGGCCCAGTGGTCGAGTGCCCCTGAGTTCAATCCCCAATACAAAAAAAAAAATAAAATAAAATAAAATAAAAACAGGCTATGAGCCAGATTGGGCCCCTGGCTACAGTTTGCTGAGCCCTGTATTAGGAGAAAAATCCTATAACATAGAGACCAAGAAACACCAACTTATCCCATAATAAATGTTTCCACCATGTGGAGAGCCGTCACTGATTGTGCCTGCTGAAGCCTCCAGCACTGGGCTACTTAGAGAAATAAAAAGACCATCTAAATACTCAGACACACAGGCAGTATACGTATATCTATTACATAAATATTAATTTACCCCATGTCCTATGATGTATATATCAGTATAGCAGTACATCTACAATTCTTAAAAATAGATCTTTTAGCAGTCTATGTTCAAAACTTTTTCTCCCCCCAAAAGAGAATCAGATCAAAAAGTTAAGGTGAGGGGCCTATGGATATAGCTCAGTTGGTAGAGTGCTTGCCTCACATGCACAAGGCCCTGGGTTCGATCCCTAGCACCACCAAAAGAAAGTTCAGGTGAGGTCTAGGTGTCTCTTTTCAAACAGCACCCCTGACTGCAACACACAGCAAACTACAACCTGAATCAAATCATGAGGATGTGTCCCACAAACCCAATAAAGGGAGAGTCTGAAATGTAAGTGGCCAGGTCCTGGTCATAGGGCAAGGTCAGGTAAGATCAAGTCCCAGATGGAAGGAGACCAAAGAGGTAAAACACAGCACTGGAGCACGTGACCATGGGCGTGAACCCTGGACCAGTTACTGGGGATTGAACTCAGGGCCTCACGCATGCTAGGAAGGCACTCTACCACTGAGCTACAGCGTCAACCCCAGAAAAAGAAGTTAAAAATAAAAATTAAATTTAAAAAACTTTAAAAATCTCTTGTTTTCCTACAGAGAGCATGAGTGGAATGGTTGATAAAATATGAATAAAAACTATCAGTTATCAATTAGATTACAGAACTGTATCCATATTATACTTAGGTTAGAGAACTGTTTTGAGGAAATATACCTTGGTATTTACAGGTAAAGGAGTGTGGTGTCTGCAAGTGACTTTCAAACTATCCAGAAAGAAACTGTGAGTAAGAGAGAGAGAGTGTGCGCACGCATAAGAGACACAGAGAAGGAGAGGGAAAAAGAGAGAGAAATTGGGTATGTTTATATAAAGAGAAAAACGAAACAAACATGAGAAACTTAATATTGGGAGAATCCTATGGAGACTTCTCTGGAAAGCTGAAATTGAAAAGACAAAGAACAAATGACAGCTATGGGTCCCCTATTAAAGCCCTTGCTAGAGAGAGCATACCTGTTTGCTTTCTAGGTTTCCACCTTACAAAATCACGTAATGTAACATCTGCCATTAGCACTGCAAATAAGCTAACATCAAGATTGTGTCTGATGTCACCACAGGCCCTGAGCAAAATAAAAGGAATCAAAATGCTTCTCCCAGCCCTTTATCTATTTTATTTTGAGACAAGGTCTCAGTAAACTGCTGAGGCCAGCCTCAAACTTATGATCCTCCTGCCTCAGCCTCCAGAGTCACTGGAATTACAGGTGTGCACCACCACGCCCATCATCTCCCATCCTTCTGACAGTGGCCTCATCGCAAATATCTCTCTGCCCTTGGCAGCCCCCAGGTGAGTAACATCCCGCTCTGCATCCACCTGTGGGCAGAGGACTGGAAGCAGGAAGACTAACTGGGAACAGAACTACCAGGTAACATGTGGTCCTACAAATGATAAGGAAGAAACAGAGACAGGAAATAGCAGCCCAGTCAGTCCGATGATGTCTTGCTATTTCCCTACCACATTGGTCAAAGAATCCAAGTGGATCCTCCCCAGGAAAAGAAGAGAGCCCCAAGACAAACTGGACACCAAGATCCAAGAGATGTGTCCACACCCTCCTGCCCCCACGGCCTTTCCCAGCAGTTCCATGACTGGCCTCATCACCGATGCTGGTTCCTTCCTGGGAAGCCAGCACTGTGAGCCCTGCAGGCCAGACATCTTTGGAAACTGGTGGATCAAATGCTGAGAAGGAACCGTGGGGCTTCAGTCTCCTATCAGCGGAGGATGGCAATCCAAGGCGAGGAGATCTAAGCGCATCCCAGCTCCCCTGCACGGAGAAGGCGCTCACTCGTTGCAATATCATCTTCGTACACCAGGGCCCAATCCCAAGCCCTCACATGAACATGACCTGCTAATTGGGTCCCCAGTGCCTCCATCATAAATAGATACTACAACTGGCGGTGTAATTAGCAAGCAGCCGCTACCAAGACAACCACTTTTTTTTTTCTTTCCTTTCTTCTTCTCCCCCCCCCCCCAATTTTCCCTGCTGAAGACTTGTCCTTGCTGACCCTAAGTTTCAACTCCAGGATATTCTGGGATGGAGAATGTCTACTCAATCAGAGGAATCTGTCGCCTAATGAAAGCAGTTAAAGATGCAATTAATTCAAAAATCCATACCGGCAAAACAAGGCAATAAATAGACTTGAAAAGGAGGAAAATTAAGCAAAAAGCAAACTATATGAATAATTTCCTATGCCTCAACTGTCCAGAGACGTCATCAAAAATACGTGTTAGGGGGCTGGGGTGGTGGCTGCGTGGTAGAGCACTTGCCTGGCATGTGTGAGGCACTGGGTTCAATTCTTAGCACCACAAATAAATAAATAAATAAATGTCCATAGACAACTAAAAATTTTGAGGAAAAAAAAAGATTGAGGGGCTGGGGTTGTGGCTCAGTGGCAGAGCACTCGCCTCGCATTTGTGTGGCCCGGGTTCGATCCTCAGCACCACGTACAACATAAATGCATTGCATTGTGTACAACAAAAGTAAATAAATATTTAAAAAAAAAAAAAAAAAAAAAGATTGAGCCGGGCGCGGTGGCACACACCTGTAATCCCAGCACTTGGGAGGCTGAGGCAGGAGGATCACGAGTTCAAAGCCAGCCTTAGCAATGGCGAGGCACTTAGCAACTCAGTGAGACCCTGTCTCTAATAAAATACAAAAAAGGGCTGGGGATGTGACCCAGAGGTCGAGTGCCCCTGAGTTCAATCCCCGGTACCACAAAAAAAAAAAAAAAAAAAAAAAAAAAAAAAAGATTGAAATGCTCAATCCATGCCTTAATTTCCATTAAGGAATCTAGTTGAGATTATCAACTTGATTGACATGATGGTTCCCAAAGGCAGAGAGAAGCATCTGGCACACAGTAGGTCCCTCGTAAATGCTACAAGGTATGAAAAAAGAACTCTAGAAGCAATCCCACTCCACTGACCTCCCGCCTATGCAGAACTTCAAACACCAGGTGTGACACTATGTGTCGAATGCACTGTCCCCTAGGGCTTCTTACCATGATGAACTCTCTCTAGTATGTTTCAAATTCTGGCTCTAAACATCCTTGGATACCAGTTAACCTTCACCAAAAAATCCTCGGCCACGGACCAAAGGAGAACTTGAACTCTCACCTTCACCTTCCTGAGAATTAAGCTTGATGCTGAAGATATTCTCATAGTCAAAGTATGAATCTATGCCATTTGTTTAATGGGCCAATGACCCACCAAAAGGCCACAGACCCAGTGGTGAGCCATGAGTTATCATGGTGTGTTGACATTACAGATGATTTCTATTTTTTTCCATGTATCTTTTTTAAGAAGTCCTCTGTTTTCTATAAGAAACATTTGTTACACTTCAATAATCAGTGAAGAAATTATGAAAAAAAAAAAACAAGAAGATTAAAATAACATTCCCATTCAAACAGCGAACAGCCTTCAAACTCCACAGTGCACCAAATTGCCTGGGAAGCCAGAAGCAATGCAAATTCTGGTTCCACTGGTCAGGGCAGGGCTGGGCTCCTGAATTTCCAACAGGATCCTTTGCAAGGGCTCCACCACCCCCATAGTGCTTTGATTGCTAAGGATCTATAAAACACAAAAACAATTCAGATGCCAGCCATCCCAGTTTGAAAGAGACAAGACAGTAAGTAACTACATAAAACAATCAAAGCAGAGTTGATACCAAATATATATATATATATATATATATATATATATATATATTTTTTTTTTTTTTTTTTTTTTTTTTTTTTTTTTTTTTTTTTGGTACGAGCGGTTTAACTTCAGGGGCACTTAACCATTAAGGCACATCCCCAGCCCTTTTTATTCTTTTTATTTAGAGACAGGGTCTCACTAAGTTGCTTAGGGCCTTGTTAAGTTGTGAGGCTGGCCTTGAACTTCCGATCCTCCTGCCTCAGCCTCCTCAGTCGCTGGGGTTACAGGCATGCGCTATTGTGCCTGGATGAAAATTAATGCATTTTGCACACCAGCTAGAAAGAGTAAAAACAAAACCGAAAACCCCTCAAACTGAACTTTACTTGGAAGTACAGTGCTCAGCTGAAAACGCTCATCTTTGTAGTTAAACACCAATGAAATGGCTTCTTACTGATTTTAATTTAGGTTAGAACACTTGCTGTCCCAACAATGCCAGAAGAGGAAACGGCTCCTGGGGATACGATAAGCGAAAACTCTGGGGGCAACCAGATTCTCTCCGCTGACCTCCAGACTAAGCAGTAGTTAAAACACGACGGGAAGAATTAGGTGTGACACATGGCTTTGCACTCCTCTCATCCCCTAGGGCCTCTTACCATTACAGACTCATTTTATTATTTTTTTTTTAAATTCTGGCTGTAAATGTTGTTCAATTAAGTTTTACCCATTTCCTTACAGATCCTTAGGATTCTAATTTACAAATAAAATCCACAGAAGCCATTAAGGCTAAGTGTTAGCAGCACGTCTCCTCAAGAGAGGCTGTCCCCTAACAGCAAAAGAAAAGTCCTTGGATTCTTACAAAAACCTCCAAATGAATGAACTCGAATCACCCAGCAGACAGGAAACAAAGCCACCATGAAAAGGCTATTTTTGTCAGGCAGGGAGAAGAAGGTTCCTTTCCTTCTCAACATCTAGTCATTCATCCTTTTGTGCCCTTCCAGTTGAGATGGGGGACTTTTGATTGAAAATGACCGGAATCAACCAGGGATAATACAGGCAGAGAAAGAATATCCTGAAAGGACCCTGGACATCTCAAAGAATCCAATCAACCGCCAAACAAGCCCGCTTCTGAAAGGGCAGAGATCAGAGCAGTTGTGAGGACTCGCGGAGTCGGAGAGTGAGAGAGATAATGGCACCCTTGTGTCACCTGGCTGGAGCAATCAAGTCCAGGGAGAAAACGGGTGACCAGTGGAGCCTGCGCTTTGTGCCACCCTCAATCAGGACGGACACAGCCCCTGGATCTGCTGAAGGTCCTATCAAGACCCACAGAGCAGCAAAGGTGCTGTTGGCCAAAAATGGTAAAGAGAGGCAGGACAGGTAGAAAAGTAACAGCCGCATGATGACAAAATCCACAGCAGTCACATGCTTTCAAGAGACTACAGTGTTTACTTCTCATTTAATCCTTACATCAACTCGATGGATCTAAGAGCATCGTACCGTCTTATCTACGAAGAAATTAGGGACTAGGGACACAAAATTAGTCCGTGACAAAGCAAGAAGACTCTACAGTCTCTGTTCACAAGATCACTATGAGAACGTCATTGAACCTTTCTCTGTGCATTTGAGTCTCCAAGGACAAGACAATCAAGTCTAAATGCCTCTACCCCTCCGTCAAGGGCCATTCAATGCATCCAACACTGGTTCCCACATCTCTCAAATCTCAGGGGAGAGCGGTGGTGCACACCTGTAATTCCAGTGACTTGGGAGGCTGAGGCAGGAGGATCACAAGTTTGGGGCCAGCCTCAGCAATTTAGTGAGGCCATAAGCAATTTAGCAAGACCTTGTCTCAAAAATTAAAAATAATAATAATAAAAAGGGCTGAGGATACAGCTCAATGGTAAAAGTGCCCCTGGGTTCAACTTCCAGTGCCCAAAAAAAAAAAAAAAAAAATCTCTGCAAGTGCCCATCTGTAAATCCAGTTATGAAAGGATTCGTTCCATGAAGAAGCAGTGAAGACACAAGCTAGACAGGGGTTCAGTTCCCAGAAGCGTATGACTCTGCTCGCTGCCCTACTTCATGCACACATAGGAAAGTTCCTTCAAAAGTTCACAAAGCCTCCTCCTCCCAGGGAGGTAACTGAGCTCAATGCTCTGTTGCTCACGAACACTTGCAGATCTGAATCAGTATCTCAGCATTTAATTATCCTCAGCTACACAATATGTTTTAGGGACCTTTATCTGAGTTCTCAATTCGCACACATCTTAAGAACCCCCACAATACTAAGCAAAGTGCTAACTCATGAAGTTTCCACTGAGACTTGACTTGGGCTGATTCCTTTCCTTGTAATCACGCGCACGAGAATGGTCCCCATAGTTAAAAAACAGTCTGTCCTACCAGACTGCTCGGGCATTCATTTCTGTCAGTACCAAGAGTGGGTGTCGTCATCCTCCTCATGCCTCGCTTCCAGCAACCCCAGAAAAGTCCATGGCAGCCAAGAGAATCACAAGTTCGAGACCAGCCTCAACGATTTAGCGAAGCCCTCAAGAACTTAGCAAGACCTTGTCTCAAAATTAAACTTTTTTTTTTTTTTTTTTTTTTTTTTAAGGGAGGAGAGGCTAGGGATGTGGCTCAGTGGTGAAGTGCCCCTGGGTGCAATTACCTGTACCCACCCACCCCCCCCCAAAAAAAAAAAAATCATCCACAGCTAAATTCAACAGTAATCCCACTCTTGTCAAAAATAGGCAAGGTGTCCTGAGTTCAAATTATGCTACTTCTTAGGCCCTGGGCAAAATTGTACAACCTCACGCTCCCCGTGGTACTCACAGAGAAGCAGCTTCAGTTCAGTTTCCCAGGACAACAGGAAACAATGTATAAAAACCTCTTCAAGGGCTGGGGTTGTGGCTCAGTGGTAGAGCCCTTGCCTAGCACATGGGAGGCCCTGGCTTGGATCCTCAGCACCACATAAAAATAAATAAATAAAATAAAGGTATTGTGTCCATATATATATATATGTATATATATATATGCATTTATATAATATATATATGTGTGTGTGTGTGTGTGTTTAAAAAAAAGAACTCTTCAGATTTTGGCCACACTTGGTTACTACCCTTGTAATTTTCCTCTCTCCTATACAGGTGGAACATTCCTCAACCAAAAAATCCCAAATTCAAAATGCTTCAAAATGTGAAACGTTTTGCCCGTCAGCATGGCCAATGGACAGTGGCATACACCTGAGCGCCTGCCAGCGGCTGCAGTCAAAATGCAGGTGCACTGAAAATACCCTGTGCGATGACCTCCAGGCTCTGTGTGTCTGGTGCATATGAGACATCTGTGAATTCACGCTGAGCCTGGGATCCCATCCCCAAGCTACCTTTTCTTGCATATGCAAATATTCTGAAATGGGGGGAGGGAGGTGATATGATGCCAGTGGTGAGCATTTCGAATAAGGGCTACTCGAACTGAACTTAAACATATGTAAATTTGCATTATGTATTCAACACTCCCAGCCAAAATAAAAATAGAGGTGTGGCAGCTGCCAAGGTAAAGAAACAACTCGGGCTTCTCGGCTTCTCGCATTTCTTCCTTGCCCTCCTTTGCCTTGGTGACCCCAGCTCACATTCTTTTTCCTTTTTTAAGTTGTAGATGGACACAGTACCTTTATTTTTTAAATTTATTTATTTTTATGTGGTGCTGAGGATCGAATCCAGAGCCTCAAACGTGCTATACCAGCACTCTACCTTTGAGCCACAACCCCCCCACCCTCCCACACCCACATTCTTTTTTTTTTTTTTTTTTTTTCTGGTATTGGGGATTGAACTGGGGGACACTCGACCACTAGGCCACATCCCCAGCCCTTTTATGTATTTTATGAGACAGGGTCTCACTGAGTTGATAAGTGCCTCGCCATTGCTGAGGCTGGCTTTGAACTCGCGATCCTCCTGCCTAAGCCTCCCAAGTGCTGGGATTACAGGCATGTGCCACCGCGCCTAGCCGCTCTCACATTCATAAATCAGTAAGCACAACCCCAACATCACGGGACACAAAAGCCACACGGCTACTAGGCCCAGCCCGCACTCAGGCCCTCAGTAGTGAATCACACACAGCATTAGAGAACCAAGTGGGAAAAAGCTGCCACCAAACCGTTCTACTGAAACAAGGGCTTCCACTGTGTGTGGAGAAAGACAACCAGCCTGACCTTCCAGGTCACCCCTGAGCTTTCACACTTGCAGTTGGATTAACTAGAGTCTGCAACTAATTAACAGGTGTGGTGAGAAAGAAAGAAACAAACAAACCTTGGCAACTTTCTCTCAGGGAATTGATGGCTGTGGGTTTGCAACAGCTCCTGCAGGCTAGGAGGAACTGAGCTGGAATTCATTATTCAAACAGCGTCCACCTATTCAGCCTTCAGAAGTATCCACTGCCAGCAGAAGTTAAAAATTCATCCCTGGCTACAGAGTTGCCTCCTTGGTTCTAGTTAAATGGTATCATCAGCAAAAGCACCTGATTGGACCAAGCCCTGGAAACTAAAAAGTCAGAGGCCCAAGAACGTGTGTTTGCTGTGTTTCCCTGACTAAGATGGCAAGGAAGGAAACACAAATATTTCCTCTCCATCAAAAGACATGATTTCTCTATATCTACTTAGAAACCAGTCCAAAATACACAATACCTTTTTCTAACATGCCCTCTGCAGACAAAAGGGTGTCATTATATCTGCTACCCAAGGCATCGTGTTAAGAGCTCTGGAAGGTTTTCTGCAGCCAGAGGAAAATAATGATCTTTAAGTCCTTTTACTTAATTCTTGAACACAGGAATAAAACACACTTACCTGGGCTGGGAGTGGTGGCACACGCCTGTCATCCCAGTGACTTGGGAAGCTAAAGCAGGAGGATCTCAAGTTCAAAGCCAGCCTCAGCAAGGTCCTAAGCAACTTAGGGAGGACCTAAGCAACTTAATGAAACCTTGTTTCAAAATGAAAACTAAAAAGAGCTGAGGAGCCAAGCATGGTGGCGCACGCCTGTAATCCCAGCGCTTAGGAGGCTGAGGCAGGAGGATCACGAGTTCAAAGCCAGCCTCAGCAATGGCGAGGCACTTAGCAACTCAGTGAGACTCTGTCTCTAATAAAATACAAGAAAAGGGCTGGGGATGTGCCCAGTGGTCTACTGCCCCTGAGTTCAGTCCCTAGTACCAAAAAAAAAAAAAAGAGCTGGGGATGTGGCTCAGTGGTTAAGCACCCCTGAGTTCAAGAAAACAAACAAACAAACAAAACACCAAAAATAAAAATAAGCAAGACTTATTTTTTTCTTACTCTTATTAACATATGTGTCATTTATTAAATTTCAAATGCATTCTAGCATTCCATCAACCCTAAATCATACTGAATGACTTGACCTTACCCTGTGGATCCCTGTGGCGGCCAAGTGCCACAGAAATAAAACATCTGTCCAAGTTAGCCTTCAGTTCTTTCCCCTTTTCAGAACTCGGCTACCAGCAAAGTACTCAGAGCTTAAAACAGTAAGTGCAATTCACGAAGGATGTGTAGATGGTGATCTATGTACGAATAGAAGCACCGTGGTGTTTGAAAGATGGCTAGCTATGAAGCCAGCACTTTCAGTTATCTGAACAAGTTTCTTAATCTAGCAAAACTTCTATTTCCGCACACTGGAAATGCAAGAGTAAACAGATAAGCTGTGTGTATCCTGACCTAAAAGGAGGCCATTCTGTTTTACTGGCTCGTGCTCAATACATGGTTTCCTTTAGCTGCATTATAAAAACGCTGTGCAAGGAGTAGCAGCAGAATTTCAAGACACTTGACTCTCACAAGCTGGATGGAAGGGAGATGGCTCAGGGCTTACAGTGGAAAATACTTCAGTGACAGGGCAGGGAGGAAAGCAGCGGTCACAGGGAAGATGCAGGGGACCATAGCCCTCTCCATAAAGGCGTTTGCCTCCTACCCAGGCAGGGGAAGCAGTCTCCTTCAAGAGTCCCTCTCAAGTCTGGCTGGGCTGCAGAGTGTGAGGAAGTCCTCAGAGAACTCCTTCTCCCCCCTCCCCATGTGGGTAGCACAGCTGCTCTCAGAACACACACCCCCCTCCTCCCACACCCCAGCCACCCTCACTGGAAGACTTTAACATCCTTGTTTACTCCTTGTAAAAGAACTTACAAGTGAAACCCAGATCCTTATCACCCGCACCACACAAAGGGGTAGGTGTCCCCTCTGCCAAGCCCCCTGCCAAGGAAGTATTCCCAGTGGGAACCTGGAAAACAATTAAAGAGGGGTGGGCTGCTCCCAGCTGTCCCTCTGCTTCCCTCCCCAGCTCCGGCCACCCTGGACCACAATCTTGGCACAGGAACACAACAGGACCCAGTGCTACGGAGCTTCTGGGCAGACCTCACAGCGCTTTCCGTCAGTTCCGTCAGTCTCTCACACTGTCCCCAGGGAGCAAGGCCGGCCCTCTGGCCCTCCATTTCCAGGGCTTCCTCACCTGACAGTCCCTCACCCAGGGCTTTGCAACTCAGAATCAACACTTTTATATTAAAAAAAAAAAAAAAAAAAAAAAAAAGTTTCCATCTCTATTAAACATGTACCAACTTTTTCTCTTATCACATTCCCTAAACAATAAAGTATGACAATTATACAGTATAACAATTACTTACATAGTATTTACATTTTATTGGATATCAGAAGTGATCTAGAGATGATTTAAAGTATACGGGAGATGCACAGAGGTTGTATGTAAATACCATACCCTTTTTTAATTTTTTTATTTGTTTTAATTGTTACACATGACAGTAGAATGCATTTATGCATTTTGATATACATCATACATAGATGGGATATAATTTCTCATTTTTCTGAGTGTACATGTTGCAGAATCATATTGGTCATGCAGTCACATATGTACATACAGTAATAATGTCTGTTTCATTCCACCATCTTTTCTATCCCCACATCCCCTCCCATCCCCTTCCTTCACTTCCCTCTACCTAATCTAAGGTAATGTTATTCTTCCCTAGTGCCCTCCGCCTTATTGTGAATTAGCATCCACATTTTAGAGAAAACATTCGGCCTTTGGTGTTGTGGGATTGGCTTATTTCGCTTAGCATGATATCCTCCAACCCCAACCATTTAATGACAAATGCCATAATTTCACCCTTCTTTAAAGCTGAGTAACATTCCATTGAGTATATATGCCACATTTTCTTTATCCTTTCATCTATTGAGGGATACCTAGGTTGGTTCCATAGTCTAGCTATTGTGAATTGAGCTGCTATAAACATTGATGTGGCTGCGTCACTATAACATGCTGATTTTAAGTCCTTTGGGTACAAACCAAGGAGTGGGACAGCTGGATCAAATGCTGGTTCCATTCCCAGTTTTCTGAAGAAATCTCCATACTGCTTTCCTTATTTAAGGGACTTGAGCATTTGTGGGTTTGGATGTCCTTGGGCAGTCCCAGAACCAGATGCCCACAGGTACCAAGGGATGACTGTAGCAGAGTGGAAAGTGCAGAATACTTACTCCCCTTGAAGGAGCCACTCATTTTAACATTCTGTTGGAGAAAAGAACCAAACATCCTAAGGGGAGTCTGGGATGTCCCACTCTCTACAGATGCAGAGCCCACCACCCCACCCAACTGACCAAATAAATCCACAGCTGTGTTGAATAAAGCGTGGACCCCTGGAAATAACCTGGAGTCCAGAGCTCAGATCCTTCATGGACTTGGCTAAACACTAAAAATGGGAACCTGGGCTTGGCTACAACAAAATAACCAGGAAAGCAAAAGCAAGGGCCTGGGATGCAGTATGAGAAAAGATTGCAAAGTATCCTCCATCCAGGCAGCAGGGACTGAGTGCTGCTACCCACAGGCACTTGTGTCAAGGATCTTGTGTGGGCCACGTGCAAAACTCTGAAGAGCTCCAAGGTCCCTTCTGCATTTCAAACTGCTCAATTAGAATGCTCAAGGTATTTGCTGCTGCCTCTGGATTCCTTCGGCAGCAGAGGCCAGTGTGTTTTGCAACCCTCCACAAGACCATGACACATCATCAACAGGAACCAGAGGGAGAAATCAATGCCAGCGACTCTGCTCAATGCTCAGTCGCAAGCAGGTAAAATGACAATAATGGCTATTATTTCCAAGTGCTTTCGCTATGCCCCGCAGTGTCCCTGTGTCTTTTATAGCACCTTATATGGCCTTTGTTTCAGTCAGATTTTCATGGCCATGACCAAAAAGACCTGCCAAGAACAATTTTAGAGGAGGAAAAGTTTATTTGGGGGCTCAGTTTCAGAGCTCTCTCAGTCCATAGACAGCTGACTCCATTGCTCTGGGCCCAAGATGAGGCAGAGCATCAGGGTGGAAGAGTGTGGTGGAGGAAAGTAGCTCAGGACATGGCCATCAGGAAGCAAAGGGAGAGAACTCTGCTCAACAGGGACAAAATATAAGCCCCAAAGTCACCCTTTCCAAAGACCCACCTCCTCCAGCCACACCCAACTTACCTACACTCACCACCCAGTTAATCCATTCAAGTGGATTAATGCACTGATTAAGTTAAGGCTCTCAAAACCCGATCATTTCACCTCTAAATTTTACTGCACTGTCTCCCACATGAGCTTTTGGGGGACATCTCATATCGAAATCATAACAGCCTCACTTTAACGTATTACTCAAACAACCTCAGGGAGCAGGGGCTGTCACCCCACTTCACAAACAAGGACACAAAGCTAACTCACCCAGCACCCTGTCCTGATATCAGACTCCAGTGTTTGCTAGCCACAGTGTCTTCCAGAAAGCAAAGAGTTTCCCTTGGCTCTAAATTTTGAGGGGATAAGGATGGCAGAAGAGGTAATCTGGGTTACAGGGGACTGTAGCTCTAACCCTCCCATCCACAAGGTGAGGTAAGGCTGGAGGGATTACTGCAGATGACCACTCAGATAAAAACACATGCTGTGTAGACAATGATACGTGCTGTGCAGACAAGCCACATTTTAAGCTTCTTTTAATTTAAAATTTTAAGTTTTATTGTAGTCATGTGAAACAGTAAAAAATAACAGATATTAATTTTAATGGTATTTTTCTACTTGTCATAGCTAAAATACTATCATTTCAATGGGCAATCAATATAAAACTTTAATAGGATATTTTACATACCTTTTTTCCAATGTCTTTGAAATTTGATGTGTATTTATACATAAAGCACATCGAAAATCAGACAAGCCACATTTCAAACGTGCAACAGACACACAAGGCTAGCAGCTACCAAACTAGACACAGCAGCTCTTCAGAGATTTCAAAGCAAATGAGTCAAGAAGTTACCATTAGAGGAAAACTTTTTTTTTTTTTTAAACCAGGGATTGAACTGAGCCACATCCCCAGTCCTTTTTTTTTTTTTTTTTTTTTTTTTTTAATTTTATTTAGAGACAGGGTCTCACTGAGTTGCTTAGCACCTTGCTTTTTGCTGAGGCTAGCTTTGATTTCTCGATCCTCCTGTCTCAGCCTCCGGAGCTGCTGGGATTACAGGCATGTGCCACCGCACCCAGCCAGAGAAAAAATGCATATCCAGGAACCAAACACAGAATTACTTGGTGCCATCAGAGCATTTGGTATATGCCAATCACCAAAAATGTATCTGATGTCAGCTTCACAAAAGAATTCCTTTTGCCTTTCATCCCTATTCTCAACTTTCCTTACAAAAATAACATTCATAAGAGGACCACTCAAATTTGGAGAAACAAGCTACCCTAAAGATAACAATGAACTTATTCAGAGTAAACACAAGGTACTTTACCAGGTATAAACAACAAGAGGAAAGAGACCCATTAAGTCAGTCACAGTTTTAAAAAACTGCTGTCACCAAGCCCATACTTAACACTTACTTAAATAGCTAAGAATTCAGAAAGGTGTCACATTGGAATACAAACAGTCCTAGAGTGCCATGATCTGATGCAGAACCTCAGGGCTTTAAAGAAAGGGAAAATAACAAAGTAATTTTAGATCTCTAGACCTCCATGAGTAGAGCTCACCAATTACAATATGATGTAACCACCATCAAAAGATTGGATTTTTTTTTAACCCTGAATAAACACACGTGAGCCAAACACGAAACCAAAATAACTTCATAGAAACTTTAAAAATTGCCCTTTTTAGCAGCACGACTAGTTCCAAGGATGTAAAAGACTTTGGGTGTGGTTCCCCCTTGTTAATGACATTTTCAAAGGTGGGCTAATATGTCTTAGTAGAGCACAGACATGGCACAACTCTCACAGAAAGAGCTCTGTGATCGATTAGCAATGTCTGCCATGGCTAAGGGAATGGGAACGCTTGGCTCAAATGCCAACTTTTAACCCTCTGTAGAAAATCTGCAAAATAACAGGGGTAAGAAGAAGACATGAGCTGCTGACTTTCATTGCATGTCCCTGTTCCTATGTACCCAGAGGATGTGATGGGCCCCATTTTTATCACAGAGCTATATAATAAGGCATATGCATTGTATTAACAAATGATTTCAGTAACGAAAATACCAAAAGTATTAGGAAGTAAAACCTATTCCTATAAATCCATTTCTTCAAATGGGGTGTACAGGGTAGATTAAACTTCAACAGCTGTCATAGTTTGGATTTAAAGTGTCTTCCATGTGTTAAAGGTTTGGTCACCAGCCTGTGGTAGAACCCTGAGGAAGTAGCTGAATCTTTAGGAGGTGGTTCAACCTTTAGGAAGTGACTTCTCAAACACTAAAAGGTGAACACACACTTCCTCCACTCTCTGCTCCCACCATGACGTAATGCCTTGCCACAGATCCAAATGAACATAGACCAAAATAAACATTTCTTCTTTTAAGTTGATTATCTCAGGTATTTTGTCACAGCAACAGAAATGAGCCACACGAGAGCCATCTCTGCTAAATTGCTGTCAATAAAAAATGTTCCTGAGTATCCATGTGGGCTTTAAATTCATCTTCCATCAGCTCTCCTAACAGAGAGAAAGCATGACAGCATCCAGAGAGCCAGGTTCCAATCTGGGTCTGCCACTTCAATATCTGTGGGGTCTCCACTCTCCCGGAGCTTCAGCTTCCTCAACTCTTCGTGGCATTGCATGGCATTAATTAACAGCATGTTTATGCAAATATTTGTTGCCTATGTCTTGAAAACAGCTATTAAAAACAGGTACAATTTATAAGGTTCTGTCTCCCCAATGCTTTTCTGATGATTTGCCCACAAATCTCGTTTAATCTTCGCAAGGAGCCTAGGAGTTTGAAACTCTCGTTATCCCCACTTTACAGATGAGGTAACCAAATAAGCTAAGTAACTAAACAAAGCTAATAAAGCACAGCCAGGCACAGTGGCACATTCCTGTAATCCCAGTGATTTCAGGAGACGGATGCAGGAGGATCACAAGTTCAAGGCCAGCCTCAACAACTAAGTGAGACCCTGTCTCAAAATTAAAAAAAAGAAAAAAGGCTGGAGATGTGGCTCAATGGTAAAATACCTCAATACTAAAAAAAAAAAAAAAAAAAAAAAAAAAAAAATTAAAAGCAATAGTAGCTAAGAAGTTACTCTTCTAAAGTAACTCTTTTAAAGCACAGCCTTAAAAGTGTTCAAGAGCCCCAGTTGTAGCTCAGTGGTAGAGCGCTTGCCTAGTGTGTGTGAGACCCTGGGCTCCATCCTCAGCACCACATAAAAATAAATAAATGAAAAAGGTATTGTGTCCATCAACAACTTAAAAAAAGAAAAAATTAAGTTCAAAAATAATTCTAATGCCAGACTGACCCACCTCCCATCACATGAAACAATTTCAGCAGCTTCTTCCCAAATCAACCAATTGAGAAAATGATGGACGGATGCCTAAAACTGTCAAGGGATAGTCCACACCCTCCACTCACGACCTTTACACACATGCAAGCAAGGAAAAATGACTAGTTTTAGGGAAAAGAAAAAATTGGCTGGATCAAGAATAAAATAGGCCAGGCACAAACTAGCAAGTTTCCTAGAAATGTGTTTCTGCCCAAACACATTTGGAATCACCTGATACATGGGCCAACATGTGTCTAACTAGGACGTTAGGCAAGGTGTGGGGACCAGTCAGTACTTGTCCACCAAGCAAAAACGGTCAGTTGCAGTGTCCTTCCCCTAGACCAACCTGCTCAGAGCCATCACCAAGCAACAGATCAAAGTGCATCTTCCCACCATCTGGTCAGCTGCAGCAGGCTCTGCTGCCCTCTACATACCTCACAGTCCTGTTTCTAGAACAACCAAAGCATCCTGTCCTCAGCAATAGACAACCTGGCTGGCCAGCCAGGGAGGTGCAAATTTAGCTTTTCCATTTTTAAAGACAGACTGGAGTCACTATGACAACATCTACCCTCCGAATTCTCCTAAGGAAGATGTCAACCTCTGACATCATCTCTCTAGGATGACACGATACACCAATGTGAGGTGTCTGGAAATGACTTCAGTGACATCAGTGTCTTGTAAAATGTCCTGTGGTCATTCTGGAGAGCATCATGCTACTCATTCTGTCAGTCCTCAAAAGTGACTGCCGCCCCCTGGACACTGAGGATACAACAGATGGGAGAAGGGATGTGGGCCTGTCCTTACCGAGCGTGTAAAGTCTACTCAGGCGTGGAGTCATATATGGGGAATCCATTCCCTTAAGCCTTCGGTCTGTCCAAGTCAAAAGCTGGCAACTCTACTCAATACAAACCACAGGCTTTCGTATGTTGTGCTGGGAAACTTAAGACGTGTGACACCTCTATCACTTACTAGAAATGCACCTGCTAAAATTAGGGGTGCAGGGATATTATGTGAAAAAAAATAGTGGCAAGGGACCCACTGATACAGCATGTGCAATACTGATCTATTCTGATTATACTATATTGATCACTGGCCTCCTTTATTGGCCCATGACATGGTTTAGAGATGTAGTGTCCCCCAAAAGCTCTTGCAAGAATTTTCAGGATTGAAATGATTAGGCTATGAGAGTCTGAAGTTAATCGGTGGATTAATGCGGGCAGTGACCTTAGGCAGGTAAGGTGTGGCTGGAGGAGGCAGGCCACTGGGGGCAGCCTTTGAGGTTTATGTCTTGTCCCTGGTGAGCAGAGCTCTCCTGCTTCCTGTTGCCATGTCCTGAGCTGCTTGTCCTTTCTTTCACCATGACGTTCTGCCTCATCTTTGGCCCAGAGTTACAGAGTCAGCCAACCACAAGCCGAACCTCTGAAACCGTGAACCAAAATAAACTTTTCCTCCTCGAAGTCCTTCTCGTCCGATCATTTGGTCACAGCCACACCAACCTGACTACAACACCCCACGTCATCCCCATCTTGCACACTTTGATAACAAGTACCAAGAGAGCCAATTCTTCCATCAAAGGAGGGATTATTCAAGCTAACAGTTACTTAGATCATCAACAGACGTCAACACGTGCCTGTGAGATATGCAAGCAGCAGGCCACCTGCACAGCCAAAGAAAGGACCCAACTAGCCCAGGTGAGCTTCAGCTTCATAGGGTAGATTGACAGGAAAAAAAAAAAATCCCAGCAACAGTCAACAATCCACGTGTGCTTACACTAGTGCCTGTGCACGTACACACAACCAATTCGGGCAGTAGAAACCCTCAACAAGCATTTAAAAAAAAAAAAAAATCTCTCTCTCAGGTGGTAATCACCTATCCAAGGGCAGCCAACACCTCCAGGGATCAGCTGACTGTTGTAAATAACCTCTGCGGGCCAGGTGTGCGCCCCATCCCAAGGGGCAGCGTCTATTTAATTCTGGCTTAGCGTTGTTGCCAACCAAGAACAGAGGCCCGAGGCTGCCACGACACCCAGTTTTTCCACAGTAACCTAGCCTTTTAAGGGAATCTCCCATGAGGACAGGAGGTTCCATCTGTTTGGGTCACCATTGTCTTACCAGTGCATGGAATAGCACCTGGCACACGGGAGGTTCTTGGAAAACACTCCGAGGCATGAACATGAGAGGCTCCATTTTTTTTATTTTTTTATTTTTTTTATTTTAAACCCAGTCTGGCCAAACAGAGCATCTGTTGGCTAAATGCCCTCTACAGAAATCCAGGTCATCGAAGTAACTGTCCCCGCTCCACTTCTCTTTTCTACACTGAGACAAAAATGCAGAACTAGCCTTGATTTCTCATTTTAGACAGATTCCTTCCTCACCACCCCGACCATTAGATTTTTTGTTTTATTTTAGTACTGCGATTGAACCAGGAATGCTCAAGCACTGAGCCCCAGCCCCAGCCCCCCTTTTTATTTTTTATCTTGAGCCAGGCTCTATCTACATGGCCCAGGCTGGCCCTGAATTTCGATCCTCCTGCCTCAGCCTCTGGAGTTGCTGTGATTGCAGGCAAATGCCACCACGCCCATCTTTGGGTATTTTTAAAGTCAAGATAGTTTTCAAAGTCATCCATATCTTCATTGGCATGCACAAACCTCTGGTTTTATTAATCTAGAGTTTTGAAGAAATAAGGTTGAATGTTCCTTTTTTTTTTTTTAATATTTATTTATTTGCTTTTAGTTATACACAATGCGTTTTTACGTGGTGCTGAGGTTTGAACCCGGGCCGCGCATGTGCTAGGCGAGCACTCTACCGCTGAGCCACAACCCCAGCCCTGAATGTTCCTTTTAAAAGCACAAACAAAGCAAGCCTGGGACAGTATTACTGAGGAGTGTCATATATGTAGTCCTGTTTCCTGAATCAGGTCTTATTATCTTGATTTTAATGTAAAGAGACTCAGACTAAGAAAGATCAGTAAGGGTCTAACTCCTGCTGGAAGCCTGTAGCAGTGATGTTATCTTTGGGGTGTCCAGCTGGGGTCCAGGCCCTTGGTGTCCCTGAGCAAGACACAGAGAAGTAACAGGCAAAGCACAGACTGACTGAAGGTGAAGGCAAACAGCACTCCATAGGGTACAGCAGAGTGCATCAAGCAAGCGTGAGGCTCAAGGCCCCGTGTCTGGAAATTGGTGCTTTATATGCTGAGCTGTGAGGCGGTCTCTTCCCTATGCAGATCTGACAGAAGACCTTACCCCATTTGCTCCCATTGGTTACCTTATGACACCCAAATGAGAATAGCGTCCAATTTTCCCCCACTGGTTACTTTAGAACACTAATTAGAATAGTGTCCACTTGCCAGGCTGGGCGGTGCACGACTGTAATCCCAGCAGCTCGGGAGGCTGAGGCAGGAGGATCACGAGTTCAAAGCCAGCCTCAGAAACTGAACAAGGCCCTAAGCAACTCAGTGAGACCTTGTCTCTAAATAAAATGTAAAAGGGGTTGGGGATGTGGCTCAGTGGTTAAGTGCCCGTGGGTTCAATCCCCAGTAACAAAAAAATAAAATGAAATACTGTCCACTTTACCCCCATTAGTCATTTTAGAATACCTAACCTGGGGCAGGAGTTACCATGGGCAATAAGTCCTCAGTGGCGGGAGTTGTCATGTTAATGGGACTTGATGCCTCATCTCCAGGTCTTGTCTACCAGCATTCTTCTTGTACCCTGCCTCCGTAAGCTTGGAGTCCCTGAACTCCTACCTCATAGCATCAGGTTGTGAACCTGATCTCTGTCTGATGTCACTGCCTTTGATCTGTACTTCTGCTGACATTTAGGGCATACAGTCACCTTCTCCTTTTGTTTAGTCTTATTTATTTATTTATGAATGTATGTATTTTTCAGTAACAAGGATTGATCCCAAGGGTACTTTACCACTGAGCCACATCCCCAGCTCTTTTTTATTTAGAGACAGAGTCTCACTGACTTCCTTAGTGCCTCACTTTTGCTGAGGCTGGTTTGGGACTCACAATCCTCCTGCCTCAGCCTCCTGAGCCACTGGGATTACAGGCATGTGCCACCACGCAAGCCTACCTTCTCCTTTTTTCACAACTAACCCTCTGTAGTTGACTTGGTGCTTTTTCAGCCACATTAGCTCATCCAAGTCACCAACCTGAACACCTCCTGCTAATTTATAACCTCAAGGACCAAGACCTCTGATCCCCAATCAGGGTCAGGTTTCTGGGCTACATGCTTACTGTTGTACCCTGCCTGTATTGGCTTTGCTATTCACCACTGTAATTAAATGCCACAAAGACAGATATGAAGTCCTTCTATTACTCTATCACCACTCCTGGCCCATAGGTGCTCAATAAAATATCTGCTGAATAAATGAGTTTCTGGGGGTGGGAAACTTACGGGCATTCCATTAACCAGAATCTGCCCACCACCTAGTTGCTACTCCCTGGAGATATTTTTCCCCCTTTGTAAAAAAAATTTTTTTTTTTTTAATCAGGCACTGAACCCCAGGGGCACTTGACCACTGAACCACATTCCCATCACAGCCCTTATTTTTTTTTTTTTTTTTTTCCATTTTAAGACAGGGTCTTGCTAAATTGCTCAGGATCTCATTAAATCAATGAGGCTGACCTTGAATTTGGGATCCTCCAGCCTCCAGAGCCGCTGGGATTACCAGAGTGCCACACCTGCTCAGCTAAATGATACCCTCTTTAAATTGTACAACCTATAGATTTGGAGGCAATATTCTCTTCCCTTTGGGATTTATGGTAACACCTGGCTCCCCTGGAGGTAGCAAGGTTAGCAAGATAATGGAAGGGATTTTAGCACCGTAGGAAGCAAACTCACAGGAAAAAGTAACAGGAAGTGCATCTCACAAATCAGGGTAAGCACCAGGCACCTGATTTGCACACTGCATTAGGGCACAACACTGCTAAACTACTCAGCATAGAGTCCATAATCTCCAAAATTCCCAAAGAATTTTAGAAGCTATTTAGTTAAGAGTGAAGGAAATAACCCCAAAGTAATCAAAAGCCTTAACATAATCCCACAGCTGGCTAACCAGCCACTCCAGAATCCAAACCATCTCTTGCCAAATTCAAGTCCAGCTCCCTCAGACCTGTGCCTGAAGTCACATGTGATTCAGAGCCTGCAGCCCACACTCAGATGATATACGGGATAATAAAAATACCACATTATTACCAAGTAACTATAGTCAATGCCCCAAACAGTAGTTCTCAAACGACAAATCATATCGATTCGATTATTCTTAAGAGGAGTCAAAAAAAAACTCACCACCAACAAATTCACTCTATCTACAGTTATTATCTGCTTATTCAGAAGCTGAAGTAATTTGCTGAAAGGTCGTCCCTTCAATGTAACCAAATAAAATCCTATGCTAATTGCATTACTTCCTTATTTAATTGTAGCAAATACAGGAAGACACCTTTATTCCACCCAGCATTTAGGGGACTTACTTACATAGGAAAAATAACACACTAGAAGGCATAAAGCTGCGTCTTTTAATTTTATCTCCTGTGCAATTAGGAAAAACTGGAAACTGCCTTCAAACAGCAACTGGTCTGAAAACCAAAATAATCCTGAGAGATGATTAGAGAAACCTACTAAAGCCACCCCCACTAACTGCCCAGGTGATCTTAGATGAATGAAAACTTCCTTCTGCTCAAGTTAGCTCATTCCAAAGTGGCAACAGGCATGGTTTCTACTTCCAAGGAGAATTAAGGGATATAAAAAACCCAGGCACACCGTCTAAACCATGCACATGCTGGGTGAGTATGGGCTATTACAACCACTGCACCCATTTTAGAGATGAAAAAGCTGAGGTCTCTTTGCCCAAGGCAACTGCTACAATGGACCAAGAAGTCCAGCCTCAGTGTGTGAGGGCTCAGTGTGGTTTCTAAATAAAAGGCATGTATATCTGGAATTCCCAGACCCTCATCACCACCCAATCCCACTTCCGCGAGATGTTGGGTCACTTGCCGAAGGCAGTGTTGCCACCCAGTGCCAAAACTAAGAACAGCCACGAGCCCTGAGCCTTCAGTCACCAAAAGGAAACACTTCGGAAAAAGGGGCATTATTTATCTATCTATTTATTTATTTTGGTACCAGGGATTAAACCCAGGGGCGCTTAACCACTGAGCCACATCCCCAGCCCTTTTTATTTTTTATTTAGAGACAGGGTCCCGCTGAGTTGCTTAGGGCCTCCCTAAGTTGCTGAAGCTGGCTTTGAACTTGTGATCCTCCTGCCTCAGCCTCCGGAGCTGCTAGGATTACCGGAGCTGCTAGGATTACCGGCATGCACCCGGCTAAGGGGTATTATTTTTAAAATGGACAGGACTATTATAAATAGGATAGGACCATTAATAAATAACAGATCCTCCTAATAATTTTGAAAAAGTTTTAAAGACAATCTTGACATCAATAGCATGTCCCTACTAATCGAGACTATGCTTGGTAAATGGCTTCCGGCTGCACCCCCTACCCAAATCATTCCAAATTAATGAGTGTATCTGGTTCAAGTGCACCGTGGAATTCATGAGGCAGCAGCAGCAATGAGAACTCAGCTCTTTGATTCATAGAGTAACTGATATGAATTCCTCAAAAGCGAACCCGCTACATTATACAACAACCCGCTCCACTCGCCTTGTTAGAAAGATAGTATCACAGACCCAAAAATAAGACCAGTTGTCCTATTTTCTTCCATGGAAGTGTTACATATTCCATGAACTATGCTTTCATTCCTTCCTTTTCAGTTGCTAGATTTCAGCAGCCAACTGTGTCACTTTGCTACGCCCCAAAAATAGCTAAACCGAGTAGTTTAAAATCACATTTTGTTGTTTGGCCAGAAAACCATCAGGCTGATTTCAGTCTGGGGAAAAAAAAAAAAAGTGATTAGAGGACAGGGGCCGTGCCTGGATCTGTGATCCCCTCTTGTCCCCTCTGCGGGTCTGGATCAGTGAAAACAGGGAGACAGGGACAGGGTCACCCAGGTGCAAAAGGAGAGCAGCCAGTCAATAGTACTGTTTGCTTCCCATCAGTGGCGCCAAATTAAAGCACCAAAATGCCAGCAACAGAGCAGAGCCACTGCCTGCTGTCCATAGAGCCCAAGAAGAGGGACCGTCGTCACCACAGGCACAGCACCAAGTCATTCTTCCTACAAGGGGATCTGGGAGACTCACATGGAATGTTTGCAGACTTCAGGAAGCATTTTTCCCACTTGCAACAGAAAAGGCAGAGATGTCTTTGCAATGCGGACGAGGAGGGATGAGGCAGTACCTTACACCTTTACGTTTTACTAATTTGAGATGGGATGTGCTCCAGCCAGTCCTTCTTCCCCATCCCCATAGCAAGGCCAGGCACAAAAACCCATTATATGTACATTATACAAATAAAACAACAAATGTGTTTATACCTACATGGTCTTTGGCTCCGTTTTCTTCTTTCCATATACTCCTATCCAAATCGCTTTAATATACATAAAAATGGTTAATGTATTGAGACTTACTATTCATCATGTGCAATGATAAGTCCTTACATGCATTTTCATTCAAGTCCCCTAATGATCTGAGGAGTGAGGATACTATCACCATCCCATTTCACAAAGTGAAAAAAAAAAAAAAAGAGAGGCACAGAGATGTTAAGTAACTCATCTAAAGTAGCAGAGTAGTTGTCTAAAGTAGTTATGACAGAAGCAAGTGAATTCCAAAGGCCCAAGTTCTTAGTCCTCTAATATTTCATACCACTCTCAATGGGAACCTGATTTAGAAAACCAGTTAAAAGCATTAACAAGTTCCAAACTACTACAGAAGTTCTTCTTGCTCTGTGCTGGCAACAGTACACTTGAGTCCCCTAAACTGGATGAAACATACCAAAGTTCTCATTCATGGTGTGAATTGCCTCCCACCTGACCCAACCCCAAGTAGAACAGTACCACCACCCGACTGGAGCTGCAAAAAGAGAGCATAGAGAACCTGATGCGCTCTCATTACACCGTCTAAAGAACACTTGTTAAAATGTTTCTTAAATGTTAGTCATATCAAGTGCCTATCAAAACCAGCAGCCAGCACAGACCCAGTAAGCCGTTTCCCGTTGATTATGTTTTTTTCTCCTGTCAAAAACACTAGATGGTTTGCTACACATGACACCAAGTAAAATGGCCCCTAAAGGAGGGGGACCTTGTTCACGGCATCCTCTAGCTAAACCCACCCATCGTGCACAGCCACCACTTAGAGAGCTGGCCCTCCTTCTCAGAATAGGGGTCAAGTGTGAATCACCGGCTAGACACTGCGGTCATCGTGGGCTTCCCTCAAAGTGAAATTCACCAAAGTTACTTCCAGATTTTTATTCTTCTAAGAGATTAACGATTCTTTGGCTCTGGAAATTTCAGACAGGAGAATTGTAGGGAAAAAAAAAAAAAAAAAACAGGAGGAAGTAAACAGAGAGTGGTGAAACACATTGTTTTTAGAAAGACTATATGCATGCACACGTGCATGCTTGTGGTGCTGGGGACCAAACACGGGGCCTCATGCGAAGTGACTCTACCACTGAGCCAAGCCCCTAGCCCTGGGGTCACTATTGTTTTGTTTTGTTTGTTACAACTCTATACACAGCATTAAAAAAAAAGTCAAAACGAGGTCAGGAGCAGATAATCGTTTTTACAGATGGGTGGCATCTGATTTCCTAAGTGCAAAGAACATTCTCGTGGTCCCTGTACTGGGCTCTTTGCAGGCAAGCAGGTCACCCCCATTCCTCAGGGAAATGGAGGTACTTGATCTTTTAATCCTTTGCAAATATTTACCAAGGGCCAAAAGCATGCACAGACAACTTTGGCCTAATATGTGCCCAGGCTAAATTGTTCTGGGACATATTCAGTAATGGTGCCAAATTCCACAAGAAGGTCTCACAGTCTCAAAACATTTCTCACTTGCCTGAGCCCGTTCCTCTACCTCACAGTGGCTGCTGGCTTGACCCAGATTGAGCACTGGTAGAGAATTCAGAGTCAGGACCCTCTTTCTTGGCTTCCACTACATCATTAGATTTACAGACCTTTTATTCCCTACACAGGTGCAGCCAAGAACACAGTGCCAGGGACTCCCACTCATCACCTGAGAGCAGCCAGTCTGTAACCAAGGTGTACCAAGGACTTGCTGAAGGGCATCAGATACTTTTGAGGGAACTTCAAATGTCCTCAGTTTTTCCCATTATGAAATATGGCCTCTTGGGGCTGGGGTTGTAGCTCAGCAGTAGAGCGCTCGCCTAGCACGTGTGAGGCCCGGGTTCGATCCTCAGCACCACGTAAAAATAAAGGCATTGTGTACAACTAAAGCAAATAAATAAATATTAAAATATATATATATATATGGCCTCTAGAAAGGTGTGCCCCAGGATAAAAGGTCAATCATAACTTCTAATCTCCAGATTCCAAATACACACTCATAATCTTCATCCTGCATGGCACACATGGCCCCACATACTGCTAGAAAACACTGGGTGGAAATCTAGATTAAAAACCACACAGAGTGTGGTGGTGCATGCCTATAATCCCAGGGGCTTGGAAGGCTAAAGCAGGAGGATTGCAAGTCTGAAGGCAGCCTCAGTAACTTAGTAAGACCCTGTCTCAAAATAAAGAATAAAAATTTTAAAAGATGGGAATGCGGCTCAGTGGTTAAGAATCCCTGGGTTCAATCCACAGTACTACCAAAAGAAAAGAAAGGCAACTACCACTGCCTTTCACAGTCAAAGGCTAAGTGTAAAAACAACCTACTAGCTACCAATGCTTAACCCAGGTCAGATCAATTCAAGTGCCTAGACTCTTTCTTTGGGTAAGAATTACCAGAAATGCGGAATAAGAGAGACAGGAAAGAGAACAAGTAATAACGATCACGTTAGGGCATTTAAAATGATATTGCATGAACAGCAAGGAATTGGTACACAATTATAACCCATTATGCAATGTTATCTTAGGAGTTCTACGATTCACCATGGGACAGCACCTTTCTTATGCTAGCAAACCTTTCCTACAACCTTTCTTCCTCCAGGGACCGTTACTCCCTCTATTTCAAAAGATCCTGTTACGTCTATTTGTATTAATGTTCCTGCTTCATCAACCCTCTCCCATGAACACTGTCTAGGAGGGAACATCAAAAAATTTATTTCATAAACGTTGTCAAGAACAGAGACCTAGTTTAGAGACTGGGTAAAGAGTCTTCAAACTATACATTTGACATGGGGGAGTGGGGGTACCTGTGTGATCACTCACACCATTTCCGAGACTAAGAAAGCCAACTTCTAAATATTACGTTTGCCTTTTTCTAAGAAGGCCAGAAGGGATACCCATCAGGATTAAAGCATGCAAAAACACGCAACGCAGGAAGAGATGGCTTAGGGGAATTGGGATTCATAGGACATCAATCACGGCTCTTCCAATTCTGATATATCAGGCTATACAGCTGAGCGTGTCCATCTGAAATGTTTCCAACGGCAGCCACCTGGATGCAAAGTAATCACGGTACAAAACATTGGAATCAAAAAGAAGTTTCACTCTGAAGGCCAAGAGAGAAATCTATTTTTAAAAAGAGTTTGTGCTGAATAGCTGGAGAATGCAAAACAGATAAAAGGTTAACCCTTTCAGGTAACATTATTTTATATCCTGTGGTTGGAGATACAGACCAGATATTTAAATGAATTGTAAGTAAAATTTGCTTTAAAATAATGTGTTGAGACCGGCAAAGTAAAGGTGACCAGAGAGGAAACAGGAGGTACTTGGGAATGAAATTGGTCAAATTAACTGTTATCTTATGTGCATGTACAAATATGTAACAAGAATCTCACTGTTGTGTATAATTATAACGCACCAAAAAGGATAAGAAAAAAATATTTGGGGGGGTGTGGAGGGGGATAGATAAAATCAGACTGAGTTGACAATTGTTGAAGCCCAGTAAGAGATAGATAAGTCCATTATAGTCTTATGTATTTATATTTTTTCACAATAATGTTTTGAAAAAGATGTAGAAGAATGGAAGATGCACAATATCATGTGTGATCATCCTACTGCTTTGCGCTTTGAAAGCCATCACTTGAAGCACCAAAGGTGAGGCTGATGCCACACCTGCCCTGCTGTTCAAAGAGTAAAATCCACCCTTTGCTGTTTCTGATCCCCTGGGGAAAGACCTATGCCAGAGGCTGTTTTCAAAGCCCTCTTCAACTACAGAGACCCTGTATCCCGAACTGGATTTGGGTTAAGAGCTCACAAAGAAGACCCTAATCCAAAACCAGAAGCATTTTTATCCCGCTGGTCAAACACTGAAATGCTTCTGAGGTATCTTGGGAGTCCCCCAGCAAACTCTGGACCCCAACACACACACACACACACACACACACACACACACACACACACACACACACACACGATTTCAGCCGTCCAACGAGCTGCAGAGCAGAGCTGTGGCCGCCTCCTGGCGCCCAGGGGCGTCGCAGCCCCCAGCCTCGAACCTGGGCGGGTGAGCCCCATCCCCACGGCGTGGAGGCGGCGGAGGCCCACCAGTGGAGGTGGCAGGAACTCGACGAGTGGCTCGGGGGCGCCCCCTGAGGTCCACCGGCGTCGCGGCACCCTCGGAAAACCGAAAGCCGGAGTCTTTCACGGCTCTGACATTTTAACTTTGCCTGGTTCTAAAAACTGCCGGCACACTCTCTCGCTGCACTTTTCCAAACCAAATCTTTATCTTCCCTATGCCTCCCACCACTGCCCCTTCCCTTTCCTACACCCCTCGGCTCCCGGACACGGGTAAAGACTATTTACCTGGCATCATGGGCACAAGAAATAAGGAAGAGGAAAGTACTTCAAGCCCCACCAAGGCGGCATCCCTTACAAGTCCCATTTTGGATTTCAAGCTTCCTTAGACACACACAAAAAAAAAAAAAAAAAAAAAAGAAAAAAGAAAAAGAAAGAAAGAAAAGAAAGAAATCACGGTGGTAACATTAACTACATCACCGAGCAAGAAGGCCAGAAATGGAATTGGAAATCTGATTCTCAAGGCTGCCCTCCGCTGCCTTCCCCTTCCCCTATTTAAGCGTGGCCCTCACAAAGCTCGCCTCCTGTGTGTACCTGAACCCACTTAGTCGGCAAGTCCGTGCCAAAGGAGCTCCTTGCAAGGGGAGACGACTAATACAAACACTGACCGTTGGCCTTTAAGAGAGAAAGGGCAGCCCTTTCTTAGGGGAGATGCCCCCCGGGCCCCACTCCCGAGGAGGCAGGGCTTTGGCGGGCAAATACCAGGCCTCCAGGTTACAGTGGACACACATCCTGGCTCAGCCTCAGGGCTGGGTTTCTGGACTGTGGCAAGAGCTCAGTGCAGCTCCAGGGACTGAAGGATGCGCAGAGAAAAAAGGGGGTGCTGGAAAAAAAAAAAAAAAAAACGGTGCTTTGCCTCTCTGTCCCTCAAGCCCCCCCCCACCCCGAGCCAGCAAAGGGAGCACTCGCAGCCAGTCCCCCTGGAGAGGGTCCCCGAGGGCAACCAGGACGCCCGCGCCCTGCTCTGGGGCGCACAACGGGGCTGGGGGACCCGCTGCACCAAAACCTGGCGCTCCGACCGCTGGGGACAGGCGGCTGTTGCCAGGGAAAGCAGAAACATCGGGACACATGGCTCTTTTTCTCGATTCAGATAACCCCCACCTCCAAGTACCCAAGAACTGGTGGATGAGAAGGCAGAAAAAAACGAGGGATTCTCGGTCCTTCGGGGAGTGAGAAATGAAGACAGCCGTCTCCTTTTCCCCACCCTTTCCCCCAGGCTAGGGCAGAGGACGTGGCCTCCATCCCCAGGGAAGGAGCTGGACAGCTTCGAGGGAGCTTGGGGATGCAGCACGGGGGCCCAGCCAGAGGGGAGAGGAAGGCAGCTGGCCTCTGCCCTCCCGAAGCGGGGAGGGTGTCTGCCGGCTGCGGGAAGTGGAGGGTCGCCGAGCTGAACACCGTTACGTGCAGTGATTTATTATTGTCACCAGTGGCCAATACTGTTCCTGTCTTAACCTGACCAGAAAGGAGCGGGTCTGGGTCTGTCAGCCGCGAACAGCCTGCAAAAGGGCAAAGATGAAGGTAGGCAGGGCGCGCGAGGCAGGGAAAAAATCCGCCCCGGCGCGAACGGCAACCCAGTCGCCGACCCGCCCCCTGCGCCCCGACCCCGGCAGCCCAGCAAGGCAGAGCAGCCGAGAAAAGGTGGTCGCGGGACGCGAGAGGAACCGATCTCCCTTAACAGCCTGCTCTCTGCCCTCCCACTGTGCCCAGGCCCCCACGCCCAGAGAGCTGCCTCGCGCCAGCACCGAGGCGTAGCCCGCGCCCCAGACCCAAGCTGGGGTACGGAGAGGCGCCCCCGGCCCCTGAGACCCCCATATCTTAATGCTACATCGCCAGCCTCCAGCTACTATCCCCGAACACCTCGCTTCCAAAGGGTCGGAGAACTGCAAAACGAGCTCCCTTTAAGAGCTCTTGCAATCCTCGCTGGAGCGAGGGAAGCACCCAGGACCCCTCAAACCCCACAGAAGCATCCTTCCCACGGCCTTAGTCTCGCCAACCGTCCTACAACTCTAGCCTCCCGATTGGCGCCGGATCAGCAAAGCGAGTCCCCTTTTTTCTCCAGACTCCTTCCCCGAGCCCCCCCAAACCAGAGCGGGAGCAGACCCCTGGTTTCCAATCCTCTTACCCGGCCGGCTCCCGCTCTCACCCTCCCTGACCACCAGCCCCCCAAACATTGCCAAAACCAGTGAAGCAGATCCCTTTTTCCTCCCCAGGAGCCCGGCCCCCCACCACCCTCTCCAGGGTCTCCAGGACTGGCGCCCAAGCTCCGCGCTCCGGCAACAACTCGGCATACCCAGCGCGCGCGGGCCGGGGCTGCGTCCCCTCGGCCGCCGGCACTCACCGGGGAAGCACACGACATAATGGAGCACGGAACTGGTGATTTTCAGGAACAAAATCCACCAACACGGTTCCAGTAACCTCCGCATGTCCGAAAACGCACATCGAAAAGAAGAAAGCAGGGGGGGTAAACTTGTTGAATAAGTTCTTGCTTCCGTGCGAGCCTCCGCTAAGCCTGGGCGCTTTCCCGGCTCGCCAGCTCCACGGGCCCCCCACGCTCAGCGGCGAGTCCCCCTGGAATCCGGGAAGCCACCGAGCGCCCCCCCGGAAAATCTCAAAAAGTGACTGGGGATGCAAAGCCACGCTGGGGACGATCCTCTCGCCGGAGAAGGGCTGGTTGCCGTTCAAACTGGAGCGAGCGGTGCGGGCAGGGCGAGGAGTGGGCGGACGGCGACGATGCCCGGGGCCCGGGGCAGGCAGGAGCCGCGGGCGGCGACGGCGAGCAGCCGAGGATCTCCAACTTGAGTCGGCAGCACAGCGCAGCCGGAGAGCCGGCGGGCGGCGGCGGGCTGAGCGCGGCGCGGCGTCTCCGGGCTTCAGGCAGGCAGCTCCTTCCAGGGCCCCGGGAAGGAAGGAGGCATGTTTGCGAGCGGGGAAGGGGAGGGCAGAGGCGGGGGGAGCGAAGGGCCCCCCCAGAATAGAAACGGCCGGAGGAAACGCAGGAAAACACAAAGGATCTCAGAGGGGCGCTGGGGCGAGGGCGCCTTCAGTCCATGCTCCTGAAAGTTGTGGCTCCGGCGCAGGCTGGGGAGGAATCGGGAGCGCGGGGCTGGAAACTGGCCATGCCTCCATACAGGAAGTAACATGTGAGCATGGATCCTGGCAGAGACTTTAAAGCCGGCGAGCGGGCGAGCGAGCGAGCAGGGGGCGCGCGGCGGCGGGGACGCGCTGTGACGACGGGGGCGCGCAGTCTGGGGCCGCCGGCGACGGGGACGCGCGCTCCGCGTTCTTAAAGCGGCCACGCTTTGCTCCCGCCTTCCAAGGGTCCCACAGCTCAGCTCTGCAGGCTCACCCCGGGAGCTGCGGGCTCTACTGGGAAGAGTTTGGTGGCTGGGGGTGACTCTGGCTCAATCTCGGAGACAGAGGAGAGCGGCAGCCTTCTGGGGCCGACGTGTCTGCCAGATTCCCGTTGTGCGAGTTCTTAAAGACGCTGCGCGCTCCGCGCGTTTGGCTAGATTCCCCAGTCCGCGTAGCTCGCTGATCCGGGACTTGGGGTGGGGTAGGGAGATGGCTTGGCCCGAGTCTGGGGAAAAGACAGAGGCGACCAGCTGCCTTTTCTAGGGCGAAAGGGTTTCCTGTTCGGCTTCACTGCCTTGACAGCGCCGCGGTGGGGCGCACCATCCGCGCCCCCTGTTCGCGCCCCCAGCCCAGCGCATTCCCCCGCCTTGAAACAAAGCCGACCGGCCTTTGCACTTAGGTTGCCTTGAGATTTAATTCCCCCCACCCCTTTTCGAGCTTCCATTGGCCGAGTCCAGGACTGGAGAGGGGGGAGGGGAGGGATATCGATCCCAGGCTTGCAAAATCGAACCCTTCCAAGTCCCACACCCCCTTTCCCGGAGCCACTAAGAATAGGTGGCGGAGTTTTCCCAACTCGCAGCTCCTCCGGAGAAGGTTCGTGCACCCCAGTCTGACCGCGGGGAGGGCACAGGAAGTGCGCCTCTTACCCCTGGCGGGGTGAAAGCAGCGCCGCGGGGCAGGACTGATTTCCTGGCAGCTACCCGGGGAGCCACTGCTTCTTCAGCACTGGGGAGAGGCATCCGGGGGAAATGGGAGGACTAGGCTTATCTGTAATGAGTTTTGTCCCTTGGCTCTCGGTGAGAAGATCTTTATCGCTTAGACTTCTAAGCGCCCTATTTTCCTTCTTACGCTAATACTAAAAGTGGGGGAGGCGGGCTTTTGATTAAATGTGTAATTGAGCCAAGATAATTAGCCATTTGTAATTTTTGCCTAATTTTTCTGCCTGTGTTTAAAAGCGCTATTGACAGGCTTTTAACGTGCCCCTGCTGTTTCATCCCACCACGGCAGGGTCCCCCAACACGCCCGAACGTCCCAACCGGATGCTCGGTTTTCAAATAATATACAGATGTTCGGAGATCCTCCCGCAAGATGTGATTAGGGAAGCAATTTCACACCCACACTTCCAAAGAAAAACCTTTGAAAAGTTAAGTTTGGGATGACAAACTAATAAAAGCCAGGAAGTTCCTGGGGAGGGCCCAAGCTCTATCTTTAGCAGAACGGGGTGAACACCCTTCACCGGGTGGGGAACAAGGCCAGTTTGTTTGCTTTGGAATTTGGTCCTTCCTGGTTTTGTTGGAGTCCCGAATCCTTCACGAATGCTTGTCAGGGCCAGTATTCTTGGAAGTGTTGTGTTTAAGGGACGTTCCTTTGTCAGCAGAGGTTTGAGACAGGTTGTAATGACCCCAGCAAACCTACTTCTTTAAAGGTGAAGTGATAAAGTGGGGGGAAATCTGTTGAATTTAAGTAGCACTCAGATCAGCATCCTCGGGCGAGTTTCCTCATCTGTAAAATGGACATAATAAAAGCTGCCCTTTGTGAAGCGCTTACTGTCTACCGGGCACCGTGCCAAATTCTTTCTACCGACTGTTCGCTGCTTCGACAAAGTTACTGGACACCGACCTTGCAGAGCATGCTGGGAACACAACACACAACTGTGAAACGTTACATGGAAAGAAAGGGCAGATTTGGAGAGTGAATCACCACTACCCTCACTGTGCAGGGGCTCCATGCTAAAATTTCATAGCATTGTAGGTCTGGGCTACTGACTGCCGTAAGGCCCTAGGTTGAAGTTTACCCCAAACTGCTCTCAGAAGCACAACCCAGGGACCATCTGTTCTTTAAAAAAAGTTTTACAGGTACATTAGGCAGATGTGTTTTAAATTCATTCTACAACCGACTACACAGCATAAGGACCAGCCACTCTTTCAAGTACTGGTGCCCCCAAATTACCAGGCAGTGCCCCTGCCATGCTCCCACCTGATTACAATGTACACAGCCCCCACCCCATGTGGCTGCTGCACAGTACAAGGAGCAGAGCTGGCCTGAAGTGTCCTGGGGAGGGGAGAGGAGAGAGGAGTTCACTTCCTTGGTGGAAAGATGAGAAGGCTTCAATGAGAAGATGCTGCTGTCTGTAGCAAATTACCCTCCATTTAGCAGCTGAAAACAGTACACATTTATCTTGCAGATCTAAAAGTCTTGAGTTTGGGGCTGGGGTTGTAGCTCAGTGGTAGGGTGCTTGCCTAGCATGTGTGGTTTGATTCTCAGCATCACATAAAAATAAAATAAAGGCATGCTGGCCATCTACAACCACAAAAGAATTTAAAAATAAAATAAAGGTATTGTGTCCATCTGCAATTAAAAAAAAATACTTAAAAGTCTGAGTTTGGGGCATAGCACAGCTGGGTCCTTTGCTCAGGGTCTCATGTGGCTGAAATCAAGGTGTGGGCCAGGATCTCTCTCCTTAAGAACTGGGGGTCCTCTTCCAGTGACTGGCAAAACTCAGTTCCTTGTTGTTGTAGGACTGAGATCTTCATTTTCTTGCTGGCTCGTGGCCCAGGTTGCTCTTCTTTACAGGTTCCGTGCCACACAAACATGGCAGCTTCCTTCTTCCAAGCTGGCAGGAAACCCCCATGTGATTGGCTTGAGAGTAACTTATCTGTCACTTTTGCAATATGAATGTCTAACCCACTCTTAGGACAAGAGAATTGTAGATAAGGGAGTAGGAAATTTAGGGACCATCCTGTTAATGACCTATTTGGAGTACAGATGCCCCTTAAATTATGGTGGTGAGGTTACAGCCTGAGAAACCCATTGTAAGTCAAAAATGCCATGAGGCAAAAAAAACATTTAATACACCTACTGAACATCCTAGCCTAGCAACACAGCAACTGTAGAATATGGGTTTCCCTTCAGGATCACGTGGCTAATGAAGAGCTGCTGCTGCCTAGCATCTCAAGAGCATACGCTAGCCCCAGTCAAAGTTTCAACTTCAAAATTCAAAGTCAGGAACCATCTCTATAGACTGGTGGTTAAAAGCAGTAGTTCTCAAACCACCTTAGCTGGGTTCTGGTGTTGCTTATATAAGCGTGACCATGGGCAACTTAACCTCTTTGTGCCTGGGCTTTCTCGTTTGTAAAGTGGGAAAATAACAGAACCTACTTCCAAATTGAGAGGATTAAAAGGAATTAATATACATAAAGTACTCAAAGTGGTGCCAGGCACCTAATAAGCATTGAATAAATGTAAGCTATTACTGTTATCTGTTCACCCAGCAATGCGATAGAGAGTGAGCATCTGTTATTTTCTAGCTACACAGGCTTCCATTTCTTCTAGTAATAACACCCCCAGTTTCCCTATGTACAAATCTCCCCAGATGGGCTTGGTGAGTCTCCTCCAATCTTTTCCCACCCCTTGCTCTGTGCCTGCCTTTCTCACTTGCTCAGCATGGACACGTGTCCAGCCCTTGCTATGGGGAACAAGCATCTCAGCCCCGCAAGCCTGACCAACCCTGTTTCCAGTTGGTACAATGACAGTCACACTTCCTCTTGGGTTTGCCAGGCTGGATGAACTTTGGCCTTGAAGTGCAGAGGGGATGGGGCCCGCTGCAGCGAGGCTGCCTGAAGATAAACGGATATAAGGAAAGGACAGAAGGAGGCAGAACAGGACAGAGGTGGGGGCCAAGGAACTCCCAATATCTTCATTGAAGTCCTTGAATTAAGTTATACCTGAAGCCAGAGCAAACTGGGCTTTTCAATTACCTGAGCTGATAAATTCCTCTTACTGCTTATTCGCCTTTGAGTGGAGTTTTATTGAAACTAAAAACCTGAAATCTGGAACCAGTGGTGACTGGTACGTAAAATGTCCACATTTCACAAAGAAGGAGGCAGGAGCTGTTAGAACTCAGTGATTTTGTTGAGGTGATTGAGATGGTAAACAACAAAGACTCGAGCTTCTGACACCAGATCTATTGTATCAATCACTTATCGTCAGGTTAACAAATCACTCCAAAATGTAGTAGCTCGAAGCAACGCCATTTTGCTTATTCTTGATGCTCTAGACTAGGAGATTGGGCTGGCCCCAACTGTGCAGTTCTGCTGGCCTCGTCTGAGGTCATCTGTGCCGTGACAGTTCCAGCATGCCGAGGCTCCGTTGGGGCCACGTGATTTAAGAAAACTTCACTCCTGTGCTTATGCAGTGGTACTGGCTATTCACATCTGTTTGTCTTTGCAGCAGCCCATCTTAGATCCATTCACAAAAAGGTCTTGGGTTGACGGAGATCCAGGGCAATAGCTACCAGGCATCAGGATACCCAGGCTTAGCACTCATATGACATCACTCCCACTGCATTTTATTGGTCAAGGCAAGTTGCACCATCGAGTCAGATTCAAGAGGCGGTGGGAACAGACTCTGGCTCTTGATGGGAAGAACAGCAGAGTCACATCACAAAGGGACATGGATGTAAGACTGGGAGGAGTGGTGGTGACCTTCTTTGCAAATGATGTACATCATCTACCAACTATTAAAACTAATTGGTGGGGCTTAGCATGTGCAAGGCCCTGGGATCATTTCCAGCATTGCAAAAAAAAAAAAAAAAAAAAAAAAAAAAAAGAGAAGAAGAAGAAGAAAAAAGAAAGAAAGAAAACTGTTTTTTGTTTGTTTGTGGTACTGGGGATTTAACCCGGGGACACTTTGACAAAGAGCTACATTCCCAGCCCTGTATTTTTCATTTTGAGACAGGAGGCTGGCCTCAAACTTGTGATACTCCTGCCTCTGCCTCCAAGTTGCTAGTATTATAGGTGCACACCACTATGCCTGTTCTGGGTGCTTTTTTTCAAGCCTGTTAGGGGTTGATAAAAGACATGTTCAAGTCCTAAACTTTGGTGTCTCAGAATGTGAACTTATCTGCAAATAGGATCTTTACAGAGGTACTCAAGTTAAAATTAGGTCATTAAGTAGGCCCTAGTCTAATATCACTGGTATCCTTTTTTTTTTTTTTTTTTTTTTTTTTTTTTTTTTTTTTTTTTTGGGTACCGGGGATTGAACTCAGGGGCACTCGACCACTGGGTCACATCCCCAGCCCTTTTTTTTTGTATTTTATTTAGAGACAGGGTCTCACTGAGTTGCTAAGTGCCTCGCCATTGCTGAGGCTGGCTTTGAACTCGCGAACCTCCTGCCTCAGCCTCCCAAAGTGCTGGGATTACAGGCGTGCGCCACCGCGCCCGGCACTGGTATCCTTTTAAAAAGAGGAAGTTTGGACCTAGATACTAGCCAGTACACAGTGAAGACAAAAAAAAAAGAAGACAGCCAAGTGATTATAGTGATGCATCTAGGAGCCAAAGAGTACCAAGGAGTATCAGCCACCAACAAAAGTTAGGAAGAGGCAAAAAATTCCCCTAAAGGTTTTAGAGGGAGCAGAACCCCATTCACACCTTGATCTTGGACTCCTAACCTCCAGAATTGTGAGACAATAATTTTCTATTGTTTAGAGAAAATTATTTTGTATTTGTTATAGCAGCACCATGAAACTAATACTGAGACATTCTTTACCTTGCCTTCCTTCTCTGACTCCTGGTGACTGCTGTTCCTGAAATCTTTTCAGTGTTGATTCCCCCAAAAGATGTCATGATTGATCTTGTTTGGGTCCTATAGCCCTGCCTGGACCAGGGTCCTGGGATTGGTCAACCTGGTAGCAAAAGAAAAACTCACTCCTGGTTTTCAGCACTTTGGACAGACAAGGGATAAGAAAAGGTTAGATGGGAGAAAGTGACCGCAATCTCATTTAATTCTTGACATCAATCCTCTGAGGTCAGTGTTATTATTCCTATTTTGAAGGTGTGGAAACTGAGGCACTGAGAAGTTAGGTAATTTGAAATGAAGTTTCCAAAGACGGAAGGGACTCAGTTTACTGGACACCATAGGCTCAAAAATAATCTGTGGGGCCTAGTACCAGATCTCAATGCTAAAGTCAGAGCCAAGACATGGTAAAATGGCTCATAAATATTATAGGCCCAGAGTGACCAGATATAGTAACAACTTATGGAGAAGCATCTTCATCACAGCATTTCAAACTAAAATATCTCCAACTGTTGGGGATCAATTTAAATGAATCATTGTGTAACTACTTAGTGGAATATTATGCTGCCATTCATGATGAGGATTTTAAAATCGACCATGTTAAAACTTAAAATGGTTTTCACACAGCCATAACAATGCTTTCCACAATTGCAGAAAACAAGGGGACTTTAAATGAAGTGTGTGAAAACAATGGTTTTAGTATTTCTGTTTAAGTTTCTTCGATGTTAGTGAAGAAAAGAAGGTTCCCAAATATTTTTCTGAAATGATTGATTTCCATACACATAATATCTCTGAAAACCAACACCACCACCCCCCCAAAAAAAGCAAGCAAGAAATTCCCGACAAAAATGTGTGGGGAATTCACATGCAAAATATTCATTGATAATACTAAAGGATGGTAAAAAAAAAAAAAAAGATGCAGTAAAAAGGGAATATGACTTGATATACATGTTCTGAAAAATAATTAGTCTGTTTTTCATTGCTGTAACAAAATACCTGAGACAAATTACTTTATAAACCAAAGAGGTTTATTTTGGCTCATGGCTTTGGAGATACAAGGTCTAGAGGTCTCATCTGGTACAAGTCTTTTTGCTGGTACAGAGCATATATGGCAAGAGACAAACCCAAGAGGAGTCAATCATAGGAGCTCCATTGTAATGATCTTATTGAATCCTAATCACCTCCCTAAGGGCACACTTGTAAACACCACAGTCAAAAGAAGTTTCCATCCTCTAAATATATCACAATGGAGATTAAATTTCAGCATAAATCCAGAAAGCCATATCATATTCAAATCATTACAGTAAATCTGTATAAAGAACCTCAAGACTCTTTGTATGTTTTGGCCCAATAATGACAATTTTCGTGCTCTCTTAAGATAATGATAATTATTAGAATGTGAAGAGGGGCTGGGGCTGTGGCTCAGTGGTAGAGCACTCGCTTAGCACGTGCGCAGCCCGGGTTCAATCCTCAGCACTATATAAAAATAAAGGCATTGTGTACAACTAAAACAAATAAATAAACATTTAACAACAACAAAAAAAAAGAATGTGAAGAGAGGGCCTACAGAATGGGAGAAAATCTTTGCCACCTGCACCTCAGATAAAGCATTGATCTCCAGGATATATAAAGAACTCAAAAAACTTAACACACACACACACACACACACACACAACACTAACCTAATCAATAAATGGGCAAAGGAACTGAACAGGCACTTCACAGAAGAAGAAAAACAATCGATCAACAAATGTATGAAAAAATATTCAACATCTCTAGCAATTAGAGAAATGCTAATTAAAACTACACTGAGATTCCATCTCACTCCAGTCAGAATGGCAATTCTCAAGAATACAAGTAACAATAAGTATTGGCAAGGATGTGGAGAAAAGGCACACTCACACATTGCTGCTGGTGGGACTGAAAATTGGTGCAACCACTCTGGAAAGCAGAATGAAGATTCCTCAGAAAATTTAGAATAGAACCACCATTTGATCCAGTTATCACACTCCTCCGTATATACCCAAAGAACTTAAAATTAACAGCTCAATTCACAATAGCTATCTATGGAACCAACCTAGATGCCCTTCAACAGATGAATAAAGAAAATGTGGTATATATACACATTGAAATATCATTTGGCCATAAAAAAGAATGAAATTATGGCATTTTCCAGTAAATGGATGAAGTAGAGACTACCATGCTAAGTGAAATAAGCCAATCCCAAAAAAACAAAGGCCGAATGTTTTCTCTGATATGCAGATACTTACACACAATAAGAGGAGGCACGGAATAGAAGTTCATTGGATTAGACAAAGGGGAATGAAGGGAAGGGAGGGGGAGGGAATAGGAAAGACAGTAGACTAAATGGGACAGAACTTTCCTATGTTCATATATGAATACACAGCCAGTGAAACTCCACATCATATACAACCTCAAGAATGGGAAGTTATTCTCCATGTATGTATGATATGTCAAAATACACTCTACTGTCATGTATATCTAAAAAAGAACAAATAAAAAATTGTAAAAAGATAGTGATAATTACAAATGGAGCCATGGTGGTGCCCTATAATCCTAGCTACTTAGGAGGCTGAGGCAGGAGGATCACAAGTTATTAGCCAGCATTGAAAACTTAGTGAGACCCTGTCTCAAAATGAAAACCTAAAGGGCTGGAAGTATAGCTCAGTGGTAGGGAGCCTGCATTACATGCACAAAGCCCTGGGTTCAATTCCCTTGACTAAGGGGGAAGGAAGGAAAGGAAAAAAAAAAAAAAGAAGAAGTCCCTCAAAAATACTTAGGAAGATGTTCCTTGCAACAATATTTATAATAGCAAATTACAAATGCACAACAATATGTTAAAAAACCTACAAAAACCTACTATCAATATAGTATAGACATTAAAATTAGGTTTATGAAGACATAGAGAAAATGCTTCATTTACTCTGTGAGGTAAGAATCATGGCATAAATTTAAATATACATGGTTGTAGTTCAACTTTATAAAAAAGCTACAGGCATATTTAAATTATTGGAGAGAAAAACACTAAAATATTTACAATGATTATCTCAGGGTGGTAAAATTACCAGTAATTTTATTTTCTTTAAATTCCTTACATTTTTAAACTTTTCTACAATGAAAATTTTAACACAGAAACATTCACTTTGAAAAAAATTTAGAAGACTGTTGCCTTGAAATTGGTTTGAACAGAGAAAATTAGAAAGTCAAATAACAGCTCTTCAACTGTACAATAAACCCACTTAATTCTTATTTTTATGTGAAAATATGAGGTTCGCTGCTCAGCCAGCCCTCATTAGAAGATTCTCAAAGACCCTAGAAACATATTCCTTTCAGCATATCAAACAGGAGGAGAGTAAGAAACTAAGGGATCATTTTAGAAAATCAAATTGTTTTAAGAAAAATTATCTATAACTCCTGTTTTTTTACCATACTTACATAAGCCACCAAATACAGATGGACTTATTTGGAACATGATAAAGAATACTATGACAAGTTATCATTAACCTTAATTACTCTCTTCTTATTAACATCTAATGGTCATCTACAAGTGTCACCTGTAATGCTGTATAAACAATACTTATCATTTGCACAATCTTATATTTATTTTTAGTTTTTGCAGACCTGGGGTAATACTGGATTTTTATGCTACGGCAAATGTTCACTGTCTACACAATACTTATTTCCCTTTCTTTCTTCTAAGATAATCCTGATTTAGTTATAGGACTAATGGGTCTCCTCCCAGTCCTGCTCTTTTTTGTATGTGTGTGTCAGGGATTGAACCCAGGGATGCTTAACCACCAAGCCACATCCCAACCCCTTTTATTTTTTAATTTTTTCTTTCTTTATTTTGTTTGTTTATTTTGGGGGGTATCAGGGATTGAACTCAGGGCACATCCCCAGCCCTATTTTGTATTTTATTTTGAGACAGAGTCTCACCGAGTTGCTTAGCACCTTACCATTGCTGAGGCTGGCTTTGACTGGCGATCCTCCTGCCCCAGCCTCCCAAGCCGCCAGAATTATAGGCATGTGCCACCATGCCTGGTATTATTTTTTTATTTTGAGACAGGATCTCACTAAGTTGCTTAGGGCCTCACTTAAGTTCCTGAGGCTGGCTTTGAACTTGCAATCCTCCTGCCTCAGCCTCCCAAGCCCCTAGGATTACAGGCATGTGCCACTATACCCAGCATTTTTTTTTTAAATGGTACTAGGAATTGAATCCAAAGGTGCTCTACCACTTAGCTACCTCCCCAGCCCTTTTAATTTTTTTTTTTTTTGGGGGGGGGTGGCAACAGGGTCTTGTTAAATTGCCAGGCTGGCCTCCAACCTGCCATCCTCCTGCCTTCGCCTCCTGAGTAGCTGGGATTACTGGTGTGCACCACCGTGAGCAGCTCATTTTATATATTTGATTTCCCATTGTCCTTTGCAACTAGGCATAGTCAGGTGATCCAGTGCTGACCAATAAGACTGAAGCAGAAGGTTGCTGGGCAGGAGAGGCAGAGACAGAGTGTTGGGTGGAGCTTAATTTTAATACCTGCCTACTGAGAGAAAACTACACCACCACCTATAAAGTAATGTTCTAAAAAATTGGCCCAGCACAGTAACATGTGCTTGTAATCCCAGCAACTATGGAGGATGAGGCAGAAGGATCTCAAGTTCAAGGTCATTCTCAGCAACTTAGGGAGAACCTGTCTCAAAAAAAAAATAATAATAATAATAATAAAAAGGGTCAGGAATGTAGCTCAGTGTCCCTGAGTTAAATCCCCAGTACCTCCAAAAAGTGAATCAAATAAATTTTAAAAATAATTATGAAGCTGTGAATCCGATGGAGCCTTTAGATCCAACTATTAATTTATAGCAAATACAGAAAGAAGAGGAATCGATTTCATGACATCACATCAACGATCAAATCGACTTATAAAAGTAGCGATGAAGTTCAAAGCCAGCCTCAAATGGCAAGGCACTTAGCCAGTGAGACCCTGTCTCTAAATAAAATACAAAAAAGGGCTGGGGATGTGGCCCAGTGGTTAAGTAATCCCCGGTACCACAAAAAAAAAAAAAAAAAAAAAAAAAAAAAAAGTAGCGATGATATTAAGCATTGTGTTCATGTCTAATCTTTGGTTTTAGAGATGCATACTAAAATGTTTGAAAATGAAATGCTAGAGAAGGCTCAGGCTTGCTTCAGAATATCTTTGGAGTGGGAGAAGTAGGTAGGGACATAGATTAAACCATTTTGGCTATTAGTTGATCTTCCTTGAAACTACATGATGGATAGATACATGGAGGTTGTTACATTTATTTGTATACTTTGGCATATGTTTGAAATGTCCCATAATGTCTTAAAAGTGCACGTGGGGGACGGATTTAGCTGATACTTTCCTTTCTCACCTTTCCCTTCCGTTGGATGTGATGCTGGAGCTGCAGCAGCATTCCTGCTACCACGAGGCTTAAGAGCGTGGAGATGAGAAGGGCAGAGCAGAAATATGGAACGAACCCTGGGTCTTTGGTGATGCTCGTGAGCTTCAGACTTCCTATAGAAGATAAATTTCTATTTGCTTAAGGTACTGTTGCAACAATTGTCTGTTTGTTATTGCCCAAGCAACCCTGATAGAATAAATCAGGGTAAATCTTTCTCAAACCTGAGGTTTCAATGTCCTTTTCCACCATTATGTGGAATGTAAAACTTCTTTATAAAAATGTATATTTTAAGGGCTGGGGTGGTGGCTCAGCGGTAGAGCGCTCGCCTAGCACGTGCGCGGCCCAGGTTCGATCCTCAGCACCACGTAAAAACACATTGTGTACCACTAAAGCAAATAAATAAATATTTTTTAAAAATGTATATTTTAAAATATATATATTTGGGGGCTAGGGACAGAGCTCGGTGGTAGAGTATGTGCCTAGCATTTGCAAGGCTCTGGGTTCAATTCCTAGTACTGCAAGAAAGAAAGGAAGACAAGCGGCAATGAGTAAATGAGGGAATGAGGGAGAGAGTTGGTTGTTAGGCAGAACAGTTTACATAGATATATAGATTTAACACACAACATATATCAAATTTTGCTTAATTTTAAAAAGGTAGAGGTGTAAATTCCGATGTGAAAAGACATCCAAAATTGTGCTGTCTAATGTGGAAGCCAAAAGTCACCTATGGCTATTTAAATTAATGAAAACTAAATACAAATTTTTAAAAATTCAGTTTCCTAGCTACCTTCCAACTGCTCAGTAGCCATCAGCGGATTAGAATGTTTCTGTCACTGCAGAAATTTCTCTTGAAATGGTCCCAGAACCATTTCACAAAGGTTTGATAATAATTCAATAGATTCAGAATAGCTTCTTCAATAAATGGAGCTGGAGCAATTGGGTATCTGCAGTCAAATATATAAACATATAGCCGGGCGCAGTGGTGCACGCCTGTGATTCCAGGGACTTGGGAGGTTGAGGCAGAAGGATCGCAAGTCCAAGGCCAGCCCCAGCAATTTAGCGAGTCCCTAAGCAACTTAGTGAAACCGGGTCTCTAAATAAGATATAAAAAAAGAGCTAGGGATGTGGCTCAGTGTTAAGCACCCCTGGGTTCAATCCCTATATATATAGGCATATATATATATATATGTGTGTGTGTATATATATATATATATATATATATATGCCTAATATTTGGTTTATATCTGTATATACATACATATAGATAGATAGATTCCAATGTATAAAAAATTATATAATATACTTAAGTGTCAAAAATCCAAATGCTAAATGTTTTGTCAGATATAAGGAGGCTGATTCACTGTAGGGTTGGGATGAGGAGCATAGGAGGATTAGAGGAACACTGGAAAGGCTAATGGGGAGGGAAGGGAAGGGAGGGGCAAAAGGATTAAAAAAAAGCAAAAAGATGGTAGGATGAGATGGATATCATTGCCCTAACTGCATGTATGAAGACATGAATGGTGTGAATATACTTTGTATACAACCAGAAATATGTAAAAATATGTTCTATATGTGAACTATGAATTGTAATGCATTCTGCTGTCGTATATAACAACTTAGAATAAAAGAAAAAAACAGGAAAAATAAATAAAATTTTAAAAATTTGGAGGGAAAAAGAAAAGAAAATCTTCAGGATCTAGAGCTGGGCAAAAGCATAAGAGCCTGATTAAAATTTACCTCATCAAAATTAACAGTATTTGCTTTGCAAAAAATTCATATGGAAAGGTCAAAAAGACAAGGGTAGGAGAAAATATTTGCAAACCAGTTATCAACAAAGGACTGGTATCTAAAGTATTTAAAGACTGCTCAAAGCTCAACAGAAAAAAAAAAAAAAAGATAAATAAATAAACTAACTAGGAAATGGGCAAAAGACATGAAAAGACCACACAGACAGCAAATGGGAATTTCCTGTCAATATCCTGGTTGCAATATTATATTTTTGTGAGATGTTACCATTTGGACACCTGGAATCTCTCTGTATTCTTTCTTTTTTCTAATAACACTTTTATTGAGATATTATTCACAGATTATAAAATTTATGAAATTTAACATTCAGAAATGCAAGACGGGTGCGGTGACACACGCCTGTAATCCCAGCACTTGGGAGGCTGAGGCAGGAGGATCGCGAGTTCAAAGCCAGCCTCAGCAATGGCGAGGCACTTAGCACCTCAGTGAGACTCTGTCTCTAAATAAAATACAAAAAAGGCCTGGGGATGTGGCCCAGTGGTCGAGTGCCCCTGAGTTCAATCCCCAGTACCAAAAATAATAATAATAATAATAATAATAATAATAATTCAGAAATGCACAATTTGTTGGCATTTAACATACTTACAAGGTTGTACAAACCATCACTGTTACTTAATTCTAGATTTTCATCACTCCCAGAACAACCCCTATGCCCAATAAGTATTCACTTCCCATTTCTCATCCCTCCAGCTCCTGAAAACCCCCAATCTTCTTTCTGTCCTACAGATCTCCCAATTCTGGACATTTTATGCTGCCTGTACATACAACATGTACAATCTCAAAAAGTAAGGGTACTTCAATTATAAAAGCAATTTGCTTTTGTGATGTAAATCCAAGAATACGTATTAAAACAACCATAGGAAACTCTACAATAATTTTAATTCTATCACATTCTTTTAAAATGTTTACTATTTTTCCCCCCTCAGTACTGGAGATCGAACCCAGGGGAACTCTACCACTGAACTACATCTTTATTTTCATTTTGAGACAGGATCTTACTACGTTGCTGAGGCTGACCTGAAATTTGTGATCCTCCCGTCAAGTAGCTGGGATTAAAGGCATGTGCCACTGCACTCAGCTACTACTTGTGAAATAAGAAAGGTATTATGTACCTCTTCTGAGTAATCGTCCCTGAATATAACATTCAGAAATTATTCTAGTTTCTTCTTAGTTCTCACACTAGTTTCTTGAACCTATAGTTGTGACAGAAATATAACTTTAACTGGCTTAAACCAAAAAACACAAATAAATAAGAGCTGGGAATATAGCACAGTTGGTAGAGTGCATGGCTTACATGCACAAGGCCATGGGTTCAATCCCCAGCACTTCACAATAAATAAATAAATAAACAATAAGACTTTATAATCCTCAACAACATAATGGCGAATTGAGTTCCACGATGTATAACAAAGAAAGAAAGAAAGACAGAACCATAACTAATTGTGATTCACCCTAGGAATCCAGGCTGGTTCAATATTTGAAAGTCAGTCAACATATTGCATCATTCATATATATGCAAATGCTCTCCCACTGCACAGCATCCCTGGCCCTTTTGAGTTTATTTTGCAACAGGATCGCACTAGGTTGCACAGGCTGGCTTTGAACTTGGTGATCATCATGTCTCAGCCTCCTGAGTAACTGGTATCACAGGCATGAATCTCTGTGCCTAGCTTATTCTATCATATTGACAGACTAAAGAAAATTATATGATTAGGCTGGGTGGTGGCTCAGTGGTAGAGCACTTGCTTAGCATGTATGAGGCACTGGGTTCAATCCTCAGCACCACATAACAAAAATAAAGATATTGTGTCCACCTATAACTAAAAAATAAATATTAAAAAACAGAAAACTATATGATCATATCAATTAGAACAGAAAAGAATGTGACAAAATTCAATATCCATTCATGACAAAACTCTCAGGAACAGAAGGGAAGTTCCTTAATGTGATATGTATCTATGTTTTTTTAAAAAAATAGTTAATCTCATATTTATTTGTAAAAGACTGAATTCTTTGCTTCCAAAACTGGCAACAAGGCAAGGATATCCACTCTCACTACTCTTAGTCATCATTACTCTAGAAATTCTAACCAGTGCAATAACACAAGTTAAAAAGGCATATATGGCCGGATGCTGTGGTGCACTCCCGTAATCCCAAATGCTGGGGAGGCTGAGGTAGGAGGATCAAAATTTCAAAGCCAGCCTCAGCAACTTAGTGAGGTCCTAAGCAACTTAGCAAGATCCTGTCTCAAAATAAAAAACAAAAGGGCGGGGGACATGGCTCAGTGGTTAATCAACCCTGGGTTCAATCCCTGGTACCAAAAATAAATAAATAAATAAGAATAAAAAGAGACATATGCTAGAAAGGAAGAAATAAAGCTGCCCCTCTTTGCAGATGATGTAATTGTCTATATGGAGAAGCCCAGGGAATCTATAAAAAAAATCCTAGTGAGTTTAGCAAAGATCTAGGATACAACGTCAATCTGCACACACTACTTGTATATTCACTTGTAAGCAGGAAATAATTTGACACTGAAATTTTTAAAAACACATTTACTATATCCCCTTCATCAAATTAAACACTTTGATATAAATCTAGCAACACATACATAGTATCTGTATACTGAAAACTACAAAATGCTGATGAAACATAGAATACAAGTTAATCAAATGATAGCTATACCATGCTCATGGATTGGAAGACTCATTACAGTTCCGAAGTCACTTTTCAATCACTCTACAGATGTATTTCCTAACAATGTTCCAGAAGGACTTTCCATAGATATAGGCAAGCTGATTCACAACATCACTACACACCTGTTAAAATGGCTTTAAAAAAGACTGACAGTGCCAAGGGTTGCCTGGGATTCATAGTAGATTGAATTCTTATTCACTGCTAGTGGGAATATGGTATGCACAGCTATTCTGGGAAACATTTTGGCAGTTTTCTATAAGGTTAAATATATTTTTTATCATACAACCCAACAATCTCATTTTAGGCATCTACCCAAGTGAAATGAAAACTAATGTTTGCACAAAACCCTGTATGTAAATGTGATCACAGGCTCTACTCATAACCACCCCAAAATTGGAAACAACCCAAATTCCTTTCAAAGGGAGAATGGATAAACAGCAATATGTCTTATCAATGGAATACTACTCAGCAATACAAAGATATGAATATTAATATATGTAACACTTTGGGTGAATTTCAAAGGTATCATCCCTGGGGGAAGACACCAGTCTCAAAAAGTTAAATTTCCATGGTTTTATTTATGTAATATTCTGGAAAAGATAAAACTATAGGGAAAGAAACAGAACAGTAGCTCCCAGGGGTTTGGGCTATGGAAAGAGTCTGATTACAAAACATCATGAGGGAGGGAGTTTTAGGGGGGGTGATGGACTTGTTCTGAATCTAATTGTGGTGGTAGCTACATGAATATATGCATGTGTTAAACTCACAGAATTATGTATGCTTTCCTGCATGTCATTTAAAAATATTTTTAAAAAATGGGACACTGACTTCAGGCATGGCTGAATCCAGGAGCTTAAACAGTGCCAACAAGACTCAACCTCCTCCAATTCTTGTCTCTTTACTCTAAGTTGGATATAGTCTCAAACAGACTTTCTTTTTAATGGGCTTGATTCTCATTGGACCAATGTAGGTCATGTGTACATCCTGGGATCGTGGACCATGCTTGCCTGTGGCCAAAGGAATGGAATATTCCCTTGGCTGGGCTTGGGTCCTGTGCCCACACTGGGTGGCATAAGGGTAAGTGAGAATCAAACTGATCCAATTCACATGGACTGAGAGAGAGGGTGAGGTAGTTCCAAGAAAAGGAAAAAAGAAAACAAGCTGCTATTACTAGAACAAAGAGAATACATGCTAGACAGATCAGAAACTAGAGATCTCTCTCTCTGGCTTCCACCTGTCATTTCTTTCATTCTGGATAACACTATGCACTGTCAACTTGGTGATGTCCTCCACATAAACCACAAATTCTTTGAAACCAAGGACTCTGCCTTATTTTTCCTTTCAGCTTCAAATACTGTACGCATTCTCCTCCACAGAGTGAGTAGTTCAATAGTATTAGCAGCATGCATGACAGAGAACCAAGCATTTATGAATATGTTTATAAAGCTATATCTTTGGGTGAACATGAAAAACCTCTGAAGGCACATTATTTCATGTTTCTCTGCAACCACATTAATAGCCACGCTCCCGTGCAATCTTGCTTCTCTCTATGAGGTTTTAACATGTACAGCTCTGTCTTCCAACAAGGGCCAATCAATCATCACATCATCATCCATCATGCCTGAGCTCTCAGTAATGAAGGTGTCTTTCTTTCCACATTAGCAATTTAGGTGGGCGAAAGAGCCATAAAGATGTATGACAGAAGACTGGAGAATTAGATTAAACAAGGTTAAACAAGATTCCATTTTCTGGGTCCCTCCTTGCTGCGGGAATTTTGTTGATCCACAGAATGAAGGGGCCAATTGTTTGAAAGTTCTTTTTTTCCCCTCAAACTCTTAAAAGAAAATTGTACTGAAATCATTTTTCCCCCCTCTGTTATTGGAATAGCAGAGAGCTGGGAATAGCAACCATATATGATGACATGTTTATTTTAAAGTTATTAAAGAAAGTACCCTGGGGCAGGGGGTGCAGCTCAGTGGTAGAGCGCTTGCCTAGCATGGGTGAGGCCCTGGGTCTCATCCCCAGGACCACAAAATAGAAAAAGGAAAAAAGAAAGAAAGAAAAAGGAAATAAGTATCCATCTAAAATCCTAAATTGTAACAATGATGGGATCCAGTTCATTGTTCCAAACTACCACAACTGAGGTGTACTAATTGTCACGCCCAACAATGTCCCATATGATTTGCCCCCCAGCCCCCTCCCCACCTCTCCATCTCTCACATTCCACTCTTCCCAGGCCTCCCTACTCTTCCATCGGTATCAGCCTGTGCATATTTGTCAGATGTAGTTAATTCCAGCGGGGTGCAGTCGCTGTAATCCCAGCAGCTCAGGAGGCTGAGGCAGGAGGATGGGGACTTCAAAGCCAGCCTCAGCAAAAAGCGAGGTGTTAAGCAACTCAGTGAGACCCTGTCTTTAAATCAAATACAAAATAGGGCTGGGGATGTGGCTCAGTGATGGAGTGCCCCTGAGTTCAATCCCCAGCACCGCCCCACCCCTAAAAAAAAAAAAAAGATTTAGTTAATTCCCACGCCAGAGTCTTAGCGGTCGCCCCCATCTTGCTCAGGGTTTCTCACCCCATGCAGCATCCCTGGCTGCTTCCCACTGGATGTTAGCAGTCACCCTCCTTCCTCTCAAGATGTGACAACTAAAAATGTCACCACATACTGCCTAATGCTCCGTGGGGACAAAATACGCCCCGCCCCCAGGTGGAGGTGGGTGTTTCCCGGAGTCAACGCGGGGTGGCTCTCTCTGCACTATTTCAAGTTCAGCTTCACAGAGGCTTCCTGAGCCCCCTAGCAACTGGTCACTTCCTACCACAGCACAGTGACCCCTTCACAGGACCTTATTCCATCATGTATGGGCATGACTCTGTTGCTTGCTTGCTTGCTTTTTTTTTTTTTTTTTTTTTTTTAATATTTTTTTTTTTTAGTTCTAGGTGGACACAATATCTTTATTTTATTTTATGTGGTGTTAAGGATCGAACCCAATGCCTCACGCATGCTAGGGGAGCGCTTTTAATCAGTGTCCCTTCTTCTCCCTCCAGCATGAACCTCACCTGCAGTATTCTGGTCCCCAGAAGCTGGAGCAGAGCCTGCACAGGATTAGGTTCAATGCATACGATCAGATAGGTCGGGTTGATGAACCAAGGAGCATGGGTGGTCACGCCACCAGCACTTTCACCAGCTCATTCATCATCATTTTCACTGCGGAGGGTTTCAGCTTTTTGGAGAGTTTTTAAAAATTTTTACTTATTTGGCGCCAGGGATTGAACCCAGGGATGCTTAAGCACTGAGCCACATCCCCATCCCTTTTTCTATTTTATTTAGAGACAGGGTCTCACTGAGTTGCGTAGGGCCTTGCTAAGTTTCTGAGGCTGGCTTTGAACTCATGAGCCTCCTGCCTCAGCCTCCCCAGCTGCTGAGATTATAGGCATGTGCCATTGCACCCAGCTTATTTATTTATTTTTATTTTTGGTGCTGGGTATTGAACCCTGGACTCTCTATTAATGAGTCACATCCCCACCCCACCCCCTGTTTTGAAACAGAGTCACACTAAGTTGCCCAGGCTGGCCTGGAACTTGCAATTCTCCTGCCTTAACCTTTCATCTCTGGGATCACAGGTGTGTGCCACTGTATTCAGCTCTCCTAGCACTCCTTCCTTCCTCCCTTCCTCCCTTCCTTCTTTCCTTCCTCCCCTCCCTTCCTTCCCTTCCTCCCTTCCTCCCTTCCTCCCTTCCTTTCTTTTAGTTGTAGATGGACACAATACTTTTATCTTACTTATTCATTTTTATGAGGTGCTGAGGATTGAACCCAGTGCCTCACATGTGCTACACAAGTGCTCTACCACTGAGCCACAACCTCAGACCCTTCCTAGCATTTCTTGAGCCTGAATTTTTCCCCCTATTTATTTTTTTCTTCCCACATTTTTTTATTGGTGCATTATACTTGTACCTAATGATGGGATTTGTTACGTATTCTTACATGCACGCAATATAACAAGTTGGCCAGTAACACTTTCCAGCACTTCCCCCTCCCTCCCCCACTCCCTTCCTCTGGTCCTGTTCCTCTACTGATCTCCTTTTGATTTTCATGAGATCCCTGGCCCCCCTGCTTTTCTTTTCCTTTTTCCTCTCTAGCTTCCACATATGAGAGAAAACACTACCCTTGACCTTCTGAGTTTAGCTTACAGAGCCTGAATATTTTTTTACATGTTTACTCAGTATAATTCTTTTTTTGCGGGGGAGAGGGGTACTGGAGATTGAACTCAGGGGCACTTGACCACTGAGCCATATCCCCATCCCTATTTTGTGTGTGATTTAGAGACAGGGTCTCACTGAGTTGCTTAGCACCTCACTTTTGCTGAGGTTTGAACTCAAGATTCTCCTGCCTCAGCTTCCGTAGCCTCCGGGATTATAGGTGTGCACCACCACGCTTAAACCTGGCTTAAAATTTCACCTCCTTCAACAGGCTTAAAATGCCAGAAGTACAGGTACCATTTCTCACTCTTAATGTCCACTCGCTCCAACTTGGCCTCTTTTCTCCCCCTCTTCCTCCCTCCCTTCCTTTCCTCCAATCCTCAAGCGCCCATTGTGTACCAGACCCAGGATCAGGCCATAGAGATACTGAGATAAGGTTTCTGACCTCCCAGTTTTCTCAGCCCTCCCAAGGGCCCAGGCAGTGGACAACTAATTATAACAAGGCGGATAGTATTTGCATCGTGAACAGAGAGTACAAGCAAAATCCCAGTGGATCTGAACGCTTGGAGAAACATCTTTCCCATTGTGCCCTTATTATAGACGCTCATACATGTAGATTATTCTCCCTTCTAGGATCGCGCATCCTTTGGGACAGACACTTTATATTCTCGTCTCTTTAGGTTACTTCCACAGTACTCAGCACGGTATCTTTAACACAGCAAACACTCAATAATTGCTCATTGAATCTGTTAATAAATACTTTCCTTTTAAAATACTGACATGGAGAGGTTGCATCTCTTCTTCTCTAATTTGAATAGAAAACACATTTTTTTTTTTCAATCACTTTGTTTACCATGAGGATATCTCCACAGGGAAACAAATAAAAAGCCTTTTTATTTGATCCCTCAAAACACAATGGAAACTTGAAATTGAGATATCGGTATCAGAATGAGAAGCACAGGGCTGGGGGGGGTGCAGAAATGGACTAATATTAAGAGTAATTCAGATGAAATAGGGCTGTTGAACTAAAAAACTCTTCATGGTGCTAGTCACTTTCCCACATGAATGGTTAACAATAACAAAGAACAAAAGAACACTGGGGCACTGCTTTTTTTTTTTTTTGGTACCAAGGATTGAACCCAGGGTCACAACCACTAAGCCACATCCCCAGCTCTTTTTATATTTTATGCAGAGACAGCGTCTCACTAAGTTGCTTGGGCCTCACTAAGTTTCTAAGGCCGACTGAACTCATGATCCTCCTACCCCAGCCTCCCAAACTGCTGAAATTTCAGGTGTGCACCACCTCACCTGGCTTTGGGACAGTGCATTTGTGAAGTCAAGAAGCCATGGCAACTTATTTTTTTTTTTCGTCTGTCAACTTAGAAATATATACATAAGTATAATTTTATTTTAGTGCAAAAAGGTAGTTTTGGTTTAATTCCTACAGTCTTGTGATTTATGAACTTCCCAATTGTCCCATATGGCTAAATACAGAGGATCTGACCTCGTAGTTCCTCAAGCCTGTTATGAGGGGTATCTTTTCTGAACCTGATAGTCAGCGCCCCTCTTACCCAGTGTTCTGAGCGCTGAAAGTCAGGAACCTGCGGAGATTCAGGTGTGGAACAGGTGAGGCGGGTGGTGAGAAAAGAGGCGTTTTATTTCAGTGTAGTCATAGAAATACGTGGTGCCGGCTGTGATTTATGACAACATGAGGACGATTAATCCAGAGCACTGGAGAGAAGCAAAGTAGGTGGGATGCCCATCAGAGGTGATGAGGACAAGAAGTTCAGTGGCGGCGCAGGTCCTGGATAATCTCAAACTCTGCATTGCTAAGCAGAGAGCCTGACACCAAGCAGAGGGGTAGGGATGCTGGTCTCAGAATACTTACTTAAGTCCCCTGATCTGTCAGTATTAGCAAAGGATCTGCTAGAAGCCAAACAGACTTCCTGGAAATGATTTAGCATCATCGGGAAAAGACTTCAAGGGATCCAACATCCAACTGGGCTCCCTGGCGCCAGGAAAGGGGCACCATTTACTGAACACATATATATACACATATATATATACACATATATATACATATATGCATATGTGTGTATATGCATATATATATGCATATATATACATATGTGGCTGTAGATGGACACAATACCTTTATTTTATTTATTTATTTTTATGTGGTGCCGAGGATCGAACCCAGTGCCTCATACGTGTGAGGCAAGTGCTCTGCCACTGAGCCACAATCCCAGCCCCACATCAGCAATTTTTAATGTTCCCAAGTATTTCCTATATGGAGCCAGGGTTGAAAACCCCCTTTCTAATTAGAATCTCTGGGACTCTGACTCTCATCAGTTCTCCAGCAATAAGTGCCAGTTTGCAGGTAATATGGGGAACATAAGAATGAGTGAAGCAATCAGCCAAGTTTAGAAAGAGGAACAAATAACCCAGGCAACCCAAACGACCCAGTTTCTCTAACAAACACATCAGTGGCATTAAAGAAAGGGGAAAAGTCTAGGGTGTTTCTTCCTCTATTTTTGTGTATAGAGGTTCACCCTTAAATGACAAAATTTTTATTTATTTATTTTTCTTTTTAATCTCTAGGGCTTAAACCCAGGAATCTGTAATTTAACCCTGTTTCCAGGGCATCCTGGTGAATCACTAAACTTCGAAGACTTCTGCTGTATACCAGAGAACTCATTATGCACCTGGACCGTCTTGGATCCCATGCTAAAATCACAGTTATCCTCAGTTTGCCAATAACATCTGTATTTTTCTTACATTTTTGCTGGGGTTGTGTAGACCTGCACACCCATTACATGGGATGAGATGCTATGGAAGTATATAATACATTCCCTATGGAAAAAAAGGAAAATATTTCATCAATAATCTGAGGTTGATTACATAGTAAACAGGAGCTATTTAAAAAAAAAATCTATTTATTTGTTTTAGTTGTATACAATGCCTTTATTTTTACGTGGTGCTGAGGATCGAACCTAGGCATCACATGTGCGAGGCAAGCGCTCTACCAATGAGTCACAACCCCGCCCAGGAGCTATTTTAGATATGTTATATTAAATAAAACATTATGATTACTTTCATCTATTTTTTTTTGGAAGATGGCTATGAGAAAATTGAAAGCTACATTTGTGGCTCACCCTACATGTCTACTTAACAGCATTACTCTAGAGCCTTGTTACTCAAAATGTGGTCCACTGACCAGCAGCAGCCTCTGGGAGCTGGTTAGAAATGTAAACTGAAAGCTGGGCCTGGTGGTGCACACCTGTAATCCCAGTGACTTTGGAGGTTGAGACAAGAGTCTCACCAGTTTGAGGCCAGCCTCAGCAAATTTGCAAGGTCCTCAGTGACTTAGTGAGACTCTGTCTCAAAATAAAAATAAAGAAAAAGGCCTGGGGATGTGGCTCAGTGGTAAAGTGGCCCTGGGTTCAATCCTCAGTACCAAAAAAGAAAGAAAAGAAAAAGAGATGTAAACTGAAAGCCAGCTGCAGTGGCACATGCCTGTGACTCCCAGGACTTGGGAGGCTGAAGCAGGAGGATGGCAAGTTCTAGGCCAGCACCAGCAACTGAGTGAGACCTTATTTCAAAATTTAATAAAAAGGGGGTGATGTGGGGATGTAGTTAATGGTAAAGAGCCCCTGGATTCAATCCCTGGTACTAGAAAAAGAAAAAAAGAAATGTATGCCAGGTGCGGTGGCGAAAGCCTATAATCCCAGTGGCTCGGGATGCTGAGGCAAGAGGATCGTGAGTTCAAAGCCAGCCTCAGCAAAAGTGAGACACTAAGCAACTCAGTGAGACCCTGTCTTTAAATAAAATACAAAAAAGGGCTGGGGATGTGGCTCAGTGGTCAAGTGCCCTGTACCCAAAAAAGAGAAATGTAAACTTGAGCCACATCTAGGCACAGGGAATTAGGAGATGCATTTGACTGAGCAAGTGCCATGCCTCTGCCTGCCTCAGGTTCTCCATCTAAAACACTGGGACAGAAAGAAGTCTAACAGACTCATTTATTCCATTCCCTTTCCCAGGCATTCAAACTCCCTGAGTACATCACCATCATCAAATTATCCACCTTTCTAATCAGAGCCAGGAAGCAAAAAACTTCCTCTTCTTTCAACCTCTTTCCTGCACTTTGAGACTTGGATTTCCAGCTCTGCTCTCAATCATTGTAGAGCACCAGTTACTATTTTTTTTTTTTTTTAACACTTCCTGTTCAAGGCCCTCTTTAGATTTTGTTTTATTTTTTCTCAGCTAATTTCGTCCTCATCACATGGGCCCTGTTCCCCCACCCCCCCGCACTCCTCCTTCTTTTTCTTCTTTTTTTATGGTATCAGGGATTGAACTCAGGGGCACTCGACCACTGAGCCACATCCCCAGCCCTATTTTTTTTTTTTTTTTTTTGTACCAGGGATTGACCTCAGGGGCACTCAACCACTGGGCCACATCCCCAGCCCTTTTTTGTATTTTATTAGAGGCAGGGTCTCACCGAGTTGCTGAGTGCCTTGCCATTGCTGAGGCTGGCTTTGAACTCGCGATCCTCCTGCCTCAGCCTCCCAAGTGCTGGGATTACAAGCGTTCACTACCACGCCTGGCTCCCAGTCCTATTTTGTATTTTATTGAGAAACAGGATCTCAATGAGTTGCTTAGGGCCTCGCTAAGTTGCTGAGGCTGGCTTTGAACTTGCCATCCTCCTGCCTCAGCCTCCTGAGCTGCTGTTTCCCATACCTTCTAATCATCCTCTGTCCCTTTGCAGAGGCACACCCCTATGCCCCTCAAACCAATTCAACAAATTCTGGGTATCCCCGGCCTGTTCTTTAAGTAAAATTTAACTGAGGCAGGAGGATCGCGAGTTCAAAGCCAGCCTCAGCAATGGCGGGGCACTTAGCAACTCAGTGAGACCCTGTCTCTAAATAAAATACAAAAAAAGGGCTGGGGATGCGACCCAGTGGACGAGTGCCCCTGAGTTCAATCCCTGGTACCACAAAAAAAAAAAAAAAAAAAAAAAAAAAAAAAAAAAAAATGGATGGTGCTGGGTAGGTCTGTTGGAAAGAGGACTTTGATAAATATTCCTGTCTTTGGAAGGCCAGACAAAAGAAAAAAAAAAAAAAAAAAGAATAGGGAGGGGCTGAGTTCCTTGGAGACCAAACAGGAAATGTGAAGTGGGGTGCGTTTTTGCCTGGAATGAGTGGGCTTAGCGGCGCAGAGTGGGCAGGAACTCGGTGATCTAATTTTGGTTCTCTTCATTAGCTTCCATCCCAAACTCAGGAAAAGTTTAGTCACCAAGTTCAACTGCCTCCATTTCCTCCCATCCATGGGGATAATGTTCTTCTTCTGCCTCATGGGGGATCTTCAAAGGTTGTTATAAAAATAAATAAATAAAAATGAGCAGTCTTTAAAAAATAAAAGCGAGCCAGCATCCTTGGTCATTATCACCATTTATTTCTACGTGGGCCATGACAATTTTTCTCCCCATTAGGAATTTCTATGTGAATTTTATTAGTCAAAGGGATAATAACTTGCATTTAGCAAAACCACACAGTTCTCTAAGCAAGTCATTATTCTACGACACCTTATGGATAGAAACCAGCTCATAAAATCTGTTACACATATTTGGTGACTCAGGGGCCCCCACTTCCACAAGTGGAAAGAGCAGTTTCAGACTGAACAGAGATTCCCTTAGAGAGAAAAGTTGCACGCTATTATCCTCATATTAAAACTAGTGACATTCGATAGTGGAAATTTTTGGAAACTGGAAACATTCGTTTTAACTAAAGAGATCTCACGGAGAAAGTAGCCCTATGAAATTCCTAGTTTCTTTTTATTCCAATTTTTAAGAACTTGGTTCAGCTCCCCAAGCTCTTTTAAGCTGTGCTCCAAGTGAACCCACGTCTCTGAAAGCTAAGTATTATCACCACCATGCAATGTTTTCGTGCAAAAAAAAGCATTAAAGCAGTTACATTCCCTCTACAGTGTGATAAAATTTCCATTGAACTTAACATTTACATTTTACCCTTTAAAAATTAACTGTATTTTGCATTTCCAAAACACTTTACTTGTTCTAATTAATACCACAGCTGGGAAAGTGCCTTTATTCCTATGTCCAGGCAAACAAGCTAAGAGTTTAAGTGACTGAGAGAGGAGGTCAGGGACAGAAGGCCAGGATTTGAACCTGTGGGAAGACACTTGGGGCAGTTTGTCAGGGACTTAAAAAACACATACCTTGTGATGTTAAAGAAGAAGTGAAGAAAGCCGCTGTTGGACTGGGGTTGTAGATCAATGATAAGGACGCTTGCCTAGCGTGCATGAGGCACTGGGTTCAATCCTAAGCACCACATACAAATTAAAAAAATGAAGGTACAGTGTCCATAAAAAAAAAAAAAAGAAGAAAAAGAAAGAAAGCAGCTTTTGGACCAAGTTGTTGCTGCAAGGAACAGGTGGATTTTAAGGTAAGAAAAAATCAAGAGGAGGGCAAGTTGACTCCTTTCCCACAGGCAGCCATATGGAAGGCACGTGACCCAGCGATGACAATGACTGACACTTAGAAAGCACCAACGATCGCACTGCCATCATCTCATTAGCTCTCCAATATCTAATCATCTTCATTTTACAAATTAAAAGATTACAAAGTTTAGAAAGATGTAATAACTTCTCTAAGGTCAAAGGCTAATTTTTTATTGGCTCTTTTTAGTTCTACATAACAGTAGAATATGCTATGACATAATTATAAAAGCATGGAATATAATTTGTTCTCATTCAGTCCCTAGTATTTCCACTTCCCCACCCCTTTTCCTTACCTCTGTCCCCTTCCCTCTATTCTGCTGACCTTTCTGCTATTTACTTAGAGTTTTTTTTTTTTTTTTTTTAACTTAGTGCCTTGTGGGTGTACATAATGGTGAGATTAAGGTTCATCCATACACACAGGAATGTTTGGTCAGATTCATTCCACTGACTTTCCCTATCCCATCCCTCCTCCCTTCTTTTCAGTCCCCTTTGTCTACTCCTCTGATCTTCTATTCTTTCTTTTTATCCACCCCCCTTATTTTGAATTGCTTTTGCATATCAGAAAAGACAACTGATCTTTAATTTTGGGGGACTAGCTTAGTTCACTAAGCATGATAGTCTCTAGTTCCATCCAATTACCAGCAAATGTCATAAAGTCATTCTTCTTGATAGCTAAGTTATAATCCATTACGTATATATGCCACATTTTCTTTATCCATTCATCTGTTGAAGGGACACATGGTTGGCTCCATAGCTTGGCTATTGTGAATTGTGCTACTATAAACATTGATGAGGTTGTCTCACAGAATGTTGATTTTAACTCCTTTGGATATACACCAAAGGTGGGATAGCTGGGTCATTGAGTCATTTTGAGGAATCTCCATACTGCTTTCCAGAGTGGTTGTACCGCAACAATATATGAGTGTACCCATTTAGGCATATACTCAAAAGCATTTATTATTATTTGTATTCTTAATGATTAACATTCTGATTGGAGTGAGATGAAATCTCAGTGTAGTTCTAATTTGCATTTCTCTTAATGTGAGTGAGAGATGCTCAACATTTTTTCATATATTTGTTGACCATTTGTAGTTTTTCTTTTAGAAGTGTCTGTTTAGCTTCTCTATCCATTTCTTGTTTGGGTTATTAGTGGTTTTGGTGTTCGGTTTTTTGAGCTCTTGGTATTTCCTGGATATTAATGCTCTATCTGAGGTGCAGGTGGCAAAGATTTCCTCCTGTTCTGTAGGGTCTCTCTTCACGCTCTTCATTGTTTCCTTTGCTAGGAGAAAGCTTTTTGATGTCATTTCACTTATTGATTTTCGATTCTACTTCTTGCACTTTAGGGGTCTTGTTAAGGAAGTCAGTCCCAGAGTTGACATGTTGGAGTGTTGGACTTACAGTTTCTTCTAGCAGGTGCAGGGTTTCTGGTCTAATTCCTAGGTCTTTGATCCACTTTGATTTGAGATTTTTGCAGGATGAGAGATAGGGGTTAAAGTTCATTTGACTACCCATGGATTTCCAGTTTTCCCAGCACCATTCATTGAAGAGATATCTTTCCTCCAACATTAAGTTTTTGGCACCTTTGTCTAGTATTAGATAACTATATGTATGTGGGTTTGTTTCTGTGTTTTCTATTGTATTCCATTGGTCTTCTTGCCTGTTTTGGTGTTACTACCATTCTGTTTTTGTCACTATAGCTCTGTGATATAATTTGAGGTCTGGTATTGTGACACCTCCTGCTTCACTTTTCTCAGCAAGAACTGCTTTGGGTGTACTAAGCCTCTTATTTTTCCCAATGAATTTCATGACTGCTTTTTCTATTTCTGTGAAGAATATTACTGAAAATGTGATGGGAATTACATTGAATATGTGTAGTGCTTTTAGTAGTATGGCCATTTTGACATTACTGATCCTGCCTATCAAAGAACAGGGGAGGTCTTTCCATCTTCTAAGTTCTTCAATTTCTTTCTTTAGTGTTCTGTTTTTTTCTTTTTTCTTACAGAGGTCTTATTGCCTCTTTTGTTAGATTGAGTCCCCAGTATTTTTTTTTTTTTTTTTTGGTGAGCCTATTGTGAATGGGGTAGTTTTCTTAATTTCTTTTCAGCAGTTTCATCATTGGAGCATAGGAACACAATTGATTTATGGGTGTTCATTTCATAGTCTGTTACTTTGACAAATTCATTTATGAGCTTTAGAAGTCTTCTGATGGAGTTTTTTGGGTCTTCTACATAGAGGATAATGTCATGGGCAAACAGAGATAACGTGAGCTCTTCTTTTGCTATTTGTATCCCTTTAATTTCCTTCTCTTGCCTAATTGCTTGGGCTAGTTTCAAGGACTATGTTCAATAGGAGTAGTGAAAGTGGGCATCTTTGTCTTGTTCCTGTTTTTAGAGAAAATGCTTTTAGTTTTTCTCCCTTCAGAAAAATATTGTCCTTGGGTTTGTCATATATACCCTTTACAATGTTGAGGTAGGTTCCTTTTATCCCTAGTTTTTCCAATGTTTTAAACATGAACGAGTGCCAACTTCGTCAAATGCTTCTTCTGTTTCTATTTAGATAATCATTTGATTCTGTCTTTAAGTCTGTTTGTGTGATGAATTACATTTATTGATTTCCATATACTGAACCAACCTTACATCCCTGGGATCAACCCCACTTGGTCATGGTGCAGTATCTTTTGGATGTGTTTTGTATGTGGTTTGCCATTATTTTATTAAGAATTTTTGCATCTATGTTCCACAAGGATGTTAGTCTGAAGTTTTCTTTCCTTGATGTATCTTTGTCTGGTTTTGGCATCAGGGTGATACTGGTTTCATAGAATGAGTTTGGCAGAGTTACTTCATTTTCTATTTCATGGAAAAATTTGAGGACAATGGGTATTATTCTTCTTTTAAGTTTGGGTAGAACTTGGCTGAGAATCCATCTGGTCCTGGGTTTTTCTTTGTTGGAAGGCTTTTGATAGCTGCTTCAATTTCATTACTAGAAATAGATCTGGGTCAAGTTTTCTATGCCCTCTTGATTCAATTTGGGTAGTTCGTATTTCTCAAGAAATTTGTCCATACCTTCAAGCTTTTCTAGCTTTATTAGAGTATAAATCTTCAAAATAGTTTTTGATGATCCTTCAAATTTCAGTAGTGTCTGTCATGATATTTCCTCTTTCATCTTGAATTTGGATAATTTGAGGTTTTCCCCCCTCTTTCTTTTAATTAGTTTGGCTAAGGGGTTTATCAATTTTGATTATCCTTTAAAAAAGACCAACTCCTTGTTTCATTTATCATTTGTTTGGTGTTTTCTTTAATCTCAATTTCTTTGATTTTGGCTCTGATTTTAATCATTTCCTGTCTTCTACTGATTTTGGTGTTGGTTTTTTCTTCTTTTTCTAGGGCCTTGAGTGGTCATGTTAGGTTATTTATTTGCAATCTCTCCATTCTTTGAATGTATGAGCTCTATGCTATGAACTTTCCACTCAGAACTGTCTTCCTACTTTCCCAGAGATTTTGATACATTGTATCACAGCGTTCAGTTACCTTTAAATATTTTTTTAGTTTTGCCCTGATTTCTTCTGCTATCCATTCATCACTCAATTGTGTATTATTTGGGGCCGGGGTTCTGGCTCAGTGGTAGAGCACTTGCCTAGCACTTGTGAGGCACTGGGTTCAATCCTCAGCACCACATAAAAATAAATAAATCAAATAAAGATATCATGTCCATCTATAACTAAAGAAAGATTTTACTGTTTAATCTCCAGGTGTTAGAGTGGTTTTTATTTTTTGTCTTATTGTTGATTTCTAGTTTCATCCCATTATGATCTGATAGGTTCAGATCAGGACTCGCGGCCTAGCTCGCCTCCCCCTGGCTGTGTTTCTGATTAAACAAGTGTGAGATATGGTCCCAGGTACTTCTTGTCTGTTGGGTACATTGTTCGAACCACATCTCTGGTCCTCATAAACACACCATCGCAGGGAAGACTGATATAGTAGAGAGAGAGAGGACTGGAAAAATATGTAAATATCCCCGGAGTTCAGAGAGCATGGTCTTTCACCCATCAGCACCCTATATTAAGTGTGTTAACATACCCTATCTTTTCCCCTTTGCTTGATACTGTGCGTGTGGTTGGTTTGTTCTGGTTGGCTTGTTGTTGTTTGTTTTGGTACTGGGCATTGACCCCCAGGGGCCTTTTATCACTGAGCCACATCCCCAGCCCTATTTTGTATTTTTTATTGAGAGACAGAGTCTCACTGAGTTGCTTAACACCTCGCGTTTATTGAGGCTGGCTTTGAACTTGTGATTCTCCTGCCTCAGCCTCTTGAGCTTCTGGGATTACAGGTGGGTGGCTCTGAACGTCTTCTTTTGGTTGGAAGACTCACACGAAAGTGACCTCCTAGTTACCTAGCTTGGTAGCATATTTCAGACTACATTACATGATAGTAATTTCTCACATATCTCTCTCTTTTTTTTTTTTTTTTTTTTTTTTTTGTGGTACCGGGGATTGAACTCAGGGGCACTTGTCCACTGGGTCACATCCCCAGCCCTTTTTTGTATTTTTTATTTAGAGACAGGGTCTCACTGAGTTGCTAAGTGCCTTGCCACTGCTGAGGCTGGCTTTGAACTCGCGATCCTCCTGCCTCAGCCTCCCAAAGTGCTTCTCACATATCTCTTTATTTTACTTTGTCTAAAGTTTGTTTGCAGTGCTAGGGATGGAACCCAGGGCCTGACACATGCTAGGCGAGAGCTCTACCACTGAGGTATACAACTCCAGTTCTAAAGCCTAATTTAAAGTAAATCAGGAGTCAGGCATGATAGCATGTGAGTGTAATCCCATTGACGCAGGAGGCTGAGGCAGGAGGATCACAAGTTGGAGGCCAGCCTCAGCAACTTAGTGAGACCCTGTCTCAGAATAAAAAATTATAAGAGTTTGAAGTATAGATCAGTGGTAAAGTGCCCCTGGGTTTGATCCCCAGTTTAAAAAAATAAAAAAGAAAAACATAAAATAAAATACATCAAAAGAGGGCTGGGAATGTGGTTCAGTTGTAAGTGCTTGCCGAGTGTGTGAGGGAGCCTGGTTCAATCCCCAGCACTGCAATAAATAAATAAATAAATAAATATATAAATATATAAAGGAAAGATGACATGTAATATATGTGCACGTTAACATTACTCCTTCACACTATTAAATGTTAATCATCAAAGTGCCCTGATCAACAATCTACATGCAGTTGGTGTCTGAGACTTCTCATCAGGAATCAGCACACAAAGAGCTTCAAATATCCCCATCTGAATCAGCACCAGAAGTTTTATTAATTAACATAAGAAGTGTTAAAAATAAGTTTTCTTTTGTGTAACGATGTGAATTTGGCAGGAAACTGCATCAGCATCTTCCCTCTGGCACGGCGGAGGTATCATTATCTGGCGAGACTAGAAGCCCAACGCCTCCTGAGTATCACCTTGAGGTCAGGACTCAGTTCGCTTCCATGTCATGTCTGCTTACTTACTGGAAGACTCTTTCATCTGATCCAACTTTCACCTGGTCACAACAGGGTCCAGTTTGTCTCAGAATAAACCTTTCATGCAAAATGCTATCAGGGTGCCTGAAATGACAGAAAACAGGGCTACAGCTGAGTTCAAACACTGAATGTGTGATGGTTTTGTATCTGCTTGTTCGCTTGGAAAAATCAGCCTTGCCTTTTGTTGTTTCTGTTCAGTAATCATGTCAGGAAGAACGACTAGATCCTTCCCCTACCCAGGCTACCAGGACATGTGTCCATCAAAAACAACCCATGAATTTTAAACAGTCAAATTTACTTAGGTTATCTTGAGGGACAGCGGTTATTCATTGCTTTGTAGTAAAGTATCCTCAAACTTAGTTTGGACAATAAGCATTGATTCTCTCACAGTCTCTGTGGATCAGGGATTCAGAGGTGGCTGGGACATGGGAAGGTCCTGGCTCAGAGTCAGGAGCTGCAGCCATGTCCACAGTCATCTGAAGGTTTGAGTGGGGTGCTGAGATGCTTCCAAGGCAGATAACTCTCTGGCCTGGCAGGATGGTGCTGTTTGAGGCAGGAGACCTCAGCTCCCTGCCCTGTGAATCTCTCCAAAGGACCATGTAAGCATCCTCAGGATACTGAGCTTGGCTTTCTTCCAGCCAAGGCAGCAAGGTGAAAGTATTACTATCTGTTTTGGTACAGACACTGTAGCGACCCCCTACAACTCATTAGCCGTGAGTGATGCACTCTCACACTCAAGGGGAGGAGGTTTGGGCTCCACCTTTTACAGGAAGAAGTGCTATGGAATTTGTGGTCAATTTTAGAAACATCCATAAAAAGCTGGGTGCAATGGTACATGCTTGTAATCCCAGCAACTCCGGAGGCTGAGGCAGTAGGATTGTGAGTTCAAAGCCAGCCTTAGCAACTTAGTGAGGCTCAAAGAAAGTTAGTGTGACCCTATCTCTAAATAAAATATAAAACAGGCTGGGGATGTGGCTCAGTGATTAAGTGCCCCGGGGTTCCATCCCTGGCACCAAACCAAACCAAACCAAACCAAACAAAAACTCAACAACAAACAAACATAAAACAAAAGAATCCTCCATAAGACACCTACTTGATTCTTAGGTTTATAAGTTCAAAGAAATTGTTCCTATTCCATCCATATTCTTACCGTAAAGACTCTTATTAAGTATTTAGTATGTGCCAGGCCTCGTGATAGGTATTAGGAATATAGCTCTGAGCAAAGCTCTGAGCCTGGGGATGGACAGGATGGAGGAGACAGTCAGGCCTGGCACATTTCTAGGCCTTCTTATTCTTCACAAGAAGGTAGAAATATATACAAATATGCAAAATTTCCCCAGTTTTAAGGTTAGCAACTAATTCAAATTTTTACAAAAACACTATGAGGACAAAAAAAATTCAGGCCCAATTTAACCAAAGTTTTCCATTTTACTGTGTCTAAACTTAAAAGCAAACAAAAATAGAAAACTCAGATGATTTGGGGATGATGTGAGCAAAAATAACAGAGCAGTTAGCAAGTCTAAATGATAAGGTAACACTTAGCTACAGACTGAAAGATAAGACCTTGAACACAACCATCAAATAAAATGTTCATATAAATTAATAAAAGCTCAGGTAAAAGTTCATTTAAGAGCTGCATTAGTTGGGCTCTGTGGTGCATGCCTGTAATCCCAGCGGCTCAGGAGGCTGAGGCAGGAGGATCACGAGTTCAAAGCCAGCCTCAGCAACAGCAAGGCCCTAAACAACTTAGTGAGACCCTGTCTCTAAATAAAATACAAAATAGGGCTGGGGGTGTGGCTCAGTGGTTGAATGCCCCTGAGTTTAATCCCGGGTTACCGCCCCCCCCCCAAAAAAAAAACCTGTATTATCTTAGCGCTACTGAGAAACTTGAATTCTTATTGATTCCTATATTTTAAAAATAATATTAGTATTTTTAGTGAAGTGTAAGAAGAAAAATCTCTAAAAATGAAATAGAGTAGAAAAAATAATGGTATAGTGGAGGAAATTAGGACAGTCTTCATTTAAGTAAAGTGAGTTCACAATCAAGTGGGCTATATCCTGAATTACATTTTGCCCTGGTCCCTTAGCAGAAAAAAGAACAGAAGGACGGAGGGTGGAAGGGAGAGAAGGAAAAACAATTATGGTGAATAAAATAGCAATAGAGAACTGGAGGTACTTTTATGTCCTAAACCTAGCTTGTTGCATTTGATGATTAACAAGTAAGAACTAAACTGGGTGTGGTGGCACACACCAGTAGCACCAGTGACTCCAAGGCTGAGGCAGGAGGATTGAAAGTTGGAGGCCAGTCTCAGCAATTTAGCAAGGCCTTACAGAACTGAGCCAGACTCTGTATCAAAATAAAGAGAGCTGGGGACAGAGCTCAGTGCTCAGTGGAAGAGTGCCCTTGGATTTCCCACCAAAAGAAACAAAACAAAAACCCAAACTATCAGGCTGGGGATGTAGTACAATAGTAGAGAGTACTTACTTGCCCAGCAAGAGCAAAGCCCTGGATTCAATCCCAGAACCATAAATAAATAAATAAATAAGCTATCAATACTCTTAATTGGTTATTCATTCCCTGCCCCCAAACTATTAATTCTGTTTTCATTTGGCAGGTTAGAGTTGAGAAACAGAAATGCACTGCCTTAATAACATGAACTTTTGAAGTCAAAAAGATTGGATCCACCATGCTTTTAAATTTAAATAAGAGCTCATCATCGTGACTGACATTCTGTGCAAGAGGCAGAGTGGGTATGGAAAGTGAAATGACTTTTATAGCTTCACAAAGTGAATGATTTTTGTAGATGTAATCACAGGATTCGAACTAAGAGGGTATAGGTTAGAAGATGAGTTTTCTGCTTCAAATTCTTGATTCAAATATTAGCTTTTTTTTTTTGCTCTCACAAGATGTTGGGAGCAAACTAGGCAGCAAGTCCCGATCTCAGCACCCCATGGAGAGGAGGCAGCGAATAAAAGCAGAATTGAGAGGAGTGTGATAAAATAAACGCTCTGGGATTGATCGGATGCTACATTGTTGGAGACCTGGAAAGACTGGAAAAAAGGAGGAGAAAACAAAACTCAAGAGTGCCCTAACCTGGACCCGTGGATGGCAGGGAGAGGGCATCAAAGAGAGAAAGAGAAAGAGCAGGAGCAGACATCCTTTTAAGCTCACCCACTTAAAAACTGTCGGAAAAGTGTTGAAGAGACAGGCGTAATTTAAAATGCAGAAGGCTCCTTAAAACAGCACAAACTGGGGGCTGGGGCTGGGGCTCAGAGGTAGAGCGCTTGCCTAGCCCATGTGAGGCACCGGGTTCAATCCTTAGCACCACATTATAAAAAAAATGTATATAATGTATATACATATCCATGTGTATATATATATATAATTTACATATGTATATGTAAATAATAAAGTTAAAACAGCACAAACTGCTTTTATCCAAATTGTAAAGAGAAACCCAAGCAGATACCCCTCAGGCATCTTGTGGCGTCCACAGCTAACCAGTCACCCTCTTAAATCATCTGGGCGTCTTCCCACACCTGGACAGCCACATCTGAAATCAGAGAGGAGCCCTCTGCAGTGGGCCTTCTTGAGAATATGTCCAGAAAGACCATCTACAAGTGTGGCTGGTGCGAGTCAGAAGCGGGTTCCTGTTCCACAAGTCAAAGAAGGAACATCGCCAACGCCGCTGAGGTAAACAAGTGAGCGGGAATTTTATCAGGAATTAAAGGGAGAGAAAGATCCAGAACTCCAGGCCAGCATGCCTGGGAGGGGCAAGGGTGCTGTGTAAGTCTTGCAGCAGTCCCCCTCATAAAGGCACAAGAGGGGAAGTTGATGAGCCGCTCTTGTTGGTTTTTGATGATTCAATTGTCCTTTGGTGGGTGTGGCACGGAGTATGGATCATGCACTCACTTTTGGTGAGATGGAATTTTGCCCCCTTTTTTTCCCCTTATCTTTACTTTTTTAATTTTTATGTGGTGCTGAGGATCCAACCCAGTGCTTCACACATGCTAGGCAAACGCTCTACCACTGAGCCTTAGCCCAGCCCCTGCACCCTTTCTGAAGAACTATTTTATAACATATTGGGCATGTTACAATGGGTGTCCTAGTGCTGCCCTCTTGTCCACCTTTACTGTCCCTCCCCTACTATCCACCACCTGTCTTTTCCTGTCTCAGAAGGACCACTACTGGCTGTAAATCTTGCAAGCTCTCATCCACCTCCCAGCTCACCATGAACAAGGGGAACAGAGCGGGCTGGTGGGGACCTGGGCCAAGGAAGTGCAGGGCTAGTCTCCCTCAGCCTCTGAGAGCCAGGTGAGGGTGGGCAGTTCAGCACAGGTTCCCTCAACTCAGAAGCCACAGTGAAGCAGCTTTGAACCAGAACAAGGGAGAGTTGGTTCACCAGGCCCCACCCACTGGCACTGGGGGGAGGCACCTTGGAATCCTGGGATTGCAACTCCATTCCAGGGGGAAACAGCCTGGTACCCAGTGCCATACAGACCATCAGGAAATCGCCAGAGGCCACCAGCCTGAGTAGATGTAGAGCCTGGGCGGTGATTTGCAACTGGCAAGTGACAGGGCATTGTTTGGATACCTGTGGGACTTTGCACCAGACTTTTTCTAAAAAAAATTTATTTGTTTGTTTTAGTTGTACACAAAGCCTTTATTTTTACATGGTGCTGAGGATCCAACCAGGCCGCGCAAGCGCTCTACCGCTGAGCCACAACCCCAGCCCCAGCCCCTTATTAAGCAAATGGAATCAATGTCCACCTTTCACAGCCTGGGGCAGCAGAAACCAGAGTCCAGGTGAGCCACCAGAGACCCTTCACTACCGCACCTCAGACAGCGGAGGCAGCGGGGGCGGGGGGTGGGGACTAGAATAACTGTGGGAAAACCCACACCCACTGTGCCTGCACCCAGAGACAGCTACCAGTTTCTTCGCCGCCATGAAAAGGATCCAGCAGAGCAGAAGAGGTACGCCCCCCCATCTGCAGCAAACTTGGGGGCACTTTGGAGCCTGCATCCTGAACTTCTGCAGCGTTAGAATCTGCCAACTCACTACACTGCAAGATGCAAGACTATAAACAACTCTAAGGTCAGCTTTGATCATCTAAATAACCCCTTGAGGGGGTACATAGGAGGATTAGAGAAACACTAGAATGGTCAAAGGGAAGGGAGGGGAAGGGAGGGAGCAAGGGGGGAAGGAGGGGGGGAAAAAAAAAAAAAAAAAAAAGAAAAGAAAAGGTGGTTGAATGAGATGGATATCATTATCCTAAATGCCTGATTGAAGACCTGAATGGTACAAATATACTTTGTATACAAACAGTTGTATGTAAAAAGATGCTCTATATGTGCATTATGAATTGTAATACATACTACTATTATAAACAAAAAAATAAAAAAATAACCCCCTGACTTGAATAATAATTGTCAACTCAATAGCCAACGTTGTGTGCCTCCAACCCATTTGTACTTCACCTAATGGTTTAAAGCATTAATTGGACTCAATCTTCCTATCTTTGTTTTCCTTGCTCTAGTTTTATCTGCTTCTCTTATTCCCACTCATTCTCTTGCACTATCTGCTACTACCTTAAATAACACCCATTCATCTATTTCTCCTTTCTACCTTGGTGTAAATTACCCTTTTATAGCTTCTCTCTCCCTCTATCTCAATCTCTCCATCTCTCTCTCTTTTTTTTTTTCCTCCCCATTTGCCCAAACATTCTTCCTTCCCCTTTTAAACTCTCATTTAAGGTTTATGGTAAGCTTACTAAATTTAACTACTAATATTTTGATCTGTTCCAAAACTTTATTATGCCAGAATTTGAGGAACTGCAGATAATACTTGCAACCAGTTTTTGTTCTTACTAGGCTGACTAGTATGAGGCTTGGCTCAGAAGTGATTATAATAAATAGGGCTCAGTGGTGTCTCTTAAAGTGGAGCTAATACTGGGGTCAACAGAGGTCATACATTGAATTAAAATATCATAGTCTAGATATCCACCCAACCCAGGGCTCTCAAGAATAACTTGCTCACATAGTAGTCCTTCACTTTACTGATAGATGAGTGTATGAAAAAAGCAAGGGGACAAACCATCCTAAACAACCCATAATGCTTCAACAACAGACTCCATTGACACGACAGTAAAAGAAATATCAGAGATGGAATTCATGGTACTGTTCTATGAGCTAAAAGATGATGTAAAGAGTAAAATCGAAGAGAAAATACAGGAAGTGAAAGATCACTTAAATAAAGAGATAGAGGGGCTGGGGTTGTGGCTCAGTGGCACATGTGAGGCACTGGGTATGATCCTCAGCCCCACATAAAAATAAATAAACAAAATAAAGATTAAAAATAAAGAGAGGGGCTGGGGTTGTGGCTCAGCAGTAGAGCGCTCGCCTAGCACATGAGTGGCCCGGGTTCAATCCTCAGCACCAGGTGAAAATAGAGGCATTGTGTACAACTAAAACAAACAAATAAATATTTTAAAAAACAAATAAAGAGATTCTGTAAAAGAATCTAATTGAAATCCTCAAAATGAAGGAATAGATTAATCATATTACAAATTCAGTGGAAGGCATCACCAATAGATTACACCACTTTGAGGACAGACTTTTAGGCCTTGGAGACAAAGTATATAAACTTGAAAATAAAATTGACCATAGAGAAAAGATGTTAAGAATGCATGAAGAGAATATTCAAGAATTCTGGGATAACATTAAAAGGCCAAATTTAAGATTCTTGGGGATAGATGAAGGCTGAAAAACACAAACTAGAGGAATGCACAATCTTTTCAATAAAATAATATCAGAAAAATTTTCAAACCTTAACAATGAAATGGAAATCTAAATACAAGAGGCATATAGTACTCCAAATATACAAAACCCACAACAGATCCTCTCAAAGGCACATAATTATGAAAATGCCTAACATGCAGAATAAGGATAGAATTCTACAAACTGCAAGACAAAATGATTAGTCAGGTTTAGAGGTAATCCAGATTTCAACTGATTTCTGAATCCAGATCCTTAAAGCACAGAGAACTAGGAATAATATATTCCAAGCTCCTAAAGATAATGAATGCCATCCAAGAATACTATGCCCAGAAAAATTAAACTTCAAAATTGAAGATGAAACAAAAACCTTCTATGATAAACTAAAGCTAAAAGAATTCATAACTAGAAAGCCTGCTCTACAAAACCTACTAAATAAAATATTTCATGAAGAATAAATGAAAACCAGCACACAGAGGCATTACACTAGAAGAATAGTCAATCAAAGGAAGATGAAAATCTATGTAAATACTATAAATAAATCATCATGGCAGGAAAAATAATCATCTCTTTCAATAATAATATTGAATGTAATGGTCTAAACTCTTTAATCAAAAGACATATGTTGGCAGATTGGATCTAAAACAAGACCCAACAATATGCTGTCTACAAGACACTCACCTCACAGGACAAGACATCCACAGACTGAAGGTGAAAAGATTGGGGGTGGGGAACATACCACCCATATGGATCTCATAAACAATGAACATTCATAAACATTCATAAACATTCTCATACCAGATAAAGTGGACTTTGTGTCAAAATTAATCAGAAGAGACAAAGAAGGTCATTTTATATTGCTTAGAGGAATCACACATCAACAAGCTATAATGATGATAAATATTTATGCCTCAAACAATGGAGCATCTACATACATCAAACAAGCCCTTCTCATAATTAACAATCAAATAGATCATAATAAAATAATTCTAGGTGACGTTAGCATGCCTCTCTCATCACTTGGTAGACCATCCAAACAAACACTAAATAAAGATTATTTTTTAGAACTAAAAATTACAATTACTAATTTGAACCTAACAGACATCTTTAGAATAATTTGTTCATCAGTGTCTAAATTCACTTTCTTCTCAGCAGAACATTTTCTAAAATAGACCATATTTTAGTTCACAAAGCAAATCTTAGCAAATATAAAAAAATAGAGGAAATACCTTGCATTCTATTAGATCATAATGGAATGAAATTAGAAATCAACAATAAGAAAAAATAGAAACCATTAAAGTGGGGACTAAACAATACATTCTTGAATGATGGATGGATAGCAGAAGAAATCAGGGCAAGATAAAAAAAAATACTTAGAGGTAACAGAGAACTGTGATACACTGTATCAAAATCTGGGACAGTATGAAGGTAGTTCTAAGAGGAAATTTCATAGCATTGAGCTCATACAAAAATGGAAAGATAGTGAATAAATAACCTAACGTGACAGTTCAAGGCCCTAGAAAAAGAAGAAAAAAAAACCAACACCAATGTAATCTGCCTGTCGTGGCCAGCCACGGCGCCGCGGGAGGAAAACTCGGAGGCAGAGTAAAGCTATTACTACTTTTACTTCTACTTTCTTAGAGAGAGCTTAGAGACAGAAAGAAAGATTTTTCTTCTTCTTAGAAAGAGCTTAGAGAGAAAGATTAGAGATAGCTTTTTCTTCTTCTTCTTCTTAGAGCTTAGAGAGAAAGAGAGAGAGCTTGAAAGAGAGAGATTTCTTCTTTAGAGAGAGAGAGAGAGCTTAGCTTTTAGAGCTTCTTTCTTCTTTCTTCTTTCCTCCTCGGGAGCCTCGGCTTGACTCTGACCAGCAATTACTTCTTCTATCTGGTTTCTCTTCTGTAACCGCTCTGCCTACGTTCTGGCCGCTCTGATTGTTTTCTTCTTCTCCGACCTGAACTCTTCTTCCGACTGAGCGACTGCATGACTGAATGAATGAATTCATTCTTCTCCTCACTCCGACCGCTTTCACCCGGTTATATATACCTTTAGCTTTGCGGGTGCCTCACGTGCATTTACAGGTGCGTCACATACATACTTATTATCAGGTGGAACTTATGGCTTCCAGCTGACCGCAATAGCCATCTCCCTAATTGGGGCTCCTTCACACCAAAATCAGTAGAAGACAGGAAATAATTAAAATTCAAGCCAAAATCAGAGAAACTGAGATTTGAAAAGTAAAATACAAGTGATCAGTGAAATAAGGTTTTTTGAAAGGATAAACAAAATTAATAAACCCTTAGTTAAACTAATTAAGAGAGAGAGAGAAAACCCTCAAATCATCCCAATCCAAGATGAAAGAGCCACAACTTTAGCCCTATTTTGTATTTTATTTAGAGACAGGGTCTCACTGAGTTGCTTAGCACTTTAATTTTGCTGAGGTTGGCTTTGAACTCATGATCCTCCTGCCTCTGCCTCCTGAGCCACTGGGATTGCAGGTGAGCGCCACCACATCCAGCCACAAAATTTCTTAATAGTGGCAAAAAACCATTTAAAAGTTAGTTCACCATGATCATGTAGGATTGACCCCAGGGATGTAAGGTTGGTTTAACATGCAGAAATCAATAAATGTAATTCATCACATAAAGAGACTTAAAGACAAGAAACAATGATTATCTAAACAGATGCAGAAGAAGCATTTGATGAAGTTGGTGCCCATTCATGTTTAAAACATTAGAAAAGGGCTGGCGTTGTGGCTCAGTGGTAGAGCGCTCACCTAGCACATGTGCGGCCCGGGTTCGATCCTCAGCACCATGTAAACATAAATGCATTGCATTATGTACAACTAAAGCAAATAAATAAATATTTTTAAAAAAACATTAGAAAAACTAGGGATAGAAGAAACCTACCTCAACATCTATATATGACAGGCTACATATGACAAACTCAAGGCCAACATTATTCTGAACAGAGAAAAACTAAAAGCTGTTTCTCTAAAAACGGGAACAACACAAGGATGCCGACTTTTACCTCTCCTATTTAACATAATCCTTAAAACTAGGCCAAGTAATTAGGCAAGAAAAGGAAATTAAAAGGATACAAATAGGATAAGATGAGCTCACATTATCTCTGTTTGCCCATAACATTATCCTCTATGTAAGAAACCCAAAAAACTCCATCAGAAGACTTCTAGAGCTCATAAATGAATTTGTCAAAGTAACAGACTATGAAATGAATACCCATAAATCAATTGTGTTCCTTTACTCCAATGATGAAACTGCTGAAAAGAAATTAGGAAAACTACCCCATTCACAATAGCTTCACACACACACACACACACACACACACACACACACAAAATACTGGGGACTCAATTTAACAAAAGAGGCAAAAAGACCTCTACAATAAAAAAAAAAATAGAACATTAAAGAAAGAAATTGAAGAAGAACTTAGAATATGGAAAGACCTCCTCTGTTCTTGGATAGGCAGGATCAGTATTGTCAAAATGGCCACACTACCAAAAGCACTACACATATTCAATGTAATTCCCATCACATTTCCAGTGATGTTCTTCACAGAAATAGAAAAAGCAGTCATGAAATTTATTTGGAAAAATAAGAGGCTCAGTACACCCAAAGCAGTTCTTGCTGAGAAAAGTGAAGCAGGAGGCATCACAATACCAGACCTCAAATTATATCACAGAGCTATAGTGACAAAAACAGAATGGTAGTGACACCAAAACAGGCAAGAAGACCAATGGAATACAATAGAAAACACAGAAACAAACCCACATACATATAGTTATCTAATACTAGACAAAGGTGCCAAAAACTTAATGTTGGAGGAAAGATATCTTCTTCAATGAATGGTGCTGGGAAAACTGGAAATTCATGGATAGTCAAATGAACTTTAACCCCTATCTCTCACCCTGCAAAAAAAACTCAAACCAAAGTGGATCAAAGACCTAGGAATTAGACCAGAAACCCTGCACCTGCTAGAAGAAACTGTAAGCCCAACATTCCAACATGTCAACTCTGGGACTGACTTCCTTAACAAGACCCCTAAAGTGCAAGAAGTAAAATTGAAAATAAATAAAATGTTTCTCACAGCAAAGGAAACAATGAAGAGCGTGAAGAGAGAGCCTACAGAATAGGAGAAAATCTTTGCCACCTGTACCTCAGAGCATTAATATCCAGGATATACAAAGAGCTCAAAAAACTTAGCATCAAAAACACTAATAACCCAAACAAGAAATGGATAGAGGAGCTTAATTCACAATTGCTAACAGACATTTCTCAAAAGACGAAATGTGAATGGTCAAAAAATATATGAAAAAAAAAGATGTTCAACATCTCTAGCAATTACAGAAATGCAAATTAGAACTACACTGAGATTTCATCTCACTCTAGTCAGAATGGCAATTATCAAGAATACAAATAATAATAAACGTTGGTGAGGATGTTGTAAAATGCATACACTTGTACGTTGTTGGTGGGACTGCAAATTAGTACAACTAGTCTGGAAAGCAGTATGGAGATGCCTCAAAAAACTAGGAATGAGCCGGGCGCGGTGGCGCATGCCTGTAATCCCAGCACTTTGGGAGGCTGAGGCAGGAGGATCGCGAGTTCAAAGCCAGCCTCGGCAATGGCAAGGCACTTAGTAACTCAGTGAGACCCTGTCTCTAAATAAAAAAATACAAAAAAGGGCTGGGGATGTGACCCAGTGGTCGAGTGCCCCTGAGTTCAATCCCAAGTACCCCCCCAAAAAAAATTGGAATGAGGGGCCTGGGGTTGCAGCTTAGTGGTAAAGCACTTGCCTAGCATGTGTGAGGCACTGGGTTCGATCCTCAGTACCACATAAAAATAAATAAATAAAATAAAGGTATTGTGTTCATCTACAACTAAAAAAAATTTTTTTTTAAATCCTAGGAATGAACTCACCATCATATGACCCAGATTTCCCACTCCTTAGTATACATTCAAAGGAGTTAAAATCAGCATACTACAGTGACTCAACCATGTTTATAGCAGCTTAATGGATAAAAAATTGTGGTATATATGCAAAATGGATTATTACTTAGCTATAAAGAAGAATGAATTTATGGTATCTTCTGGTAAATGGATGGAACTGGAGACTTTCATGCTAAGTCTCAAATAAGCTAGTTCCAAAAAAATTAAATGTCGAATGCTTGATACATGGAAGCTAAGCCAAAATAAGGGGGATATAAAAAGAAAGAATAGGATTAAGATCAGAGAAGTATACAGCGGGAACTGAAAGGAAGGCAGGGGATGGTATAGGGAAATTCAGTAGAATAAATCTGACCTGTTTCCTCTGTTCATATATGAATATACCACAGTGAATCTCACTGTAATGTACATCCAAAAACACTAATTTTTTTTTTAAAAAAATAAGTAAATAGCAGAAAGATCAGTAGAGGAGAGGGAAGGGAACAAGGGAGGGAGGAAGAAAGGGGGAGGGGAAATAGTGGGGGCTGAATTAGAACAAATTATATTCCATGTTTTTATTATTATGTCATCGTATATTCTATTGTTACGTGGAACTAAAAAGAACCAATAATGATAATTGAAGGGCAAAAATCACACCAGAGACAACTGTGCAGCCAAGAGATTTATTCACCAGCCTTTATGGCTGGTTGGAGGTCGAAGAGGTGCTGGGAGAGAGGAGTCAGGGAGAGGGGAGTGCGTGAGCTCTGAATGGAAGGTGGGTGCTGGCTGAGGTCTCTGGAGCTGTCGGCTAAGGCAGCTGCTGTCGGGCTGGAGGCTGGAGCTGTTGGCTGGGGCAGCTGTCATTGGGCTGGAGACGGTGGGTGTGGAGCTGGTGCAGTGGCTGCCTCCTCTCAGCAGGGACGAGCTGTTGTGTTAGCTCTAAATGGACCAGAGTGACCTTTAACACTATTGGCTCCTGACTGGGGAACAGAGAGACATTTAAGCCCATTGGCTTCTGCCCAGGGAACAGAGTGACCTTTAATCCTATTGGCTCCTGCCCAGGGAAAATGAAACAAGGTTGCTTGGGGGGGGGTGGCTCATGGGCCTAAGACCATCTATCAATAATAATAATAAGAAACACACTTGGAAGTACCCCTGGCTAATACCTGTAGGTTGCCAAAAATCCTGGGGAGCAGCCATTGATATTTCTTGGGTATACATTCTGTGACTAAAAAGGGTGTCACCCGTGGGAGCCCACTTAAGACCACATAGATTGAATATTGAATGCCTCCTGTCCCTGGAGTCAAATTGTAAGAATGTAACTTCTTGCACAACATCTCTTTTAAAAAGCTCATCTCTGATGCTGGGTGCAGTGGTGTGCACCTGTAATTCCAGTGACTCAGGAGGCAGGAGGATTGCAAGTTCACAGCCAGCCTAGGCAATTTAGGGAGACCCTGTCTCAAAATAAAAAGGGCTGGGAATGTAGCTAATGGTAGAGCACCCCTGGTTTAAATCCCCAGTACAACCCCCCCAAAACAACAACAACAACAACAACAACAAAAAAACTTGTCTCTAACTTCTACTGTGGAAGGAGTATTTGGTACTTGTTGATATTTCCAGCCCCTTCTACGTATGTTAAGTCTGTGTTTTGCTCTACTTAGTTTATATCTAATATGTCTCATAAGCTACTTGCTTTTTTTTTTTTTTTTTTTTTTTTTTTGGGTACCGGGGATTGAACTCAGGGGCACTTGACCACTGGGCCACATCCCCAGCCCTTTTCTGTGTTTTTATTAGAGACAGGGTCTCACTGAGTTGCTAAGTGCCTCGCCATTGCTGAGGCTGGCTTTGAACTCGCGATCCTCCTGCCTCAGCCTCCCAAAGTGCTGGGATTACAGGCGTGCGCCACCGCGCCCGGCTAGCTACTTGCTTTTATGTTTAATTTCATCTCTTCTTATTTGCGTCTCTTATTTTCTATTGCAGAATTGAATAATCTTAAATAATACTGCAAACAAACATTACAAGAGATTATCATAGAATTAAGAGAATTTGAAAAAAAATGTTTGTTTTAGAAATGATGATGGAAGCTATTATGTAAAATTCATTTAGCTTATCTATCTTTGGAAATAGCCAAGGGGAAAACTTTTTTGTTGGTGGTTTGTTTGTCTAGGGATTTTACCTCTGAAAGAGAGGGCTTGGAGCACAGCAGACATTGTAGAATTAAATTCTAAGTGGGTTTGTGTAAATGAAAATTGGAACCAGGGTAAATCCATTGATCTCTATTCATACCATCAGTGGGACAGAAACTCTGACCATCAGATGAGATGCAAGAAGTCAAGTGAGGGAGGAGGCAGGAAACCAAATGGCTTTTCCAGAATTCCAGCTTCTACAACCACAAGAATATTCTCGGTGAAGTTCTGGCAGTCAGCTCAGTATCAAGACCTGTGGTTCATTTACAGAGGCCAATACCTGCCATGGAAGACATTCCACCAGGGGGAGCCGATTTGCCTAAATGACTGAGCCATTGCATTTCGTAAATCACTGCTGGTAATTCACCTGTTTTTCTTGAAACTCAGAGCTCTTTCAGTCACCTCTGAGAATTCTGTATTGAATATATTAAAAAAAAAAATGTTTCTCTTGGAGTGAAAGAGGACAGTAAGAATGGAAAGCAGTTACCAAGAAGTTTTGCTAATGCAAAGTCTCATAAATGGATCCCCATTTATGGGATTCAATGGGGGCGGGGAGCTGTTTATGAATATGCACATTTCTCAGTCTCACCCTAAACCTAATCTGTTGAATTAATTCTGCATTTCAAACAAGCTGCCAAAGGTGTTCTACACACCGACATTCAATCACAGAGCTAAGGAATTATTTTAATAGCACAAAGAGAGAGTAGTTTTGTTTGCATTTGTATAAGGTTAAAGCCCATTTTTGTAAATCTGACCTTTTACAATTAGAACCACAAATGGGTGCAACTGAAGTGCAATGACTATTTCCCCATTGTTATTTTTTAAAATGTGTTTAGCCATGGGTGGTGGCACAGACCTGTGATCCCAGCAACTTGGGAGGCTGAGGCAGGAAGGTCACAAGTTGGAGACCAGCCTCAGCAACTTAATGAGGCTCTAAGAAATTTAGTGAAACCCTGTCTCAAAAATAAAAAAATAAAAAGCGCTGTGGATGTGGTTCAGCAGTAAAGTGCCCCTGGGTTAAATCCCTGGTACCCCAAAAAATTAAATAAATAAATAAAAAGAATGAGTTAGCTATCATCACCTGATTGTGCCATAGGACACTAGAACTCATTCCTTCCATCTAACTGTAATTTTATAAACATTAACTAACCTCTTGTTCCCCCTCCTTCCCTTTCCATCCTCTAGTAATTACTATTCTACTTTATTTGTGTGTGTGTGTGTATGTGTGCATGTGCACATGGGTCTGTGTGTGCATGTGTGTGTGTGTGTGTGTGTGTGTGTGTGTGTGTGTGTTACTGGGGATTGAATTCAGGGGTGCTTTACCACTGAACTACATCCCCAGCCCTTTTTACTCTTTATTTTGGGACAAGATCTCACTAAGTTGCAGAGAATCTCCCTAAATTGCTGAGGCTGACCTTGAACTTGCCATCTTCCAGCCTCCGCCCCCACTAGTCAAGGATTATAGGTATGAGCCACCATGCTCAGCTTAATTCCATATCTTAACGTCTAATGATTTTTAAAAGGCGTAAAGTGACATTTCCAGATGGAGAGATTAGATTTACCTAAATGACGGTTTCAAGCTTAGTCTTCTTCCTATCTTTTCAGCTCTCATTAGCTATCCTACCATTTGATTCTTGAGCAGGTTGCTAACCTCTTTGAGCTTTGGAATCTTCATCTTGTGAAATGGGAAAAACAGCACTGCACACCTATTCTTGCTTTCAGGAAGTTTAATAGTAGCCACTAAAATTATGGTCCCTGATCTGCAGTTCTCGAGTTTCCATCTTAGGCTGTAACCACGAAGGGCACAAGTCATCTCCATCAACGTCAGGAAATAGCTGGAAGAACTTTTTTTTTTTTTTTTTTTTTAAGAAAATAATAAGAACCAGGACTCTTTCAATTACACATTTGTCTCAAGAAGTTAATTTGCATTTCAGCAACTGGCTAACTGTTTCTGTGGCTTTTTAGCCATTGAAACAAGAAGTACCTGCAGGGCAGAGTTTTCCAAACTTCCCTGCTCAGAAGAATCACCAACAGTGCTTAATAATAATAACAATACAAATTCTAGATCTAGAATACAAATATAGATCCTCATCTGATTTAGTAGGTGTGGGGAAAGAGGCAGGCATCAGTATTTTTAATGAGAGTCCTCAGGAGACCCTGAAGACTTATCTGTTGAGATTGTCGCTGGAGGACATTGCTGTCCCTTATTAGTCACAAAACTGATTTCCCTTGTGCTATGGTTTAGAGATGAGGTGTCCCCCCCAAAGCTCCTGTGTTAATGCAGAAATATTCAGAGGTGAAATGATTAGATCACGATTGCTGTCACCCAGTCAGTCCATCCTAGTTTGAATGGATCGGCAGGATGGTAACTGGAGGCAAGTGAGGTGTGGCTGGAGGAGGTGGATCACTGGGGGCTGCCCTGGAAGGGTGCATCTTCCCTTCAGCTCATTCCCCTTCCCTCTCTCCGCTTTCTAGCTGCCTGAGCAGTGCAGCTTCCCTCCTCCCGGCCCTTCCGCCATGATGTTCTGCCTCACCTGAGGCCCAGAGCAACAAAGTCAGCTGACCATAGACTCAACCTCCAAAATCATGAGCCAAAATAAACTTTCTCTCTTCTAAGTTTTTTTTTTTTTCAGGGTATTTTGTTCACAGCAACAAAAAGCTGATTAACAACACCTTGTGAAAACATTTAGCTGAGGCAAACTGGTTTGAATGGGACGGAGCAGGGTGGGGGCTGGCTTTTTTATTTGACCATGACCTCTACCTGTCTGACCTTCTGTTGCTCTTGTCCAGCTGTTGAAGATGGGGGTAAGCTGGCCTTGGGTGGGGTGTGCGGAGGTTGAGCAGCTGCGGCTGATAGTAGGCATTTAATATTGGAAGGGCATAGGACTACAACTAGTGGTTCTCAGCCTTGTCTGGGTGCAGGTAACTTTCCAGAGTGAAGCCACACGAGACGAAGGGAGGCGGGCAGAGAGAGTCCCTTCCACTGTGCTTCCTGTCACCCTCCCTGGGTCAGCTGCAGGAGATCAATGATGGCCTGGTGGTACTCTATATTCCAAACTTGCCTTGAACTTTTCTCATGTTCCTTGATGTTGGATGACCTTGGTGAGACCATTCAGGGCGCCAGACGCGCCTCCTGCAGCCTGTCGTCCCGTGTCTTTTGGCAGGTGGCAGCTCTGGGCACCATTCCCACCCACACTCAATCTCCAGCTTGGTCTAGGTGGCTCCACAGGGGGCATGTCCAAGAACAGGCTGACCTTTTCCAAATTGATGGGAGGTGGTGGCAGAAAGAGCACTTGGGAGTGACAGATCTAGATTCCAGGAACACTTCCTGGATCCTGTGTGACTGGTATACATGTTTCTAGGTTTCTAGGTCCCTGCTGTGAAAGAGGGTGAACCCTCACAGGGTTCTGAAGAATGAATAAGAGAGGATATAAAAAGTGCCCACAGGTGGAAAACATCAACATTTTAGTTGTTTTTATTACTACCAAGTTTGAGAAGCTTTTTTTTCACATTTCTAACTTTTTTTTGGTACTGGGGATTGAACTCAGGGGCACTCGACCACTGAGCCACATCCCCAGCCCTTTTTTGTATTTTATTAGAGACAGGGTCTCACTGAGTTGCCAAGTGCCTCACCATTGCTGAGGCTGGCTTTGAACTTGCAATCCTCCTGCCTCAGCCTCCCAAGTGCTGGGATTAAAGGCGTGCGCCACCACGCCTGGCACATTTTTAACTTTGAAAATGAGGGTGCCTCTTAAAATTGGTGGCATTTCAGTTCAAAGCCAGCCTCAGCAATGGCGAGGCACTTAGCAACTCAGTGAGACCCTGTCTCTAATAAAATACAAAAAAGGGCTGGGGATGTGGCCCAGTGGTTGAGTGCCCCTGAGTTCAATCCGTGGTACCCAAAAAAAAAAAAAAAAAAAAAAAAAAATTGGTGGCATTTCATAGTTGAACTGGAAGTGTTTATTTCTTAGCAGTTCTTTAAAAAGTGGCAATGCTCTACAATTGCTGTTGTCGTAGGTTGGGTGAGAAATGGCAGCAGTCATAGTTGTCATGATAGGACTTGGATCTTTATCCCGTGGGGTCATGTGTATTTCTCTGGTGGAACCATTTAGCACTGTAAAGGCAATTTTTTTTTGGTGGGGGGTGCTCGGCATTGAACTCAGGGGCACTGGACCACTGAGCCACATCCCCAGCCCTATTGTTTTGTATTTTATTTAGAGACAGGGTCTCACTGAGTTGCTTAGCGCCTCGCCATTGCTGAGGCTGGCTTTGAACTCATGATCCTCCTGCCTCAGCCTCCCAAGCGCTGGGATTACAGGCGTGTGCCACCGTGCCCGGCCCACATTATCCTTATTCTTAAGCAGCACTTTGGTTCCTCTCCAGTGGAAGCAGACTGCTCCTTTTGCCTGCAGGGACCTGAGTCTAGAGTACTTCCCCAGGCTTAACTCTACAGCTTGACACCTGAGCCCATGTTGCACCCTCCAGCAAGAGGCCGTAAAGAGAGAGCAAACAGGAGTGGTCATGGGCTCCTGTGGCAGGAGGAGGACATGGGTAATTGGCTGAGGCACAGACTGATCACCATGCAGAGCCAGTACTCTGCTCACCTGGAAGATCAAAGTGGCCCCAGGCCTGTGCCCTGGCTCTTGTCCATCCTGTCTAGGACCTGAGTGTGCCCGAGTTATCCATGTTGACATTCTTGGTCCTGGAGCTTGAACTAAAGAGCCTACCTTTGTTATGAACCTGTTTAGCTATATCATCTCATTCAGCACCAGCCTTATGAGGCAGGTGGATGTACCATGTCACGAGCATTCTGTGGAGGAGCAGTTATCAAGACCTGTGTTCAAATCTCAGCTTCCTGGCTTACTGGCTGTGTGACTTTGGATAAATGACAAAACCTCTCCGAGTTTCAGTTTTCTATCTATTTTATTTTTGGCAGTACTGGGGACTGAACCCTGTGACGCCAGATTTAAAGATAGGTGGTTAGTGTAGCTAGGTAAATCGGGTCTGATATGGAGTCTAATAGAGAAAATGGAGTCCTGGGCTGGGGTTGTGGTTCAGTGGTGGAGTGCTCGCCTCAGCACCACGTAAAAATAAATAAATAAAATAAAGGTATTTTTTTTTTTTAAAAATGGAGCCCAATCTGAGTCTGGGAAATCAGAAACTGCACCTGGGAGGTTGAAATGTTATTTATTGTCCCCAAGGCAGGGGTGGCGTGGGGGGGAGCATCCTAAACTGCTATGAAGCAGCTCCCAGCAGATAGGGAGGTGCTAATCAAATCACCCTAGGCCCTTCCTGCCTGGATCACTCCTCCCCTGCCCCAGGTCCACCTGTTTCCCACCTTAGGCCTTGCCACCTGCATCTCCCATCCCATGTGAGATAAAGGACAGGAACGTAGAAGGACAAAGAAAACCTTAAATATAAAAGGGAGGGGACTTCCTCATCCCCGGGATTCCACCGTTGGGGTCCCCTTCTTCCTTGGGGAGAAGTCTGTTCTACTATCCTGCAATAAAGCCTCTTACTTTCCACTCTGCTCTTGGCCTCCGTGTGCTTCTCTGGTGTTTGGGGAAGCAAGGACTCATCAGGATAAGGGTGGTATCACTGGGGGTGCTCTACCACTGACCTACAGCCTCGCCCATGTTTTATTTTTTTATTTTGAGATGGGGTCTTGGCCAGTGGCCCACATTGGCCTGCAACATGCAATCCCCCTGTGTCGGCCTCCCAAGTAGCTGGGATTACTGGTGTGTAGCACCATGCCTGGCTTCAGATTCCCATCTTTAAAACAGAAGTGAAAACACTTGCCTCTGAGAATTAATATGGGGCTTAAACATCTTCATCCCTGGGGCCTGCTAGACACAGTGCTGGCATACTGGCCACTTCCTGAAAATGGTTACCGCCATTCTCCCTGTATGCTCCCTGGCACACAGTAGGTACTCCATAAAAATCTCTTCAGAGAGACAGTACCCTGAAGAGTGACAGTTCATCCGCGGGTCAGTGAGAATGAACTATCTCCTTGAAGCCTAACCCTGTCCTGGGAACTGCGGGGGGGGGGGGGGGGGTGGGTCCCGGTGAACAAAGATGACAGTTTATATTTTTGTAGTGTTTTATAGCTTACAAAGTACATTCATATTCTTTCCTTTAAAACTCTTGAGTTATTCAGGGATCAGAGAGGTTAGGGAATGGCCGCGCCCTTTAAGGGCTTCCCGCAGACGGAGAGAGGCATTACAGAGCAGAGGTCAAGGGGTCTAGCAATAAGGAGGCACTTGGTGACCTTCCAGAATGCCCGAACACAGGAGCAGTGGGGACAGATGCCAGGGCTTGGTCACTAAGGAAGGTGTGGGCCGGGAGGAAATGAGCATCAGCCTCTTGGCAGGGAAGCCAGGGAGAAGTGGGACAGGAGCCCGAGCCAGTGATGGCTTTTTCAAACTAAGGGTGACCTGTGCACGGTCACCCCTTGGAAACGACTCGTTCTGGCTGATTCGCGACAACCCGAACTGAGAAAGGGATAAATCACGGCAGCTGAAGGATCCCTTTGAAAAATGACTCTGCCTCGCAAAAGAATTCTTCATAGAATCAAAGTGGCTGGTAAACACAGAAAAACCCACCTGGCCTCCACGTAAAGTAAACACGAGTTTGAGGAAGAAGGAGATGATGCCATTTCTGCTGATAAGATGGCCCGAGAGGGAACAGTTGACAGGGCAGGCGGGAGGCGAGGGCGTGGGAAGGCCGCGACCATCGCCCGCGCCGGCGGGAGTGGAGGTGGGTGCACTTTTGGGGAGAATACATTTTGAAAATGTCTACTAAATTTGACATGCGCATATTCCACCTAGCCATTTTACTTTTGGGAAATTATCTGGTGAGTATCCTGTGTATCATC